>OV884002.1:130333126-131713626 GCA_930367185.1 Myathropa florea | reverse complement strand
AGTAGAGTCTCAAAAACTCTCCGGAAAAAAGAA
This sequence comes from Myathropa florea, assembly GCA_930367185.1. NCBI lineage: Eukaryota > Metazoa > Arthropoda > Insecta > Diptera > Syrphidae > Myathropa > Myathropa florea. Next base: position 131,713,593 of record OV884002.1, on the reverse strand, counting down.
AAAAAAAGCCTGCTTAGCGACTGATGAAGAAGATTCCGCTTACAACTACATGAGCTGTACGGCAAGAGTCTAGGCAGACGTCTATGGATTCAACGCCTAAAATGACTGGACAATGGACAACATGGACAACTTATCCCCGGCCAGAAGAGTCTTCGAGCCTGAGTCTGTGGGGCAACACAACAGAGGACGTCCATGTTTAAGTTGACGCACACAAGAGGCGACAGCTGGTGAACGATTGTGTTCGCTAGAGATGTTTGTTGGTTCATGCTCATGTCCACTTCGAACTATAGCTGCACAAGAAGAACAAGAAGAAACTTGCGTAATCAAAACTTAGTTATATCGAGTATCAAACCCCCTCTTTCACAGTTTCTATCTGCACTTGGTTACTATTGAAAATATTTCTACAGAGGCAGAAGGAGACTGTAGACTAAGCAGGCTGGGCCGCATTTTGTAGAGCTATTCTTCGGGCAAGACTGCAATTTTCGCCTCAATCATCTTTGTTTCCTGTAGTTTCGAGGTTCGCCCACACTAACGCCTTTCTCATTTCAATGTATAGGAGTTTGGCATTTGCTAGAAGGCTGCGACTAAGCTGAACGATGCCCCTCCACCCCCGGCCCGACAAACTGATATTTATTTCATCGATATTATTATGCAGTAATCCTGTGATCCTGTAATGCTGTAATGCCCGTGTCATTTCCATCAATGTCGATTTGAGCCATCCCGGCTAACAAACAGGCAGCATAATCTAAAATCTTCTGAATTTAATTAAAAAACAATTCAATGCCATTCTTAGAGTGAAAAGCTGGTCGGTTGTTTTGTAGATTTGGAAAAGGCATACGACCGAGTTCCTCGAGGTAAACTCTGGAGTGTTCTGCAGGAGTATGGGATTAATGGTTCTTTGTTGAGGGCCACTCAGTCTCTATACACAAACTGTAGTAGCTGTGTTCGGGTTAACGGTAGTAAATCAACACCATTCACCGTGAGCGTTGGACTTCGCCAAGGGTGCGTTTTGTCACCTCTCCTTTTCATTATATATATGGACTGGATGTTACAGCGCAGTCGAGGCGAGGAATGTTTCACATTGGGAGAGTTGAGGGTAAGTCATCTTCTTTTTGCAGATGACTTAGTCATCCTCACATCCTCCCAGGTGGAACTCCAGCGCGCGCTAGATAGGTTTGTGGCCGTATGTGCTGATGCTGGGATGAGGGTTAACGTGGACAAATCCGAGGTTATGGTTATTTCCAGAACCCCTGTTCAATGCACTCTACATGTTAGTGGAGTCCCATTGAAACAGGTGGAGAAGTTCAAGTATATCGGGGTCTTCTTCACGAGTGATGGGAGGAATAATGCTGAGCATTCCTGTAGGATTGGTTGAGCTGGGTCAATTTTGAAACAGCTTGGTCGATCTGTAATCAGGAAGGCCGTGCTTGGTGTCAAAGCGAAGTTAGCGGTTTTTAAGGCAGTATTTGTTCCAACTCTCACCTATGGTCATGAAAATTGGGTAATGACCGAAAGAATAAGATCGCGAATACAAGCTGCCGAGATGAGATTTCTTCGTGCTGTTGTGGGAATTACTCGCCGGGATAGGGTGAGAAACACGACAGTGCGCGGGGAATTGAATGTTGGGCAGCTGCTTCTTCGAACGGAAAGGGCTATACTTCGTTGATTTGGTCACGTGGCACGAATGTCCCCATCATCACGACTTCCGAGGAGTGCCTTGAATGCGATTCCATCAGGTAGGCGACCGCTTGGCAGACCTAGGATGAGATGGTTGGACCAAGTCCAAACACTCGCCTGGTTGCGCTTGGGCATAGCTCCTGATGAGTTAGAGTCGATGGCGGAGGATCGAGTGGCCTGGAGATCTCTCGTGCATGCATTGCCCCCGCGACCCTTTTAGTGGAACATGCGGGTCATTGAAAATGAGATGAGATGAGAACAATTCAATGCAACTTAAACTATTGAACAGAAACGAACTTGCTCAGAAAGAACTGAACTACTTGCATCGACTGATCTCTCAAAGGCCATCAACTCATTGTGCATGAACCTGCTTAACCTACATCTTTAGATCTCGCCTAATTTATCCAGTTGGACTTCATCTGTTTCTCAGATGATGCTATCGTCGAGACCCACTTCAGTGTCAGAAATTAAGGTCAGCTGAAGTCTGTGTAAAAATGAATCACCGTAGTTGCGGTAGGCCTCTGTTACATTGTGTTACCAGCTCGGAGTTGAAGAATCTTTGGACCGGTTCTAGCTTGTCTGTACTTTTACATGGTCTAACCACCTTAAACTCTAGAGTCCAAGACAGAATCCGTAAAGCTCGCAAATAGAATATTAGTTTTAGACTTTGACACGGCATCGGTCTCTTGCGTTACACTGGCGAGTACAAGGGCAAAAGCCGCGTCTCGCTTAGGTCAGGCGCGGCTCGCTTAGGTCAGACGAGGCTCGGTTATGTCAGACGCAGCTATTGCGTTAAACTAGACTAGGTTTTTGATTTCGTTTCTTCTTCTATCGCCGAAAACATTTTCTAGCAAACCTAGGGTAGTATCGAGTGATCTGGTCTTAGGGTTAGGTTAGAGGGCTGCTAATGAATTCACCAGCACACTTAGACCATGTTGGTCCATTGTGATACCCACAGTCAGACTACTACCACTAATCGACCGCTCCAGTGAGTGCCGTAAATCTGATCCCAACTGCAAATGGTGACTGAACCAGATTTGAAAAACCGGATAAAAGCGTATTAACTTCGCTTTCGCTGGGGTTCGAACCTGGGACGCCTCTAACTTAGGACAGACACTTAACCAACTGCGCCATCCAAATGGTTTTGATTTGGTCTTACTGTGTTCTAGCTACTCTCATGATGAAGCATCAAAATCTAAAAACTCTGGAAGCTATTGTTTTATTTTAGGAAGCGCTCTTCAAGCTTTGTGTTCCATGTCCTAGCCAACCTCTGCAAATCTGAACTTCAGCTTGAGCAACACTTCAAGCCGAAGAAACTCGCAATCTGTTGTATGCTTCAGAAACATTATTCTGATCCACTGCAGACTGTCTTGGATCAGATCCCCACTTAAATCAATGTTCTGTTGACACTTCATTACTCATTTACTTACTTAGCGGGCTCCCGACCCGTGAAGGGTCTCTGAGTGAGACACGGCAGCCTTCCATAGCCTGCGGTCCCTGGCACCATATTACTCAGGATTGAGTTGAGAAATTCATCAGAACGTTAAATCACCGGAGTCTCCCTCTAAATCCTCAATTTTCGTTTGGATGGACAATGAAACTTAGCGGCAAATAAATCGCAGACCACCAACGATCTTGCTAATTCCCAAATTCAACTTAACTCTTAAAGAGCATTTTCGGCTCGAATTATCTGCCATTAACGTGATCCGACCAACCTCCAGACTGCCCTCCATCGCTGCTCTAGACGTGCCTAATCAAATCTATCTAGAGTATCTGCGCAGAAGCATACTCCTATCGCCAGCAAATCTCTCACGAGTCTCTTAGTTTATGACGGCAATTACTTCCGTCAAAACTGGTAATTTTGTATCTAGAACACGGGCAAGGCATTAGAACTGAACCGCAGGTCAAGACTTATTGAACGCCGATAGGAAATTGCACAAAAACGTCGAGTAAAGCACTTCGAAGGCCGTAGGCATTTTCGTCGTCCCATTTTCCGGCCGCGGCCCTCACCACGGCTCTCTGTCGAGTGCAGCACAACGAAAGAGGAACGGAAACCTCCATGGAGATTAGCTGTGCAGAGACGCACGCAGAAGATGCACTTCGATGCAATCAGAGACGACAGTCTCGGGGTATTTTACGAGGTATGCAGAGAGTATGCAGCGAGTTGCGTGAATGCATCTGCGGAAGTCGAAACTAGCTCACAGATTTACAACCGATATTTCCTAAATAGAATTGAAATGGTCAGCGACAGACCACCAGTCCAGCGACGAGTGGACGTGAGAAGAAAACTGTGTATCTGCTAGTGCAGTCCCATCAAAATGCATGCGCAACTTCGCGATACTCTTGCGCAAAACAATCTTCCGCGTTTAATCTTTATGTCTGACCACAAGTGATCATCGTTGGCATCTCCAGCGCAGTCGGCGGCGACTGCATCATCATCATCGTCGATGGATCGACCGAAAACAAAAAGTATCTCGACAAAAGATTCGCGATTCGCGCGGTGATTGGAGAAAGTCGTCCAGTTCGTGTTCCAATTTCCGCAAACGAAATTTTGAAACGATCACACATATGCACGGTCGGAGTGCTCAAACGGCTCAAACGGCCGAGCGAGTTATGACTTCCATCGCGGCCACTTGAGCCCAGCGCGTACAAAAGACAGCGCGGGGCTTGTTGGTGCGAGTACTTTGCATGAGATGAGCTTCGGAACGGAATTGGAAGTAATAGGACCGCTGACAATTGCCATTGAAAGGAAATCCACTTGCGGAAGCGGGTCGTTTGCTCTGCTGCTGCTGCTGGCATGATCGACGCTGCTCAGTAAGATATGTAATCGAGATGAAATCGAACGCGAGCGGGGGCAAACGATGGCCGCGGAGCGAAGTGGTGCCATGTGGATGGTCCTCCCACATTTGTGTACCTCTTAGGTTGCAGGTGCTCGACGGCTCAAAAGAAATGTGCGCAGATGAGGCTTGTAATTAATCAATTGAGGAAGGCATACGCATTCATAACTACTGTTGCTACTTGTGGATGAATGCTTTCAAAATGAATTATGAACGCCGTTTAGCCACTACGCGGAGCTGCGCTGGAATATGTAATTTTCGGTTTGAGTTATTTATGGATGCTGCTGCGGGGGGAGCGCAGATATTGATCCCCCATCGCCTTTTATTACGGAAACACGGACTTAATGGGGACTTTTGAGAGACGTCATGTTGTTTTAGCGGATTTCCTGGCAAATGATCTAAATACCTCGTTGGGGGAAAGATGAAAGACAAATTGTGCAATTTGTTTGGATTGGGATTGTTATCGTTAGGGGTTTTCGTCAAACGCATGAGGGAGCACAAAGTCGTCACGCAAAAAGGAAATCCTCTTATTTCTTGATGTCTGAAGCCATTAAGTCGCTCCATTTTAAAGAGACGAAGAAGTTGTCTTCCTCAGATTTTAATGATCTGGCTGCATAGATGATGTTTCCTTCTTGAATCTAAAACTGTTGCCCAACTTTGCAATTAATCAAAATGTCCTTTCGAGCCAAATGACTAAATGACCTGTAGCCGACATCACATTGACCCTACTTTTTATTCCTCGAGGACTTAAATTAGGCTTAGCTCCTTAGGATAATCTCTATTTACGAAGCTGCACCTTAGAATGAAGCGTCCTCTACTGTTTTTCACCTGGGCTTAATAATATCTTCCAAGAGTCAAAATTTAATTTTGCAAATGAAGTCCACAAGCACCTGAAGGCAGAAGTGAAAAACTTCCGTCTGACCAAAAATGTTACAAAAACTGCCAAGAACCTGCCTTCCGAAATCGACCCAAATCTGAGTGCTGATAGCTCTCTTGGGCCAAGGAAAGATGGCTAATCTCCACTGGTTTCTTTTAAATCAACGATTGGTCCAGATATTCGTTATTTCATGTTATTCCCGACGCTCGTGGAGTTAGATCAATCTTTGGAAAGAACTTGCGTCTAACTTTAGATTAAATCAGCGATGAAAGCGAATATAGAAGTGGACTTGTAGTTTCTTCTATACAAAGCCGTCCGGATAAGGACCGATCACATACCCGTCGGATGAACTTAGATCTTATTTAAAATTGGATACAATAAATAATTCAAAAATTGAACCAAACAATTCGGTTAATGAAAGAATGTGAATCTTCGGCTAAGATCGGAACATTTGGTTAAAAATTTTCAGAAAGTTGTCAAATATTATATGGGAGCTAGGTTTAAGTGGCAGACTGTATTAAGCCCAGAAGAGATATGCAGCAATACTGCATGCATTGATGGTTAGGTTAGGTTAGGGGTGGTGGCTGAGCCTCACATAGACCGATTTTGGTCCATTACCACCAACAGAGTTAACCTAAGTTGACCTAATAGCCTTTATTGAGACGGAAGGATTTTGAAGTCATTGCAAATTTAATGCGAAGATGTGGCTTCACGAAGGCCATATCGTTTAGCGACTTGAAGAAAAGGTGTCCTAGCATTTTTTGCCTAGTTTTGGCCAGAACAGGGCAAAAACAGAGGAAGTGTTCCAGTGTTTCACTGAACTCTGAATCTCTGCAGTTCCTACACATGTCGGTAGAGACTAGGCCAAGTTTGCGAGGATGGTAGCTCAACAGACAGTGGCCTGTAACGATACCAACCAACCGGATGTCGTAGTCTGGTCAGAAGATTTTAGTTATAATACATGCATTGATGCGTGCAGTAAATTTTGTTGCATTCTTTTGCTGTCATTGTGAAAAGTGAAAATTGATTTTGAGAAATAAATAGTTTTCGCCATGGAAAGTAATAAATTAAAGGAAATAACCAAATTTGTACCAAATTGTACTAAACTCCTAATTTACTGCATGTGGTTTGCATCAAAATTAGAAACGTGCAGTAGACACATGTGTCCTTACTTACTTACTTACTTACTTAAGGTGCCGGGGTGGACCTGGGCCTCAACCAATAAGCGTCTCCAGCCAGCTCGATCTTTCGGTAGCTGCTTCCAGTTTCACACGCACAGTTGGTTGAGGTCCCTTTCCACTTGCGTGCGCCACCTGAGTCGCGGTCTTCCTCTACTGCGCCGTCCCTCGGGGGTGGATTCGAAGACTTTCCGGGCCGGAGCATTGGTTTCCATTCGCTCTACATGACCTAGCCATCTCAATCGTTGGATCTTCACCCTTCTGGCTAAGTCGCTGAACAGATGAACAGCACACATGTGTCCACTTACATACCAAACAATGTTCTTTGCTGCACGCATTTTAATGCACAACTGTTTCAAGCATTAGAAACAGCCTGTTTGCGTTAATGGCATTTGGAGGAGAAGGTTTAACCACGAACTGTATGGGCTGTACAGCGACTTGAGTCTAGCCAGTCGTCCATTGGACTGCCAGGTAGCAACCTACTCCAGTGCCGTTAATTTGATCCCAACGGCAAATGGTGACTGGACCAGATTCGATTTCACTGAGATTCGAACCTGGGACCCCTCGAACTTGGGGCAGGCACTTAACTAACTGCGCCATCTAGTCGTGTTTCCGTTTTCTTACTCATAATTAAATTTATTTTTTCATAGATGACAGCATTCTTGACAGGACTCGCGTCGGAAAACAGCAGCTTATGTTCATACCAATAGGATGTGATTTAAGCTTTCAAAAACCCCGATGCACTCTACTCTCGCCGAAGAAAAACTTAATTAATTGAATATAAGCTGATTGGCGCTTTTATCGATGAAACTAAAAGACTTCACAAGTGTGTTAAAAAATGGTTTAAACATTTTGGAATATCCGCAAATTCAAAGTCAACAAGATGCCAAAAAAATTGTACTCTTCCTGATTTTGCATCAGTTAACAAGGTCTTCATCCGACATCTCCAAGCTTGAATGCGAAGATCATGTCTGGTCTGCTGCTTCCAAAGTCTTTCTGCACCTGCTGAGCAAGATCCAAGAGCGGGCAATGAAAATTATGGGAGGCTGGGATATTGCGAAGCTAAATGACTCATTGGAACATCGTCGTCATGTCTACTCCTTCTCGCTGGTTTGTTGCTATTTCAACAATGCTCCAGCCAAGGTGATGCATTTCTGCCGTTCGGTTTTTGAACCATTAGTACCCACCTGGTACCCATCTGTCTAGAAATACATTTAAGCTTAATCTCAAGCCCGTTTTCGAACATTCGTTGATGTCTAGAGACTGTGGAATGATCTGCCCAACCCAGTCACTGCATTCCACAAACATTTTGAGCCATATGCACTCATGTGTCCATTCCCTCGATTCCCCTGTACCTTATTTAACCATAGATGGGATTCTGCCTCGACTTGGGACGACTTTTAAGGAGCGTTTTAGCGAACGCCATACTTAAAAATAGAAAGCAGAAATCTAAAGAGGGAGTTGACTCCTCGCGTCTTTCCAATAAAGCCTCCAAAACGATTTTTTTTTAATCGGTATTGTCTTTAAGTGGGCGCCCTGGCCGTGTGGGGTCGTGCGTCGACCCATGCGCATTAGACTTTCACAGTATATGTTCGAAATAAGTTCAGACAAACAATTTTTCAAAAAAAAATTGTTCACGGCTCCACCTCTTTCGAGTCACTGACAATGCTCAAAGAGTGTAACTGTCAAGAAAAAGCTTCTCAATCTCGCCGTTTGGAGTCGGCATTAAACTATAGGTCCCCTTCGCTCGTGGGAGAACAATAGCACGCACAGCACAAGTGGTTGCTGAGAAGTTAGGCCCAGGTTCACGTCGGACTGTAGCGCCACCATTATTATTATTATTATCGTCTTGAAGCCTTTCCATCGCTGTTAGTGCACTAATTTGATGCACCAAATGTCCTGAATGTCTAACGAACTCTTGATAGGAACAAACTTCGCTCTTGAAATGCCCAAAACAAACAACAAACAAATTGTAAATCAGCGACAAATGATTACCGACAAAAATGACATTTAGATACTCAATTAGATGCGATGCGAGGCTAGACGAATGCCAAATGGTGTGATGGAGATTAAGGCGGTCGCGGCCTGACTGCTAACGTCTGAACCTCCTGTGCTCGCTGAGTCTTAAAAATTCAAATTACATCGTTTGAGTACAGATATTTACGACAAGATCATTTCAGTCCAGTGTTGGCCATTTTTTGGCCTCTATTTCAACTTTATACTTGAGGCTATGACTTTTGGTTTTCGTCTTCCGGGTAAGGACACGACGAGCGGTGCTGTCGTTTTGCATTCAAGCAGCAAGTTGTTTCACCCAGTTTTTGACTCGTCTCTGGAATTTAGAATTCCGCTCTACTCATCTCCTCCCGACCTATCTCCAGGTCAGATTATCTCAACACCCTACTTCCCTGTCATTTCTGACCTGACCCTGACTTCTCTCTCCTTTCACTTATCTTGTCAAACATCACGACCCGAGCATAACTAGCAATTGCAAAACATCTCTAACCCCTCAAACTAGGACACCCGCAATCTACCCTCTTGTCCCGAAAATCTGGGTCAGACTTTCTATCGATTTACGTGTCCGCTAGCCCACTAGACTGTTTGCTGCTCACCCGCCGTTAATTACGTTTGCTGGTATCGCAACAAATCGTGATCTGATAGGAAAACAATTAAAACCCTCTTATCCACCTACTTGGGTGCACTTGGGCCGCCTAGTGGGCCACAATTGAAGGTATCGACATGTTTTCAAAATCACACAATCCCATGCGTACTTGTGGCACAGTTTTTGACCGAAATTCAAATTCAATTGCAGCGCTGTGTCGGTCGTTAGGAAGCACACAACGTCGGTGTCGCGCTGAAGCGATTGGTCCGATTTGTATCGCTGAAGTGTGAGATATTTGATTATCAATGAGTAATTGCAACAAAATGGCTCAAGAGATACATGTCTATTAAACGCGGGATTACGACGGTTTTGTCGTTCATTCACTCCTGAAGTGATGAAGTGTGAGAAAGTAGCCGGAGTTTGGGGGATTCGGTAATGGATTGCGAGTGAGTGGGTCTTTTCAATTCAAGTCCCGTTCAATTAGATGTTGTGAGTGTGATGCTAATCGGTTGTCATTGCTCAGGGGAACAAAACGTCAGAGAAACACAAGAGATTGTAATAAATGGTCAGAAAAGGCCTTAATTTGTGGGACTGAATGAAGTGAAGGCTACGCCTGTTATGGAGTCACCGACTGTGGGTAAATTCGCATGTGCCCAGAACAATTGATGTTGATGATGCAAAAGTATATTTTTAACTTTCTTTCGCTGGCAGGTATTTGAAAGGTTTCTGACGCCTTTTTCGAATAAATTCGAGCCAGTAATTGATGGCTAGGTAGATTTGAAAGAAGCTGATATTACTTACTCGCCGCAGTCCAAACTCTTGGAACGAGCAGTGACTGGGATCCTCACGTCTCATCCGAATCAATTTTTGACAAGTCATGACTTTATCGGACAAAAAAGTGGATGTGACTAGAATTACATTTGTATAGTTGGGCCTAAGTCTTCGACTCTGAGCCTGTGGGACAATGCAACAGAGGACGTCCACGAACAAGGTGGCGCACACAAGTCGAGGGGGACCTCGGCCGGCTTGGAGACAGCTGGCAAAAGATCGTGCTGGCTGGAGAGGCATGTTGAGTCAGCCCCAGGTCCACCTCGGACTGTAGCGCCCTAAGAAGAAGAAGAAGAAAGAGTTGGGCCTAAGATTCACACGGTATTACCCTGAACGTGGAACTGTCCATAGATGACTGAATGGCGCAGTTTGTTCAGTGCCTGCCCCAAGTTCGAGGGGTCCCAGGTTCGATCCAATTGAAATTAAATCTGGTCCAGTCACCATTTGCAGTTGGGATCAAATTGACAGCAGAGTAGGTTGCAACGTGGCAGTACAATGGACCAGTTTTGAGTCCGAGTGCTCCAGTGTAGAGTTTCAAAAATCCTCGAAAAAAAAAATTCTTATTGAAAAATGGCAAACCTTAAACTGAATATATCCGGTCTCTAATGATAATTTTATTTGACGTACGTGATTGAAACGGGGATGTCAAATTGGATGATACTAAACAATAACATCGAAATCACTGACTCTGTAGGCTCTTTCATGTTTCTTTTGCCTTAAATTTGGAATAAATTATGCCTCGGAGTAGAAAGTGGTTAACTGGCTTATGTCCTACCTTGTTCCTATGGCAAAAAGCCTTCAAGCACGGATAAGGAGCACTGGAAATTTGTATGGGTCCAAGTGGGGCATCCTTCTTCTTCTTCTTAGGGCGCTACAGTCCGAGGTGGACCTGGGCCTCACTCAACATGCCTCTCCAGCCAGCACGATCTTTCGCCAGCTGTCTCCAGTTTCGCACACCAAGCCGGCAGAGGTCCCCCTCGACTTGTGTGCGCCACCTTGTACGTGGACGTCCTCTGTTGCGTTGTCCCACAGGCTCAGAGTCGAAGACTCTTCGGGTCGGAGCTAAGTTGTCCATACGCTCTACATGGCCTAGCCATCTTAGGCGTTGGATCCGTAGACGCCTGGCTAGACTCATGTCGCTGTACAGCCCATACAGTTCGTGGTTTAATCTTCTCCTTCAAATGCCATCAACGCAAACAGGACCAAAGATCGCGCGCAGAACTTTTCTCTCGAAAAGACCAAGACACTGTTCATCCGCTTGGGATATTGTCCATGCCTTTGCGCCGTACAGCAGGACTGGGATGATCAAGGTCTTATACAAAGTCAACTTGGTCTTCCGAGAGAGGGCTCTACTACTCAATTGCCTTTTGAGCCCATAAAAACAGCGGTTGGCAAGAGTTACTCTGCGTTTGATCTCGGTACTGATGTTGTTTGTACTGTTAACCGCGGAGCCAAGGTAGACGAAGTCCTTAACTACCTCAAAGTTATAGCTGCCTATGGTGACGTTCTGGCCAAGTCGTCGATGTTGTACGTCCTTTCTCGATGACAGCATATACTTGGTTTTGCCCTCGTTTACCGCCAGACCCATTTTAGCCGCTTCCGTTTCAATGCCAGCAAACGCATCATTGACGGCTCGCTGTGTTCTCCCAATCACGTCAATGTCATCCGCGTAAGCTAGCAGTTGAACGGACTTTTGGAAGATCGTGCCTCTTGTGTTGGCCAGTGAGTTTTGCACGATCTTCTCAAGAACGATGTTAAAGAAATCACATGACAGCGCGTCGCCTTGTCTAAAACCTTTTTTGACATTGAAGGTCTCGGTGAGTTCGTTACCGACCTTGATGGAGCAGCGAGAGTTCTCCATCGTCATCCTGCTCAGTCTGACGAGTTTTGCAGGAATGTCAAAACTAGACATGGCGCAGTATAGCTCGTCTCTATGCACTCTGTCATATGCGGCCTTGAAATCGACAAATAGATGGTGTGTGTCGATCTGCATTTCCTGGGTCTTCTCCAGGATCTGCCGCAGTGTGAAAATTTGATCGATGGTGGACTTCCCGGGCCTGAAACCACACTGATAGGGACCTATCAGTTTGTTCACGAATGGTTTCAGGCGTTCACACAAAACGGCAGAGAAGATTTTGTAGGCGATGTTAAGGAGACTTATCCCCCGATAGTTGGCGCAGTCAAAGGGGTCTCCTTTCTTGTGGATCGGGAAAACGATACTGAGATTCCACTCATCGGGCATGCTTTCCTCCGACCATATCTTACAGATGAAGTGGAGCATCCGTTTAAGTCAAATAACCATCCGGGGATAGTGATGCCAAATAAGTGTTTGCACCATACAAAGCGCCATACAAAGGAGAAGAAAGGAGTCTATAAATTTCCATGCTTAGGTGACTTAGGTTCTTAATTCATGTCATCTACCCCCAAAGTCCGATCAGATTTGATGCGGATAATGCACACTATTCAGCGAAAATGCATTCTCTCAGCTAAATTCAAAGACTCATTGCTTCAAATCCCGTCCCATTTTGTATGACTTAGGCCTAAGCTAGGAATCATAAGCATCCCTTGTCCCTACGTAAGCCACAAAGCAGCCTCCAATCACCGATCAACATCTACTAATTCCCCCCCATAAATTCCCTTAAAATGTGATCAATAATCGCCTCCGTCGTACCCTGAAATCGCGCAATTACCACTCACAGACACAAAAACACACAAATCGACTTAAAGTAAACGTCTCACTAATGTCTTGTATTTTCCTCTCTTTGCAGGTAACTATCCACTCATAAAATCGAGTGCCAATCAGTGAGTACGGGAATTATGTCATCTTATGGAATTATCCACCGAACACAGAGCGTCCCCTGCCAACAACAGCACCTAAGCCACTTCAATTCCCGCTAATGATCGACTCCAATAATCCCAGCCTTGATTGATTTTTGCAATTCAACAGCTCAAAGTATGCTTATCTGCGGGAATTAGTTTTTCTAATCAGACTTCAGTGCAGAACAGAGAAACCAGATTCGCGCTCGCCTTGGGTATCTGTCTCGAGCAAAACACGGTGGCATTTCTTTGATGTGATCACGGCGTGCCTTCCTGTGGGTCGGCAATAATTGCCAGAGATTATTAAAGAAAACACGAGAAAAAGCACCGTCACAAGCTCACAGATGCCAAGTGGTGCGCCTCGATGTCCATGTTTGGTCAGCAGAATGAATAATGGAATCACTTGCGCGCAGCCGTAATCATACGACAACATCGTCGTCCCACGATGCTGTCATTCCCCGGAGAGAAATGAAGCACGTAGACACATTCATCATCTTTTCCGCGGATTCTTTTGCTCACAAGCTGCACCTTTCTGATAATTTGGTGGACGACTGTCCAGAAACTGCTCCACATCGACGACCAAATGACAAGTTTATAGCTCAATTTCGAGTCAGTGTTCCCCGTCGAGGGGTATTTTCCCACACCATCGGTAGTCTTGTCACCCAAGCTTCACATTCAACGGCTGTCTTTGTCAGAAATGCGAGGAATCTTGTCCGATGCCTGCCCGCACCCAATTAGAGCGCAATTAAAATTAGTCTGAAACTCCCTTCACCAGGGCCAGGAATGACGCCCGACAGTTGACGAGTGAGTCACGCCAGCCACACATGGGCCGCGTTTCCCTGCAGCCAAACCCAAAAGTGGAGCGCCACTTGAGCTGCGAAAAAGACACAGGCCCCAACACGGCTCAGCAGCATTCTTATTGAAATGGCCTTTACTTTGGAAAATTCACATCTAACGATACTTTGACGGCGGGTGGCACACCCGCTTGCATGTGGCTTAACCTTATTTCTGATGTTTATGGCGATTTTTGTTAGCATTTGCAGTCTCATGCGGATTGTGTGGGCCAAGTGGGAGGAGATGTGAGTGCGCTGCCGGGGGAATGAGTTATGAGTCGATGCAGGAGGTTGTGCGGCGTTGCGGCCGTGTTGGTGGTTATTAAAGTTAAATGCACTGGAAATTCCCCACTTGTACGCGCAGACGTACAGATGTCTGTATGCAATGCAACACTGATGCTGTGGAGCGTAATAAATCACGTTGAACGCGTTTAGGTTTGCTCCAATGAACGATGCTGAATATAATTGAAATTTTACGAGCGATTAGGGTTACATAGTTGGGATGGCGTTTGCATTGTTTTTGGTGGGAGAGATTGTAATGTGAGCTGGGATTTTCAGTGGTTCGTATTGAAACTGTTTTTGAATGAAGTTTAACTTACTCCACCGATACTTCAGCTCAAGTCTGGATTGCCACTAAACCCTATGAGGTCCTAATCTCTGGGCAGAGAATGATATCCCTCCAATGTCCATTTTCGACTTCTGATGGTTAGAATTAGATATGGACTTGAGCCACCGATTAGTCTCGGTATCATTTTGTATTTTCCCAGAGCTCAGCAATTCACTGAAAAACGTTAATCTACTAACAAGCACTCTCATGCATTGTGACCACTAAAATGCAGAGGTTAAGCTCAGCGCACTGATCCTAGCCTCTGTTTGAAAACACAAGCTCTTCATAAAAGACTTAACAAAGTCTGTTCTGGGATTCGTCACAGATGTCTACTTGAACCCTGTACGTAGTTTCTTAGACCTTAAATCTATGAATTACAGGAAAAGGGTGCCTGGAATTTTTATGTCTCCGTTAAGTCTGAGACAGATTTGAAATCTTTTCAGATCCTTTTAAGTATTTCAACGGTACCGAAACACGACTGGATGGCGCAGTTGGTTAAGTGCCTGCCCCAAGTTCGAGGGGTCCCAGGTTCGAATCCCAGTGAAATCGAATCCGATTCAGTCACCATTTGCCGTTGAGGTCAAATTCACGGCACTGGAGTAGGTTGCTACCTGTCAGTACAATGGACCAGTTTTGAATCTGAGTGCTCCAGTAGTTTAAAAAAAAACTCCGAAAAAAAGAACGGTACCGAAAGAAATTTGGTCCTCTTTTTCTTCTCGAAGTGATGTTAATGGGGATTGAATGAAATCAATCGTATCTTTCTTACGGAAGACACCACCGCACTCAATTCCTTAAATATTCACCATCGCTACTTTCTTTTTCTTCTTCTTCGGCTAACAGGCTTCAGTCCGGGGTGGAACTAGGACTCAAACAACAAGACTCTCTCTTGCTAGCGTCCTCCAATTGCGTACACCAATTTGGTTAAGGTACTTCTCCACTTGTCTGCAATTGGGAACGTTCTCTGTTGCGTATAGAAAGACGGGCGAATATATCGCATTTATAAAGGTTTCGATTCTCTAAACTGAATCTTAAAAAGAGGACATTTGCAATCTATGAATGGGCTTCTTGCTAACCCTACGACTTGCAAGGACATCCAAAAGCGCATATCCTAAGGCCTTCACGAAGCTGGTTTGAAGCGACTAAAGGGTGAACAGACTGCAATGATCGTTTTTCCAATTTTTATATTTCGACAGCTGTCAAAGTGACCAATGACATCCAATTGTCAAAATACTCAGAAAGGCTTGCCATTTTATTTTGCAATGTTTTTACGCTTGCCGAACGTGCGAAAATTATAAAACAAATTTTATGGAAATTTCGACTCAGTTGTAAAATGAGTTTCGTCGTGAGCCCGATAGTCATCACGTCTTTACAGCGGAGGCAATTCGTCGCACCGTGGCAAAGCTTCAGCCTGAGTACACTCTTTTGGATCTTATGCCACCAACCAGACAGAGATTGATGCGAAATGAAGAAAACAAAGTCACCGAAGAGGTCAGTATCCAAGAAGATGATTCGGCGCCGATGAGCTGAATTGGGCATCGCCAGAGAGTCAACTCTGCTTATATTGCTGTGGGATTTGACTCTACATTCACGTAAGATCGTGCTGCCGCAAGAATTGAAGCCGAATGACCATTTTTGCGCTGAGTTGGGCGCTGAAAATCTTGAACGGAAATCCGGATTTTGGACAAAAAATGATCTTCTTAATTTTGTTGCTCAGCAGCTATGTCAACTAGACAAAATGCCCTTATTGAAGCGAACACAATTGACAAGTGTTCTATCAAGGAATAATGCATTCACAAAGTTTGCCTGTTTAGTGCGGTTTGTGGCAAGGCGGCAGCATCGGACCTTATTTCTTTCGAAGTGAGGAAGGAGCCAGGTATAAATCTATGTTAACCGACTTTCTGTAGTCAAAGCTCGACATAATCGATATATCCCAGCTCTGGATCCAACAACACTGCGCGACGCTGCGTATCATACGATGCAACGCAATGGTCGAAGTTGTGAAAGAGAAATTTGGCGACTGAGTTATCCCACTAGAGAGAGCGTCCATCAATTTGTCGCCGCGGTCATGCGACTTGACACCACTCGTTTATTTTCTCTGGAGTTATGTCAAGTTCTTGTGGGCGCCGTGGCATACTGAGTAGGTGCGCCGACTCCTACGCTCGATGATCTCGATTCGATTCCCGAAAATCAACTACATTTTTTTTACGGCTCCACCTCTTTCGAGACCCTGATAATGCTCAAAGAGTATAACTGTCTAGAAAAAGCTTCTCAATCTCGCCGTTCGGAGTCGGCATTAAACTGTAGGTGCCCTCCACTCGTGAGAGAACAATAGCACGCACAACACGAGTGGTTGCTGAGAAGCTAGGCCCAAGTCCACCTCGGACTGTAGCGCCGCCATTATTATTATTATTATTATGTCAAGTTCTTAGTCCACGCTAACAAGCCAACCACTTTGGACTAGCTCAAGGCCAACATTTTAGGCGCTAGTGCCGGAATAACGTCGCACATAATGGACCAAGCCATCAAGACTTGGGTCGACCGCTTGAAGCACTACCAGCAAAGTTAAGGCCGGCATTTGAATGATGTGCTACTTCGTATATAATGGCATGAATGCAGCTTTAAAATGAAGATAGAATCGATTTAATAGCTCACACCATTATCGGTTTATTTTAATTTATTTTCCTGTCGTTCTTATCCGGTCACCCTGTACGATTTTTTTAAATTTACCTGCAGCTGCCACAATTTGTTCGGCTAATTATTCTTTCAAATTCTTGTAGATCACGACTAACACTTTTAACGACACCCAAGTGGCTGTTGACGCTTAGAACTCCGAATTACAGTCGAAATAAAAGTCTAGACAACCCTGAAAACACAGTCAAACAACCAGTCCTAACTTTTGATCGTTTTCGAAAGCACTTCGGCAGCTGAGCTTGGTGCGAGCAAGAACGCATTTCCATTCCCGTTCCGGTACTTCGAAACGACTCAGAAACCTGACCATGTCGACCAGTCAGTGTGTGTCGTAACGACAGGCCAAGACAGAAGAAAAAATAACGCCCCAAAGCAATTGACGATTACCTGTTCTGAGCCGCTTCTCGAGACCTCTGCGGGCACAATTGGCGTGCCAAATTAAAAGTCCAGTCGAGTTGCCATAACGAATTTCTGCTTTTCAGCACGGAAGTCAGAATCTCACGGCCACAGCACTGTTTAGCGATTCGCACCGTTCTTCTGGTCAGACTGAGTTGTTCCTCTGACTCCACTGGCAGCGCACTTGGGTGGCGCAAAACGCCAAATTATAGCCCCGCGAGTGGAATGGCCCAATTAAACGGCGTTTCGATTGAAATCGACCGTCTGAGCGGCTGCGTGCGTGCCAAGAGCGGTTTCACTTTCATTCGAATTGAAGTCTCATTGAACTTAATTTTATTTCTGTTTTGTTGGGTTTTCTTTTCCGTCGGCGGCGCCGAAGTGGGAACCTTCAAGCGGCCGCCTGGGTGTGCGCTTATGGGTTTCACTTTTGCATTGATGGCTGTTTAAAGAGGAAGCAAGGTAATTAGGGAGCTGCTCTGAAAGGTAGACCCAATCACGTCCGGATCTATGGTTTTGGCTGACCTCCCTTCAGGTACGGCCGCAGCTAATTGGGGCCAATTTCGTGGAGTCCGATGCACTGGCTGCAATGCATGCAGTGAACTTGAACGAATTTGAAAGTACCCGGAACTTTCTAATCTAATCCACTGCCCAGTGACGGTCGGTGGTGTTGTCATGGGAGTGGGATGAATCCCTACGGATTGGCATCATCATCACGCTGGAATAGAAGCCTTGGCGTGGGCCGATCGTGATTGCAGCTGCAGTTCGTCTGCAGTGAAACGCCAATGTCCAAGCTCAGACAAACAAAGCGCTCCGCTGGGTTCATTCACCCGTCCGATCGCCTTGAAGAGACCCGTACAGAGCGAATGCAGGCTCCTTCGCCGATCGTATTTGCGCCTCGATCCACCACCAACTCCAGTCCGAACACGCAGCACCCAGCGGTAGGAAAATTAACTTTTACTTTTATCAGACTCCGCAAGCCTTGAGCTAATACCCCCCAGACTGCGCATGTGTAAGTGCCGCAAACAGGTGATTCAGCAACATACCCACACCACCTGCCCACCGCTCAGCGTACGGCGCGGTGGGAAGAACCAAAACAAAGATACAACTCGCTCTTGCCGTACGGACACGTTAGCTACTTACCAGCAGTGCATGTACCGCTAAATTGGAAAACTGGAGCAAACGTGTCTGAGTACAAAAACAAAGCGAAACGAGCAGCACAGCCAGGCAGAGGCTAGTAAAAAAAAAAACTTTCTTCAGTGCGCAATCCGCCTGAAGACCGCGGGACTGCGGCGCAACATAACAATTGTCCGGGCCGACCGTTGCAGGCAATGAGAGGGAAAAAATATTCACGCCACGGAATGCACGGTGTAGCCAATGAATGTTACAGATACACAAGCCTTGCTCTGGAAATGGGCTGAAAATCTCTGTCACTTTTGCAATTTTCTCAGTCCGCCTCCCCCTGGGGCGCCTCCCTTGTCGTTCGTCGGCGGCGGGTTGGACAAAAACAAACATTACTCACCAACGCCTTGGTTGGGGTTCGAATATGGAAATACTCCTTTTATATTGGTGGATGCACAATTCTCATAGTGACTTGATGTACAGATTGCGAGGGGTGCTGCTGTGGAAATGTCAGAAGGTGAGGAAACTCGGAGAGGAGATGTGACTCTCTGGGGAATTGTGCGAAGACTGTAACCTTCAGTGGGTCGGATGTGAGATGTTGCGTACGATGGGAAGATACGCAATGAGACATCGGCCATCTAGCAAAGGCCTAAATTGATTGGAGGGGGGTCCCATTTCTTGATGCGAGATTTTTGACATGATTTCGAGAACGACTTCAACTTCGTGGCGAAGTGTGTTTTCTATGAATTCACTGCACTGCAGAGATGTAGTCCAAATAACAATCTGTTTGGTATTCGATTCATTTTTCAGTCGCCCTCGATCGACTTTAGCTTTGAAAATGGGAGAACAAAGGCTAACAAGATCGAGTCCATAATGATTTTTTTGTCATCCCATGTCAAAATTGT
This sequence comes from Myathropa florea, assembly GCA_930367185.1. Classification (NCBI taxonomy): domain Eukaryota; kingdom Metazoa; phylum Arthropoda; class Insecta; order Diptera; family Syrphidae; genus Myathropa; species Myathropa florea. Next base: position 131,694,232 of record OV884002.1, on the reverse strand, counting down.
TAGATTCTGTCTAGAGTCAACCATCTGCGGAACTGAAAATAATTCCCTACATTCCTCCACTGGATTTATGTGGTAGACAAGTAGCAGCCAGAACGAAGGGTAGTCAGACTCAAAACACTCCAGCTACGGTCTGAACACAAGACCGGCTACACAACTATTCTCGATAAGTTTGGATTCCACACCGAACTTCTACTACCTCAATCTCATTTTGGGAAAGCATTCTCCACCAGCATTTCCTCCAGATTGGACTAGAAGTCTGACGGGAGGATAGGTTTCTAGAGTCTATATATAAATATATCCCTGCGTCTTCCGGAACATTGTAGCGTCTCTCAAGCGGAGGCAAAGCCGATCAAAGAGACTCCGTCATGGTCTTAAACCACGACTATCTAAGCCGGACATCATCATGTGTTCAGACCAGCCAAGTTGCGGTTTAATCCCTGGACTTGGTCACATTCCATTGAAAGACCCCTCTTAACTGCTTCCGTTCTTATAGGATTTTTTTTTGTAGGATTTTTGAATCACTAGACTCAGCACTCAGAATCAAAACTGGTCCATTGTACTGCCAGGTAGCATCCTACTCCAGTGACGTTAATTTGATCCGAACGGCAATTGGTGACTGGACCAGATTCGATTTCACTGGGATTCGAACCTGTGATGAACTCTAACTTGGGGCATGCACTTAACCAACTGCGCCATCCAGTCGTCATTCTTATGGGATGCCCAAGCATTTAAACTTGCACCTCATGAAACGTGCCGAAACATTCTAGGAAATTCGCGTACAAGCCAGAGCGCAGCTCAGTCATTGTCAGTCAACGTTGCCATTTGGCAGCATACCTCCTCGCGACTTGAGTGAACTGTTAGCAACATCAGCATCAACTAGCTTCATAACAAGCACTAAATGAGTTTTTGAGCAGAAAATACCCCATCTGGGAACACAATGAACCTACTCGTATATTGGCCTAAGTGCGATTGAAGTCTACAGTCAGCCTGAACCTAACTTAACCTCTAGAATCAAGCAAGGCAATTGCACCCAAAACTGACTTCCGGTCTTATTTCGCGAGATTCCATGTAAACCCAACGAAAAGCAGCTGATCATTTCTTTTTGAATCCTCACAGGTCAACAAATCTCTGCTAAATGTGCAAAAATTGGCAGTTGGGTAGGTTTGGTTGAAGTGGCTTAAAAAGTACACTCTGACCTTAGACGGTCCATTGTCACGCGGGTTAATGCGCTTGTGGTAATCCAATTGGAGCTTTCTATACAGCGCAGTACATTACTAATAAATATCTCACTAAAGTCGCAAAAATTGTTGAGAATGTAGGCTCCCAGATGTTTGCGTCAGAGTGACGCAAGGGTCGGGCATGAGCAAAGATGATGTAGATCATTTTATGGTTTTTCCTTACCCAGACTTCCTCTATAGAAGTCCTTAGATGGGGCTTCAAGTCTTCTAGCATACTCACCTAGTAGACCATGTCCCGCAAATAACACCTGGCACGATCCTGATCTTTGATCCGTTAAGTGCGATCAAAGTTAAAGATCAGCTTAGACGAGATCAATCTAGTGGTGTGACATGTTGTGCATTTCTCCTATCTATTGTTGATCACTTGAGTAGTTATAATAAGCTACAGTCCGAGGTGGACCTGGGCCTAGCTTCTCAGCAACCACTCGCGTTGTGTTGTGCGTGGTATTGTTCTCTCACGAGTGGAGGGGACCTACAGTTTAATGCCGACTCCGAGCGGCGAGATTGAGAAGCTTTTTCTAGACAGTTATACTCTTTGAGCATTGTCAGTGACTCGAAAGAGGTGGAGCCGTGAAAAAAATGTTTGATGTTTTTTTTTCCGAGATTCGAACCGACGACCTCGAGCGTAGGAGTCGACGCACCTACCCACTATGCCACGGCGCTCACCACTTGAGTAGTTACCTCTCATAATACGCATGCCTCCATTGCTGTCTCAATCTAGTAGCAGCTAGGTGTCGATTCCTCTACGCCCTAAACTGACATGATCAATGTCTTATACAAGGTGACCAGATAAGAACGATAGGAAGAAAAATTTAAATAAAGCAACAACGACGTGAGTTATAAAACTGATTCTGGCTTCATTTTGAAGCTACATCCTTGTCATTATGTATGAAATATCATCATCATTTAAACGTCCGCCTTAGCATCGCCACAAGTGCTTTAAGCGTTCGGTCTAATTTTTGGTGACTTGGTCCAATATGTGCGACGTTATTCCGGTATGCAAAAGCGTCTTGAATGTTGCCCTCAAGTTCGTCCAAAGTGGCTGGCTTATAAGCGTAGACTAAGGACTTTCTATAGACCCTGAGACAGTAAATGAGTGGTGTCAAGTCACATGATTACGGCGGTCAATTCATGTGTGTTCGCCGTGAGATCACCAAAGTCAACAACTTCACAACATCGAGCGTCGTGTCGGTTGTATCGCATGTACAGCCTTGGCCAAATGTATTAGGCACCCTTTAAGATTCGGTATATCTTGAAAAAGCAAGAAAATCTATGAAATAAGATCTACCTCAAATAGTGCCGCCGAAAACCATAAAATTCAAAGTAATAACTTCCGACAAGTGATTTCGCAGCAAAGACAAAGAGATAAGGGTGCCTAATACATTTGGCCAAGGCTGTATGGTCATCTTATTAGAAACACAGTGCGGATATATCCATGTCATGGAGCTCAAGCTACAGAAAGTTGGTTAACAGCGCTCTTTACCTGAGATTATTGACGATAAAGGTGTCCCCTTCCTTATTTCGAAAGAAATCAGGTCCGATGATGCCGCCTTGCTATAAACCGCACCAAACAGTCAATCTTTGTGGATACATTGATGCTTGGTCGAACACTTGTGGATTGTGTTCACTCCAATAATGCAATATTGGCTGTTGACATAGCCCCAGGGTCAAAAATTGGCCTCGTCCGAAATGATGAGTTTTTGGCCAAAATCCGGATCTGCGATCAACATTCAAAGCGCCCGACTCAGTGCGGCGTTGTCTATGGTCGCCCGGCTTCAATTCTTGCGTCAACACTATCTTAGATGGATGTAGGCCCAAATCCAACCGCAAAATAGCAAAATAAGCCGGGTTGACTCTCTGGTGATTCAGCTGGTTGGCGCCGCGTCGACATTTCTGGGTCTTCTTCGATACTGGCCACTACGGTGACTATGTTTTCTTCATTTTGCATCAATCTCTGCCTGAATGGTGGATTAAGGTCCAAAAGAGTTTACTCAGGCTGAAACTTTGCCACGGTGCGACGAATTACCTCCGCTCTAAAGACATGATGACGATCGGCCTCACGACGAAATTCAAGATGCGTTCTGAGCCGGATTTTCGATAATATTTTTTAATAATTTTTCGCAAGCAGGGCAAGCGTGAAATAAGGCATGGTGAAATGGCAAATCGTACTGAATATTTTGATAGCTGGTTATCAACGGTGACTTTGACAGCTGCTTAAACATAACAATTGAAAAAACTATCATTGGTATATGGTCAGCCTTTATTTAGTGACCATAAATGACGGTCATAAACCAAGATTTTTCAGCTTTTTGAACAGCTTTTAAAGCTAGCAATGCTTTTATACACAAAACTTTGCGAAAAATGTAAAGAAATGCGAAGTGGAGGCGCAGAGATAACTGCCAGTTCATTTTTGACTCCACTTCCCTCTTCTCCTGACAAGAGTTTTGAAGTCCAAACGGCGCTTGTATAGACCACTCATTCATTACCCCTTCTCGCTCTGCCTCGATATCTTCCACAAGTAAAAATCTCTGACCTATGTCTGGACCCCCCATAGACCACCATCGAAATTACCACACAAAGGATATTCGCTGCCGTCTAAGGAACCGCCAAAGTGCCTTCCCTCAAAATCCCACTCGCCTCACATTCATTAAGTAAACCCCGCTGCAGAATCCATTTAGATACACAACCGCTAATCAAATTAACGAGCAATCAGAAGAAATCCCAGCAATCCACCGACAAGCTCATTAGTTGACAAAAAAAGTTGCAAGGGTATCCGTCGACACGGCGTGTTCATATGAAAGGCATTTGCTCCAGTTTCGCTGCCAAAAAATGCCTCCAGTCGCCGCTCGAGAAACACCTTCTACGGCAAATCAGCGCCAGCACACCCCTCAAATCGCCAACCAGCTCAACATATGGTTCTATCCGACTCCGACTGCTAGTAAATCTCGTCGCAAGTGACAAATTCACGGCACGAGATACAGATACAGCAGAATGAACCAGTTTCCATGCCCCACAAGCGCGATGCCCGTGGGGAGCGCTCGAAATTCGCAATTACCAGCTGAAGTCGATGACTTTCGATGTCGGAATTTCACGTTTGAGAGGTGCCCGGTCCAGCATCTGGCCATCTATCACTTCGGCGATAACAGTTCGAGCCCCAGGGGCTGGTGTTTACTTTCTTTGGCGTCGGGACCAGTTTGACAATCTCCAACTGGCAGTTGCGGCGACCTAACAATATCATCGACAACGACGGTGCGCCATAGTCGATTGGTTATCTTCGGGAATGGTATCGGCAACTATTCGTATCTGTCGTCTGTTGTTGCGCAATCTGGTGAGCGCATAAAGCAGCTCCATGTGTTGTCGTTCGACAGCGGCGACGAAAATTTGATCCAACCCCTATGCGAGATCTCAATTAAGGCGGTTCGCAGTGCAAAGACTCTTGAGAAGGCCATTCCCTGTGCATGGTTATGGCTTGGCTGCGGTTACGGGTTTCCACGGGCCTCTATCGCACGTCTATCGTCTTCGAGATGCGTGCTGAAGATTGGTATCTGTTGCTATTGGTGTTTGGATACGCTGTGAAATGCGATATCTGTGGAATGACGAGCGGATTTCAATGCCGAATGTGAACTGGAGATCTGTGGAGTTGGGCTTTTCGCGACACGCAAGCGCAAGTGAACGTGGTGATGGCGGGTTCAGATACAATTCGTGACACTCGACATTGAGGCAAAACCCGAGGTGTGATTAAGCCTCTTAATGGGTTTTCCCATGAGATGACCTGATGAAGCGTGGCTAGTTAGGGGCCGATCAAAAGGCCGTAACAATTTGAAAAACGATTGCACTGGCGGCCTGAGGACCAGTTTTGGGATAAGGGCTGCGACAGAGTGCTCTAAATAGAAGCTACTTCATTTTGTTGTCTAGGAGCGACACTGTTGTTTCCGTGAAGCGACTGTATTGCTGCCTTGTCGCGACTATGTTGCTGCTTGAAGCGACTGTATTGTCGTCTTGGAGCAACTCTGTTACCAACTAGGAGCGATCCTGTCGTTGCATTGTAGCGACTTTGTTGTTGCTGCCTAGGAACGCCAGTTTTGCCGCCTTGTAGCGACAGTGTTGTTGCCCTGAAGCGACTGTGTTGCAGCCTTGAAGCTATAGTGCTGCTGCCTTGAAGCGACTATGTTGCTGCCTTAAAGCGACACTGTTGTTGCCTAGTATCGACTCTGTTGTTGCCTAGAAGTGACTCCTTTTTTGCCTAGTAGCGACTCTGTTGTTGCCTAGAAGCGACTCCTTTGTTGCCTAGAAGCTACTCTGTTGTTGCCGTGAAGCGACTCTCTTGTTGCCTAGAAGCGACTGTGTTGTTGCCTAGAAGCGACTCTCTTGTTGCCTAGAAGCCACTCTGTTGTATCCTAGAAGCGACTGTGTTGTTGCCTAGAAGCGACAGTGTTGTTGCCGTGAAGCGACTCCTTTGTTGCCGAGAAGTGACTCTGTTGTTGCCTAGAAGCGACTCTGTTGTTGCCTAGGATCGATTCTGTTGCCGCCTATGAAGTCTGTGTTGCTGCCTAGGAGCGACTGTGTTGTAGCCAAGTAGCGAGACCATTGTGGCTTAGAAGCGAGTCTTTTGCTGCTTAGGAGTGAATATACTGCTGCGTAGGAGGAGGAGGAGGCTAGAAACCACTCTCCTGCTACCTTGGAGCGACTAATGAAGCAGTTGCCCAAGTCTCTAGAAACAACAGCTTCAAAGATCACTTCACACAGCAACATTTCCGTCAAAACAGCTGTGCGGCTTCTTGAACCAACTGGTCACTTCTGTCAATAAAAAGCCCCCGTAATTAACCCAGCTCCATAAAAACGAACGGATACCTCACTGACCCGTTTACGTCCATCTTACGGTCTAGCTCCATTTATCCAAATCCAACAAGTGGCCAAATCTATCCCAAGCACGTCACGATTCATTCATGACACCATGCCATCGTAACTGCCAGCGAATGCAACATTTTATTCCACTTCCCGTTGCCGTATACGGCCGCGCAGTCACAGTCGGGCCATAAACGACACCTTCCAGCGGGTAATCCATTAATGACAGCGAATTAAACGCCCGCATCCTTCGTGCTGCACTCGCAAGTGGACCTCTGCTCTGCAATGGCATGCAAAACTTAACCCACTGATCGTCGCGGAGCCTGCGCGGCCGCATTTCGCGACGAATCCGATTTCTCAGTGCGACATGACAACAGCCCGCCAGGAGGGAAGCTTGCGGCCCGAGTGTGGGACGAATGTTTCGAGTCGTTTTCCCTATTCCGCGGCTGCAACACGACTTCACATAACAATTATCCGCACCACGACGACGGAGACGAGCCATACGACTCGCGAAGCACCTGGTAGCCTCCGCTTGTGGCAAGGATGGATGTCAGTACATTTGGCTCATGAATCTCTCAACCTACTTCGCGTCATTGTTAGCAGTCGCATTAGACTAATTGCTGGGTGCGTAGTCTGAGAGTTGGCGCATCTCTGCCTGCGGTCTGTGGGGGCACCAGACGCGGGTGGCTTGCAGTAACGACGGCGTATTCCACCGCAAATGGTTTTTGTCTTGCTGATGACAAGTGCAACTAAGCCACGGCACGAAGAGTCGTTTAGTGGATGCTGGCTGCAACTGTGGGTACTTGTCGCACTACTGTGACAGCTAAACGTCTCGCGATTGTGAAACGCACACTGATGGGGGCTTGCGAATGCTAATGAGGCTCGTTATCATCTTTGGATAAAAACGCTTGAATGTGTGTACGGCAATTACGACGGATACACTGCCACTTGTTGGCTGCGCTATGGCATGCGGACCAACGAGAGCCTTTGAGATATTTCTTAGCCAATACGCCGGCGATGTCGTGGAATGCATCTGATATATTTTTTTCTTTTCTTTCTTTCAGGTAAGAGCATCATCTTCACAGTTGATGGGAAATTGTCCGTAAGTCTTGATGAAATTTATAAAGACAATGAACTCATCTATTTTCTGATAAGATAAATAAACTTTTCCTTCTCAAGAGTTAAGGTCTTCTTTAGTTTTTAAATTAATAATTAAATATAGGCTTAGCATACAGTCAGCGTCAAGAGTGAGTAAACAGTCAGAGGCTGACAGGTGTTCCTCTAAATTAAAATTGACTGGACTGGTTTACGTCTGACATTGATGCCTCAAATAAACTTCAAAATAAAGTATATTTCATTTAAAATAGCAGTAAACATAATTAAGTTTATTTAGTTCAAACGAAAAAAGGGGCTAAAAACTTCTTCTTTCTTTCTTTAGCAGACCTTCGACCTATGTAAGGTCTGAGCCTGATATATCGCTGCCTTCCATCGTTGACAGTCCTGGGCACGCTGCTTCCAGTCATCAAGACCAAACTGTCTTACGTCCGCGATGACTTGGTCTTTGTACCGGAGGTTCGATCTTCCTCTCCTTCTCGAACCAGGAGGCTCGGATTCGAAGACCCTCTTAGCTTAAGCGTTGTTGCCTATGCGCTCGATGTGGCCGAGCCAGTGCAGTCGACGGATTTTTGCCTTCCGGACTACATCCACATCTTGGTACAGTTCAGAGAGTTCGTGGTTGTGTCTTCTCCTCCATTCGCCTTCCGCGCAGACGGCCGACGTAGAATTTTTCTTTCGAAGGCACCAAGAATCAGCTCCGCATTTCTGCTTAGTGTCCAGCTTTCGGCTCCATATAGCAGGACTGGCAGAATAAGAGTTTTGTAGAGCATGATTTTGGTCCTTCGAGTCAGGAGTTTAGAGCCCAGTTGTTTTGACAAAACCGAAGTAGCATCGGTTGCTAAGAGCGATTCTACGTCGAATCTTCACTGTGATGTCGTTCGTGGAGTTCACGTTTGGCCCGAGGTAGACAAAGTCCTTCACTACATCAAAATTGTGGCTGTCGATTATAATGTTTTGCCCTAGATGGTGTGCGGTGGATCGTTTCTTGCTCGACAGCATATACTTCGTCTTATCCTCATTGACCTTAAGACCAGCTCGTTTCGCCTGTTCTTCAATCGCCGCGAAAGCTTCTACTGCGGGGCATTGGGAACGCGCAACGATGTCGATGTCATCTGCGTATCCCAATAATTCTCAATAGTTAAAACTAAAAAAAAACAGTATACAATATTAATTTAGTGGATAAGCCTTCAGCAGATGACTGAATGTTCACTCACTTTTGACGCTGACCGTATATGGGCTAGGACTAGGCTAACCGCATGAAATCATCAGAAACGAGTATTCTACTTTAATCCTCGTCCATTTTCTAATTATTCAAATTAAAATTTTAACTTAACGATGTACCAAAAATGATTCTTCCAGAATTTTAGACTCAATATTTGACAAAAGAAAAAGTCTTGGAAATTGGATATGATCATGGATTTGAACTTTGAGTCCATAGCCATATACTTCCGTTTTTCTAAAGCGTCTTTGTCATTTGGGAGCGCAAATCTCCATTTTTCTGATATTTAACATATCTGTTATCTGTCACCGAGTTTGTCACCATGTTGTACCGTTAAGAGTCTTTTTTCACTCTCTGATGGAATGATCTTAAGGTCGACTAGCTGTGGTTTCAATAAAACAGCGTTTTATGACAATGTGCCAGAGAATCAGTTTATTGAGGGAGACTTTTGATGAAAGCAAAGATTGAAAGTTGCTAGTAATTCATTTTTAATCAGAGATTGGATCTCTACCAAGTCAAGATTACAAGGCAGTGTACAATTTGAGCTCCAAATTGGACCTCCTTTGGAAACAGCCGCTGCCAGCACATGCCACAAATCATATTTGAAACATATTGCACTAAAATTATCTTTAGAATGCAGCCTATACCACGGCCATAACCTCAACATCCTCGTATTGAAACAGGAGTAGGAACATCTCAAAATCAAATGTTTATGAAGTCAGGCTTACGTTTAGGTTAGGTTAAGTTAGGGGGCTGCTAGTGAATTCACCAGCACACTTAGACCATGTTGGTCCATTGTGATACCCACAGTCAGACTGATTGACCGCTCCAGTGATAGTGCCGTTAATTTGATTCCAACGGCAAATGGTGACTGGACCAGATCTGAAAACCGGATAAAAGCGTATTAACTTAGCTTTCATTGGGATTCGAACCCGGGACCCCCTAACTTAGGGCAGGCATTTAATCAACTGCGTTATCCAGCGACTTAGACTTAAGATTAACTTTTGACTACTTGCATGAGACTATCTCTCCTTCGGATTTTAAAAGTAAAACTTGGGAAATTAAATTCCCAATAGAATGATTTCGACTGGCCTGAAAAACAGAAGACGGTATTTTTGAAGTTTTTTTGAGAATGGTTTGAAAGATTGATTTGTGAGCTCTGCTTACATTCGTTCACTTTTTACCCTCAAACAGATAGCTTAGAAGATAACACCCAGTAAAGAGATCAAGCTTAAGGTTTATACAGTTCAACTGTCTAAACAGTAGAAACACAACCAATAAGTAAGACGCCGTGAGACGATTAGATGGCGCAGTTGGTTAAGTGCCTGTCCCAGGTTTGAGGGGTCCCAGGTTTGAATCCCAGTGAATCCGAATCTGATCCAGTCACCATTTGCCAATGGAATCAAATTAACAGCACTGGAATAGGTTGCTACCTGGTAGTACAATGGACCAGTTTTGAGTCTGAGTGCTCCAGCAGTGTTTCAAAAATCCTCCGAAAAGAAAAAAAAAAGACTCCAAGGCGTAGTGGGTAAATGCGTCACCTTCTGCGCTCGAAGTCGCCCCCCGAAAAAGACACCTTTGATACTTCAGGTGTCCACCTCAACCTCGGCTTCTCAACCCCGCCGTTCAGAGTCAGCATTAAACTGTTGTTGAGAGAACAATAGCACGCACAACACAAGTAGTGGCTAATAAGCTGAGCCAAGGTCCATCTCCGACTGTAGTAGGCGGGATAATATATAGAATTAACCCATCGGCGGAATTGACATGACATAGCTTACATAACCAAATAGTTAAAAGATCTGTAGCGTCCGAGATGCTCGAAGATATCATGGAAAACGCAGTAAAAAAGTCCCCATTTTGTCCCCTTTTGCCTTTTGTCCCTCTTCCACACAGTTGTACTGCTCTGAGCACTAATATTTTTCTCAGAGAGGTGGTGAACATGTTTGTTGGTGCGATGACTCGGATTTGAACCAACGACCGTCGGATCAAGAACCAACGGACACACGATCACAGCTAAGTTGCAAATTGCATCGTTGCTTAGATTCGATAACAATCGACCCCAAAATTGATTATTTCTCTGTGGCTATGTTAGACTGGACTCTTTTATTTCTAGTATTATTTTAGTGTTTAGTTTTGTAGATTTTTAATTCATTTTAAATCGTGTTTCTCTCAATTTAAAAAAATTGTTTTTTTATATTTTTTTATTTGTAAGTACCCCACCCAATAAATTGTATATTTCTATGCCTGTCTACTTGGTGGCAATCAAATCATTTTTATTACCCTGTATTAAAAATAAAATATAAAATGCAGAATGTAAACTAAAATTTAAAAAAAATTAATTAAAAAAAATAAAATTAAAATTTATATATCAATAATTAAATGATCAAATAAATCGATAGTCAATATTTTAAAAGAAAGCATGGAGAAAGGAATTTTCACATTATTCTGGTTCAAAACTGCAGTCCATAAAGTCTGCGTCCGTCCAACCTTAATTCATGTCTTTAGCGAATTGCAAATCCAAATGGAAAAATACTAGTAATTAATGTCTTCATAACGACAAACGTCAAATCCTCCCACAGACTGCGTACACTCGTCCATCCAAGCACCAGTGCACACTTAATTAACTCGAAATGCGATTTCCACTGAACCACTTCAATCAGGCCAACCAGCGACGGCGATCACATAAGCCAACATCGGAGTGCCCCAGTCAGCCGCGTTTGACCAGTTTTGTGACTTTTCCCTTCACTCTCTTCCGCACGCACTCTCCGGTGGGTGTTTCTCACCCCAGTGCACTAATTTCCCAAAGCCCCCATCGCCGCTCAAACGCTAATGTGCTCTTATTCAACCGTCGCCCCGTCGCCGAAAAAACATGTCCTTTCGCTCGTGCTCGTGGACGTGGTGAGTGTAATTGCGTCCATAAAATCGGTATTATTTCCAATTTACAACCCGCCTAGACGTAACCAGCAGACACGCCGCTAATAACCGAGTGATTCATTTTCTTCCATTTTTTTTTCACAAATTTTCCTCGAGGTCTGCCCGAGTGTGTGCATGCAGCCTTTCCGTATGCAAAGTGGACACTCTTACCCTCATTTCACCGCGCGGTATCTCATATTTTTTTTCGGTTCGTTTTCATTTTCCTCCGGCCTTACATAACAACGCAGCGGCCAGTGTGTGTATCTGCTGGATGCATATTACTCAACTTAGAAAATGCCGATCGGTCGATATGCTTAAATGAAACAATGTCTGCGTCTGCGCGGGTCTCCGCTGCTCCATATCACTCGCTCTCGCTGCGGCCCGTTCGCAGTTCGGATAACGTCCAATGATTGCCTTACTTTATTTAGTATCTAGTACATAATAGAGTTTTCAGCGAGCACAGAGAAGGGAGGAAGTGAAAACTCGAACTAAATTGTTATGTTATTCCGTATAAGTGCGAGTCTCCACCACCGTGCAGAGGTTCGAAGTTTATTGGCTTCAATGGCTAGTTCGGTTTCGATTCGCTGAGAGAGGATGGCGAGGGGGGGAGGGAGGAAGTGATAGCTGCACACGGTGTTCCATTTGGTTTCAGAATCAATCGAATGCGCACCGGGGAAAATGATGGCATAATTTGAAAAATTCGATTGCATTAGCCGCGGAATGAGATACAATGCGCGGTGGTGCGCATGAGGGAGGGGGAGGGAGGTGGAAAAATTATGAAAAAGTTACGTATCCGCCAGAGAGGCCGGTGGCATTATGAATTTAAAACTTAATCAATTTGTCTCCTACAGTTTGTTAGAAAGTGAAAATTAACTTTGCATTCAGTTGAGTAATGGGCCGAGAGTGCGCGGCTGGATAAGTGAGCCGATTAAGAAAGTCTCAATCATAACGATGTTTCGGATGTATAAGCTCGTAGTGATCTTGGTCGAACCTAAAGAGAGGAACACTCGCTTAAGAATGCAGCATAAGCTTGGTTTTCTTAACAACCCGCATTGTTCGGAAATTTAAGGCCAATTCGGGCCTTTACTCAGCAACGTTTTGGAAGGGAACAATTGTACCCAACTGAAGTAAGAGTAAGTTTTCTAGGCTCCCTTGTCACACGAGAAATCAATAATTACCGCGAGATAGGCTAACTTCTTAACTACTTCCAAAGTGTAGCTAGTTTATGTAGGTAAGTAGGTGTACGGGTACCCTGGGGGCCTATGACCGCGGTTCACTTAGACCAATAATTTGTGTCCATTGTGCCCTTTAAGATCAAGGGAAATGAAACTTCAAATAGTCGTCACGGCTTCGCACTGTAGTCCTTGGTGGACTTGGGCCTGGCCATAAGGGTCGACGCACACATCCACAAGGTTACAGCGCCAACAGCCCACCAGTATTGCTCAACCAAATTAGGAGTATCATTTCTAGGCTACCTTGTCACGCAAGAAATTAATAATTACCACATCGCTAGGTACACAGGTGCCGTAGGGGCTTGCAACCTCCGTTCACTTAGACCAGCAATTTATGTAAATTGTGCCCTTAAAGGTTTAAGAAAAGGCAACTGAGAGACCACCAAAATGTAAGTACAGGGTGACCAGAACGATAGGAAAAGGAATTTAAATGCCATGAATGTGGCTTCAAAATAAAGAAAAAAATATATTTTATTTAAATTTAAATTTAACACGTTGAGTGCCACATGATACCACTTTGGTCTCACACGAATTTGGGCTTGCTGTGCCGCGTGAGACCAGAATGTAATCGAAGTGTCAATAAAAACAAATCCGTGGCCTGTGGGGACAGTTTTTCGGATTGTATGTTGGCACTCAACGTGTTAAAAATTAAAAAAAAAAATTAAAAATAAAATTTAAAAATAAAATTTAAACTTAAATTTAAACCGTGTGACATACAAACTTAATTCTAGCTTTATTTTTGAAGCCACATTCATGTCATTATGTATGGAATAGCCCGTCATTCAAATGGCCGCCTCGGCTTCGCCACCAGTGTTTCAAGCGGTCGGTCCAATTTTTGATGACTCGGTAAAATTTGTGCGCCGTTTTCGGGCATTTCCGTCTCGTATGTTGACACCGAGCTGGTCCATAGTTGTTGAGGCTGGCTTATTAGCATAGACTAGGGACTTGACGTAGTCCCAGAGAATCAAGATGATTATCGAGTGGCACCAAGTTGCATGCCAGTTGATAAACTCTCGCCGTGAGATGATTCAATTGCCAAATTTCTCCTACACAACTTTGAGTCTGCGTCGCTTGTATGGCATCTATCGCCATCTTGTTAAAACTACACCGATACATTGATTTTGTCGAACTCTAGCCACACCTGGACCGTCGAAGGTAAGGGTGTCTTCTTTCTCATTTAGAAAAATAAGGGCGCAATATTCCGCCAGAGGTCACCGTGGCATGGTGGGTAAGTGCATGCACTCCTACACTCGAAGTCTGAGTTCGATTGCCAAAAAAACACCTTCAATATTTTCACGGCTCCACCTCTTCCGAGTCACTGACAATGCTTAAAGAGTATAACTGTCTAGAATAAGCTTCTCAATCTCGCCGTTCTGAGATAGCATTAAACTGCAGGTTCCCTCCACTCGTGAGAAAACAATAACACGTACAACACAACACAAGTGAATGCTGAGAAGCTACGCCCAGGTCCACCTCGGACTGCAGCGCCACCAATTTGCCGTCATGCCATAAACCTCTCCAAACACTAATGCTCGGTCGAACACTTGTGGATTGTGTTAGCTCCAATAACGGCAATTTTGCTTGCTGACAAAATCGGCCTCGTTCGAGAAAAAGATTTTTTGGGCAAAATCCCTATCTCCACTCAACATTTCCAGCGCCCAATTGAGCAAACTTACGGCGTTATCTATGGTCGTCCGGCTTCAATTCTTGCCTCATCTCAATCCTATTCGGATGTAGGCCAAAATCTAAACCTTATATTAGGTTAGGTTAGGTTAGGAGGCTGCTAGTGAATTCACCAGCACACTTCGACCATGTTGGTCCATTGTGATACCCACAGTCAGACTACTACCACTGATCGACCGCTTCAGTGATAGTGCTGTTAATTTGATCCCAACGGCAAATGGAGACTGGACCAGATTTGAAAAACCGGATAAAAGCGTATTAACTTTGCTTTCATTGGGATTCGAACCAGGGACCCCTCCAACTTGGGGCAGGCACTTAACCAACTGCGCCATCCAGTCGTTGAAATCTAAACCTAAAATAAGCCGGGTTGACTCGCCAGTGATGCCCAATTCAGCTAATCGGCACCGAATCGACATTTCTAGGTCGTCTTCGATACTACGGCCGCTACGGTGGCTATGTTTACTTCCTTTCGCACCAATCTCTGTCTAGTTAGTGGCTTAGGGTCCTAAATAGTGTACTCAGGCCCGTACTTTTCTACTATGTCATCTGGTTATTCTGGTCGCCTTCTGGTGTATTATGGCCGCCTTGTCGCCGTCGGAAGCCCGTCAACTCTCATACTGAAGGTCCAGGGTTCGATTCCGAACACACCAACCTTCTTCATTTTAACGGCATCACTGCTCTTCCATCGCTGACAATGTTCGAGCTGCTGCGCATAAAACAGTTGGCCCCCCCACTCGTGACAGACCAATATCAGCTATAACCCGAGTAGTTGCTAGAGAAGCTGGGCCAATATTCGCCCGAACTCTAGTGCCTCCGAAAGAACGAGAAGTCTTCCGATGCATAATCGCCGCTTCTTCCGGGAGAAGCTAAATGTTTCATCTGATTTCCATGACTTAGCCACTATGGGTGCTGAAAACATACACTTCTGACTACACATCGTCTAAAAAGAGGGCTGTCTCTAGCAACGCATTACCCTTTTTCGTCGAGTGTCCAAAAGTCGGTGTTGTCCATCGTAAAGCAGCGTTAAAATGGAGCGAGTACTTTTTCAGGACACTTGGTCTAGTGTTCTAGTACCTGACCGGCTCTTTAGCCAAAAGAAACAGCGATTCACCCGAGTGAGAAAGTTATGGGTTTGGTTAGGTTAGAGGTTGGTGGCTGAGCCCCACATAGACCAATTTTGGTCCAGATTGTTGTCAGGAGTTGTCCACGACAATCTGGCGTCATTCGCTCCCTTTTATCGTCCAATTCGATTGCCTGCCCCTTTAAGGAACATGTCTCACTTTTCTGCCTCTTTATTCACTTCGTATACCCAGCATTTGCATACTTCCATAACTCACCCACAATGACCTTTCCAAGTCAAAAACCGCAAGAATACAGTTTTGTTCACATCGCCACAATGAACCATGCACGCCGCCGTGGAGGACAATGCCCCGTGAGTCTGCATTTGGCATGCTCCACAATCACTAGACTAATCTGCATTCCGCCCGATGACTGGTATTTCACCAACCAACCGCCCCTCAAATTGGTACCTCGTCTGAGACAAATAAACTGGTGCCACACCAGCAATCAACATTTTTACACTTGGCCACAGCGCCGAACGCCGAACGACGAACGCCTAGTGATTAGCATTTTTCGACGAACCGCAGACGAACTGGCTGAAGACAATTTTCCGACAGCGCGTCTAACAACACGTTAACATGTCCCGTTCACTTTCTCCGCGAATGCAGATTTCCCAACACCGCCGACGTTCCTCCATCTCCGATCCGATCTCGTTGTTTCGCACGAACCATTGTAGTCTGCCATCGATCATTATTGCCGCGATTACAGCCAACGCCGCTGCGGAGAAAATTTCCTCGCTGACGAGCGATGACAGGGCACATCCAAAACTGGAGCTGCATAACCAACTGGCGGCTGCTCCTTCCGACCGACTGATTGCCGGCGTGTACCATGTCAGGATGCATTCCGATCCGTGCACTTTCCATTTCACCTCACTCGACACTCTGACACAAGGGCTAACAGCCCGCGAACGACGGTCCAATCTTGAACTTCCATCGCAGCGCCGAGGATGCTCATTAAATTCCAATCTCAGGCCGACGTCGCTGTACACCGCGATGAATTGAGGTAATAACAGTAGCGGAACGTATCCCAGGTCAAGGTTTTCATAAATCCCCAGCGCGAAGAGCCCGCGTTCCACTTGAGCCGCCAGCCCAACTGACCGGTGCCGGTCCGTGGTCCAGTGGGTCCCACGAGCGTCGCTCCGATGGGGCCAGCGAAGACGACTCGTTGATTGTTTTTCTTTAAACAAATTATGCTGGGAGTACGCGCCGCCAGATGAGAGGTGCTTATGATGAAGACGATAATAGACTGCTGGGAGATGGAGATGAATTTATGGTGTTTACGTTTCTGGCGAACGCCGTACTTTCGACGGCCTTCAGACGACTATCGGCTGAGCTCTTGTCGACATAAGTTAGACAAGCTGGAGATTGCCGATTGGGCTGCGGCAGTGTGTTAACTTGTGTCTTGACGTTTCAATGGGAACGATTACGGTCGCGCAAGCAGTACGAGCGCGCGTTATGGCAACACAGTGGCCGTCGCTGTTGAGTGTGTTTGGGGTGATCAGCCGAATATGGGTAACTCCGATGGCCGGTGGTTCTGCATATGGGCGGGATTGGGTAAATGATGGTGATGGTGCGACAGCCCACGCGCATCAGGAAGTCTGACAACCGCTTGAGGATGACATGATGTCAGCACTTGTGTCCGGTTGGAGACCACTCTAGAGGTGGTGGTCAGAAGATGAACACTCACGATCGTTGACACAGAAGCTTGTTTTGAAATGTGTGTACTCGAGGTAGCAGTTGTCTTTGTGACACGGTTTGAACGGGGAAACATCCGTTTTTATTCGCACCAAAAACGTGAGGAGGAATGGATGGCAAGACCCGAACAGATCGCGCTTTTGAGCACGATCACATAGTCTCGCAAGAAGTTAACGATTCTACTTCAGTCCATTCACCTTGGGTCTAGTAAGTCAGTAGGTTCATGGGGAGTAGAAAACGCTGCGCCTTGCTCCACATAAAGTGGACATAAGCACTAAGACTGTTGATACCCGAACGACGAAATGTAGAGATCTTTGCTGAGCTTGTTTATGGCTTATTCACAAAGACCTGCGTCTTCAGAAAACCCCACAAGAAAAAGTCTTCTGTCGGTCAAATCCCACGATCTCAGTGGCCAGTTCATGTCACATCCACGTGAGATGACCATGCTCTCGAGTAGCTCGTGCAGAATTTCCAATGTGGCGTGAGCTGTGTGGCACGTAGCGCCGCGTCATCCTGTTGAAACCACATGTCGTTAGTGTCCATATCAATTCAAGCCAAAGGAAGTTGGTAATCATTGACGTACAGCGCTCACCGTTGACGGTAATGACGCCGCCATCCCAAAATCCATACCAAGCAGTGACGCTCTTGGATCTCATGTGGATTGGTATCCTCCTAAATTCGATAATTTTGTCTGTTAACGTACCCATTCGTCCGGAAATGAGTCTCATCGCTGAAGATGATTTTTCGATGAAAATTAGGGTCAGTTTCCAACTGCTCCAGACTCCATTTAGCGAACACACATCGTTGTCTATCGTCGTGTCGTTCACCTTTAGCTCCTGGGTCAGTTGAATTTTGTACGGGTGCAATGGCAGACCCAAGACACGACGCAAAATTCGCCAAGTTGTGGTCTGCGAAAGGCCGAGTTTTTGTGAGCGACGCGAAATCGATTGTCTCTGATTCTCCAACACACTCTCACGGACAGTGGCGATGTTTTCTTCAGATCTTGCGTTTCGTCGACGTACGGGTGTTGCTTTATCGTTTACTGAACCAGTGGACTCAAATTTATCCAACACACTGCAAATAGTCCACTCGGTAAGACGACTATGACGACCGTAAAATGGGCGAAGCACGCGGAACGTTGACCGAACAGAACACCGATTTTATCATTTGCACGAGTTGTTGAACGCTATGTCCATCCATGGTTATTTGGCAAATCAGACAGAATAAATGACAGCCAATATGACAGATGAAGCTTCAACAATATGGCCGCTATCAACTGTCAAAGTGCAGAAGTCCCTATTGGAAGACCCTTTACAAGACTCTGCCACACAGATCGCATAGTTTCCCGTGGCGTTAAATTAGTGTTACCCAAAAAGAACACCCATTTTATTATTTGCACGAGTTGTTAAACGCTATATCCATCCATGGTGATTTGGCAAAACGGACTGAATAAATGACAGCCAATTTGACGGATGAAGCTTCAACAATATGGCCGCTATCTACTGTCAAAGCTCAGAAGTCCCTACTGGAAGACCTTTTAGAACAAGAAAAAGGAAAAACATAAGTACCCACGGAGCCAACCAAGTTCCTCCCGAACACATCCTGTCTCTAGAGACAAAAATGACTACATGCAGTGCCTCAGAAGGTTTCGCTGCTCCGATAATTTCATCTCTTCGGCTGTCACATTTTTCAAGTGAACATCAAAATGTGTCTGCATTCCACCTCTTTCCAGTGGCACTGCCTGTCGAATGGCAATTCACGCCAGACAATCGGTTCAAGTTCCCTAATTAATGAGAAATTCAACGAGTCCACTTGCCAAGCATACTTAGCAGATCTCCGAACGTGACAAGAACCTGTTCCCGCATGCGCTCCACATTCAAGTCTCGTCGACATTCCATAAAACAGAATCCAACAAGATCCGACATAAACTTGACCTTAAACAAGTCACATGCTGTCACATGGTGTCGCCCGTCCGCCCGACTCTCTCGGATCTTCGATTCGATCGGACGCCCCCAGGCTAGACGCCGTGTCACTCCCATGGCCATCAGCACTGAATGCAGCCCGCATTTCTCGGAGTCTAACGTCTTCTCGGCTCTGACTGAAGGTTCTCGCGCACGATCCCAGTCTGACCAGCAGTCCACATTCATTTGCGTCACCTGACCAGCGTCGCTGGCTGCATGAACCAATTAAATTCGCAAGGAATGCGGAAACCGCTGAGCAACCAGTTCGCCCTCCCCCGTCAAGAGGCAGCGCAAGAGTGGAAAATCTGTGTAATTAATTGGACCCATCAAGCCGAACAGCAGTTTTCTTTTGACAGATGGCCTCCGAAATGCGGGTCTCCAAACGTTTCCCAGATTTCCACACATCCGCCTAAACGTGTGCTGATCTCATTAATTTCGAATTATCTTTGATGAGATCGAGATTGGGACGAAAAACTGTGCCCGCTGGCCGGCTGGAGGCCTACCGTGTCCGAAGGTACTTTGCCTACCGCCAGACGGACACCTGTACACGTTATGAGCATACATTTTTTTCCGTTTGTGTTTGTTTTTGTAATTGGACTGAACATTGTCTATCGGCGGCCGACGAGATGCAGAAAACACTTTCTCTCCGGCGGCGGGCGGGAGGACTGTGTGCAGCCAGCCAGCAGCGATGTAACGATCAGGCCCCCGCCGCCGACGTGATATGACAACTAAAGAAGATTAATTATGTTAAGCCATCCGCGGAGATGTGAGTAATGTGTAATTTGCTGCGTATCGAACGTGTTTGCACTTGGAATCAAAACAAATCCGGGGGACGCCCCTTGGACGGATTGTGGTCGCAGATCGGCGGCGGCGGCGGCGGCGGCGGTGGCCGCCTGATGGACGATGGGCGTCTAGGGATGCATGCAGATGTTCGAGTGGCGTCGATCGTGGATGATTGATCGACTGTAGGAGGAAGTGTGGTGACTTGCGTATTACTTCATCCTTCGATGGTGGGCTACAGATTGTCAGGGAAATGTCTCCAAAACGTTTGGATCAACGTGGGTCAAGGACTGGGTCAGAAATGGTGTTGGGAAAGTGGGAAGTGGGAAGGGGGACTCGTGGTACAGGGAACGGGATTTTAACGCCACGGGCGGTAAGAAAATTTTGCGCCGTGGCCATGTGTGGGTTCGTGAGTCGACCCATGCGCATTAGACTTTCACAGTCTAGGTTCGAATCTAAGTTCGGACAAACAATTTTTTCAAAAAAAATTGTTCACGGCTCCACCTCTTTCGTGTCACTGGCAATGCTTAAAAAGTGGAACTGTCTAGAAAAAGCTTCTCAATCTCGTCGTTCGGAGTCGGCATTAAACTGTAGGTCCCCTCCACTCGTGAGAGAACAATACCACGCACAAAACGAGTTGTTGCTGAGAAGCTAGGCCCAAATCCACCTCGGACTGTAGCGCCGCCTAAGAAAATTTTGATGAAAGAATACGTTGAAACGCGATCTGTGTGGCAGAGTCTTGTAAAGGGTCTTCCAATAGGGACTTCCGAACTTTGACAGTTGATAGCGGCCATATTGTTGAAGCTCCATCCTTAATTTGGCTATCATTTATTCAGTCTGTTTTGTCAAATCACCATGAATAGACAACTCCTGCAAATGATAAAATGAGTGTTTTGTTTGGGCAACGCTCCGCCCAAGTCCACTGGTTCAGTAAACGAAAAAGCAACACCCGTAGGTCGACGAAACGCAAGATCTAGAGAAAACATCGCCGCTGTCCGTGAGAGTGTGCTGGAGAATCCGAGGCGGTCGACTTTGTGTAGCTCACAAGAACTAGGTATTTCGCAGACCACAACTTGGCGAATTTTGCCTCGTGACTTGGGTTTGCGAAATTTAACTGACCCAGGAGATGAAGGTGAACGACCAAAGACAACGACGTGTGTTCGCTGAATGGGCTCTGGACCAGTTGGAAACTGACCCTAATTTTCATCGAAAAATCATCTTCAGCGATGAGGCCCATTTCTGAACGAATGGGTACGTCAACAGACAAAATTGTCGAATTTAGGAGGATAAAAAACCACATGAGATCCAAGAGCGTACAAAGCATCACGAAAAAAATCACTTTTTGGTGTGGATTTTGCGATGGCGGCGGCGTAATTGGTCCATATTTCTTTGAGAACGACGTTCGTCAACAGCGAGCGCTATAGGTCGATGATTACCATCACCAACGACATGTGGTTACATGAGTGGATGGCGCAGTTGGTTAAGTGCCTACCCCAAGTTCGAGAGGTCCCAGGTTCGAATCCCAGTGAAGTCGAATCTGGTCCAGTCACCATTTGCTTCTGAGTGCTCCAGTAGTGCTTCAAAAATCCTCCGAAAACGACATGTGGTTTCAACAGGACGGTGATCCGTGCCTCAGAGCTCACGCCACATAGGAAATTCTGAACGAGCGATTCGAGTGCATGGTCATCTCACGTGGAGGTGATGTGAACTGCGGGGACAGTTCATTTGACCCCGTTAGACTGTTTCTTGTGGGGTTTTCTGAACTCGCAGGTGTACGCGAATAAGCCACAAACCACTTCTTCTTCTTCTTTGTGTCGCACTATAGTCCGGGGTGGACCTAGACCTCAACCAACAAACCTCTCCAGCTGGCACGGTATCTGGCTAGCTGCCTCCAATTCCACACACCAACTTAGTTGAGGTCGTGGTCGTTCACTTGTGTGCGCCATTTATAACGAGGACATCCTCTGCTACGTTGTCCCAATGGCTCGGATTCAAAACCACACTCCACAGCAGCCCTAAAAGCCAACATAACCCATGCCATCGGTCAAAGTCAGCCTGAATTATGCGCCAGAGTCATGGGAAATTGGACATTTCGGATGCGCCCCATCCAGAGAAGACACGGCTGAAATTTTAACAATGTTTAATTTTGCGCATAATGGCATTCATAGGCCTTTCAAACAAATAGATAATATTGATGACATCTCACACACACATTGTTTTATTTAAATGTAAAGATAAGAAGCACTTAATGAAATACCCTATGTAGCCCTCTTTTCATCATACGTCTCCAAGGCGCTGCACAAAAAAAATGAAAGCACAGCAAGCAAACCAACCAAGCTGCAGAGTCATAGATTTTTGTTTAATTACTCGTGCCTTTCGAAACATAATCGATCGCTGAGACCCTGAGATAGAATTTAAGCACTGACCACAGCACCGCCTCGTGGCACAACATTTATGACTGCGATCCGTTCCTTCGACCTCAGCAGAGTGTGAGAAAAAAAACCCTAGATACATTTAATTTTTATTTATTCTCATGCGCTGACATTTCCGAACACCTTCACTGACCACCTGATTACCATAGGTTGAGGCAGCAGCAATACAAACCGTCGGCAGCACGACTCAGCGCCGCAGCCATTAAAACTCACACCAGCCGAGTCGTGAGTAATTGTCCACAAGTGCAGAAATGAAAGTAAAGCACTCGTATCTAGTCGGTGCAACCACACCAGGCCTTGCAGTGAACATGTAGACTGCTTGTTGCTGCACACGAGAGCAGCGACAAAACTGGACAAACGCCACTTACTCGCGCCGCACACTCCCGGCATGCATTACAACACACATTTCTGGTGATCGATTGATCAGGCGTGGTCGTATCGGTCTATGCAGTGAATGTGGTCGCCGAGCAAGTGGCAACGGTTTGGGCAAGCCAAAGATCTCGTTATGTAACGCAAAGAATACGAAAAAAGATACGAGCATTCGCCACCTAGTTTAAATGGGAGAAGTGGTCCCCGCGGAGCGGCGGCGGTTGCACAGCTTCACTGGCACCAGAGTCAGGCACGCTTTTTAAGGTGGGGCAGTGATTCTAGGGGATTGCATGATTTCCATCATCTCTCCGAGCCAAGGCCGTCAGCTGATGAAAGGAAAAATGTATCGCAAGCGGGAGAAGGGCGAGAAACCGTATCGCAAATAAATAATTCATATGGGAACCATCAGGGACCGTCGTCGGGAATGCTGCTACAATGTGAGACCATTTTAATTAGCACCCCTGAGGAGAATTGCTTCTGTATCTCGTGGATTTATGAGGTTGGACGCTGTGAAGTGGAAATGGCAGTGGCTCCCACAAGCAATCAAATTAGACTTAGCTAGATAATCAATCTGAGACTGTGTCTGTGACTGAGCCAGAGCCTGAGCCTGAGCCTGAGCCTGAGCCTGAGCCTGAGCCTGAGCCTGAGCCTGAACCTGAGACTGAGACTGAGACTGAAACTGAAACTGAAACTGAAACTGAAACTGAAACTGAAACTGAAACTGAAACTGAAACTGAAACTGAAACTGAAACTGAAACTGAAACTGAAACTGAAACTGAAACTGAAACTGAAACTGAAACTGAAACTGAAACTGAAACTGAAACTGAAACTGAAACTGAAACTGAAACTGAAACTGAAACTGAAACTGAAACTGAAACTGAAACTGAAACTGAAACTGAAACTGAAACTGAAACTGAAACTGAAACTGAAACTGAAACTGAAACTGAAACTGAAACTGAAACTGAAACTGAAACTGAAACTGAAACTAAAACTGAAACTGAAACTGAAACTGAAACTGAAACTGAAACTGAAACTGAAACTGAAACTGAAACTGAAACTGAAACTGAAACTGAAACTGAAACTGAAACTAAAACTGAAACTGAAACTGAAACTGAAACTGAAACTGAAACTGAAACTGAAACTGAAACTGAGACTGAGACTGAGACTCAAATTTATTCACAAAATATCTTGTCTTTCATCAAATTGTATCTGTATCTCTTTATTGACCGATTTCTTTCTCTTTTCAGGTATGTATCTGCATCTCCTTGAATGCCAAACCAACTCCGTAGTAAGTAGACCATAATCTGTTCCATAAAGCAGGCCCCATAATTCCCAGGCACCGCACCGGGCCCTTGTATGATTTCGCCAGACCATTCGTTGAAATTTCCGAGATTTATGTCTTTATCTACTTACCCCCAGTGTCCACCTACCGCCCACATAAATGCAGCCATTCGGTCGCTGACAAAGATCTATTTAAACTCCCAACCGAGCTCCAGACTCTCCCATGGAATCACAAATTTGCACTTAGTCATCGGAGACACGGACACACCTCTTCGGCCGTAGCTCGCCGTCCAAAATCAAAACCAACCCTGGCACGATGTCTTGATCCGAACGGGGACAGATCGTTCCATGCGGCACGTAGCGACAATCTACCGCCGCCATATGGACGGCTGCACGACACTTGTGCTCGTACACATCACATCCAGCGGAGACCTCTTGTAAATCACTCCGCCAACCGGGCACGGATCGCATTTGCGACGGACATCAGAACCGAAATAATGACCGGTGTGTGTGGAAATATGAGCCAGCAAGCGGGGGAGGCGACCGTTTAAATCGAACCACATGTCCAAATGCGCCGACATAAGTCGGCAAATATGGTGCAATCCGCGAAGGTGGTCAGCGCAGCAGAATTTCGCGGGCCACTATGGAATTCCGTGTGTCGGCATCGTGCCACGACTCTGATGAGGCGATTGTGCCCGGACGGTGGGCACTTGAAAAGCACGGCAGAAGTGATTTGGAATCGTAATGCCGGTGGAATGTCATAGTTCGGTTCGGGCAGATACTTGCCAGCGATATGGTAATTGAGCCAAGTGGACTTTGATTAATCGACTCGAATTCCAGCCCGAAATGGGCTGACATGACTCTGAATTGGCAGCGAGTCGGCTCCTAGCTCTTGAGTGAGTCTGACGGGTTCTACTTCCGTTCGGCGAGGTGTAACGACGCATGGGCAGCCTGTCGTGGCGAGGTGAAGCGGTCCACTCGAGGAATGTGTCGAAAACAAACATGAAACCCTCTCGGGAATTGCGTAAATTGCTTAATCTTGGGCAATGTAAACAATCTTGTGGCGAAGTTACATTGTGGTCGAGCCGATTCGGCGGCGCGTACTTGCCCGATGGCGTATTTGGTAACTTCGGTTGCGGCGTTGGCCCTTTCGATGGACGTACTTATCAATGGTGTTTGGTGAGTGTGGGAAAAGCGCTTCAGATTGGTTAAGCCTATCAAGGTCGAGGGGATAGACAAAAGCGAGAGATGCTTGAAGGTGCGCGGAAGGAAAATTCGGTCTTTTTAGAATTCACACTTGAGCACGTGGTGAATCCAGGTTATCAGGGCGAGATCAGGGAGTTATTGACAAATGTCAAGGGACACTCGAGTGTTGCTGGTGCCTTAGATGCAGTCAGTGCGGGAATTTGTATATCAACTGCTTAGATTTCTAACACGACCGATTGATCCAGGCCATGTACGTCGGCACTTTGAGGCCTGCAGTTATCGCAGTCACTTTGCATTGAAATTTACTCAATATACGGTCCGAAACAAGACAATAACACGCTACAGAACCGTCAACAACGTCTACTTGAGAATAAGTGGTCGTACAACTTAAGGAGTTACCTTGCAAAGACGAGAAACCTAAATTCTAGCCAGGGGTCTGCACAGACCGTGTAGCTTGCGGCAAAGAGTGATAATTGACAGAATTCATTGTCGTAACTTGAGTCAGTCTCGGCTTTTATTCAAGAGCGTTGGCTCCTGTTATTCACTCAAAATCGTTTTGCATACACGATCATATGATTTTTGTGCTTGGAGCGCACTCTTCTTTTCCTCTCGAGAGCGTTCAAACCCCCGCAGCTGGGATGAGACTAATGATGATGAGTGGGTAGGTGTGTCCACTCCTATAATGATGGTCCATGATTCAGTTTCGAACACAATAGCTTTCATTTTCACGGCACCTCTCTCTCGGGTCACTGACAAAAGAATGCTTCGCCGTCCGGAGTCGACACCAAGGTAGGGATCGACACCACAACTCATGAGAACAAAAGCACGGGGGACCTACGCCCAAATCCACTCGGACAGTACTGCCAGCCAAAGAATAAGCAGCTGGTGGTCATACGATCGTTGTGTCTGACTAACCAGTGGCCTACGGACTGCATTTCCTCGTAGATCAGGTCGATTTCACTACAAGTTGAAAATTAACTGAGATTGAATTCAATGAGAATGGTTTTGATAATTCGAGTCCTAAGTTTGGAACGAAGTTCTTCTTCTTCTTCTTAGGGCAGCTACAGTCCGAGGTGGACATGGGCCTCACTCAACATGTCTCTCCAACCAGCACGATCTTTCGCCAGATGTTTCCAGTTTCGCACACCAAGCCGGCCGACATCCCCCTCGACTTGTGTGCGCCACCTTGTTCGTCGACGTCCTCTGTTGCGTTGCCCCACAGGCTCAGAGTCGAAGACTCTTCGGCCTGGAGCTACGTTGTTCATACGCTCTAAATGGTCTAGCCATCTTAGGCGTTGGATCCGTAGACGCCTGGCTAGACTCATGTCGCTGTACAGCCCATACAGTTCGTGGTTTCTCCAAACGCCATCAACGCAAACAGGACCAAAGATCGCGCGCAGAACTTTTCTCTCGAAAAGACCAAGGCATTGTTCAACCGCTTGGGATATTGTCCATGCCTCTGCGCCGTACAGCAGGACTGGGATGATCTAAGTCTTGTTTAGAGTCAGCTCGGTCTTCTGAGAGAGGGCTCTACTACTCAATTGCCTTTTGAGCCCAAAAAACAGCGGTTGGCAAGAGTTATTCTGCGTTTGATCTCGGTACTGATGTTGTTTGTACTAGTTACCACGGACCCGAGGTAGACGAAGTCCTTAACTACCTCAAAGTTATAGCTGCCTATTACCAACAAAACCCGGACTCTACCACCATCGCTATATGGAGCCGAAAACTGGACAAAGAATAGGATAGTATGACTGATTCTCTTTCGAACAAATTGTATGAGCAGTTGGAAACAGTTCAATAGGCATAGACTCCGTCGGTTGCACACATTTACCCACATCGAGCCAAACCTCCATCCATTTAGGATAAACTTTCAGACAACCACCTTCCATCGCCGTTTGCGTGCCTAAGGAATCTCTTTACCTTATTTTTGACATGGTTTTTCATCGTCTTCTCCACAGACGTCGCAGAGGGTTTCATCGCTTAGGCCAAGCACATTTAAGTGTTTGGCGAAGGTGTAGTGGCCCGTTAGTACGCCGGTAAGTTGAATGCAGTCTTTTCTGTTAAGAGACGTTGGGGAGCATGGTCTTGGTCTGTCAACGTCCTGGAGAGTCATGCCACCTCCGGTTGTGCTCTCGAGTCCAACCATCGATGGAAGGCCTAACCAAGGACGCAGACAGTCCCTGCGTAGGTTCTGGTCCTGGGAATGCCTCATCTGATCCTCCCTTAGCAAGTTCATTGGCGATCCCATTTCCTGTGATCCCTTGGTGGCCCTGGACCCAGACAAGTCTTAGCGAATAATATAATAGCGAATAATAAATAAACTGCCGATCAAATTCAGAGAATTATCCTGTTAGTGAGCGCCGTGGCCGTGTGGGTTCGTGCGTCGACCCATGCGCATTAGACTTTCACAGTCTAGGTTCAATTCCAGGCCCAGACAAAGAGTTTAAAAAAAAAAAATTGTTCGCGGCTCCACCTCTTTCGAGTCACTGTTATGCTCAAAGAGTATAACTGTCTAGAAAAAGCTTCTCAATCTCGCTGTTCGGAGTCGGTATTAAACTGTAGGTCCCTTTCCACTCGTGAGAGAACAATAGCACGCGCAACACGAGTGGTTGCTGAGAAGCTAGGCCCAGGTCCACCTCGGACTGTAGCGCCGCCATTATTATTATTATTATCCTGTAAGTGGTTAAAGGGTTGAGCAAGGCCTTAAGCACAGCTTGGTTGTCCCTACAGCCACAGATACTTTGCCCCTTCCACCTATTCTTTACAATATAGTTCGTAGCCATTAGGATCGCATAGGTTTCCACTTGGAAAACCGACGCAAATTTACCTAACGAGGTGTGCAGTCTAAAGTTGTCGCCCTCCACGATGGCGCCAGCTCCAGATGCTTCATTGGTCTTGGAGCCGTCCGTGAAGATTCAACTACATTCCTTTCCTGGATTTCCTGGGTTCTGAGATTCTGAACAGAGCCAGTCCTCAGTGCATGGTTTCCTTAATTAGTCCCTCTTCTCATCTTGTGTAGCGACGGCATCTGCCGTCGAACGTATTCTGAACATGAGTCACAGTCAGATAATGAAGATGAGCACGCTTGGTTTTAATAATTCAAGAAAATGGTCTTACATTTAAACTGATGAATGTAAGCTGTAAGGTGACAGGTCGACAGATGTATAGTCGAGCACAGGAAGCATCAAAGTGGTTCTCTACTTGTCTGCCTGTCTGTCTGTGGCTTTAAGGTCAGAAAATGACTTTTTCGATCAATCTTTTGTAAGTTAGAATGGAATGGAGCCTTCTGTCGAAAGATTTTGAGTTATTTTTCAAAAGGCTTACCAGCCCTAGGGCAACAAGAGAGACATTTGGTAAAGAATGACACTCTTATGTCACACTCTGTGCTACAAGAAATGATTCAAACGAAAAATATTGGAAAGTAATGCGTTCATTAAGGTGCGTGGGCGCCGTGGCGTAGTGGGTAGGTGCGTCGACTCTTACACTCGATGTTCTGGGTTCGATTCCCGAAAAATCACCTAAAATTTTTTCACGGCTCCACCTCTTTCGATTCACTGACAATGCTCAAAGAGTGTAACTGTCTATAAAAAGCTTCTCAATCTCGCCGTTCGGAGTCGGCATTGAACAGTAGGTCCCCTCCACTCGTGAGAGAATAATAGCACGCACAACACGAATGGTTGGTGAGAAGCTAGGCCCAAGTCCACCTCGGACTGTAGCGCCGCCATTGTTATTTTTATTATTATTATAATGCGTTCATTGCGGGTATTTTGCATCCTTTTGGCAGTCTAGTTCAATGTCAATTCAGCACGAAAGACTGATTATTGCCCACTTCCTCTATTTTCCAAAATGAAATAGAAACTTTGAAAAGAGAGTCTAAAAGTCAACCCAAATCGAGTACAGAGAAGAACAGAACAAGACCAACTCCAAAAGAATTATATCCAAACGCAACTCTAGCCATTAGTCCAACACTCGCATCCTGCTCAGTTACAGTCTAAGTCCAGTTCGACTAAATCTGACTAAGTAAAATATTTCCTCCATTCAATCGAAACGCAAAACCACTTACCGTTAACGACGAGAGCACTTCTATTTCTGGTTCTCCCGCCAACATCAATTAAGTGGTTTCGAGAAGTTATGAGTCCGCATTGAGAGCGACTAGCAAGCTCATGTAACCGAATCCTCGTTCCGTCTGCTCGCAACTCCTCGGCGATGACTGTCAGTTTCAGTTGTACGGCCAAGCAGTGGGGTCTTTCGGAACGAATTGGAGCAAGATCTCGATGGCAGATTAGACTAGAACTGGTCTTCGTCGTCGTAAGTCGTCTACTCGCGTTTGAGTAAATTATTGGCCAGGGATGTGTAACAAACGTGCCGGGGGGGCAGTATTCGTCGAAAGGCAAAATTGGTATTTAATTGCTTAATTGAACGGTTTTAATTATGGTATCGAGTCGGGGTAACGAGTCGACTTGTGCGTGAGGATTTGTTCATTATGCAAGACAGTTAAGTGCTGAGGTGGTTTATTTCCGCGAGAGGGTTGAGAGTGGAAGCATGAGCGAAGTTGATGGTTGTGGGCGGAGTCGAACTTGACGCGCAATTGATGGTGGCTGATTATGCACTTAGAGGCAATTTTGGAGGGACATTGAAGGAGTTCTTTGATGAGGAAAGCGTGAAAACACGCGAACAAGAGTGTCACCTCAAGTGATCCAAAGACAGCCCAAGGGGATCCAAAATAAACAAAAGGGACATTCACTTCTCAACAAAAACGTGGATTCCTCTCGCTTATGAATTCAGTCTGAAAAAGCGCCATCGTTGACCTAGTTTTTGGACAGAATTTAACATCAGCCCAACGAGTAACGGGCAATGCCAAACCAATGACCTACTCATCACCGAAATAAGCCGCTCACTTCGTGTTTCATCTGCTGTTTGCATCTGCTTCACACTCCTGCACTACATTTGTCACCGATCGAGCAGCTGCTTTGCCCACTCCGCTCTCCAAGCACGATCAGCCGCTGATCGATGCGCGATAGAATCACTTTCATAAACCAGACCATCGCGTGGTAGACTGCCCCTCGTCGGTGCCGTGGTGCACGTACCACCGAGTTATCGGTTTCAGGAAATATCAGTCTTAATGCCCCAATGGTCGGTGCCTGGCGAGGTTATGCAACCACACACCAGAATGATCCAATTCAATTTTCCATTCCCAACCGCCTGCACGCTGCGGCGACGAACTCCTCCAGAAACACGGTCGAAAAGTGCATTTAAATGCGCGCCCTGTTATCACGGACGACGGCTGCTGGTCGAAGTCCGGTTCGAACGGACCTCCATCGTCAGCGTGGTCGTGGCGCAGATTTGAATCTTAAACGCTCGCCTTACACCGTCCATCATGGATCTGGGTCCTCGGTGTGCCGTTCGTGCGTCGTCATTCGGTGGCACTCATTGACTTTGCTCCGTATCTGTCTGCTGCCTCCGCTGTGCCGCTGTGGCGCTGCTGTACCCTACCATGCGGCGATGATTACACACGTTGGCACGCCGCCGCAACAAGTGTGCCACTGCGCCTGGCGGGGACCGGCTGCTGTAGGTGATTTTGTGTCGCCCATAAACTAGGAAATTGGCCTTTCGACGAGAAGTCATTCGAGCGGGCCGCGGCAATTTGATGATTTTCTAATTCTCCTGCTGGCGTGGGTCTTGCAGGCTCAAATTGAATAATCTTTCGTGGCGGGCTGTATGGCACGGGGCTGGCTGTTTGAACAGTGAAAGTGCACCGCGCGGACAAATGCAACTCATTTCGCAGCCGATATGATATTCGTGCCCAGTATTATGCGGTTATGAGCTGAAACGGGTGCAGGCCTTTCTCATTTCGAGCGCTCTTGACAGGAAGGAAGCACACCGGCCATATGTACCCGAGCTGGGCACTTTTACTTTCATTGGCCGGATTTGAAGGGTGCTTGGTAAACAGATTCGAGTTTGTTTTTATTGCGGTCGAGCGCCGGATGGAGGAGGCTTTTGGCCAGATGTCTGGCTCTGAGGTTTGGTGGATAATAAGCGAGAGAGTTCTTTGGTGATGCTTTTGGGAGTGATTCACTTCCTTGAGTGGTCATTTTATTCGATTTTCGACTGTTTGACGGTATTCACTGCTCGGTGAGGGCAGGTCTGTTGAATAACGCCCAAGGGTGGTGGTGTGTATGCGGAAAACCAAGAGTTTATGGCTTTCGTTGAGGTAATGTCACATGAGCGCTTGTTTGGCGAGAGATTAAGGCAAGGCTATTAAGTTTGAGAAAAGTAACTCACTTTGAGGGGTAGACAGATACACGAGCAGTGTGGTCAAAGTTATGAGGGAGCATTCTGGTCCCTAGGCAATGATTTTTATTGGAAAATGGAAGAACATTGTGAGATGTAAAACTGATTCTGGCTTTATTTTGAAGCTACATTCATGCCATTTTGAATGGAATAGCACATCGTCTTCGACTCTGAGCCTGTGGAACAACGCAATAGAGGACGTCCACGCACAAGGTGGCGCACACAAGTCGAGGGTGACCTCGGCCGGCTTGGTGTGCGAAACTGGAGACAGCTGGCGAAAGATCGTGCTGGCCCAGGTCCACCTCGGACTGTAGCGCCATAAGAAGAAGAAGAAGAAGAAGCACATCGTTCAAATAGCCGCCTCGGCTTCGCCGACAGTGCTTCAAGCGGTCGCTCCAATTTTTCATGACTCGGTCCAATATGTGCGGCATTATTCCGGCGATAGCATTTCGTATGTTGGCCTCGAGCTCGTACAAAGTGGTTGGCCTAAGGACTTGACTTAACCCCAGAGAGAGAAATCGAGTTGTGTCGAGTCGCATGATTGCGGCGACCAATTAATAAACGCTCACCGCGAGATGACCCAGTCGCCAAATTTCTTCTTCTTCGTCACAACTTCGAGCATTGCATTGAGTCGCTTGTATGACATGTAGCGCCGTCTATAACTCGGATATTGATGTTGTTGACCTCTGGCCACAGAAAATCGATTAACATCGGCCTGTACCTGAGACTTGGTCGCCGTGGCATAGTGGATAGGTGCGTCGACCCCTACGCTCTAGATCTAACGTTCGAATCTCAGAATCTCTCGTTTTTTTCACGGCTTCACCTCTTTCGAGTCACTGACAATGCTCAAAGGGTATAATTGTCTAGAAAAAGCTTCTCAATCCCGCCGTTCGGAGTCGGCATTAAACTGTAGGTCCCCTCCACTCGTGAGAGAACAATATCACGCACAATACGAGTGGTTGCTGAGAAGCTAGGCCCAGGTACACCTCGACGCCATTATTTCTATTATTATACCTGAGACCATTGACGGTAGCGGTGTCTCCTTCCTCATTTAAAAAAAAAATAGTGTCCGATGTCTGGTTGGTGGCTTAAGGTCCAAAGGAATGTACTCACGATCAAACTTTTCCGTCGTGGGACGAATTACCTGCACACTAAAGCCATGATAACGACCAACCTCATGACGAAATGCACGGTGCAAATTCACAACTGAGCCAGAATTTCGACAACATTTTTCAATAACTTCTGCATCCTCAGTAATCGTGAAACTCCGCCTTACTGAATATTTTGACAGCTAGATATCATTAGCAACATTGACAGCTGGAACATAATAACTGGAAAAACTATAATTGCTATCTGGTCACCCTTAGGTGGTATAGCTCCTTGTGTTCCCATTCATCCTAAATTCCTGTTCCATTCCACATTGATTTTGCTGCTTGGACTCTGGAAAGAGGTTTTCCACTGTCGCTTAGAAATGTTCACTATGATGACGACATCCCTAAGCGACGACGTTCTGTTCAATGAAAAACCTCTAAGCAGCCTTCAAGCAGCAAATTCAGCAAACTGGGTAAAGATGTGAATCTATTCATCCACTACACTGGCTCGGTGTAGAGCATGAACTCTTCCAATCCCAGCCTCCTGATTTGAGAAGGAGAGGTGGACCGAATCATGCGTGCACGAAGGCTTGGTCTGGTTAACTCGAAGCAGGGCACGGTTCGAGGGGAACCAAAACTATGTCATCCGCTCCCACCAGGCACACTCCACGAAATACCTTTCACTCATTCATTAATCCTTTTTCGCTCCCCCTAGACACCACAGTCTGGTTTTCCGTAAAAGGCCTCCATGACTTCGCCTGCGTGTGTGCGAGATTTATCAAATCGTTCGCATTGCGAATTCGAAAGTGTTCCAAATTTGCCGCAGAATCGGCACTAGCCCACTGAAACTGGTCCCTCCTGTTTGGGCCACACATGTCCCCCGATCCGAGATGAAAAATTAACTCGCAAACTTATCTTAGTCCCACCACTTCAGTCGGTTGCGACTGTTTTAAGTGGACCAACTAAAAATCGACCGAATCTGACCGCCTCTGCCCGCCCATGGTTGCGCCATATGCAGCCTCGATCATTTCGTTTGTCCGCGAAGGCACGGTAGCAGATGATGATTTATGAAAAATTTATGGAAGAGTGCCCGCTTAGATGGTTTATTTTGCAAATTTGATTTGTGCGGTTGGCGTGCGCCTACTGGATTGCAGAGGACGCGCTGATTTATGTTCGCTTTTGTCAATGCAAATTGATTGTTATCGCATCTGAGATGGATTTACTGTTATTAACTTGTACTCGCTGCTGTGTTGGCTTTGGTGGAATTGGCCGCTGATGCTGCGTAGGGACTCAGCTATCCGCGGATTAAATCAGACTGCGCTTGTATGCGAGAGATTCGAGATTGATTCAGTAATTGATCGATAAATGTTGCGGGGGGTTGCAAAAAGTGGTGGTGTCCGATGTACACTGTCGACGTGAGAGTGGTGCTGTACAGGCGATTCCTACGCGTGGATGTGTAAGGTGCCATAAGACGGGGCAGAGCATGCAAACAGTCGTCCACTTGTGAGAAGTGGGAAGCTTACGGGATGTGTGGCTGTGCTGGGGAGCAGTAACATGAGTTGGTTGAGGGTTGATCTCCTTGCTCTGAAACCGCTCTGTCAAATCACTGGAGTTAAGGGACGATATTGGGTGAATAATTGAAATAAAGTTTTAATGTTAAACCAGAGACTCGGACAAGATGAAGTTGTCAAGAGAACGCAACTCATCTCGATCGTCTCAAACGTTGCGGGAGCATGAAATGGTGAGTGACCTGAAATAAGGCCAAATGAAATAAAGCCGATTTGGAAAACAAAATAAAACCAAATTTGAAATTTGGCCTTATCTCATTTGGTCTTATTTCACGTCACTGGAATGAAATAAGAAAAGGAAACTATCATTTTCCTTATGGAAATTTTGTAGAGACAAATCATTGGTTGAAGATGTAGCCCCGAAACCATTTGTAGTTCTTCTTTTGGTCGTCACCCCTTAGGCATACTTATAAAAACCCAATACACTGTACTAGCATGTGGATCATCAAAACACAGTCCACTTTTTCATTCACGGGAATCAGTGCGAACCTTTCTACGAAGCAATATAGACTTCGGATACCTAACCTACTTTGCTAAAGACGAAGAGGTTCTCGAAGAAGCAAACTCCCAAGTGCGGGCTTCTACAGGTGACCGTACAGGTGACCGCTTATAAAGGGATTCTGCTAAAGTTATTTGCAAAAAGCCCAAGACAAGACATTCCTTGTGCTGATTAATGCCAACGTTTGACCTCCTCTGACAGGTTCGCTTGCTTTACCGACTGTCTTTATGGCGTGTTACCCAGCAAAGGCTGATTGCATTGACCCGGCTGCATCACAATTTACTGTGTAATTCGCAAATAAATAAACTGGGCAAGTGCGAGCTGTACGTTGCATTAATAACTTTTGATAGAAGCATACCAGGCAACGAACTCAAGCTTAAGGGTGACCACGACTGGATGACGCAGTTGATTAGGTGCCTGCCCCAAGTTAGAGGTTCGAATCCCAGTGAAATCGAATCTGGTCCAGTCACCATTTGCCATTGGGATCAAATTAACGGTACTTGATTAGGCTGCTACCCGGCAGTACAATGGAACAGTTTTGAGTCTTCAAAAATCCTCCGAAAAAAACAAGAAAAAGGGTGACCACATAGCAATGATAGCTTTTTCAATTATAATTCTTGAGCAACTGTCAAAGTTATTGAGGACATATAGCTGTCAAAATATTCAATAAGTTTTGCCATTTTACTATGCGGTTTCACGGTTTCACGGTTACCGAGCATGCAGAAGTTATTGAAAAATGTTGTCGAAATTCTGGCTCAGTTTTGAATTTGCACCGTGCATTTCGTCATGAGGTTGGCCGTCATCATGGCTTCAGTGTGCAGGAAATTTGTCCCACGACGGAAAAGTTTGAGCGTGAGCACATTCCCTTCGACCTTAAGTCACCAACCAGACAAAGATTGGTACGAAGTGAAGAAAACAAAAACAAAAAAATCCCGTCGTAGTGTGATATATCGAAGAAAATCCAGGAAAGTAGATTTGGCGCCGATCAGCTGAATTGGAATCGCCTGACTTATTTTGCTGTTGGATTTGGGCCTACATCCGTATAAGATTGTGCTGACGGATGAATTGAACCAACGCCGTAAGTTCGCGCTGAGTTGGGCGCTGTAAATTTTGACCGGATATCCGGATTTTGACCAAAAAATCATCTTCTCGGACGAGGCTCATTTTTGAGTCAGCGGCTATGTCAACAAGCATAATTACCATTATTGGAGCGAACCCAATTCACAAGTTTTCGACCAGGCATTTCTGCATCACCAAAAATTGACTGTTTGGTGCGGCTTATGGCAGGGCGGCGTCATCGGACCTTATGTCTTCCGAAATGAGGGAGGAAACGCCGTTTCGGTTCGGAAAACATAACGTCCGATGACGCCGCCGTGCCATGAACCGCACCAGCCCGAAATAACGCCGCATTATCCTTGTACATAACCTATAATTTTTCGTTTCTTCCAAAGATTTGCGAAACTAAGGAAAAACACGAGATGATTTTGAGCACATTTTTTGAACAAAAACTCTTGGGCGTCCTGTCGCCCTAAAATTTATCAACAGAAGTTCTCTGATAATGTCTCATTAAAACACCAACGAGACTTGAGATTGAAGTCCCTACAAGTCGGTCACATTGCATCAGATGCACACTGCCTCGACAAAACATCGAAAGAATTTTAGAAAAATCTTGCCATTTTTCAAAATGTCGTTTACGGTCAGTTTCGAAATTTCAAAAAATGGCAATTCTCTCAGGTTTCTGTCGAAGGAACTTCAAAACCCTGGTCTACAATCACAAAAACAGGGTCAGTCACAACAAATGCACTTTCCATGGATTTGAATCTAGACGAATGCCGTTCATGGTCAAGGCGTTTCAATAAAGTGCTACGTCTCCACTTCTTGACATCCGGCCATCAGCACAAATAAGGTTAAGAGTCTCATGGGGATGAAAGGCAAATCCGGAAATAGCTCAGTTCATCCTCTCTATTCCGCTGAACCTAAGTTCAAGGGCCTCGGTCAAATTAACTAGATTAACCTTTTCGCTCACCCGTTCTGTTGTCACTCCAAGCTCTTCACAAGTCAGCCCCCGAAGCCTTCAAATCCGTTCTGTTGTCACTCAAAGCTCTCCACCAGTCAACCCCCGGAGCCTTCAAATCGGTCAAACACTCGAATTCCGGCGTCCGATTCTTCCAAGCTCTCCAGCTTGTCAGTCGCCACAAAATCTCTCATTTAAATGACACTAACTGCCTCCCCTTGTCGCGGTATCACTGTCGGGCTCTCCACTCACCGCGGACAGTCAATAATTAGCGGATAATCGACCGATTAATCTCTAGCCAATAATTAAATCCAAGAGTTAATTGCCCCAGCTCCGTCGGCTGCCGCACTTTACAGCCGCCGAGACACAATTTGACGGCCATTCGCCTCGTCGGGCCGTTTGAGGCACCGTCCGCCGAAAGGCAGACGAGCATGAGGTGTTAGTTCGAGCAGCACTTGAGACAAATGCCGAAGCACAAGTGGGTCTGGTCTGGCTGTCGACCGAGGTTCAAGGTTTGTGAGAAGCAGATCATGTGGGAATGGATCTGAGTCCACTCCGGTGACCTTTTCCGCCAGCTGGCACTCCTGTCGAAACATCCAAACACCTCCATTGTCTCGCAACGCATTCTATCGCCACGTTGTCAGAGGTGACTCCCAGCACAGGTGCAGCATGCCGTCCTGATTGACACACTGCCACTGCTGCTGCCAGTCGATTAGGAAACATTCGCATCTCACCTCCATCATCAGCGATCGGTCTTTTGTTGATCGGATCAGTCCGAGCAGATCCGCTAAATACGTTGTAAAACATACTCCAGCCGAGCGCACACTCGACATTCGGGGAGTGTTTGTGTACCTCAACTCGGCTCGAGCTGCACTCGCAGGAGATAGACACATCAATGGGGTATTCAATCTTGGCTTCAATCGCACCTGCGATCTCTGTGCACATTTCCTCGGTGTCGGAGCGGACTGACCACTCCATTTGTTGCCTGTGTGCTCCGCATCGAGCCCGATCGGACCGACAGCATCCGCGAGTCCTTTGCCCAGTCTTATCAACTCTCTCATCGAATAGGGATTGCCCGCGGGTGCAGACGTCCGCAAGCCAAGCTCAGTGGCATTTCCCCATTGTGCTGCTTGTTAATCTCTCAGATACGGATCAATCACCGTCCGTGATCAATGAGCGATTTATTCAATTATCACTGCGCGGTGAAAACTGTGGCCGCAGCTGGACGGAGGACTTGGCGGCTCAGCGGATCTCATCCTGGTGGCTGCTGCCAACAAGTGACACATCCATGAACTAGTTTTGATTTGTTTATGTCGACTGGCGGCTGTAATTAGCATGGACTGCTGGTTGCGCAACAGCCCCGTGAACTGCTGTCTGCGGGGTTTATGAGGCTTGAACGATTAAAAGAGTTTCACTTTGTTGAACCTGGTCTATTAATTAGTTTCAGTTAACTGTTACGTCGGCAGCTTGTGATGAGGTTTTATGAAATTGCATGCGAAACTTTTATGAATTTTTCCGTCATAATCACTTTGATGAGATGGAGAGCCTCGTTGGTGTCAAATAAATTTGTCGTGCACTGGTTTTTGGACTCTCTGACAGAAGTGACAAATTGAATGAGGGGATGTCACGAAAGTCTTAGATTTGTCACATAACTTGGCATGTGGCGGGGATTTTTTGATATACTTTAGTCATCATTCAAACTCCCAACGCAATCTTTGTCTGACGGAGGAGAAATGTAAGGTCTTTTGGCTAAGAAGACATCTTTGCTGTAAGGTCCTCCTAACCATTTAGGTTAGGTTAGGTTAGGGGCTGCTAGTAAATTCACTAGCACACTTAGACACCATCACAGTCAGACTACTACCACTGATCGACCGGTCCAGTGATAGAGCCGTTAAGTTGATCCCAACGACAAATGGTGACTGGACCAGATTTGAAAAACCGGATAAAAGCGTATAAACTTTGCTTTTACTGGGATTCGAACCTGGAACCTCTCTAACTTAAAGCAGGCACTTAACCAACTGCGCCATCTAGTCGTTCATAGCCATTTACTTATTCGTTTCAAAACACTTTTCCTTTAAAATGCAGACCCTTGAGACTGAGAGAACTTTCGAATTAGTCAAGACGAACAACTCGTTTATCTGAACTACGCCCGATTCGTACCACAAATTTCGGCGAGTTTCGACACCACTGATCATTCCTAGGAAAACGCAGGAATGGGAAACAATTGGAATACCGACAAAATTCTGCCGATGAACGCGGAAGGAATGGGACATCATTGAATCTTCGAGATTCTTTCATCTTCTTTGACAGGTCTTCCCGGAGAACCCCTTGGCCTTAAACTTCGTAAAAAACGGAAGGAACTACAGTTTCAAATAAACAACTACTCTAGACTCGTCGTAGACTACGACTCTACTACGCAGTCAATACTGAGAATTGAGAAGAATCATTTCAGCAGAGTCTTAAGAGGCGAGCAAGACACAAATACCCCTGTCAGGCAGAATGTTGTACCAACTTTGAACGATGATAGAAGGGAATTTAGTCTCCTCGACTTAGACAAAGTCAAGATAGCAACATCGAGACTAAAGTCTAACAAGACTGTTGGCACAGATGACCTGTCTGTCGAAATCTTTACAGCAGCTGAAGATGATCTGGTTGAGACCAGTGCTGCCAATATTTTTAAGCAAAATTTACCACACTGGAGAAAAAAAATTACCATACCACTCAAAATTGACCTCTTCCAAAAAATGTGAGCTATACCCTTTTTTCACAAATTTTGGACTGCATTTGTATTCTTTTAATGTTTGCTTCCTCCACCGTGCTTTATTATTCCTGCTTCTTAGCACTGCAGCTCGCTTTTTTGCGGTACAGGTTTCAGCCATCCCTTGAATTTAGGGTATTGCAACCATAGATTTCTTGGAGAACACAAACAAATGGAAGGATATTGGTTTCAGAAGAAATTTACCTTTTTTTGTATGAAAATACCTTTTTACCAAATGTGTGGAATGGGATTCGGAATTTCCCACGAAAAGTTAAATTTCACATGGACTGGCAGCACTGGCTGAGACGCATGCATGCATGCGTATACTTCACCCGATCCACAAGAAAGGAGACCCCCTTGACTGCACCACTTCTCGAGTCATCTTGACATCTTGTAAGATCTTCTCTGCCGGCCTGTGTGAACGCCTGAAACCATTCGTTAACAATCTGTTAAGCCCTTATCAATTTGGTTTTAGGCCAAAGAAGTCCACAATGACCAAAAAACGCTAGCGAAGTCTACAATAGACCAGACTTCAGATCCGGCAGATCCTGGAAAAGACCTGACATTCCTGTCAGACTCGTCAGACTCGTCAGGTCCCAGGTTCGATTCCTAGTAAAATCGAATCTGGTCCAGTCACCATTTGCCGTTAGGATAAAATTAACGGCACTGGAATAGGTTGCTACCTGGCAGTACAATGGACTCAGTTTTGAGTCTGAGTGGTCCAGTAGTGTTTCAAAAATCCTCCGAAAGAAAAAGGTGTTTCTCCCTGAGAGAGGAGAGAGCGCTACAAGTGCAGAGGAGATGCATTATGCTTTCCTCTTCTTCTTCGTCTCTGCGTCTGCACAAATCGTTGTGAGGGAGTGCGTGTGAGGCGTGGGTGCCAATGGGACAGTGTCCTGTGATAACGCCAATGGGAGTTCTTAGGGATGACCTGTTCATTCTAAGAAGATAGAGTGAACGAGTTAGATCAAGTTTAGGCCAAATTTGCTTTGTAATGAGGCATGTAGTGCCATCTGACCATCTTGAGCTGGTGTTTTTAATGGTATGATTCTTTAAAAGAAGATTAGCTGTAGCGAATGGCATAGGCGGAGGATCTCCACTAGGGAGGTTTGTGGAGATCGTACCGTTCGTACCTGGCGAGATCATCGGCTTCACAATTCCCTCGAATGTCACTATGTCCCGGCACCCACATGAGGTGAATATTAAAATGCTCAGCCATCTCGTTAAGAGATAGGCAGCAATTCAGGGAGGGCTTAGAGAGGAAAGTGACCGAGTTCAAGGATTTGATTGCTGCCTGGTTATCTGAACAGATGGTCATGTCCTTCTTGGATATCACGTTGTTCTTGAGTCAACACAGGGATTCTTTTATTGCCATCGTCTCAGCCTGGAATACGCTACAATGTTCTGGAAGGTGGAGGGATATACTAAAATTGAGATCCTTGGAGTAGACACCTAATCCTACTCCCTCGTCCGTCTTGGATCTATCTGTGAAAATACGCAGAGGGCCGTCCAGCGTCTGAGTATCAGACTTCCAGTCGGACCTGGAAGGTATGCTGGTAGAGAAGTTTTTCTCAAAGACGAGATGAGGTAGCAGGAGGTCGGTGTCGTGCATTAGAATCGTTATCTAGAATGGTGGACTGACCTGTATGGTGGTTATTCAACAGGTGCAGTGTTCTGACCGCTGAGCAAGCTGCTGCTTATCTGACAAACAAGTCGAGTGGAGGGAGACGGATTAAGACTAAGACACGTCGCCGATGGATGACGAAAGGGTCAAGTTAGTTGCTGTCATTCGAAACCCAACTGACTTTGTGGCAGGTTTTATGATTAAACTGGTTAATGTCAATGCGGCTGCCTAGTCCATGTTTCCCTATGATATGTTTGAGTCCTTCGTTCACGTTTCCTATCTTGGAATTCAAATCCCCCATCAGAATGACGGTATCTCGTTTATTGTTGTACTGGAGACGGCAGTTCTTCTTCTGATGGTGCTACAATTCAGGGTGGACTTGAGCCTCAACCAACAAACCTCTCCAGCTGACCGATTTTTAGCCAGCAGCTTCGAACTATTAACGCCAAGTCTGTTGATTTTCTTCTTCACTGGTCTGCGCCAACGGTATCGTGGGCGTACCCCTTTACATTGTCCCACGGGCGCGGAGTCAAAGACTCTACTCCCGATTACAAGAAGTAATAAGCCCCAGAAACATGGGCGAGACTAATCATTTTAGAAAATGATACAACAACATCTGCAACGACGTCTTAAGTGCATTGACTGAGTGAGAAACATCAGCAGGCAGTCAATGCCAGGCCCATTGAATGGGATACTTAACCTAGCTCCAGGGAGCGATTCTTGGGAATTTTCTAAGAGGCATTCATAAAGATTGTCACGAAAGTTAAACATTTTCCATCAATTCCATCACAATAGCCGTCTCTTTTCACATGGCAATTCGTCGGCTGACCAGCCCAGTTGCATGATTAACTTTTCCCCCATCGCCAAATGGGCTGAGTCGACTTTCCCTTGTATCGCGTGTGTTTCGTTTCATAAATCCATGCTACCTGATCAAATAAAACAGCGTCCCGTTGCAAGTCAACAGCATGTAACTTGTCACAATTTACTTCCCAATGCTACGCAACAATACGAAGTCGAACACGGCGAAGCCTTTGCCCGAAACAAGGCACAACCAGCTGAAGCTGCACTCTGCACGCCGAACAAGCGGATCTTAACAAACGATGTCGCCTGAAAATGGAAGCCACACAATCGCGCGCCGAAGAGATTATGTTGTTCGAACGCAAATGACGTCTTTTTCACCAGAAACGGCTGTGCCAAGTCCAGGCCGTAACATAACTCCTTTCCCCGGACCACATCTCAGATGAACATAGCACACACTATGCAAATGCGCATATTGTTCTGTTCCGACACGCATTCGGCGCCTTCGGTGGGGCGCTTTTCACCCGACGTCACATAATGCAGCCAAAAGTGGCTTGTAATCGCTTGACTTAAACGCCTAATTTATGAATCCGCTGGAGTGGAAGCCTTGTCCAGAAGCCAGCTAACTGGGACACCGCCATCGCAAACGCTGTTAAACGCTGCACCTAAATAATTGGCCGACACAATGCCTGG
The DNA here is from genome assembly GCA_930367185.1 of Myathropa florea. Lineage (NCBI taxonomy): Eukaryota > Metazoa > Arthropoda > Insecta > Diptera > Syrphidae > Myathropa > Myathropa florea. The sequence continues at coordinate 131,651,808 of OV884002.1, read as the reverse complement.
TCGGCGCCGACATGGCAACCCACCGCCAGCCTGGGTGGACGTAAATTCGGACGCAAACTCACCTCGGCTAGATCAGCGCCGATTGCAGATAGCGCGGAAGTCTCGGGATTGGCTTTTGGTGTGAAAGAGTTTCTGCGTGTCGACGCGGCGGTGTGGCGGCTTCGTTTCATCGAGATTTTTCACAGACCTTTGTGCTGGCCAGCCGCCTGTGTGAACTTTATTGGATCATTTGGAGCCAAGCCAACCCAATTAAGAAGTACACTTTTATGGCCCAAACATGCTTCAGTTAGGCTGGCTCTTAATTGTAATGACAGGAGTGTTAATTGAATTGGCTCAATTAATGACCTCCAGCTGAACTAGTCCATTAGGTGATGGCGGCTTTCAGTTCGGTTTCAGCGCGGTTCTTTGGTCTTAACAACTCAATTCATTCAGCCTTTGGCTGTAGAAAGTTGCATGGCGACGAGAGAGTGTAATTTCAATATAAACCTTGTTAACGCGCTTCAGCTTAAGCTGAAATGCAATTTCGGTCCTCTCTGGACGAGGGAACCGCAATCGAAATCAATAGATTTCGGTCTCAACAAGAGAATCATCCTAAAGTTATGCTGCGAAACTTATAGGGTTGTCCAATAAGACGTGTCATTTTAAGTTAAGAGAAAAATACAACATTTTTACGAAAAGAAGTGATACTTTTATTGTCGTCCTTAGTATAAGTCTCGAGGTTAGTCAAGACATAACATCTGTCACATATCCACCTTGGCTTTGCCTTCCAAAAATCATTCATTTGGTGGAATTTTTAATCACATTTACGCAAAATTGCGGCTGTATTTTGCAAAAATAGGCATGATATTTAAGTGGTGAGAAGCTAGGCCCAGGTCCATCACGGACTGTAGCGCCGCCATTATTATTATTTAAGTGCATGATACTTGCAAGGAATTGGTGTGGACTTTTTCTTTAACGCAGTTAAAAATTGGTAAAATCGCATGATTTCGGCGGTCAACTGAATTCGAGTAATAAATCATCCACCATTTTCCAAGCAATAAAACCACTGTTCCACCAGTTGTAAAAAATGTGACACTGTAAATAAGCCTCATCCACGTCCATAGCATACTCGTACATTTCAGACAGAAAGAACCCATTCACAGAAACGGTCGCATTAGCATCACTTTCGAAAAAACAATTTGAACCAGTGCCACCGCCAGCTCAAAAAATGACCCAAAATTGGTGATAATTTTTCACTCTTTTTTTTTTTTCTTTCGGAGGATTTTTGAAAAACTACTGGAGCACTCAGACTCAAAACTGGGCCATTGTCCTGCCAGGTAACAACCTACTCCACTGCCGTTAATTTGAACCCAACGGCAAATGGTGACTGGACCAGATTCGATTTCACTGGGATTCGAACCTTGGACCCCTCGAACTTGGGGCAGGCACTTAACCAACTGCGCCATCCAGTCATGAAACACCTTGGAGCCTACTTGTTGAACGACTTGAGCGAATTGCACAAGGTCGACATTCATCAACTAAAGAGCTTAGTAGAAAGCACCAAATGTTTTTTTGGATGGCCTTAAACTTCGTAGGGTGACATCAGATCCGCGTGGTATCACAATGGTCCTAAATTGGCCTAAGTGTGACTGCTATCTGCCAGTCAGCCACTTCAACCTAGCCTAATAATAATGGTGGCGCTACAGTCCGAGGTGGACGTGGGCCTAGCTTCTCAGCAACCACTCGTGTTGTGTGTGCTATTGTTCTCTCACGAGTCGAGGGGACCTACAGTTTAATGCCGACTCCGAACGGTGACACTGAGAAGGTATTTCTAGACAGTTATACTCTTTAAAGATTGTCAGTGACTCGAGGTGGAGCCGTGAAAAAAATGTTGGTGTTTTCTCGGGAACCTAGTCTAACCTAGTCTTAACCAAAGACGATACGACTTCTACTCATTCAAGAGAAAAAAAATTATAAATCTAAAAAAAAATGTCTCCTCAAAACACTTATCAACACATCCCCCATCAACACATCCCTCTCATAATCGTTACCACTCAAAGCCCCACCCAATATCTCGTTTAAAATCCCACCTATTGTTTGCTAATTGGAACCCATCAACTATTGGCCAAACCTTGACCTGTAAGTGTCACTCATCGACAGCTGGGTAATTAGTCGTGTTGTGACACATTAGTCATAATGTCACTTTGGCACGATTGTCTTAAAATGCCAAATGCTGAAAGAAACATGACAAGGCCTCAGAAATTCCAATTTTAATATCGTGCCATCAAATCGTAGATAAATCGTTTGGCAACGTCTTTGCTTAATGAGATTCAATTTGTCATCCAAAAATTTGACGTAAATCATTGTCGTTTTTGTGCCTGACAATAATAGTGAGGTGCTACAGTCCGGGTGGACTTGGACCTAGCTTCTACAGCAACCAGTTGTGTTGTGCGTGGTATTGTCTTCTCATGAGTGGAGGGGACCTAGAGTTGCCAACTTCGAATTTGAAAAAGCTATTTCTAGACACTTATTCTCTTTGGGAATGACTCGAAAACGATGAAGCTGTTAAAATATGAGGTGTTTTTTCCGAAAATCAAACCTAGACTTTGTGCTTATGAGTCCACGAACTTACCCCCTATATTTTTTTTTTTGGCGGATTTTTTTTGATGACCCTACTGGAGCACTTAGACTCAAAACTGATCCATTGTACTGTCAGGTAGCAACCTACTCCAGTGCCGTGAATTTGATCTCAACGGCAAATGGTGACTGGAACAGATTCGATTTCACTGCGATTTGAACCTGGGACCCCTCGAACTTGGGGCAGGCACTTAACCAACTGCGCCATTCAGTCGTATTGTTAAAGTTACTCGTGATATGTTGAAAAACAAGGCTTTGAGAACTGATGAATGTGACGAGCTACTTTTTTAAGCAAAAATAACTACGCCTCGGTTATTTTGACCATGCAGCAAGAAAGTCCTCACAAAGTGATCCAAAACGAGTTTTATAAGGCTTTCATTAGGTAGGCTTCCGACAATGGATGAAGCAAATCCGACAATATTCTCTGGCTCGCTTAGGCGTCGCATCTAATGAGTTAGAATAACCCCAATTCATCAGTTTTACTTTCACCACGCTTCTTCTTCTTCTTCTTCTTCTTCTTCTTCTTCTGAGGGCGCTACAGTCCGAGATGGACCTGGGATTTTCCAGCCAGAACGATCTCTCGCCAGCTGTCTCCAGTTTCGCACACCAAGCCGACCGAGGTCCCCGTCGACTTGTGTATGCCACCTTGTACGTACTCTTTCGCGTTGTATTTGAGCCGGACTTATCCTGTCCGTACGTTCTACATAACCTAGCCATCTTAGGCGTTGGATCCGTAGACGCCTGTCTAAACGCATGTCGTTTTACTTCCCATACATTTCATGGTTGAAACCTCTTCTCCAATTGCCATCAACGCAAAGAGGACCAAAGATCGCGCGCAGGACTTTTCTAAGAATGAAAGTGTATGCTGCGCAGCAGACAGATGGTATCCTTAGCAGCGGTTAGATTAGATCACTCCAATCGTGCACTAGTCTTCGGACAGTGGGTATTTCTTAATGAACGGACTAGACTCCAAGCCCAATTCGACTTGAAGTTGGATTCCTAGATCAGGTCAGGGCTTGGATGTTCCAAACTCTTTAGGAATGAATCAAAGCCCGAGACAGGAGTGGGATTGAGAGTGTATTCCAGTGACTTAATATTGCTTTACGCCTTGCTAAAATTAGCAGAGTCTTCGGCGAAGAAAGTACTTGATAAGGATGCCCTGTTAAGCAAGCTGAACAACCACCCTACCTGTAGAACTCAACCTGCTTCGAATTGCTTCAAAGCTATTATTGTCAACTTGAGTGAGTAGATGATCGATCTGCTATTCGATCCTCTGTCTGAATCCTTCCTTTTGAAACACTTGATCAGTAGAATTGCCAAGGTCCAATATACAAGAAACTTTAAGCAATTCTCTAACACAATCTCCTTCTGATGAAACAGCATTCCACCCGTAAGAATTTAAAAACCATCCCGGATAGGAAAAGACTAGGCATAAACCTCTTGATACTATTCTATTACTCAATTACCGTCTCGGCAAAAGTACAACCAACCAGCTTCTCACTCTGAGAGTGGTACTTGAGAAGGCTTGGGAGTATGCCAAACCGATTTACAGTTGTTTTGTAGACTTAGTTAGTAAAGGCATACGACCGAGTTCCTCGAGGTAAACTCTAGAGTGTTCTGCAGGAGTATGGGATTGATAGGTCTTTGCTGAGGCTGCGTTTGGGTTAACGGTAGTAAATCAACGACTTTCACCGTGAACCACTTTTCATCAAATGTTGTGGTCTATATCGGAAATGGTTGATCATCGCTCGTACTTTGAAAGGAGCTTAAGACAGTCTTGTGGTTATTTTCATTCGTTGTCAAGAAAATCCTGTGTTAAACTCTAAACTTTCCCTGCTCACCGTAAGAAAGTCTGCTATGTCATTATCTCTGCGGTACGCCATTCCTTCGTAGGCCAATGTGTGTGAAGCAATTAAACCTTATGACACACCGGCTCCCTTCGAATCCTTACGTAAGCATTCTGCCATAACGAATAGACAGTTCTCCTACTTAGCAATTACAACATCTCCCTCCAATCTGCGCACCGCCAGATAATGACCAAATCTCAGCCACAAATCACCTGCACACGGCATACCTCATCAGACTTAGGCTTCTTAATAAACTACCCGTACCTTGCCCAAATCGATTGCGCACCCGGATAAGTATTTCGCAGTCTCCTCTCGGCATTGCGACCTCGCCCCTAGAGTTTATCCTAATTATTGCCTCAACTCTGTGGCTCTGTTCTTTCGTGCTTGCCATTTCCATTGCCCTTTCAACTGACGTGCGGATACGAATCTCAGATGGATTCTGTGCAGCCTTAATGGGATCCCCGACTAACCTTTGATTCGGATCTCCTTTGCGATTTTGTGGGCATCGCAATGCAATCGTTCGGCTTGAGCTATGCTCGGTAGACACTCGAGTCGTGAATCGCGGCTCTTTGTCGAATTTCTTCAATCTTTTGTGTTCGAAGTGAGATAGGACTTGTAGCGCTCAGCACTTCTCATGATGGCGACTAAATTTGTGTACCTTTTTCTGTTTATTTCCAGGTAAGCTAATCGAGACATCAAATTTAACACGGAGACTCCGTGTGTGGCTTGATCCGAGACTCGTTCACCTGCATCTTGCCCCCATAACTCAGAACAAACGGCCTGAAGAGGTGTATCTTTCACGGCCAGCAGACATAACAAATCAATTGCTCACCTAGCTTTACGTAACGTGTGTCCACACACACACACGCCGTTTTCAGCTGCATCTATGAAGACCACCTTCGAGTGTTGTGATGACACGAGTGCACACTCTACCCAACCACACGGAAGATGCCACTTGTGAAGGAAGCCACGGCGAGCAGAAGAAAGACGCACAGAAAAAGAGTCAAGTGGCTAAGTGGCTTACAAGACCTTCGCAGGCCCAAGAGAAAGGTCAGGCGAGTGGTACATGACTGCAACACGGCTCGAGTCGCTGCTCGGCCAACAAGGTGTTAACATTCTGTTTGTTGATGCGCGGGGCATTGGGAGTGATTGAGTGATTTGTTGGTTTTGCTTCTCCGATTTGTAAGTACTTACACGAAAGATACTTTTGAGGTTAAGACGGAAGGTTAATAGATTTATTTTCTTTCGATTTTCGAATTCTGTTTGCGCAGGGGGTTTGTAGACGTTTGTTGGCGGTGTTTGAGGTGAGTTCGTAAGTCAATACCGCCCGTCGAAGTGGTTGACCAAAGGCTTAGTGACGAGTGGAGTGACTGTACGAGTGTGTGAAGAGAATAAGAATCTTAATTAGTTCCGGTATTACAAGCGTTTTTCCTGTTCTTCTCAAGGGTCGACATTGTTTGGAGTTGGTGGTGAGAGATGACATCATTTCGGGGAGAGCATTCTATTGCCTTGAGACGGGGGTTGTCGTCGATTTGAAAAAGAAGTGGACTACTTCAGCAACCGACACGAGAGTCAAGGGTGCTGCCAAGTGTCAGAAGAACTGTCGTCAAAAAATTGTTCTAATTGAGATGTGGTTGAAAATGGATCCAATTAACGATCGATTGTGGTTTTGTGAGGATTGGAGTGCCTAGAGTGATGTCATCGCTCTGCGACCACAAAGTATTTCTTGAAGAATTTGGTCTTAAACGAGAATTTATTTAAGTCTTTGAAAGTCAACCTATTCTTACCAACTGTGATTACCTTTTGCAAGTACGTCGGATGAGAAGACATTTATTTTAAAACCAGCAATCACTTAGACTCTGTGGACGACTTTGCGTAGAGGGTAATTGCTCCGAGTGCTACGCCGAAGATTCATGGTTCGATCCCGGACACATCATTTTTCTCTCACCTCTCACCAGTCACTGATAATGCTCAAAAAGTACAACTGTCAAAAACAGCTTTTCAAACTTTGCGCTCAGAGAGTACAACTGTCAAAAAAAGCTTTTCAAACTTTGCCGCTCAGAGAGTACAACTGTCAAAAAAAAGCTTTTCAAACTTTGCCGTTAGGAATCGGCACTTTATGTGCTTCCAAGTGGTGAACTAGGTTATGGCATCTTCCGCAACCAATCGTGCTGGGCGTTCTCTCACGAGTTCTTGCGGGGGAAGTTATAGCCTACTCCACCAAGAACTGCAGCGAGACATGAAGAAGTATCGCTTAAAAATGCGTACGGCCAATTTTCTGTTAAAGCGAGCTTGAATTTAAGACCCTACAGAGGTTTTCCGACGCATAAAATGTTTCCGTAGCTTCTTCTTCCATGCATGGGGCCACAGTTCGCCACAGTCCATGGCCTCAACCAACGTGCCTCTCCAGCTGACGATACTTTTGCCAGCTATCTCCAATTTGACACATCAAATTGGTTGAGGTCCCTCTTAACTAATGTGCGCCATCTTAAACGTGGACGTCCCCTGTTGCCCCACGGGCTCAGAGTCGCTGCGTGTTTTCTTAGTTCTTATTCAAAAAATGTTGATAAACTCGTTCCCTGCAACCATCAGTGGCACTTGGAAGAGCGAGGTTGCAATTGGAAGAGTTTTTGAATCATACATTAAGTCACCATTAAGTACAGCAGTACTTAAGAGTTCTGCAGCATTAAGTACTGCTGTACTTAAACTCTTAAGTACTGCTGTACTTAATGGTGACTTAATGTATGATTGAAAAACTCTTCCACTTACAACTCCGCCCTTTTCCTCACTTCATTTTGACTCTCTTTTCGAATTATACAAAATTTCTAACAAGCAGAACTGGTCTCAATTGGACCTTGAACAAGTTTAAATGTCTTTTTGTGTCAACCACTTCTATCAACTCGATCAAAGCCACACTGTTATGGGCAACGTTTTAGTGCTCTCCATAGCAGAGTTTATGAGTCTAATTGGGTGTCACTCTCCTTTTGCATGCCAATCGCTTCTCCTACGTGGTTCGACTGTCCAAATTGAAGAATCTGTTCTTCAAGGCTGCTAGTGGTTGCGTTTGTTTACTTTTTAGCAGTTTCAGACAATCGAGCAAAAACTCTTTGAATTCCTGTACTCGAGATGCCAAAAAAGTAGAGCTTTTAGTTTGGGAGATGAAGGGTGAAAAGGGTGACTTGGTTCTTGTAAAGAATGTTACATAAGAAAATGGTGATGTGAAAGCAAAACAAGAATGTGTACGTTCGCTGAATTATAACTTAGGACCTTTTTTTCGGAGGGTTTTTGGAAGACTGCTGAGCACTCAGACTCAAAACTGGTCCATTATACTGCCAGGTGGCAACCTACTTCAGTGCCGTTAATTTGATCCCAACGGCAAATGGTGACTGGACCAGATTCGATTTCATTGGGATTCGAACCTGGACCCCTCGAACTTGGAGCAGGCACTTAACCAACTGCACTATCCAGTCGTATAACTTAGGACCTTAGGGATACTTGTTACTTGTTAAAGACTTCTCATTTAGAGACTCTCCAAGAGTCATAGACGCAATTTGAGAGTTCTCCCAAAAGAAGGTACACTGCTCATTTTATTTAGAAGAACATTTCAACGAATTATACCTCGTGCCTTCAGATGACACCTATGGCTGAGACATTGTATTTCATACACTCGATTTGCCTCAGCACAATTCATTCATTAGAACAATCCTCTGTCTGATTTGGTCGTCTATCATTTGATACAAACAACAATTTGACAAGGTGGTTGTTAATTCTTTGACGTTAGGCAAAATGGTCTTAAGTCAAAAAACATTTTGGGTTTTTGATTGGGTTCAATTCAATTTTTTTTAACTTTCGTTTGGGATTAACGTCTTAAGTCTAGCACAACTTCATTTCAGAGCTTATTTGCCATAATTTCTTTTTTTTTCGAACACATTTATCCCGATTTGCAAATAATAATCTATTTTCAATTGGGATTAAGGAAAACAGCAATTTCCGACTTAAGGCCTTATTACCTAACGTCAAAGAATTTAAGGAAATACCTTGACCAGGTTTTATTTCGGTTTAAAAGCGTATGAATATTGGTGATCAGAAAGAGGTCAGGAAAAAATGGTCACACCAAAGCTTGAACCAAGCTTTAGATTTTTGAGCTCTCTCAAATTGTTGAACTTATGTCTTCAAGTGGGTTTTATGCGGGTTGACAGGGCACCACATGAGCGGAGAAAGTAAGTATTGCTTTCCCCCATCTTCTCATCTCTGGAGCCTCGTCGTTGTCAAAAGAACCCATCCTATAAGCATGTTTGTTAATTGCACAGTGTCTTATTACGTCGGTGAGCATTCTTAGTAGTGCTGTGACATATCCGCAAATTTTGGGTATCCAGATATGCTTATAGTGTCGATCGTCTGTAACAGCACGTCCGTTTTTAGTACTGACTTTTCATACTACAGAGAAAGCAATTACGTTTACACAAGTACATTTACAATCGCTCCGCCAGCAGACCAGGTTTGTCATTGTTCTCTCACGAGTGGAGGGGACCTACAGCCGACTGGGAACGGCGATTTTGAGAAGCTTTTTCTAGACAGTTATACTCTTTAAGCATTGTCAGTGATTCGAAAAAGGTGGAGCCGTGAAAATATGTTGAGTGTTTTTTCGGGAATTAAACCGAGAACATCGAGCGTAGGAGTCGACGCACCCACCCACTACGCCACGATGCCCACATAATTAGTCAGTCTGACATTTATTTGGATACTGTGGTTTTGCAGTCTATGACCATCTCGTTCCGAAATATTGTGATACCCCAGTTTCAAAACAGACATAATTTTTTAGTACAGCACTATCCACCGTCAAAGATCCTTTCTATCAAAGATCTTATGGGCTTCTTAACAAATCACGGCTAGACTGTACTCGAGCTCAACCGCAGCCAACAGAGGACCAAACATCTTTATGCCACATCATTCGTCAAAAAAAAGGCTGAGTTCCTAAATAGGAAAATTAAGCCGACTGTTACCATTGATTCCTTACGGATCACTGTTGACTTAGGACATTTTTTGCACTGACATCTTAGTTAAGCACTTGAGGTCACTTGCAGAATATATGGTGTAAATGTGGGGATTACTGAACATATCCCCTATAAATGCAATGGACTAGCATAATAACGATTAGGTACTCCATTTTGAACTGAACACCCCGAACCATCGGATATTCCATCAAGCTCTGCTGCAGGCAAACTCAAATTTATTGGAAAACTTAGTTCCTTTGCTGAGTTTATAGTTCTTATATGATAGAACTTAGCTACTATATAGAACTATTCCACTTCAAAAGTGCTCCTTTCCGTTTTCTGCACCTCTGTGCTTAATGTTTAATTCGTCTCTCCAGTCTGGATATTTTTTGAAAGACTGAAAGAGTTCGTTTTTAACACCCGTATACAAATCAGGATTAAGACAAGATATCACTAATTATCGTCCAATCTGTGAAATTTCAACTATTCCTAAATTGTTTGAAAAACTAGTTTGGGACAAACTTACACCCCTCTTAAAGAGATTTATCTCTCCGTCGCAGCATGGCTTCGTTGCAAGTAGATCGACCACTACTAAACTCACAATTTTGTGTAATACTGCCTTAAATTACCTTGAGAATGGTATACAATGTGACGTAATTTATACAGACTTTGCTAAAGCGTTCGATCTCGTTAATCACAAGATATTAATTGCAAAACTGTCTAACTTAGGACTTCACTCCAATTTGCTAAAGTGGATTCATTGCTACTTAACGGATCGTATCCAGTATGTTCGTATAAATGATATGATCTCGTCACCTGTTTATGTTACCTCTGGAGTACCTCAAGGTTGTCATTTGGGCCCTCTGCTCTTTCTTTTATTTATTAATGACATTCTTGACTTATGTTTAGGTTCTCAGTGTCTTATGTTTGCCGACGATTTGAAATTGTTCCGACCTATACGTTCAATGCACGACTGTAATCTTTTAGAGGAAGATCTTGAACGTCTTTTCATATGGTGTCATAATAATGAAGGGCCTCAACCAGCATTCCTTCGCAGCTAGCGCAATCCTTCACCAGTTGGGTCCAATTTCGCATACAAAGTTTGTTGAGGTCCCTCTCAACACTTGTGTTACTACCTCCGGCCTTGTGTGAGTGTGACAAATTAATTAATGACGAACACTTTGCGCTGCTTCCTTCAGTTTCCTGCAGTAACTCTAAGCTTTTTAGATCACCCGAAAGTAGTGTAGCTTAAGACTAGCAAAAGATCTGTTTGAGTAATTTGCTTACTATTTTTCACAATTCCTCCCATTTCAAGGAGTGGGGTCAAATTCTCCCAAAAAAATTATAAAATTTAACAGAAAAGTAAACAAACGCAAAGACGACTGGATGGCGCAGTTGGTTAAGTGCCTGCCCCAAGTTCGAGGGGTCCCAGGTTCGAATCCCTGTGAAATCGAATCTGGTCCAATAACCATTTGCCGTTGGGGTCGAATTAACGGCACTGGAGTAGGTTGCTACCTGGCAGTACAATGGACCAGTTTTGAGTCGGAGTGCTCCAGTAGTGTTTCAAAAATCCTCAAAAAAAACGAATACAAGCTGACATTTATTGCAGCTCTTGCGTCTCAAGTCAAATTTACTGGGATCCTCTTCTAATTCCGAGCACCATCTCTGACATGATCGTTTTTTGATCGAATTAATCTTTTAGGAGATCCTTACGTAGCCTTACAAAAGAAACGTGACGACAGCTTTGTTGAAAAAAATCAAGAATTTCCTCCAAAGCCTTAAAAGTCTTCAGAAAGCAAGACAGCTTCTGTTGGAAACTGGCACATTCCACATTCCATTCGACATGCAGCATCATTCACTCCTGTCAACAGAGGCTGATCATATCTTCATTAAGAACAAAGGATAAAATTGCAGCAAACTCCATCCATCTCCTGTCCTCCACAAAGACATCGTGACGCGAAAGATTGATATCCATTTCCTGTTCACTCCACGTAACGTCTCGTGACATACAGCAATGCCCGGCACTAATCCGCCTCTCCCGTCACCATCGCAGCCCGATGAGATTTGCATTTAAAATCGAGGCAAACATTCATCCGACACCGCATCGATGACTTAACCCCAACTGCCAGAGGGTTATGTCACCCACATGCGCCATATTTGGAATTTTTCTCAATTTTTCCATTTCCACCTCGATTTGCCATTCAATTGGCGGCGGCATGTGAAAACAGAAAACCGAAAACCAAACACCAATCAGCCATGCAGATCGCATAGAATTTCCTAACACCTCTGCAGACCGTGGCCACCGCGCGGATTCGTTTCCATATTTTCTTCGATTTCAGGTAAACCACGTGCCGAAGCTTATTTGTCATTCTGTGTGCATTTTCGCGAGCTCACTCCGTCCTCCATCGCCGTGCGATGTAACAGCGCCAAAGCATAGTGCACCCTCGGTTGCATTGATCCACTGAACCATATTACGTAAGTGATTTACGATGGGTTACTTCCGCCGAAGTGGGTCGTGCAGAGGGGGCAGGCAGAGGTCGGCCTAATCGGTCTAATATTTACCAGACCCTCCGATGATCACTTGAGTTGATTGCCTTTTGATTGTTTCCATTACCACAGACACGAGCCCACAGACTCCGGCTGGCCGACATCAAAACAAACAACGATCCGATACCGGGCCCAGGGAGAGGCACAAAGAAGAGACGACGACCGAACAAAACCTCGGAAGAAGAGGCAGCGAAGGCCCAGACGAGAAGAACGGCTTTGCCTGCGCCTCCGGATGGCACTCGAAAAGTCACACAGATACCTTAGCTGACCTTTTTCGTGGCTATTTGCTTTGCCGCGGTCTGTGGACGACTCGTGCCATGCCGGGTGATTCTGTTAATGGAGCTACAAATTACTGAATTACTAGGCCCCGCTTTTCCGTTTCTAACAGTAGCTCTCTGGTCACACGGCGAGCGGATATGGCGTGCTGCGGCGGTGACCTACATGCACAGGCCTTAATCTGATTATTGAGGGATTTGCTCAGAATTTGGGTCACGAATCGTAATCCCAGAGAGATACAGCAGAAGCGGAACCGTTTTAATTGTCACCGCGGATTAGCCAGACTTGTCAGCTCGCCGATGTGCCTGCGTCGGCCTCGATAAAAGCGAATTCGAATTTAAGGCATGTCTTTAGCCAGTTATGCTGACTTAAAGTGTGTCTATCGAAGGTTGCGATCTATTTCGTCGCTGCATTGAGTGTGACTTGCTCGCTGTTGTCGTGGATTGCGGAATGGGTATTCGTGACCAACAATGGCAAATTGCAGCAATTTGTTAATGAACACACAAAGCAGTCAGGTGGCTTTGAAGTGGTGGATTTGATTTTCGTTTTTTTTCGGCTTTTTGGCATTTTTCCACATTCACAGGCCGACCAAGACGGCAATGAACGGGCTTAAGCGAGTTTCGAGCATACCTCAGCGAGGTTATGCGGGCTATGCTGTCAAAATGTTTACGCGCTGATTTGTCCACAAGGGATGAACAAGAGAATGCTAACTACGGCAGGGTAACCGGCGAAATTGAGCCTTGTGATTACTGAGCAACTGGGTCATTTTCGATTCGATTGTGGTGAGAGTATGCCAATGGCAAGTGTGGGTACTGCAATCGGTTTGTATATTTTCGGCCATCAGATTTGAGTCAAGTCAGCGCAGACTGACTGGCTTTACGTGACAAAATTATGGCAGGGATCTCGGTGAGATAAGATGATGAGTCAAGATCTCGAGTAGTAAGGCTATCCTTCGCGTCGTTGATTTGATGACAAGCTTAAGGCTTTGCCACACAGAGCGCGAGTTTGATGACGCGTGAGATTGCTTCGATATAACGCGACGTTAAAAAATGAGCTCTGTGCATTAGGTGACGTGAATTCCAGTATATTACAATGCGTCGGTGCCCTAAAATCGCCTTTAATTCTAACGTAAGTCTATAAATCCTTTTATCCGGAATGTTCAGGGCCTTCCGGATAATCGATTTTTTCGGTTTAACAAAATTGAAAAAAAAACAAAGTCCTTTATTCTCCGGAATCAAGACAATAAGTAGGGCGACAGGACTGATCGAAAGAAAAATTCTGCGTAGAAGATTTGGTCATGTCTGTGAGAAAGACGAATGGAAGAGAAGACACATACGCGAATTCTATGATGTGTACAAAGATGTGGATGGGATGGACCTGTTGAATTTACCGATGCTCCGGATAAGAGAGCTTTCATTTTGAAGTCTTCTATTTCGAAAATAAAGAGAAAACCGAACTTCCAGCATAAAGTCTAAGTGATCGACCACACAAGACAACTTGGTCTTGATAACTGAAAGTAGCGTACCCGAGATCGTCAAGAATTTAAGGTTTTGACTCAGGGTCAGACTAGCCAATCAAACCCTCACTCTGTCTTCAACTGCCAGGTACTTAGGCCTTATTCTTGACCCAAAATTAAATTGGAAAGCTAACATAGATCAAAGAGTTAAGAAGGCATCCTTAGCCTTATACGCTTGCAGCAAAGCTCTTGGAAAAGCTGGGGACTACGACCGAAAATAACACTTTAGATGTATACTGCCGTAATACATCCTATTCTTACCTACGGCTCCAGTCTGGCGGCTAGCTTTACCCAAAGCGTACAACATCACAAAACTAAACAAGGTACAAAGAACTGCATGTATAGGAGTCACTGGCGCCCTAAGAACAACTGCGACAGACGTGCTTACAGTTAGTTATTTTGCACCTTCCACCCCCAGATCTACACGCAAAGTTCATGGCCGCATGCAGTGTACTTAGACTCAGAGAGTCAAACTGCTGGAACAACAGAACTTATGGACATTGTAACATCCTTAACTCACTACCACAACAGGCGATACTGAGTCATACTGACTTATCCCAAAGCTAAATTTCAATAAAAACTATGGGGCATACTTTCCAACTAGAACTGAGTGGAAAAGCGATAGGGTCATCCATCTTTACATACGGTTCGAAGATGGACTCTGATGTGGGCGCTGGAAGCTTGGAAGTCACTCAAGCAACCAAGCTTTGCAAGCATTTTCCAGGCAGATGTGCTAACAATACATATTGCGTGACTTGAAATTAAGAACAGAACAGAACCAGCACAGCGGATAGCAATTTTTTCAGACAGTCAAGCTGCTATCAAGTCTCTAACATCCATAACCACAACGTCAAAACTAGTGGATTGCTGCTGCAAGGAACCATCCATTATAGGTGAACGGAGCCCGGTCTCTTTGATCTGGGTTCCCGGGCACACGGGTATAAGAGGAAACGAAGCAGCAGACGAGCTAGCCAGACAAGGATCCAAACTCGATAGTCTTTTTGTGGAACAAGTCCAAGCTCCACTAGGCTTCGTAAAAAAAAAAACAACATCTACAATCACCTCCTCAAGATCGCCAACGAAAAATGGACCAAGCTGGAAACATGTGTCCAGAAGCTTATGGCCCAACTACAACCAAAAGAGAACAAAAGACCTGCTCTACAACAGTAGAAGAAACTTATCCAGAATTATAGCGGTCTGAATCTGGACACTGGGTTGTTGGCAGGCATGCTGAAAGACTAGGCATACCATTTAACTCGCACTGCCGCAGCTGCCGGGTGGAAATCGAGCCCCCGAGTACTTTTTGTGCAAATGTCCGGTTCTAGCTAGAGTCAGACAACGCACTCTGAACAAAGCCTTCTTTAACACCCCTAATAACCTCGGAGGCAAACATTCAGCTTCTTGTGTTTTATTTATAACTACTGGTTGACACATTTCGTCACTGAACACCTGTCAGTCAACTAATGGGTTATAGCGCAACAAATCATCATCTCCTGCCACTGATCCAAGTCAAGTTTCCATTCTGTACACCTCCACTTCACTCTCGATGCATTCCAAATGCGACAGGACGATCAAAGTGACAGCGATAATGTGACAGTGTCCATGTTCATTTCCCCAAAAACGGTCGATCACCGTCTCCTTGCTCCAACTGACATTTTTAATTGAATCCAAATCAAGCCCAACTGTCGGATCGTTGACAGTCGAATCCGAAAGCAATTACCCTCTGAAGCATGTGCCTTTCAAATGCGAACACAAACCCGCATGCACAGCAAAACACACCACAACAATGCGCAACTCTCATTAATTACGTATCTGAACCATTCGAGTCGTAACCTGGTAGCCTCAGCGTACAACAATTCCTTCGCCATAAAAGCGAACCTTCACATAACTCTCTTCGACTGTCTTTCGGCTGTCACTTCGCACATTCCGATTCCCGCCGCCATCAGCTGTCAGCCTCGGCATGCGTTCCAATAAATTTCGACTTTGTACCACACCGCGGCAAGGCCTACCCCAAAAACTCCATAAATCTTACAAAAACCTGACGTTTCTAGTACACGCACAGGGGCCACCTCACCACACCACACCACACCACACATCCACCGTGGTCCCTGCTTCACATTCATAACTTTTACCCGATTCGACATGCGATACAGGTTTTTTTTTTTTCTCGTGAATCCGAATCGGCCGGAGCAGGCAAGTGGCCCAAAAAACAGACTTCCGCCCGCCACCACCTTCCTCCGGCTGAACTTGCCAAATCCCGAAAAAAGAAAGTGACGACCTTAAATCGATCGAGTTGCGCTGCCGCGTCTCTTCCTTGTCCGCCTCCGCGAAGAGCAATCCGCGCACATCATGTGGAAGCTAATGGAGCTCAACACGTTAGCGGATCACTTGTGGAATTTAAATCGATTCCACGCTCGTTCCCCGATCGATCTTCTTGCCGTTCACGCTTTATTAGTCGCGCACTTAATTGCGGTTGCGATCTAGATCGATGCGATCGCGGAGGGCCGTCTCTGGCTGCATGCCATTCGCCAGGGATGAATGGAGCAGGAACATGTAACCATGGGGGAGGAAAGTGAAATGTCGGTTTCACTTTCCAGAGACTCTTTGGCCGGCCGCACCGATCGCAGCGATCATGAAGGTCAATAGATGACGGCGTGTACTTCTGACAGATGCTGTTGTCATGCGGGAGAGTCACGTAACTCTCGCAAGATGTAAGAGGTTACCGAACGAGAGGCCCTTGGTTATGGCTGCGGCGGTGTCAGTTGTGCACAGCAAGTGCATTCACTTTCGATCGATCGTGTTTGATGTTGCTGCCTGTTGAAGTCATAGGCTGCCGCTTCTGCGACTGGCGCGGCTCCAACTGCGCGAATCGAATCTGCATTTGCCCGGTGAATGGTTTTCGCAGCGACGGTACCCTATAATTAATAGGGCGAATCCGAGTGACGAAATGATTGATTGACACTCGTGAGAGCGGCGCTGCTGGTGATCGCCGGTCGATGGGGATTAATAAATTAAGACTTTTTGACTTAAGGCGGCTGAGGTGAGGAATGACATGCCTGAGTTTCGAATGGATTTCGAACGAAAATGCCACACGCTGTTCACGAGGCGAAAGTGCAGTTAAAGTCGAAGACGATTTAGTGGCTGGAGGGTAACTAAATCTAATTAGTTGCCCTTTCGTGGCCTTTGCTTCGACTGATGAATAGGACGTTCATTCTTTTCGTTTCGAAGAGTATCGCTTAATTTTCCTGAGTCACGACTGCAAATCCTGTCACCCGTTGATCGATGCGATTGAAAATGTTTGCAACATCCAACGTGATGAGGATTTTTTTGTCCCAAAATCACGTTTTTTGTTTACTGAACTAATGGCTTTGCGGCATAGCCTGCTTGCTTCCAAGCTGTTTTACAAATGTCTTTACTGAACTACAGTAGAGCTTCTTGTCACTTTTTTGTTCTTTTTGTAGCGCTAGAGTGTAGGGTGGACCTGGCACTCAACCAATAAGCATCTCCAGCTAGCACTGTCCTTCTCCAGTTGCCTCGAAATGCGCATAGGTTAGTTCAACCCCTTCTCCACTTATGTGCGTCACCAATGCAAGCGTACTCTGTCGCGTTGTCCCACAGGCTCGGAGTCAAAAATGTGTAAAATTTGCAAGCGCATCACCTCATTTGCTAGCACTTGTTCCAATCTTCAACTTCGAGTCAACGCTCTTCAGATCCGAAGCAATCCTCTGCTCATCGTTTTGATGTCCAATGAGGTCTGATTTTATTTTGTTGAAAGACAGAATCAAATGGGTTTCAAAGTGTTCTCGAAATCTGGTTAATCTCACTGAGTACTTTCTGCAGGCTGAACTGAACAAACTGAACAAACTGAATGAACTGAACGAACTGAACGAACTGAACGAAAGGAACAAACTGAACGAACTGAACGAACTAAACGAACTAAACGAACTGAACGAACTAAACGAAAGGGACAAACTGAAAGAACTGAACGAACTGAATGAACTGAACAAACTAAACGAACTGATCGAACTGGAAAAACAGAACGAACTTAACGAACTGAAGGACTGTTTAGAAAGTGCAACGTTTGATCTTTATGGTGGGAGCATCAGAGCTTCCTAAACTTTCTACCCTACAGTTGGAAGTTAATAGCTGGCCAGAAGGTAACTTCATTGCCACCAGTGGACGAGGGTCCTTTCAAGTCTTTTTGTCAATTCTGCTGTTTTCTTTCAATTGTATAGCTTCTCTCTAAAGCTCGTTACACTGGAGTTGAAAATGAACCACTGGGTTAGGTGGACGTGAATATTAAGAGACCATTAGTTTCCAGCCCTACCTCGCAAACAGCATCAACTGATTCTTATGGTCTACTTAATGCTCTAAATATTCTAGGATTTTGGCAGCCCTTTGAGAAAATAACTTATCGTCGACATAAATTTTTGTAGAAGAAGGGCGGACAAAGCCCAGAATCCTTCTTGCTAATCGCTGTTTTCTTGTGCTCAAGAGGCAGTTGAATGGGGGAGCCCTTCTCACAGAATCTTGATGAAATTTTATAAGACGGTCGTAATGTATGGTCAGTAACATCGACCCTGTCAATAGTGAAGGGAGAAGCATTTGCATTTGCATTTGTTGAGTTAAAATGGAAGGCACTGTGCTTGATCTTTGGTCCTGCTTACATTGCCGAATGCAAGAGACGTTTCACCTACGAATTGTACTGTACACTGGCACTAGATCCGTAAGGAAACTTAAGTCAACTGAAGCAATTGAGCAAACACACAGAAATGATACACTGACACCGTAATAACAGCTCCTTAAACTGACCGTTTCGTTAAGTTCGTTCACTTTAGCTTTCTTACGTAGGAGCGAAATAAATCCCGCCGTGGGCGCCGTGGCCTGTGGGTTCTTCCGTCGACCCATGTGCATTAGACTTTCACAGTCTAGGTTCGAATCCAAGATGAGACAAACAATTTTTCAAAAAAAAAATATTGTTCACTGTCTAGTATAACTGTCCCGCCGTTCAAGTCAGCATTAAATTGTAAGTCCCTTTCCACTCGTAAGAGAACAACGCGAGTGGTTGCTGAGAAGCTAGGTCTAGGTCCACCTCGGACTGTAGCGCCGCCATTATTATTATAACGGGATATTTTTATGTATTTCAAATACTTTAATGTTCGGTTGCTAATATTGCTTCCGCATTTTAATTTTGTTGTCACAATTTAGTTGACAGGAAACCAAAATGACAGCTGATGCTTACTTAAACTCCCAGAAAAAATTGTAAACACTTGGATGTTAACTATGATCTGTTTACTTTTCGTTCAGTTCTGACATAAGCGTAAAGAGTCAAAAATAATAGTCTCACGAAAAAATAAGCTTACGTCTAAAATGTAACCAGAAGCATAGTCAAAATTTAACGTGCCTATAATTGCTTACAGAAATATGAGGAGAATTCAGCTGTCAACAAAAATGTGTATACGTAGAGAACAAAACGTAGTGGAGTAAACTAAACGAGCTTAAAGAAACTGAACGAACTCAACGAAACTGAACGAACTTAAGAAACTCAACAAACTTAACGAAACTGAAGGAACTTAATGAAACTGAACGAACTTAACAAAACTGAAGGAACTTGACGAAACTAACCCAAGAGGTTATTATAGCCACAGTATACCATTTCTGTGTAATCGTTCGATTTCTTCAGCTATCTTAAGCTTCTGTGCGGCCATTATAAGGGTTTTTTAAGTCAATTATGGTTGGCCTTTTAGAGTCCTAGAGTGCTAGATGGACGTCCATTTATGATAAACTCTGATTACTCTGAACTCTAATGCTTACAAAGAACTACAATTTTTGTGGGTGGATATAGAATCCGTAAATCGTCGGGGAAAACTACTCAAAATTTACAGAAGACCCCAGTCTAGATCCTTTTAAGGAGGCCAAAGCGCTTGGAACTAAGGTTCCAGAATAGAACTTCAAACGGTCGATTTTTAACTAATCGATTTTTAACTGATCAAGTGATATTTTGACGTCGTTTCAAATATCTAGGTCAACAGTGGAACCAGTATCTTATCCAATTTACCATTTCTTTGGCTTGACACTGGCTTAGAGTCGGTCTACCCTATTTGAGCCCAACTTTAGCAGCCTTCGGAGACTTCCTATAGTCACGTAGCAGCCGTTGGAGTGATCCTTAGCAACACTCAAACATTTACACAGATTGATCGGTCCACAGATTCTTAATTCCAGTTAGCAGCCTTTAGAAATTCTTGAAAAATTTCCAAGAAAGAAAAAAAAAGAAAGTAAAATCTTCCACTGCTTCCAAGCCGGTTACTAGGCCAATCACACAAATCAACCGAAACGACCTTCAATGAACCGTTCGAATCCAGATCGACCACTATGCAGCAAAAAACCACTTATCTATGCATTCATTAGCAGCAACCGGCCAACAACAAAACGCCCACACATCATAGATTCAAAGTGACGGGTATTTTGACATTAAAATAAATAACGTCACATTTTAGTACATTTCGCCGAGCGCCTGCCCCCCCTCAACCGGCAGATCGATCATCAGACACAGGATCGAACTTTTTCTTCCCGCCCAAACCGGAATCGAATGCAAATTTCCGAATCTCAACTGCAGCTGAACGGGTGATCTTCGGTCTTTTGGTCGAAAATTTGCAAAACCAGTTGGCGGGGTTATAAATAACACCGACATCCCCGACGTCACTATTTATGAAGCCTGCGATTAGCAAATGTCAAAATAAAACTGGAAAAAGTTCCCCAAATGTGACAGCCGTCAATAAATTTTCCCCTGCCACCGAAAGCAATTCACGCGAACAATTAAATTTGCACGAACAAAAGCGCAACATGACAGCCTGGCAGTCTGATGGCTGATGCCGATTGGTATAAGTTTGGCATAAAACTGACAGTTGCCCGAAATGGAGGCAGAGCATTCCGCTGGCATCTCGAATGGGGCACGCGCCTTTTTGGGTGGCAACGCAAGACGCATTCTTCCAATTAGCCGCGAGGGTATGCCCGTGTATCCATTGCACCAAGCCCAATGATGGACATGGGCTGCGATACCGACTGGCGGTACATAATTGGATCATTCAAACGCCAGCCACGGTGATGGGGTTATGCAACGCTGCCCTCCATGCACGGAGCCAAATCGAAAGATAAAAGACACAAAGGGGAAAATTGGGCGGACATTACTCGAATCACAAGAGTATCTGTGTTCACCTCTGGCTGCACCCACCCAGGGGAGATAAACGAAAGGAAAATTGTTCACGAGTCAGCAAACCGCCTCCGGCCTGGATGCGATCGCAGGTCTCATGCGCCAAACTACGAGCATCTAATGACCACTGTTGGCGTGTTCGTGTTGCTCTCGTGGCTTGTAATCGCAATTGGTCCATCGGTTATGATGGGACCGCTCTTAATTAGAGAGCCGCCCAAGACCGACTACCGTCCGCCCGACAGATGGAATGTGATGTAATTGAGTTACTATCGCTGACTAAACCGAGATCGTACGCAGAGACGATGTTCTTTATCGTGATGTCGCCGATGACAGACGTGAATGTAAACACACGTCATTTGCTTATGTCAAACAAGAGTGACAAGATCACCTCGGCGACGTGACTTGAATGTGGGTAAGCCAAGACTCACGGGGAACGGCGACATCGCTTCGATTACACAACGAAAAGGATTTGTGCCGGTCATAATCGGGGTGTTGAACTTTGTGCGGGAATGTACGTTGAACCCGACGGCAGAGAGGTGGGCGAGTGAGTACACTGGAAGAATGCTAATGGCTCCTAGACTTATGATGACAGCGGCATATCAGATTGTGATTCATCAGAATGAAATTGTTGAATGGTTGTCGTGAGCATAAATATTTCGTGGATGATTGTGGGGTCAGTGGAACCTTGGAGGAGGTGCGTGCTGCGATGTCTTGGGGGTATTTCCGACGTTGATTTATCGGAGTTCTTGGAAACCACGAGCAAAATTTGTCTTGAGACAAGGTAACAGTTTCACAAGGCTTTTCAAGAAGATTTACCGTCCAGAGTTGCCTATAGGGTTCCATGAATGGCTAGAGACTCAATGAACTTTAACGGCTTTCAATCCTCAAATCGAATTTAGATCATCTGCGATTTTATTTTATCATCTGCTAAAAATCCAAGTTCGAGGGGTCCCAGGTTCGAGTCCCAGTGAAATCGAATCTGGTCCAGTCATCATTTGCCGTTGGGATCAAATTAACGGCACTGGAGAGACGACTGGATAGCGCAGTTGGTTAAGTGCCTGCCTCAAGTTCGAGGGGTCCCAGGTTCGAATCCCAGTGAAATCGAATCTGGTCCAGTCATCATTTGCCGTTGGGATCAAATTAACGGCACTGGAGTAGGTTGCTACCCGGCAGTACTATGGATCAGTTTTGATTCTGAATGGTCCAGTAGAGTTTCAAAAATCCTCCCCAAAAAAAAAAAAACATCATCTGCTAGCTGGAACCGCGTTTATAAGCCAATGCACACTTCAGTCTTCATGAAGTTCAAGGTCTCAGGGTCACTTGATGGCTGAGTCAAAATCCGTCGAATTCGGTGATGTGACTCACAGAGTTCACCTCCACTGACAAAATTCGTAATAACACCATTTCCACACTTCCTCATCCACCACTCCGTCCCATTCCGGATAAGAAACTCTGCAAAATAAACTCAACGAAAACCCACATCGGATAGCCTCTGGGCAAGCGAATGTCGTCTGTCAACAACAACGTCATCGTTTTATAGCCTCCCAGACCTTGTTCCAAGTTCAAGACCATTACGCAATCCCAGCAGCATCCGCAGCACAACCAACATCCAGACATACCCACCGCCGCCACAGCTTCACTTCAGCACAGAGTCACGTCGTCGGTCGCATGGTTGAGGGAAAATTATGATGCGATGAAAGTTTTCTCTTCCGTCTCCAAGACCGGCGGCAAAGCAAAGATGATGAACTGCTCTCGCGCTCAACGCCATCCGTGAAATTGAAAACTTCACAGCCACACGACAAAAGGAAACCGGGTGTAGTCTTACCAATTCGATCTTTATTCCGCCTTTTTGAATGGAAATCCAGGCACAAATCAATTGCCACGCACTGTCGATCGGTTTAGCGCCAACGACCGGCGGCTAACCATGAGAAATCTTCAAGTCGACACGTTGACAGATGCGTCTAATTACAAATTCAATTGCCCATCGCGCCCGGCACGGTTGATGTAGTTTTAACGGCCAAATAAAATTAAATAAACATAAATAATTGGCATTTAAGATAGCGCCAGAGGCCGCGGCGGTCTGGCCCGTGTAATGCGCGGCAATGGACCATAAAAACACGCCGAAGCTGGAGATGATCCGAAATTGCAGTGTGAACGTATTCATGTGTCTTTTGGCGAATTATACGCGTGTTTAGATGCGAGTTTAATGGATGTTTTGATTTAATTGCAGTCCGAGGCGATCTGTCAGAGTTGTGATGCAAAGAGAGATGCTTGCGACGTGCGTTACGACTCGAGTGCGGCCATAAAAACTTCGTTCACTTCGTTGGAGTGTATGCCATCAAAGTATTGATTTTAATAGAAGATTAGCCTCTAGCCTTGTGGTTTATGAAGCTGTAAACTTATCACAAGATGATTTTGAAAAGGATTTGATTGAACCTAAAGGAGATCTTCCTTACAGATCCGGAACACACAGGAGTTCAAGGAAACGTGCGGACGTGTTAGCGAAGGAGGGCTCAGAGTTAGATAAATCTCTAGCACTACCTTATGTCTACATGTCGTTAAGTTTCCTAAGGAAATATATAGAGGACGAAGCCTTCGAAAGAGCAAATGAGCGATGGCTGAATCTGGATATTGGGTCAACGTCGAGAGGCCTATGGCCGGTGTTGAACAGGAAGAAATCATTATCAATGATTAGCCTAAGTCGCAAGGATATACGGACGGTGATGGGATCTCTCACCGGATATTGTCCGATAGGCACCCATGCCAGTAGGTTAGGTGTCCCCCATAGCGACTACTGTAGAAGTTGCAGGGACGAGGAAGAAATAGAGTCCCTCCGCCAGCTGCTATGCGATTGTCCAGCTTCTCCGGGAAGGAGAATGCTAACACAAGGCAGTAACTTCTTCGACGAGCTGGAGGATCTGAATAAAATAGAGCTGAAGCACCTCCTGAGATATTTACAACAATCTGGGCGGTTCTCCCCACACCCAGGACACAATGGACCCAACTGTTGGTCTCAGTGACCCGCGACCCAGTCGCAAGGGCACCCTACCTACCTACAGATCCTAGTAGTCGAGTTGTAATGGGTATTTCATTAAGCGCTTCTTATCTTTAAATTTAAATAGAACAAAGTATGTGTAATGCATCGTAAATGTTTTTTATTCGTTTGAAAGGCCTATCAATGCCATTATGTGTGGAAATATCCGCTGCGGCTTTTCTGAGTAGAGCATATTCAAAATGTGCAATTTTCCATGACTCTGGCGCATAAACTAAGCTGAATTTGACCAATGGCATGGGCTTTGTTTTTTTTTTTTCGATGAAAATTAGGGTCAGTTTCCAACTGCTCCAGAACCCATTCAACGAACACACGTCTTTGTCTATGGTCTATGGTTTACCTTCAGCTCCTGGGTCAGTTGAATTTTGTACGGGTGCAGGCCCAAGTCACGACGCAAAATTCGCCAGGTTGTGGTCTGCGAAAGGCCGAGTTCTTGTGAGCGACGAGAAATCGACTGCCTCGGATTCTCCTGCACACTCTCACGGACAGGGGCGATGTTTTCTGTTTTCGGCAGATCTTGCGTTTCGTCGACGTACGGGTGTTGGTCGATTCACGATTTAGCAGGATACAGGAAACTGCAAACGCCCACCGCAACAAAGCGCCTCCCCTAAGACCCATCATAGGTACTGCTCTATTCTTCTGCAAGGACTTCATCGAAGCGGGCGCCTCCTCTCTCTCTCTCCTCTCGAACACAAAAGAAATTACCTCCGGCAACAAAATAGTCCCTATTTTTATAAACAAACAGAAAAATGTGTTATTCAGGCTTTAAAGCAAAAAAATATCTCTCTCATCTCATTTTCAATGACCCGCATGTTCCACTAAAGGGGTCGCGGGGGCAATCCACCCACGAGAGATCTCCAGGCCACTCGATCCTCCGCCATCGACTCTAACCCATCAGGAGCTATGCCCAAGCGCAACCAGGCGAGTGTTTGGACTTGGTCCAACCATCTCGTCCTAGGTCTGCCAAGCGGTCGCCTACCTGATGGAATCGCATTCAAGGCACGCCTCGGAAGTCGTAATGATGGGGACATATTTAAAAAATCTACAAGATACATAACAAAAGGAATGCTTATCGTTTACTGCACTAGTGGACTTACATTTATCCACCACGCTGCGAACAGTCCTCTCGGTAGGATGTTTATGGCGACCGTAAAATGGACAGGCGCCCGAACAGAACACCCATTTTGATAAAACAATTTTATCATTTGCACGTGTGTTGAAACGAATGGATTCAGTTGGTTAGGTGCCTGCCCAAAGTGAGAGAGGTGCCGGGTTCGAATCCCAGTGAAATCGAATCTGGTCCAGTCGCGATTTGCCGTTGGGATCAAATTAACGGCGAATTCCAAACTCGGCGTTATTTCACCCTGCGTTTTTTCCGCTCAAAGGGTATAACCGTCTAGAAAAAGCTTCTCAGTCCCGCCGATCGGAGTCGGAATTAAACTGTAGGTGGAAAGGGTTCCACTCATAAGAGAACAATAGCACGCACAACACAAGTGGTTGCTGAGAAGCTAGGCCCAAGTCCCCCTCAGACTGTAGCCCCGCCATTATTATTATTAATAATTTTGACAGATTAAGCTTTAACAATATGGCAGCTATCAACTGTCAAAGTTCAGAACTCCCTATTGGAAGACCATTTACTTCTTCCTGGTCCAACACTTACAGTAGTCTCTGCGGGTAATGCCTAAGCGCTTTGTGGTCCAATAAATCCTTGGAGTAGGTTGCAACCTGGCAGTACAATGGACCAGTTTTGAGTCTGAGTGCTCCAGTAGTGTTTCAAAAACCATTCGAAAAAAAACCTAGATTAAGCCATTGTTCCTGTTTACTCTGAAACCCAAAACAAGCTCACTTTGTCTAGAACAGGAATCTCAGCTGGGGTTGATCTGCATAACCAAAATCTCGATCTCGATGACCGGTTTGGTTATCAGAATATTCGACGGTATGGCTTTAATGGGCGCTTGGCTGTCGTAATATATATTCTTAGCGATTAATCGATCAAGTTGAACTGTTTTTATGGATCGGGATGCTTCGTTTATTGCTCCCACTTCCGCTTCAAAGACACTGTTGTCATCACTAAGTATCAGAGATGTTTCAAGAGAAACAGAAGACTTATGCGAGTTCGCTCTCTATCCCCTTTTACCTGATGCCAATCGCTCCTGTCAGGAATTCAGAAAAGCACATAAAATAAACATAACGTGGTCTATGTGACAGGGGCTATATACAGTCGACTCCCTCTAAGTCGAACTAATTTTGATATCCCGTGAAAATTCGACTTAGAGGGAGTCGACTGTACTTGCAACGCTAAAATGCAGAGCACTTCCAGTGCTACTGTCCCGCCTTTGCTCGGATCAGGTGACAGTTATCCGGTGCTGATGAGAATATTGGCCTCCGAGCCTGTGGTACAACACTACAGAGGAACTCCAAGATTCAGATGGTGCACATAAGTAAAGGACTACCTCATCCAAACCGGTGTAGACAGCTGAAGAGGGTTGAGAGTTGAGACTCAGATCCACACTGGGCTGTAGAGCCTTGCTGTTGCTGGACGAAAAAGCAAGAAGCTCAGAGGTTACGTTGTAGTGCCTATGTTGTCAGACTAGGCTAGACCAACTAGTTGACTAGAGCAACGATGATGGAGCAAGTCGTTCGATATACTCGTGCCTCCAATCAGAGTTTCCCACTTCCCAATCAGAGCTTCCCACTTTTTAAGGAACTCCTATACGAAACCCCTTTGGCTTTGGCAGAGAAGCTTAAGGAGGTCCTCAAAAAGTGACAGGCGCTATTTCCTGCATCGATTAAGAAATCTTCTGCATTTAGCGGTGTATTTTGACGACATATCAAATATGTTTCACTTCACATAAGACCGTGGCTAGTTATTTCAAAACAAAAATGCCCATGCCAGTGACCCACAATTCTTCAAAACTCTTCAAAAACTAAATTTCAAAAATCTAGGACACTTGTGACGAATGAGGTTACTCAAGGGTCAGTAGTTGGTCCAAAAAAATGAATTTGTTTAGCAACTACCAAACTGACGCAACAATTTCTCAACAAACGCTTAGACAATACAAAATTCTGACAGATATATGAGTTGAACCTCCCACCTCTGCCGTGCACAGCGGGATTGTGCAACGCTTCTGTCAATCAATCTGCAACCAACCAAATAACACCGACGGACACGACGCACTGAAAATCTCCAAAACAACAGCAAATAAGTTCATTCACAACTAGCGTCACTCATAGAACACGCTGACACCCATCTCCGCCAAATCCCAGACAAGATGAGTAATCACTGAAGGCCGTCTAAATGTCAGTTTAACGATGCCACAACTACCGAGCTCATTTAAACGCCATTTTTAGCATATTTGCTTGAAGTTTCTACGCCAGCGTCACACAAGCGCCTGGTCAAGTCTGTCCGACTGCCATCGCAGATGAGTCTCTGGTTTTATGGCCATTCGGTGCCCACTGAGAGTGTTTGATGAGCGCTCATTAATCTCCCGACTAATTGCCGGCTTGCAGTAATTTGTGTGCGACTTCGGCATGGTTTTGGACATCACACGCGTTCCGAATCGGATTCGGGTATCGTTTGGATTTATCGACGTAATCCGATCCGATTGCCTCACATCCGCTTGTGGCAGGGGATTGACGCACCTGCCCCACTTAGGTGTGGCACGGTTTCATGTCGCGTTCAATTGTTTCGAGCTGGTTCTCAGAATTTGACACCTACTCGCAATCGGAGATCATAACCGTAACCGATGCTGACAGGGGTCCATTCACCGTGTGCGCGCTGCACTACAAGACTTGACTCCGGGATTGTGCCAAGGGCGCTGATACACCGCCGTCACCAGCACAGGCTCTACCCAGGCGTGTGAAAAGTTTAGATCGACTCCGATAAGCTTGACTTTATATGGTTCAATAAGAGCTGACAGCCCAGTGACAGATTGTGTTGGACACGAGGTCTTTTCCTGGGTAATTACACTTGTATCGCTGCCCGCGGGTGTACCCCGTGCGACATTCTTAAGGTTGGCTGGAGAGTTGCGGATGTTCTCCGGTGGTTAATTGGTCCAGTTTCTTCTCAGGCGATTAATCATGCTCGTTTTGACATGGCGGCTGGTGGAAGCCTTGATCTTAGCTGTTGGTGGTGTGGTGGCACTTGAGGTTTCTTGGAGACACGGCATCTGGTGGTCTTGACTTACGTGGGAATATTCTGACTGAATAAGACACTGACAAGGCCACAACTGGAGAGATGGCTGACGCGATAATTCGTGTAACAAAGTCGTTAAGTGGAATTGGTGGTCTGTTAGGAACGATTAGAATACACACAAGTACCCTGGGACTTGTTTGAAATCAAGAAACGCTTTCGCTTTGGAGATTTCTCGTGGGTTTTCTAGAAGGTTGCTGAGTTAAGTGGTGACCACAAGCGTGGTTTACATGAAATCGAAGGTGGAATGAATTACTGACGTTCTTCAGAAGCTGCTTGAATAGAGGTCTTTTTTTTTTTGTTTTTTCTTTATTTCATCAAGAAGCACATAGAATGCTACGTTCTCTCAGTGAATAATCTCAGTATCGCTTTTTTTCTGTCGGAGATTTTTAATACTACATTGGACCACTCAGACTCAAAAACTGGTCCATTCTACTACCAGGTTGCTACCTACTTTTGCTGCAATTTCTTGGTCTTTTGGAGGAAGACCATCAGGCGCTTCTGTGAAGGATAGCCTACATCATCACCTCTCACCTCATCAGCACCGAATAACTGCCACCTGATCCGAGCAAAGGGGGGACAGTGGCAGAGGAAGTGCTCTGCAGTGTCGTCGTCTTCTCCACTGGCGTCGCACAGTGTCTTATCGCTTAAGCCAAGCAGATTTAGGTATTTGGTGAAGGTGTAGCGGCCCGCTAGTAAGTCGTCTGCAGTCTTTTCTGTCAAGAAATAACAAGAATGCCGCGGATTTCTAACAGACGTTAGGGAGCATGCACTTAGTCTGTCTACATCCAGGAGAATCATGCCTCCTCCGGTTGTGCTCTCGAGAGGTGCAACCATCGATGGAAGCCTTAACCAAGAACGTAGGCAGTCTCAGCGCAGGTTAGGTTCTGAGAGCACCTCCTCTGATCCTTGCCTAGAAAGTTCATCGGCGATCTCGAGATATGAGATCCCGTGGTGGCCCTGGATCAAGACAAGTCTTAGCGAATTTAAACTTCAGAGAAGACCTGAAGTGTCCCGGAAGTGGTTAAAGGGTTGAGCAAGGCCTTGTACACAGCTTGGCTATCGCTGCAGACACAAATACTTCGCCCCCTTCCACCTGTTCCTCACAATATTGTTCACTGCCCTTACGATCGCAAAGGTTTCCGCTTGGAAAACACACGCAAAATATTCCCATACTGGAATAAAAAATGACAGCGTGTATAGAGACGAGCTATACAGCGCCATTTCTCGTTTTGACATTCCTGCCAAACTCATGAGACTGAGCAAGATGACGATGGAGAACTCTCGCTGCTCCATCAAGGTCGGTAACGAATTCACCGAGACCTTTAATGTCAAAAAAGGTTTTAGACAAGGCTACGCGCAGTCATGTGATTTCTTTAACATCGTTCTTGAGAAGATCGTGCAAAACTCACTGGCCAACACAAGAGGCACGATCTTCCAAAAGTCCGTTCAACTGCTAGCTTACGCGGATGACATTGATGTGATTCACAGCGAGCCGTCAATGATGCGTTTGCTGGCATTGAAACGGAAGCGGCTAAAATGGGTCTGGCGGTGAACGAGGGCACAACCAAGTATATGCTGTCATCGTGAAAGGACACACAACATCGACGACTTGGCGAGAACGTCACCATAAGCAGCTGTAACTTTGAGGTAGTTAAGGACTTCGTCTAACTTGGTTCCGCAGTAAACAGTACAAACAACATCAGTACCGAGATCCAAAGCAGAATAACTCTTGCCAAAAAAAATTGTCCTTGTCATAATCGAGCTCTACAAGAACTTCTGTAAGGGACGTTTGAAGCAAACCGCTGTTTTTTTGGGCTCAAAAGGCAATTAAGTAGTAGAGCCCTCTCTCGGAAGACCGAGCTGACTCTATACAAGACCTTGATCATCCCAGTCCTGCTGTACGGCGCAGAGGCATGGACAATATCCCAAGCGGATGAACAGTGTCTTGGTCTTTTCGAGAGAAAAGTTCTGCGCGCGATCTTTGGTCCTGTTTGCGTTGATGGCATTAGGAGGAGAAGGTTCAACCACAAACCGTATGGGCTGTACAGCGACATGAGTCTAGCCAGGCATCTACGGATCCAACGCCTAAGATGGCTAGGCCATGTAGAGCGTATGGACAACTTAGCTCCAGCCCGAAGAGTCTTCGACTCTAAGCCTGTGGGACAACGCAGCAGAGGACGTCCCCGAACAAGGTGGCGCACACAAGTCGAGAGGGACCTCGGCCGGCTTGGTGTGCGAAACTGGAGACAGCTGGCGAAAGATCGTGCTGGCTGGAGAGGCATGTTGAGTGAGGCCCAGGTCCACCTCGGACTGTAGCGTCCTAAGAAGAAGAAGAAGGGATAAAAAATGGCGTAGAACCTAGACTCTGCGTACGAGTTGACTTATCTACTATTCAGCGGCTGTCAGGATTAAGTTGGCTACAATTAATCACTTGATAAAGCGCTTCAAACCAATGACATATATAATCGCTGGTGGTTCAGGAGCACATGTGCATGAATACCACAAACTTCGAGCTTAACCTCAAACACACGCTCTGCCAAATAAGCAAGAGCAGGTCATCGGCTTCTTAACACTGTGCAATTGGCAAACATTCCAATTGAATAGGTCATCCGAATTACGACTTCTGTAGAAGTTACAGAGCTGTGGAAAAGAAGGACATCATTAACGACTTTCTCTATACAAGTAATCCCCTCTTGATCCGGAGAAATACTCAGCTTGGGGCGTTCTACTCAGACATCGGCTTCATTACAAACTTAGTTCAATGATTAGGAGATCATCCAATTTTCGTGGTATCACAATGGGCCTAGGATAATCTATGTCTGTCTGTACAGTCAGACATAGTCAGACAGACTGCTAGTGCAGTCTGCCACTAGCACCTAGGTAGGTAGGTAGGTAAGTGGTTAGACGGGCACAAGCCACGCTTCACTTAGGTCCTTAAGGACCCATTGTGATGCCCAATTGGGGATCCCCTTATAGCCCTTATCGCACTCATGGTCCCTCGTTGTGCCGGAGCCATTCCGATTTCCTTATGAACCTGTAAAGAGATCTTAGAGGTTTATTTGAAATTTCCTGTAAGTCTTGGAAGAAAAACTCTCCCAGTGTTCTATGACGCAACTGACAAAGACTGGGGCAATGAGAGAGGAAGTGAGGAGTGTCCTCTCGTTCCTCCTCATCACCGCCTCAGATCAGCCTCTGCAAATGTTGTCGTTGGAGAGTTCCATTTTCATGGCGTGGTTTCAAAGAGGATTATGGCCAGTGAGAGCTCCAACCAGCATCGTCAGCAGCTCTTTGTCACACTGAAGGATTTTGTCGGTTTTTGCTCCATCGTATCTGGGCCATAATGCTTTAGTAGTCACACATGTAGACAGACCGCGCCATCTACTGTTTACCATTTCAGTGATCTTTGTATCCACCTTTTTCGGGGCTGTTTAATACCATGAATTGCTTGTGACGCGTCGGTTACTGACGTTGTTCTGGCAAGTTCATCAGCTATTTCATTGCCGGCTACGTCCCTATGTCCCGGGACCCAGCACAGATTCTAAACTTACATACACTAGCACCTAACCTTACAAAATTTGGTTGAGCACATTCTTGGTTTGTGACGCCAAATTTAACGTTTTTCAGCTTAACTATTGTTCTCTAGAATGAACCAAATGAGTTCGAGTTATCTCCCTATTCTGGATATGAAATGAAAAGTCGAGACGAACATGTCTACAGCAGAAAAGTTGGGATGTCAAAAATCAGTGCAACCACCTGAACAGTTTTGTTATTCAGGACCACTTCCAAAAACTCGTAAATGTAAGGTTTCACATTTCATAACGTTTCAGAAAAGCTCAGAAACAAATCACAAAAATTCCTTTAAAAAATCAGATCGGATACAAATGTCACCAGAAACCTTTTCTCCACGTCAACTTAAAGACCGAAAAAACCGCTCAATAAAAATAAGACTAACTAGGCCTAGATGTGGTTGCATAATTGTAGCCTGCCATTAGAACCTCTTCGCCTACCACTTTTTCTTTCAGTTTAAATGTCTTTCAATTTATGTATTAAGCTTTAGAACTGGTTCCTTCAGTTTTTTTTTTCAATCAGGAATGTATTCCAAAATTCCATTCAAAGCTAAACTAAATCAGCCCAAAAAAATCATCCATTTGATCTGCTTTCCATTCGATTTCCGAAACTCGAAATCGGCATTCCCATAGACTTTCAAATCAGATGCAGATAATAAATGGTTCAGCGCTAAATCTCGTATCTCCAAACACACGTTCGCTTTGCCTTGATCCGCGAAGTTATTCACCTTCAATACGTTCAGTAGTTTAATGGCTCTCCATCACACTCAATTAATTAAATGCAAAACTTTAAAGGCAATAAATTTCTGTTTGAAACAATCCCATCACACATCTTGCGATATTACGTGTCGAAATGAGCGAACGATTCGATTACATGATCACTTGAGCTATTTTCGGCACGAAAAGTTACAATTTGGCCTGTTGACATCCGTCGAGGAATTCGCTTCATTGTTGCATGAACCAAACACATCTCTTGTCGTCAAATGAAAGCTTCAAAACGTGACCGTTTCAAAAATTCGATTGCCAAACAGCTTCGCGTGCTCTATGCAGTTCTTCAGAGAGTTATGCAAATTAAGCTCTCGCAACTAAATATTTTCCGTCGCACGTGACCGCTGTGAAACAAAAATCTCACTTCCCACGCGTATTTGTGTACTTGACCCACATTGCAAGACAACCGCTTTTAGTGCGAATTAAATCTAAGAACAAAAGCCATCCGAATGCAGGCCCCCACCTCCCACAGCTACTTGACCCAATGCGAATATGTTTCACTTAAAGCGCTCACCAGACAAAACACTTCATTACATCGAGCGAACGTTTGAGGCCGTTCCCACAGTACTCGTATTCGGTTTCATTCTAAGCCGCTGGCAACCCAGTTATTTACTCGTATCTGTAAAATGAAATAAGCATCGCCATGTGCCAGCAGGTAATCCACTTCAGTCTGAAACCATGACTCATGACGATTTTTCCCTCATAGCGAATGCTTCTTTTCACACCTTTCGAGACGCTGATGAAGAGAGGCGTTTACGATCTTGAGAGTGTTCTAATCGAATATCTCAAGCGTCTTTCAATGACCACCCACACATGCGATTTGTATATTTAATTGCGAGCAGATGTTTCCTCTCGTTTAAACGAAACGATTATGCATTCAGTTTAAAGGCGATAGATCTTCGATTCGGTGAGACTGATTTGTTACGATCTCGGGTGGTTTTGATTGAGTTGTTAAGGTGACAGATTGCGAATCGCGATGGTGATGGGGTAAAGATATACTAGACAGATCGCGAATCGCGGTGGTGATTGGCGAAGTGAATGAGATAATCTTCCGTGAGTTAGGTATTCCCAAAATGCTTGAGACACATTTTATGAATTTTTTGAATCCAAAACTGTTTGTTAATTTTGAACATCACTTAATGGAGATCTGATATCCATGTATTCGCATGTCATTGGGATGCTGATATTCAAACGGTTTCCGAAAATTTAATTCTTACAAATGAGGTTGAAGGTAAATGATTCATCACTCGGTTGCATGAGAATCAACAAGTACAAGCCCATGATGTGATTTGCGTGAGTCAATGATGCATTTTTCTTCACATTGACCCTGTTTCGAATGGAATTACGTGATGTGTATGCATTTTGTAGCTTACAGATACTTTGAGGAATCCTTTTATGTCACAAGGCTTTCCCTATTTATGGCTCTCGGAACTTCTAGAAAAAAACGTTTGAAGTTAGCGTTCATATACGACTGGATGGCGCAGTTGGTTAAGTGCCTGCCTCATGTTAGAGTTTGAATCGCAGTGAAATCGAATCTGGTTCAGTCACCATTTGCCGTTGGGATCAAATTAACGGCACTGGAGTAGGTTGCTACCTGGCAGTACAATGGACCAGTTTTGAGTCTGAGTACTCCAGCTGAGTTCCAAAAAATCCTCCAAAAAAAATCTCAGCGTTCAGCCTTTAAATTCACGTGCACATTTTTATAAACACGAGAATACACTGTTTTCCTTCACCTCATATTAGGTCCACTTTCACTTAGAGCAGTAAGAAGTTCATTTTAATATCACAAGATCCGGCGTATAAATGTTGGAAATACAGTCTCGGGGAAGCTGGATTTCCTCCGCAAGCTCCGTATTCACCTGACATGGATCTTTGTGACTTTTTTCCAATTCCCACGACTCAAGTTAAACGCAGAATGTGTTTTGAGACGATTAAGACGAGAAAGAAGAATTCGCAGGAGAAGCTGAAGGCGATTTTGAAATCCGGCTATGAAAAGTGTTCTGAAGATTAGAGAAAGCGTTGAAAATGTTTCTAGAATAATTGAACCTTTTTTTTTTATTTATTTTTAATTCCTGAAAGACAGGATTAGATCTAGAATTCCTGCCGGCTTTTAAAAAGTCGGCCTTTTTAGTAAACCTATTAACTCGAAATCAGTATAGGCTAGGTGCTCAAGGCTGTTAAAAAACAGCTTTTTTCAAGTATTAACTTTTTTATTAGGTAGTTATTCATATAAAAATACATCCAGCCGATGGAATAAGATTTGTGAAGCACAGTCCAATTGGGTTCAGTTTACAACTTCAACTTGGTACGCCTCTAGTGACGCCTCTTAGCGTTGTATCGGATTGTGTTTCCAGTTCATAGATGGACCCTTTGGGGCACGGATCTATTTTGTTTTGGCTTTTTAGCTAATTTCTGTTTAATCCAGAAAGACTTGTGGGCAGCCATTACGTCTTCACTCGGCAAATGTCACTCCTGTTTGCGTGTAGTGTTGATCATCTTTATTTCTGGCATGACCCAATTAAATATTTCTACTTGGAGTTTGTTGCCTTGTTGCCTTCTGCGAGTAGTTGAGATTTAATCGCTAGTGTTGAAGGGAATTCTGTCACTTTGTTTGAAGTTTTTTCCATTTTTGCTCCAGATAATCCTAAATCCTTGCCTCGTTCCTTGCCAGAGATGCTCTGTTGAACTAGGGCCAACACATGGTAAAATTACATACGTCCATTATCTCCTTTAGAGATTTGCGGCAATGACTTATCATTTTTGAAGTGACTGAAAGTGTGATTATCGTCGATGCACTTACCCACTACGCTACTAGTGTTGGAATTAAGTCATATAGTTCCTTTTCATGCAAAAAGTACACTTTCTACTTTAAAATAAAAACCGTAGCGGCCATGTTGCTCTGACATATTGGTTTGACTGCTTCTCCAAACTTTTTAATTAAATTCCTGATGGATACAAATATCGACCACAATGTGACATCATATCCAATTTGTATTCTCTGAAATGCTGAAACTTTCATCGTAGTGCCATACTTCTTAAGAGAAACCATTGAATTAGAAAATTTGCTTCTTTCCAATTATTCTAAATAATGAATTTTAATAAAAATTGAACATTCTTTCAGAATCTGTAAACAATTTCAAAAGCTCTCGGACTTTGCAGCACAGAATTATTATTATTATGGTTGAGAGTATATTGCACCGCGACCTCTAAGATCTAGTTTGCCCCCTTTCAATACCTTGCAGCACAGAAGGTTGATATCAAAGGGGATTCTTTGCTATTGAAGGAACTCCTTTTATGTCGCAAAGCATTCAACAATTTTGCAAAAAAAAAATAATAATAATTGCGACTTCTATAAAGCCAACTGCCGCAAAAAAGGATATATTTGAAGACTACAAAATCACTTTAAGATATTCCCAAACTGCCCTTAAAAATAGAAGTTTCTCAGACAATTCAAATCGACTAAGTAACCAAGTAGCGACCAGTGTCTTACCGCTGACAGTGTTGTTGTCGAGTTGAAGAGATCAAGACCAAATATTCTTCAAATATTCCAAAAATAGCTAAAAAGAAAAATTCGGCTGGCAGACCATGCAACATAAATCACAAATTCGCTTCAATGTTTAACCACAGCCAAGCAATCTATTTGATTATCTTTTCGTTAAAGAAATATGCACTCAAACAGCACTACTAATACGTCTAACACATGTCAACGGATTGTGGCATGGTGCCTTCCACAGACTAGGCTCTACCAAGCCGCGCATTTACTTCAAACATTTGTTTGACATTAAATTGGTTGATTTAATTTTTGATTTTACACTTCTTGATCAAGGCTTTTGTTTATAAGCAAAATACTAGTTCTCGATTGAGGTTCACGATGTCTTACGATGTCCGTAGCATCACGAAAGCCACGTAAGCCATCAGCTCGGAATTGGTCCAAAAAATGGAGATATCCGAAAAATAAGCACAAAAAAGTAACAATTTATAAATAACAACTAAGCTGACAACGAAATCGAAATATGCCATGAAACGATTTCGATTCACACAATTTTGTTTAAAAGTTCTCCTTCTTGGTAGATCTGAACTCCAACTAAACAGCTCCCAAAAATACGCTTGAAACCCATAGACTAATGCTCACCCCACTGTTAGAGTCTTAAACGCAACAAATATTTGACGACGCTGGATCGACAGCTTATAAAGGGAAACAGATCATAGCCAAAAACCAGTCCCCTGTTATTACGCTCAAAATTCCGTAGGACCCTATATTCAAGTTCGTCATTTGCCTAGGCTAGAAGTCTTTTTCTTCTCACGGCGCTGTAATTGGGGGTCGACATGGACCTCAACCAAGAAGTCCTTCCAGATGGCACGGTCCTTAGCCAGCTGCCTCGAATTACGCACACCAAGTTGGCTGAAGTCCTTCTTCACTTGTGTGCCCCATCAATTTCATGGGTGTTTCCTAATGGGTTATAACACGCGTGCGGAGTCGACTGTTCAAGCTATGTAGATCAAAACAGTTTAAACGAAATGTTGAAGCTTAAGCTGCAAATTGTAGTCATCTGCAGGGAATGACAGAGAAGCTACTCAGCCCCTTCACTACTTACTTATTTATCAGGCAAACGACCCCTAGAGCCTGAGCTATTGCCACCTTTCATATCTGATGGTCCCAATCATTTTGCTTCCAGTCATCAAGATCAAGTTTCCTTGCATCCGCGATCAATTGGTCTTTGTACCGGATGTTCGATCTTTCTCTCCTTCTTAAACACGGAGGTTTGGATTCGAAGAGACTCTCTTAGCTGGGCCGTTGGTATTCATAGGCTTAATGTGGATGTAATGTGAATGTAATGACGCAGATTAACGGACGGATCTTTGCCTTCTGGACTATATCCACATCCTGGATAACGACTGGATGGCGCAGTTGATGCCTGTTAAGTGCTTGCCATGAGTTAGAGGGGTCACAGGTTCGAATCCCAGTGAAATCGAGTCTGGTCCAGTCACCATTTGCCGTTGGGATCAAATTAACGGCACTGAAGTAGGATGCTACCTGACAGTACAATGGACCAGTTTTGAGTCTAAGTGCTCCAAAAATACTCAAAAAAAAAAAACTACATCCTTGCAAGCTCGTCGAGTACGTCTTCTCCTCCAAATACCTGACGCAGAATTTTTCGTTTGAACACACCAAATCTGATTTGTTGCCAGATCCATTACCCTTTATGCATCTAATGGGGGTCTTAATTCAGCAATTCTGCGAAGCTTATAGCCACTTCTTCAGCAGACCCTCCCTTAAATCTTAGGCCATTTTTATGTCTTAAATCGGAAAAGCTGAATTGTAAAGTTTTAGCGCATGTATTTTTGAAGTCAAAATCTTGGATCAGACTGACTACAAAATTTGATCACTGTTGATGGCAAACCTTTGAAAGTTAAAGCCTTAGTGCTAGAGTTACGGTTTGACTTAAAAAATTGTGGCAACGACCGCTTTGAAGTCGCTTTTCCCGTTAAATCAAACACAAAATGCCAACAAAATGTTAAAACAGCTTCGTGTCGGAATGTCTCAAGCAGTCTCACCCTCACTTCAGCTGATTTCCTGGCACCCAAGTCTCTCTCATTTTCTGCTTCACGTAGGGAAGATAAATACACCTCTTCCCAAACAAATCTGTTGTGTCTTCTTTGAAATTTATGGGTACCGCATATTTCTTGAAGTTACCCACGATCCCTCGGGGGGATTCTCCAATAAATTCCAACAATCTTGATGCGGCTCAAACAGCTTATCCTAAAAACGCTGCAATAACTCACTTTTGAATCGCTCAAACCTCCCAGCGACCCACGGTTCACACAACTTCATCGCAACAGAGACTCGGCAAAGGTCATCTTCTCTCAATCACCCGACCATAATTGGCCGTAAAACTATCTCAGCAAATAAGGCCTCGGTGACAGCGAAAATCGATCATCGGTGGAAGTGATATGGGTCAGCATCCACGATCCAAAGAAGATCTCGATCACTCAGACGAGCGCAAAAACACCGTGAAAACTGGAAAAGTTCCCATCAGAGCGAGCGACTGACAACCAGCAACAACCTTGAGTTATGAGCAATAACAGTTTATTTGCTTATGTAAGCAGAAGTTTCGCTGGGTAATAACTCACCGCAAGAAGAAGCCATCACACTATCGGCGGAGCGAATGCATCCCCAGCCCCAGCTGGCCGAGATGTCACATCAGACTTGTGCATCACAAACTATGCAGCAAATGATACCCACAAATGGCACCTACAACACAATGCGGCTGCAGAGCTGAAGCACGACAGTGCCGGCAACGAAGGGAACCAGTCCGAGTGAGAGACGGGCTGAAACATGAGAATGTATCTCATATCCAAATCGCAGGCAGACTGCCACTTCAGTCGGTGATGTCTTACATAAGAAGCAGAAGACGCTGAGGCATCAGCACCGCGTCTTCCTCACCGTGGCGGGCTATAAATTAGATACCGCCGAAGTGATACGAAATATTGATGTCAGGGCTGAGGGAGACAGAACAGAGTGCCTAAGAACAGACCCGCTAACCCGAAGTGAATCTGACCGAGCCGCAAGTAATGCACTCACACACGTCGATCCCGCCCAGCGGACGCTGATGGATTGCGGTGCGAATCTGTGTCAGTAGGGAGAGAGCATCGTTTCAAGCTCACTGATGCCGAAAATCAAAACCGGATTCCTTTTTGTTCGACTGAACTTGTGGGTTCAGTTTTTCGGTCGGTCGGTCATTATCTCTCGAGCACACTTGCCCCGGCCATATTCGGCTCCGGCAAATTGCCAAGCACGAGGAGCAACCGTGGGCGAAGTGCCGGGGGAGAGGTCTGATGAAGATGCGGCCCGGCTCACTGATGCACTTTTGTGTGCTGCTGTCTCGCTGTGTTGCATCACCGAAGGAGGAGGAAGAGGAGGACACACAAGAGATCCCATGATGATGAGCGGCATGGAAAGAAGCCGCCACCGATCATCGATCAAGCCGACTGCAAGTAATGGGTTTCCAATTGCTGGCTGTGTATGGGGCGCTCGTACCTACCTCAATGACGCTGAGGCCGTTGTCGGATGACGGAGGTTGGATGCTGGAGGAGGTGGAGATGGTGGAGGTGGTGGCAGCACCAATTCCAGTTGACCTTATGAAAATGGCAAACGCGAAAATAAATCCATCCGCAGGTCGGACGTGGCCGCAAGCAACGATGAACAGGTTCAAGCCGTCGGTCTCTATCGACGCGTTGAACTTGTGAGAGCGGCAGCGGGCTTATGAATAATTGAATGCGTCTTCCATCAGAGTGTTTGTTGTTGTCATTCGTCGAACGTGACATTAGGTTTTTCCTGAGTGATTCCACGGCATGCACGATGGCATGCGGTTGCCCTCTTCATCGGATGACAGGCGCTGAAAAGAGATGTTCAGCCGTCTCTGCTGAGGAAGCCTCTACGTCGAGAATCTCTTGACCTATCGGTGGTGATTCTCTCGGTGCTCATACTAAATCCGCCAGGGAATTGGAGCAGTTTCCGAAATGCCACGCGAATGTCAGAACAGATTCAAATTTGTTTACAGCTGTTCGCAGAGCCACTGCTCCGTGTATCTGCGCCTTGATCGGCGCTTTTTATAAATTACCCTACAACAGCGCGGTTATTGCATCAATTAGATCACAATACCACCCACAAAAGTGAAATACGACACCACGTTTTGCCAGAGACACACGAAAACCGGCTCCAAGTTGGCACCCCCAACAGCGGATTTTTTGCAGTGTCGCTGCAGCGTTGTGGCGGTTGATTTTGCGTCTTTTGAAAGCCCGCACTAGATTGTGCAACCACGTTGCCTGCCTGAAGCTGCGGCAGTGGCAGCAGCTCAGCAGCAACAGCTCTTGAGTGCAATCAGTGCAATAGTGTGACACAAGTTGTGCCGTAGTTTCGTATGGAAACCCGAACAAGTGTTTGTCGCTCAGAAAGGCGCACGGTATTGGCTTAATGTAGAAGCAAATCATTTTGCAATCACACTCTATGGGTAATGTGCTCCCTTTTGCAAGGTATTGTGTATCTAATAGATTGTTGTTTTGTGTCAGTTGTGAGAATATTCCAGGGGAATACTGCGCGGCCGTCAGCAGTGGTGCGAGGTGCGAGGTGCGAGGTCTTTGAGGGGCAACAACTCACGGTGTTGCGAAACCAAATGAGACCAGATCTGAATGGAATTAGTTTGTTGAAGTGGGAACTGTGAACCGATTTTACAAATGTCATCCAAGAACACGTAATTTGCGGAAGTTAAGGAAAGAACCAAACAAGCGTTTGAAGGGAAAAATTATTTGGACGGCGGTTCTCAACACCCGCCTTGCTTCTAAATGACCAAGAGTCTCCGTTTTTGAATAACGTTTAAAGTGGTCCCCTTGAACTACCAAATAGGTCTTCAATCCTTCTCATGAAGTGGCCATTTTCCACTCCTCACTCATCGTCTCTCAGTTTCAGTCTCAGTCTCTCAATGTCGCACCAGTTACAGCAAACTCGTAGCACCGTCACATCTTCAAATTCGGAAATTTAACGTCACATTCAAATCGTCACATTTTTAGCAGTCACTTTAGACTCTTAACCTCTTAACCTTCTTCAAGTCCCTTAACATAACGTAACACCACACCTTCAACTTCAATTTCTTCCCGTCACATTTCTGCGTCACACTTCATATAGCAGAGATTCAATAGAAAATTATCACCGCCACCCCACATCACACAACCTCAACTTAACTTGGTTCTGGACAACTGGATGGCGCAGTTGGTTAAGTGCATGCCCCAAGTTAGAGGGGTCCCGGGTTCGAATCCCATTGAAATCGAATCTGGTCCAGTCACCATTTGCCGTTGGGATCAAATTAACGGTACAGGAGTAGATTGCTACCTAGCAGTAAAATGGACCAGTTTTGAGTCCGAGTGCTCCAGAAGTGTTTCAAAAACACTCTGGAAAAATAACTTGGTTCTTATAGTCAGGGTACGATATACTTGTTGAGTCATTCTCGTAACGTCACACACCCAAAATCTCATTTGTAAAGTCATTTCCGTAAACCAACTCTCATAACGTAACAATATTATTTATCTTCTAAATGTCTTGTACGATATTTCATGGAAAGTTCCACCTAAATTAATGTTTCCCATGCACACGAGTGACAAAGGTACAACGTGAGACTCGTAATGTCACCATCGTCACACTTTTAATCTCCAAGGTTTATCGTCACATTCGCAGCGTCACAACACGTCAGACATCACGTCTCTTATAATCGCACGCTTCACGCTGCTCACTGTCTTCGCGTCACGTCTGTGACGCTGCACCCATAACATCACACTTATAAAATTCGTCATACTTTTAGCTTCAATGTCTTCACGTAAAATTTTACCGTGACATAGTTTCATTGTCAGATTCTCACAACCACCCATTTAATCTCACAACCCACCTGGAACATCACGTTCTTAGAGTCTGGCCTTAGCCGTCATATCCAAGCCTTTACAGTCTTATCATCCCTCTATCCCAACATCGCAACCATAAAATCATAGTTCTTCAGTCATTCCCGTAACGCCACACTCATTAAAACGCCCCGATAGCGTTACCATCAGGCACACGTTGCACCCTCAAAATGTCGTTAAGTCGCGTTTTGTAGGGAAACACAAACTCCTAATGTGAGTCACGCAAAGTCACACTCTTAACGACACACCCGTAGCGTCACACTCGTCACGTTACATTCGTAAGGTCACCTTTCTATCGTCATACCATTAAAGCCAGACATGCAATGTGTCACTTGTAACGTCACAATTCTATCGCTTCTCGGCCTTATGGCTAAGATCAAAGTGTAACTAACTTCACAATTCTAGAACAACACTCGATACGTCACGCTCGTGATGCCTCCTTTATATCATTACATTTTCATGATCGCAAGTCTTTTTGTAACTTTTGAAATCATACTTTTGTGACGTCTCGCATTACACACAAGTAACGTCCCACTCGTAACGTCTAATTCATAACGTCCCACTTATAATGTCGTGATCGTAACGTCCAATTTGAGACGTTATTCTCGTAAAGTCACGCTTACATCGTCACAACGGCAACGCCACAATTGTAACGTCACACTTGTAACATCACACTTTTAACGTCACACTAACAACGTCAGCCTTGTAAAGTCACATTTGTATAGTCACACCTTAATCTCAGACAAGCAATGTCTCGCTTGTAACGTCACAATTCTAGAACAACACTCATAACGTCACGCTCGTGATGCCTCCTTTATATCATTACATTTTCATGTTGGCAAGCCTTTTTGCAACTTTTGAAATTAAAGTTTTGTGACGTCTACGCATTACACAATGGTAACGTCCCACTCGTAACGTCTAATTCATAACGTCCCACTTATAATGACGACATTAAGCTCGTAACGTACAATTTGTGACGTTAAACTCGTAAAGTCACGCTTATATCGTCATAATGGCACCGTCACAATTGTTACATCGCACTTTTAACGTCACACGAATAACGTCAGCCTTGTATCCTCACAACTTAGCCTCAGGCAAGCAATGCCTCATTTGTAACGTCACAATCGTAGCACGACATTCGTTTCGTCACACTCGTGATGCCTTCCCGTACATTTTTCATTTTCATGATCGCAAGTCTTTGTAACTTGGAAAATCACACTTATGTAACGTCTCACATTGCAAACTAGTATGCACCTAATCGTAACGTCACAGTTTTAACGTCACAACTGTAACATCACAATCGTTACTTCATAATTGTAACGTCACGTTGCACACGTAACGTCATATTTGTACCCTCTTACTTATAAATTCGCATTCGTAA
The DNA here is from genome assembly GCA_930367185.1 of Myathropa florea. Taxonomy (NCBI): domain Eukaryota; kingdom Metazoa; phylum Arthropoda; class Insecta; order Diptera; family Syrphidae; genus Myathropa; species Myathropa florea. The sequence continues at coordinate 131,608,393 of OV884002.1, read as the reverse complement.
CATCAATCTCGTAGCATCATATTCGTAACGTCACCCTCGTCACGTCGTACTCGTAAGGTTTGTTACACACATTTGTAAAGTCATACTCGCAACGTCACCCTCGTAACGATATACTCATAACGTCACTCTTGTAGAGTCTCAGGTACGGTGGTCAAATGTTCATTTCGTTCCTTTCTTGTACAAATTAGCGTGACATTTCGTGACGCCACTGTTAACATTTATCCTTGTTTGGATGCGAACCAAAATTTTGCATCAAATTAGACAAAACTCCACCACAATTAACTTACTTTTGATGACCTTTAATCAGTTGCTGCTGAAAGTATGTTTCTTAAAGTCTTTTTTGCCATAAAAACTCTGATCTGCCCTGAAATCAAAACTCAACTTCATTTTCCTTCACTTAAACCTCAAAATATTCTTTCCATTGCAGGACTCACCCATGCGCAAAATAAGCGTTCCTCATCGCGCATCACAAGTTCCCGCTCGTTTGGCACCAACATCAAGGGCTCCTCGTCGTCGTCCTCATCAGTGAACGGTGTAAATTTCGATTGCCCCGAAGAGTTCGGCTACTACCCCCATCCCAATGACTGCACTCAGTACTATGTGTGTGTATTCGGCGGAGCCCTCCTCGAGAGCTGCACCGGTGGCCTTATGTACAGTCACGAACTGCAAACATGCGATTGGCCAAGAAATGTTGGTTGTGAATTGACTGATGGTGGTGCCATTTCTGGGGGATCCTCATCGTACCGCGAAGACACGCAGCGAGTGCCACAAATCAAACAACAGCAATCACAGCAGCCACAGCACGTTCCACATCGCATTCGGTTCGGTTCGGCTTACTCAAGCTCAACGCCATTGCCGCAATCAAAGCCAACTATTGTGCAACAGTATCAGCCCCGTCAACAGCAGCAGCAAGCGATTCAAGCTCAAGTTCAGTCACTGCCGCCACCACCGGAGTTGAGAGTGGCTCCAAATCCAGTGATCACATCAAGAGGACAACCCAAGCCACTGCTGGATTCTCGAGAGGACATTGCCAAGGTAAGTGCAGCAAGCGAGCACCTGGACAAGCTTAACCCGATTCGGTGCACTTTCAGCTTTACGCCGATGCTCATGACACCCTACCACCCGTCGAAGAGGAGGAGAGCGACCGACAACAACGAGTCTATCGCGGCCAACCTAGTACCGTCGGGCAGGTGCAGAGAGATCGTGACGGAATCATCCACCAGGCCAGCATCAACGCAATCCCCAATCACGGCAAAATCGGTTCGTACGCATATGGCGCTCAGATCAATCAGTACCGGTAAGTGAAAGGTCTCAAGCCAAAGGCTCTGAATCCTCATGCCCCTCTTCTCATTTTAAATTGAAATTTTTCACCATCTCATTCATGCGACACTCGGACGCTTCTCAGACTCACGGACCTTGACCACAATCCCATTGACATACACCGACGTCAACGACGCGATGCACAGAATGCGACAATCGACATCGACGACCAGCCGGAACAGCATTCGTTGGACTTGACAAACCAGACGGCAGTTGCCTCAACAGACCCAATTGAGGTCAGCCATGAGCAGGATGTGACAGATACTGACATCGACAACAAGACCACTGAGGTGGGCGACTCTGAGACTGACGAATCGATGCGATCCACACGTCAGCTTCGGCCTCTGCCTTACAATCCACGCCTGAACCGGTGGCACTTGTCATCGTCAAACTACAGGGCGTTCGACTCGAATCCCTACCAACAGCAGAGCTTCTCGTTCGGGGGCTTCAATCCGTACTTGAGCCCACCACTTAACCCTCATCTCAAGGATATCAAGGGAAACCCCCTGAATCCTCACCCGAAGCAAAAGAATCCCTTCGCCGGATTGGGCTACAGCATCACCCCGACCACGCAGTCTCCTCTGGATGCATATAGATCATTTCCCGGGTACTTCTCCACGTCGACACCACGACCCACGTCACTGCAGCAGGACATCCTTCCATATCTGCTGCAGAGTCTGAAGGACATCCAACAGCAAAAGAAGAATAAACTGGCTGAGGCTGACAACTTCTCGTACTTCCACCTCGAGAACGAGCCGGTGAGGCCAACTCAGTCCACCAAGGTCTTCCCCAGCTCCCACTACTCGCAGGGCAGCACTGTCGGCGGATTCTACAACAATTTCGAGAACCAACACGTAGTCGATTACAAGCCTACACCCGGTTTCCACCACTCAAGGCTTGTCTCCCAGTACAGCATCGCTTCCCCGGCCGTCGAGGTGACCACAGAGAGCAGCTACTTCAAGTACAACATCCTCCAGAACCAGAAAATGAAAGGCTACTACTCCACCACAACCACGACGACCACTGCACCTCCTCCAACATCAAACTTCCAGATTGTCTCTGCCCCCAACCTCTTCGGCTCGTCTCAATCCAGTCATTCCTCCAGGCTGCCCGTGTCAAACCTCACCACAACCAAGTTGCCGACAAAGCCGCCGAAGGTACTGACCTACGTGAAGCCGGGCACAATCTCCAGCAACTTCAACATCGGCGACCTAATGTCAGGCATCAAGTACTCGAACATGGAGCACATGCAGCCCGCCATCATCGACATGTTCAAGTACTTCAAGCAGACCACGGGCACTGCTGGCCACAGGGGGAAGGGCACACGCCCGCCCACGACCACCACAGCCAACCCAGACTACGAGTACTACGACGAGGACGACGACCTCAAGACGAAGAAGCCGCTGCACAACATCAAGCCTCCAAAGGGCTACGAGAGCTTCATCAAAAGCATTCCCAACCAGTCGCACAAAACCCAAACCAAGTTCACGCTCAAAAACGCCAAGACCACAACGCCGAGGAATCCGAAGACCCCGGACGACTACTACTACGACGAGGAGGACGACTACCATATCCGCCGTCCGCCTTCAGAGAAGCCACCATACATGCCCAACTCCGAGACCATGGCACCACGTCCACCGCCCAGCTCAACCCCAAGATACAAACGCCCCAACAGCGTAACAGGTTACCTCGACGTGACCACACGCCGCCCAGTCTTCTCGTCCAACTTCCAACACGACAGCAACATACCCTCGTTCATCAACTTCCCAACAGACATTTTCCAAGACCTACGGAACCAACACAGCCCACCGTCAACAAACGGGCCCTTTCACAGACCCACCACCCCACCGACGACCACAACAACGACCACCACAACGACAACAACCACAACCGCACGCCCATTCACCTCGACGACGACACGCAAAGTCTACACAGTTCGTCCCAACCGCGGACACTCCAAATGGAAGTACAACAAGGCTTCAGAAGCCACAAAGACCGACCATAGGAAACGACCCACCGCAGGACACCGCCCCCAACCCGAACAGGACGACTCCAACAGGTAGCAAGACCCTTTTTGTATTTGATCACTTTTGTATGTGTATTTGTTGCGTGTCCCGAATGTGTTTGTTCTGGAATGCCAAGCCCCCTTCTGTACACACCTCAGACTAACGAATGTACCTCTAAGTGTATATAGTACGTGTAGATACCGTCTCTTCTCCGACTCTCAGACTGTGCTCCTGTGTGACTAAACATCTACTCTCCACCACGGCATGGATCTCATTGTCCCGCCCTCATCCGCCCGGTCCTTCGAGCCGGGTCATCCCATCCCGACTCACCAGCCCACCCCCTCACTAACCCCCCCCCCCCCCCCCCCCCCCCCGTTGATTTTCTCTTCTGCCTCTCTGTACATATGTTTTTTTCTCTCTCTTTTTTACTCTAACCCGTAACCCCTGTCTGTGTGGAATAACACCTAAATCTGTAAACATGTAAAATAAAAAAAAATCAGAGTTGAATCCAGCTCACAAGCACCGCCACCTCCGCAACCGACTGCGAACATATTCATTTCGCAGCAACGACCAAAAATCGTTGAGTCCAATCAGAATGGCAATCGAAACTATTACAACACGTCGTATGAGACACAACAGCAACAGCAACAACCACAACAACAACCTTATGATCCCTATTACTCCGTTTATGATGATGACATTGATCTGTACAGGGACGTTGAATACAGTAACCAACAGCAGCAGCAACACCGTCAACAGCAGCAGCAGCCCCAACAGCATCAGGTCCGCAACAAGGTGCCGCAGCAACAGCAACAACCGCAGGAGCCACTGCGCCCGACCTATCGTCCAGAGATCGTAACCACAGCCAGTCCCCAGCAAGTGCCCGTTCGCGAGACTTACATCAGTAAGCCAATTCAGAAACCGCTGCAACAGGAGACCAAGCCGTTCAACAATCAACAATCGTTGATTTACAACACCGACTACGATGATGATCTCATTGCACAGGTATGTTACTTTAGAGTTTAGACCATTCTTTTTCGCTTAAGTACGGCGGGTCAATGGTTGCGTTTCAAATGCAAAGTTTTTTTTAGAACAAAAGTCACACGGATGCACTTCGAGAATCCTTGTGAGTGTGTGTGCCAAACTTCGCAAAGAGCAATCTTGTAGCGGAATTCTTGACACGCTCCTGAAACAGACGTGCATCAAAATATGTGCAGTAAAATTATAGAGCATGGCTTTATATCGAAGTGGACACTTGTGTTTACTGCACCGCCATGCACAGCTCCGAGCTGTTTCTATTTTTAATGTTGATGCAATTTATTTGTAGTAGAACAGCAAGTTAGTACAATTTTATACCATTTCGGGATTTGACGTTTAGCGGAAGAGACTGCTTAGGATTTGAAGTAGACTACGAAAACAAAAAGGAAAGAGAAACTATTTGTGTTCAAAAAAATAGCAAAATAGTTCTTCTTCTTCTTAGGGCGCTACCGTCCGAGGTGGACCTGGGCCTCACTCAACATGCCTCTCCAACCAGCACGATCTTTCGCCAGCTGTCTCCAGTTTCGCACACCAAGCCGACCAAAGTCCCCCTCGACTTGTGTGCGCCACCTTGTCCATGGACGTCCTCTGTTGCGTTGTCCCACAGGCTCAGAGTCGAAGACTCTTCGGGCCGGAGCTAAGTTGTCCATACGCTCTACATAGCCTAGCTATCTTAGGCGTTGGATCCGTAGACGCTTGGCTAGACTCATGTCGCAAAATAGTTAATTTACCACAATTTACAACGGTTTTTCACATCCATGGCAGAAAGAATTTGGTTACAAAAAAACAATTGTCACTTCACAATGACAGGTAGCTAATGCGACGAGATGTCAAAATTTACGGCACAGCTGTTTCATTATGATTTGCTGCATGCATCAATGTCTGCTGCATTGCTGCACATCTGTTCGAAACACTAGGTGTGTTCGTTTTCATGAACGTTTGTTTCCGCTGAGTGCTACTGACATTTAGGCCAGTTGCGGCAACTCAACAAAGGGTGTCACATTATTTGTCGTCTACACTTTGCAACTACGCCATCCAGTCGTCCTATTTCACAAAAAAACAGTTCTAACATTTCTATGCATGAGACCTTGGTGAAACATCGGCGCAGACTCTATCTTAAATATTGTCCCAAAGGCTAAAGTATACTGTTTTATTGGCATGATCTCAGCGGTCAATTGAAGACTCTGTTTCAAAAATCACACGTCCAGGAATTTGTTTCTTTTTCTGTCCACGTCCAAAGGTTAAAAAAGTCACTCAAGATCTTTCCATAACGCAATTTATATCCACAACGGCTCGAAAAAATGTGGCCCATGCCGGTGACCCAAAATCGGCAGTCATTCGATGTGCATGCAGAAGTCTTTAAGCAATTAGTCATGGGTTTTCGGAACCCCAATTTGTTTTGCAAAAGTAATTTGTTACGGATTTGCACTCAGTGCATCTAAAGATGTCATTAGCTGAGATCCACTGGGGCCTTACTTTATTTATTAGTCCGTATAAACTTAAAACGTGGGCGCCGTGACCGTGTGGGTTCGTGCGTCGACCCATGCGCATAGACTTTCACAGTCTAGGTTCGATACCAAGTTCAGACAAACAATTTTTCAAAAAAGAAAGAAAATTGTTTTCGGCTCCACCTCTTTCGAGTCACTGACAATGCTCAAAGAGTATAACTGTCTAGAAAATACTTCTCAAAATCGCCGTTCGGAGTCGGCATTAAACTGTAGGTCCCCTCCACTCGTGAAAGAACAATAGCACGCACAACACGAGTGGTTGCTGAGAAGCTAGGCCCAGGTCCACCTCGGACTGTAGCGCCGCCATTATTATTATTATTAAACTTAAAACTTTCTTACTCAGATTTGCACTAAATGTCATTTTACTAATGATGATTTGCTTTATTTAGATCGAACAAGACAACGAATACGATCAACCCACGAGGGCACCAGTGAGGTAAGTCAATCAAATTTCTGTTCAAGTAGATCCTTGCTCCTTACATTCTATTACACCGTTAACGTTAATAATTTCCTAAGAAAACAACAGAAATTGGGGAAAAAAATTAAAAAACAAAATTGAGAATCCATTCTCTAAGTAAACACCGAGAACATAATTTAAGTCCTAGGTTTCACACAATTGTTGGTATTGATATAGCGCTTTGTATAAGCCTTGATTAGACTTATTATCCTCCTTTAAGTTTCACGCACACAAAACACTCCACACAAACACTAACACACACATCCACAGAAATAGAAGTAACATTTTTGTTCAAAATTCAATTGATTTAAATTCCGTTACCGTTATTCACAACCGAAACTAGGGGAGACCGATACACGATCAATTCGATCACCGATCGTCCAATTGTGGTATCATCAACGGTTGATATTGACGATGAACCCTTCTATGCATCGTTATCATCGACACTAGCTCCAGACACTGACTCTGTCTCCTTAGAGGAGCAAGATCCCTATGACATTCCCTACATTCAGAGAACCCCAGAGCCGTCACCACAGCAACCGTCGCCGATCTTGGGATCTGTGTCGAGCACATACAAGCCAAAAGTCATTGCGACTGTATCTGCTGATGAATACAGTGTGTATGCCGAGAATGTGTTGTCAACATCTACATCGTCATCGTCGTCTTCGTCTACGTCGTCCTCAACCACAACGACAACAACAACCGAACCAACGTCATCGTCCACAACCACAACTACAACAACCACCACACAAACACCACCACCACAAGAACAATATGAAACAACACCATCCACAACAACTCCAAAAAGGTAGTACAATAAAGCTTTCTTTAAAAAAAAAAAACAAAGCAAAATACACAAGTGTCAAGCATTTGACAAATCCCATATGTCATGTCCACATAACTGCATTTTGATTCAGAGAGATGTCATTTAAATTTTGCCCTGAGGGCAGTAACAAAATTCATCGAAAGCTTTATTTGTAACCCACTAAATTTTTGTAACATCATTTTGGCAGCTCATTTCCCACACAAACACAAACCACACTTTTACACAATCATTCGAAATACATACACTGAACACCTGCACAACACCCTGTAATGTGGCTCGAAAATAATCCAAAACATAAATTTAGAAATATTGTTGACAACTGCATGCAACTTCACACACTCAACAGTTAACCGCAGTCATAAACATCTGTCAAAAAGTTGATGAATGTCAAGCTTTGTTGACAGATTAACTGTCAAACACTCCATTTGTTGCATGTGATTCGTATGATTTCTGTAGAAGCATGAGGCACTAGTTACACTTTTTAATGATTTTCCTCAGCATGGACATGCATGTGTCGCGTAGTTGAATCTCTAAGTTACCGAAAACTGAGTTTATTGTCTAATGTACGGTCGTGTTTATTGAAGTTTCGTAAATTTTCAGCTTCAAAGAACGTCAGATTTTTAAAATATTTAAGAAAATTGTTTGACAGATGACAGGTAAAATTCGTACGAATTTGGGAAGAAAAGAGGGACAAGTTCTAGTCTCTTTCTAACAGAGATGGGTATCGACTGTGAAGGTCTTCTTATTGTTTCTTTTGATTGCGATATGATACAGGGTGAACCAGGGCCTACACAATCGACCCTGTTCAGTGCAATCTCTTGTTTGCTAGTCCACTTCAGGTCCTTCTTTTTTGTTTTGTGCGCCACGCCACCTTAAACGTGGACTTGATCTGTTACGTGGTCTCACGAGCTTTGGAGTCTTTGATGACCAATAGATTCGTGGACGCCTGGCAAGACTCATATCGCAGTACAGCCCATACTTCTTCCTCTTCTTAGGGCGCTACAGTCCGAGGTGGACCTGGGCCTAGCTTCTCAGCAACCACTCGTGTTGTGCGTGCTATTGTTCTCTCACGAGCGGAGGGGACCTACAGTTTAATGCCGACTCCGAACGGCGAGATTGAGAAGCTTTTTTCTAGACAGTTATACTCTTTGAGCATTGTCTGTGACTCGAAAGAGGTGGAGCCGTGAAAAAATGTTTGATGTTTTTTTCGAGATTCGAACTGACGACCTCGAGCGTAGGAGTCGACGCACCTACCCACTACGCCACGGCGCCCACAGTAGACCTTTAGACTTATAACTTCAAGTCCGTGTTGGAGCCAGGTGTTGGAATGTCCACTGTTGTCGTTAAAAATAGAGCTGAAGCACCTCCTGAGATATATACAACCATCTAGGTGGTTCTATTAAGCAGCAAAAGTGTAGGGCACAATGGACCCAACTGTTGGTCTCAGTGAGCCGCGATCCAGTCGCAAGGGTACCCTATCACCTACCTACCTACCTGCCTGTTGTCGTAACCGACTTCTGATTCTTTTGAAATGAAAGTTCTATTCTCAGTATATGCCTTGACGTTGTCCGTATAACAAAGTCAAACACGAGTTTGTTGTTGTTGCCTTTTTTGCTTGCTTCGTCGTGGTCGACGAGGTCTTTGTGTAAATTTGTTCACTCCTATTTGCAACGTTAAAGGTTGGAAACCTGGTGGAATAAATCACAAATTAAATTTCATATCTCCGCTGAAATTTCCGCAATTCATGGGAAACAGCAGTACTGACAAATTGAGTGGTTGTTCAAAAAGCTAACCAAAGACAGATAAGAGAATTCTGTGGGGCTTTCCTCATACAGTTTTCTTCTTTCGATTGTGATCGTATAAAGGAACTCCAAACTTGCTCCATCGGTCTTCCAACCTCAATCCGCGTGTTAAAGCTTCTTCGTCTCTTTGTAGCGCTACAGTCCGGTATGGACCTGGGCCTCAACCAACAAGCTCCTGTAGTTAGCACGGTCTTTTACTAGCTGTAGCAAATTGCGCATGCCATGTTGGTTGAGGCCATTCTTCACTTGTGCGTGCCACTTTGGATTTAGACGTCCTCTGCTACATTGTCTCACTGGTTCAGTGTCGAAGATTTTTCGAACCGGAGCCAAGTTGTCCTTGTGCCCTAAATGGTCTAGCCATCTTAGGCGTTGGAACGGTAGATGCCCCACTAGCCGCTAGACTATTCGCTGTACACTCCATAGCGAGAGTTCATTTGAATCTTCAAATGTCAAAGGTTGCACACAGATCGTTTCGCTCGAAGACACTAATAGCTTCTTCATCCGATTTTGATATTGTCCATGCCGCTGCGTCGGAAAGCAGAACTAGGATGGTCAATGTTTTGGTCTTTCGCAAGAAGGCTCTTTTACCTTTTGAGCTCAAAAGAAAAAAGCGGTGTCAAAGTCAAACTTATATTTAAAAGAAACTTATTCTCTACTTTGAAGTTCAACTCAGGATTTCTCCCAAATTGCTAAATAATGCCGAACATCAAAAAACCCAAATGTGACACCATGTCGTCTGTTTTTTCAAGAAAAGTTTGCGGGGAATATTTTCTTTCGTGGCGCATATCCTTCTGATGATGAAATGCTCCAGTTTTTCCATGTACAGGGTCATCCAGTACTTATGTAGCTCCAAAAATAAATTGAAATAAAGCATAATTATAATTTAAATTCATTCACTCATCTTCAATGGCCCGTATGTTCCAATGAAGGAGTCGCGGAAGCAACGCATGCGCGAGAAATCTCCAGGCCACTCGATCCTCCGCCATCGACTCTAACTCATCGGGAGCTATGCCCAGGCGCAACCAGGTGAGGTTTGGACTTGGTCCAACCATCTCGTCTTGGGTCTGCCAAGCGGTCGCCTACCTGATGGAATCCCATTCAAGGCACGCCTCTTAAGTCGTGATGATGAGGACATTCATGCCACGTGACCTAACCATCAAAGTACAGCCCTTTCCGTTCGAAGAAGCAGCTGCCCAACATTGAATTTCTTGCGCACTGCCGTGTTTCTTACCATATCCCGGCGAATAATTCCCACAGCGTCACGAAGTAATCTTATCTCGGCAGCTTGTATTCGCGATCTTATTCTTTCGGTCATTACCCAAATTTCGTGAGAATAGGTGAGAGCTGGAACAAATACTGAGTTTAAATTCACTAACTTGGCTTTGACTCCAAGCTCGACCTTCCTGGTTACAGATCTACCAAGCTGTTTCAAAATTGACCCAGCCTGGCCAATCCTACAAGAAAGCTCAGCATTATTCCTCCCATCACTCGTGAAGGAGACCCCGAGATACTTAAACTTCTCTACCTCTTTCAATGGAACTCCACTAACATGTAGGGTGCTTTAGACAGGCACTCGGATATTTTTTTTGTCGGAGGTTTTTGTAACTCTGGAGCACTCAGACTCAAAAACTGGTCCATTGTACCATTAACTGCATTCCATTCAATCCAATTACAGTCCTGAACCATTATTTAATAGTAGACTCCGCAACGGTAAAATTGACAACCTCCCTCCTAGACCAAGACACCAATCTGCTGTCGGTTTTCTTTTACAGGATGTTGGTGTTTAAAAAAGTTTAGGCCCAACTCTACAAGGGAATAACCAAAAGTATCACGAATTCATCAAAAAATCGATTAAAAATCCTCGTTGTATCCACCAAAATACAATCCGGAAATGATCATCTATTATTGAAGTGAATCACCGAACACATCCATTCTTTTAAATGTAATTAAATGTAAAGACTGTCAACAGCTTGTCGTCTGTCATTATTTATAAGAAAATTCGTCATATCACCACAAGTCATATTTCCCAAGGATCTCTGTTCAAGAGAGTTTTCTCAAAAATCAAGTGAAGCGTGTTCGAAAAGAATGTTTCACATTCACTTGAGAAGAAGGGACACGGCAAACCGTAATCATGTCCTCAAATGTCTGCACATCACACATCAGCCATGACTACAAAGTACTTCCTTCTTTTTCCAAACAAAACAAATTGTTTCCTGTCAGTTGATAACACTTAACAATTTCATTTAATAACAAAATGAATCTGTGTGCTCTTTCTCTCTCACTCTGTTGTCTATCCACCACTCTTCATCGTCTCCCCACTTGATGTACACTTCACAGTTCACAATATTTCGGCGAATTCAACACAAACACTATCTCAAGCCTTTCAAAAATTAAACTTAAAACCAAATCAAAAAAAAACACAAAAAAAAAAGAATAAAAAACAAATTTCATCTGAGCATTCATTATTTTTTCCATATCACTCTCGAAACCCCAAAACAGATCCAACAGATTATCGGATGATGGTAACTCGATCACCACAAATAAGGCGACTCCTAAGTCCGTCATATTAACCTTCACCTCGAATGTGGGTCTTACCAATCAATCCAACAGACATAAAACCAATACCGACTCAATCCTAAATCAATCCCCATCCGAAACCACTCCACGGACGCATGTTGCGTCTCAAAATCAACTCAAACGCGAGAATTCCGAAGAGCGAGTCGAATCGTCTTCGGACACAAGGGCTGTGGGTAGGCGCGGCAACTTAACAAGGTCAAGAAGTACAACTCCCGCTCATGGCAGCTTGGTTACTAGCAGTCCCAGCTCAGTGAGGCAAAGTCACCGGCAAAAGCAGGCAAACAGCGTGGAGGAGCGAGAGGACACAGACGTGAAAGCTGTCACGGAATATCAGCGGAAGAGGATCCACAACTACATCATATCCGATACCGAACCGCAGAGCTTCCAACCGCCAGCACCGAAGTCCACCGTACCAACATCGACCACCGAGAGTGCGGCGGTACGAATTCCTTTGGACAGCTCGAAAGGACAACGGAACTATCGGTTCAGTCTTTCGCAGGGCTTTAGAGGCTTCAGTCTGAGGGGTGAAGAGGCTGATCACGATGTAGTTCAGCAGTCCGAAGAGGACCCCGAGGAAGTAAGAAGCAGCAATAACCCTGAACACCCCATTTACCTCAGATCTCGGCAGAGATTCGAAAAGAAAGAGCCCTCGTCGAGTGAGAAGGCGGAAAGCGCCGAGCCAACGACATACTCACCGCTTCGATCGTGGCGATACTCTCGAACAAGTCCGATTCCCTTCGGAAAGCAGGATTCAAACGCTCTGAACACTGAAGACACCGACGATAGTCAAGAAGAAGATGAGGTAGCAAAAGACAGCATCCGCGGCGACTTTGTATCGTCGTCGGGAAGTGAACACGCCGACGTCACAGAGCGCTCCACAACCGAACAAGTCCAGAGCTTCACAGCACGAGCTTCACTCTTCAAGGATAACCTGAGTCGAACATATGAAACTACGGGACCAACCAAATTTGTGTCGCCCTACAAAAGTCTGGAGACAATTCTCCAAGAAAAAGAGGACTCGCTCAAGTTTAACTTCATAAGGACTACACCGTCGCCAAGATCGTCAAGTTCCACAGGCCAGTATGGGCCATCAACTCCGAAGCCATTGAGAAGCTATTTCCTCATCACGTCCCCACCGAAGAGCTTAAGCAATGCAAGCGCCACAACAGGACGAACGACTTCAACCGCAAATTGGAGATTCAATCAGTCGACGTCTGTTGTCTGGCCGTCGTCCACTCTGCCGACCACCACGAGTACAACAAGCACCACAACAACTACCACCACACCAAAGCCGACAACCACCACCACAACGACTACAACCTCAACCACGACGACAACAACCACTACAACGCCAAAGCCAGAGACTCCAGCGCCCACTACTGCTGCTCCAACAACGACTATAAGGCTTCCATCAAGTTCTCATCGTTCAAAACCTCGCCATGAAGGGGTCCATTACAACAACGAGCCACGATCACGCGGCCGTTCACGGTATACAGCGTCGTTCTCGAATGCCCTGGACGACGAGCCAACAACGTACTCACCAAAGTATCGATTTGCCCCGGCGGCGCAGTACGACAGCACGACGTACAGCCCCGAAGTTCCCTCCTACAGGCGCAGAACCCGTCCCACCGTTGCTCGTCACCCAAAAACCACGACCGCCAGCGACAGAGATTTCTATCAGAAATCCAGAAGGCCAGTCTCGGACTATGAAAACGAGTCATACGTCAACGAGCCTCGTTCCGAAGCTCTAATCGGCGGCCCTGCGTTCAACCAAAACGAAAACACGTACACCGACAAGCCTCAAAGATACACCACCTCCACCCCATCAACAACCACAGAGAAGGTCGTCGAGATCACCGATCGATCCGTTCAATACTACTCAAAGTTCAGGACCACAGCGTCTCCCGAACGAATCCTAGCTGAATCCATTAGAAACGCCGGATATCTTGCCAACAGCAGGGGAAAGTACCGAGATCTTGACTTTGACGATGAGATCGAGGCCGATGTTGTGGAAATTATTGACGATACACCGATTTTAACAACCCCAACACCAACGACACCAGTTTCGTCAACAACTGAAGTGCCTACCACGACCACAGCCCAACCGCGTACAACAACAACCACAACCACAACCACACCTAAGCCAACAACCACAACCACTCCAAAGCCCACAACCACAACCACAGTCCCATCCACAACCACAACAACTACCACCACCACCACAACAACACCAACTCCCTCAACCACAATCCCATCATCCACAACCACAACAACAACAACCACCAGCTCCCCAACTCCCAAAGCCCAAATCCCACCTCGAGCATCTCGAGTGAACACAGCCATCAAGACATCCATTGCTGCCGCCTCAAACCGGAATAAGGCCCTAGCGACGTCCGCGTTTGCAAAATGTGCCGACAGTACGCCAAATGCAAAGTGCAACGAAATTCCTTCGAGGTATTTACACAAAAGTCTAGATTTTTTTGTTCCTCAAAAAAAAGCCAACCATTCATTTTGTAATACGGATCGAGGGAGTTCTTTAGAAAAAAAACGAGTTCTTCTCTCTCTCTCTTTCTCTCTCTCACTCTCTCTCTCTCTCTATTTCTCTGTCTCTTCCTCTCCGCTAAAGAAAATTTGTATTTCAAAATTTTGATCTCTAAATGCATTTCGTTGGTGTATGCTGAAAACCACTTAGAAATCATTTTTGTTTTTGAATCAATTCCCGGAACGACAAATTTTATCATAATTTTGGTATCTTCAGTCAGGTCTAACCGGTGATGGGTTCAGATTGAAAATTTTTACATTTGAACACAAAAAAAAAAAGATTTCTTACATAAGTCTTGTAGAAACTAGTTACAAAAGCACAGTAGAGACTAAATTTAGAACAAAAAAAAAGAAGTTCAAAAAAGTATTTTGAGTGGATTTTACAGATATTAACACGAGTTCTTTATTTAGCGGTCATTTTAATTGCGTTAACGGGTCAGGTATTCGGCAACACATCAGTTAAAATGAAGACACATCAAACAACAGATTTTTTTTTGATTTTGGAACCATTTGCGGTTAGAAGGAAAGTTTTTGAAACTCCCACTAAATCCTTGGCTTTGGCCTAAGCAATGCCATCGAAGAGGAAAGTTTTTTTTTTGTTTAATTAGTCTAGGAAAGAGCCGTCTGTTAGCAACAACAAGGAATAGAAGATCTTAGGAAAAAGGACTAAAAAGAGAAACATGATAGGCAAGCAGATGTCTAGGTTTTATTCAAAAATGTTTAGAATCGTTGGGGTTTGTTTGTAGAATTAAGTCCCTGGTGGACATGAGCATTAGTCGAACAGCCATGACTCATATCCGAAGTTGATCATCTCGGTCATTAGAGTTTTTGCCACATGCCTTTTTGCTCTCCCTGGGATACGATCCACTTGCTAGTATGATCCGTAGCTAGCTGTTCAATTTCATGTACCGTGTGGCTTGATGTCGCCTTCAACTTCTTATCATAGTCCGTCGGCTTCTGAGGCCTTGTTCTACAAGCCGGTCCATCAGCCTAGTCAGTTCTAGTGCTAAATTCAAAGGCACCTGACAAGACTCATTCAGCTCCATAGCCCCTACAGTCTGTGCCTCATAAACGCCACTCAGTCACCCTCAACACAAACAAGATAGAAGGTGCCATAGTTCCAAAAGTTCAAAATGAACGTCCAAAAATTGTCTAAAAATTGTCTAAAAATTCCAATTTCAAGTTGAAATTCATGTTTTTTTATTTCCTGCTTCTTTCAATTGAGAAAAGTTGAAAAGCTAACATTTTGGACAATTATTTTTTTAAATTTCGACCAAAATGGTCCAAATCTTACGGAAATTCTTGATACAGCTACACAAAGTAGACTAGCACATTTCTAATCTTTCGTCTAATTTCTCAACATTTCTGACTACTCTAGGAGACAAATTTGCCTTTTCTAGGAACTTTCGACAGTCAAGACTGCTTTGGCATGTTTGTAGAAAAGATTTTCTAACAGTGAGCTAGAATGAATTAATAAGTTAGAGAATGAAGGCAGATGTTAAAAATTATTATAATGTCGGAGTGGGCAGTGAGTTGGTGCGTCGACTCCTACGCTCGATGTTGTTGTCAGTTCGACTCCCGGAAAAAAACCAAACATTTTTTCACGGCTCCACTTCTTTCGAGTCACTGACAATGCTCAAAGAGTATAACTGTCTAGAAATAGCTTCTCAATCTCGCCGATTTAATGCCGACTTCCAACGGCGAGATTTAGAAGCTCTATCTAGACAATATCTAAGCATTGTCAGTGACTCGAAAGAAGTGAAGCCTTGAAAATATGAAAAGTATTTTTAAGGGAATCGAACGCAGACTTCGAGAGTAGGAGTCGACGCACTTACTCACTACGCCATGGTGCCTACGCCAATACTCGTAAGAAATTTAAAAAAATATATTTTCTGTGCTAGGTATTGACTGAAAGTCTAGCGCTAAGAAAGTTATTATGTTTGGAATCGAACATAGGCCTTCAGCGTAGGAATCAACGCACTACGCGTAGGAGTCGACCACTACAACAGTGCGCCCACAGCCACAATAAAATAGTAACTTAAAAATGTAAGGCTAACAGTGCAGTGTCATAGTCGTGGTTGCCATGACACAGTGCGTAAGTGCACCAATTCCTACGCCTATGCTTGATTCCAGACACAATAACTTTCATATTCAAGACACCACCTCTCGTGAATCACTGTCAATGCTCAGAGGGTATAAATGTCAAGTTATGTTTATTCTCAAACTTAACCATTCGGAGTCGGCATAAATATTTAGATCTCCTCTCCTCCTCTTGATAGAAAAATAGCACTCTAGGCACGAGTGGTTACCACAAAATCTAGGCCCAAGTTCACCCCGAACTACAACACAAATCAGAGAAGAAAGAAGACTGTCATCGGATAACATTTTGTACAAACTCATTAGGCCCTACTTTTTTAATTGTTGTGAAAACGTTTAGAGCAAACATGATAGGGCCCAAAAAGCCACAGTTCCGAACAGTTTTTTGGACACATTTTTCGAAACACAGAAAAGTTCGGCTGAATTTTGCTCGGCTCAAACACTTCTTCTACAGTTCACGGTGAATTTGGGCTTCATACAACAAATTTTAGCCAGCAACGTGATCCCTTACTAGTTGTTTTCCACTAATTTTGCACTTCGGTTGAGTTAAACTCATGTGCGGCACCTTAATTGAAGTCCAAGATTCTTAGAGCCAAAGCTTCGTTGACCTTATGCTCTAGATGGATCTGTTGACTTATCTCAACTTGACTTGTGTCGCTGTACAACCTGATTGATTTTAATCTTCCAATCATGAGGTTTCTGGCACCAATAGATCTCTGAATCATCGTTTAAACAACAGTCTCTACTATTCAATTGTCTCTTGGGCCCAAAAACAGCGATTGACAAGACTGATTTTAAGTTTGATCTCAGTGCCGATCGTAATTAGACTACCAACTTCCAATCCGATGTAGAGTAGTTCCTGTTCAAAAATATACGAAACCGGGAAACAGTTTTTAAAAAAAATGTTAATTATAATACAAAATTTAATTCTTTTGAGTTTTGTATCAACATCAAGCGTCTTATGCGGCCCAATTTGTCTCAACTACAGAAAGAAGAAACACGTTTTTTTTTAAACTTACAGTCACTCCAAGCCAAACTTATTCTCTTCAAAAATAAAAAAATAAAAACTCAATACGAAAAATTTGTGGTCACAAGGCATAACTGCTTAAGTCGGTTTTTATACTTATTCAGGAGAGGCGGTCAAAGTTTCAAATTAGCAATACTACTAGTACTTAGCCTACTAGGTTTTTTTTGGAATAACTTCTGTTTAAAAAAAGATACAGACATAAAAATTTTTGTGAAAGTAGATTTAAACATGCTGAACATAATGGTACTTATAACTAATTTTTGTCCTAACTCGAGTTTAGCGGTTATGGTTTGTGGCCACTGAAATGTCTCAAACAAATTACTGAATGAAAACAAAACCCACAATTTTTCTATAAATTTGATTTTTTAAACAAAACCTAAAAATAAATATTCGTTAGCAAGTTCATTGTTTTTAAACACAATTTGAGCAAGTGAGCGAGTACGGCTTGGAACGACTTTACATCGTACAAGTTTCTACAAGTTTGGAAACTGACGTTCATTCTGTGTCAGAAATTCCAAGAAAATTCTGAGGTCTGATCTTAGAGATAAGACCTCTCAGCCAAACATTTTAACTTTCGAACCTTTAATGTGGCGTCATCAACGTTTACGTGTCTTAAGAATATTTCTCAAAAGTTTGACTATATCCTACCCAACGAAGGCAGAAAGAATTTAAAGGAATTTTATTCAACATGTCAGAAATAATTTTTGAAATTTTAAATCAACTAAATCTTTACTCTGATTAGGTGAACACACACAACATTCATTATGTTAACTCAATTTTCTGTCAGAACCGAAACTAAACAAAAGAATTGAAAAAAAAACACATTTAAGCTTACTTAAGTTCAGTATACACCAAAGGAATTCAAAATTGTATTAATTTTACCTAGAATTTGTGTAGATTTACTTATTTTCATTTGTTTAGTAGAGACGTACACATTTCCTCTTCATAATTCTGTATTCTTTTATTTGAATAATTTTCAGTGCACTTTCGACGGCTACAGTTCTTAGTTGCACAATCATAAAAAAAAAAAAAACCAAAGTAAAAAATAAATAGAGACAGTAAACGGTCAAGGCACTTCAACTATGACAATTCGATGGACTCACTTTATCCCACTCCCTGACAAACATTATTTTCGCAGTAATTCCCCTGTATCCCCCCTTTTTCCTAAATTTATAACATAATTCACTTCAAAATAAAAATATAAAATAAAAACTAAAGAAATAAACCATTTCCAACACAAAATTTGTAATATTTTGAGAGAAAAATATGTATCTCGAGTCTGTTTTATCTGTTGGGTTGCTGAGTATGCTTTTACATTCATTTGTTTTTGGGAAAATAACACGTACGAAATCTTCTCTCACTGGAGTGATCAACAATTTAGATCGGAACAAAAAGAAGAACAACAAACACACACACACAACTTATTATTTTTTTCTACAAAATTCAATGCACTCCAGTAGAATTAGCGTAGCGGGTGTAGTACCTACGACAATTGTTATTCTAGTTAGTTGAATCTTTGATGCATTCTATGCTTATTGAAGAGGAACAACAAACAACTTTTTGATTTATTTATTTTGATTGTTTTTTTATTTATTTGAATCAGTCACACTTAGTTTCGGTAATTGTATTGGCTTTTATTACTGACTTTTTATACAAATCTAAGTACACCATGCACGGTTGTTTTTTGAGTTTTTTTGAATCACTTTGGTTTTGCAAATTAACTTTATGAGTACTCGTTGGATATTTTTTTAATTTGTTTTTACTTAAATTTTAATGAGTATTCTTTTGATGAAATGTAGAACAAACTCGAATACTAGGACTCGTGGTGGTTCTGCGTATGCAAATGGTGCTGAACGTGAACAGCCAGCGACTGTTGTTACCAGCAATCGAGGAACACATCCACCGTAAGTTTTTTTCTTAGGTTAAGATTTTTATTTTTTTATATATTTTTATTTTATTCCGGATTCTTGAAAATATTGTTAAGATAACTTGATGAAATGAAGGAAGAAATAATTTCTTTTATTTTGATCAAAAATTGGAATTGGAATGGAAGAGTTTCCTTTAATTGAATGTAAGTCGGTTAGTAAAAGAACTTTTGAGTACGCGTAACATTTAAAGTGTGTGTCGTGCAACCTATTACCGACATATGGATTGCCTCGTAACTTTCCTTAAGACCAATCTCCGAAACAGAACTTCCTGGTGCATCATATTAATTCCCGAAGACTTCCTGTCCACACCGATGGTTGTATAGAGTCATCCAAAAAAAGGTATAATTTTATAGATGAAAAGGCAACATTCCATCCATCAAGTAGGCGACCGCTTGGCACTTGGCAAACCCAGGACGAGATGGATGGACCATGTCCAAAAACTCGCCTAGTTGCG
Source organism: Myathropa florea (assembly GCA_930367185.1). NCBI lineage: Eukaryota > Metazoa > Arthropoda > Insecta > Diptera > Syrphidae > Myathropa > Myathropa florea. Next base: position 131,588,812 of record OV884002.1, on the reverse strand, counting down.
CTTAGTCATAGCTCCTGATAAGTTAGAGTCGATGGCGGAGGAGTGGCCTGGAGATCTCACGTGCATGCATTGGTCCCGCGACCTCTTTAGTGGAACAAGCGGGTCACCGAAAATGAGATGAAATGAGATGGCAACAGTTTTACTTTAATGTAAAATTTAAACTCCAAGCCTACAAATAGTCATTCTTTTGGTAAAACGTTTCAAGTTTTTGCATAATTGCAACTTTGTTTCCCGAATAATTGACTATTAGCGCATGAACCGTTGGTGGAGCGTTGGCGTAAACTTTGGCCCGAGGGAAAAGCAAAGAGTTTTATATATTTAAATCACATAATGTCGGCAGTCGATTAAAGTTTACATTTCGAGAAATCATATATTCAAGAAAATTTTGTATGCTATAGATTAATTCTCTAGCTATGTGGCATGTAGCTAAAGATGATGAAGGCAACTGCATTTTTTATGAATTACCGTTGGTTACGAATTATCGAGATTTTGATTTAACGAAGTGGAAAACATAGAAATACGAATTAACGGGGTTTGTTAAGTAAGAATAAAGAATCTCGTAATATCATAGAACAAAAAAGTATGGTGTGAAAGGCGACGTGATGGCGACATCAAGGCAACAAAATTGTCTACAAATGTTAACGGTAGTTGAACTGAAAAGGTTTTTTTCTGCGTTTTGCATTACGAATTATAAGAGGTTTAAAAAACGAATTACGATTTATGAGAGATTTTGTGTTCATTGCATTGCAAGTAAAATACTACTACTATTGTTTACAGCTTTAAAATCAAAAGATTTTGCATTTGCAAGTTGGTAAACTATTAAGAGGTCCGTATAAAAGCGTACAATTTATTTGTAATGATTTCGGAACATCAAAAATGGCAGCTAAAAAGCTAATTTGGGATATTATTTCGTAAAAATTATGCAAAAGCAACTTGCAAAATATGTTCCAAATAGAGTCCAACTGAACATTCGGCTTCGGCCGAAGGTGATGAAAAAGCCGAAGTTCGGCTTCGGCTTCGGCCGAAAAACTGGCCTTCGGTCGGACTCTACTCAAAACTGGTCCATTGTACTAAGAGGTAGCAACCTAGTCAAGTGCCGTTAATTCAATCCCAACGGCAAAGGGTGACTGGACCAGATTCGGTTTCATTGGGATTCGAACCTAAGACCCTTCTAACTTGGGGCAGACACTTAACCAACTGCGCCATTTAGTCATTTTTAAAGGCGCGTTACAAGTATCGTTATTTTTTTTCTGGGAATTATTTGCCATGCTGTCGGCAGTTCATATTCTAACCCTCTTCCATTAGGAATTTAAAATAGGACATTGCGGTAAATGAACGCACTATACGACGTTGGTTAGGAAAGTTTCGTTTCAGAGATGTTAGCCCTCAAAAAGAACCAGCAGAAAACGAACCACGTTGAAAACCAGAATTCGTATTTGACGACAGTATGTTAAAAGCAACTGTAGAATCAGACTCAACAAAAACAGTGTGGGACACTCCACTACATGGGAGTATCTGTCATAACAATAAGTTATCATTTAGAAAAAGTGTCTTCAAATCGTACATTTCATGTGGTACAACCTAATACATTTCCCGCACCGCTTTTGTAGTAAATTTCTACTATTTTACTAGATTGTAGAGGAGTTTCTCAAAAATCATTACAATGGTAGTTGAATTTTGAGAGTTTACCAAACGGCGCGATTTTTAACTTGACACTTCTTGTGGGATGACCTTATACCAGATGTATCATATATGTACAAGGGGTATTATTAATAATAACAGTCCGTGGTGGACCTGAGTCTCAGCAACCACTTGTGTTGTGCGTGCTATTGTTCTCGCACGAGTGGAGGGGACCTGCAGTTTAATGCCAACTCCGAACGGCGAGATTGAAAAGCTTTTTCTAGACAGTTTGAGCATTGTCAGCAATCGAAAGAGGTGGGGCCGTGAAAAAATTGTTAGGTGTTTTTTCGAGCTTCGAATCATAGACGATGCACCTACCCACTACGCCACGGCTCCCACACTATTTTATTTAAGATCTATATATTATATTTATTCATATTCACTATAAGATTATATTCACTTACAAATGCCCATTTGATTGTTAAGAAAAAAATATATGTATAAGTTTACTCAATGCATTTGCAGAAATGTCAATGAAATGAATATTATGTCAAAAAATATTATTTGAAATTACATAAAAATTAAAACACATTTTTTAAGCAATATATAGAGATCCAAGTGTTAGAAGGTAAGCTTTCTACAACAATCAAGCATCCAAAAGGAGCAACATATCACCGAACTTGTATATATGTATCTTTTGTAAAAATGCTTACACGGAATGTCTCACTAATAGAGTTAATAATCACTTAACATTAAAAAATATACTTCTTTCATTTTTGTTTTGCAAACTGAATAAGTGTTTAATAATTTCAAACAATATTCTAGCCGTACACGTCCAACACTCAAACCCTCCGGATCGATTGTATCCAAAGCTCAAGAATTTGTTGACATTTACAAGAACCCGCCAACCCGCCCGGAACCATTGTACCCACAACCCACACCAGACAAGACAGCGGCCAAGTGTCGTAAGGATGTCTGCCTCCTACCCGATTGTTACTGCGGTGGCAAGGAAATTCCCGGTAAGTTAAGAAAAACAAAACAAACACTTGTCAGTTGCAAGACTCTGAGTGAGAATTTGAAATGAAGCAATCAATAAAAATGATAACACACAAAAAACCAGGAGGACTAGCTAGAAACGATACTCCACAAATTGTCTTAATGACGTTCGATGATGCCGTCAGTCAACTCAACGTCGAGTACTATGCGGAACTCTTCGAAAATGGTCGCCAGAACCCGAATGGTTGTAACATTTCGGCGACGTTTTATGTATCGCACGAATGGACCGACTATACAATGGTTCAGAATCTATACGCGGACGGCCACGAATTCGCATCGCATACTGTTTCGTAAGTGAATGGATGACTGTGAACGCAAAAGTGCTTCTGCCGCTCTCTCGCTCTTTCGCTCTACCTCTTTCAGAACAATCATCATCATTGCGAGGCATGAATCAAAAACAAAAGCAAAAAAATCTTTACTATTTATTTTTAATTAACAACTGTACAAAGATTATATTTAATAACTGTTCTCTTTCCTTCTTTTTCATGAATCTCATTTGTATGTGCTTTCCATGTATTCATTTGAAATATTCGCAAAACAGCTGATTTACCCGTCGAAAGTATCCCACAAATTGTCCTTCTGACCTTTGACGATTCGGTTAACGATTTGAATAAGCAACTGTATTCCGATCTGTTCGAAAAGGGTCGTGTCAATCCAAATGGTTGCCCGATATCTGCTACATTCTATGTTTCGCACGAATGGACCGATTATAGTCAGGTTCAGAACTTATATTCAGATGGTCATGAAATGGCTTCACATACAGTTTCGTAAGTATTTTTTTTGTTAAGTGTAAGAATGTAGAAATTGATGTAGAACTAGATGAAAAAAAAAAAAAACAAAAACACACATAAATACACGAAACACACGCGTCGATGAATGGATCTTGGATTGAGTTTGATGAGAGGACCAGCACTAATCAGACAAAACTACACGAGTTATTTATGACAAAAAGGGGATACTTACGGATAGTGTGTAATTTACCAACAAAAATCAGTTAACATGTTTTGAAAACAACATTTTAACTTTTAAAAGAAATTTTTAAAAAAAATTAATTTTCGATCACAATTCTGAACATCAAAATTTCGAACTGTTTCGCTGAGCACATTATCTAAGGCAAGATACTCTGCAAAAAGATTACAGTTTTTTTAATTATATTTAAAACAAACAGTGTCCTAAAATGATTGCCGTTTAAATTTTTAAAAATTTAAATATTTTGGAACAGGCCGCATTTATTTAGTGTCGAAACAAAAGTGGATCATTGGCTACATAAATTGATAAATAAATTGATGATCTCTAAGTCACTTGAATCACATTTTGGTACAGATCCAGAAATTGGCTTTCTTTCAAAAATGTTACCTCAAAATACTCAAACTAATGCTTGCAGCAAGAGAAACCATAATTCGCCACATCAGAAAACGATTAAGTCATTCTTTTCTGACAAAATTTTGCACTCGGACTTATTTTTGAACAAAATTCTAGTTGTCAGAAAGGGTTTTTTGTCTGTTTAACTCAAAAACTGGATGAGAAACAATTTTGGAAGATTCTTGTGGTTGAAAATGGCATCGACATAAACCCAACTCGTGGTTTGACAGACATTTTTTTCTAGCCTTCCAAAGGCAGAAAATCAAAAAATATTGTTTTTGCTTAACGTCTTCTTGATTTTTTCAACTCCTTGATTATGAAATCGAAAGCAAATTCAATACTAAGCGACTGGATGGCGTAATTGGTTAAGTGCCTCCCCCAAGTAAGAGAGGTCCCCGGTTCGAATCTGGTCCTGTTACCATTTGCCGTTGGGATCAAATTAACGGCACAGGAGTAGGTTGCTATCTGGCAGTTCAATAGACCAGTTTTGAGTCTGAGTGCTCCAGTAGTGTTTCAAAAAATCCTCCGAAGAAAAAATTCAATACTAGCAAAAACTGTTAAGCCAAGGAGAAGGCTGATCATAAATTAGGCAGACTGTGATATTTGACTTTGTTTCCGCTAGATTTGGTCAACATTGTCTAGCTTCATCGTCGAACAAGATCATAAAATTACAAACTTACTAAATTCGTTTACATGTCAGCCAAATTCTGACAAAAATTTCTAAGACCCGCCGTTTTCTTGTTCAGATGAACTTTGCTTCCTTTGGATTTGTTCAAAATTGTCTAATTTCGTCGCTTAAAAAGAACACAAATTTAAAAAATGTAGGCACATTTTGATCCAAATTGGGGAAACAATTTCTAAGCGCCGCTACTTTTCTTGCCGAGAAAGCAATCGTTTCTATCCAATTTGTTCAAAATTGTCTAGCTTCAACGTCTAATAAGATCATAAAATTACAAACTTACTAAATTCGGTTACATGTCAACTAAATTCTGACAAAAATTTCTAAGACTTCTTCTTGTTCAGATGAACTTTGCTTCCATCAGATTTGTTCAAAATTGTCTACAGTCGTTGCTACCTTCCTTAACGAACTAAATTCTGGAAACAATTTCTAAGCCCAAGCTTCTCCTTGGCCGGATGGACTTTCTTACTTTGGGTCTGTTCGATATTGTCTACCTTCGCTGTCTAAAAAAAACTAAAATATTCCGTCACATTTTGATCCAAAATGTGAAACCGCTACTTTTCTTGCCTAGGAAGACATCGTTTCTATCCAATTTGTTCAAAATTGTCTAAATTCGTTGCTCCGTTCCTTAACGAAACAAATTCTGGAAACAATTTTTTAGTCCCGTCCTCTTTTTGTCCGAATAGATTTATTCTTTCGTCGGATTTATTCAAAATTGTTTAACTTAAGCAACGAAAAAAAAGAATACAAGTTCTAAAAATTCGGGCACTTTTTGATCCAATATCTGGAAACAATTTCTAAGCGCCGCCCCTTTCCTGACATCGCTTCCATTTTGTTCAAAATTATCTTAGTTTGTTGCTTAAAAAGAGATCAACAAAGTAAACCAAAAGAATTCAAACAGAATGCTCTCCCTCTTTTGTAGACACTTTTTAGACCCTCTGCAGATTTCTACGCAATTTTTTCCGTCTTAAAATGTCATATTTCAACGGAAAACTGTACATAAACATGAAACGTGCCCACCAACATTTGTAAATATCTCATATGCTCCTGCACATGAACACATCCCACATCACAAAATCAAAAACACACGCTCACTAACCCCTAGCCTTTCCTAACCTCACAAATTCGCATTCAAATATATTCTCTCATTTATTCCTCACCAACAAAACAGTCACAGTTTTGGTGAACAGTTCTCGCAAAAGAAATGGACTCGCGAGGTCGCTGGTCAACGTGAAATCCTCGCTGCCTATGGCGGTGTCAAGCTTTCCGACGTCCGTGGTATGAGAGCGCCCTTCCTCTCGATTGGAGGCAATAAAATGTTCAAAATGTTGTACGATTCCAACTTCACCTACGACTCCTCGATGCCGGTCTATGAGAATCGTCCACCAAGCTGGCCATACACCCTCGATTACAAGATCTTCCACGACTGTATGATCCCACCGTGCCCAACGAAGAGCTATCCCGGAGTGTGGCAAGTGCCAATGGTGATGTGGCAGGATCTGAACGGTGGTCGCTGCTCCATGGGTGATGCATGCTCGAACCCAGCTGAAGCTGAGGGTGTTTACAAAATGATCATGAAGAACTTCGAAAGACATTACACAACAAACAGGTAAGACAGTCCTGACACTGACTTTTTGGACTTTTCAACTCACCCCTTCTTGCAGAGCTCCATTTGGTTTGTTCTACCACGCCGCTTGGTTCACACAGCCTCATCACAAAGAAGGATTCATCAAGTTCCTGGATGCAATCAATTCAATGCCAGATGTATGGATTGTAACAAACTGGCAAGCACTTCAGTGGGTGCGCGACCCCACGCCCATTTCTCGCCTGAATAACTTCCAGCCATTCCAGTGTGGTTATTCGGTAAGTTTACCCATTGAAGGAATGAGAAAGAAAGAGATACCAAAACTTTGCTTCTATCCATCCCCAGGATCGACCAAAACGTTGCAACAATCCAAAGGTGTGCAATCTGTGGCATAAATCCGGTGTACGATACATGCGAACATGTCAGCCGTGTCCTGACATCTACCCATGGACAGGAAAGACCGGAATACGATCGTCTCGCGTTGACAACGACATCGAAGAATCATAAACCGCTAAGTATCATTCGTCTGCCCGAGAAGTGAGGAAAACAGAATACAAGCAACAACCGAATTTAATTTAAATTGGCAAACAAACAAAAAACAAAAACTTATTTAAATTATATAAACTACAAGAAAAAAGAAATTAATTTAAATTGTAAATTCAAGGACTTGAAGAACACGAAGTACGTTCACTCGCTGGTATTTTATTTAAATTGTATTTTTCATTGTAAACATTTTGACTAAATTTACAACCGTCCTTGATTTGGCTATATGCATATTTATTACACACGTATTCAAGTATATATATGAACTAATTCGAAAGCGCATACTGCATCCACACATCTAACATTGTATCGAGTAGGTATATGTATTTTTTTTTTTTTAATTTTACTAGGTTATGTTTTAGAGATTTAAATGATTGTTTTGTGTAAAAAGTTAATTGTTTATTAGTTTTTAGTGTAACACATACATCTTAGATATTCATCCTCATTTGTGATAGATATTTCACACTTTAGTTTTCGTAAGTTCTATGTCATGTCTGGTGAAATTTGATCCTCTTTTCCGTCCTGAGTCCGTGCTTGCGCGGATGTTTCTCTTCCCTTTGGATATATCTCATACGTATATTTTAAGTCACAAATGATTTTTTTCCTCTTTTTGCATAAATTATTGGCTGAATGTAACCAACATGCGTTTTGTTTGACCTTTAAAAACTTTTCCCGGATCACTAACCTTAGATTTAGATTTAATTTCGTAAATAGTTCTTAAGATAAGACTACAGTTTTTTTTTTTACAACAAAAAGAAAAACATGTCAGAGTCCTAGAGTGTACAGGGTGGTGTAATTTTATTATTCTCTTCTTGCTTATTCTTAGCTTGTAAGTGACAATTGTAAATTTTATTTCCTTCTCTCCTTAATCTTACATAAAATACAATTTCCCAAGTGCATACAGTGTGTGTGGTGAAAGGATTATGCGAATTTTTAAAAGAATACTCACGATTTATCAGTATTTTATACGAATTAACGATGCGTCATTCTTATGATATACAAAATCGAACAAAAATGGGCTTGTGCAGTTTTGCAGAAAAGTCCAAAAACCTGAAAGACCCACCGAAACTCAAGCCATCAGCCTATCACTCGGCTACATTAATTTCTTTAATCTGTATCCGTGTTTCCATTTATTACTGAATACAATTTTTGATGTCGTCCTCCGATCTTTTTCTGACCAACTTGCTTTTCTGACACAGTTTATGATCCAAAATCTACTCTTTCGCAATCAAGTCATCAGATTATCACTCGTCTACATTATTTTCTTATTTGAATTTGTACTCGCTTTACTTCATGTGGCATTTTCTGACCAACTTGCTTTTCCGACTTCTTTTATGATCCAATTTTCTGAACTCCAAAAACTATTCTTTCGCAATTCATAAGCTTAACTGTCGGCTAGATTTTTTTTAAATTTGTGTCCGTATTTTCTAGCGGATCTATCCAGCCGGGCACTTTTTTGACCAACTTGCTTTTCTGACGTCTTTTATGATCCAATTTTCTGAGCTTCAAAAAATTCATTAAGTCATCAGTTTATCAATCGGCTAAATTTTTTTAAATTTGTGTCCATATTTTCTATAGGATCTATCCAGCCTGAAACTTTTTTGCCCAACTTGTTCTCTGACGTCTTTTATGATCCAATTTTCTGAGCTGCAAAAAACTACTTACTCGCTATTAAGTCATCAGTTGTACTCGTATCTTCTTTCATTATTTGGCAGATGCAACGTTTTATGCTTTTTCTTCCACGATTTAGCATGGTTTAGAATGAGGGCCTGCCACATTTTTGACCAACTTGCTTTTCTGACTTCGTTTTTGATCCAATTTTCTGAGCTCCAAAAACTATTCTTTCGCAATTCATAAGCTTAACACACGGCTAATTTTTTTAAAATTTGTGTCCATATTTTCTGGTTAGATCCCATATCCAGCCTGACACTTTTTTGACCAACTTGCTTTTCTGACTTCGTTTATGATCCAATTTTCTGAGCTTCAAAAAACTACTCATTTGCAATTAAGTCGCTTATCAATCGGCTACATTTTTTCAATTTATGTCCGTATTTTCTTTCACGATTTAGCATAGTTTAGAATGACAGCCTTCCACTTTTTTGACCGATTTGTTTTTCTGACATTTATTTTATGATCCAATTTTCTGAGCTGCAAAGACTATTATTTTGCAATTAAGAAACGAGAAGCAGTTTGTGGTTAACATTATTAAAGTGGTTAATACTTTATTAATTTTTACTTAATTTCCTGCAGGATCTAAAATTTTGGTACTCTGACGCCCCACTGTGGTAACAACATTTATTTGAGATATTATTGCATCATGCAACAACAGATTCTATCGCAGTTAAATTAATACATCACACATTTTTTAATTTCCCAAGGGTTTTAAAATTTTGCTACGGTCGAAATTTCAAATTCTGACGCCCCACTTTGATATAATATTACACCATGCAACAACATACAAATAAGTTAATACCAAAAAACATGAACATGATTTTGACTTAATTTCCCATGGGATCTTCAATTTTGGAACAGTCGAAATTTCGAATTCTGACGCCATACTTTGGTAACAATTTTTTTTTTCACTCATTTATTGCATCATGCAACAATAGACAAAAATTAGGTTGCGAAAATAAATGTGAAGTGGAAAATGTCGGAAACCCGAATCGCCTTCCAATTCCCGCAGAATTTCCTTCGTCTTTTGTACTTTTTTTAATGACAATCTTTCTTCATTTTGCATGTTCCTTTGTTTTCTCATAGAGTTAGTTCAAATCACCTTCAAATGTTTCACCATTCATGAGTCAAGCGCCTGCCTCATTTTTAAGGCCGATTGCTTTGAACAGTGTGTTCATATCTGTCGATCATTCAGAAAATAAAAATCATCAGAATGGAGTACAAACATAAAGTAGTGAAGATCTCATCATTTTTTCACACAACATAACGCGATCCTTAAGGATCTGATCTCTTGAACTTCTTTTTGTTATGCTTCGATGAATTTGTCAAATAAAGACTCTTGACAGTCGGGACTGAATTTGTCAAACAAAGAATCGACTGTCAGTCGCGATCTCCTTTTGATTGTTTTCAATATTCAAGTTGATCAGAAATACCTAAATAGAGGCGGATACCCCACATATAGTTTTAGACATTACTCAGAATGATTTCAAATTCTTCATCACCAGGAATGATTGAGTTCAAAAAGTAGTTGATTTTCCAAATCATCATAATATTCAGCAAGTCACCAACAAGATTTCTAACCCCTTAAAGCATTTTTTTTCTGAACTTCTCCACAAATTGACACCACTTTCAACCACGCACTAAATGCACTTAACTCTCTTCAATCTCAAATTACTTTTCGCTTATTTAAATAAATTTTATTTTATTTTATTTTTTTATTTTACTTTATCTTTACTCATATTTTTTATTTTACTCGAATTTTTTTTCAATCTAATATATTTCTTTGAAAACGTTTATTTTCTTAAAAACATCCTTATAATCCTATAAAATTAAACAACTTCACTTGTTTGTTCAATTAAAATATCAAGACAAAACAAAATTATTATTATTTTTTCATTGTTCTTAAACTACACTGTATTATACATTTAATATACATAAGATATAAATAAATTTAGCAACATAAAAGTATTAAATTGGATGTGGAACATGAATATAAGGAAAATAGTGAACTTGTCAAAATTGACTGGCTAATAATAATTGGTGAAATTGTTTAGCGAAATTTCTAGCTAAGAAAAAAACGAAATCATAGAAAAAATCAAGTGAAATTTAATGTAAATGATTATTTAACCTTTTATTTTTGTTTTTAAATGAAATGCAAAGCAGTGAGTGTACGTATTTTGTGAGCGTTGTAGCGGAAGAAGACAATAATTGAAATGATATAAATAAAATGTTGTAATAATAATCTAATTGTGTTTTTGTTCTTGCTTTCAAATTAACATCTGTAAGTACAGGGTGAGTCATATAGTGTTTTTTTTTTAAATCATGGGTTATTTTGACACACACTGCTGTTTCCCGCTGGAAATCTTGACAGAAAGTCAATATCATACCTCCGCGGAACGAAATGAACAGCTTTACGCTTGAACAACGTTGGGAAATATTGAAAACTTATTTCCAAAGTGAGTGCTGTGTATCCCAATCACTGCGTTTTTTGAAAATATGTTTTGGCCGAAATGAAGCACACACCGCGACTGCTGTACGCAAGTTTGTGCAAAAGGTTCGTGAGACTGGTATTCTAGTGGACAACACTCATGGTCCCCATCGTCGTACGGTGCTGGTATGCTAGTGGACAACACTCATCGTACGATGCGCACTCGTGAGAATGTGGCTGTTGTGGCCGAGAGTGTGAGACTCAATTCACGAACATCAACTCGCCATTGATCTCAACAGCTCAACTTCTGCAGAAAACCTCAGAAAAGTCTTCGCAGATTCTGTATTATCCTTAATGTAATATAAGAATAATCGCTTAAAAATAATATTGTAAGGCCAACGGCTGTCTTACATGGACTCTCCTCTACAGCTTCAAGGTACTAACCAGCATTGAGAAGATAACTCCATGGAGGTGTTCGAAGCCGAAGTGAATTATATTGAGACAATAAAAAAACTCAAAAAACTCAAAAACATTTCATGCACTAGCCTGAGGAGAATTCTGCACAATGATCTCGGATTCTTTGCTTACAAGGTCCAATTGACTCAGCAGTTGAAGGCGCACGATCGCCCGCTTCTTTATCGCTTCACAGTTTCGGCCTAAGAGCCGCTTAAATTGGACAAGAATTTTCGGCAATAAAATAAAAAAGCTTAAAAAAATAAAAAAGACATCTTTTCTGACGAGGCGCATTTTCATCTCGGCGGTCGCATTTGGGGCTCGAAAAATCCGCACGTTATTGTCGAGAAGCCAATGCATCCACTGAGGATGACAGTTTGGTGTGGATTTTGGAGTGGTGTCATCATTGGACCATTTTTCTTCGAAAATGAGGCTGGGAAAAACGTTTCGGTTTGGGCAATGTGGCGTAGTGGGTAGGTGCGTCGACTCCTACGCTCGATATTCTATTTTCGATTCCTGAAAAAAAAACCTAACATTTTTTCACGGCTCCACTTCTTTTGAGTCAATGCCCAAAGAGTATAACTGTCTAGAAAAAGCTTCTCAATCTCGCCGTTCGGAGTCGGCATTAAACTATAGGTCCCCTCCGCTCGTGACAGAACAATAGCACGCACAACACGAGTGGTTGCTGAGAAGCTGGGCCCAGGTCCACCTCGGACTGTAGCGCCGCCATTATTATTATTATTATTAACAACGTTTCGGTCAACGGTGGGCGTTACAGAGCCATGTTAACTGACTTTTTTTTTTTACTGAAATTAAAGACATGGATTTGGACGAGCTCTGGTTCATAGAGGATGGCGCGCTATGCCATACAGCCCATGCCACAATCAAACTTTTGCGCATAAAATTCCCAAATCGTGTTATTAGACGTCTTGGTGATGTCAATTGGTCGCCTCGTAGCTGCGATTTGACCCCTTTGGACTTTTTTTTGTGGGAAACCGTGAAAGAACGATGTTAGGCCAATATCATCCAAGCAAGTCCATCCAAGTGTGCTACAGCCCGAAACCATCAACAAGGTCTTGTAAAAATGGGGTGACAGAATGCGCCAGTGCGAAGCCAGCCGAGGTAGCCACTTGAACGACGTTGTATTTCATAATTAATGGAAATGTTTGTTTTTACTAATAAAGGCATAATAGATGAAAAAAAAAATAAATTTTGCTTATTTTATTGCATTTTTAAAAAGAAACTTATATTTGGCCCACAGTGCATATCACTCTTTTTACAGTTTTTATGAATATTTGGCTTAAAATTCCGCCACTAGGATGAGGACCTAAGATGAGGACCATGCCATCAGAGCTCTTCAATTTTGGCCGCTAAGGTCTGGTATGCACCAGACCGTCTGTACAATTTAGGAAAACGAAACGCATGCCCGACGACTGAAATATCAGTTCCATATACCCATCTCATCTCATCTCACTTTCAGTGACCCGCATGTTCCACTAAAGGGGTCGCGGGGGCAATGCATGCACGAGAGATCTCTAGGCATCTCGATCCTCCGCCATCGACTCTAGCTCATCAGGAGCTATGCCCAAGCGCAACCAGGCAAGTGTTTGGACTTGGTCCAACCATCTCGTCCTAGGTCTGCCAAGCGGTCGCCTACCTAATGGAATCGCATTCAGGGCACGCCTCGGAAGTCGTGATGATGGGGACATTCGTGTCCAAACCGTCGAAGTAGAGCCCTTTCCGTTCGAAGCAGCTGCCCAACATTGAGTTCCTCTCGCACTGCCGTGTTTCTCACCCTATCCCGGCGAGTAATTCCCACAACAGCGCGAAGAAATCTCATCTCGGCAGCTTGTATTCGCGATCTTATTCTCCATATACCCCATCCACAACAAACAAAATTGTCGAATTTGGAACGATACCAATGCAAATGAGATCCAAGAGCGTCGAATGCATCCCGAAAAAAATCACTGTTTGATGTGGATTTTGGACTGGCGGCGTCATTAGTCCATATTTCTTTTAAAACGTAGCGACGTGGGCCAGGCCATCACCGTCAACTGCGAGCGCTATAGGAAGATGATTGCCAACTTCTTTTGGCCTCAATTGAATGAAATGGACACCAAGGACATGTGATTTCAACAAGGCACACAGCTCACGCCACATTGGAAATTCTGCACAAGCGATTCGAGGGCATGGTCATCTCACGTGAAGGTGATGTGAACTGGCCCCGATTTGATCCTGTTAGACTTTTTCTTGAGGGGGTTTCTGAAGTCGCAGGTCTGTGCGAATAAGTCACAAACCACAGCGGCCCTCAAAGGCAACATAACCCAAGCCATCGGTCAAATTCAGCCTGATTTAGGCGCAAGAGTCTTGGAAAATTTGACATTTCGGATATGCTCCAACCACAGAACCCGCGGCGGGCATTTGAACATACATACATATGTATATGTTTGCATAAGCCTTTCAAACGAATAATAAAGTGCGAGTGAGCACGGGGAAGGTTCCGTCACATAATATTGATGGATGATTTCTAAATATCAAACGACGTTTCCAAACTATTTCAGTTGAATTTTCTTCTAACTTCAACCCAAATCAACCATTCATTACTACATTCAAACAAACAAGCATCCACCCACACATATACCTACATCTCTATCCAAGTTTATCCAACACAGAAAATCCCTTCCATCCATACGGTGCGTGTGTACACTGCTGTTGGGCGTTTAGGGGTTGAGATCTATCTAAGAGATAACACTCCTCAACACATAAAGTGGTCGAACACAGCATAAAATTTATGTGTGAAAATGAAAATAGTTATCGTTTTAAATCTTAGATATCTCAAAATTTCAACATAAATCGATATTTTGAAAGTTATCATTTCTCAATGCTTACGCCGAGGTGTTAAAATCTGCGTTTTTAGATCTTCAAAATTCGCATGTTGGTTGGTTGACCGTTTTTGGCCAATATCTCCAAAACTATTAAGGCCAGAATGCTCTAAATTGTTTTAAATGAAAGTACTCAATGAAGCCAAGTTTTTGTGATTTTTTCAAATTTTTAAACACTTTGGTTTAGAAATATCAGGGGGGATGCATTAAAAAAGACTTTGGATATTTTCCAAATGGTACTTTGGATCAAAAACTGTTGAAGCAAACCTCTACCTCATTCGGCAGATTTGACCTATTTTCGCCATTATACGACCCCATTACTTCACTTGTCCATCTGAGAGTTCTTGAGATACATAACTTACAAAACAGGGCCTGGTTTTACTAACACGATTCTTCATTCATAGGGATACTACCCTTTTTCGTAAAGATAAATGTTAGTTATTCCTGATTTTTTGAAAAGTGCAATCATAACCTTAAAATTTTTTGTTGAATTCGATCATCCTTTATTCACAAAATTTCACAGTATAACAGTTACTAAATACAGATGAAATACGTGGACTGTTTTTGAATTTTGTACAACTGAACAAGGTATAAAAATGTCGCAAGTAACTCCGTTGAAAATAGAGATTGTGCTATTATGTGGACTTGTCTTGAATAGGCACGGATCTGCTCCGCTTCCATAACTTGCTCCATTTTGCCTTTTTCTTCTGGAACTACAAAGAAAAACAATACACACACTTCCCATATCGCAAAATATGAATCCAGAGAAAACTTACATGAATAAATTGCATAACAATTGGTGCAAGATAAAAAATTGCTAGAGGAATGATTATGTAAGGAAGAATCATGTATTCCTCCATCGTGCTAGCTCCAGAAGCTGCGCTACTTCCTGTAGACGGCTTACCAGTTGCAGCTGCAGTGACGGCACTACCAGCAGCTGCTGCAGCGGCAGCGACAGCATCAGCTGCTGCTGTTGTTACTTCAGCCATGCTTTTAGATTTTCTCTTTTTTTCTTCAAGATGGAGCAGGGACTAGAAGATCGGCACAATTCAGGCGAAGTTTTGTAATATAAAAACGTGCGAGTATAACCAAGCTCAAAATAATTGTGAATAATCGAGTGTGATTTTTTGTGATATATTTTCACAGCGCACACTTGGATGGATATAAAAAAAAAATGCACAGTAGTGAAATTTTGAAGACTATTCAATTTGGTTTCAATTTGATTCAATTTGAACAATTTTGCCATTTTCTAAGGATAAACTACAAGGTTCAGGCATGTTCTATAATTTTACTGAGCGTATTTTAACGCACGTCTGTTTCAAGCATAACAGAAAGGAAGACCTCGATTCCACTGGGCTGCCGGGTATCCGCTTGAGCCAGAACCCTCTTTTTTTTTCTTCCTTTTTTTTCGGTGGATTTTTGAGACACTACTGGAGCACTCAGACTCAAAACTGGTCCATTGTACTGCCAGGTAGCAACCTACTCCAGTGCCGTTAATTTGATCCCAACGGCAAATGGTGACTGGACCAAATTCGATTTCACTGGGATTCGAACTTGCGACCCCTTGAACTAGGAGCAGGCACTAAACCAACTGCGTCATCAAATCGTTTCAGAACCCTCTTACTTTCCTTAAATTAACGAGATGTAAGAAATAAGAGTCTTCTTAAATTTCACACATCGGTTTTAGCACAGAGTCGACAACATTTGTGGCAGCAAAACGGGGCCTAGTTCTACACCACTTCCACCTACCTCCCTGTATTGTGGCAACTGAAGGACACTATGTCGGTCTTCATGTCCCCCAGAGAACGTACACTTCCTTTAACGAAAAACAAGAGTTCCCCTTCACCATAAAAAAATCAATGTCCACCCAATTAAATGGGGATAAAAACTTGTTATAAATATTGTTTCGCGCCATCTTTACGGGCTTCCAGCAATTTGTTTCAATTACCCGCAGGTGTTTCCCTGAATTCGAAATACAGTTCACCACCTATACCGTGATTCAGATAGTTATCGGCACTTAATTGATGTCTTACTGAACCCGATGTCGAGCGTTGGATGCACGAGTCTTTCCATTTCACTTCGAGCATTGTGTCGAGATGGATCTAATCGTCAGAGTCGTTTGTGTCTGCTTTTGTATCTCAGTTGTAGTGGCAAGAGAAAATTGCTCGTCTGATCCTGGATTTGGGCTGGAGCTGGCACAGCGTTTCAATCTAAACGAGCGTCTATTTGATAAGTGCAATGCACATTACATCGAGAAGCGTCGCATTGATCCAACTTTTCGTGGTAATCCCAGGTTGAGAGTTGATGTTTTGGCTGAAAAATTTCACATGGTGCCGTCCGCAAAGGAGCGACAAACTGATTCCCTCATTCGGCTTTTGAATAAAGTTGCACTGGAGTATTTGGCTAAATGTCCACCCATCATCTACTATGACAGTTACGTTGAGCAGTCGGAGAGCTTTATTTTGCAGAAACTCTTTAAGGTAAGTGGAGTCAGTTTATGAAAGTGGTTGTTCAAAAAAGACTTACAATTCAATGGACTGGACAGAACAAAAAAAGGATTCAGTGTGAGTAACAATAAATTAGAAAATAGTCCGACAATTGGCTTGCCAGCCGAGTACAGTGGTTTTTTTCTTTCATGAGCGTTTTTGAAGTACTCAGACTCAAAACTGAGTCCATTGTACTACCAGATAGCAACCTACTCTAGTGCCGTTAATTTGATCCCAAGGGCAAATGGTGACTGGACCAGATTCAATTTCACTGGGATTCGAGCCTGGGACCCCTCGAACTTGGGGCAGGCACTTAACCAACTGCGCCATTCAGTCGCTTTGTGCAGCGGCTTAGTGCAATAATTGTGTCGCGTCAGAGGAAACAGAAAATATAAAGTATTTTCATTTTGTGGCACAGTGAAATCTACCAAGATGACCACCCTTACAAGTAGGCCGCATGTGAAGTTGGGATGAATATCACTGCACGAAGAACATTTTATGAAAAATATTTTCAAAATGCCTGTATATTTTGGAAACCTGTCTTTTTGGAAACGTGCACGTAAATTTCTTTAAAAAAAACTGCGGAAGTTGGCCGCAAAGAAAACTAACCGCTGCAATGGATGCAAGTACATATTTGCAACAGGCAAATCCAGGTGGGCATAGTGGGCAGGTGCGTCGACTCCTACGCTTGATGTTCTCGGTTCGATTCCCGAAAAAACACCAAACATTTTTTCACGGCTCCACCTCTTTCGAGTCACTGACAGTGCTCAAAGAGTATAATTGTCGCAACTCGATCACTCTTTATTGTTCGTTTTCGTCGGTCGTTACCGAGGGTGGTCCGAAAAACATCCATTGTGATTATATTGGAACCGGAGCCGGATTCGGAGGCAATTTAAACCAGAAGTTCTGACATATAGGATTCGAAATCGAAGCTCCATATCATCCCTGCTTTCCTTCCTTTGTTTTCCTTTAAACATCTAGTCTTCTGATTCGATAAGCTTCTAAATAACTTCGATTAGAATTTGTAGACATTGATCCTATGTCACAACCGACCAGCTTTTCACTCTAAAAATGGTACTCGAGAAGGCTTGGGAGCCAAACCGATCTACAGTTGTTTTGTAGATTTGGAGAAGGCATACGACCGAGTTCCTCGAGGTAAACTCTGCAGTGTTCTGCAGGAGTATGGGATTGATGGTTCTTTGTTGAGGGCCATTCAGTCTCTATATACAAACTGTGTTGGGGTTAACGGTAGTAAATCAACGCCTTTCACCGTGGGCTTCGCGAAGGGTGCGTCTTGTCACCTCTTCTTTTTATTATATATTCAAGTATGGACTAGATGTTGCAGCGCAGTCAGGGAATGATGGGAGAGTTGGGGGTAAGTCATCTTTTTTTGCAGCTGGGTCAATTTTGAAACAGCTTGGTAGATCTGTAAGCAGGAAGGCCGAGCTTGGTGTCAAAGCCAAGTTAGTGGATTTTAACTCAGTATTTGTTCAAGCTCTCAGCTATTGTCACGAAATTTGAGTAATGACCGAAGGAATAAAATCGCGAATACAAGCTGCCGAGATGAGATTTATTCGTGCTGGTGTAGGGATTACTCGCCGGAATATAGTGAGAAACACGGCAGTGCGCGAGGAACTGGCTATGCTTCGATGGTTAGGTCATGTGGCACGAATGTCCTCATCATCACGACTTCCGAGACGTGCCTTAGGTTAGATTAGGAAGGGGAGTGTGATGTTGAAAAAGAAAAACATCACTTAAACTCGGCGGCAGTCGTGTGACAATCATTTTTACTTTCTAGTAAGCCAAGACGAGTTGGCCTCTTTTTGTATTGTGTCGTTTATGATCCAGTACAATGCGCTAATCGGTGGCCGCAGTGATGTGCCCGCCTCACTGATGTCCATATCAGATCCTCGTCTAGCCAATTTATCTGCTCTCTCGTTCTTTGCGATTAAGCTGTGGTCCGGCATCCAGCAGAGTTTGACTTTTCGATGACTGATGGACATTTTCTGGAACCCCTCTAGCTAGGAGGACCCCTCGAACTAGGTGCAGGCACTTAACCAAGTGCGCCATCCAGTCGTTTGGCTGATGGACCTTAGTGAGTCGCGACAATTCATAACAGTCTTTGATAAAGAATAAAGGCGTGCCTTGAATGCGATTCCATCAGATAGCGAACGCTTGGCAGCCCCAGGGCGAGATGGTTGGACCAAGTTCAAAAACTCGCCTGGTTGCGCTTGGGCATAGCTCCTAATGAGTAAGGGTCGATTGCGGAGCATCGAGTGGCCTGAAGAAGTCGCGTGCGTGGATTGCCCCCGCGCTTCTTTTTGTGGAACATGCGAGGAACGGAAAATTAATGAATGAATAAATGTTTTTATCTTAGAATAGTTGAGTGTCCAAATAGTACACGAATCCACTGAGATGAGGCCTGAAGATTTATGGGAGTTCTTGCTGCCATTTGCTGCGATCAAGAGGGGTTAGATGAAAGCTGACCTCAAGTGCATCCGAAGAGATGGTTTCGGCACGCCACCTATGCAGCTTCAAGCTTGGCGTTGCTTGGTTTTGTCTGGACAGTGGGCAAAACAGAGATCCAGTGGGTCATTTGTGGTCGTAGAGCTAATTTTTTGTTACTCATACAAAGTGTGGCCATTCGAGCTCGTTCTAATACATTCAGTCTACAGTTGAGTTTCTTATCTAAGATGAGTTCCAGATTCTTCGCAGTATCGGAGAAAACACAAATGTTGCCATTAATGATTAGGAGGTCAATGTGTGTGATTTTATATTTCCTTGTAGAGAGGATGATTTCATTCTTCTGAGCGTTGACACTAAAGCCGAACAAACAAATGAATTTAACTCAAGATGGACTTCACTTTTTCAGAGTTTCCCTTTAACGTACTATCACGGACAGATAAACAAAAAATATGATGTCATCAACCCCAGTTTACGGTCAACAATTGACATGAATTGCCGCAGCTACATATTGTTCCTTTCCGATCCCTTGATGACTCGCAAGATTATTGGCCCACAAGTCGAATCACGCGTCATAGTTGTGGCAAGATCCAGTCAATGGAAGCTGCAAGACTTTTTGTCATCCGAGAAATCGTCGAATATCGTCAACTTGTTAGTGATTGGAGAATCCATAGGATCAAATACGGAAGCAGTTAAATGAAAGCATTATTTTCCCAGGAGTGGTTTATTAATGCTTGTCTAACTTTTCAGGAACGCCCATATGTGCTCTACACTCACAAACTGTACGCAGATGGTCTTGGCGCCAATGCACCGGTTGTCTTGACCAGCTGGGTGAAGGGCGTCCTCTCCCGGCCGCACATCAACTTGTTCCCTAAGAAATTCCGTGGAGGCTTCTCCGGACATCGGTTCAACATTGCTGCCGTCAATCAGCCGCCTTTTATTTTTCGAATCCGAAAACTGGACTCATCGGGACAGAGCTATGTGCACTGGGATGGGATTGAGTACAGACTGATCAGCATGATCGCGAGACAAATGAATTTTTCGTTTGAAATTGTTGAGCCTAGGGATTCGCAGGTTTTGGGGTGAGTATGGACGAGTTTGCGAAGAGTTTCGTTGATGAATTCTGTGCACAGGTCTGGTAATTCAATTGTTAACGAAGTGAAGCTACGCAGGAGTGATCTGGGAATGGCTGGAGTCTACATAACCGAGGACCGATTGCTGGAGATTGACATGTCTCAAGGACACTCGAGGGACTGTGCCGCATTCATCACTCTGGCCTCGAAAGCCCTTCCCAAGCAAGTGAATTTGACATTTTTAACAAGCACGCACGTAGTAGAATACGCACATTCAAAAATACACTCAAGACTGCAAGAAATCGAAGATTAACCTCGAAGATTAACCTCCTCACTCTACTTTTCAGATATCGCGCCATTCTGGGTCCCTTCCAGTGGCCTGTGTGGGTAGCACTTACAACCATTTACCTAGGAGCCATAGTCCCCATAGTCTTCACTGACCAACTGACGCTCAAGCACTTGATTGGAAACTGGGGCGAGATCGAGAACATGTTCTGGTATGTCTTCGGCATGTTCACGAACGCATTTACGTTTACCGGAAAGTATTCATGGAGCAACTCGAAGAGATTCTCAACAAGGCTTCTCATTGGTTTCTACTGGTTGTTCACTATAATCATCACATCTTGCTATACAGGATCAATCATTGCCTTTGTGACTCTGCCTGCCTTTCCAGCAACGATCGATTCTGTGAACGACCTTCTGGGCTTATTCTTTCGAGTTGGCACGCTAGGTAACAAAGGAATTGAGTCTCAAGACAGTTTAACGAACACTCTGCATCGCTCTTCCAGATCGCGGTGGTTGGGAGAGTTGGTTTCGTAACTCCACACATGATTCCACAGCCAGACTGTACAAGAAGATGGAATTCGTCAGTTCTCTGGAGGAGGGTATCGGCAACGTTTCACAGTCGTTCTTCTGGAACTATGCGTTCCTTGGATCTCGAGCGCAATTGGAATACTTGGTGCAGTCTAATTTCAGCAACGAGTAAGTGGCCATTTCTCAAATTTAGTCAAAACCCAGTTAACCTTGTTTGTCTTTTCAGCGCATTGAGCCGTCGCTCTGCTCTCCATCTGAGTGAAGAGTGTTTCGCCCCGTTTCACATTGGATTTGTGCTGCCAAAGGACTCCGTCTATTCCAGGAACATTAACCAGGCAATCCTTTTGGCTCAGCAGAGTGGCCTTGTGACAAAAATCACCAATGAGGTCTCATGGGCCATGCAAAGATCAGCTTCGGGAAAACTCCTCCAGGCAAGCTCTTCGCATGCCCTCCGTGAGCGTATTCAAGAGGAACGACAGCTTACCACTGCCGACACCGAGGGTATGTTCCTCTTAATGGGAATTGGCTACCTTTTGGGTGCCATTGCACTGGGTTCAGAAATCATCGGCGGTTTCACAAACAAATGCCGGCAGATCATCAAGCGAACCCGACGATCGTCGTCCATAGTATCTTCGCGTAGGAATTCTGAAGACATCACTGACAAGCAGGAGCTAGCTGAACATTTGCGAAGAAAGGCAGAGCGTCAGGATCTAAACGATGGAGATGGCGCTAAGAAGACATTCTTTGGAATCAAGGAACTAAATCTAACCAAAGCGACCCTGAAGGAGTTGTACGGATCCTACAATCGACCTGAACCGAATTTCATTTTTCAGAACGGTAAGTTGATTTTGGAAACGAACGCTCAGTCAACTGAGTCTTCGTTGCGGACAACAGCATCGTCCAGTGCTGGGGAATATGCACAGCAGTTGGATGCTTACATTAATGTCCACGATAACGAAGGGAATCCAGTGGGGACTGTGAAAATTGAAAGTTCAACTAGCGAACCAGAGGATGCCTTCGGAAGCTTGATTACCGATAAGAATTTGGGTTCGAAGTACGATAATTTGAAGCTGTTCGATGAGAAGCAGCAGTAGGATCTGGAATTCTGTCATTTTACCAAAGCCAGTCATCAATTGACACCACCTTAGAGGTTAAATAGATCCAGACTCACCTTCAGACAGTTCTAGAGCCTCATTCCTTTCAAAATAATCCCGAATAAAAACACCATTGTCTCATTATTACAGTCTATAATTTATTAAAATAAATACAAAATGTTTTAACCAAACATAATTACATCGTTTAAGTTAAGATTTAAAAAAGAGATTTAAGTAAATAAAATACCTCGCCTGCATCGCACTGCTTCGTCGGCATTGTTCGTTCTTCGTTCCTTCAAAAAAGTCTCAATATTTCACATAAAATAATAAACTAGAGCCAAAAGAGTTACGATCTACTGTTGACAGGACGCACCCGTTCGAGGGCGTCAATCTGGACACACTAAACGCGAATAAGATGAAGACAAACATTTCAACGGGGAAACTAATGACACACAGTGAACGGAAGGTTATTTGAGATTACTAACTTCTCATATTTTCTTGTTCGAGTTGGTAAACACATCGAGTATCTTTAATGACTTTCTGGGAGACATTTAAGAGGATTTGGTTTGGAAAATACATGAATGTCGATTAAATTGTTAATTTTTTTTTTGTTGTTTTTATGAATAATGTGATGACTTGAGTTTTAACGTCGTGCCACGAATCAGGCACTTGCCAGACCAATTGCAATGCCACCAGCGAAGGCAGTCAAGAATAGGTGTAAGTCATTCAATTTTGGTCCATTCTCGTCGCCAATTAGGTTGCTGTACCACTTCCTTCCCTTTCGCATTTTCCTTTTTAGGGTATCCTCGGCACGGTCTAAATTGCGATCGACGAAACGTTCGGCCTGAAATGAAAGAAAAAAATAGAAAAGGTTTTATTACATCTGCGGAAATGAATTTAATTGTGTATTCGAGAGAAGTTTGGACTGTATTGCAGGTAAGACAACCGTCAGGGTGGTATGTATTAGTGGATCATGGTTGGGCGTATGCACCAGCTCATCTGTAAGAATTTCAGTATCGTTTGCCCGATCCACAAGAGAGATCCCTTTGACTGCGTCATCAATCGAGGGATAAGTCTCCTTAACATCGCGTACAAGATCTTTGCTGCCATTCTGGCCAGGGAAGTCCACCAACGATCAAACCTTCACACTGCGGCAGATCCTGGAAAAGACCCAATAAATGCAAACCGACACATACTACCTTTTCGAAAAATTACTTCTTTCGAGTCACTGACAATGCTCAAAGAGTATAACTGTCTAGAAAAAGCTTCTCAATCTCGCCGTTCGGAATCGGCATTAAACTGTAGGTCCCCTCTGTTCGTGAGAGTACAATAGCACGCACAACACGTGTGGTTGCTGAGAAGCTAGGCCCAGGTCCACTTCGGACTGTAGCGCCGCCATTATTATTATTATAACCACTGTTTTGGGCTCAAAAGGCAATTGAATAATACAGCCCTCTCTCGAAGGACCAAGCTGACTTTATGAAAGACATTGATCATCCCAGTCCTGTTTTACGGCGCAAGGGCATCGACAATATCTCAAGCAGATAAGGTCTTTTCGAGAGAAATGTATTGCCGGCAAACTTTGGTTCTGTTTCCGTTGACGGCATTTAAAGGAGAAGGCTTAACCACGAACTGTATAGGCTGTACAGTGACTTAAATCTAGCCAAGCGTCTACGGATCCAACGCCTGAGATGGCTAGGCTAGGCAAGAGCGTATGTACAACACAGCTCCGGCCCGAAGAGTCTTCAACTTTGAGCCTTTGAGACAACGCAACAGAGGACGTCCACGCACATGGTGACGCACACAAGTCGAGGGGGACCATGGCCGGTTGTGAGAGAAACTAGAGACAGGTGGCAAGATATCGTACCGGCTGAAAAGGCATGTTCGGTGAGGCCCAGATCCACCTTGGACTGTAGCGCCCTAAGAAGAAGAAGAACCTTAGAAAGGCTGGAGGAAGATCCGCCTTTTTATCGAAAAATTGTCGAAGTTCACTTCTGGTAAATAATAATAACAATATATAAGGGCGGCGCTACAGTGCGAGGTAGACTTGAGCCTAGCTTCCCAACAACGACACGTGTTGTGCGTGCTATTGTTCTCTCACGAGTGGAGACCTACCGTTTAACGCCGACTCCGAACGGCGGGATTGAGATTGAAGCTTTTTCTAGACAGTTATACTCTTTGAGGATTATCAGTGACTCAAAAGAGGTGGAGCCTTGAACAATTTTGTTTTGAAAAATTGTTGCTTGTGCTGGGATTTGAACCTAGACTGTGAAAGTCATGTCACATGGCCACGACGCCCATTTCTGGTAAATGGGTATGTTAACAAATAAGACTACCGGCCCGCCGACAGTAGGACCGTAGTTTAGGACCGGCGTATTATTCACGAGGGTGAAGTAACCCAGAATGAAAATTCCAACTAAAATAAAAAAAAATAAATTTGGTTTGGAAAAGGTGTGACTTTATTCGAAGTACTATCCAGGCTCTTGCCATTTCCTCACCCAAGCAACACGCGCACCGATCGACGAACGTTAAATTTGCAGCCCTTAGACAAATGCACGCGCGAAGCGATTACACGCGCAAGATGAATTTCGCTGCGTATACATTTTCGACATGAACCGCATTCAATCGATCGACCGGCGCCGTTTATGAGACACGCAAATTACATTCATAAGCATAACAGACGGAATCATTGACCCTTTCTTTTAGAGATGATCGTGGGAACTGCCGCTATCGTTCAAAGTTCAAAAGAACTTTTCTTTTTCTGACTCAAAATGCATGAGCTGAACAAAGTCTGCATGTGATTCCAGCAAGACGGCGACACACGCTACACAGCGCGCGAATCGGTGGGCCAATTGAGAAATGAGTTTTATGAGCAATTTATCTCTCGTTTTGGATCAGTGTATTAGTGTCGGCTAGATCGTGCGATTTACGGTCTTCAGACGGTTTTTTGAGGTTATGTCAGATTACTCGTCTACGCCGAAAAAACAGAGACAATGGCAACATTACCTGAGTTATTAGCGAGATATGATCGAAAAAGTGACTAAAATTTGGACTCTCTGTATGGAGTCTTCGACTCTGACCCAGAGGGACAAAAACAGAGCACATTCACGTCTAAGGTTTGGTACCCAAGTGAAGAGAGACCTTAACCAACTTGGAGTACGCAATTGGCGACAACTAGTAAAAGGACGTGCTAGCTGACGAGGTTTGTTGGGTGAAGCGCAGGCCCACCCCGGACTGTAGCACCACAAGAAGTATGGGCCACTTAAAACGTAAACATTTACACGAAATAGTATTTAAAAGGAAAGTGCCAAGCATTTTGCCAACTCAAATAAAAATTAAATACACTTTTCCAATTTTCCCGTTTTTTCTTTGACGGCTAAAAAACAAACTCCTAAAAGATCACCCTTTACATATGTAAAGCCTTTTGCAGCAAAAAAGTGATAAGATGCAAGAACAAGAAACATGCGCAATCGTATACATCATAAGGACCCATCTGTAAACTCTTTCAAACTGAAATCAAAGATCAACGAGCAAACTAAAAATTTCATGATTTAGATACAGATATAGATATAGTTCAAAAACCAAGCCGCGTAATGTAAAAAACAATTAAGAAGAACAGTTTCAACCACAAACCATGCAAAGCGAATAAAAGTTCTTAAATGATGAATGAAAGAAATGTGTAATGAGTCACACAGGGTTACACTTAATTAACATTACACAACAGTAAACTCAACATTTCATCAAAAATATCAGTTTATTTCAATTAGTAAACGTAAATACAAAAATAAATAGGCAATTAAAAGAAGATGAAAAAAACTAGGTTAGGTTTGCAACAAATGTTGTTCCTCTCCCTAATTCGTTCCCTCTTCCATTTTAATAAAATAAATTCATAAAACGAAGCCGAAATATGTAAGTCGTTCGTTTTGAGAAAAAAATGAGATGATAACTGCGAACTTTTCAGCTTGTTAACTTATGAAGTGAGTGTTAATCATAACCCTTTATTGGAACTGTTTGTTTTGCTTTTTTGGTTATTCGCAATGCAGGCGTGGGTAAAACATTACAAGTGATATTGGAAGAACTTGAGGCTGAGAAGTAAGCTGAAGGGGCAAATTTAAACTACATTGATCCAAGTCCAAGGAGAATGCCGCCAACAAAACCAACCACAAAATACTCATTTGAGCTGTTTCGCAGCATTTCTGTGCTCTACATGGAGAGAGAAAAAGAATAGAAATTGAGTCAAATTTGTTCTGGGATGGAAAAGCACACAAGGTTTTAGTTTGCTTATAGGTGAGTGAATGGAGTCTCAGTTTGAAGCGCAAATGATGATTGATTCTTACCTTGTCCACCCAGCTGCGTTCTTGGCCAGTGACTGCATCTTCAACACGATCGGCAACTTTGTCAATTTTTTTTGTCACTTTCGACCAATCGACCTTGATCAAGCCTTCGTTATGAGCGATCTCCAACAAGATAATACTTCCGCCAGCAATGAAGGCTGCCATCTTTCCAACTTTACCTGTGGCAAAACCAGTAAGCCTGAAATGGAAAAATTCATGAATTTTGATTCAATTTGTATTTGTATACATTAAAATCTCTATAAAGTGTCGCAGCGAGTAAGTGTGTTGACTCCAACTTTCTTTTTGGTTCAGATCTCAGCATAGACAACACAGTTTAAATTTTTTCGAGTTATTATCAAGAAAAAGTTTCTCACACTCGCCGTTTAGAGTCGGCATTAGACATAGGTCCCATTCACTCGTAAGAGCACGAACAACAGGCGTGGTTGCCGTAGAACCTAGGCCCAAATCTGAAGAAGCTAGACTCAGACTGTAGTGGACAACTTCTTCGTCTTCTTCTTGTGGCACTACGGTCCGATACAGCTAGCATGATCTTTCTCCAGCTATCTCTAAATGAGCATATCAAGCTGTTTGAGGTCCCTCCTCACTTGTGTGCGCCACCTCTATAGCGTTGTTCCACAGGCTCAGAGGCGAAGATAAACAACTTTCAGTCCCTATACACAAAAACTCCTCTGATTAATGGAGTCTCAGTATCATTTGCCAGATCCACAAGAGAGAATAGTTGACTGCCTCAACTATAGAGGAATCAGTGTGAGCCTGAAATTGTTCGTGGTAGGTGCTTGTCAGTGTGATTTCAGGCCAGGGAAATCCATAGTAGACCAGATCGTTACATTACAGCAGATCCTGGAAACGACCCAAGAAATGCACATCGTCGATTTCAATATTGAGCTATATAACGGCATGTCTAGTTTTGACATTCCTGCCAAACTCGTCAGACTGAGCAGGATGACGATGGAGAACTCTCGCTGCTCCATCAAGGTCGGTAAAGAACTCATCGAGACCTTCCATGTTAAAAAAAAGGTTTTAGGCAAAATAACGCGTTGCAATGTGACTTTTTCAACATAATTCTTGAGAAGATTATGTAAAACTCAATCGTGTGCTGACCAAGAGACACGATCTTTGAAAAGTTCGTACAATTGCTGCCATACGCGTATGACCTTGGTGTGATTGGTCGAACACCGAGCCGGCAATTAAGTGATTGATAGCACTGAAACGGAAGCGGTAAAAATGGGTCTGGCGGTAAACGAGTGCAAAACGAAGTACATACAGCCTTGGCCAAATGTACTGCTTTTGTCTTTGTTGCCAAATCACTTATCGGAAATAATTAGTTTGAATTTTATTGTTTTCGGCGACACTATCTGAGGTTGTAAACGATTTTTATTTTTTCCTCTCATTTCATTAATTTTTTTTGCTTTTTGAAGATATAACGAATCTTAAAGGGTGTCTAATACATTTGGCAAAGGCTGTACATATAAGCTGTCATCCAGTAAGGGCGCACAACGCCGAAAAATTAGCCAGAACGTCGCAATGGGCAACTATAATTTCGAGGCAGCGAATACTTGGCGATAACTGCAAGAACAAGGAATACCCGCGTACTTTATGATCTGCAACTACTCACTGAGTCAAAATCCATTTTCCATGCTGACTCTGCTGTAAGTCATTCCAAGTCATTCTTGAAATTTGCATCAAGAAAACGAAGTAGCGGCGTCAAACATAATAAGCTGCAACTAAAAAATTGTGCTCGAATTGTAGCTCTCTGGGCCACAAAATATTTCGTTTGTCGGTCGCGAGGCTTTCCGAAGCCGCAATCAATATTTAACAATTCGAACGATTGCAACACTTCAAGATGCTTATAAGTGCGGACACACTGTTTCAGACTAAGACTCTTCAAGTAATCATTTCACACACGATTGGTTTATGGCACTTCCAAGTTCAGATCTTGGCCGTACTACACTCGTTGTTGCGAAACATGAATGGAAACTTTGCAGCGACTTTGCGTAGGTACTTCTCAGTTGCATCAATAAACTTATCTAAATCGTTTTCCATTTAAAGTACATCGAACATTCGTGCAAGATTAGTTTTCAGAATAAACCATAGATTAGGGGTTATAAATTGATTTGGACATGGATGGATTCAAATAATTTGTGGTCGATCTATATCTGCTTCGATATTTAGGAACTAAACTTGAGTGTATACATGTCTGAATGTTATGCGTTATTAATAAGCTTCCGGTGAGATTTGCATATTGTTTACAAGCAGTTAAAATCGATAATTCTGCGAAGCCCCTTGGCTTGCCCGCAGGAACTTCGTTTGTGTGTTTTCCGGAAGCATAAATCTCCACAGATGTCCGGAACAAAAGAGGGAACTTTTTTTTCTTTTGGTCTTATTGCTATTTTTAGATTTCGTTGGAACATAGTTTTAATGGAAAAACGCATAATTTGGTATGAATCGGGCGACTTGTGCATTTGCAGCGTTAATTGGAATGGTAAGGAAGAAAGAAAGAACCAATTAAGCCTTAAGTGATCATCTACATTTTCGCTTACACAAAGTTCTAAAATATGATATCTGCATGATCTCACAAGGAAACCACAATGCAAATCCGCTGAGTTGCATTTGTTCAACCTAAACCTATTCAGAGCAAAACAAAACGCGCATAGCTATGAATGTATTGAATTTATTCAGAGAATTTGTATACATATAAACAGACGAGACGTAAACACGGCTATTTTTAAGAGTTTCGCCGCAAACTTGAAAACCAATCAATATACACTCGAAGAGTTCATTTTTAACGACCCATGTAGCGTGCAATCACCCTGACATCATCATCAACTGAATACAGACATCGGTTCTTAAATCTGCTATTATAGCATTGATTACTCATGATAACAAAACCGGCACCTCACCGCATGCGGTCGAATCACAATCGATTGACGAAGCACGAAGATTACGTCCAACCACCGAAACTGATAGAAGGCGACATTTCCCCAGACATAGGCGATGCGCACGGAAGACAAACAATATTTCACAAAATTCAAAGAAACAACAATAAATTACGTCATCCCCGCAAAATAAGAAAGAGTGCTTCTCCTAAATTGCCTCCCCACACCAAAGTAAGTATGGCGCTTTGGTTATCTAATCAGAGAATACCCAAGAACAATAAGAAAATCAAACAACTCACCATCCTGATGCAGCACCAATGAATATCTGCGAATAAGCCGAACGGGAGCTGATATCACCTAAGATTCCGCCGAGGAATTTCGAAGCAGACTCGGACATTTTCTCGATTTCTTTATTATTCAGTTCCTTCTTAGACTTAGTCCAATCGCTCATACCTAGGGAGGTGGGGAAAAAAGAAAAGAAAAGAAGTATCCTTAGACCACGCAATTCATGCAAGGCGTACGTTGAAATTTTGTGAAGAATTTTGATGTCTTATGTTAATTTTGTTTTTTCTCTATGCTCACATGACTGTGACAAGCAATAGTTGCAAAAATATGACTACAAATTCCTACTTACTATTTATTTATTCTGTTTTATTCGGCGACTTTAATGTATTTTATACAGTTGAATGAGTGTATTGTAGGAATGGGACTTTGGACACTATTTGTGGGGACCAATTGCGTATTCGGAGCTGAAGAAGAAATTTTAATTGATTGCAGCAGCTGACAGTTGGGAGTGCAGATTTTTTATTGCGACGGCCATTTGTTTGATTTATTGTGGTTTGTGTATATGATGGTAGGTGGTACAGTATGAAAGAAAAATATTATGTTGCTTGGGTTGAATCAGATAGTTCATCTGAACCTTTTTTCATAAATTGAAGTTGTTTACTGCTGAAAATCTAAAAATTTGAATAAAATGTATTTAAAATAAATTCCGTAGACTGATACATCTTAAGAGCATCAGTCGTATATAATTGGTTTCTTCAAAACTGAGCTCGAAACCAATAATTTGTTCAATGAACAGAAATTGATAT
The DNA here is from genome assembly GCA_930367185.1 of Myathropa florea. NCBI lineage: Eukaryota > Metazoa > Arthropoda > Insecta > Diptera > Syrphidae > Myathropa > Myathropa florea. The sequence continues at coordinate 131,558,282 of OV884002.1, read as the reverse complement.
CTATATTTTTAAAATATTAAAGAACGTATAGGATAGCATAGAACAACTAGTTCAGATATTAATTAAAACAATGAAAAGGTATGTTATTAACACATATCAATAAAAAAAAAACTCACTCCTTCACCTAACGAACACATCCACTTCATACGAAAAATTCTACCACATTCGTTATAAGTACTCAAGAGAGAACTAAAATATCCTTCTAGTGTTTTCTTTAATTATGGAGAATATTTCTTGACAGATTAGGAGCCAACTATAATAGTCGGACAGAAACTTAAGCATTTGTCAAAAGGAAACGAAAAGTAACCAGAAGCATCCATAAATTTCCAAGTGTAGCTAATTGCTTATAGAGACTTAAGAAGAATTCAGCTGCCGACTGACATTTGTATAGGCAGAGGGCGATTTATTTCGTTCCCGCGTAAGAAGGTAAAAGTTAACGAACTCAACAAAATTGAAGGAACTTAAAGAAACTAAGCCAAGCGGTGATTATAGTCACAGTATACTATTTTCGCGTAAATAGGTAAAAGTTAACGAACTTAACGAAACTGAACGAACTTAACGGAACTAAGCCAAGCGGTTATTACAGTCACAGTCCACTATTTTTGTGTATTCTCTCGGTTGCTTCCGTTGTTTTAAGTCTCCTTACGACTATTTTAGGTGGTATTTTAGAATGAGAAAATCAGAAGTAGACGTCAAAAATAAATTTTCTCGTTTTAATGGTTTGACGAAAAATTCAAAATTAAACTCACTTCTAAATAAGTGGGCCATCTTGCGTATGATCACCTGAAGCATATTGCCATTGAAGTTAACAGAAATTATCTAAAAATAACTGTGTTATAAGCTGTTCATCCGAAGTCTTACAGATGAAAAGAAAATACATAAAATAAGTTAGAACACCAGTTATTATACTCTAATGGGACTCATATACCTTTCCTTACAGTTATGCGCCTTCGTAGATAATTCTACTCCAAGCTGTAGTCGAAATTATTCGGTTTTTCGTTAAAATAAGTGCAAATCCTGTTTATTCATTAAATATACGTAAATATGCGAAACTGTCTTTAACAATTTTTGGTCAATGCTCCATTGTTCAGTTTGTCGTGTAATAGACTTTAAAATTAAACCCTAAATCCAATCAGATCGTCATCTTTAGAACCAAGCCCAAGTGATAAAAAAAAATTCCCACCATTTCCAATTAATTCATTTGAATCATAAAAAAATAAAATTTCCCAAACAAAAATTAATTAAAATGAATGACATCATTGAACATATCCATCCCCTATTCGCATTCCACCACAGCGCTACCAACTGTACCAACACGAAAATAATATAAGATTCACTCGAAATTCAATATGGCGGGACGTGTCATTTAAAATGTGAAAAGTTGTGTTGTTTATCTATCTGAATTATTCTTATGTAAATTAAACAAATTAAAGTATATTTTTCTAAATCATTTTACTCGTATACATATATATTATTGATTAATATACGCCTTCCGAATCAAATTCACAAGTGCAATGGACGCTGATAGCGACGAAATAGGTTTAACCATCGAGGACCTTATGTTTCTGTCAGAATTAGACAGGTTTGACATTTCTTCTTACAACTCTATTCTTTTCACTTTTCATTTTCATTTGCATTCGCATTTACGCGCGGATTTTTTTCTATTCTTTAACTCAAAATTTTCCTTACAATTAAAATACTCTATTAAATTTCTGTAATTGTTCAGATGAAAAAGGAAAATGCAAATGAAAACCTCTCATGAATTTGTAAATGTTTTATTTTCTTTATTCTCGTTTGGCAGGAAGAACACTAGCCCAAGCTCCTAGTTTGGGAGTTTAGGCATAGGCAATATATTCTTTTTTTTTCTTTCATTTTTTTTTAGTTCGTAAGCTAAGTTGACGTTTTTAGTATGTGCAGGTACTAGGAGAAATATATGAACGCACGACTAACTTGTCTATGGGGTGGGTCTCTGTGGCTGGATAAGATTGGAGAAAATCTTATTTGTTGCCGAGCGAGAATGAATTTGAAAAAGCAAGTTGCACTTGCTAATTTGAATCGCTTATCCGGCTTGTGGTTGATATGATTCGCAATTGGGAGACGACTGACTGATCAATGCCGGAGGAGTCAAAGGGTGACTTTGAAAAGCGCGTCACCTTTGCTTACATATATAGACTGAATGTTTAAAATGGATTTTGTGGGAGATCGGATGTTAGGGAGTTTAGCTAAGTAGCTTTGACAGATAATTACGTTTTTAATGGGTATTTGGAAAATGTTATTTCTTTTTTGTGATTTTCCATCACTCATCTGTCATTTTTTGAGTTGATTAAGGGGAAGTACAAGTGCACTGCGATTACATCAAGAAAAAAATTCTCATCCACGCTTTGGAGATGGAAGAAAATATACACTCACTGTGTGTGATTATTTGGGAATGCTGTGGCAGTGCTGATGAGGGTCAACTTGTGACTTCAGTCGCCCCTTTTGGTCGCCATTTGCTGACCCCAAGTGGCCACTTAACGGGTTGTATATCGCAATAAATTTGCATAAATAGATGTACGCACTTGGAAATGGAGTATTTTTGGGATTTTATAATTTCATTACGACGATCGGCATGAACCAGGGACTGTCTGGTTTTTAAAGGGTATTGGTTGCACACCCTGATTTTAGAGGAATTGTTTATTCCACAGGTAGGAAGGCTATTCTTTCAGGAATTCTAGGCTTTAGTCAACTTCTCAGTCAATGTGCATTTTGATAGAGCTGATATTTGCAATCGTATGAGAATTGAAATAAATATTGTCAAGAGAGCTTAGCTAAGGTGTCAGTTCAGACCAGAGCATCTGGTTGGGCAAGTCAGCTAGTCATTCGACTGTACCAGCCATTTGAACCTTATTATGCGCAACACTTGGTCGCTGGTACTTCTTCGCTTTTGATACTTGAAGAAGCTTGTGTCCAAAACCTTCACGTGATTTTCGTGCTTAAAATTGATAGGCGACAAGGAGCTGTTTAGAGGAGAGAGAGGTAATTTCTGTGAGCTGAACGGTGACCATTCATAAGTCACCCCGACGAGTATAGATGATTGCAAAAATCATGCAAGAGACAGAAGTCTTAGACACACTACCTCCAGTGTGAGACTTCAGTGCATGTCAAGAGTTAACCTAACTTTTTTCTTTGCTGTACTCTTCTTGACAGGTCTTGTTTTGTTCATAATTTATTCGCTTCTATGGTTTTCTTTGCATTATCCTGTCTCTATTCAACTCCTCACTAATCCATCTCCATCATATACTCTTTTTTTGCAGTCGGGAATATGGGTTTTTACGACTGAACGAACCAGAACATGGTAGAAAAAGAAAATTAGTTAACAAAGTGATAGGTGTCCTTCAGGATGTCCTAATCCTAGCTCAATGTCAGCAAGAAGAACGTGATCGCAGAGGAATTAAAAAAGATCAATCCGATGATGATGATGAGGACAATGAGAAAAGTGACAATGAAGCTGGAAGTACAATAATAAAATCTGGTGCTACAAATGACACCAAAAGTGATACAAAAATCGATACTCAAGAGCAACTTCAACAACAGTTACTAGCCACTCCTTCAAATCCCTCGCCACAACCACCACAACAACTTACTCAGCAAAGGGAGATCAAACTAGAGGTGGACGATACTGTAACGGATGACTCACTATTACACAATTCAGATATGATCGAAAAGAAACCGACGTACGGAGAGAATTACATGGAAACCATGGATATAAAACCAGATCCTGAAGATTTAGAAGTGGAGGCAATCTCAAAAGCCGCTGAAGGTGACGATCCAGACGGCGAAAGCGACGAGAGAGATGACAAGGAATCGATTTCCAAAGATTTCCTCGATGAAGATATCGAGTTGAATCCACTGACATACTGTAAGCTGGGACATTTACACTTGCTGCTGGAAGAGTATGATAAAGGTAAGTGGTGACAGATGTGGCATCACATTTTTGGGAAGGTATTTATTTGGTCTTCTTCTTTCTTCATTTCCTTCGGAGCAGCTCTGTCGGCATACCAGAAATACTTTGCGTTGTGCGAGTCGGAATATTGGCAGAATCATGAATTTCTTTACGGTCTGGGAATGGTGTACTTTCATTTCAACGTTTATAAAAAGTGAGTACCATTGTGTTTTTTTTTTTGGTTAGATACATAATTTCAATTCAAAGTGTTCCTTGAACTAATGATTCTTTGCGATCTAAAAAATGTGTGGTTATGGTGAAGCGATATTTTTCTTAAAGAATCAAACACAAGTGTGTAGCTGCTTTGTAAGGCTTTGTTGCTTAAGCCTCAAGGTCTTTCAGTGAAAATCGAAGGGTGTTCCCTTCTGTTTTTTTTTAACGCTAGTGTCCTGGAGGTATTGAAGATGCTCATGGCATGATCAGGATGACAGTCTCTACCAAAAAAACGACAATTTTTGAAAAATAATTTGTATTGGTGTATGTGTTACATTCTATGTTTAGTAGGTGTGCAGATTTGTCTAGTTGGCGCCTGAGAATGCATAGGAACCTTGAGTAAACTTTCTGGTGTTGGTATGTGATCAATGATAATTGAAGCTCTCTCTGAAAGTCGCTGTACATTTGTTCAAGACATTCTCTACCTGTTTCTTCCTCCGAAGTCTGTAAGTTCTTTTGTTTCTTCAGATTGCGCTACAGTCCGGGGTAGACCTGATCCTCAACTAACAAGCATGTCTAGCTGATATACTGGACCCAACTGTTGGTTTAAGTGAGTCGCGACAAAGTCGCAAGAATCACCTGCCAGCTATTATTATACTTAGCCAGCTGCCTCCAATTATGCACCCCAAATTGGGTGGGGACCTTCCTCACTTGTGTGCGCCGTCGGTTTCATGGGCGTTTCGGCGTTGTCCCACGGGCGCTTGTAAGTTGCTCTGACATTTAATCCTGCGCAAACATTGGATGCTAATACTTTTCTTGCTCTGATACCAGAAAAATGTTGTTTCCAAGGCCCTCACGCGAGACGACAAGAGACAGGACAAGAAGCTGTGAAGACCATGATAGGTCCCCTTGACTACAGACGTTCCTTTTCTTTGAATACAAGAACTAACGCAGTCGATATTCAAAGTTCATGTCGAGTTCCGTCTCGACATCTTGTGACTGTCTACCTTTCCATCTCAACGGTGACAAAGCAGAAAGTGGTCCACTAGGGATGTAAATAGGTTTTTGAGTCCACGTAATTTTGTACGAAGAGGATCTTTCATTGGATAAAATAAACTTTTCCAGACTCCTGCTGCTTCTTCCAAATTTTCTCTTTTTGAGTGGGACATCACCTTTAAGCTCTTGATCTTCTCGTGAGAAAAGTTCTCCGTGCGATTATTCGTCCAGTTTGCATTGAAGGATCAAGCTGAGTATACCACACCTTGATCACCCCTGTCCTGCTCTATGTTGCTGAGACATGGAAAATCGCAAGAGCAAATGAAAAAGCCCTTGGTCTGATTGAGGAAAAACTTCTGCGTGCGGTCTTTAGCCTTGTTTGCGTTAATGGCAACTGGAGAAGAAGATTCAACGACAAACTTTATGGGCTTTATAGCACCTAATAAGGCTAGCCTTGTAGAGCGCATGGACAATAGCTCCGGCCCGAAGAATCTTCGACCGTTCCTGTGGAACAATGCAACTGAATAAAGGTGGCCCACACAAATGGAGAAGGACCTCAACCAACTTGGAGTGCACAGTAGCAGACAGCTAGATAAAGATCGTGCCAGCAGGAGATGTTCGTTGGTTGAGGCTCAAGTCCACTCCGGTCTATAGCGCCATAAGAAGAAGAAGGAGGCCATTCCCCTTTGGGTGATGTTTATTTACAGAAAACAGAGTCTGTAAAAAACGATCCAACCTCAATTCCCCATAACCTTACTTATCTTGAATCTCACTCCAGGTCTTACGAAACTTGCTTCGTAACATACATTCTCAATCTAGACTTAAGCCGATTGATATCCTTTATCTTCTTTTCGCATTTTGTTTACCTCTTGCAAATCGAAAGTTCTTTGAGAGATCAGAAATCAGTGAAATCTCGCACACGATTCATTTCTACCGGTTAAATTCAATTCCTGTTCACACACCTTCGCATTAGATTACCAATCCGATCCCAAAAAACAGAATCTTTCCACTTTCATGGCTCTTTTATGTTGTCTCTCAATGTACTTAGTTCTGCGGATGTTCGTTTGGCTATTATCTCGACTTAATTCACTTTCTGGGAAATAATAAACACATTGAACGTTTTCAGAAGCCATTCGAACCAAAATAAACAACAACAATCGAAAGTGAAACCTAATTCCTATTCTTTTCGACTATTTCTTGTTTTTTTTGTCTTGTTTTGATGATAGATTTAGAGGGCTTTGTTGTCTACTTTAGGTTGAGTGTGTACTTGGTCAGGTGGAACGGTTTATGTTTTTGGGTTGTACCTTTTTCCGGAAGGAAGTTGGGAAAGTATTCTTCAAGCATCCACTTGGAAATGTGTTTTTGAAGGAAATCCAAAAACATATCATCTCCCTAGGGGCTCCTGAATTTATCATTTTTAGACGTTTATTCGTTGGCAAGTGATTTAAAGTGAGGAAATACGCTGCACGAGCTCTTGAGATGATGTCTTCTTCTTAGTTCTTGTGGTCTGACAACTTATTGACACTGATCACAAAGAAGGTCTGTACCTTCTTCCTTTCTCCTTCTGCCTTTTGCTTCTTCCTTCTTCCAAATATTCTGTTTTTGAATGGGGCACTGAGTCAGACAACACAAACCGTCGTGTCGTTATTTTTAAATGTCGAACATTATGGGCGCTTTCAAGAAATCGTCGTGCAATTTTTGCAAGTGTGGCTATTTCAATATTTAGACCTTAAGCCTAGATTTTAATTAATAAGACAGATGGAACAGTGCTGTTGATTTCCTGCAGATCTGTTTTTTGGCTGTTTTGGATCCACAATACAAAAAACTTCAAACGGAAAAAGAGTTTTTCAGTTTTAACCTTTAGCGCAGCCCACTGCTCGAACATGCAGTTGCACACCGCGGAATATTGCGTGCAAACATCAATATGTTGTTCGTAGACAGGCTGCTGGGCAGTTGCGTGAATTCTTAAAAGCACCCTATATTTATGAGTATATGCAACCTAAAGTCGTGCTGAATCTCCGGCTAGCTTCTTCAAGAGCCACTCGTGTTGTACCTGGTACTAGTTCACACACAAACAGGAACAGGAACCGAAGCTGGGGCACAGTACTTGACGCTCAAATCCACTACGCTACGACGAGTGTCTTCTTGAGCTAAGACATAATATCTAAGATTTTGTACTTTCTGCTGTTTGCCGTGCACATGAACACGAAAAATGTACAGACTTAACTCACATTCGGATGACTGCGCCATCCACAGTTTGTTAAGTGCCTGCTCTAAATTTGGTCCCAGGTTCGAATCCCAGTGAAAGGAAAGTTAATATGCCTTTATCCGGTTTTTCAAATCTAATCGTCCCCATTTTCCGTTGGGATCAAATTAACGGCACTGGAGCGGTCGATCAGTGGTAGTAGTCTGACTGTAGGTATCGCAATGGACCAACATGGTCTAAGTGTGCTGGTGAATTCACTAGCAGCCCCCTAACCTAATCTAACCTAACTCACACATGTTCGGAAACAAGATAGATTTCAGAAGAGAAGAGAACCGTCTGATTTCGGATAAATATTTGATCATTGCTACTCCCCGAAATTCCGAAAAAAAACAAGCAACAGCGGGCTGCTATACGACTTCAATGGTTGAGAAGAAATTTTTGTAAACATCTTCGATTTAACATTTTTGTTGTCTTTATGTTAACAAATGTGTCCAGGATAGGTGCTCTTGCGTTCATCTTGATGATCCTCGCATGATGAAAGCAAGAATAAATCGTAAGCTACCTAATTTAGAGAGAAAGAGAGAAGAAGTCAAAATGGGTCATTGAACATCCAACATACATAACCATGCTAGGCAAATACTTGTTCAGTAGTCTCGAAAAATTGTCAAACACCAAAATGCATGACATTGGCTGTAACCAGAAACACCCAATGGAACATTAAGATGAACATTTAGGTTAGGCTAGGTTTTGGAAGAGGAGTGTAATGGTTAGACATCACTTCCACTCGGAGGCCATAGAGCCCATTGTGAATCCCTTCATTTGCGGAGTACACAATCTTTTAACCTATCCTGTCACATGGTGGCAGATGAACCATTAATATACCAGCACTTTTGCTTTATTTCTTAGGTGTTATTAGCCTTCTCGTTAACGAGGAAGCCAGTGTAACAAATACCGAACAGAGATAATACAATCGATCCAATCTAAGTGGGTCACGGATGTTTCACACTGTGGCAGTCACACCTAGCTAACCTAACATTTAGAACCATATGGCCGCTGTTATGTTGCCTCTGCCAAAATCAAGACGCTGAAATGGGTAATTGATACAAATAGCATTTCCTTAAACAAAACCACAAATTTAAACTTGAGCAGGAGATTCTTCTCATATTTGTTTCGCTTTACTACCTTTAGACGCAGCTATTTTAATTGCGGCAACCCTGTGCTGTTATCTTTTGTGATTGCGTCATGCTTTTATATATGGGAACTCTCCACAAGCAATTTCCCTGCTGTCATCTCACCCTTTCACACAAATGCACGAAGTTACTAGTAACTCATCTGAACGGGCAAGTCGGGCTACCCTCTCTACTCTTTGTTCCGGTTGACTACACATTGGTAGTTGACGCTTCGGAATTGTCAAAGAATTGCTTAGAGTAAAATGATTTTCTTGCATTCCTTACGCTTATTCCTTGAAATCAGAGGCGATGTCATAGACATGGTTTTGGTACTAAGACTTTGATCTTCATCAGCTACAGTCGGGGGTGGAATTCGTTTACGTCAGAAATTTTGAACGAATTGTTAAGTTGAGTTGAAAATGAAGTTAAGCTTGAGGCTTGAGAAAATATAAATAACGCTCTCCATAATAATAATGATCTCCATAATCACGTAGAGCGTATGGACGTCACAGCTCCGGTCTTCGAATCCGAGCCATTGGAACAACGCAACAAATGACGTCCGGGTTATATATGGCGCACACAAGTGAAGAGGGTCCTCAACTAACTTGGTGTGCGGAATTGGAGGCAGGTTTGTTGGTTGAGGCCCAGGTCCACCTCGGACTGTAGCGCCACACAAAGAAGCAGAAGATGTCTCCATAACCTACACAAGGTAGAATTGATAACGATTTATTGCAGACACAGCAAATCCGTTCTTGAATTAGGTCTCTTCAGGTTATACAGGAAAGGTTTTTATTGCGCGTGGGGATCTCCCGCACTTTTCATCCCTCTTGCAGTTCCGCGATCATGTGATTCATTCGTCTGGTGCACAGCCTGCCAATGCTATTCAATTGTACAGCAAAATGTTTTTGTATCACAAAACTATGCTAAATGCACCAAACTAGCTTGAAGGTAGCCCCAAACGACGAACATGCTCGTGCTCGCCGCATTTTCATCGTGTATGGGCTGGTTCGCGAGCCGCTCGCTGTTGGCGAAAAATTTCGATTTTGTCGTATTCGTTGACTTTGATGTTCGCCGTGTAGGGCCATGTTCTCGAGCAAACTTCATTTTTGCTGTGAACGTCTCCGAGTGCATATCGCGGATTAAGCACAATGTCAACAGTCAGCCACAATTTTATTGAAGAATTCACCACTTGAGCTTCCCTATCACACATGTTGAGGGTTTGAAGAAACAACACGATATGAATGTTCGCCAAATGTGTTCGCCGTGTAGGGGATAATACAAACGAGCAAGTTCGGCGAGCATGTTAGTCGTTTAGGGCTACCTTGATTCGCAAACCCACCAACCGTTGAGCGGAAGAAGGCAGAAATGTCGGAGAGAGAGGGTATGATATTCCGAACATTTGAAAGGGGATGTATTTTCGGCGATCCAACCCATCTATTTCAAACGTTTTGGAAATTCATATGAATTCTCGCCGACATTTCTGCCTTTTTTCACTAATATAAACGCCGTCCTAATCTTCGTCACTTGCCCTTAGCTCTCCAGTGCGCTGGAGGTAATTTGTAACCCGAGAAGGAGCGTGGTCTACGATCGTAGATCAGCTGAATTTGGGATCGTTTAACACCGATATCTGCATTCATCAACCCCAGTTTGCACACTCACTCACTTAGGCTGGTTAATTTTAGGAATCTATTGAAAGGGACGGGCCAAATAAGAAGGTACGTAGGTAGTGAAATCATTTGAAAAATGATGCTTTACGATCATAGACCGCGCGACCACAAGGGTTAATCACGATGCACAAATGCAAATACCACCTGTTCGACCCTCCAGATTCAGCTCCCACAAGCTCCTTGCTGCACATCATTTCAGTGATTACTAAGGCGGCTTTTGCAATAGAAATTCGGTTGCTCGGATTGTTTGCCTTTGTGGAAGAGGTCAGATCGAAACAGAAAAAATTGGAAAAATGGAGGCAATCGCAAAAGAGAACGACCGATAGTTGGATCAACTGACACCCTCATATAAATCCCGAATAACAAATTCATCAAATTTCAGTGCACTCCAGAAAAACTTATTGGAACTTATTTATCATAGAGCACATCCCTGACTCGATAGCTTTTTCTATAATTCATCACACATGCGACTCTCTCTTAATTCGCTCACAAACTCACTCAAAAAGCCCGAGCCGAGCCTCCATTTCACCAGTGTCGGTGTACAGAAACACGTTTGGTATGAGTGACAGTGGCACTGTGCATGTGAATGGAGGGGGAGACACAGCCAACAGTCAAAACGACAACATGGGGTAGTTCTCTTCGAGCGAACTCTTTCAGTTTCAGTTTACAGAATTCGGCCACATTTAGTGGACGTGTCTCGCCCGGTCCCGGAGATAGTTCTCTCCCATAGAAAAACAAATCACTGCCTTTTTTCTAAGGACTTATTATAATATACAAATATATCGTAGTACAGTTATACAAATTATTCTCTATATGTATGTCTAACATTATTTAACCGTAGTGCACGCGATAAAAGCAACAAACACACGAAGGAAAAAAACAGTAAAAACAAAAAAAGAATCAATTTTTTAAGCATAAGTAAATCGAATATACAACATTCGCGTCGTCGCCGTTTTTAGTCTCGTCCCTCGTATAAATAAACAGTAGTGTTCGTTCGTGAATAAGTCTCGTTAAGTGAAAACAACAGAACATTAGTCTAAATCTCTTGTATTTCCGTATGTCTGCCAACAAATTGTGTTCAATCGAGAGGAGGTTTATTAAAAATCGAAAATAGATGTAAAACAAAAATCTTTTTATACATAAATATTGAACTAGATATACACACTTGGAAACCGAGAAGGAAACGCTGAAAAAAAAAGAAAAAACTCCAAGAGTTGCACTTTTCTGTAGTGGCCCCCTGTACATGTACGTGCATTGTGTTTACCCCGATGTGTCTGTGTGTGTGTGGTCGTTCGTATATTCTGTGAATAGAAAATAGTAAGAAGGGAGGGAGAAAAGTCCCGTGGTTGCGCTAGCATTCTCTTAAGTCGAGGGGAAATGTTAGAAGAACTTTGTGTTGTCTCTCGCTCTTTGCATTCGATGAGAGGCTAAGAGCAATTGCTCTCTGTTGTTCTGTGAAGAGATTCCGAGTGTCACAAGCGCACATCAAACACTAAGAAGATTGTGTTGTGTGTTTCGTTGGGCATCATATCATACACACACATCCCCCTTTTACCTTTTCCCTGCTCGATAATCAAACATCGCTCGTGCGGATAGAGCTGGCTTTTTTTTTTTTTTTTTTTGTTGTGTCGTGTATGTGTCGCGTTTATGTTCTTTTACGGTATTCTTTTGTAGTGCTGTGTGTATTTGTTCTCTCTGTGGCTTTGTGCTGTTGCCTCTGTGCGGCGCGCTATCAAGGTGCATGATTTATCATCATGCGACTGTTGTGTAGCGGGGTTTATGTAATAATGAATAAATAATGCAATAAGCAGAGCCAGAAAGAGCCGAAAGACAAAGAGCCATATGTGTGTATGTGAAATAAAGTGATAGCAGCCAGCAGCAGCAGTAGTACCAGCAGCCAACAGAGGTGGTGGAGTAGAAGAAGTGTATAAGAAGACCTAAGGAAATCAACTAAAATCTTCATTGGATTGGATTGGATTCTTTCTTCTTTTTTTTTCTTCCATTTTTTCTTTCTTTCTTCTGTGCCTCCTTTATTTCTTTCGTCGTCTTCAATTTATAATTTACGTTTGTGTGGATTTTCCAAAGGTTGGTATTGTAAGATTTCTTGCTTGTTTTCTTTTCTGTTAACGGTAGGGGGTTTGGTGGCCTTTTAATTTTCTTTCAGAGAGTATCAAAAAAAGGTTTAGGGACGGTTCTCAACATTTTAACGCTTAATCAGCTTCGGAAACGTGTGGGAGTGTCATAAGTTATGCCACATCAGAAATCCAGAATTGAAAAGATTTCCAGAACTAAGCTCATTTTCTGTCTTAAATCCCATTTGGAAATAACATATAGACCGTATTTAGCTAGGAAACCTGTTGGAGACATGTTGTGAAGGTAGATAGCTAAGGGTCTTTAAATTCAGCCGCATCAGGGCAACATGAGTCAATCATATTAATTGGTGGCAGTCGAAATTCACTTTAGACCTGCTTTTTTTGGCAATCAATCTGCTACCTTGAGGGGGTGTTCACCAAGTAAAGACAAGAAAAGTTTAGATCTACAGGTTGGGCCAAATTAGAAGTAGAGTCAAAATCGCTTATAACGACAAAAGGCTTAGGTCCCGCCAGAAATCGTTTATAACGACATATCGGTTATAACGACCAAATTCGTCGGTCTCTTGAAAGTCGTTATAACCGATTTTTACTGTATAATTTCACGCAGCAGGTCCATGGTTTACCTAGCATTGTGCACAGTCGCTCGCACCGACAGATTTTAATTTTGCATTCAGTGTCACATTTTAATTTGGATGAGGTTTTTTCTCAGAATGTAATTCCATGCATTATGAAGAAGAAAAATAAAAGTTGAAATGTTTGTACTTAAATGGAAAACTTTTATGGGGTGGCAAAGCCCCGTTTTTCGTAACATGTAACTTTTGCAAGCGAAAGGATTTTCGCACATCAAGTTGGTTCATGACCGTCTCCACTTGTGTGCTTACGCTTAATCGTGGACGTACTCTGTTGCATTGTCCCATAGACTCGGATTCGAAAACTCCTTGTGTTAAAGCTACGTCATCCACGCGTTCTAGTAATCTTAGGCGTTGAATACGTCGACAACTAGCTAGGCTCATGTCGCTGTACAGCACACAAAGTTCATGATTTAATCTTCGCCAATCGCTATCAATCGAACAGGACCCAAAATCGCAAGCAGAATTTTTCTCTTGAAATGATCGAGTTCCTCTTAATCTACTTTGGATATTGTTCATACCTCTGTGCCGGAATGGAATGACCAATGTCTTAGACAAGGTCAAGGTCAATTTCCTTTTCCGCCCAACAATACAGCGGTTGGCCAGAGTTATTCTGCGTTTGATCTCTGTACGGATGTTGTACGGACCGCTTACCGCGGAGCCGGAATATATGATGTCCTTGTCAACCTGGAAATCACAACTTCCCACTATGGCCTTCTGACCAAATCGTCGATGTTGTGCGTTTTTTCCTGTCTGAAGAAATTTTAACACAACACGTCGTTCTAGTCTTAAGAACCAACAGTAATGTCCATACGGAAACTTAAGACATCTGAAGCAACTGAGTCAATACAAAAACAATACACTGTGACTATAAAAACCTCTTCGTTCAGTCTCGATAAGATCGTTCAATTTGGTCAACTTACGTCGGAGCGGAATAAATCGCTATATACATACGCAAATGGTTTCAAGGACCAAGCTATCGCGGATGCCAGAGCGCTTGGTCTGGATAACTTTGGTTTGGCATGTAAGGCTGCCGTGTCTCAGGCAGAGACCCTTCACGGGTAGGGAGAAAGTTTTGATATGGTCATTATAGCTGGCCCTTAAAGTTGCGCACACAATTAGAGGACCTTAACTTGGAGAAACCTTTTTTGTCGAAGGTTTTTAAGCACTCAGACTCAAAAATTGGCACCTGATCTGAGCAAATGTGGGACAGAAGCAAAGGGAGTGCACTGCAATGTTGTCGTCTTCCCTACAGCCGTCGCAGAGGCTTAAGCCAAGCACATTTGGGTGTTTGGCTAAGGCGGGGTCCCAGAAGCAGAAAAGTCTTATCGAATTTAGACAACCGATCAAATTCAGATAAGACTTGGATTGCTGAATTATCTTGGAAGTGGTTAAAGGGTTAAGCAAGGGCGAGTCACTGACGGAGTCGGCATTAAACTGTAACTTCCCTCCACTCGTGAGAGAACAATAGCACGCACAACACGCCTTAAGCACAGTTTCGCTGTCGCTACAGACACAAATATTTCGCCCCTACCACCAAGAGAGTTCATTCAAGAGTTCATTCGCTTGGGATATTGTCCGTGTCTCTGTGCCGTAAAGCAGGACTGGGATGATCAAGGCGCAGTTGGACGTAAAAGTGGTTAATTTTTGCCATAAAAAGTTTTTTTTTAGTCAAAAGGCTAAGCCGCTGATTCACAGTTGAGACGACTTGTTCGGCTATGTTCTTAACTTGAATGACATGTCAGAATGGTTGTCAAAAGCTGTCATCCACCGAGCGGTTTTAAGGTTTATGTTTCTGCTACAAACCAAAGAATGTACTGTTCATTCATCGACTACGCTTGGTGCAAAATGTTGATACCTTCTTTTTTTAATAAAACAAAAAAGGGTTAAATTATTACTCGATATTCATTTTACATATATCCTTCAAAGTTATGTCCATTGCGAAATTCGCAGATCAAAACAAACACTGATGGCTTGTTTACGAAGCCATTACGCACAAACTTCCTACAGACGGCGCTCAATTTTGTTCGGACACCAAATGACTGTTGTACCAACCTACAAAAAAAAGGATTTTGACAATATCGGAAGCGTAGTTCTTTTGAAGAGGGAATGGGGGTACTTTTTGATCGGAAGGTACAGTTCTGTGCAAAATAATGAGAAAACACTTTACTTCATAGACATTTTTACAGATGCTTTAAAAGCAAAAGAATTTCTTTTAAGTTTTAAAGTTTACCATAAACAACTGGTTTAATTTGTTCCATTCATTTAGCGACGTTGTAGCAGACAGTCGTTTTTATAAAGCCTCATACTTCCCTACTTTCTTGTACAGCGCTGTATATACAAGGGTTTGATGTATTCTTCGTGCTTATTTCGCATAGTTTCTTGCTATGAGATTCTAAGTTCTTGTATAGTTCGTTTCCATCGAGCGATCTCTATTTCACTTTTATGTGTATCGAACCTTGAATTATTTTAAGAAACCTTTACATGCTTTGTGACTTTATTGCCACTAGTGTCTAGAGTGAATTTATGTAACAACGATGTCTTGCTAACTGTCTTCAGAGCCGCACGATGTAACGGTTGAAGTCATATTTCCCTCTTTCGCTTTGTGTGTTACGCCGTAGGGTCACAATTACACTTGGGTCATTGTTAAACTTTCTAGTTTACGAGTAAGTACTGTGTCCATGAATGCCAATCTAGGGCGGTGCTTCTTGTCGTTGCTCATTATGAGGGTCGATAGAGTACCTTGTTTGACGTCAGGATATATTTATGGAGTGGTTCATGTCATTTATTTGCGCCTACTCGCCAGTGGCATGCGCGATTGTAATTGAACGGGTTTATGTTGATGGCCAACGATTAAAAATAAACCACTAATGGCTAGACGAATTTTTAAGGTTACTGAATTCACTCATTACTTTGACAGAAAAGTCAGAACTTGACGTTGAACACGTCCTAATTTTGATGAGACAAATGCTTCTCTTAAAAGCCTGTCTAAACCCTCATGTTGTCACAACGGACAGTCGTTCGATTTTAAGCGCCACGCTTTTAAACACAAACCAATGTGGCTGTCAAATGGGGTCAATAGACCGCACCGTTCTGGATAAAGCAAATCTCAATTGTTCAATTCATACCTTGTTATCGACAAATCAAAGCCAAGTCAGCTTGGGAAGGTATGTGATAAGGTGCTCTTGCGACTGTCGCGGCACACTTAGACCAACAGCTGTGTCCATTGTGCCCAAAGTCAGCTTAAGAGTGAGCTTATCTCCTGCTTGTGTTGCTTGTTTACAGAGATAAAAAGTGCATTCTTAAACTGAAATGATCTGAAATTCGTTTCCAACAGTGGCCGACTGCAAGTGAAGAGTCTCATTTAGATCAACATAGGCCTTGAATCAGTTTTGGTTTTAGGTTAGGTTGAATACGCCAAAATGTACATTCTCCAAATCTTTTATCGCAGACAATCTCTCACGACCCTTCTCTGTAAATATCACGACAGGAAATCCCCCCTCAAGAAGAACTCACTTCAGGGTCACACTGTAATGGCCACCAAACCGCAACAAGCATCGTCTGTGCCTACGTATGCAAATGACTTTCATTACAAAGCTTGCGTCATTGCGTCTTTTAATTACGTTCAAGTGCTTAATGTCATCTAGTTACCATTCCGAATTGGAACATGAATATTTGTACGAAATTTAATCTTGCCACAGAGTGTGAAAACAACTTTTCCACAGCCGGCGGCGGCGACGACGACGACGATATCTGCTGGTCACGTACACAAGTCGTCGGCGGCGCCACACCATTCACACAGCCACGCTCTATGATTCCGACAGAAGGGAAGGAGGAAAAGCGGAAAAAAGCTGAACAAAAACCATCCCAACACATTGGTGCTGACAGTTGACAGTTACATTTGGATTTGGGGTTTGGTATCTTCCGCCACCCCACTCTCAGCACTGTGCGGCTATTCAATTTATTTGGCTATGTATGTACCCGCACACAACCACCCAGCGAGTGGGGCCTGCATTCAAGTGATTGAACTTGTACATGGATCGGTGTGCACACAACATACAGGCACAGCGAGCAGCGCACTACAGCGTCAAGTCTCGAGCCGACCATTTGAAAAAGTAGGCCACATGCAATTAAAGCATTTTTTTCCGTTTTTTTTTTTTTCATTTTCGTTACTTGATGCTGCTTGCTTCCTCTCTCAGCGTGCACTTGTGATTCACTGTTCTTGAGCCGTTGCCGTTCTGTGTTCCATTTTCCAAGAGCTCGGCTACAAAAACAAAAAGCAGCAAAAAAATAGAAGAAAATAAAGAAAAATCGTTGAAAAACAAAGCAGCCACTGTTGCCTTGCCGGTCTGCGCTGGTGGTGGTGGATTTTCGAGTGCTTAGCGCGCCGTTGGTAGTGGTGGTGCATTCACAACTGTGTTTGTTTTCCTTGAAGGTGGGTGGAGACGGTGCGAAATGATAAGCCACTGCTGGCTATCATGGAGAGATGCACTTCGCAACCCACTCCTTCGACGGGCTGGTATATGGTTGACCTAGTTTCGCGCTAAATAAACACTCTCGCACACAGTCACGGGGACCCAGAGATACACATCCACACATCCACTCGTGCACTTGTTATTTTTCGCAATGCAATTGTTGCTCTGCAAATTGCGGATGAGTCTTATTGCAGAGCTCAGGAAACGTAAATATTGACGTTTTGATGACACGTTGGGGTTGTTGCGAAGGTCTCACCGGGGGTTGTTGTGACCATAAACGGTTTTTAATCGAACCATAACGTGCCAACGATGCGCTTTGTTGACAAACACACCGCGACCACAATGCAGACAGCACGAGGAACTGGGTGCATGTGATAGCAAATCTAGGTTAGTGCGGCGTGAAGTTGTGTATTGCATGTTTTCCCGCGCTGCAACAGGAAGTTCGTGGTTGCAGCAATCGTCACGCACCAATTGCCGACCAGCGGAAGAACTCTGCCTCAGGTTCACGAAGGGAACGGGGTTACTCAACTCGAATCGTTGCCGAAACTAAGCAAGTGTCATTCAATTCGATTTTTTTTATTTTCGTAGATTTAATGAGTTAGTCTTGCGAGCGACGCTTATCTAGAAACCGCTGGCTGATAGGGCGGCTATCAATATTTTTCTGCGAATTTCCAATGTGAATCGAGAACCGTTGCGTGTGCCACGCCTTGAGTAAACACACGCTCTTGATGGTTTAATTATCGGTGACTCTGTGGTCTATGAAATTTCCCACTTTTAATCGACAAGTTGATAAGCAATCACCAAGTTCACATGCCGAATTATTCTAGTTAGCTTCGGGTGATTCCCAGGGAATTAACAAAACAGAATTAGGCACGTGTGATGTGATTCGGTATGGAAATCTCGAAATCTGTGGAAACTGTGAATTAGTTGTCAACGCGTTCACAGGTTTTTGTTTCATAAGGACTGTCTTGTTGCTGAAAACAAGACGGGACTCTCTTTTCGAACTCTAGTGAGTGGTTCTTCTCCTTCTTGGGTTTCAAACTGAAAACCTCTTTGTATAGCGCTACAGTCTTCCGGGTGGACCAACATCCCCCTCCAACAAACGCGATCCTTCGATAGTTGTTGTGAGATTCCCTTCAACTTTTATTCACCTTAGACGTAGACGTCCTCTGTTGCGTTGTTTCATAGGCTCACAATCGAATATTCTTCGGACCGGTCGTCAATGCGGTCCATCAAGCCATCTTAGTCGTTCCCAAGCCATCTTAGTCGTTGCCAAGCCATCTTAGTCGTTGCCAAGCCATCTTAGTCGTTGCCAAGCCATCTTAGTCGTTGCCAAGCCATCTTAGTCGTTGCCAAGCCATCTTAGTCGTTCCCAAGCCATCTTAGTCGTTGCCAAGCCATCTTAGTCGTTGCCAAGCCATCTTAGTCGTTCCCAAGCCATCTTAGTCGTTGCCAAGCCATCTTAGTCGTTCCCAAGCCATCTTAGTCGTTGCCAAGCCATCTTAGTAGTTCCCAAGCCATCTTAGTCGTTACCAAGCCATCTTAGTCGTTCCCAAGCCATCTTAGTCGTTGCTAAGCCATCTTAGGCGTTGCATCAGTAGACCTTTGAGTCGACTTCTGTAGCTGTACAGCCGTATAATTCGCGGTTAAATCATCTCTAATTACCATCAACGCAAACAGTGCCAAAGATCGCACGTAAAACTTTTCTTTGAAAAAGACCAAGTGTTTTTCCATCCGAATTCTATTTTGTCCACACTTCTGCGTCACATAGTGTGACACGGATAATCGAAAACTAATTACTCCACATTTTCTGGTTGATAATTTGGTGTTTTTGGTCCTGCAACAAGTGTGCACTTAAAGTTTGTCTTTGTCGTCCGTGTGTTGGAATAAGTTATGCGAACTTGTAGATTGAAACTAGAGATGGCCTTCTGAAAAGTTTTTTCCATTCATTTCAAGGGACATTCGTTGGCAGACACGAAGGAGAGTGTAGGGATTCCGATATCGACAGATTTGTAATCGATGATAACCTGGGATAACCTCGACTTGGACAGTTGAAACAATAGATCTCTTCTTGCTGCAGTGGAAGACAATGCCGAATTGATCTCTAGATTTCTTACATTCATTATTCATACGAATGTAACCCTGCTCTAGTCCCGTGTGTCCACAGGCAACTTTTAAGGCAATTCATTGCCGCGTGCCATGGCTTTCCATATGCTAATGGATACGCTACAGAATTAAAAATGTCTATATTGACAGATGACAGGCAACCATTTATTTTCATCGTAAAAATGATGAATAAGACATTTTCCTTCCATCAAAATTGCTACATTTGAAACTAAACGAATTTAAGTAAAGAAGGCATAATTCCAACAGAAATATTTGCCGAAATTCTGTAAAAGTACTTGCAAGCGAAGGAGAAATTTAACCATTATACAGTCAAAACCGCCTACAACGACATCGGTTATAACGAAAAATTCTTAGGTCACGCAAAGAGCTCCATTATATGTAATCCAATAGGATAATAAATCGTTTACAACGACATTTAGCTTATAAAGACCAAATTCGTCAGTCCCTTGAAGGTCGTTATAATCGATTTTGACAGTATTTGACAAGTGTCGATCGTGGTGAAGTGCGCTGCTATTCGCTACGGGTGTGTTCAATGATCAACTAGTTTTGCTTATCGTTATACAACCCTTCGCACTGATTAGCAAAGCACATATAAGAAGGTTTTCAAAACAATCTGCTATAAATTACAGAAATCTGTGACATATGTATTACACCAACGCTTCCATTTCAATTTCCCGCCTCCATGAAAACATCCCCAACGATAAGTGTCACGTAGGGCACATCATAAATTACGATAAGTGTCAGTTTAATTGAAAATTAAATAAGAATCAGTAGAAGCTAAAAAAAAACTCGGTCAAAGTCAATTATGTCAGGAGAACTTCGTCATGTAACTTCACCGTCACTATCGTAGCGGTTATTAGTTAAAATTACAATTATAACCTGAAATTTAAACGTCACCAACTGCCTTCTGACATGAACATGCGAGCACGTTTCCTCTATCCACTTTTCTTTCGAAGTCTGTTAAAATAATTATTAAATTCTTCACTAAAAATATACAACACGCCGCTCGTTTTAAGAAAACAATATTCCACACATTCTCTTCTGCCACCGCCAGTATCAACAAATTAACATTTTTTCCGACTTCAGAAAACACTTGTCAAATGTGTGTACTTTACAACGTCTTGCCACACTAAAAATAGCCCAGAAAAGCAGAATCAATACCACCAAGGTCGACGTAAACGCCTCCGCAGCATTGTAAGCAATTAGAGCGCACAGCATAACCAACTAATCTGTTTACCTGTCCAAATGGGAAAAAAATGCAACCTACCAGCCAACACAGCAAATGTCACAAGCGAAAAGTCAAATATGCTGACCCCCATATGCGTGTGCCCCTTAATCTGTTTCATTTCTCCAAAGCAACTGCCATTTCTGAAAATCTTCCCTGACAATGATCATGAAACCCGACACTTTGACAGAGAGACAACAACAACAACAAAAAAAAACAGAATCACCAACTGCGCTCTAAACTGTCACATGCTTACAGCATTTTATTTCACACTTGACAACAAATCACCACCAGGAGCTGCTCTGAAGTGAGAGCGCAAGAAGAGGAAAAAAATTGAAGGAAGTGTACTTGGAAATGCTCATGCCCAGCACTTTGTCGGCGAAGTGTGTGCACACTCAGGGCTGTTATAAATATACGCTCGTTGAGACGTGAACGTGACTGTGTCCATCTGAAGATCATCTCAAGAATAGTGCCATCGCCGCCATGCATTGTCCTCTTGGTTCGCAGGAAAAACGCCAGTCATCCTAGACCTTGGGCAATGTATTTCTTGGCAATTTTCAATTTCCTTGGAAAATCAGCTGATATCCGTATCTTTTTGACACAATGTGCTCCTTCTTCGGACATGGTCATCACCGACAGCATCGTCGGTCGGGTTGGGTTACCCGAGTCTCAGGTTTTCTCAGGTCTCTCTCTTTCGTTTTTTTTTTTTTGCTGCTCTCTTTTGTGGTTGTCTCTTCTCCAGTGTTCAGTTGAAGCCCCCATTACACTGCAATTTACACCGTTTATGTGCGTTCATCGTCATCGCACTGACACTGACTCCGTTCGCCTTGTGAAACGGGTTTGACTTCTGTTTCTCTGTTTACGTATCTCACTCGTCACAGCACGCACACCTCGTTCGGCCGCGTCTCCACGGCCCCCGCCCGCTGCAGCACCGTTCGGTCTGTTGGCCGTCCGCCGTATGCCTAGTTCTCATATTCAAATTGTCTTCCTTGTGGAGTTTCTTTTATGTGATTTCACGTGATTACTCATCCACAACAACTTAAAGTTCAGTCAACTTTATTACAGACCGTTTTTTACCCTCTTCACTCTCCCGCACTCTGCCCGCGTTTCGATATGAGCGGGCGTGTGTGTGCGTTTGATATGATGTCTCTTTATTGTGTCGTCTTGGTTTCTTTTATTTTTGTTCCTTCTTTGCATGCCGGAAGATTTTCTTATCGCTTCTTTCGTGGAGTATTTATTCTGTCCCCTCCGACAGCTGGGCGGGGATCTGCCTCCCACCTGCGTCGGCGGAGGCGTCCATGGCGGCTGATGTGTGTCAGAACGCCGCCCGACGTTTGATTATTTTAGTTGAGAACGTAACTGATGGTCGTGTCCAGGTGCTCGTCGGCATCGTGCGGCGACGATGTGGGGGAATTGCATTTTTGTCTGGGCATAGAACTGCTTGTCAGTTGTCGTTCTAATGTGCGTCTACGTGCAGCAAACCTTGTAGACACTTCATGCGGAGTCAGCTCCAGTGAATCCGATTATTGGATCGGGTTTTTGTTTCTTTGATCATATTCGACGCTATGGGTGATAAGGAGGAACACTGACGACGTTTGTTGGGGGGGATTTGCTTGACTCGATAACCCGACTTGATCTGGGTTGTGTAAACTGCGTTGGCTGATTCATCGGTGGCGCTAGAAATGATTGATCTGTCAATTCGCTGTTGTTTGCGGGAATGTCTTGGATCATGCCGTTCTTGGAAAATGAAAGGCTTATCATTGTTTGATGGACATCAATGGGCGGCGGTGATTTCAAAAAATATGGCCGACCCCATTGTGGTGGATGTTTATTCTTGGAGATATCTTCAATTTTAAAAAGTTGAAACGAAAAATTGCTTTGGCAAGCTATTGACAGCAGAACTCGTTGTTTCCAAGTTAGATCAATTGCTTTAGGAGGGTGATTTAATTATTGTCCTTTGGAAGGGTGGTTTAGCAAATTTTGTGAACCCTGACGACTATATAGACTTGGCCAAATTAATTAGGCAACCTTATCTTTTTGTCTTTGCTGCCAAATCACTTACTAGAAGTAAATTAATTTGAATTTTATGTTTTTCGGTGACACTATCTGAGGTTGCAAACGATTTTATCTGTTTCCTCTCATTTCATTAGTTTTTTTGCTTTTTGAAGATATAACGAATCTTAAAAGGTGCCTGATATATTTGACCAAGACTGTACTCACATATCCATTCAAATTTCTAGTCAAGTTCTAGAATCAGTTATTCTGGTAAAAGTTGTCAGTTTTGGCTCAAATTCATTTAAATTTTGATCGCTTTCACGACTGTTCATCTGGAGGAAATTCGTCCTCCAATTTGGAAATTCTTGGACAATCTTAAAAATCTTTTAAATTTTTACAAGTGATTGGTTTAAAAAATGAAATAAAACTTTGCAAAGCTCTGAAACTCCTTAAATTTAAGTGGAAGTGGATGACTTCCCCGTGAAACAAGGCCGAGCGATATTAGACCAAACGTCAAATATATCATAAAATCATACTGCCACAAACATTAAATGAATTTTGAGCCAAAACTGGGATTAGATAATCTGTATTCTTTAACAAACACGTCTATGTGTTCGCCTAATTATTGACAACTGTCCGAGTGTAGATGTTGTTAGGTTAGGTAAATGGGTGCCCTTGCTGACATGAAAAACATGTCAACGGTTCACTTAGACCACTATAAGTCCATTGTGCCCAAACGATGTTGTTACTTTACAATAACTAGATAAGAAGGTTTTTCAGCGAAGTTATTCGACATCACGTTTCTCGACTCTAGAATTGGAATACGAGAAATGGAATTGGAATAAATATATTATTCGCTTTCAGTGCATGAATCTTTGGTAGAGCATTGGGGTAGGTTTTATCTTTTGACATAATCCTAAAGGGATTTAATTGAGTAAAATTGCAACATCTCGACGACCTATTCAAGTCGCGAATGCGATTAAATGTTGACAGAATGTTGAGAATTTAACAATGACGCAAAGTTTGTTGAACGACTCTAAATATAATAATAATAATAATAATTATGGCGGCGCTACAGTCCGAGGTGGACCTGGGCCTAGCTTCTCAGCAACCACTCGTGTTGTGCGTGCTATTGTTCTGTCACGAGTGGAGGGGACCTACAGTTTAATGCCGACTCCGAACGGCGAGATTGAGAAGCTTTTTTCTAGACAGTTATACTCTTTGAGCATTGTCAGTGACACGAAAGAGGTGGAGCCGTGAAAAAATGTTTGATGTTTTTTTCGAGATTCGAACTGACGACCTCGAGCGTAGGAGTCGACGTACCTACCCACTACGCCACGGCGCCCACTAAATAAAACGACTCTAAATAGTACTTCTGAATTGAATTTTAAGACTACGAAATGGAATCATACTGTTCATTTCCTCACCAAGGTCGTCACTACACATAAACCTACGCTAACCATCCGACCTCTTTTTTTCGGTCTCGTGTCCTTTTTTTTTTTGTTTTTTGAAAAGGACAGTAATTTATCCTCTTTTTATTAAATTGTCCTCTGAATGTCCTTTTTTCTTTGAAACTTTTTTCTACACAGTAAAGTAAAAAGTAGACAACACTGATTGGAATAATTCAGTTCTGTCATCTGGTTTTTGTTATTGTGAATGAATCGCACTGTCATTCAACTCCATTCGATTCATTTTTATGGCATACTTTTCGCTTTTTGTTTCTTTCTTGGAAATGATAAGAAAGTGCTCTTTTTTGCATCTTCAAAAATTGTCAGCCTTGGCCAAATGAATTAGGCACCCTTTAAGCTTCGTTATATCTTCAAATAGCAAAAAATTTATTGAAATGAGAGAAAAAAATAAATATCTGTATAAAATGCAAACTAATTACTTCCGATAAGTGATTTGGCAGCAAAGACAAAAGGATAAGGGTGCCTAATAAATTTGGCTAAGGCTGTATACGAGTACCTAATCTCTTTTCATCAAATGCTAGTGATTACATGAGAAATTGAGAGCTCGAGCCACTCATGGAGTGCTACCTCAGTCGGAAACTAGGGGAAGTTGAGAAACAAAACGGAACCGAAAATTGTGATTTGACGTAGCTATTCTCGTGGATTTAACTGCTAGTATAACTGCTAGCCAAAGATCTTTAAGAATCAACAATTTTTAAGACACTAAGCAGTGTGATAGAAAAAGCGACGACCAAATTGAGGTTAAAAATGAACTTCACGATGCCTTAACTATTTCAAAAAGGAAAACTTTTATAAATTCGGAGAGTGGAATTAAAAAAAAAAAAACTAATTGACTTATTCACCTCTATTCTTAAATCCGGTTGATCTGAGATTCCCTTCCCTCGTCCGATTCACGTTCACACATTCGTGCTATTCTTAAATCCGCCGAATACACTAACTAGCTGTTCATTTGACATGTGGTTTAATAGAACTGAATTGGAAATTTAAATCCAAACATCGTTTCTTTTTCATTTAGTGTAGTGTAACCAACTAAACCCTAAATATAGTTCAATTATGTTCGAATCTGCAACGATTTTGGTGCGGATCTGAAATGTTAACTTTATATGAAGAGATCCGATCATATCGAATTTGAGAATACTGTAAATCCTGATTCACATTACCGACGCGGGAACGATCCCTCCGGTAAACTTGAGAATAGGGGTGATTATCACTTGAAAATCAGGACATATTTCATCCTAACCTAAAAGATTAGAATTAAATTATTATTGATACTGAACGTGAAGAACCACTTAAACGTAGATAAAAGTTGGACAAAATGGTGTTTCTTGCTTTACAAAATGTTCGTCAATTCGGTGAATGAACTG
Organism: Myathropa florea; assembly: GCA_930367185.1. Lineage (NCBI taxonomy): Eukaryota > Metazoa > Arthropoda > Insecta > Diptera > Syrphidae > Myathropa > Myathropa florea. The sequence continues at coordinate 131,532,732 of OV884002.1, read as the reverse complement.
TGTGTATGCCAAGATCCATTAGTATGACAACATACATCTCCGATAAAAAAGAAAAATATAAATAACATAATACTCAGTTTCAAAACGACTTATATTCGTCTAATCTGTATTTAAGTAGGCGCTCCTCTCAATTTTGTTCCCCAAAAACCTCCGCACTTCGCTGTGAAAGAAGAATAACAACTTAATCGTTGTGTGTGTTTGTTGAAGGCCGCTGCAGTATAAGCCACAGGCAACACAACATCTCGAAAACCGTCTACCTGCAACAAAATAACCGAGAAACAAATAAAATTCAACAAAAAAAAGCACACAAAACCTAATCCAAATCGTCGTAGTCTGAGGTAAAGTTCTACAAAACGTAAGCACCATTAACCAAAACCGGATTCACATTCATCGCCCGTCACACTCTGGTGCTCCTCTTGCTGCTGCATCATACGGACCTTCATATACAACCATTCGAACGTAGAATTAGATACAAACAAAAAGTTACACATAACTTTTATTTTAGCTTTTAATCTGTGCACTGCACTGCACAGACGGGCACCATCAACTGCGACGGCGATTGGGACAACGACTACCACGATAGTGATGATCTTCCATGGGGAAGATACCGTGTTCAACCACAGACTCGCACACCTGGACATACCCCCACATGCATGTGAACGTGAACACACGGTCAGTCGCAGCAAAAGGTCTTCAAACTTTGAAGACACAATCCTGGCAGTGGCTACGACGACAGAGAACATTAATGCCTCTCCTACGTCTGCTTAGGAGAGACGAATACACTTTGCCGTATCGGGGTCTACCTGTGCCCGCTGGCTGGGCATTGACCAAAACAAGCGAGAGATGCTCCACTCGCCGCTTTTGCGCCGCTGCTGGCTGGTGTTTGGTGGTTAAGATTCACTTGTCTCCGCGGTCGTTTTGGTGTGCGCGCATCGATCTCTCGCGACTAGAGATTTGTCGACGGTGTTGTTGTGTGCATTTCGACCGACGAGGGCCGGGGGAGCAGTCTGTGAAGTTGAATTAGTGGGTCCCGGGGAACAGGCTAAATACTTCGAGTGTTGCGCATCGAATCCAGAGTACGTACCCTATTGTCTGAATTGTATATTCCCCCAATAACAAGACGTGCCCACACTCATTCGACCAGCAGATGGTTAACTTTGTAAACATTTGGCATCCATGTCTGGACAGCAACAGCTTAATTTGAAGTCCTCGTCGGGACATGTCGCGGAACCCACAGGAAGGCGATTTAAATTTCATAAGTACAAGTGACTGGATACCACAATAAATTGGCTGTGTCTTGTTCTCGATGGAAACTCTCGTTCGAATTGGTCATTGAACGCTCGCAACGACCGATGTTCACATCGAGTCAAAAGCGATCGTTAAACTCTGGCGATTGTAATGAATTCGGTTAGCGAATGTTCCAAGAAATTTGATAGCGACTTTGAATGCTGATGACTGTGTCTGTGCTTCCTTCGAGTCTCCTTTTATGTTCGGCAGGCAGCACCTGTGCCAGAGATTCTGGGGGAAGTAGACATGATTTGCAACTTCCGTGTTTCGCAATGAGTAGTCGTTTGTGGTTTTGGTATTTACGTCTGAGTTCTATGAGGTGTTCCTCTGTTTAGCAGAGTCTTTTGAGGAAACTGGTAGGAATTGTGGTATTATTTGACTTAATCTAAGATGTTTTCTTTACCTTTTGGGTTTATGTGGCTGGGGGAATGCCCGGGTGAGTGGTAGCTCATTTGCAAAGCAACAACTGCTTTCATACTTTCACTTGTTTTGGCAATTGGGGAAGATTTGGGAATTGTTCATTCAAAGTTTGTGAAGTGGTTTGAAGTCGCAGCAGTCTGTGCAAGAAACTGCAAGAAAAAAGAGAGGGTGGCGCAAAAGCACACGACCAAAAGTAAAGATCGCGGTTGTTGTTCGAAAATAAAGACTGTGTTGAAGTACTTACTTTAAAAAGTCAAGATTTTGAAGTCTGACAACGATACGCTCGAGCTCAGAACCTCCAGGGCCTGATATGTCCAACCAATTTCAAAGTGGAACTAGATTCTGCTGTGGAGGAGTCGGCTTGTTCGTCTACAAAAGTTGACAGAGTTTGAACGACATCTTTTAAACTGCTGAGACGAGCATTGGAGTGGTGGACCAACTGTGATGACTAAACCCAGAAATGGTGAAAAAATGCATAGTATTTAATTCAATGACCGCCGACAGTAAGTGTTTCAAAAAGATATGTGCACATAGGCTGACCAGACGTTCTCTTTTTGTCTCATAAAAAAATGTCATGTATCTTTTTGGAAAAACATGCAATTTGTCCTCTTTTTTGGTTTTCTCAGTTAACTACATTTTTCGACATCACAAAACTTCAACAAAACTTTTTTTTTTTTAAGACTAATTTAGAAATTGTCTGCATCTTTCTGGTGCGAACACGACCTAAAATATATTTGTACCTAAACTCATTCACTTCTGAACACAACGCCATCTTTTGTGTTTTTTTTAAACAGCCAAGAAAAGCGTGATCTCATTAAAAAATTAAGAAGAGAAGGCAAAACTTATGCCGAAATACAAAATTTGCTAAGTTGTAATCAAACAATGAAAGCCAATGCCATCAAATATGTTGAAAAGGCGGAAACTCGAGGTAGAAAGAGAAAAACAAACGAAGTAGACGATCGGCGCATTGTCCGATACAGCAAATTGAATCCTTGTGCTTCATCATTTGAAAGGAGCTCCAACTTCCTGTAAGTGCGGTGACTGTACATAAACGTCTTTTAGACCACGACTTGCATGCACGAAGTCCACGGAAAGTTCTTCTTTTGATGAAGAAACACCTCAAGAGCCGTATCCAATTTACCAAAAATCGCATAGGGTGGCCAGTTCAAAAATGGCGCAATGTATTGTGGACAGACGAGAGTAAATTCGTTCTCTTTGAAGGTTCTGGTTCTGGGCAGTATATTCGTTTGTTTTTTTTAAACAGTCGTCTGAATACACCCATTCATTTGACAGCTCATTTTACTCCTATTTTTTCTGTTTAAAAGTAAAGACACCGTTTGTTTACCGTATTCCTGTGTGCTTTTCTAATGTAAAAAGAAGTGAGTCTTCAATTTTAATTTGAGACTGTACAAGGTAAGCTGTCTTCTTTTTCATGCCCATGGATCTGCTCATCCTACACAAGTTTGATGTTCCAGTCAATGAAATCATTCAACTCAAACTACAGAAACTACATAAACCGAAACGGTACCGGTTCCTTAACACTCATAAGCTATTCAGAGCTAAAATTACTCGTATGTTGTACACAAGTAAGTTACTCGGCCAGCAAGACCAGTTCAGACGAAAAGAAATTGTGTTTCTGTAAGATTCAGACTCAAATATTGCAGCAACTGCAAACGATTGTTCAAAGACTGGTACTGCATATTTGTCGACTCACGTTCAAAAACTTTAAAAGTTAATAATTACATCGTTTCCTTTTTATTGCTGACAATTGCCAGTAAGTGCTTCGTATTGAATATTGATTTCCAGGAACGTGTAGCTTAGTACGTGACTTATAATGGACTTTGTTTAGGATTTAGAAGTACAGCGCAAATTCGAATTGTTGAGACTATTTAACTTGCAGAATAGATAATAATGCCTTTCCAATTGTTTCGCAAATTTAATTCTAAAGATCCTCTTTGTCTACGGTGAGACATGTCTAAACAAAGTTTCTTTGAGAATGGAATGACACATAAAAAAAAACCCAGTTATTGCACAAATGAAGTACACCTTGGAGTGTCTTTGAGTAAGGTAGGACGAATTCTACAAAAAATAGTTTTTAAATGAGGGAATTAAATGTGAGGTCTAACTGCGTCGTGGTAACAAACAGTAGAAATTCCACCATAAATTGACTTTGAGTTGAAGTGACTTTCTTCAATGATCAGTTCATAACAGTACAGTACTAACTTCTCAGCATTGCGACCACCCTGTTGTGATACAAACAAAAACACAACATACCTTCAAGATTCAAGATGTCGCCTCCAGACATTAAGCGTAGTCAATGTAGAAATCTTCTTTGACGCTTCTTGAAGGTGTCTGTTGTGTTTTTTTTTGGTCCTGGTCCAGACATCAAGACCAAGTAGTCTTACATCCACGATCGCTTCATCTTTGTTCCAGAGGTTCGGTCTTCCTCTCTCCAATAGTAATAATAATAATAATAATGGCGGCTCTACAGTCCGAGGTGGACCTGGGCCTAGCTTCTCAGCAACCACTCGTGTTCGTGCTATTGTCTCACGAGTGGGGGGGACTTACAGTTTAATGCCGACTCCGAACGGCGAGATTGAGAAGCTTTTTCTAGACAGTTATACTCTTTGAGCATTGTCAGTGACTCGAAAGAGATGGAGCCGTTAACAATTTTTTTTTTTAAATTGTTTGCCTTGTCTTGGAATCGAACCTAGACTGTGAAAGTCTAATGCGCATGGGTCGACGCACGAAACCACACGGCCACGGCGCCCACAATCTCCAATAGGCTCGAATTAAAAGACTCTTAGCTGAAGCATTTGAGCTTATTCGCTCGATGTAGCGGAGCCGTTTTAGTCGACGGCTTTTTGCCTTCCGGACTACAGCCGGACATCTTTGTACAGCTCCAAGAGTTCGTGGTGATGTCCTATACTCCATTAGACTTCCTCGCGATGATGGCGCTGTTGGTTAAGTGCCTGCCCCAAGTTCGAGGGGTCTCAGGTTCGAATCCCAGTGAAATCGAATATGGTCCAATCACCATTTGCCGTTGGGATCAAATTAACGGCACTGGAGTAGGTTGCCTCCGACTCTGAGCCTGTGGGACAACGCAACAGAGAACGTCCACGCACAAGGTGGCGCACACAAGTCGAGGGGGACGTCGGCCGGCTTGGTGTGCGAAACTGGAGACAGCTGGCGAAAGATCGGGCTGGCTTGAGAGGCATGTTGAGTGAGGCGTAGGTCCACCTCGGACTAAGAAGAAGAAGGAGTAGGTTGCTACCTGGCAGTACAATGGACCAATTTTGAGTCTGAGTGCTCCAGTAGTGTTTCAAAAATTTCCCGAAAAAAAGCCTTCCTCGCAGACAAAATCAAATATCCGATGTAAATTTGAAGGCACCAAGAACCTTTTCTCCAGTCCTGCTTATAGTCCAGGTTTCGGGTCGATATAGAAAGACTAGCAACTTTAGGATTTTGTAGAGCATGATTTTAGTCCTTCGAGTCAGAAGTTTTAACCCAAGCTTTTTCGATAAACCGAAGTAGCAGCGGTTGCCAATGGACATGATTCTACGTCAGATCTCCACCAAGATGCCAGTTGTGCAGCTCGCGTTCATTCCTGAAAACAAGTTATTAACGTTCAAAGTACCCCACATCAAAGAGCCAACCTTTCATTTAACATTCTCGTTGTTAATTTGGGCCAAAAAACCCAAACCTTCGTTCAAGAAATATACACCATCCCACTTGTAATCATTAAATGTCACTCATATCGGTCGAAATGGTGGGAAATTTATAAATACAACCACCCTGCCAGCAGGCACATGTAATGTGATATCGGTGACCAAATTCCAAAGTCCCCTAAAACAGTACAAAGCACTTCAAAGCCAACGTCACAGCGCCACGCCATCGGACTACCGACCTTGAACTTAATCTGCGTGTATAACAGATTCCTTTGTTTTTGCTGGCGCGTCCGACTGGTTCGTTCAATTTCGTTTATTTTTAATCCGCATCTAGGGAAATCTCCCATCCAGTGACCTCCAAAAAACCGATGAAAACAAGCTCCGATAGGGCACTGCCACCTATGCGTCACAACGACCGCGAGTGTCTCGCAAAATGTCGCTTAAAATTCCACTCATTCATTAAAAACAAAAAAAAGAATACGTTTCTCTCCATTTTTTTGGTTCGCGTTTGATTCGACAGATAGTAAATCAAATTCCTGTCGTATATACTCACTCACGTGTGTATTTGTGCTCGTTTACGGTCGAAAATTCACACAAAATCCGTCTAAGACCAGCCGCGTCCCCCTAAGCACATGTTAGCCACGGTCCCAGTTAGGACTGCGATCTGTAGCATACCGTCTGTTGTGAAGTGTACACATGTATTTCGCAGATACTACGTGTACAATATACTCTAATTTAAATAATTCAAACGCTACACACTCACACATCCGCGCGCAGGTGGACTACGGCGTCGTTGAGCTCTTCATTTCAATTGTTTCTACTCGCCATTGTTTTGATTGATTGGAATGGGGTAACCGGCCTGAAACTTGAAGGGGAGACCTGCCGCCAGTTACAGTCTGCCGGTGGTAGCCCGCAGCGTAAGCATTCACACAGCTACACACACGAGTCTGTACAGGCATGGACTCTCAATGTGGGGACCGTAAAATAGGCAGACACAAGCCTCTTTCTGCGTCGGGATGGATGTGGCGGGGCAACGCCGAGGAATCGTCATCACGGTGGCGTGCCAACATATACCGAGATACGTACCGATATGGGCATGCTGGGGAGAAGCGTATATTTGGTCGATAACCTCACACACGGATAGGCGTGCACCAGACGAGTAATTGTGTATAATTAGAGAATTTTTGGGGAATTTATTCGGATGGTTGTTTTTGTAGCAGCAGACCCTGTGTGCTTCTCGCCCGCCCCCTGCAAAGCGCGATGGTGGATATTTCTTTTCTAATGGGGATACAACACACGTACCTGGTCGACGGCATACCGTGTGGAATTTGTGTTTATGGGGAAGTGTGGCGTTTGTACGGTTTCCGCTGCCGCCTACAAGAGCGAAAAATCGAATTTATTGACGTATTAATGAGAGGAAATGAAAAAAATCAATTTATCCACTATCAATCTCTGTTTTAGTGATTATTCCACATTCAGCAGCAGGTAGTTGCAATTTAGTTCACAATAAAGAAGTGAGCACCTGCTGCTGGTTGTTGCTTTTTTTAACGAAACTTATTGATTCGGGATTTGTGGGCACATGTCAATGAATCGATGAGGTTGAAGGACATGCGATGGAATCTACCGTTAGCTTTAGATTAATAACTAAAATCGTTGTGCTTTGAAGGCATGGCTCGTCTTTTTCAAACGGGGAATTAATTCACTTATCCTAAGCAAAAATGCAAAATTCACCAAACTCTCGTCCATTTTGGGACACCCTTTATTTAAAAACGATGAAAAGCAACATTTTGGGCCTAGATTTGCTTTTATTTGCCGTTTAATAAGGGGTGTTCCAAAATGCACGAAAGTTTGGTGAATTTTGGACGATTCGTGTGCAATACTTTAGTTACCAACAAAAAAAAACCGTGACATGTGACAGTTCAGTTTCATTAAAATGGAGATCTACATAAAAGAACAACGCGTTTTCACTGAGCATTTGAAGATTGAGGACTTTTCTATAAACAGTGGATGTTTGACAATTACAGTCCAGACAAAATAGTTCTCAGCAATAAGGGACGTCTTCAACTTAAGGACTTTGTTGATCGCCACAATTGTCGAATTTGAGGCTAAAAAATACACCAATGATTGTTACGCAACAAATTCATCGACAATGTGTCCTGATTTGGAGCGGCATTATCGCTCGTTTTGAAACCTTTTTTTTCCGAAATGTTTCAATTAATGAAAAAGTAATAAAGGCGATCCTAAACTACTTATTTAAGTCTTCATAAAGATATGATCAGTGGGCGCCGTGGCGTAGTGGGTAGGTGCGTCGACTCCTATGCTCGAGGTCGTCAGTTCGAATCTCGAAAAAAAACATCAAGCATTTTTTCACGACTCCACCTCTTTCGAGTCACTGACAATGCTCAAAGAGTATAACTGTCTAGAAAAAGCTTCTGAATCTCGTCGTTCGGAGTCGGCATTAAACTGTAGGTCCCCTCCGCCCGTGACAGAACAATAGCACGCACAACACGAGTGGTTGTTGAGAAGCTAGGCCGAGGTCCACCTCGGACTGTAGCGCCGCCATTATTATTATTATTATAAAGATATGATCAGTTTTTTTCCTTCTAACAATTGCGCTCTACCATAGTACAGGGTGCAGAAGAAAATACCATCTTTGCGGCGGTCTGTTGAGACCTACAAATATTTTTTTTTGTCGTCGGCTTTTGTCATTACACTGGAGCACTCAGACACAAAAACTGGTCCATTGTACTACCAGGCAGCAACCTAATTTTACTGAAATTCCATGGTCTTCCTAAGGAAGAACAGCAGGCGCTTCTATGATGAGGAGCCTACATCATCAGCTCTCACCTCATCAGCACCGAATAACTGCCACCTGATCCGAGCAAAGGCGGGACAATGGCAGAGGAAGTGCTCTGCAGTATCATCGTCTTCTCCACAGGCGTCGCAGAGGGTTTCATCACTTAGTCCAAGCACACTTAGGTGTTTGGCGAAGGTGTAGTGTCCCGTTAGTACGCCAATAAGTTGTCTGCCGTCTTTTCTGTTAAGAGATAACAAGAAAGCCGCGGATTTCTTACAGACGTTGGAGAGCATGCGCTTGATCTGTCTACATCCTGGAGAGTCATGCCACCTGCGGTTGTGCTTTCGAGAAGTCCAACCACCGATGGAAGACCCAACCAAGGACGCAGGCAGTCCCAGCGTAGGTTCAGGTCCTGAGGATGCCTCATCTGATCCTCGCCTAGCAAGTTTATCGGCGATCTCATTTCCCGTGATCCCGTGGTGCCCCGGGACCCAGACAAGTCTTAGCGAATTTAAGCTACCGATTAAATTCAGAGAATACTTGATCTGAACCTACTGAACTATCCTGGAAGTGGTTAAAGGGTTCAGCAAGGCCTCAAGCACAGCTTGGCTGTCGCTACAGACACAAATACTTCGCCCCTTCCACGGGGCGTAATCATCACAATATAGCTCGTAGCCATTAGGCTTGCATAGGTTTCCGCTTGGAAAACCGACGCAAATTTACCTAACGAGGTGTGCAGTCTAAAGTTGTCGCTCTCCACGAAGGCACCAGCACCAGATCCTTTATTGGTCTTGGAGCCGTCGGTGCAAATTCGACTACATTCCTTTCCCGGTTCAGATTCTGGCCAGAGCCAGTCCTGAGAGCAGGGAAAGTCGACTTTGTATGTTCCTGGCAGCTGGAGTAGAGGTGTCCGTGCGTCAGACGGCATATCCATAAGACTGGGGGCAAAGGAAATGCAGTGCGCAAGGTCATCGAAACTCCAGTGCGAGTTGTACCAATAACCACTTCTTTTTAAACGGAAGATAGCCTTGAGAGTGCACCCCATGATGTGGACATTTAGGGGGGGGGGGCAGCAGTTACGTATTTACGTGAACGCTTATTCCACCAAACAACCGATGCATAGGAGAGAAGGGGCCTAATCATAGCCGTGTAGATCCAAACGGATCTTTTTGGTGATAGACCCTATGATTCCCTTTACACTGCCAGAAAACAGACAGTGCCTTCGCAATTTTCATTTCGATGTGTTTTTTCTACAGAAGCTTTCTTTCTAGAATGACACCCAGATATATAGCTTCATCGGAAAAGCGGATAGTGACACCTTTTAGTACTAGTTGAGTCAAACCAGTCAATTTCCTCCTCCTCGTGAAGAGGACAACCTCGGTTTTAAGAAGGTTGACTGAAAGCCCATTTCGAGTACACCAATCGTCGACCTACAAATACTATTTTCTGCTATTATCTGAGGAGGGAATTGTTTAAAATATTACCATCATCATCAGTCATGATTTTGTACACTTCCATTGACTTTATAATCATTTTAAATGTGATTGGACATGTTCAGCAATTCAAAAGAACTTAATAACAAAGCTCTTGTATCTTTCGTTTCCTTTCTACTTTCATAGTTTACCCTCGTTCCGCTCAAAGTTCTGCCAGTTTGGGCGATTGTTTTGTCCCAGATTTTAAAGCACCTATCGGTTACATGTTTCCTCAATTAAAATGTCCCGTACAATGACCAGACCAGTTAGTCAAGAAAGTCAAAGAAAGAAATCACAAAGACGTCAGACTCAATAAAATTTGAAATTCATTTAAAAAAATGTTGATTTTAATTAATTTAAAACTAAATCTGTTCTCTTTCTTATCGTTTCAGGTAAGTGTCAATGCACTCAAACTGTCATTCTATCGAAAACCGTAAGTAACGCCACCGTTTCCCCATGAATAAACATCCAAGTGTATTTAAAGCAGAATGAAACGCGAGAGATGCATGATATTCATTTCCAATGAAATCCGTGGATTTGCACAAAAAAGACACGTTTCATCGGTGGTCGTCCTTGAAGTGGGTGGGGTTGCAAGTTCAATGTCACAGCCGATTCCTTTCAAATGCATAGACCGAAGCCATCTGTGCTTGTGCTGTAGCTCCTTGGCATGCCAATAGCGCTGCGTCACAAGGCATACTCGGTGAATTCGAAGAATTCTAGGAATTCGTATAAAAATACGAGAAAAAACAAAGAATTTGCTTTTGTAGTCGCTTCTCTCTCTCCTTGTTCGTTCTTCGCTTCATGGGAACGTCACTGTTTGACGCGAATTCATGTCGAAACGTAGCCCAGAAGGGGATAGCGAGACACCAGATTCATTCCCCTCATGTGTCAGACATCATCTGAAAATACACACGAGATGATGAGTAAGGCACCTCCAAAACCTGTCACGCAACAAAGCGTAACATAATCGTTCATCTGTTCATCTATCAGAGAACAGAAAAAAAAAAACAGTTTTCTCCTGTCGCCGCCATTCAAATGGCAAAGTTGTTTCTAATGCGCGGCATCATCTTGCAGCTGCTCTCGCCCCACACGCGCACTCACTCAGCACACATGCACACGCTCCCTGTGTAAACAGAGGCAACCGAAATTTGAAATGACAAAGCAACTCCGTCCCCCCCACCTCTCTCAGATTGAATTAAAAATGAAAACACACACAAAAAAGAACAAGCAGCGACAGTCCTTCGAACCAGGAATAGATTTATTTCTCTGGCAGTTGTAGAGGCAGGAGCTGGCCCGTTCGTTCGTTCGTTCGTACCTTTTGCAGGCATTGCCTTCACTGCAGTCTAGGCAATCCTTTTTCCTCGCACAGACAGTCCTCTTACTCCACACCTTTCGGTCGAGTACAAAAATGAAAGACAAGGAAATATTTTTGTCTAGTTTTTTGATTCTAGACACTCTTGGGCGTGTGTAGTGGATGTGTGTGCTGGCTTTATGGAGCGAGTTTTGTTTTATTTTTGTCTTCTCTTTCTCGCCCAGGAGCGGTGGTGGTGCGCTCCTCATCTTCCGTGTGCACATCACCTCCGCAGGCAGAAGCAGCAGCGGCAACAGAACACAACAAATGCCAATTGAATTGCCTGCCTGGTGCCCCATCTTTTTTCTAGTCGTCTCGCGGTGTTGACTCCACCGTCGAGGCCGTTAACCTCGGAGAGCAGTAAAAGTAGAGGAAAGAAAAAATAAAGAAGAAGAACTCAACGCGGAGGAGAGTTAGACAACTTTTTGACGGGGGGAGTGGGTCTGGTGGAGGAGCCCCCACTTTACAATCTATTTCCTGTCATGCTCCCATGGGAAGAAGCTCCTCTTCTGGTGCTATGCGGGCGAACGCGAGAGGAGGTTGAAGATAAAAAAACAAACCCACTCGTGCTGCAGGAGAGAGGAGCCTAGATGGGAGTCGGTAGTCGACGTGGTCCTGCCCTGTCACGCAGGTGTAATTTGTCAATATCCGCTGAGTAGACTCCGATACGGATACCATTTATTTATTTGCACAATTAGAACGGTTTTCCTTTTTTTGCCTTCCTCTTCGTTCTCAGTTCGCCCTTTCCATTCCTTTCTTGGGATTTCTCTCTCTGGTCTTTACATCGTCATCAACCTCAACCATTGTAGTGAGACGAGAAATCACGTACGCATTGTGGGGCGCTGCTGCGCTTGTTGCTCTTTGCTAATGCTATCCCTGAGCTATACAGCAGCGGCGGTAGTATGCTCGTGTGGCCTATGTGTGAATGCTTGTGGGTATGTTCGTTTGTGACTCGGAGTTGCTTGCCTTCACCAACTAATGTCAAACTATAAATAATTGTATAGGCAAAGCGGAATAAATAAAAGAAACTAAGATGGAACTCCTGTCATTGCATTGCGCAAAGAGCAAACGGGCGAGATTTTCGAGCGAGTGTGTGAGAGAATGCGAGAGAGAGAGCAGCGTGTGGCGGCTGAGATTTGTGACAATATTTTGTTGACGGATCTCATTTTCCATGCCCGCCACCATACTTTTGGGAGTTTTGCTATCTCAGAGATTTCACATTCTTTAAAAATAAAGTCTTGTAGAGACTATTGTCTAACGGTAGGGGATTTGATTTTTAGGGCGTAGAAGATAGGTAGGAAGAAGGACGTCGAACTAATGCCATTGGTAAAATAATCTTGTGAGAATTTAAACATCTACATCTACGAAAGAAACGTGTTTTGTAAGCAGTTTTAGCTCAAGACTTTACATGATTTGATTGACAGCTATATAATCTCTGACAGATTAATAAATAAGCGACACTTACTTAAGGTTTCGGGTCTCTTGAAACGCAGATCTGCAAGCCACCAAGAAAGCCTTTTACTTGCAATCGATAAACCTAATCTTAAGACTTATTTGAAGAATTTAGTACTTCACAATTCGAGAAAATTGATAAGGATGCTAGTCTTAAAATTAGATTACAAAAATGCCAACCACCACGCTTGCCTTCACTATAGAAACGTCGAACGGTGCCGTCGAAGAATGTATTTAAAAAGGAATGAGAATCTACATTTTTGTCAAAAAATAACAGTTACCAGAGATGTTATTGAAGTTGTTTTCTTTTTATTTAGACTTCACATCTGTTATTTATTTCTGATGGTTTATATGGGTTATATATTTTGAAAAGTTTACATCACAGACTAAAATGTTATCTATAACACTTTCTGGAAAATATAGAATTTTCTACATGAGGTACTTGCAATAAGAATGTTTGAAGTGAAAAATACTCGGTATTTCCATTTAATTAAGTTAAACGTCAGTGTACGAGAATAGATAAATAATCCATCCATCCTGAACTAGTCTACCGCTGTAGACAAACCGACTTCAGAGAAACCCCACAAGAAGATGTGCTCTCCCTTCTTCTACTGATAATGGAAGAAATTCTCGCGGAATTAAGTCACATCGGATGCAAGCCAATACCTTATGTATAAGGCAAGTTAAGCTTAATGGTCAGACAGAGTTGCTCTAGATGTAAACCAATTCAAGATGGAACTCGTAATGGAGAAACAAAATACTTCCACTGAGTCCACCAAAGCTTAAGATTAAGCAATTAAGCTTTACCCGACATACAAATTAAATAGGTTTTATACTTGATAGTAAATTAGGTTGGAAACCACTGTCCCAAATGGAGACTCCAGCCGAGAATACCGTACAAGATGGACATAAACATCAATCTTTAGACCAGTACGGCATCTTTCCTTGGTGGGCAGCACTGAAAAATAAAGACAATCTTAAAAGGATAGGCAGAATCCAGAATTCTGCGTGTATTTCGATCGATCCATACCGTCAGCCACCATGGAAACGATGCTGTATCAGCTACAAATGGATATATTCAAGAACCTGACAGCTGTCAAGGCAGTGGATAGGCTAAGTGAGTGCAACCTTTGGACAGATGGACACCGAATTCGGCACCGAAACCGACGGTACTGAATTCAGGATACAAAAGTGACCATATGATCTTGGGTGCTGCGAAATAAGGCCAGTATTAAAATCTGGCCTTACCACGCTCTTTGCAATAAAAAAAAGTCTCTAGTGGACTTGAGCCTCAACTACGAAACCTCTCCTAGCACGATTTTTGCTAGATATCGCCAATTGTACACGCCAATTTGATTAAATTCCCTCTCTCTCTTGTGTCGTGGACGTTCTCTGTTGCGTTGGTTCACTGGTTCAGTGTCGAAGATACTCCGGGCTGGAGCCATGTTGCCCATGCGCTCTACATGACCTAGCTATCTTAGTTGGACGTTTAGACGTCTGAATAGACTCATGTCGCTGTACAGTTCATACAGTTCGTGGTTGAATCTTCTCCAAATGGCATCAACGCAAGCAGGACCAAAGATCTCACGTAGGACTTTTCTCTCGACCAAAGAGTTCTGCATCTGCTCTTGAGATTATGTCTCCGCGCCATAGAGCAGGACAGGGATGATCAAGGTGTTATATCCGAGTAAAGTCAACTTGGTCTAAAAAACAGCGATTGACAAGATTTATTCCGTATGTAAGATCGGCACTGGTGGTAGTCCTATTGTTTACTTGGGCGCCAAGGTTGACGAATTCCTTGATTGCCTCAAAAGAATATACGTTTATGGTGAAGATGGGGCTAAGATGTCTTTCCTTGAAGACAGCATATACTTTGTTTTGCCCTTATTTACCGCTAAATCCATTCAATGCCGGCAAATGCTTCATCTCATCCGCGTAAACCAGCAGTTGTACGGACTTTTGGAACATCGTGCCTCTCGTATTGGCCAGTGAGTTCTGTTCGATCTTCTCAATTCTCAATCGTCATCCTGCATAAGAAAAAAAAACTTAATCTGCAGGAAATGTGCAGTACTGTCGTATTTGTCTGATTATTTGAAAGTTAATCTGCACACAGTTGGCTTCAGGTTATTGTAACAGGGTCTGAACAGCCAGCTGAATTCTGTTCAGTAGGTGTTGCTAGTTCGTGACAGGACATCGCCTTTCCTAAACTTTTTTGACTGAACTTGGTAGACCAGTGAGCATTCTCCATCGTCATCCTTCATAACTTGACGAACTGGGCAGAAATGTCAGAAGCAGACATGGTGCTGAATGACTTGTACCTATTCACGCTGTCTTATACGTCCTTGAAATCGAAGAATAGGTGGTGGTGGGTGGGTTTTTTCTAAGATCTGCGGTAGTGTGTGAATTTGGTCGGACTATGACTGTCTGAAGCAGTTTTTTTTTAAGTGCCGGACACAAAAGAAATGTTGCATGAATGAAAATAGGTCGTATAGCAACAGGGCTGTGTACATTCAATGAATTAAGTTCGGTCGAAGGCCCCAGTTCTTTCCTTATTAATGTACATGCCTTCTTAATCCGCTGATCTAGAGCCTCGAAGTCGAAGTCTTTTCGAACCAAATCGCAAGAAAAGGACTCCGTTCAGTAAAAAGAATAATGTTTGGATGGAAATAACTGAGGGTGTATGAACCATAAAAGACGAATTCACTTTGTTTTCATCACAAGAGTTTCTACGATCGAATAACTAATCGATATTCGCCTGTTTTCACTATTATCTTAGGCACAGCCACCAAACATTAAGTAGCTGACAATATTATTCACTAAATCTGTTCGTAATTCAAAAAGAAAACATCGTTTAAAGATGGCCTTGAGTGATGTTATGCAGATTTTTAGTTTGGCACCATCAGTCACTAAAACCGGGCTCCATTTGAATGTGAGATTTTGAATACCAGCACGATATTGGGTATTAACTTAAAGCACGTGTATATCTTTGATCTTGTGTGGGAATATAATTGATCCGATTCTCTTTTCCGCAAATGTTCGTTTAACTCAAATTAGGGGAACAATTTGTTGTATTGGAAGGTGTACTTTCTGTTAGCCTATTGCAGTACATTTGTCGCAATAATGTGTTTAAGTAGTTTGAAGTCTGTGCAGAAATAGCGAAGAATCCTCAATCACTTTTACGAGAAACACAAGGCCTCCTGATTTAGGCAGAGTTTATGGCAATTCGTGAAGCACTGTCCTGGATTAAGTGGGACGTTTATATCTTCTCATGATATTTGTGTCTTCATGGGCAGTCAAATCAATAAAAGCAAATTAATATTAGGGAGTTACAGTTTGGGGTGGATTTAGGCCTAACTTCTACAACAACCACTAGAGTTGTGCGCTTCTTCACGAGTGGAGGGGATCCACCTGCTCAATGTCCGACGTCAAATGGCGACATTTTTCTATGCTGTTGTACTCTTTGTGCTGGCGTGCTGGCTGGAGGGGCATATTGAGTGAGGCACAGGTCCACCTCGGACTGTAGAGCCCTTAGAAGAAGAAGTTTTACTCTTTGAGAGTGACCCGAGAGAGATGGTAAATGAAATTTATTGTATCCGGAATTGAACCTTCAGCGTAGGAGACAATGCACTTTTTAAGCCTATTTAAAACAGACTTTCAAAGACGCCGTGAAAAAATATAGACAATATTTTTTGGTACTCGAACGTTGAGCGTATGAATTGAGGCACTGACCCTCTACACTGTCGAGCACGGAGCTAGGTCCTCGGACTTGGTTCCTACAAATTCTAAAGTATTGCGTATCTCTCGATGGGAACAGTTCCTTTGCTGGATGCTGGGATAAAACCAGTTCAGAAGAATTGGTCTCCTGTAAAGGAGAAGATCTTGCCAAACATGACACCATATTCTTCTTAGCTGTCTCCAGTTTAATAATTTTTGAAAAAAGCGAGAGAAAACAAAGAAAAGACAATTATTCGTTCTTGCATATAGAGTTATTTTATTTTCTTTTTCAAATTTTGTTATAAATATTCTGCGATCCCATGTAGTCTCCTAGATATTCATCCAATGGAGTAAAGTTCCCATCCGGCTTGTGTACAACAGCCGATTCGTCTACATAGCAATGTGAATCAAGTGGCATTGGACTGAATTGAACTGGGGCCATTGTAACTGCTGGCGCACTAATGTGCCTAAGTTGATATTCCAGGGAGTCCTTTGACAGTTTCGGTGGTGATAATGACGAGGATCCGGACGGTTGCGCTTCATCAGCTCTTCCTGCCATCGGGACTGAGTTGCACTGTTTGTTCTCTTCTTGTCCTTGATTCATTTTATATGTTAATCTGCTGAGTTCTTGATTAAATACTCCAAAAAATAGTGATGACGGCTTCGTGTTTTGCTGTGGATTGTCCGCTCTTACTTTTGCTCAAGAGTGGCTGCACTGACTTCTGTTGTTGATACTGATCTGATGAATGCTCCGAAAATGATCGGCTTTTATTCGAAAATTTCAACCCACTGTTTTGGTCATTAGAGTAAGAGTTCACAGGAATGGTTGTAGAATAATTTCGCTAATTGCTAATCTACCTGTCAAGTGCTTAATTTCTTTTTATTACCCAATGGCTCCTTTTTGTGTTTTGAGATTTTCCTAAACAATTATCAGAACGAAAAATGAAGCGACCGAAAGCAACTTAATTACTTTTTGGGGGTGATTGTCTAAGGATAAGCTAATTTTTGGAACTTTGCAATTAAACAGAAGGAATTGCATTTGCAGATGTGCTTAGCACAGTCGGGAATTTCCTGAGAATATATGTAATTACAGTCGACTCCCTCTAAGTCGAATTTCCCTCTAATTCGAATTTTTTCGCCATATTTATTTTGGCATTCCCCTCATTTTCCATACAAAAACCATGCTCTAAGTCGAACTCGCTCTAACTCGAACTAATTTTGATATCCCGTGGAAATTTGACTTAGAAGGAGTCGACTGCATTTCTTTAGAAAACTAACCCGTAAACGACTGGATGGCCTGCCCCAAGCTAGTGAAATCGAATCTGGTCCAGTCACCATTTGCCGTTGGGATCAAATTAACGGCACTGGAGTAGGTTGCTATCTGGGAGGTTGTACAATGGACCAGTTTGGAGTCTGAGTGGCCCAGTAGTGTTTCAAAAACAAAACTATTACTTGTGGATGTTTTCAGAATTGGCTAAAGCATTAGACAGCCTTGAGGCTCTTAATATACTGCTTCTATTTATTTAAACTAAAACTTTGAATAGAGGTTTATCAGCTTTTCCTCTACTATAATTGAAGGATTATTATAGAAGGTTTGTTTAAAAAGTATATACATTTTCCGTAGAAAGGTTGTATTAACCAAATCTCTGTATACTATGCAATAGTTTATGATGTAAAATCGTAATTTCTGCTGTATAAATAAACAAAAATACAATTTAAATTAACCTGTCCCGTGTCTGAGATTTTCTGAGAAACCGTAGGCCCAGAAGGGTTGGGCAGTTAGAAGCCTCCTTTTCTGACAATCTCTGAGATGCCTGAAGGTAAGCTTGAAGATTGAAGCCAAATTATGATGAATGAAAATTAGTTTTTCTGCATTCAGGGGTAATAATTAGAGGTGTGACGGATATCCGGCAAGTATTCGGTATCCGGCTTCTTTTGTAATATCCGGCCGGAGCCGAATAATCTTTTGATGTCAGGCCGGATACCGGATAGTCGTTTTTTTCAGTAAAAAACAACAAAATAAAAAAACATTTACTGACTACCAAGCCCAAAGGTCACATTCCGTTCAAAATAAACTGTTTTGAGATATAAGTCAAGCTCGTTGGAAGTATTTTTTTGGTAGAAAACTCAATCTGACTTGACTTCCGCAACCTCTTCGAAAATGTCCCAAAAACTTTGCTGTGTAGAAAGTAGGAATATCTTGTGGAGGAGAAGGAAAAAAGCATGTTTAAGTTGGTTTTACTTGTACCGGTCTGATTTGAGTAACTATTATACTTTTATTTTTGGGTAGATATCCGGCCGCCGAATATTCGGCTATCCGGGCCAGCTACAGGCCGAATATTCGGTATCCGGTATCCGGCCAAATCACTATTCGGTACAACTCTAGTAATAATTCATAACGTTTGTTTTCGTATACGATGCATGCTTCAGAAAAGAGTCTCTTACTGTATACACTGCTACATGGAGATGAAAAATAAGTTTTGGAAAATTTTAGCAAAATTGGGTAGTGTTTTCCATTTACTGACCACCAAGCCCAAGGGTCACTATTCCGTTCAAAATAAACTGTTTTGAGATATAAGTCAAGCTTGTTGGCGGTATTTTTTTGGCAGAAAACTCAATCTGACTAGCCTTTCGCAACCTCTTCAACCTCTTCCCAATGGAGGAGAAGGAAAAAACATGTTTAAGTTGGTTTGACTTGTACCGGTCTGATTTGAGTATCAGAGCACCAAACTATTACATTTTTAATTTGGGCAGATATCCGGCCGCCGAATATTCGGTACAACTCTAATAAAATCCTCGGAGATCTTTGCTGCTCAGCGGGCCTCTCCTGTTTTAAGAGCGTCCCCATGTTATGGCAGACAACTAAGAGGACCTCCCTATTCAGCTGCAAGAAACCAGCATTTTGTTATTTGTCCGGTTTCGAAAGAATAATCTTTATTACCTGTAAAACCTTTCCTCAACTGTTTTGAGTTCCCGGAAACTATTAACGTTAGTTTTATTGCTGATTCAAGGTTTCATTACCCTAATTACGATCATGGAGTTTCATGTATGACCCAACCATCTACAGGTTCCTGTCCAAGATTCCGTATTTTTTGGACACAAATTACAAGCCGTCAGTCGTTAAATTGTGGCTGATTACAAAGACAGGAAAAGACAAAAATATCCGAGAAAGGGAGCGCATAATTTTCCAAAAAGTTGGAATCAGTTTGGCGGGATTTACACGAGAATGTCAGTTGCTTCCAACTATCGGTCATTCTTTTTTGCAGTTGCCTCTATTTTTCCAACTTTTTCTGTTTCGATCTCGCTCTTCCACACGATTAGAGGAGTGCAAATCAAAAAAATTCGAGCAGCCGAATTGCTCGTGTAAAGCCCGCCATAGCTTTTCGGCGCATCTAACTTATCTCTTTCCAATTTTTTGAAGTGCTGCTTTCTTAAGCTTTTGTAAACGTCTATATTCCTGACATTAAAGCCTTGTTATTAGTACTGAACATTTATACCAAATTGTCCTCTCATAAAATAATTAATTCCATAACGTTATTGGTGATGGGGGGTGGTATCATTTTCAAATCATCAAAGCTTGTAAGCTGTCGTGCGTATATAATTTGTCAAAATTCCAAACCCAATGCAAACATCCTTGCTACCATCAGTTATCTCCTCCCCATCCGTACATGTCTCATCTTGTGTCAATTTAAATAAATATAAATGTTTGATCCATTCATTCTGCTCTAACGCGCAGAGCAACATCCCACATTGCTGCTTCTGACAACTCTCACAGTGGGTTACCGTCAGGTTAAGCGCGCCGTCCAACTGAGATTCCAACCACACACGAACACACACATACAACGCATATGAAAATCGACAGAATTGTACACATTCACATAGGAAAGTCCATCTGTGTCTTATGCCACAACCGCTCTTCGAATTTGTTTCATCTGACTGACGGGGACTTGGGAAGAAAAACGGATACCCAAGGATACAGATCCATTTTGTGTATTTTTTTTTTTCTACGCGGTTCGCGGTGTATCCTTATCCCCATCGTACATAGCTGGCACACCCTTAGGAAATCCCGCAGACAAATCAATTTTGAAAAAAAAAGATCGAAATAAATAAATAAAAACATTCCTTCTGTCATTCAATCCACCCCCACCCCATTCGCGTAACCCCGAACGCAAAGAACATTGATACCCACCCGGTTCGACTCACTCGCGCTCATTCACTTTTATTTGCTTCGTTCATTATTTTCGTTTTATTTCCCTGTTTGCTTTTTCCCTCCAAGTCACGTACACCGTTTTTGTTCCCTCATTGCCGTTTTGTATACTTCATCGATGTTGTAACTCTTGTTACACAAGCACAATGTTAGTTTACTTTTCTCCCTCTCTCATGCCCTCTCACTCTCTGGTTCTCTCTGGTTTCTATTTCCCCTTAATTTTCGTGTAATTGTTTCTAATGCTCTCTCAAAGTTCTCTCAATCTCTTCAGTTTTCCGTAAGAAAAACGCCAAAGGGAACGAATAACAAAATTTCCCTTCTCTTCGGGTAGTGAGAGAGCGTGATGAATTGCAAGTGGGCTTTTCGTTGTATATAAGGAAGCATAAATTACGGTTATGGACTTTATCTATATACGAACGCCAAAAAAAAGAGCACAAAAATGAGGGCATGCCCTCAAAGCGAAATAAATATGTTGACGCGTTTGACGGTGTGTACACGTGTGTGCGTGAGTAGAATGAGGGGTGGTCCGCAAAACATCAGCAATCCCCATTATCGTCATCTTCATCATGGCGGTGGCGATGATCTTCTTGCTTTGCTCGAAGCTTGATTAGAACAAAACACTACCTTACCTTGCCCTCTCGCTCTGTTCGTTTTATGGGTTTTTTTTGTTTGTGGTAACATGGTGGAGGCATGGTTTGGTTTTTGTCCGATTAGATGTTTCTTGCGTGTAATCTAGGCCCTGTCTAGATCTAGGAGACACTGTCTTCTGTGATTTGTTTTTTTTTTTTATTCATGTTGGCAGCCATTTTTCTTATTGAGCTCAGGGGTGCTTCGAAAGGATTTAAATTTCCCAAACTAAGTTCAGCATGCAAAGAGATGGATGATGTTTGCTTAATTCAAGGACAGAAGTATTTGTTTTGTTCGGGTGACTGGGAATTAATGTCTGCGATGAATACGAATGATTTACTGCAACGAGACGTTTCTCCCTCTAGGATATCATCTATCGTGTATGTCAAGGACATCAGTTTTGGTGTTTGATGGATGAACTGTTTGCTGCGGGATTAGACGATGTGACTGATTAAAAACGGATGGGGATTAGAAATCCATTAGGTTTGATTAAGGAATGTGGAAGGTCTTGTTTGTGAACAGGATTATTTTTAAGTCACAATTTGATCCCTCGACTGTTGTTTTTTGTCGATACCGTCTTCTTTGGGCGGAATTTGTTCACAGAATTACTATTTTTTTGAGTAAGTTTTCACAATTTTGAAGCCTTCAGAGATTTTTAAACGATCCATACTCTAAAATGGCAAACCCTAAACTAGAAATATACAGTCTCGGATGACAGTTTGGTTTAACGTTTGTAATGAACACAGGGATGTCAAATCCGGACAACAAATTGGAAACAAACATACAGGGTGACCAGATAAGAATGACAAGAAAAGAAGTTTAAATAAAACATGATCGGTGTGAGATATGCGATGCGATACTGGCTTTGTTTTGAGGCTACATACATGCCATTATATATAAAATTGAAATTAGGTATGAAATTCCACATCATTTCAATGGCAGCCTCAGCTTCGGTGGCAGTACTTCAACCGATCGATCCAATTTTTGTTAACTTGGTTGCGTTGTTCCGGCAACAGCATCTCGAAAGTGCACCTCGAGCTCGTCTACAGTGGTTGACTTGTTAGCGTAGACTAAGGAGAAAGAGAGACGTAGCCTCAGAGAAAATAATCGACTGGAGTCAAGTGGCAGGATTGCGGCGACTAATTGATGAGATGACCCAGTCGCCAAATTTTTCCTTCGAGCAACTTCAAGCGTTGCGCCGCTTGTGTGAAGCGTCGTTTTGTTACCACAGCTCGGATATGGCGATGTTGTCAAACTCTGGTCACAGAAAGTCGGCTAATATCGCTCCAAACCTGAGAACGTTGATAATACCGCCTTGCCGCACGAAACAGTAAATTTTTGTGTATATATTGGTGCTTGATTTAACACTTGTGAATTGTGTTCACTCCAATAACTTGTTGGCTTGTTGCTTATGGACATGACCGCTGAGCCAAAAATCAGCCTCGCCCGGAAGATTTAGTTTTTGACCAAAATCCGGATATCCGGTCAACATTTTCAGCGCCCAATTCTGGCTCATGGCGTTGTTTCTGGTCGCCCGGATTATAATCCTGCGTCAGCACAATCTTATACAGATGTAGGCCTAAATCCGACCGCAAAATAAGGCGGGTTGACTCTCTGGCGACGACCAACTCAGCTGATTGGCGCCTAATAAAGATTTCTGGGCCTGCTCCGAAAATGGCTGCTGCAGCGGCTATGTTTTCTTCATTTCGCACCAATCTCTGTCTAGTTGGTGACTTAACACGTTGAGTGCCACATGAGACCACCTTGGTCTCACACGAATTTGGGCTTGCTGTGCCGCGTGAGACCAGAGTGTATTCGAAGTGTCAATAAAAAAAAATGCGTGGCCTGTGGGGACAGTTTTTCGGATTGTATGGTGGCACTCAACGTGTTAAGGTCCAAAAGAATGTCCTCACGCTCAAGCATTTCCACGGTGCGATGAATTGCCTCCGCACTAAAGCCGTGATATGGACCGATCTTACGACAACTGAGTCGGAATTCGCACAAATGACCCAAACTGTTGTTCTAAGTGAGCCGCGACACTAGTCGCAAGGGCACCCTGTAACATGCCTACCTATCTTCGATATTTTTGAATAATTTCCGCACGTTCGGCAAGCGTGAAACGTGCGAAACGAAATGGCACAACTTACTGAATGTTTTGACAGCTGGATGTCATTTGTAACTTTGACAACTACTGAATCATAACTATTGGAAAATACTGTCATTGATGTCTGGTCACCCTTTATAACAACATGTAAATCGCTCCTTGATAGCCAATTCTGCAAACCTGCGGTAATCTTGAAGGACCAATAATATGACCCAATCCACTTAACGGTTACCCCAGTTTATTATTTAATATTGATGACGAAGTGTAGCAGCCCCGTGACTTAATAAATTGGCACATGTTTCCAGCTTCAGCTGTCAGATACGTAGATACATACTAACCAAAAAGATAAATAAAATATTTCAACCGTCATATAACTCCCCAAAGGTTCTTCTTACACGTGTAATGTTCCCCTCCGAAAAGCCAGATGACTCATTGCATAGACTCGGAGAGAGCAAACACACTCTTGAGACCGCAATAAAGTTCAAATTGATACTTCAAGCATCTCAAGTTTAGCGTGTCGTATTTGTTTAAACTTTTGAATTGTTGATTGTAAACAAGTTTTCCACACGCCGTCAGAAGGTAAAAGAAAATAGGTACTGTCTCCGGGGGTCTTCACTTAACAGAAGCCATTCAATTAGAGCTCCCAAGCTGACACACATTTCTTGGCAATGATGCATGCTAATTAGTGTTCCTTTGTGGGAAATGCTAATTAACTGCCGAATGAGTTGTATATAAAGATTTCGGCATTTCCTGATTGCTACGCGTGCGGAAGTGGGATTACACTTTGTTTAATTTTTGGAAAGCACATGACCACAGGTGTGAACGAGCGGCCGCAGCAGACATATGCACTCGAGAACACGACAAAACCGTCGTAATGTGCACCTACGTACCAAGAGTGTAGGCTGTCTCACGTTTGGGTCACCTCAAGTGGGCAAACAAGTTGTGCGGAGATAGCTATCGTCTCTCGGATGAACAGATGATGGTTGAGGCTCGACTGGGAGATCAATTGATTTGCGCCTGTCTTTTTTTTTAATTATTTCAAAACACACACAAGTTGTTGAGGTTTTATGCTTTAACTTGTGATAGGCGTTTGGTTGATAAAGTTCAAATGGGGTAACACAAGGCTGAATGATGTCACCACCGCCACTTACAGTTTGCTGTAGGGTTTTGATGTGAACTGAGAATTATTTTCTTTTTTTATTGGCAATCGAAAGCGGTTTGATAGACTTGTTGAACTCGGTAATTGGGAAAGACTTTGGTCGCTTCTAACGGCAGCAACGCTGGTGGCATATTTCACGGTTGACGGTTTATGAGTTTCACGTCACCGAGAAGGTTATCTGCTCGGAAATATCTGACTTTTATTTGTTTAAGTGAACAAATTTAGAAGAATATTTTCGAAAGGTTTAACGCTGCCTGACGGTGGCTAGATCTTTTATCTTAAGTGTATTTCGATTAAGCGATTCCTATCTTTAAATTTAAATAAAACAAAGTATGTGTGATATATTATTGAAATTTTTTATTCCTTTGAAAGACATATCGATGCCATTATGTATGGAATATAACATACTTCAAGTGTCTGCCACGCCGTGGCATAGTGGTCGTCGTGCGTCGACTTCTACGCTCAATGTTCTCGGTTCGATTCCCAAAAAACATCAAAAATGTTTTCACGGCTCCACCTCTTTCGAGTCACTGGGAATGCTCAAAGATCTGTTCTGTTTCTGTCTAGAAAAAAGCTGCTCAATCTCGATGTTCGGAGTCGGCTTTCAGCTGTAGGTCCCCTCTACTCGTGAAAGAACAACAGCACGCACAACACGAGTGGTCGCTGAAAAGTTTGGCCCAGGTCCACCCCGGATTGTAGCGCCGCCATTATTATTATTATTATAAATGTCTGCCACGGCTTCTTTGGGTGGCGCGCATACGAAATGTCCAATTTTCCATGACTCTGGGCCATAAATAAGGGTGAATTTGACCAATGGCATGGGTTATGTTAGCTTTGAGAGCCGCTGTGGTTTGTAGCTTATCCGCATAGACCTGCGACTGCGACTTCACAAGAAAATGTCTAAGGGAGTCAAATCGCACGTTCTCGGTGGCCAGTTCACATCATCTCCACGTGAGATGATCATGCCTTCGGCTCGCTCGTGCAGAATGTCCAATGTGGGGAGAGTTGTGTGGCACGTAGCTCCGTCCTGTTGAAACCACATGTCGTTGGTGTCTATATCATCCAATTCAACCCAAAAGAAGTTGGTAATCCTCGACTTATAGCGCTCGCCGTTGACGGCGATGGCCTGGCCAACGTCGTTCTCAAAGAAATATGGACCGACGACGCCGCCAGCCCAAAATCCACACCAAACAGTGATTTTTTCGGGATGCATTCGACGCTCTTGGATCTCATGCGGATTGGTATCGTCCCAAATTCGACAATTCTGTTTCTTGACGTATCCATTCATTCAGAAGTGGGCCTCATCACTCGAGTTAATTTTTCGATAAAAATCAGGATTAACTATTTCCAACTGTTTCTGAGCTCATTCAGCGAACACACGTCGTTGTTTATGGTCGTTTACCTTCAGCTCCTGGAGAAGTTGAATCTTGTGCGGGTGCAGGGCCAAGTCAAGACGCAAAGTTCGCCAGGTTTTGGTCTGCGAAAGGCCAAGTTCTTGTGAGTAACGAGAAATCGACTGCCTCGGATTCTCCTGCACACTCTTACGGACAGCGACGTTATTTTCGGCAGATCTTGCGTTTCGTCGACGTACAGGTATTTGTTTATCGTTCACTGAACCAGTGGACTCATATTTATCTACCACACTGTGAATAGCCCTCTCGGTGTGACGATTATGGCGACAATAGCGTGGAACTTTCCCCGAACAGAACACCTATTTTGATAAAACAATTTTATCATTTGCACGTATTGTGCTATGTCCGTCAAAGGTGATTTGGCAAAAAAGACTGAATAAATGACAGCCAATTTGACAGATGTAGCTTCAACAATGTAGCCGCTATCAACTGTCAAAGTTCAGAAGTTAATTGGAAGACCCTTTACATCTACATGAGGTATAGTCGCCCTTTCGTCGGGTATGCTTTCCTCTTCTCAAATTCTACACATGATCTGGTGCACACTACTTAACAAAACATCGCCGCCAGCTTTTATGTTTTTTCAACTTTTCACAAAATCGTCTTAAATCTCCTAAACAGCAATCTGCTCTCAAATTTGTTCTCTATTCAGTCAAGAATCTGTGTTCTATTCTTCTGTTGGCTGTTTTGTTACCATTTTCTCATTCCCACGCCTTTCTCTGTGGACAGACAGAGTCCCACCCAAAAAAAAAAATCAACGGCGTACCTCAAGGTTGACACCTACCTCCTGTGCTGTTATGATCCGGAAATCATTCAGAACAAATAAAAATTGAATTCCGAAAAGTAAACAACTTGTCGTCCTCTCCCATAACCTTGAACGTGTGCAAAACCACAGGTATCTTCCTCATCCCTTCCATCCGTCTTTCTCCTTCTCCTCCTCTCTCTCTCTCTCTCTCTCTCTCTTTCACTCTCACTTCACAATTTTGAATTCATAACGAAAAGTCCCACAAACTTTTCCTCGTGTTCTCAAACAACTTTTTATGCCCGCATCGTCGGTCCGGTAGAGGGTAAAACACAGACAGGTGGTTTCCAAGCAAACACAGACACAATCGAGCGATTTCGAAAACAATCGACACACACACTCTCGCACACAGGAGATGGGGGAATCCGAGTCCAAATATGGATGGATGGTCCACAAATCCCCTTTCCACTCTACTGACTATCAATAACATAACCATTCCAAAATCGTCACATCCTGAAGAGAGTCCATGTGGCTGCGCAGTGCAGCACGTAAGACACACACATGAGCGCGCACATATCGTACTTCAAAACATTTCACTTCCACTTCCTTTTTTTTTTTTGCATCGTTCATCCGGGGTGCGAGTGTGGGAGAGACTTCCAATTCCTTTCCGTGGCACATGCACGAAAGCCATCAGCGTGGATGTGATGGTGCTCGGCATTAGGAAGCCAGTCCTTGCTCATTTAAGCCAGCGCAGTAAAGGGAAGAGGGTGAGGAATATATAAAAGCAATTTTATTTTATTTGATTTTCGAAGAGAACACCACTCTCGCACACAACGCTGCACACTGATGCTGCTTAATGCTCATCTGTTGGGTCGTTCGTCGTTCGTCCTTCGATCGTTAAACATCGCACATGCTCGCAAAATTACCCTCGCGCACACGGTAATTGAATAAAAAGAAAACGACCAGGAGAAGTTTTCATTGTGAAGTACACGCAAACACAATGCGCTCCGCTCGTAGATCCTTAATGTGCGGCGGGTTCCACATAGGATGTGCCAGCAACGATACACGTCCAGCTCATGTGTCGTCTGGCAAAGCGACCGCGCTCTTTACATCCCACCCTAATCCATTCAGACAGATTTCTCTATCGGGTGCATGTGTGCAGTAAAGTAAGCAATCCCGGCAGCACCGGCCGGCATGAAGAGGGCTCGACACTTTCTGCGGTAGCCATTTCCGAGTACAATGCCAAGAGAGAGACAGACAGAGGGTGAGAAGAGGAAGCACATAATGTCAACATCTTCAGTGAGCGACACTTTTATAGAGCCATCAATTTTATTTTCTGAATTGTGTTGGTTTTGGCACAAAAATGGTGGTCAAGGGGTCACGGTAATTTGTTTGAAGTCTTTGCTCTTGCATGTTTCTTAAGAATAAAACAAGTGTCAAATAATCGATGCCAATCTTTCGGACATAACCTCAAATTAAACAGTCCCAAGGAATTGGGACACTTCATGGGTTTTGTCACAATTTTAAGGGCGAAATTAAGGTGTGATCAAGTACTTAATTCCCTCAAGAACCCAAAGAAACAGTGTCTGCCATTTTTCTGCATTTGATCTTGGAGTAGACTGCGCTAAAAAAGAAACAACTAAAATCTAAAAACTATGTATTTTCCGTTTGAAGTTTTTTGAATTGTACCGCCGGAACAGCCGAAATTATAAATCTACAGGAATACAAAAAATGAGCAGGCCTGTCGTCCCATCTACTGATTATTTAAAAATTACTCTGCACGCAGGTGACTTCAGGTCTGAAGCAAATACTAGAGGGTCTGAATCCAAAAGCATCCATACCTCGTTTCTACCCCGTTTACCGGCAGGCGGAAATCAGTTGAATCCGAGTTTGACAGGAATGTCAAGACTGGACCTCGTCTCAATGCATGTCATAAGGAAATCGACGAATTTTTAACTGGGTTGCATTTGCATTTGTTAGGTTCTTTCCCAGATCTGCAATGAAACTACACTGAAGGAACAATTAGATTGTTGGACCACAGTTTCAGGTGGTCACATATAAAGTTAGAACAGATCTTGTATACAAGGGACTCATTCCTCTGCAGTTGACGTTTAATGCAGTTGATTGGGCATTTACCCATACTGCGGTTCCATTAATCGGGTGCGCTTTTCTCTGACTATATCGTAAATATATCCAGATGATCTGGATCATCTACCAGATCGTCTGCAGTTGCTTATTTCAGGAGGCAGTCCGCCCACTGGAGCTGCTTTCTTTGTTTTTAGTCTCGGTATTATTGGTATCTAAAACTCGACTAGATCGGGTGGATGGAAATCTTTCATTCCATCCCCTTTTAGAAACAAATTCTACGTCTGAACTATGACTGGAGAAACAAGAAAAATTGGATGGTCAAGCTGGAATGAAAGTAACTAAAGAAGACACCTGTACTTCTGTGGCGCTTCAGCCCGTGGTAGACCTGGGCCTCAACCAATATGTCTCTCCAGTTAGCCCGCTTCTTCGCTAGCTGTCTCCTAAATTCTTCGGGTCGCTGTTTAATTGTCTATGAGGTCCACATGGCCTAGCTATTTTAGGGGTTGGATCCGTAGAGGCCGTATGTTGTGGATGAATCTTCTCTAATGACTATGACCGCATCAAGTTCCCACCCACAACATTTCTTTTGCAAGCCTCTTTATCTGCTTTGGATATTGTCCATGCCATTAGCACCATAGAGCAGGCTGGAATGGTCAAGGTTTTAATACAAAGTCAATTTGGTCTTGAGCGCTAAATTACGCCATTGCCTTTTGAGTCAAAACAAAAAAAAAAAACAGCGGTTGGCAAGACTTATTCTGTGTCTGATCTCGATACTGATGTTGTTTTTTCAGTTTACAGTGGAATCGTGGTATACGAAGTCCTTGGTCACCTCCAAGTCATAGTTCTCAATTGTGACGTGGTTAAGTTGTCGACGTTGTGCGTCTTTTCTCGTTAACAGCGTATAATTCGCTTTGCCTTTCGTTACAGCCAGGCCCATTCTAGCCACTTTCGTTGCAATGCCATCAAATGGCTCATTGGCGGCTTGTTTCGTCAGACCATTCACGTCAAAATCATCCGCATATGCTAGCAGCACTTGATCAGATCTCCACATAATGGTTCGGGATTGTTCTCCAAAGTATACGTCACATTATTCGAATATTCATTGAAATCCAACCAAATGACCTACAGAAAATAAGCAAGTTTTTTTCTTTAACCAGATGATGGGCATGAATTGAGAAATTAATTGAAAAACCATGGATTGGGTGGTTCATGTGCCATTACAGATTAAATAATCATTGTCCGGGAGACACGTAATGCAACTTGCAAACCCAAACTGTTTTCAAATTCTTGTATTTTGCATCATTTTTTCTTCGAGACTTCAATTTATTAAGAGGTTAAAGCTGTTTATAGGATTGTTGAACTAAGAATCAAAATTTAGAGCGAGGCTTAGTGGGTTGTTATTGTGAATTTACTTTGTCGCATTTTCGAAGATGATCGTGACACACCGCATCGTTTGCTTAAGTGAACAATGTCAACGAATTCTGATGTCTTGTCCATTTGGATTTGATGTATAACTTAAAATTTCAAGATTATGTCTGCTTTCTTATCTGAATTTTTTTTTTTGACATCTAAGGTCATTAACCACTTCGATTGATGTTGTTTACATTCTTATTTTTATGAATGTTTCTAGAGGACTGGGTAAGTCCAAATTTCAAAATGTTCTTGTGACTTTGGCTTCTAGGGTTAAAAAAAAGATTTCGCAGTGGAAAAATTAAAAAAATTTTGTCTTTCGCGATTTCTAATAGAAGGATTTCATCTTCTTCTTAGGTCGCTACAGTCCTAGGTGGACTTGGGCCTCACTCAGCATGCCTCTTTAACCAGCACGATCTTTCGCCAGCTGTCTCCAGTTTCGCACACCAAGCCGGCCGAGGTCCCCCTCGACTTGTGTGCGCCACCTTGTACGTGGACGTCCTCTGTTGCGTTGTCCCACAGGCCCAGAGTCGAAGACTCTTCGGGCCGGAGCTAAGTTATCCATATGCTCTACATGGCCTAGCCATCTTAGGCGTTGGAAGGAAGGATTGGAATAGAAGGATTTACAAACCAAAAATTAAATTTTCAAAAAACAAACATCCCTACAAATTGCCTGCCTTACATTGTCAGAAAAGTTTGTCGAGCGTTGAGTCCCTTTTGTCCTTCTTTTGCGATTTCTCTTAGTCAGGAAGGCTTTCTGAATTTCGGCACAGTTTTTCTCTAATCTCATGATCTCTCTGATTTCTCGTGTTAGCACTAGCATCTGCTTTAATGAAGACCTAGCCCATCGACTTAATTTCTGTCCAGTAATGACCAAAAATGTGGGCGCCGTGGCGTAGTGGGTAGGTGCGTCGACTCCTACGCTCGAGCTAGTCAGTTCGAATCTCGAAAAAAACATCAAACATTTTTTCACGGCTCCACCTCTTTTGAGTCACTGACAATGCTCAAAGAGTATAACTGTCTAGAAAAAAGCTTCTCAATCTCGCCGTTCGGAGTCGGCATTAAACTGTAGGTCGCCTCCGCTCGTGAGAGAACAATAGCACGCACAACACGAGTGGTTGCTAAGAAGATAGCACAACACGAGTGGTTGCTAAGAAGATAGATAGATAGGTCCACCTCGGACTGTAGCGCCGCCATTATTATTATTATTATTATAATGACCAAAAATATATTTTGTTGTCCAAAACCGGGCCATTGGTACGGTTTTGTCCCACACAATTTTCTTCTTTCTCCAGGCGTAGTCTACTTCTTTAAAAAGCTCTAACTTTTTCAGGTGATACTTGAAGTTCAGGGCCACCACTCATTTTCCTGTGGCTCGTCTCATTTTAGGACTTTTCTCTGGACAACGCTCAGTAGCCTTTTTTGCTCGTCTACATGGTTCCATGGTTTGCTACCTTCATTGGTTTTCTACCACGTACAGTGGAATCTCGAAAATATGAACGGTGAACAAGAAAAGTTAGGAAAGATGAACGATTTTTTACATCTTTCTTCCGGACGACTGTCTACAGTAGAGAAGTTTTTAAGAAAAACGTCTAAATAAGCATTTTTTTGAAAAGTTTTTTTTTGTTATTTTGAAATAAAATTAATTGGTTATCTTTTCGACATTCTACTGTATAAGGTTTCAAGAGTTGCCCAATCATATCCCCGTGTTTTTGAGTAGCTTTTCGTACCTCTGGCCTCGATTTCTTCTTTTAACTTCAGTTTTATGGAGCCCAGCTCACCATTCATCGATAAAATTTTGCAGCTAGAAATGACCCAGAATCTTTTATACTGCGCAATTCCGAATATTGGCGCTCTATTTGCTTCTCCTACCTCTCAGACTTCAGACTTGAAGTTTTCATGATTTACAGATGGCGCCACCACTCATTTTAGTGTTCCTCTCTTTGTGCTTAAAACTTTTTCCTGGACATCGCTCCATTGCCATTCTTTCATGGTTGACCACCTCTGATTTTCTGCTAAATACATTATAAGGGGCATACTTTCTTGTCCTTCAATTTTAAAATATTTTTTTGAAGTGGGATCTGTCAATGATTCCCCATTCTCGACTTAATTTGATTAACTGTAAGATCAGTCATGCCTTTTTTTCTCAACACTTTATGAAATATTCCCTTTTAATTAACGCATACTTTCTCTTTTTCCTTTCAGGTAAGTCCTTATCGACTAAGAACATCTGTTCCGTAAGTAATACCCTCTAGAATAGACAATTTATACTTCCTTATTCATTTGCTAGGAATCCCACCTTTCGACCCAGGCTAGTCCTCGTATAGTGCATGCGATACATATTTCGTTTGACTGCCACATTCGCTCGATTTATTCCCAGTTCAATTAAAATCCCATCGAGCACCAACTATTTATGTGTACCCTGCACGCAATATCGTTCATCCGACGTGACTGCATCTATGCATTTTTTTACTCCATCACCGGGATGACAGCTGTAAAGTCGGAACGGAACTAAATTTTATCTTTTTTTTTAAAACCGTAAAAAAATAAGTCCCTAGATGAATGCAGTTTCGCTGACTGTAGTCGCATCTGTGTGTGTGTTGCTTCCGATTCGCTTCACGCGTCGCATGGTCTTGTGTTTTGTTACTACTTGTGTGCCGTATTTTGACTGGCGTCATCGCCATTAACAGGAACAGCCATCCAGCCAGCCAGCCATAGTAGAGCTTCAGAAGCACACCCCAGCGCCATCATCACCACCACCACCACCTTCGACAACCAGCAGCATCACCATGGTCATATCCAGGATGGTACCGGTCCTTGCACTCGCTCTCTCTCTCTCCACACTCCATGTGGACATAATATATTGCCGTCTGGCTGCCGCTGGGATTCTCGATTTATTTTTACTCCTTCGTGATTCTGTCTAAAAATACAAACAACGGAAGACGAGGAACCAGGAGACAGACGAAAAGGGTAAGACTACGTGCAGTCTCTTGTCCTTCTGCTGCGCTCGGCAACTGCCGGTGTGTATGCCTGTTCTTGGGCATTGCACATGCACATGGCTGGATGGGTTGCAAAAAGGGAAATAAAAATAAATAAATAAACGGGGGTTGCTGCTTCCTCCGCAGATGATGATGATGACGATGGTGACGGTGACGGTGAGAATGATTTTGAGTTCATTCTGCATTAGTACTTGTGAATTCGGGAAGGAAGTAAGTTAGATCGGGGGTGGGCGCGCAGTGGCATCGGTAGCAGGAAGAAGAAGGGTAATTGGATGAGTCGTCTGCTGGTTTCCGCTCCTGCAGTTTGCTGCACCACCACTGGCTGGCTGTCAGCGTTGTGATGCTTTCATTATTTCTCCGATCGATATTTTCTATTGTTTCGTCGAGATGTCGTCATCACCATCATCATCATCGTCATCATCGTTTGTGTGTACAGTCGTTGGCATCTAATCGATGCAGAAGGCATGAAACCGCAAAGGATTTTGCTCCACGCCGAGCATCTGTGCGTCCGTCCTTAATGCGAGGGTCTACGTGTGGAAGGATTAAGGATCTAATAGGATTTGCCTACTCAACTTTTGCCATAGCCGCCACCGTCTCGTTGTCGGCAGAATGCGAAGACAATGCGATGTACAAATATAGGATGCAGACAATATTATAGGAAGGTTATTTGTGCGTAGGATAAACGCACCT
Organism: Myathropa florea; assembly: GCA_930367185.1. Classification (NCBI taxonomy): domain Eukaryota; kingdom Metazoa; phylum Arthropoda; class Insecta; order Diptera; family Syrphidae; genus Myathropa; species Myathropa florea. The sequence continues at coordinate 131,499,136 of OV884002.1, read as the reverse complement.
CGTCCTGGAAAGGGAATCCATTAAGAACTTCAGGAAGTTTGGATTGTTTAAAAGGCTCTTGTGAGGATAATCAATCTGAGACCGGTTTTATGTTGTAATTTGACAGGCGCATTGAGTTTCATCTGAAGGTAGCTTGAAGTGAGGTTGATGAACTGAACGAAGACTAATGAGTTTCTGGTATCGGCCGGTGGAGGAGTGATTTTCAAAAATGGATGCAATCGGTGCTCGGTTTTGTTGGTTTAAGCTTTGAAGCAAGTTCCAATACTCAGTTTCGAAGGAATCCTGACTTTCTTGGGCATGAGCTGCACTAGGCGAAGTATACAAAAACTTTCTAGACAACAAATTCCAGATTCTAGCCAGATATGGGCTAAATAAGGTTTGTTATGCCGGAGGATTTTTTTTGAAACTCTACTGGAGCACTCAGACTCTAAACTGGTCCATTGTACTGCCAGGTAGCAACCTACTCCAGTTCCGTTAATTTGATCCCAATGGCAAATGGTCACTGGACCAGATTCGATTTCACTGGGATTCGAACCTAAGACCCCTCGAACTAGGAGCAGGCACTTAACCAACTGCGTCATCCAGTCGTTTTGACTGGTGTACGTCTCAGAAAGACCATTTTAACTGCACTTAAAACACAAACGTAGGTTGTTTGGGGGTAAGGGTTCGATTCCGGGTAAAAAAAATTTCATTTTCACTCATAGATACCTCCATTTGTGAGAGAACAATAGGATGCACTACACTAGTGGTTGTCGTTGTGGAAGCTAGTTCCAAGTCCTCCCGGACTGTAGAGCCACAATATTTTTATTATTATTGCGTTCACCTCGGACTTTGGAGCTACATGAAGAAGAAATTCGTTAACTGGTTCCAGCGCTGGAAGTTGATTGAGGTTCCTCTTAAAATGTGGGCACAAATTTTTTTTATATCTGTTTTCGTCCCCTGCTGCGTTGTTCTTCTGAATTAGATTCGAAGCCTTTTCGGCCTGAAGCTGATTTCTTCTTCTTGGGCGCTACAGTCCGAGGAGGATCTGGGCCTAACCTAACATGCCTCTTCAGCCGGCATCATCCCTTGCCAGCTATCACCAGTTTCGCTCACCATGCCGGCTGAGGTCCCCTTCGACTTTGTGCGCTTAGTACGTGGACGTCCTCTGTTGCGTTGTCCCACGGGCTCAGACTTGAGGAAACTATGGTGTTAATTTAATTTAGGTGTTAGTTTAACTAAATTAAACTCCTGACTCGAAAGACCAAAATCATGCTCTACAAAACTCTTATTCTGCCAGTCCTGCTATATGAAGCCGAAAGCTGGATACTAACCAGAAATGCGGAGCTAATTCTTGGTGCCTTCGAAAAAAAAATTCTACGTCGGATATATGGTTCCGTCTGCGAGGAAGACAAAAGGAGGAGACGACACAACCGCGAACTCTATGAGCTGTATCATGTGAATGTAGTCCGGAAGGCAAAAATCTGTCGACTGCGCTGTCTCGGCCACATCGAGCGCATGGACAACAACGCTCCAGCTAAGAGGGTCTTCGAATTCGAGCCTCCTGGTTAGAGAAGGAGAGGAACACCAAACCTCCGGTACAAAGGCCAAGTCATCGCGGACGTAAGACAGCTTGGTCTTGATGAATAGAAGCAGCGTGACCAGGACCGTCAACGATATCAGGCTCAGACCCTTCATGGGTCGTAGGCCTGGTAAGTAATTAATTCGCTTTAGGCGTGTGATTTGGAGACACCTTGGCTAGGTTGTTGTAGCCATACAGCCCGTGCATTTCATGGTTAAAACTTCTTCAACAATAATAATAATAATAATAATAATGGCGGCGCTACAGTCCGAGGTGAACCTGGGCCTAGCTTCTCAGCAACCACTCGTGTTGTGCGTGCTATTGTTCTCTCACAAGCGGATGGGACCTACAGTTTAATGCCGACTCCGAACGGCGAGATTGAGAAGCTTTTTTCTAGACAGTTATACTCTTTGAGCATTGTCAGTGACTCGAAAGAGGTGGAGCCGTGAAAAAATGTTTGATGTTTTTTTCGAGATTCGAACTGACGACCTCGAGCGTAGGAGTCGACGCACCTACCCACTACGCCACGGCGCCCACTTCAACAATACTTCTACAATACTTTCTTCTCGAATCGATCAAGGACTCGAACCGATCAAGGACTCAAACGCTATTCACAATGTTCATGCTTCTGAATAACTTTCATATGCATAATTTTGGTTTAAATTTCGGAACGAAGACGCAGGTTGTGTTCACTTTACTCTGATATCCCCCTGATTCTTCTGTTTCTTTTCAATTAAATCACGTAATTAAGGTTTCATTTTCAAATAGCTCACTTTAGATAATATTACGCGTTGATTTTTATACAATTTTTGACTAAACCCGTTAAAAGATGAATGTGATTGGCAGTTTCAGACCTAGTGGCGCCATCAATTATGCATCATATTTCTCACGTAAACATACAGTGGGTCAATAAAGAACTTGGACACTTACTTTGGTACAGAGCTACCACCATGTTATATCATGACAACTCTTCATTCGATTTTCACCACACGCAATATTAACACGTTGAGTGCCACCATACAATCCGAAAAACTGTCTTCACAGGCCACGGATTTTTTTTTTATTGACGCTTCGAATACACTCTGGTCTCACGCGGCACAGCAAGCCCAAATTCGTGTGAGACCAAGGTGGTCTCATGTGGCTCTCAAGATGTTAACCGTTGAATCTAAATAAATAAAATTTTCCATTTCATCTCTTTCGTAGAAAAAGACTTCCAAAAGGAAAAAAATCATAGTTTTTATAGGTTTTTGCGAGTTGAACAAATTTATCACAATAAAAAGGTAAGAACAAAAGGCTCCGAGTTCTTTACTGATCCCCACTGTACGTAAATGAGGGTGAATCAATTAGTACACGTGTTTGAAAACAAGGGGCTTTGCTGAGGGAAGTTGGCGTCAACTCCATCTGTCATTTGTTAAACGACACCCCGCGCAATGTCAGACTAATTCATAGATTAGTTTTTGATCGGCAGCCAGTATCACATTTTGGTTTCGGTTGACAAATGGCAGAACACGACGGTGATGCCAAGTTGGCAACGTCACTTGTCTTTAAACACGGGCACTTGTTAATCTGCATTTCTGCATTCGAACTGTCGTTTCCGTCATATTTCTTTAACGCTTAACTTTGTTTCATGATCTTATGTGATCTTTCATTTCTAGTTAGCTTCTACTTCTAGTTTTCATACTCAAAGGAAGCAATCTCAACATCGAATTTCTTCCTTAACCTCTTCCAGCATTTGTATTATTGCTCACTCCTTATGAATTCCTGTGGAGAGGCTTTTGTGTTAATACAAAAGTTTTGCGTCCGATCTGGGAATTAAACTTCCGGAGTTCTCAGACTTCATACATCCGGTTCATTGTGCTAGAGAACACAGAATGTGTATTAAGTTCATGAAGTCTCAGGCGCTGGACATCATTGTTTTTTGGAGATGTATAAAAGACTGAATCGGATGTATAATTGAATGCCTAATTTAATAATAATAATAATAATGGTGGCGCTACAATCCGAGGATGACTTGGGCTTAGCTTCTCAGCAACCACTCGTGTTGTGCGTGCTATTGTTCTCTCACGAGTGGAGGGGAATTACAGGTTAATGCCGACTCCGAACGGCGAAATTCAGAAACTTTCTAGACAGTTATACTCTTTGAGACTTTAAAGACTTGGAGCCGTGAACAATTTTTTTTTTAAATTGTTCCTTGTTCGTAGGAATCGACGCATATACTCACTACGCCACGGTGTCCAATTTAGTGACCAAGAATACGTCTGGTACTTTTTTCTGACTACTGTAGTGTTTTTCAGGAAGAAACAATGTCGATGATGCAGAGAAGGCACGGTTGTGGTTTAAATGCAATGGGATATCCATCATAGACATAATCTTTTATACAGATAGCCAGGCTGCAAAACCCTCGATTATGTAATTTTTTGATCAAAGGCTGTTCTACGTTGCCAACTTTCAATCATTTTAATCTTATGCTATGTTCGCACCAAACGAAATCTCAAGGTTTCATAAAATTTCTCCAAACCTCTAAGATTTCCCCATACATACATTCGGTTCAAATTAGTAGCCAATTGCAACGTCATCTCTGATTCATCTATTGAACTCTGTAAACACATCTCTTATCAATTTTCATACCGAATTTCGTAGCGGATGTAGAGGAGTTAATTCACAACGTTGCTCAGCGTTTTCTTCGACTTCAATGACATTATCCATTAAAAAGTACACAAGGTCGGGGTATGAATGCTCAATACTATTCGGGATTTCATCATTTGACCAAGGAAGTTGACCCGCCGCCGTACACACAGTCGGACTATATCCTTAAATGCAATATGAAGACGTTTCGCTCGTAAAAACATTCTTGTAAAATGTATCTCAATCCCACGAAGAAAGAATGACAACATCGAACACCGCATAAACGAGACTCGAACAATATTTCACCTAAATATCAACTCAACAATAAAATAAATGAATACACGATAACACAGCATTCATCTTCCATTTTTTTCCGTAAACAGAAGAAAAAATGTTAACCCCTCACTATCCCTCAACAGACTCCTTTGGTGTGTAGAGTGTAGGTGTACTACTCGTACACCGACCTTATGCTGCATGATTATTTCTCAATCCTTTTGTTGCGAAACTACTCCGCAGGGGTGAAGAAACAAAAGCGAACAGGAGAAAAAAGGCAGAAAATCCATGAAAAGAATGAGATTAAGAAAAAAAAAGGAGATTCAACCGAATTCCAGAGAATCTGCGGCGTAAAGTTGCCAAAGCAAACTAGTTTCTGGGGTTTTGCTTGTCTTCTTTTTTTTTGTTGCACGAAGTTTCTACGGCAGGGTGTAATGGTTGTGATTATCCTAATTCGCTATGGCGCCTGAACAGAACCATGCACTTATTGACATTAATGTTGAGTTCTTTTAAAGCAGGTCAGGGGAATGTCTTATGAAGCACTTTCAATTTGGACTGCTTCTGGAAAACAAAAATGTGTTTCTTTGAGTATTGCAGGTTCGTCAATTGTATTGACGAGATTGACGAAAATATTCTCAGACCTAAATGTGGTTAGGGTATTAAGCAACAAACAAAAAAAAAATTAAATAAATTTGAGAACCTTTAGAAGTTCGTTACTTCCAAATAGACTATATTTTTAAAATTATTATTATTACGGTTGAGGGTATATTGCACCGCGAGCTTTAAGGTCTATTGTGCCCCCTTTCAATACTTTAGCACGTGAAGATAGACTTAGTTCGCCAATCACCCCATCCTTCTGTGTGGAACACCCCTGTCCGAAGCTGTTGCGTTGCACCAGTGCCAGGCAGAGTCGTTCCTTCAGCAGGCTTGCGAGTCGGCTTAAGCCCCCGGACCACGACAAGGTGTCTATCCGCAGGAGCGGATACCTTTTCAAAATAAAATTGACGACTTATGTCAAAACCCCCCAAAAAGTAGCCAGAAGGATCGTTAAATTTCAAAACGCCCATAATTGCTTATAAAGGGTATTTCATTAAGCGCTTCCTATCTTTAAATTTAAATAAAACAAAGTGTGTGTGAGATATCATTGAAATTGTTCATTAGTTTGAAAGACCTATCGATGCCATTATTTATGGAATATTTCGTCACTCAAATGTCCGCCGCGGCTTCTCTGGTTGGCGCGCATCCGAAATGTTCAATTCTCCATGACTCTGGCGCATAAATCAGGCTGAATTTGACTGATGGAATGGTTTATGTTGGCTCTGAGGGCTGCTGTGGTTTGTGGCTTATTCGCATAGATCTGCGACTTCAGAAAACCTCCAAGAAAAAGTCTAACTGGGAGAAATCGCGCGATTTTGGTGGTCAGTTCACATCACCTCCACGTGAGATGACCACGCCTCGAATCGCTCGTACAGAATCTCCAATGTGGCGTGAACTGTGTGGCTCGTAGCGCCGTCCTTTTGAAACCACATTTCGTTGGTATCCATATCATCCTTTCATATCAGCCCTTTTGAAACCACATGTCGTTGGTGTCCATATCATCCAATTCAGGCCAAAAGAAGTTAGTAATCCTTGGCCCACGAGCATAGCGCTAGCCGTTAACGGTGATGGTCTGGCCAACGTCGTTCTCAAAGAAATATGAACCGATGACGCTGCCAAAGCATAACCCAGCTTCAATAATATGGCCGCTATCAACTGTCAAAGTTCGGAAATCCCTATTGGAAGACCCTTAGAAATAATAACGTGGCTCATCTTTTCTTTTTCTTGTGGCGCTACACTCTGGGGTAGACCTTGACCTCTCCAGTTAGCACGATCTTTTTCTAGCTGTCTCCAATTGTTGAGTCACCCCTAATTTTTTGAGATCCCTCTCCACCTGCGCTCCCCACCTTGGCGGTTCGCTTTGTTTCACTAAAAAGAACATCGAATAAATACGTCCTCAAACTTGTCCGTCCTTCACAGAGACATCTGATTGTCGCAGTACAATTCTGTTTAATCAGTCAATTCCTCATTTATTCAGTCCCTTTTGTAAACAAATGAACAGCATCACTCACTGTCGGTCGGTTGGTTTCAATTTAAGACGACCTAATCTGTTTCATAGACAAGGGCGAATTAATTTTTCTCTTCAGAATCTCAGTTGATTTCCATATCAGATTTGCTCCCAAGATTCCAACGTGAACTTGCTGTGTTCACTCCTGCCATTCGTCTTTTGACAGCTGACAGTCATTTGTCACATGACTTTAGACAGGGTGAATCAGAACCGCACTAAAATAGACTCCAGCTAATTTTGAACATCCGCTATTCGTTGGAAAATGCTGCTGACGAAGTTGCAATCCACTCAGATTTGCCTATCAGTCAGTCCAAGAAAGGGGATGTGTTCGTTCACCCAATCGAAAAACTCCCTTTCCATGAACAAAATAATGAGACTCTATTTCTGTGCTGTTTTTTGATGTGATTCGTTGACATTCGTCTGCATTCTTCATTCCTACAGCTAGCAACGACGTTTTACTTGTTTTTCTCTTTTTCCCCGCACAAACTGGAGTACACAACACTGCGCCTAGTGGATTGTGTTTTCTGTGAATCTTGTTGACGTTGTGCGATCGTGATTAATACAAAAAATGCCAACTCAAAGGTTGCGTGTGTCATTGCCGTTTGGAATATGACACATTGTGGGTAGAGTTTCTACAGATAAAGCAATGACGATCGCTGTGGAATTCTTCACGTCTAATTACTATTTCTATCTCGACAGTGCGCAGCACATGCCGTCAAGTCTGGAAATTGCTTTCGCATTGGGCATGTGCGGCTGTGTGAAGTGTATACTTCTAATAATAGCCAATACGTCACGAGAAACGACTTCGAGATTTTTGCAATGAATCATGGAAGTGCACGTGCATGACAAGCATATTTGTGATTCATTTGGGAGAATCTTTCTTATGACATAGTGGATATAAGTGGGAATTGTGTTGGGAATTTTTCGATAAAATGTTCGTATCACGTGCGGGTATTTTTGGTGGTAGTTTTGCGGATGTACATATAAGGTAGCTACTTTGCTGTTCAGCTTTCACTTGCATCGCGACTACAGAGGAGATAACCCTGTTGGTGCTTGAATTTCTTAGAATTGTTTACTGTTTCATTGTATTGACCCATTGACTTAATTTTGTATTGCCCAATGACGCGCGTCATGGCTAGTTCACAGTAGTGTTTGAAATCTGAGAGAGTAGTTGTTCTTTGTTGCAACTTTTCTGGTGCTACACAATCTTGCTGAAAACTCTGTGAAACATACGTAATTCGAGGGTGGATCAATAAGTACGTGGCGTTTACGCTGTTGGCGCTGTTGGCCGACGTGTCAATAAGTCGAATACTGTTACCAACAATGACACTCATGCAATAAAACGTTGACTTAGTCCTGCAAGTTGCTGTTTTATTTACTTAATCAAAGGCGAGTATTCATTCGACATTTTCTCATAGTTTGCTGCGTTGTGGTCATGCTGCTCGTCGCAGAGGCGGTGTCAAAAGCGAAGAAAGAGGACGTGACAAATTCAACTGGTGATCCTTGTTAGTGTTTAAGCAGAGTCCAGGGGACAATCAAGTTTTGAATACAATCTGCGTCAAATCGTACTTCTACCTGGATTCAAATCACTATTAGATGTCTGGATTTCCCCCGGAGCAGGAAGCCTCGAATGGACCATGAAATATACACTATGTGATAATAATAATAATAATGATAATAATAATAATGGTGGACCTGGGCCTAGCTTCTCAGCAACCACTCGTGTTGTGCGTGCTATTGTTCTCTCACGAGTGGAGGGGACCTACAGTTTGATGCCGACTTCGAACGGCGAGATAAGCTTTTTCTAGACAGTTATACTCTTTGAGCATTGTCAGTGACTCGAAAGATGTGATTTTTCGGGAATCGAACCGAGAACATCGAGCGTAGGAGTTGACGCACCTACCCACTACGCCAGGGCGTCCTATCGGCGGCCCGGGTTCATCGTGACATTAGCTGGCATATTATAACAAACCTTATTTTAAATAAGGTTTAATTAATAATCAGGGCGCGGAAGAAAGATTCGCTTATTCGGAAAGTTTCGAAGTTAATTCGAATAATTTGGAAGCACTGTTCTAGCGTGTTTTTTTTTTTTTTTATAATTTCGCATGCAAAAGAGAATAAGTGTCCGGAATGAGGACACAGTACTGGCGAAGATGTAGAGGATGAAGAGGTTCCTCTGCACATTAGTCTTAAATGCCTGTGGATTGTAGTGAGTGAGAAATACTGGGCTGGGAAGAGCATTTCATATTCGTGTGGTGCGGCTAAAAAACCAGCCTCTAAAATTAACTGCACGCCCGAAAGCAGGCTTAAGGGTGAGCTGAAGAGCATTCCTGGCGAGACGTGTATTGCGGGTGAATTCGTAGGTGGGGGGAGTGCAATTGGCTCTCACTTCAGCAACTTTTGTAAAAATAGCAATAAAACAGTGACAAGGAAGGCACATTACGGCTGTGTTCGAGCAAGTCTATTGACTTCGCGAAATTGCTGTCTGCTATAAGTCTTATCGCTCGTTGTTGTATTCTATCTAGCAGGTGCAGAGAGGTCTGGGAGCACCAGACCAGATATGGACATTATACTCAAGTTTGGGGAGGATGTAGGCCTTGTAAATAGAAGCCAAGTCAGAGGAGGTGAAATATTCCTTGCATCAATTATTCAATGTCAAAACACATTGACAAAAAATTAACTCTCAGTTGTCAAAATGATATCCACTAAGAACAGTGCTGCCAAGTTGAACATAAAACCTCTAAAACAAACATTCTTTAAAATTATTGTTAGGATATGCAAATAAATTTCGAAATTGGAATGAAAAATTTGCAAGAACTCAATAATTTGACGTCGCCTATAATAGACCGTTCGTTGTGAATACGTTCATTCCAGTGTAGCATTCCTGTCAAGCCAGCCTTGAAGATAAAAATGCTTACATAGCCAAACTGCAGACCGAAATGCACAGTGATCTCCTTGGTGGTTATTTGGACGCCCACTGCAACTATGTGATTTCAATATCCGTCCCCATTTCCCCACATCACTGCACAACTTCAAATCAAAGCCCACTCTCTTTTCACATTGGCAAACAGTTTACTATCCCGCTCAAGGGCATTCATCTGGTGGAACTAATAATGGCTTACCCACTATGTGACGCCAGAGACCGATTAAATATGTTATCACAAGCCATCAGCAAACAGCGACACCCGCCTAATTCAATCACCAACCGCAAAATACACTCACATCCCAACCAATACAACACAGGAAAAGGAAAACCTCTAAATGCCATGTAATAAATATCATTTCATAACTCAGTTCCCCAAAAATAAACCGACCTCTCCTCCCATCGTCTGCTGTGCACAGCAACTACACCAGACCAGCGGCAGCGCTGTGATCTGAGACTCCCCGGCTGCTGGTTGTAGTGTGTGCGCACGCGAGTGAGATTGCGAAATGTATGCCAACACTGACCTAAGTTAATTGTTGCGATACTCTACGTAGTAAGTGTGCCAAGCAGCAGCCACCAACAAGTCCAAGTCGACGTGGTCGTTGTGTTCTGTCTTTTCTTCTGTTTATTTTTTTTCTTGCGCCTTTGATTTTCTTCAAAAAATTGTTAAAAAAGAGAAAAAACGAATGACGGACCAGAAGGAAAAAAAAAATAAAGTTTGTTGCTTGACTGGATGTTGTTGCGAACCGACGACGCACGGACGCCGACTTGCAGCTGATACTAATCCCCAAATGTCTGCTAGGGAGGTACACACCGCACAGAGACAGCGGCGGCGGCGGCGGTGGCTCACCCCCTCCCACCGCGGCGGGAACGGACTATGACTAATAGAGTCTCTCGTAAATTTCGATATCAATTTATTTATATTTTTTTTTCTGCTTGCTTGGGTTACAACAAGAACACACGAAAAATCTCCGTGGATATTTTTGACCGCCACCTGGTGCGGCGGGTAATGTATCGCATTCGTGTGTCTAACTTGGCGGAATGTTTAGATACGACTTTTCCTTCCTCCTTATGGGCGGACAACGAACATGGGATTGATTACGTGAACACACAAGCAACAATTTCTTACTCGATCGGCTGCGAGAAAATCAAACACCACTACGGGGGAGTGAGAGACGGGCAACGGGCAAACGGGCTGGGATAGGATACCTGCACATGGTTGTCTGGATATTGAATTACACCTGGACAGAGATTGAATTGGAAATTTGTTATGGAAACCGATCTGTACCCATACCACACGATAAATAACTACTTTGGAGACGAGAGAGCCGGATTTACAGAGTTCCATGGAACCGAACGGGGCATGTGGATTAAGAACGAGATGATTCCCATCTACATACACGACCGTAGAGAATGGCACAGGTAGATTTTCGGCAGCAGGTACTCCCATACAATGTATTGTCATGCTGTCTAGGAGAAGAGCACGCAAGAGGATGCCCTCCATTGCCTTCGCTAAGCAGGTGGCATGGGATGATATCTCGGGATGGTTTGTGGTATGCTCTTGTATGTTTCAGTTTATTTTTTGCCTCTTTAAGAAGAAAAACGTGGAATTTTCCTCGTTGTAGGTCTCCGCTTTGAGAGCGAAGTGCGCAGCAATGATCACGTACATCCGCAGATGGTGGTTTGTCTACTTTATGTGATACAGAACATGTTTCGGGTTTTTTGTGTGCCTGTCTGTTTTTTTTTTGTACTCCTTCGTCACATGGTCCTCTGGGCTGAAAAGTGATCTGATATCCAAAAAGAGATCATGTACCTATACCTGCCCGAGGTCCTGCGTCGACTTGAGTATAATCGAAGTGGAGCTGACTGTACCCTTGGGCACATTAATTTTACTTCTTTTTTTCTGCCAAACTGTCAGTCTTTATGTGCTTGACAGTTTTACGGATTTAAATTGGCTCACAATTGCAATTTTGAGTTCTGTAAACGTCATTCACAATTGACAGGATAATTTAGGTACAGCTCTTGTAGACAGCTTACACAGCAAAAGGACTTTGTGTCGGTTTGAAATTTTGAATTTTAAACGAATAGGCTCTGGGGCGATTGACTGTAATGGCTATCGTGTCGGAAATCGAAACATTCTCCTTGGTGCTAGAGGCACAGAGATGTGCAGTGAAAACCTTGAAGTGACGATGAATCGATGTCGTTGTTAATTGCACCAGTCCCATGTCCACGTAGCTCGAAAACACAAGGCAGTCTGCAAACGTGAAGAAGATGATGCGCAAAGCTATGGCTATAGGCATTTGCATCTGAGAGAGAGAGATGCGTTATGCTTCGTCTCTGCAGCTTCTGCAGAAATCGTTGTGAGGGAGTCCCATTCTTGAGGCGTGAGTACTAATGGCACAGTGTCCTGTGATAACTCCAATGAGAGTCCTTAGGAATGACCTGTTCATTCTAAGAAGATAGAGTGAACGTTTTAGATCAAGTTTAGGCCAAATTGCCGTATGATGAGGCACGTAGTGCCATCTGACCATCTTGAGTTGGTGTTTTTAATAGTATGATTCTTTAAAAGAGGTTTAGCTGTAGCGATTGGCATAGCCAGAGGATCTCCACTAGGAAGGTTTTTGGAGATCGTACCGCTCCTGGCGAGATCATCGGCTTCACAATTCCCTGGAATATCACTGTGTCCCGGCACCCACATGAGGTGAATATTAAAATGCTCAGCCATCTCGTTAAGAGGTAGGCCGCAATTCGGGGTGGTCTTAGAGAGAAAAGTGACCGAGTTCAGGGATTTGATTGCTGCCTTGCTGTCTGAACAGATGTTGATGTCCTTCTTGGATATCACGTTGTTCTTGAGCCAAGACAGGGCTTCTTTAATTGCCATCGTCTCAGCCTGGAATACGCTACAATGTTCTGGAACGTTAACGTTCTGGACTTAACGATTGAAGTCTAGCACAACTTCATTTCAGAGCTTATTTGCCATCATTTCTTTTTTTCGAACACACGATCCCAATTTGCAAATAATTAATCTATTTTCAATTTGGTTTAACGAAAAACGACAGTTTCCGACTTAAGATCTTTTTACCTAACGTCAGAGATTTAATGGCTACCACTACGAACAGTGATACCAAGATAAACCTTTTGCGTCGATAACATGGTGTATGTTCAGCGATCTTTGAAGTTAATTCAAATAATACTTGAAAGCACCGGTCCCGAGCGATTTTATTCAATGCCAAAACACTGACTACAGGTCAACTCGCAATTGTCAAATTGGCTGCCACTGCGTACAGTGCTGCTAAGTTGCAGCTTCTTTTAGCTTCAGTTACATAGTGTATGAGAGTGGGCGCCGTGGCCGTGTATGTTCGTGTGTCGACCCATGCGCATTAGACTTTCACAGTCTAGGTTCGAATCCAAGTTTAGACAAACAACTTTAAAAAAGAAAAGAAAATTGTTCACGGCTCCTCCTCTTTCAAGTCACTGACAATGCTCAAAGAGTATAACTGTCCAGAAAAAGCTTCTCAATCTCACCGTTCGGAGTCGACATTAAACTGTAGCAAATAGCATGCACAACACGAGTGGTTGTTGAGAAGTTAGGCCCATGTCCACCTCGGACTGTAGCGCCGCTATTATTATTATTAATGTCACGATGACAGCGTGACGATGAACGAACGGAAGAGGTTAAGGGCAAGCACGTGTTATGATTTTCGCGTTTGACAGCTCATTATGGTCTATTCTCTGGTGGTTGTCTCGGCTGAGATTCTTGTGTGCAGATTACATCCGCTCATTTAACTTTTTTTTCTTCTATAATTTACGAACGGTAAAGGGTTTATTAATGCCCATAAGTGTGTCGGGAATCAAGACCGATAACGGCCGAAGGTATAGAGGGGGAAAGGTAGAGTTGCTGAACGTTTATGTTGATCGTTTCTGGTCCTAACTTTCTCGATTTTAAGATAAAAATCTCCGTCAAGTTCCCTTGTTTCCTATTCTTACGATGCACCCACCTTTTCTTCAACTAACCTTTGACATAAGTGGCATCTGGTGAATAGCCCAGCATCTTTATATGGCAAAAAACATCTGTTCAAAAATCCTAACAAAGTCCGTGAATTTCGAAACCCAAGACTTTTCTGACAAAAAGGACCGGTTTCATAGAAAAACATGAATCTTTCGATGGCAAAAATACCACCTCATACAATGATCTGCAACTATTTCTTCCATTTAATGTGATAAAAATTGCATTCATCCCGCTTCACCTGGTTAAAGCCTGCTATGGTAAACAACCGCCTAAACTAGCTTGATTGCAAAGATGAAAGATTCTCGAATGACGGGATACAGGCGTCGGAAACTGAACAAACACACACATGTCCTTTAAGTGATTCGCATGTCGAGCATCAGTCCGGTTGACAAATAGCAACAAATTGCACGAGAACAGTGGTAACAGCATCGGAATTACCCTTCGCTTTTAATAGATCACATCCGCAGTTTCATTTTTTGCACAATTAGGGTGTGCACGACCAGTTTTAGTTGATTCAAGATCTCGTTTAACAAGAACTATCCATTCACTAATCAGTTGATGTGGACTGGGCCTCAATTTTGTGTTGAGAATTGATCAGGGAAATCTTTTCAGTTTTTGACATCAGTCACGGATTTTGAGAATGAAACAAATGTGAACATTTGAGAACAAAACCTAGGAACAAAACGGATGTTGGACCAAAAATGTAAAAATCTTTTCGAAGTCTAAGGCAACAGTGAGAGATATCAGCTGTGTTGTTTAGGCTGTTTATTTTTAGGGGAAAAAAGTGGAACTATAAATTTGTGGTAATAGCCATGGCTTTGATTTCATTGAAACGATAATTTAATGCCATTATTGTTTACCAATGATTTGGAGCATACATGGTGCCTCGGATAAAAGACAGTCTCGAGACCGGATATTTATTTAGGAAACAAAAACGTCTCAGTTGTATGTATTGTAGATTTATGACGCTCTCGATTGACTCTTCATTGTATTCGAAACAATGGGGAGTGAATGAAGTCACAAAAACAGCGGTCCATCATGCCCCCCTCATAGGAGGAGATCATTGGATTTAAAGTTCTGTCTGTAGAAATTTGATAGCTTGCCTTCCCTAGACCAGTGCTGCCAGTATTTTCAAGTGCAATTTACCACACTGAAGATTACAAATTACCATATCGTTCAAAATTTACCACTTCCAATAAAATACGCTTCAAGATAGAAACTGTAACGGGCTGAAATAAGCTGCTGTGAGCTTACATGTAGAAATTAAAACAATTGGTAAAATATTTCCACCAGAAAGGTAGTTCCACACGCTCTGCAGTTCGCTTTGCTTGATATCGTTTGGCACAGGTATCAGATATGCCTTGAACTCAACAGTATTGAGAGGAATTTTTTTTCAGAAGGAATTTACCTTTATTTTGATGAAAGTACCTTTTTACCAAGTGCCTGAAATGGGAGTTGAAAAGGCAAATTTACCACGACCTGGCAGCACTGCCCCAGACAAGGGATTTTGTTAGTAATTCCCTGTTAAAGGCGTGTAAGTTTTTGGTATGTCAAATTTTCAAGAAGTAAGAGTTGGGAATCTTTGACACTAAACCAATGGGACCACGCAACAGGGGACGTCCACGTTTGAGGTGGCGCATCCAAGTGGAGAGGGACCTCAACCAACTTGGCGTGCGCAATTTTTAACAGCTAGCAAACGATCGTGCTAGCTGGAGAGTTTTGTTGGTTGAAGCCCAGATTCACTCCCGAATTTACCGCCACAAGAAGAAGAGTTAGCCATTTGAGGATTTAGAGCTCCGAAGTTTCACCATTAGATGGATGGCGTAGTTGGTTAAGTGCCTGCCTCAAGTTCGAGGGGTCCCAGGTTCGAATGCCAGTGAAATCGAATCTGGTCCAGTCACCATTTACCGTTGGGATCAAATTAACGGCACTGGATTAGGTGTAGGTTGCTACCTGGCAGTACAATGGACCAGTTTTGAGTCTGAGTGCTCCAGTAGGGTTTCAAAAATCCTCCGAAAAAAAAAATGCACAATTCTCGGATCGGATCTGTTGAAATCAAAATGTTTCTTGACTGCTTTAAAAGTCTGTAGATAGTCCTAAATTTAACCAATGAACCAACATTTTTTGTCAATTTACGGTGAAATGTCAATCAACATTGACCACAAATCACAGTGCTGCCAATTTTGCAAAACAACTCAAAAAAAAACATCCGTATATGCACATGTATTTTAAGGTAAACGCCTCAAGCATAAGGAGTGCATTTAATTAAGATCAGAAAAGCCATTCGAGATAAAGATTTACCTTCGTGTGATTCTGCAGTAGCAGATGTTGGAGCAGATGCTTTAAATTAAACATGCATTTTATGAGAGTGTCATAGTGAAATCGACCTTGGGTGTGGTCATCTCAACGTAAATGAAATCAGTCGTTCAGGCGAAAAGGTCTTCAAATCAATTTGACAGAAGCATTGCAGAAGCGGATGATGAATTTAGTTATTAACATTGAACTTCAGTCAATTTGGGAGCAGGAAAAGAAAGTTGACTTTTTTTTTTGGTTGAGGTTAAGTTTCCAACGGATGGTAGTGGGATTCTTAATGAAAGCAAACAAATACTGAAATAAATTCTTGATCTTGAATCGGTCAATAATGAAGTTGGAAAGATTGATGAAACGTCAAGATAGTAATTCTTTAGGATGTACAAACTTTGGTTGCCTGGATGAAGCTGAGTTTAACTGAGACTAGTTTTGTTATTATGCACTACCTAGAGTAGTCTTATTGACTACTAGTTGCGGAGTTTATCCGTGCAAGTGTGAGCTCTACAAACGACATCATAGTGAAGATACGGCAAAGAATCGATTTTAACAACCGCAGTTATTTTGGTGTGTCTAAACAATTTTCGGACTCGAAGAACCAAAATCTCTTGACAAGCCAGTCTTGTTGTATGTGGCCAAGAAGTGAACTAAAGAATCTTTTTACGTCCCATATTTGCTCCAGCGAGGAAGGCTAATGGCTGAAAAGACAACCGCTAATCTATGAACTGTACAAGAATGTGAACACAGTCCCGGTAGTCGGAGATCCCTCGAATATACAGGTTCGTGCCCATGATCACCGATGTTCCCGTTAAGACGGACTTCAAATCGGATACTCCTAGCATGAAAAGGAGAGGAAGTCCTTAACGTCCGTTTAAAGACCAAGTTCAGAAAGTTGGGCACTGCCTTTTGATTTGCAATTTGTCCAGATTATTTTTACAAGAGAAGCTTCCACTTGACCACACCCTGTGTTTCAGATTCATGTTCAAAATAACTGCTGAAATGTTTAAGGAATTAAATGTGATTTCTGCTTCTTGTTTGTTTCGTGTGATTGTATGTACTTTACCCTGAAGTACTCCGATGAAGACAATGAATTGTTAAAACGATTTGCAGAGAAGTAGGTACAACTGATTAGGAATGTTTTGTTACTTTGAAGATAGTTTTGAATCCAACTACAGACAGACTTACAGAGACTCCACTGTAAATGGAAGGTGGAAGCATTTTAAGTTACTGTAAAAATTATTTTATCCGACAGCACAAACCGTTGGTCCCGAGCATTCCGGGTAATATAAATTTTACTGTAATTATAAAAACATAGTAAAATGTAACAAAATTGAACAAGTAATCTTTCTTTTAACTGTTTATTACTTTGAAGTGCGTGCATATGTTCCGGATATTAGATGATTTTTGAATAATAGAGTGAATATTTGAAATATTTGCTAAACAGATTGCCGGATATTAAATGTTGCTGGTTATTGGAGTTCCGGATAAAAGAGTACCTACACAACTGTACTTTAGCATCATTGTTAGTGATGTGCGAGGTTTGATGTCCTTTAAACTATACAACTACTGCAACCTTAACTCCCACCTTGTGTGTGACAGAACGCACTTTGATTTTCCCAAAATCAGCCGGTTGCCGTGTTTCTTACCAAATGTCACTTCTAGCGAAACCATTCAGAGCAATGTTTACTTTTTGTTGTTACACATGGTCGATGGCTTTTCTCTCGAAATGCAAACTTTCTAAACTAAACACACAAGCAGTACTTTCGGCACTTACCGTAATTATACTGATCACTATCTGACTCTTAACCGGACTTTTCTAAGAGAAAGAGAATGCCATTTTGACGCACACAAAAATAAGCATTTAAAACAACTTCCCCCCCGTAATTGGTTACTTTCTTAATCTCACTTCGCGAAGATTCCTTTCTTGGAAGATTCACCATTTGCTTTCATTTGAGCTATCGTCTGAAGATTTGGATGCCGAAAAAAGACTTCGATCGTGGCTCATAAAGATTCCTCTCAAGACTGCTTTGTTCCCATCAAGGGAGTCAGTAGTGACTTATGACAGAACCACATTTGTCTCTGCCTCTTCGCCATCATTTGTGAATGAAGTTCTCTGTTCCCTTCAAAATAAACGCGAATAAGTGCTTGTCCGTGGATTAAATACCGTTGTCCTCGTTAAAACAATCACTTCATTAAAAATCCATACTGAAGCGAGTAACCTCATCAGAGAATCATGTCCCCTTCAGTCAGTCGGTCAGTCAGTGCGCTGGCCTGGCATAATAGTGCAATGACCCAAACCACAGCCCAGTCACTTTACTCCCTCATGGCATCCGTGCCGCCGCCAATCACCGCCCTATAATTACATCCGTCAAGTTAACACTCGGCCACGTAATAAATGTAATTTCGTTCGTATAAAACAGATTTCGAATGCAACTCGATTTTTGTGCGCCTCATAACGCGACCGGGCCGACCGGGCGAGCGTGTGTGCCACTGGTCTGTGTGACTGCGTCCTGGCTGACAGGGCGATTGTGTAGCTACTGCTGTCAGCGTTTATCAGCCCATCAACACTGAATTAATTTTTTTTTCACTCATTTTTCTTTTTGTCTGCCGCAAAGTGCGTACATACACTATGTTTGCGCCACACGAACGTATGTAGTCGTCACATTGACGATGACGTTTTCTTGATAAGACTACACATAGTCGCTGTTGTTGTTGTTGTTGTGTGAACTTAAAGTCCGACCTCAAAATCGTGTGACTGACTCTCGAGTAGACTCTCTTCCGGTCAATTAGGGCCCGATGGACTGAGTGTGGTTGCGTGCTTCAAAGCGACGTAGAGGAAAGCAGCCTGGATGAAGAGGGGTGGCGTACGCCTTCAGTATTCTGTCCCAGTTCCATAACCTCGATGCACACACATGAATAACTGATTTGTTGTCGCTTAAACGGCTCATTTCCTTGAGTTGTAAGTATTTGCCGCTCGTACAGACAGAGAGAGGGTCCCCTTTCTTTTCGAGAAAACGACGCAAATTAAGTTCATGAATAATTATGCACAGAGGCGTGGGGCGGGCATTGTATAGTTCGAGGCGGGGTTCAACTTGCGATTTCTGTCTTATGGATATCATTCAATCACCTGTTTCGTATTGGAATTTCACAAAGAGCCGAGTGGTGGTGTTCAGCGAGTAGCAGCCAAAAGCAACCACCTGTTCTTGATAACCGAAGGCACACACGAGCTCGAACCTGCTTTGTTGCCTGCGGAGAGAGGATACTCGTACTTGTACCTTCTGGTTCATCTTTGGTCGGGTGTCTCATGCGTTATTCATTGATCGGCCTGTTATAGCGAGCGCGCGGTCCCTTTGCCGGAATAACAGTGGTCGGCTTGTTAACTGTTTATTGAAATGCTATCATCGGTCTGGTATATAGGGTGTGGTTTGATTGAATTGTGCAAATTGTGGCGACTGTTTGTTAAGTGCATTAAAAAAGGCTGTTATCCGGAATGGTGGGGACCAACTGCCTTCCGGATAATCGATTATTCCGGTTATTGGAGGGTTAAAAAAGATTGAAGAAAAATTAATTTACCGATTTTTTAAACAAAAATATGCATATGTGCATATGTTCCGGATATTTGGGGTTTCTCCGGATAATTGAGAGAATGTTCACAAAATTCTTGCTAAACAGAGTGCCGGATATTAGAGGTTTCTCCGAATACTAGAGTGAATATTAACAATATACTTGCTGAACAGAATGGCGGATATAAAAGGTTGCCGGTGATTGCAGTTCCGGATAAAAGAGTTTCAACTTTAGTTCTAACTAAAAAAAAGTTTTTTTTTTTCGAACTAACAACAAAGGCAGTGTTCCCTTGATATACCTAATTTGTTTATTCCTGAGCCGATGGATCTACGATCTAGAGGTCAGTTCATACATCTGTGAGGAAGATATTGAATCAAATTTTAAGTTCTCAAAGACCGTTTACCGGACGATAAGTAAGCAGGAATGCAGAGCTGGTCTTTGCTGCCTTTGAGGGGTAAATTCTGCGTCGGATATTTGATCCTATCGGCGATGGGAGGAGAAGAAATTAGCGCTAATACTCCGAGCTGTGCAAGCTTCATATTCTTGTCCGGATTACAAAAATCTATGGACTAATCTGCCTCGGCCACATCAAGCGAATGAACACCAATCCTTCAGAGTTTTCAAATTCGAACCTCCTGGGAGGAGTAGATATAGCCCTGAAATTTACAAGCTGTACAAGAATGTTGATATTGTCCGGATTACAAAAATCCGTCGACAAATCTGGTTTGGCCATATCGAGCGAATGAACAACAATGCTCCAGATAAAAGAGGCCTCAAATCCAGAACTCATAACTTTGAAATCTACGAGCTATGCTAGGATGTGGGCATAATCCGGATTTCAAAAACCCGTCGATTAGTCTAGCTGAGCCCCCTCAGGTGAATGCTCGAGGCAAGAGACTTCAAATCCGAACATCCTGGGAGGAGTAGACATAACCGCGAACTCTACGAGCTACATAATTCAACTCCTTGCCCGGATTACAAAATATATATGCTAGATCACATCGGGCGAATGAACACCAGTATTCCAGCTAAAAGAGTCCGAATGTCTTGAGAAGAGTAGACATAACGCTGAAATCTACGAGTTATACAAGTATGTAGATATAGTCCGGTATATGAACGAACGAATGAACATCGATGCTCGGATCCGAGCCTCCGAGACCGAACCTGCGGTACAAAGACCAAATTATCACAACTTGGTCTTAATGAGGGGAAGCAACTCCAGCACTTGCTCAGGCTCAGGCCTCGCCGTCGTTGACGTGATAACTAACTTAAGTCCGTTCAAACTTTAAATAACCACGTTGAAGGCCATATTGCTCCGGGAATTTTGAATCGGATTCCCTTAGGAACCAGCGAAATAAGGCACTATTTCGATTCGATGCGTTATCATGCGTGAATGCGTAATGCATTACTCAAGTAGTCAATTTCCTAAGAAATTTTTCTGAATCTTTGAAACGCCCTGAATATAGACCGTAGATCCATAGTCATACTACATCCATCGCCATGAACTCTCATTGGATATTGTTGTACGTCTTAGAGGAATTCAAAATCAAATCGCTTCATCAAATATTTGCCCCTGACCCCCTCTCATATGCTCCAGTTCAGCTCTTTCAAAATCCCACAGCGAACAGACTTCAGCTGTTACCCTAATCCATCTCAGTTCATTTCACGGCAAGCCATTCACCTCTATCTCCACCTTTCAGAGCCTTGCTTTATCGAATCCCTTTGTCCTCCCCACATCTGCGTTTCTGGAAATCTTGTCTGACAGAAGTTTACATAGGGTAACCCTCACCTTGTCCTTGTCAAAATGTAGTTCCCCCATTTATTGTGCCTCTCCCTCTCTGCATCTCCCTCTATCCTTCACGCAATATGCTCCAATTTCTTCTTTTTTTTGTTGATCGTGTTTTTTTGTCGTTATTAAATTTTATATTCCTTTTCTCCTCCTTTCAGCGCGATAAGGGCATTTCGAGAATTACTTTATCTGAATCCAGACTATCCACGTGCCAATGAAGCTCACCTGCGTCTTGGATTTATGTTCAAAGTGAATGGCGAATATAAGTCATCACTGAAACACCTGCAACTAGCTTTAATCGACACAGCACCCTGCACCTTTACAAAACTTCAGAGTAAGTACACAAGACAAACCCCCGAGATACGTACCAGAGTGGAGTGAGAATCTTTAAACGCGTCTCCCCGTGTCGCGATGTGTAGATAGGTAGATAGTGTAGAGTTGTAATGGCGTGCGCCATCGCTTACGCACTTTATTTGTGTCCCTTTCGCGGTTTCGTCTCTCTTGTTTATTATCTTCGCGTTTTATGAATGCAGTGTATCTGTTGCCGCAGGACGAAGGCGAGGTCGCGAGAAATACGATCGATGGTAAATTCTCAAGCGTGATGGTCATAAAGAATCATCTAAGTGAAATGCCACCACTGATGGGGGGCTCGCTCGATGAAGGAAATGCCATTTTTGGGAATGTTACGACCTAAAGTCAGCAGCCAGGATAATTGAATTGAATTCGACATGATTCTTCGCACCCTTAACCGGTTAGACGAACGTAGATTTGGTTGACGCTTTGAAATGCAGCACAGCGACGATTCGAGGGCGGACTGGTTGGCATGCGGGCTGCGTATGCGACTTGACGGAGATCCGAGATCACGTGCCATACTAATGAGATCACACGGAGATTACCTAATGTGTGCAACGCGGAATAATTAATTACGAAGATACGACAACCAGTCAAGGGGTAAACAGGAGCTTGTGAGGTGGTTGCTGTACATTCAGCTAGTTGTGGCTTGTTACTGGATGTGTCGCGAAGTGCCATATGAAGTCATCAATCAAAAGTTTAACACAACATGTCGGAATTAATGTTTGCTCGTCCGCACTGAGCGAGGGGAAGTTCCCTCATTTGCAAAGCAAAAGAACTTGTGCCGGTGAGTGCGCCTTGGGAATCACGTTATGATTTGATTTGATGATATCTGGGTCGTTCTAGTTAGCCTTCGGGGAGCCGTATGTCATTAGCTTCTATTTTATGAAATATTGATTGATTGACCAGATGTTCTGGACGTAGCTAAATGAGTATACGCTGACCTCGATATCCCAATCGAGTTCCCGGGAAATTATGGAAAGTAGAAGAAATAGGAATTTCAAGATGGACATAATTAAGTGGTCGCCTTGGTCCGTCGACTTCTACGCTGAAGGTCCTAAATTGATTCCGGAAGCACCAACTTTCACTTTCAAGGCACCATCTCTGTAGGGTTATCACCAATGCTCGGAGGGATAACTGTCTACGAATAGGTGGCTGACTGCAGGGAGTCTCAGTTTGCCCGCCATAGGGCCATTGTGGTTGACAACTTGCCAACAACTAAATCTTGCTGTTCAGAGTCGGTTTGTCGGATTGCACAACACGAGTAGTTGCCGCAGAAACATGCGGGATAGAACTGACAGTCAAATAGTAACTAACCTATGAATAAATTTGACATTTTGTACAGTGTCGTTTACAGGGTGTCGTGATATACTCGTAAAGGCAGGAAATTAATTTATATTGGGAATTTTGGATTTTGAAATTCAGCGTTATTTCACGCCACCATTTGACAGATGACAGTACACGACGGTGATGGCAACTGTAGTGCGGTCGCATGTTTATCCGAGAAAGACAACAAAAAAACGGTGTTGCCAACTTTCCTCAGCAACACTGCCTGTTTTCAAACACGGGTACCTATTGATCCACCTTCGTTTGTGTTCAATCTAGAGGATGGATGTTGCAATTAGTTTCTAAACGCTACTACACTATGCCCACTACGACTGGATGTGATGAATATCATCCTAGAGTCAAAGTTTTCCACAACTTTTTCAAGCATTTGTTGCCGTATATCCTCAATGACACGGATAATGTTGGCTTCCAATACTTTGATTGTTCCGGCTTGTCATCGTAGACTAGCGACTTTAAGTAGCCCCAAAGAAAATAATCAAGAGACGGCAAATCACAAGATCTTAAAGGCCAATTTACAGGCCCACTACGCGAAAACAATCAACTCTTTGTAGAAAGAGATCAGTGAACGCATGATTTTTTCCTTCAATTGATTGTTTTTGCTTGCTGTATAGTACGTACCGCTTTCCTGCTGTTACCATATCACTTCTACATTGATGCCGTTCCATTTGGGAACAAACAAGTCATAAATCATAGCTCTGTAGCGAAACCATTGACTGTAACACTCTAACATAACCTCACTTGAAAAAAAATAAATACAGTCCGAATACTGTACATTTTTCGAGATTTAACGGCATATTCATATCCTTTTGTGAATTAGCTTCACTTAAAATGCAACAATTTTTATTGACTCATGAAATACCCATTAAGTCAAAAATGAGCCTCTTCGCTGAACACAATTTTTCAATAAAACAGCGGATCCAATGGAAGTTAATTTTGAACGTGTTCAATGAAATTTCGACGCAAACTATTTTCGTTGGACTTAAAATTTTGCGGATTGAATGGATGTTAATTTTTGACGTGTTCACTGAAATTTCAACGCAAACTATTGTCGTTGGGCTTAAAATTTTGCACAAGCTGGAGCCTTCAAACCAAGACCTTTGCAAACAATTGCAAAGACTGATGTATAAAAATGACACTGACAGTTTGCAATTAGACAATTGGTTTGACAGATTTAATTGAAGTTGTTATTGGTTAAAAAAACACCCTACACCAACAAAAACAGTGCAGAAAAGAAGACACGGTCTAAAAAGTGTACACCTCTACCAGACATCAGTATGAAGCGAGAGGTCTATCAGTGATTGTTTCGGATGCTATTGAAGTATACGCAGCGGTAGGTTTAGAACGGTATTATATAAGTGGAGGGAATAGAGAAAAACATTTTTTCACCAAATTTTCACGCTCACAACAATATTTTAGAATGATAAAGCGCAAAGCTTGGCAAAGATCTGTTATCAATCGATTGTCATCTCTTCAAAAAACAATGAAGAGCTGAAGCCATCCATTCGCAATGTAGTCAAAAAAGTGTGAACAGGCACTTAACAAAGATTACTGTGTGTGAAATTTGTTGATTTCCCTATCTCTTTTGTGACAACCTTAATGATGAACTCTAGTCTAGTTAGACTCCAACATTTTCGATGGACCCTCACAACTTCCTTCATCCGTTTTTGAAGACAGAACCTTACAAATATTTTGAACACCCTGAATGAACTGAATGTCATCCCATAAGCTGCTTTCAGTTTATAAGCAGTGAAAGGGAAGCTCAAAGACGTGTATTGGAAGCTAAAGGCTACTTCTTTCCAGAATATTATTTGTAAATTCTTGTGTTTGAATAGTAGCAAGCCATTTTTTGTATGCACCATGTATTTGTCCAATAACACGATAGTTGAACTCTTCGTTAACTAGTTTGACACCAACTCTTTCGTTGAGTACTTTACCAAAGATTCATACCTTGACTTTGAGTCATGGCTGTTTTTGACAGTTCCCCTTCATTTTTCCTCGTGCTTTTTCTCACGTTATTCTATTTTGTAGTGAAAAAACCGCGTTTGAAAATTGTATGATTCAAATACAGTGGACTCCCTCTAAGTCGAATTGTTACGGGATATCAAAATTAGTTCGAGTTAGAGGGAAATTCGACTTAGAGGGAGTTCGACTAAGAGGGGGTCGACTGTAGTTTAAGAATGATAAATGATCAGATTTCAATTCGTTGAATGTGTTCATGTTCCGCGCGCTGAATGCACTCGCACTAATTCAAGTCGCGACTGACAAACAGCCCATAGAACCTCAACAAACGACATCACTAACTTTAGGAATGTAGCAAATTACTGCTCGTTATCCATCCTTAGCCCACATGACAGGCCTCTGATTAGGTGCTACACCTAATCCTCATCACCGATCTAATCTAATTCACCCACATCCCATCTGCTGATTGATAGCACAGATTCGGGGAACCAATGCAGACCCATCAACGCTACAATTCCATTTCGAAAAGGATTACTCAAAAAGATGAGGAGCATTAAGCACATATCACCGATGCCCATCGCCACAATTTACAGTTGTGTAGTGTGTGGTAGTGGCTGCCTGTGTGTTTCGCTCCTAATTAGCTGCAAATCATTTTCGTTCCATTTGCAATGATTAACATCTCCCCGGCAGACTGTGACTCGCCAGCCTGCGTTGCTACCCCTACTCCCTCGTTGGCTCTTTGTGTTCTGAGCGGTGTGCGCTGCACTAATTTCGGTGCTTTTTGCTGTATTTTTTCTGCTCATTTCGAGAATAATCTCTCAAAATAAACCACAAGAGCTCACCGACACATTTAGGTTGTAGCCAAAAGGTAGATCAACAAAGGCCAACAACAACGAAACTTAAACGAGGATAAATAAAGAAAAAAAAGTCTAGAATTAGTTACGTCTTTGACCTGAATCATGGTCGCCGTCGACGTTGCCGACTCACCGCCACCGCATGGAAGACCATGAAGACACCACCGCAGACGGCAGCAGCGCAGCACTCCTTTAAAAAAAATGAAAATCCTAAGGAATCTCTTGAGTCCCCCCGGTGTTTGTGCATGCATTGTGCATAGCCAGTGACTACGCCACACCACCACCGGGTGTACCAACAAAACAACAAACCGCCAGAACACAAAATAACAAAACACAACGAAACGACGAAACGAAAGATTGCCATAAACGTGTGTTGTGATTTAAGCATGGATTTTATGCGATTTGTGATTTATGCAAAACGAACGCAGTAAACGATTATCAATTACCGAGCTGAATAGCTGAATGCGTTATGGGCTGTTGTCGCTCGGTGAGGTTTTGACAGTTGTTTATGAGGTTGAAGACCGGACGATTGTTGTGTGTGAGTCAATGATTCGTTTTGATGTTGCAGCGTTGAGAACGAGTGTTAAGTACCTCTTGGAAAATGAAAATAATAAAATTTAAGGTGAATTCCAGAAGGACTTACGGGGAAAGAGAACATTTTTGAAGCTAAAAAAATGGTTCAGAAGTCATGGAGCATTAAAAAGACACCGTAATGGAACTATAAAGATGCCGCTTTTTCCTAAGCACATGACTATCGACGTTGTTAGTCGTGACGAATTCAACAAATGGATCATTAAAGCGAACTCATTTTCTAGGGCGCTGTTGACTGCCTTCGGTTGAACATTTTTGTTATTCTGTCAGGGAGCCGGAAGAAAATTGTCTGCAATTCAAAAAAGGAAGTTTAAAAAGCTAGTATTTTCTAGGTCATTATTCAAAACTTATGGCAAAATTGATCTCTAAAACTGCGACAGTATACCGTGGTATCCAAATTGGATGAAATGGGACCCAAGGAGATTTTTTTGAAGTATTTTTGAAACTCTCTTGGAGCACTCAGACTCAAAAGTGGTTCATTGTACTGCCAAGTAGCAACCTACTCCAGTGCCATTTATTTGATCCCAACGGCAAATGCTGACTGGACCAGATTCGATTTCACTGGGATTCAAACCTGGGACCCCTGTAACGTGGGGCAGCCATTTAACCAACTGCGCCATCCAGTCGTCTTAAGGAGAGATAATAGGAGATAATAATAAACGGGAACATTCTCTTTAGAAACTTTTCCATAACTGTTTCGGAAGATGTTACAGCAAGTATGTAGCGTACATCCTTTGTCAGATTAACAGGAAAACAAAACCGAAATGTAAATTTATCCTTGGCTTCAATCCCTTTTAAGTATTCGGAAAGTGTGTCTGCACCGTTAATTTTGAGATTCCGATAAGCAAATCAGTAGTTCTGAAGACTGGCTATATTCAATAGAGTAAGATCTCCTATTTAGGGTTAAAGTGTTCATTTTCCTAAAATCATACTACTGCGTTGTTCGGAGAAAGATGTCTTTCACTAGATAAAAAAGAATTCGTGTTGGTAAATGATTACAAAATGTTTGAGTTATTCGGTTTTTGAGTTGAGTGACTTAAACCTTTAAGGCGCTCTATTGCTGTAAATAGGCCGTACGAAGCAAAATGGAATTGCTGCCACATGATACGTACTGGTTATTTATATCAGTAATTAAACGTACACACGCCAACTATCGAGTGATAAGTCTCCTTAACATCGTCTGTAAGATCTTTTCTGCCATTCTGTGTGAACGCCTGAAACATTTCGTCACCAAACTGATAGGTCCCTATCAGCGTGGTTTCAGGCCAGGGAAGTCCACCATAGATCAAATCTTCACACTGCGGCAGATCCTAGAGAAGACCCAAGAAATGCAAATTGACACACACCATCTATTTGTCGATTTTAAGGCCGCATATGACAGCGTGTATAGAGACGAGCTATACAGCGCCATGTCTAGTTTTGACATTCTTGCCAAACTCGTCAGACTGAGCAGGATGACGATGGAGAACTGCTGCTGCTCCATCAAGGTCGGTAACGAACTCACCGAGACCTTCAATGTCAAAAGAGGTTTTAGATAAGGCGACGCGCTGTCATGTGATTTCTTTAACATCGTTCTTGAGAAGATCGTGCAAAACTCACTGGCCAACACAAGAGACACGATCTTCCAAAAGTCTGTTCAACTGCTAGCTTACGCAGATGACATTGACGTGATTGGACGAACACAGTGAGCCGTCAATGATGCGTTTGCTGGCATTGAAACGGAAGCTACTAAAATGGGTCTGGCGGTAAACGAGGGCAAAACCAAGTATATGCTGTCATCGAGAACGGACGCACAATATCGACGACTTGGCCAGAACGTCATCATAGGCAGCTATAACTTTGAGGTAGTTAAAGACTTCGTTTACCTTGGCTCCGCAGTAAACAGTACATCAGTACCGAGAGGAAACGCAGAATAACTCTTGCCAACCGTTGTTTTTTTGGGCTCAAAAGGCAATTGAGTAGTAGAGCCCTCTCTCGGAAGACCAAGCTGACTTTATACAAGACCTTGATCATCCCAGTCCTGCTGTACGGCGCAGAGATATGGACAATATCTCCAGCGGATGAACAGTCTCTTGGCCTTTTCGAGAGACAAGTTCTGCGCGCGACCTTTCTTGGATGGAGTCGTAACCCAACCTATTCTCCAGATCTTACTGCTTCAGTTTTTCATCTGTTTCGGTCCCTTCCGAAGGGTTTGAATTGAAAGACATTAGGTTCCCTTCCAATTCAAAAGCTGCATCGCTGCCAAGGGTAGGAGATCTACCTATCTGTGTGTTGTCACTTTCATCTGTTAGAGTTGAGGGAACATGTTCGCTGGCCGTTGTAATATCTTCTGGAATTCCTAAATGATCCTAAACCAATAACGCTGGCGCAAATTTCCTCGACCAGGAGTTCCTTCATCATTCTTCTGAGATTGTGCTTGTCCCTGCGCCGTAGAGCACGACTGGGGTATTCATGATCTTGTCAAAAGCCAATTTGACTTTTCTCGAGAGGACTCTATAATTCAATGGCGTCTTCAGCTGAAGAATCAACTTTTGGCAAGCGTTGTTTCGTTTTTTATCCTCTGGCTGAAGTTGTTGTTTTTTTTATTACCTCGCACTTCCTACCAAGTAAAAATGAGAGAAGTGAGTTTTGCCCGGAACTCTGCCCATTTTGAAACCATGTTCATACAGTTCAACCAAGAATTTATAGAAAAATAAACCCTTTCCGTCAGATTTTCCGCGGAATTAATGCCCGTTCCCGCTTATAACGAGAGTTGTAAACACTTCCCTGACAACGAGCATTCCACTCTATTCCCGTGCAACATCTTATCCATCCCTAAAAGAACTCCTTTCAGTCACTCACGGAGCTGCTTTATATCATTAAATTCTCATTCATCTATCATATTGGCTTCTTCTTTGCCTGACAGTAAAGCCCGACGACGTTGCCTCAAAGCATTCCAAAGTTTATGAAAATTCTTGACATTGTTGCCTCACTCCCTCAAGACGCCTGACGACAAATTCATTCCGAAGCGCTCCCCGTGAGCACACCACTCCACCACTTCTTCGCTGGTAGACTTAAATCGATAAATATTCTGTTGCCCAGGCTGACAAAAGTGTCTTTCGTCCTTGAATGCTGCTTATAAAACTTGCTCAGGACAATAGCCTTCCGAAAATGTGTTTCACAGAACCTACTTCTACGCAAAATCGCACCCATTCCTTGTGTCTGCAGGAAAGTAAATAGCGCTTGGGCGGAGAACTTTCCCCAAAAATTTAAGTAGAAAAGTCCATTAACCCCTTAAAGACGCGGAGCGGGTAATGAAGGCTTTGCAAACATTTATGCATAACAACGGTATAGCGTCTGCGGGAAACAACACAATTAGCCTGAACCCGGGATTCTGAGAACAGCCACAAAAAAAGGGAGCAAAAGTCTAAATTATTCAGCCCCAGGAGTGGGTGTAGTGTGGTGGCCATTAGGCACACCCTCGCCCACATTCGACTCCAGCCCTCCTCGTCCATCACCAGCAAATTATATCAAATATTGCCCTTTCATGAAGAAGGTTCCCGCTGCAAACGAGGGAGGACGAGGGGCCACGGACGAATTATTTGCTGCTGCTCCCACTTTTCCACTGCTTTTCGGGTGCTAATGTCCAAAAGGGCCAGACGAAATTAAAATTGAGGAAAAAAGTGCGATGAGGCCAGAAAGAGAATGAGGAGAAGAGGGAAGCAAAAAGAATCGGCAGACTTTTTTTTTGTGTCTGTTGTGGGATTCCATTCCCACCCGACGTCGGCACACGTACACCACTCGTCCTAGAGCGCACACACCGCAATCAGCAAAAGAGAGATGTTCCCAAAACGGGAGAGAGAGTGAGAGAAAGGAGAAGAAGGACGACACATGGTGAGAGAACGGAGAAAATGATTACGTGCTTCACGAATCCATCGTTCTCCCAACAAAATCCAGCAAAATCACCAGCAACAGCAGCAGAAGCAGGCCGTCGCTCAAAACAAAAACAACAACGATTCCTCCACCCCGACGCCGTCTTTTCTTTTTGGATTAAATGTCTGTTTTGTTTCTGTTCGAAACTTCTTACTCGCACCAAAGCAACTCTCACCAGGCTACGGCAGCCGCATACAAAGTCTATTCTTTCACTGCACGGCGGCGGTGGGCTCGACATCTTCCTCTTCTCGCCAAGAACGGACGGATGGATAGATACGCTTGTACACCAGCCAGATCATAGCAGGAGAGGACGTAATAACAGAACACACCGTCGTCATCCCAATTCCACCACCAACCATCAACAACTCATCGACAATGTCGTTGTTGTGCTGTGCTGTTGTGGATGAAAGGTCCCCGGACTACGACGCAACTTCGGTACGAAACGAAAAAGAAGACTCAAATGAGAGAAGATCCACAGCGCCTGCTGCCGTCGCTGCCACTAAACTTGCTGCTGGTGCTTCCCGACATCATCATCATCGTCGTTGTTGTTGTCGTCGTCGTCGTCGACGTCGTCTCCTCCTTCATTGCCACCGCCGCCGCGACCGTCCTCGTGGTAGTCGGGCGGTGAATGACCCTTGACAAAGTGCTCCTCCATGCTCGGAGTTAAGCCACTAAAACCTAGTGTGTGAGTTAGTCAGCACGGGATATAATGATGAGCAACCGAATCGGAAGAGCAGGAGAGCCAAAGCAGCCGCCGCCGACACCACATCGTCATCAGCCTACTAGCACACAGCACTCGCTCTCCTCCACTTGCGTGGTGGGAAGGTGAATTTTGAATTCTTATCATTCGTACAGTGTGTCTCAAAAGATTGGCGGTACATTTGTGTTTCTTATGGCCACACGTGCTGTTGGCTGAAATCTTTTATTACCCAAATATGTTTTTTTTGTTTGTTTGTTTTATTTCCTCGTTACGCCCCTCAATTAAAATTAGCCGCCCTACACTTGGAAATGTCATCTGCCGCCTCTGCTGTGGCTGTGGCTGTGGTTTGTCTTCAAAAGATAAACCGAACGAGGAATTAAATTAATTGATTCTAGACCTATTGCTTTGAAATTTATTCACCGCAAGAGATTTGAGACTTTGGGGCGACCGGCGACGACTTATTGACAGCTGAAGAAAGTCTACGACATGTCTTGTCATGGATTTGTTTTCGATGTCTGTTATTGTGTTTGATTGCTTTTTGTAGGCACTTAATATTCGTTTATCACTTGTCAATGTAAAGACTGACTGCCAAATAAGGTATTCCCCGGTCAGTCTTTGATCTCTGATAGAGCTTTAACAAGGTCTTTGAATGTAATCATGTACGCATTTCTAACGCTTTTGCTTTTGCTCAATTTTAATGGTTTATGCGCACTGTCGTTGTTTTGGAAGTTGATAGATCACTGATATTCGTTTGAAGGGTGTTTTTCCACTTGTCACGTCAGAAATGAATATGCACTGTTAGGTCATACATACGAGTGACAGAATGAAGAATGTGCAGTCAAAATTTAAGACAGCTGAGTCCAACGCAGATCAGGGCAGTCTCCTACTAGCTTTGTCGGAAAAATATTTTTCAAAGTGCCACCAGTGTTACCAAAAAGTGTCATTTTAAGGCCTTGGGTGCCACAAACAGAAATATACTAAAATATATGTAATAAAAAGCACAATGTCGTCGAAAAACGCTATAATTTACTTAAATGTATAGCTTTTTTTCAATTATAATATTTTAACCTGCTCTTGCTCATAGTTTACATTTTTTTTTTCTGAGGTGTGTTCAACGTTGTTGAGAATGAATGCGTTCAACTATTTCGGAAGGTGAATGCAGCGATTGTTTTATAAACGTTGACGTAAATATGTTCATTTTTCAAATTTTTACCAGAGTGCCATATTCAATCTTAAAGTGCCACAGTGCCATTTCAACGAAAAAGTGTCATAGTGGCACGATAGTGCCACATCGGTAACGCTGTCTCCTACCCATTGAACCATACGCTGTTGACGTGAAATAAAATGGACCAAATTTCAAAAACTGTGTATTGTTTTCCTCCGTCAACTAAATTGGACTAAGCTCGGCCACATCGAACGAATGAACACCAATTCCCCAGCCAAAGCTTGAGTTCTTCAGCTTGCCCAAATTGTTAAAATAGTAAGTTTCCAAGTAATAAGGGTGACGCGAAAAAAGCCTCAGAGTTAAGGTTACTAATTTTTGTATACTAGTACTTTTGGTGAATTTCTAAACGCAGTACTAAGGTACTGCAAAGTCAAGCGTTTTAGTAGTGTATAGCATTTCATCTTTCGTTTACTAATAATGTTTGTTTTTAGTAACCCAATGAACACTTGAACATCTGATTCTGACTGACTGACCCTTTTCGGTATTGTTGGCGCTGCGTCTTTTCATCTGACCAAACTTTTCATTCAACCACATGTTCTGTCTTTATCTTCATCTTCTCCAGAAAGCCCTTAAGGGCTAACTATAATGGCCGTACGGAAACTTGATATACGAATGATATATGCTTCGTTCAGTTTCGATAGGTTCGTTCACTTTTGCTTAGTTCGCTGGAGCGAAATGAACAGCTCTTTACGTAAGCAAATGTCTCTTGGTAGCTGAATTCTCCTTAAGTTTCTATAAGCAATTACGGACGGTTCGACATTCGACGATGGATCTAATAACTTTTCATTTGATTTTGACATAATTTTTCGTACTTTACCTGGCACGTGGAGGGCGTTGGATCCGTACACGCCTGGCCAGACTCATGTCGCTGTACAGCCCATACAGTTCGTGGTTGAACCTTCTTCTCTAAATGCCATCAACTGTAAATATATGACATCAACTATATATAACTTTAATAATCCTGTGATAAAATAAATTAAATAGTTTCATGAACTCAATTGTCAAAATGGGAATGAAACCGAAGTGCGGTTTTCAGTTCGGAAACTAATTGTCAAATGGGGAATATAAGGAGAAACTTCACTGAAGTTGTCGATAGTCGCTTGGTTTGTCATTTCTTTGATCAATGTTTGGTTTCCTGGATGAGCGAAGTCTTTTCTTGTTGAATTATAATCTCATTTCTGTATTTTGCGGGCATTTCAGTTTACATAATTATATAAGATCTTTGAAGATCAATAAATCAATGCAGTCATTACAACTCAAGAAGAACCATTTACTTGCTTCTGTAGCAACTACACTGCTATTACTCTGTCACAATTAGTGAGACATCTATACCGATTCTGAAGATCAAGGTTTTGAGAGGCTTTACGTGGCATTTACTCTCTTGTTGGAGCATTGTGGAGGATTCTCGATATATTGTGCCTTAAAAATGAAATGTGTTGTTTTACCTCGGGATCGAGCCATTGAACTGAATTCATAGCGAAGAAAATAGTAAACGATGATTTCATTTCATTTCAATT
The DNA here is from genome assembly GCA_930367185.1 of Myathropa florea. NCBI lineage: Eukaryota > Metazoa > Arthropoda > Insecta > Diptera > Syrphidae > Myathropa > Myathropa florea. The sequence goes on along the minus strand of OV884002.1, from coordinate 131,465,525 downwards.
CACTCATCTTTCGCAGAGGAAACAAATACAATCGAATCCCCATAAGTCGAACCTTCTCTAAGTATAATTTTGCTCTAATCCGTATTTTTCGATCCTATTTATTAGCATTCTCTTCAGTATACCATTGAAAAATAATACCGTAACTCAAACTAATTTTGATCTCCCATAAAAATTCGACTTAGAGGGAGTCAACTGTGTCTGAATTCGGTTCAGAATTATAAGAAAAGAAGTTCTGCTAAGAAGCTATACATACAGTGCCTCACAAAAGTATTCGGAACTATGATTTTTTCCTGGATTTTAAAATTGTTAAACAACTAATACTTATTATAATTATAATAAAAAAAAAACAGTTTCAATTCAACATTTATTCTCTGTTAACAAAAAATAAGAAAAAATAATGCATGTTTTCTGTCTGCAACAACAACAAAATGGAACAAACTTGGATCCAGGAAAAAGCCTAATTCCGAATATTTTTGTGAGGCACTGTATGTATTTTATGTTCCGGGAAATGAAGCCTAGAATACACTCGATGTCTCGATGTACGAATGAAACAGGTCAAAATGTTCGCTAATTCCTTTCTTGTGGTAATGCATTTCCTCTAGAAAAAAACAAACAGGTCCAATGACACATGCAACTGATTTTGGAGTTTTTTTTTTTTAATAGATCTTTTGAAGCCTCTGGACAACATTTAGTTTAAAAATGTTCAAGAGCTGTAAGAAGTCGGTCTGCTGAAGCAGATCTCCGGTCAATAAAACGTGGTGTCCATCAAACGTCCGTTCTATTAGACGTCCAGTCCACCAGACCTAGAAGGTTAAACCCTTGTTTTTTAATCATTTCCAACTGTTCTTCGTCGGAAAAGGGACCGGTTGTCCTAGTAATGACCTTGTAATCTAGGTTACAAGGTCTTTCCGATACAAATCGAGAACCGGAATTCGAAACATGTTTAATACACATTTCCGACAAACTAATCGGATTATAAACTTCTTGTATCCTACACTGTAACAAGTCGCCGTTGTTCCTCCTTTATCAGCCATCGCTGCTTCCTGCCCTCCAGTCGTTCAACATATACACGCGCCTTTTTTTTCCCCCATAGTTCGCACACTTTTCCAGCTTTCCCTTCCATTTCATTTTTTCCCTGTTTTCCCGAAAAGACAATTTTCCACCCAAATTCTCTCTCCTCGAAATTTCACCTCATCTCTTCACTGTCTGGCCTGGTGCTGCTGCGACTGGGATAAAGGCAACCACGGAAAAAGAAAAAAAAAAAACAACAGCCGCCCATCTGAACGACGACGATGTGAGTAGAGTCACGTCACGTTTTCATTCCTCTAACCCACAACCCACAACCAAATTAGGGAAATCGTAGAGCGAGGTGTCATGGTGGTGGTATTCCCTGCTGTGCTTTTGGAAAAAAAAAAAAATGAAAAACAGTGGAAGGGCGAGAAGAAAAGTGAGAAAATGTCGTAATCGATAAAGGAAGAAAGGTGCTGCTTGCTACACACAATCCACACATTTGGGTGTACATACGTGCGGATGTGTGTGTGTGTGTGTTGATTACCAAGGGAAGTGAGGGGAAAAGTAATAGAAAATCCAGAATCGTTACTCACTGAAGGGGTACATTGAACTCAAGAAGACCGAGACCAAACGTCACACACAGACTCTCTCTTACTCTGTCTCTTTGGTAAATAGAATAATAGAACCTTTCTGTAGACACACGGAGCAGGAGCGAGCCCGCCAGAGAGAGAGTGTTGTGCTGTGCTGTGCTGTGTGTATGTTCACATTTCACAGGCAGTTTCATGAATTATATCGAGTTTTGGTGCTGGTGATAGTGGCCTGCCTGCTGCCTGCTTGCCTCTTTGATGATGGCATTTAGGGGTTGCTCCGGCTTACAATGCTGATTGTGATGGAAATAATTTTTCCTTCTACTTCTCTATATCCAAAGTTGTAATCTCTCACATGCGGCGTCGTCGTCGTCGTCATCGCCACCGTAGTCATCATTCTCCTCGTCGTCGCCGCCGACGTCGTCGTCGTCGTCCTCCTCCTCTCCGTTGTGTCACATACAAACAACATTTACTCCATCTCGTAGACTGAATAGAAACGAACGCGCCCCTTTTTCCCGTTTCTGACTATTTTCGGAGAATTTCGTTTTTTTTTTTTTTTTGTTTCACTTTGAATTCGTTTTTTTATTTTATTCATCCCAAAGAGTGATTATTTATCCTCATCGAATCGGTTGCGCGTATCCGTTCGAAGTTATCAAGTGCTTTTCGTTAGTGTGTCTGGAATGTTTAGTGAATCTCTAGTGCTGTGTCGCCGTCTACTGATTATGGGATGTGGCTGTTTCTTTGCTCATCACTGGTATGTGTTCTATTCATAGAAATGGAAGTTACTTAATTTGAAGACACGGTGATTTATGAAATACACTCTCAAGGACAATCTTGTCGTGCCTCGGATGAGTGGCTTGATGCGCCTTGTCGTAGGAAACTTTTAATGTGTCATAAACGAGCAGTATCGGAGTTCTTTTGCAATCACTTTCGACAAATCTTCAAAGTGTATTTCGAATTGTTGTGAAACTACAAAAAGAGAAGGAATGATCATTTATCTTCCATCAAAGCAAATGTTTGGTGTGCGTGTGAGATTCCACGCACCGTTTGATCTTGTAAAGGGATTATGTCTGCCGAAAGGAAACGCGTGAAAACTGTGTGTGTTTTTGAGTATTCATAAAAATGTGTGTAAACGGAGGTCAAATTTTCTTTCTGTTTTTTAATGAGGTTAAAATTACTAGTGACATCATAGCCCATCAAACTTGTGACTGGTGCCCAAACGCAAGCATGCTTCAGCTCATTCAGATATCGAACGTCTTCTCTGTAACTAACTAAGTTGGATCCGAATTGGGATTGTACAATGATTGTCGCCATTACAGTTCATGAACAGGCATTGCCTGGCCTCCATAGAAATCACTCGTGTTGTGCGTGCGATTGTTTTCTCACGAGCAGAAGAGCCTACAGTTTTACACCGACACGGACGGACGAAATTTGAGAAATTTTCTGTGTCTTTATACCCTCTGACCAGTGTCGGTAACTGGAGAGTGTTGGTTGAGTGAAAATGAAAGCTGATCCAGAATTGTACCATGGATTTTCTGCGTAGGAGTCGACGCACTTGCTCTCTATGCCACAGTGAGCAAAATTAGGAACAAATCGGTCAGTGTTCAGAAGAATATTATTGAGATTTGACAGTCGACTTCGGTGACAGTTACATTACCGTAGTTCTATCGAATGTCATATACGGGGGCTGTTCGAAAAGTCAGTAACTTTGAAATGAAATACATATGAATCTCGAAAAAGTGAACTGATGTAAAACTGGCCCAGTTAATCTTTTCGAACTGTTCCTTCAAATTTAGTTAAAAAAAAAACACAAAATAACAATTTATTTTATTAAAGAAGAAAATGGGAAATTAATAAATAAAAACCTGCTCTGTAGTAGACTCCCTCCCGAAATGAAGATGGGAAATGAATCGTTTAACTGTTAATGTTATACAGCCTTGGCCAAATGTATTAGGCACCCTTATCTTTTTGTCTTTACTGCCAAATCACTTAACGGAAGTAATCAACAAGCTGCCTTCAGTTACACTCATTAAGTTCCTTCCTTCGTTCCTTCTACATTTGTGAACGCCTTGATCATCCCAGTCCTGCTTTACGGCGCAGAGGCATGGATAATATCCCAAGCGGATGAACAGTGTCTTAGTCTTTTCGAGAGAAAATTTCTGCGCCCTATCTTTGGTCCTGTTTGTGTTGATGGCATTTGGAGGAGAAGGTTCAACCACAAACTGTATGGGCTGTACAGCGACATGAGTCTAGCCAGGCGTGCACGGATCCAACGCCTAAGATGGCTAAGCCATGTAGGGCGTATGCCCGAAGGGTCTTCGACTCTGAGCCTGTGGGACAAAGCAACAGAGGACGTCCACGTACAAGGTGGCGCACACAAGTCGAGGGGGACCTCGACCGTCTTTGTGTGCGAAACTGGAGACAGCTGGGTGAAAGTTCGTGCTGGCTGGAGAGGCATGTTGAGTGAAGCCCAGGTCCACCTCGGACTGTAGCGCCCTAAGAATAAGAAGAATATCAGTTTTGTGAGCATCCTCTATTTTGTCCTTTCTTTTAATTTTAAAGTGTTTGACAGTTTTGTTTGATTTTCTTTGACTATGCCCAAAAAGGAACAAAGATGTCAGAAAAAATCAAGCGCCGTCTTGCCTCAAAGACGCTCACTCATCGAACAACACCCGCATTAAAGGAGCGACTAATAGTACGTTTACACCGCACCCAAATTCAACATTTCAGGAAAAAATTGACGTGCTGAATTTGTAAAGAGGATTGTTCGATTTGACGAACCTACAAATGCAGCGACGAAACTCAGAATTTCGCTGGAATGTTGCGTTCCGTGCAGAAAATGTATGGCGAAATGCAATGTATTTGGGCAGAAATGTAGAAACTACCCGAAATGTTGAATTTGGGTGCAGTGTAAACGTACTGTAAAGGACCAATTATAATAGCCGTTTGAAAAATTAAGTTTACGACAAAGGCAAACGCAAAGTAACCAGAAGCGTAGTCAAATTTCAAAAGGCTATAACTGCTTATAGAAACTTAAGGAGATTTTAGCTGTCAACTGACATTTGCGTACGTAAAGAGGGATTTATTTCACTCCCGCGTAAGTAGGCAAAAGTGAACGAACTTAACGAAACTAAGCGGAGCGGTTACTATGATCGCATTGTATCATTTTTTGGATTTAGTTCTTTTAAGTTTGTGTACGGCCATTATGGTTGGCCCTGGTGTCAACTGACTTGCATTCTTAGGGGAAATTCATTTCGCCCGCGTAAATAGACAAAAGTGAACGAACTTAAAGAAACTGCGCAAAGTCGTTACTATGACCACAGGGTGCTGTATACAACAATTGTATCGTATGTTTTCACACAACCGATAGGTGTCCCGATATTGTATGGTCGCTATATATTGAGTATACAACCGGTGTCGCATGCAACAGATTGTGCAGAAGTTGTGTAGTGTGTTTTCGCTCATACAATTTTTGTATCGATTTCAGTTGTGTTGGTTAAGGCTAGAGCTAAGTAAAATGGAAAGTGGATAAATTAAATGACCGACTGTACATGAATTGTACGTAGATTGTAAAATTTATGTACTGCATAGGTCCCGGGCCAACGCGGGTTCACAGGAATTGAGATCGCGGATGAACTTGATATTCAAGGATCTGAGGCGGTGCTTTCAGGACCTGAACCTGCGCTGGGACTGCCTGCGTCCTTTGTAAAGGTTTCCATTGATGGTTGGACCGCTCGAGAACACAATCGGAGGTGGCACGAATCTCCAAGATGTAGACAGACCAAGCACATGCTGCCTAACGTCTGTAGGAAATCCGCGGCATTCTTGACAGAAACGGGCCACTACACCTTCGCCAACCGCCAACCTATACCTGCATCGTCTCAGCGATGAAACACTCTGACGCATGTGGAGAAGATAACGACACTGCAGAGCACTTCCTCTGCTACTGTCTCGCCTTTGCACGGATCAGGTGGCCTTTATTCGATGCTGATGAGGTGAGAACTGATGATGTAGGCTCCTTGTCACAGAATCGCCTGCTGATCTTTCTCTGGAATACCAAGAAACCCCAGCAATATTAGGTTACTGCCTGTTAGTACAATGGAACAGAATTTGAGTCTGAGTGCTCCTGTGTAGTGTTAAAAATCTTCTACAAAAAATTACAACAATTGGGCCGATATCGATACAACCATTGTATCGTGTACTTTATACTTAATGGGATACTTTAACTGAAAGTTTGTCAAAACCTTAAACTTCTTTTCACCTAAAATTTAGAAAACACTTGCCAAACCCCATGGCCTTACATCCATACCCATGCCCGTAGTTACATTCAAATAAAAGAGCATATCTCTGCCATTTTATTACGCGTAGCCTACATCAAGTTCGACCCTAATTGCGTCAACCTCATAAAACTGTTTTGGTTTGATTAACAATTAAGTTAACCTTCGGTTTGGTTAAGAGATAATTAAATTAAAGCCAGTCCAACACGATTAACCGAGTCAAAATCGAGAGTGATTCAGTGAACACTGAACACACTGCCTTGAAAACAAAAGCCGCCCTTATCTCGCCCATCTGAAACATAACAGTTTCAAAGTCATCGGATTGCAACTATATGTGCACACACATAAGTGTGCATCGTTTATATCCGCAACAAAATGAAAAAAAAATTGGAGCACCAAATAATGGTCTGGAAGAGCTACATAAACTCGTAAATAAAAAAATGTGCAACCACGTCATACATGCCATATGTCATCTGCGTGTGAATACTCAACAATTACATCGTCGAGGTCAGTGGGAGCTATATAACACACACACACACAAAATGTGAAGTTTTGTCATGCGGTGTGAAGCCCGCCATCCAGCCAGACTAGTCGGGACAACGCACGCACCCAAATCATTCTTTCACTCATTTTAATGGCCATTAAGAGGTGAATCTGTTGTTTAATGGGCAATTTTTTCTGCAAACCATAACTGAGTCCTTCAGTGAAGGCTGTGAAAAAAGTCCGTTCTCCTCTGCACCGAAACAATAATGGAGACCACAATGATTGTTCTTTTTTCTCTCAAAAATACACAAACGTTCATTGCGCTGATGGTTTCATTGCATGCACATTCTGTTCTTCTTTGTGTTCACACTCCTTTTTGATATTTCGTGTAGTGTAAATTCTCATGCTCTCTTTTCTGCTTTTGTTTGTTTATTTTTAGTTCGCTTTCACATCGCACACCTGTATGAAGTTCAAAACAAACATAAAGCTGCCAAAGAGGCATACGAAAAGCTTCTTACCGAAGAACAGCTGACACTGGAACTGAAGGCCGATATTTATCGACAATTAGGTGAGTAAACAAAGAATTAGATGATAGAAAACAATCTGCGCACCCCATTTGACACGTGAGATAACTGGAAATATGTGCACTTTCAGGATGGATGTATCATTGTGTTGAATCCTTAGGCGATAAACGACAACGAGAATCCTTAGCAATTTATTGTTTACAAAGGTCAATTGAAGCCAATCCAAAATCTGGACAATCATTATATTTGCTTGGAAGATGTTATGCTGGAATCAATAAAGTTCATGATGCCTTTATAGCGTATAGAAATTCTGTGGAAAAAAGTGAAGGAAACGCCGACACCTGGTGTTCGATAGGGTGAGTCAAAACAAAAACCGATCAAATTGATCCACAAATACTCAAAAATGCAATCCACTCTTGGTCCCGTTTTTTAGGGTTCTGTACCAGCAACAGAATCAACCAACGGACGCATTGCAGGCGTACATTTGCGCTGTACAATTGGATAAAAATCACAAAGCTGCCTGGACGAATTTAGGTATTTTATACGAGAGCTGTGGGCAATTACGGGACGCATATGCGTGCTATTTAAATGCAGCACGAAACTTAGATTCTGTAAGTGGTCAAAACCAAACAGATGGTTGAATGATTATGGTTGGCAATTAAATGAAAACCACAATACCTGCCCTGTAGGCAGTAGCATGTTCTTTGTTTTAATCGATCCTTCATTTTTTTTTGTGTGTTTCTTTTGTGTTCTTTATAGCACGACTCGAATTTCTTTCATACAGTCACTACTGCATCGACTACAGCAGCAACACCAACAAAAAGTCCTGCTGGCGGTGGTCCATCAACGTCCACAGCTGGATACAGTTCATCGCCATCAACTAGTAAAGCGTCAACATCAAAAGCCGGTGCTAACAGTAGTTGTAGTAGTAATAATAATAACAATAGTAATAGTCCTAGTAGTAAGACACAAAGTTTAGCTGAGAGTCTAAAGCAAAGGATCAAATTCCTGGGTACACAATTAGCTCAAGCTCCTATGCCGAGTATAACGTCGAAACGCCGGCAGTTGTGCTCGATAGAAGAGGCGTGGAATTTACCGATATCCCTTGAGATGAGTTCAAGGCAACAACAGCATATACAACAGCAACAGCAAACACCACAGCATCGTAATCAGCAACAACAACAACAGCAGCAGCAACAATCACATACACAACATCCTCAACAACAGCCCCCACCACCCCCACCACCTCAACCACAACAGCCTGGTGTTGTTCTAAACAATCACATGCAGCAAAGGCAATTTGTGAAAAGCTACTCAGTGGTAAGCATAATTTTTTTGTTTTTCTTCTGATTAAATTACATTTCAAATTTTCCTTTTTTTTTTTTGTTCTGCCTTGCTTTCGGAACAATGAAAGAGTTTTATTTGCTACTGATTTCTAGGAAGTGTCATCCACTAATTGCGATAGAATCTGCTGTTTTTTTGTGACTACAATTTCGCTCGTGAATGTTTTTATGTTCAAAACACGTGCTACTCGGCATGTTATCTGTTCAGTTTTGCAAAGTCAATTACTCGTTATCGCCTTTGTTTTATTTCAAATCAATGCTTTGTGTTTCTTCTGCAAACATACATCCACTTTGCTACTTAGTTGTTTCATTTTTTTCTGTTGAAAACGCAAAAATAATAGCAAATTTAATGACTCTGCGCCGATGTCGTGTCATGTTGGGTAAGCGAACGCGCAGAAGAACATGTTCGTTCAGTTCGTCAACTGGTTCGGTCAGTTCGTCAACCGGTTCTTTCAGTTCGTCAAGTGGTTCGTTCAGTTCGTTCGGTTCGTCAGCTGTTTCGTTCAGTTCGGTAACTATTTCGTTCAGTTCGTCAACTATTTCGTTCAGTTCGTCAACTGGTTCATTCAGTTTATCAACTGTTTCGTTCAGTTCTTTAACTGATTCGATGAACAGCTTCAACCTAGCATATTCCATTCATTATTCTTGAATCTTGTTCATCGTGCTTTGACTGAGGTTGTCACGCCTTTTAACTTCTCCCGCCACAAGCACAGCGTTTTCTTTGGAGTTTGCATAATCATTTATGTCATTCATTTTAATTTTGTTTTGTACATCTTCTACTTCTCTGTTTCATCGCCGATTTAAGTCGTCCATTTCTCTGTTTCATCGACGATTTAAGTCGTCTACTTCTCTGTTTCATGAGCGATTCAAATCGTTGTCCACTTCTCTGTACCTTCCCACACACACAGACATCCGCCTAAAATTATTCGTTCACTTCCATGAATCCATCGGCCTCATATTCACAAGCAACTCATGACAACGTCCATACCGACCACATAGAAAGAGGACATTCTTTGACTTTGCTCTTAAAGATATGATATAGGCGACAAGTCTTAGCCTCCACTTAGCATTATCTGTGTTCATGGGCTCAGTTCTTGTCTCAGATGCATTCAGCAGAGTGAATTTACGTTGCTTAACTTCCCCATTACAGCTTACAATCAACTCCGGTTCTTCGTATGAGCGGAATTCCATAGACACTCGATGACTATCTTCGTAGTTAGGATCACACGTTGCGTGTCAACTCGATTTAATAAAAAAAAACATCTGCTCTTTACGAAAACAAAAAAACAAAAACACCAAAAACAAAAATATATTTCTCATTTCAGCTCCTTCGGCAAGAAGATCGTTAATTAATATCTCATCGAATTGAAAAAAACATTAATTGATTTTTATACTTGGGTATTGGTTGCATTTGGAAAGAATTGCACTTACAAGAAAGAAAATGGTACGGAAAAACAAAATTGTTAACGTGTTAGTTATTTGATGTCGAATGTTGTTTAAATTAATGTTTTGTACAGCGTTGAGCTCCGTAAAGTGAAGACGTTTTAATTATTTTCCTTTTTTTTGTAGTTAAGTAGTTTTTGATTTTTTTTCTCTTTATTCTGTATTTCGTGTGTGGATATTTCACCAACTGGTTGCAAGTTTATAGTACTAAGTCGTAGTTTATGTTTAGGTGATGGACTTGGGTCTTGACCAGAAAGTCTCTTCAGTCATTTTACTTGCTGTTTGATGAAAACCAAATGAAAGCGACTCCTTTCAAATTTATTACCAAGCGTCTCATCTCGTGAATATCTTCACAGACAAATGAGTGCATCTGTTCCAAATCGAATTTTAATTTCCTAAAAAATACTAACCACGAAAAACGTTTACGAAACGAAACTTCTCCCAAATCTTTCAAAAGCAGTAACTCGTCGTCAAAGCAATTGTTGGTGAAGAAGCCAGTTAAGGTTTTATATATAATAATAATGGCGGCGCTACAGTCCGAGTTGGACCTGGGGCTAGCTTCTCAGCAACCACTCATGTTGTGGGTGCTATTGTTCTCTCACGAGTGGAGGGGACCTACAGTTTAACGTCGACTTCGAACGAGATTGAGAAACTTTTTCTATACAGTTATACTCTTTGAGTATTGTCAGTGACTCGAAAGAGATGGAGCCGTGAAAAAAAGTTCGCGGTTTTTTTTTTTTCGTGAATCGAACCGACAACATCGAGCGTAGGAGTCGACGCACCTACCCACTGCGCCACCCTCAGTTAAGGGCTTTACGTTACTTATTTCTTCTTGCGGCGCTACAGTCGAGGATGGACCTAGACCTTAGTCAACATTCCTCTCCATCAGCACGATCTTGTGCTAGTTGCTTCCCAGCTAGATGCGTTCAGTTGAGTAAGGTCCCTTTCCAGTAGAGAAAGGTCCCTTTTCATCTGTATACAGCGCTGGAGGGGTTGTCTTTATTCATCGCTTTGTTCCTTAGGATTGTAGTTGAAGACTTTCCGGGCCGGAGAGTTGGGGTCATCTGGTAGATCATTTCCCTCGATTATTTCTTCTTGTCTTCAAAACAATCGTTGCTAAAGAAACCCGCTGAGGGCTTTACATTAATTACTTCTTGTAGCGGTACCTTCCGGGATTTATCCGGGTCTCAACCTACATTTCTCTTCATCCAGCACGGTCTTGTGCTAGTTCCTTCCACTTATGCATATTCAATTGATTGAGGTCTTGGTCGAACTGCGTTCGCCATCAGAGGCGTTATCTTCCTTTACCGTATTTTTCCTTGGGGTTGGAGTCGAAGAATTTCCAGGCTGGAACGTTGGTGTCCATTCCCTTTACATGACCTAGCCGTCTAAAACGGGAGACTCGAACTCGTTCGACCACGGCTATGTCGCTGTACAGCTCTTAAAGTTCAAGGTCCAGTCTGCTCCTCCAAATACAATTAGTGGATACAATTAGTGAAGATAATCGAAATGACTTTTCACTCGAAGCGACCAATAATCTCTTCGTCCGCTTTGGATAATGTCCATGCTTGTGCGCCATTTTTCAGTTTCCTGGTAATCGTTTCGAATTTATTTCCAACCACCCTCTTTCTCGTGAATATAATAAGTGCGTCTGTTCCTCATCATCAGCAGTGCAACTGGAATCCAGTCCTGGCCTCCTTCAACAAACCTCTCCATCACCACTCATAGGAGACAATAATATCGCGAAGTTTCCTTGTCACTTTTTTATCACTATTCTATCAAACGATGTTCAAGTGAGCTCACCAACTGCATTAGGTTAGGTTAGGTTAGGTTAGGGGGCTACTAGTGAATTCACCAGCACACTTCGACCATGTTGGTCCATTGTGATACCCACTGTCAGACTACTACCACTGATCGACCGCTCCAGTGATAGTGCCGTTAATTTGATCCCAACGACAAATGGTGACTGGAGCAGATTTGAAAAACCGGATAAAAGCGTATTAACTTTGCTTTCACTGGGATTCGAACCTGGGACCCCTCTAAATTAGGGCAGGCACTTAACCGACTGCGCCATCCAGTCGTCACAACCAACTGCATTGCTTCACTCCATCAATTCACCCGCAGTACACATCCCACCAGGAGTGCTCTTCAGTCATCAGTTTAACCTCAAGCCTGTTTTCGAATGTACAGTTCACTTCTTCTTCTTCTTCTTCTTGAGGCGCTGCAGTCCGAGGTGGACCTGGGCCTCACTCAACATGCCTCTCCAGCCAGCACGATCTTTCGCCAGCTGTCTCCAGTTTCGCACAAACCGACCAAGGTCCCCCTCGACTTGTGTGCGCCACCTTGAACGTGGACGTCCTCTATTGCGTTGTCCCACAGGCTCAGAGTCGAAGACAGTTCACTGCAGAGACTTGTTTTTAACCGTACCACACGAATACCCTTCTCAGCCACTGAAAATTTCCCACTGACTACATTGACTGAGACCGCACACCTATTAGCCTATTCACAAATGGTTTTGGGGGATTCACACAGACCGGCAGAAAGGTCGTGTAGGCGATGTTAAACAGAGTTATCCCTTAAAAATTGGTACAGTCAAAGGTGTCTCCTCTCTTGTGGATTGATTGGACAAACAATGCTGAGATTCCACTCGTCGGGCATACATCACATCATTACAATTTTCAGAATTATGTTATACACAGTCTATCCCAGTCAATTTTTGCGCCATCTCTGATTCACCTATCGCACTTTGCAGACTCATCTTCCATATATCTTCAGCCATTCTCATCGGAAATGCGACAGACTGTGTAATTATACCATCACACCATTTATCATAAGATTTTGATTTGAAAACCTAAATCGTTGGAATTTCTCATCCAATCAAGACTTCGTTTACACATTTACCTTGTTGCAGGTTCTTTTCCTTTTTATCACATATTTAGAAATCATTTTTGGTTGTAACAAATTAATTAACATCGACTCGATAACTTGACCGACCGAACTCCGGAAATGTGATTTACTGCATTTTTGAATAATTCTTAGACAGTGTTTACATGAGTGGAAGAAAGCAGAAGTATCGGAGTTAGACGCTGATTACATGAGCGGAAAAGGCAAGATTGTCGGAGACACAAAATACGATTTTCACAAGCGAGTGTGGATGGATATGGGTTGAATGCGCCCAAAAGCAGCCTGTTTTCAAACCTTTTCGTTCCGTTTTCGGCATGTTTTCCTCATTTTCTGGTGATCGTTGATCGAGTAACACCTCACGCATGATGCGTGGCATTTTAGGAAAATTGGTCAGAGGAACGATTTAAATGCAATTTTAATGTTATTTCACTGCATACATTTCGTATTACATGGAATCATTGCTGCTGGGCCTCCAAAAAGAGGCGTTACTCAATTCGCTATAAAACATTACTGAGTGAAAACATGATGCAATTGATCTGATTTGGCTGTTACCCACGCAGAAAATCTTGCCTGCCCAGTCGTCGGATTCCCAGGAGTTTGTAAACTTGTTCTTCTTAGGGCGCTAGAGTCCGAGGTGGACCTGGACCTCACTCAAGATGCCTCTCCAGCCAGCACGAACTTTCCCCAGCTGTCTCCAGTTTCGCACACCAAGCCGGCCGAGTTCTTCCTTGACTTGTGTGCGCAACCTTGTTCGAGGATGTCCTCTGTTGCGTTGTCCCACAGGCTCAGAGTGGAAGACTCTTCGGGCCGGAGCTAAGTTATCCATACGCTCTACGGGGCCTAGCCATCTTAGCCGTTGGATCCGTAGACGCCTGGCTAGACTCATGTCGCTGTACAGTCCATACAATTCGTGGTTGAACCTTCTCCTCCAAATGCCATCAACGCAAACAGGACCAAAGATTGCGCGCAGAACTTTTCTCCCGAAAAGGCCAAGAGACTGTAGTTTGTAAACAGCCACTTATATTCGTGCTGCTTGGTTCTATAGGCGACCGTCAGACGTAGCGATTTTTGTTGCAGCAATTCTCTAGCATTGTGGTTGGCGCATGCTTTAAAAAGCAATTTGTCTGGTTCCATCTCACTCATCCACATAATTCCAAGCAAATACACTAAATTGCGAGCAATTCATTCATTTGGACGGGCAGCTTGTGCTACCGTTCTCACTCTTCGTCCCGCTTTCAAAAACATTGCGAGTTACCGCTTCAGAATTGCTAAGGTAGGTATAGGTAGGTTAAGGGGTGCCCTTGCGACTAGTGTCACGGTTCACTTAGACCAACAGTTTGGGTCCATTGTGCCCTGGGAATGGGATATATATCTCATGAAACCTGGTTGTTGTATGTATCACAGGAGTCGCCTCAGCTCTATTTTGTTCAGATCGTCCAGCTCGTCGAAGAAGTTACTGCCCAGCATTAGTAGTCTCCATCCCCGTAGAGCTGGACAATCGCAAGGAATTGCAGAATTGGCAAAGAACCACCTCGAGTAAAAAAGCCACCATACATTGCGCATCGATGGATTGCTTGGTTTTATACGAGGATGTCTGTTTCATTCTCTTTTGCGGTTTCCTCCATTTTTCTGTTTCTATCACTTTTTCACGCGATTAGAATAAAGCAAATGCACAGCCGATACCAAATTCATCTGCCATGCCATTCAAATTCAGCACTTCCTCTGGACAGGACGTAGCGCCGCACTCTTCCTCCTGCTTGCGAACACATTGCGAGTTGTCGCTTCTGAATCGCCTCGAGTAGAAACCGCCACACACGAGACATCGATGGATTGCATATTTAGTGAATTCTTCATGACAGATTTCATCGGTTTCATCCGTTCTACATCTTGGAATGAGTTTCATTTCAACACTCCACTTCATTTCGTTGTGACCGAATTCTTATCAAATTCAATCGTTCTGAAGAATCTTCATTAATCATTGAATTCTAAATACTATCTGTGTGGCACGTTTGCAGTTAAATTCATTTTTATTCGTTTCCCCAGCATGCTGTATGTCTTATGGTTCCCATCGATTGAGTAAGAAACTAACTTTCACTCCTAGGTGGCCAATGTCGTGCCACCACAGACACCAACCGGAACCGGCGAATACCGAGCTCAAGAAAAAATCCATATGTCCACTCTTGTTGTCTCTCTCCGTACAAAGAAAAAAGCAATACATGCGTAGTGAGAGGAAATGCCGGCATGAAACCGAAACACCCTTGTTGGCCGTCGAAAGCGAACCGCGTGCTAACCTCTTTCCATTTGGTGAAAGTCGTCGTCGGGAGCAGAGGTCTTTTTTCCCTTTTTTGTGCGGTTCCAATTTGAGTTGAGAAAATCATCTTAGTTATGTTAAACATTTTGAAAAGTCTGTGACAAAAGTAGAAGCCACCAGCACCGACTATTTAGCAGGTAATTTGTGAACGATTTTAAATCACTTATTCTTCTTTGGTTAATTTACATATAAATTGCACACGAGCGTGCATGGATACTGAGTGTGTATGTATATGTGTTCAAGAACAAAAAACCGACCTTGCGTGGTACCGAGGTTATTTACCCCGAGAGATGATATATCTGCTCTGCTGTATATGTACGCAGACATCCCATAAAAAGCAAATTCTGACGTGTGGCCCACGCTCAAGTTCAGCCGCATGCTAATAACCTACCAGAGATGACCTTGACATCGCACTATTTAATTATAAAAGTTCTGAACTCGGTGTTGGAGTTGAGTGCATGCATGTATGAGCAGTTAGTTTTTTTTTTCTGTAAAATTTCCAGTCAAATTCAATTTGTTCGGAAAGTCTGGGGAGAATTTTGCCAATTTGGTGTGTGGCAGACGACAAAGCAAGGTGAACCAACGCCTTTAAATCAATTTGGGACTGATTATTTGAGTCTGCAGAACCTCAAAGGTGGAGGAGCGTGAAGTTGTTATTGCCATGACGAGCTGTGAAATTTATTGTTAATCAAAATGATTAACGAAAGAAAAAGTTATAAATTTTTTTTTTTGTACATTCAGACATTTGAGAATATTTTCAGCCACTGGTTCGCCGGTGGCCATAGACACGCAGACAGATTGGTACGTGGGAATGCTCGTTGAGTGAATTATTTCTTTTTGCTTGTGCATTCCTCAGAATATGCTGGTACATTGCCAATTAACTTATTCGCTACTTGTCTAGAGGTTAGGTTAAGGTGGCAGACTAACAGTCTCACTTGGGCAAACATAGGTTGAGGGTATATTGCACCGCGACATTTAAGATCAACCTATGCCTTTAGACCTTTAAGATGTATTGTGCCTATTTAACATAGACTAACAAGGATCGGGCATCGCCTACCCATAAAACCAGTTGGTCCTTGCTATAAAGCGTTTGAGCTGACTAAGATCGATGCTGTTCAGTTCATTTAAAAGATCAAATATATATGCTGCCAGATGAGCCTTTCTGCAGAGAGAGAGAGGGCACTGAACGTGCAGATGAGACGTGTTATGTTGTCTCCCTCTTTTTCTGATCTCTGCAATAGTAACAACCTGGTGGCCTGCATGCCGATGGCACTGTCTACTGTAATGACATCGATAAGAGCTCTGAATGCTGGCCTATTCATTCTGATTTGGCAGACTGAGCGGTTAGAGTTAAGTTTGGGCCAGATTTGCTCTGCAACAAAGGCACGTAGTCTATAATTTGTGGTTATATTTTTTTCGAGTTTTAGAAGATGTTTGACTGAAGCAAAAAGCATGGGCGGTAACTCTCCACGAGTTCGATATTCACTTAATGTATTCATCGGCTTCGCAGAGGGTAGAGACTTCCAACCCAGTTTTTCGATGCTTGCGTAAACCATAAAAATGCAAAAGATCATCAATCAGCGTGTATTCACTCACAAACTTTATACAAATTGAATACTCTCTATATACTGCTGGGAGAATTGTAAGCAGACACACATTCCCTCTTTGATCACACGCATCAACTTTGATTTTATTAAGTTCTTTTCAAGACCCCTGCCAGCATCCATTTCCTTCTTGCAATCGCCTTGGCCAATCGAAAACCTACCAAACAATCGGTATGATTACTAGGTTATGTACTAATTTTCTCTACATTCTCGTCTGATTTCAAATACAAAAAATGTCCTTTTTGATCCTCAACCACATTCCAAGAGACACTTAATTTGTTTTTATTTTCACTTTTATCGTATGTTTAGTCGCTTTCCCATTTATCGATTTTAGCATTTTGCAAGAAGTGTAGGGCTACAGTGGTCGAAGTGTACCTGGACTTCAACGAACAAGCCTCTCCAGTTGGCGTGGTCTTTTGCTGTCTCCAAATTTCGCACGTTGTTGTGTTCGTTGTGTTTCTTCTCCACATGCATGCGCTTGCTTAGATATGGATGTTCTCTTTCGCGCACTTCCACTGGTTCAGAGTCGAAGATTCGATCACAATGACCGCCGCTCTCGTAACATCCTTTAGCTCCTCCAGTTTTCCGACCTTAGAATTATGGATTTGGAAGATTTGGACTGCAAACCTGGATTGGGTATAAAACCTTCGGGGGATCTGAACGGACAAGTGCTATCCAGGCCTACTAGAAACCTAAATCCTATTCACGGCATCAAGTCGTGCGTCCTTCAATTGACAATAGCTTGGTCTTTGAATGACAGCAGCTTTACGTGGTGTCAGCCAGCGTCGAGCCCAACTGGTGCAAGGCCTCCGTTTTCTTGCACCAAGGCAGAGGTAGAGACGTTACTGATACTGCTTTCAATCTTCCTCCAGTTAGAGGCCAAAATACTGCTATCGGCATTGCTCCTATCAATGAGACGGCGTAAATAAGGGTATTTTTAAGCACATCACTCTACGGCCTTTTAAGCCTTCTGGCAATGTCGGACCGTTGGTCTTTGCCCTTTTGCGCTCGGGAGGCGATGCCTCGGCCGATATGGCGCACTTGAACGTCAAGCCTTTGCGATTGGTCTCCGATTTGTTGTACTTTCGTTACCCAAGCTATCGTTCGGTCTTCCTCTTCTCGAAAGCTTGGATTCGACGGCTCTTAGCTGGAACATTGATGTTCATTCGTTCGATGTCCCCGAGGCAGTTTAGTCTACGGTGTTCTGGCTTCCGGAGTTTGTCGCCAGCCCGCAGAGCGTTCGTGGTTGTATCTTCTCCTCCATACGCTTTTCTCGCAGACAGGATCGAATATCCGATGCAATCACTTTCTTCCCAAAGGACTAAGAATCAGATTTACAGTCGTGCTCATCGTCCCACGTTGGGATCCATACAGCAAGACATGGCTTAGGATTATAGTTTTGTAGAGCAAGAGTTGGGTCCTTCGAATCAGGAGATTTGACCCAAGTTGTTTCGACAAACCGAAGTAGCAGCGCTTGCCAAGGGCGACTCCTCGACAGGTCTCCAACAAAGTGTTGCTTGTGGCGCTCGCGATATAAGTTAAGGAGCATCTCAGTAGAACAGACTAAACAATTTTCACCGAACGCTTATTCCACTCAAAAGAATACATTCTAATTGAATTACAGTAGAAAAACCAACTCACGTCCACAGCTTGTGCTCTGGTGTCTATTACTCCAACATTTTGTCCTCCTTAATGTTTCGTCTCACGCTGTTGTTAAATATTTTTGTATGTAACAAACTCCCAGTTTGCAGTCCTATCTCCAAATTGTTCAAACGATTCTTAGATAAGTTCTGCTGTGGTATTCTCTGTAAAATGTACGTAGATTTAAAAATAATGGATAATGTAGCGGGTTTGTGGGTAGAACAAGGTGATTCTTTGCCAATTTGTGTGTGCAAACATCAAGATCTGTAACAAATCCGCGGATATACTTTGGGGTGTACCAAACAATGTCGCCCTGATTGCCCCTCTGACGGAAAATTAAAAAACCTGCTCGAAAAAAAATAGTTACTCCGATCGATGGATAATCTATTTAGCACTTTAGCAGACAGTCCCATTGCCTCACCTAATTTGTCTCTGAAATGGATAAACGGTCAAATTAAATTACGATGTCTAACTTTTTGATTTGTTTGCTTTCTTTGCAGGCAACACAAGGTCCCCCGCCACCATATCCCCATCAGGGTACTGCCAACACCCTCGGACCAGCGGCACCAAAGCG
This sequence comes from Myathropa florea, assembly GCA_930367185.1. NCBI lineage: Eukaryota > Metazoa > Arthropoda > Insecta > Diptera > Syrphidae > Myathropa > Myathropa florea. The sequence continues at coordinate 131,446,823 of OV884002.1, read as the reverse complement.
CTTCAAAGATGAAGTATCCCCACAAACATCAGTGCCTGTGGCGGCGGGCACAGGTATTGTCACACAGCAGCAAACACAACAACGTACCGCTCAACAGCCTGCATTCTACCTATCACAGCAACAGTTACAAACGTTGCAGTTCCTACAGCAAAACCAGAATAACCTAAACCCTCAGCAACAACAGTTGTTTCAACAATTAAGCAATCAGTATCGGTTGATGCAGCAGTATCAACAGCAGTTGAGACTACAGCAACAGCAGAGGCTGCAGCAGCAACAACAACAGCAACAGCAGCAGCAGCAACAACAACAACAGCAACAACCACCACCACCACCCCCACCGCCGCCACAGCAACAGCAAGCTGTCGTAGTACAAAACTCCACACCTCTTGGTGCACCCCCTGCGTATCCTAGTCAACCACCAACGCCACGTGCTGCCGATCATGTGATCACGGGGAACGGTGGCATTGTGGGTGGTGGCGGCGGTTATGTGGACAATACGTCAAACTTTGTCCCAGCCGCAACGGGGAACACGCAGCCGGCTGCAGGAATGCCATTTAAATCCGCAAACGTCTACATGAATGGCATTGTGCAGCCGCAGCAGCAACAGCCCAGTCCCTTACAGCAGCAGCAGCAACAGTCACACCAGCAGCACTCGCAGACGGGGTTTGACCCACTGAACGAGTTCACGGAACTGTCTCCATGCAGTGATGGGAATGATTTGGGTAAGTCCTCTCGCACAATGTTCACTCTTTTCCTAGGGACACATACGCAAAACTGTTTTGTTGAAGGTCTTTAAATTTTCGATAGAAATAATATGAAAATGTTTTTTTGTCTTTTTCTTTTCTTTTTTCATTTTTCTGTTTTGTGTCTCTCTTTCCTGATGCGCTGAAATTCAAGATATTTCGTCGCCGTTCAGTGATAAGCTACTAGGTAATTGTTCTTTTTTTTTTTTTGTTCTTTTTTATTCTTTAAATAGCTTAAGTTTTGTTTTTGTAATTTTGCATGTGATTAGCACCAGCCAGAGCACATGTATATAGTTTCACTTAGAGTCCGTATTGAACACGTAAAGTTAGTTGATTTCCTATTCCATGCATTGGTCCCTTTTGCCTCTCGTGCGACATCTTACAAAACAACAACAAGTCTCTGGTCAGTCCGCGGATATACTTTGGGGTGTACTAAACAATGTCGCCCTGATTGCCCCTCTGACGGAAAATTAATAACCTGCTCGAAAAAAAATAGTTACTCCACTCAATGGATAATCTGTTTAGCACTCAAGCAGACAAACTTCAATCGCCTTAATGTTTGATAAATTGGTTCCTTTTACCCCTCGATGGAGGGTTGTTTTTGAACTCACTAGATTAGATAGGTTGTTGTTTATGTCGATGCATTGACTTTGTTTCATTAGTTCAGTTGCTTCCTATCACTTGACAGTTCCTTCAACTTCTTCAAAACAACAGTCGATTACGTTTTAAGATATTCCCCAAGCTTGCAATGAGTCGACATCTGTTTTTGTGGCACTAGAGCTCAGGGTAACGCTGGCCCTCGACCAACAAACCTCTCAAGTTAGCGCGGCATTTTGCTAACCGATTCGAATTGTGGACGCCAATTTGTTTAAGGCCACCTTAGGTTTGTTTAGGTAGATGGGTAGATAGGGCAAGACCCTCTCACTTATGTCCATGTGGTCCCATTGTGTTGACCAAGAGCGAATAGAGAATCAATCCTTTCACTTCACAACGTGAACCTATTATATTGGGTATTGTCCAGCCCTCCGATGAGTCGAACAAACCTGCAAAGATTAAGAACATTAAGTTCTTTGCAACAGCTTGCGACTAGCTTGGACTTGATTTCCGTTGCGTATATTTCCTTTATGGCCGCTTGACTTGAAGGTAATATCATCCGGTGGTATTGCCTGGATCGATATCATTTTGGTCGCTTCTGTAAATGCAAGGACCTCCGCTTGGAAAACACTACTATAATCAGGTAGCCTGATAGAGCAGCTCAAGCTAAGTGCATCGGAGAAAATGTCCGCGCCTGTTCCTTTTTTCATTTTTGATTGGAAAGTGCGCAGTCACTTATGGTTTCCTTTGGCGTTATCACATCTCATCTCATCTTCAGTGGCCTGTTCCCATGTTCCACCAAATGTTTGAAGTTGGTCCAACCATCTCGTCATGGGTCTGCCAAAGTAGGTGACCTGATGGAATCGCATACAAGGCACGCATCCTTTGGCGTTATCAAAATGCTAGCATATCCAATGGGGCTTGAGTTCTATTTACTGGATTGGCTTAGGCTTAGCGCATTCTTTGCTGCCGATGCTCGCATGTGTAAGCCTAATGGAAGCAAATGGAGTATCGCTTTCATCCCTGTGCAGATTGCACCAGTCACTTCTAGGCATGCAAGTCTCTGGACTTTAGTCAGCAGTTTCGAGTTAGAATTTTTTTTATGATGCCAACCACCAAATCGCACTGCCATACGTAAGTGTTGGTCTGACTACCACTGTAAACATCCAAAGGATAGTTTTGAGGTTAGGTAGCCATTTTAATTCCTTCCACAAACGTTTAGTTTTCAGTTGAGCTAGCTGTCCAGGATAAGGGTGGTGCCTTCGATGACTGGAAGTTCGAATTGACATTTATCTCGTAAAGAGTATTTTTTCGGTTTTCCGAGGATTGACATTCAGTCCACAGCTTCTGGTTCATTTGACGAAAGCCCCACGTTAGATGTGGATATCCCCTGTTACATTTGGCAAATCATCATACATCTAACCTCAAATTGCTGTTCTTTATTGTGAATATTTATTTCAAGCGCATATTGACGTTCCTTTTGTGTTAATATTTACGTGCACGCGCATTTCTCATTATCTTGACGATTACCAGATATCATAATCATGAGCAGTTAATCGATCGCCGGGGTGTCAGGTCTTGTTTTTTTTTTACTTCAGCGGTAGTCAATTTAATCCACATAAGCTTCGATAATCACACTCCAATGACGATCTACAGTCCACTCCGGTCATGTAGGTAGGTTTTCAAATTGGGCCAATGCATGTGTTTGTTGAGAGACGTTCTTGCCGTTTCCTTTTAAGGGTAGGAACTATCTGATCTGCGTGGGTCATTGTGTAGCCTAAGTCTGCAATCAGCTACTAAAATCTAACCTAACCTAAGGTGGGCATCGTGGCATAGTGGGTAGGGGGCGTCGACTCCTACGCTCGATGTTCTCGCTTCGATTCCCGCAAAAAACAACTAACATTTTTTCACGGCTCCACCTTTTTCGTGTCACTGGCAATGCTCAAAGAGTATAACTGTCTAGAAAAAGCTTCTCAATCTCATCGTTCGGGGTCGGCATTAAACTGTAGCTCCCTTCCACTCGTGAAACGAGTGGATGCTGAGAAGTTTGGCCCTCGGACTGTAGCGCCGCCATTATTATTATTATTAACCTAAAATTTCTTACATCGCTTAAAAAGCTCTGTGAGTCTACATTGAAGTGTAGAATCTTTGTAGCGGTTAAACCGAGTATCAGAAAAATGCGTTTTCAGCCAGAGTTCATATCAAGATTGAAGGAATGGTCTAAAGTATTCTTAAATTGAAAAGTCTCCGTAACCATAGTTGGCAACTCAAGTAGTTCTTGTTGTTCTCTTTTTAATATTGGGCCGATGTAAAGAATGTATAGACTTAGTGTAAGCTTTGACAACTTGCTCTGTAGTTGCTTCTTGCGATAAATCAATTTGCTGACACTTTTATTTAAAATCTTTGGTTCTTGCAACTGACGAGATCGCTAACCTTAAATGCTTCTTCTTGCCCTTGCCTCTTTCCTATTTTATCAATTACTTAGTGCACACTACTGTAACCATCATTTTAAGATATTTAAAAACGACAACGTCCAAGGCGGTGTTGAATCCATTAACAGATCCATGTGTTGAGTATTTTTACGTTGTCACTGTGAACCAATTGTACTAAATGCAATCAGTCAGAGTTCTGTAGAAGATAGTTTTGTTTTTGAGTTCATTTTCGTGTTGTTTTGGTGTTTCCTGAATCACTGTTTGCTACTCTTAATCTTTCCGGTTCCATTTTTCCCAAGAGAAACATGTAAACAGCACCCATCATGTTTCCTTACGCGAGTTATCTTTGAACGCACAACAAATTTATCAGTAAGAGAACTTGTAGATCAACCGTAGTTCCATTTCCACCTGAAAGTAGTAAGCATAGCTAAGCCCTAGAACTAACACTCTTAGGTTCAAGATGAAACTCACAATCAAAATTGCTAACCAGCATCACACCCAAATTTTCCTCTCTCTATTTGTGTTTTTGTTTGTTTTTCTTTTTGTTTATTGTGTGCCTGCATTTGTGGTAAATATCTAATCCAATATTTGGCTTTGTTTCATTTGTTAGGTGTAACTGATCAGGAATTGCAGGCAATCCTCTCGCAGAAGGATCTCGCTTCCACCTTTGCCGAGGATATTCTCAAATCATTCACATCTGACGGGGGGCTAGACATTAAGGAAGAATTCGACGAAAACTCACATGATCTCTTTAATGGATTCGACTCGACGCCGCCGCCGTCATCGGAGCCAACGCCCCAGCAAACCCCCACGAATCACAGTAGCAATACGATTGTCACAAATGTCAATTGCAATAATAATAACAGCAATAGCTGCAGCAGTAGTAGTAATTTTCGTAACAAATCCCCGCCATTGAAGTGTGAAGCTACCTCCACGTCGAGTAGTAATAGTCTGCCAGTCGTTGGTGGTGGCATTGGTGATGCCGATGGTCTCTCGTCAAATGTTGGTGCTTTTGTGAAGGACGATGCGGACATTGATGTGCGAGTTAAACTTGAGAATAACTTTCATGACGATGAGGAATTGCCAAAATTTCACATACGAATGAACTCGGATCAAGTGAAGCAGTCTGTCAAGCAACTGTCACTGGAAACAGCGCCAATTCGATGTTCAGTGCTGCATGTGGACGCACCGCCACCAACGCCGCCCGATTGTCCGCCACAGCGATTGACCAAAGAGCAACTTCTGCCTCCAACACCGTCTGTGCATTTGGAAAACAAAAAGCATGCATTTAGTCCGCAGTTACAGGAGTTTTGCCTTAAGCACCCAATTGCGGTTGTACGCGGCTTGGCTGGTGCGTTGAAACTGGACTTGGGCTTGTTTTCGACGAAAACTCTAGTCGAGGCCAATCCCGATCACAGCGTTGAGGTTCGAACTCAAGTTCATCAGTCGCCCGATGAAAATTGGGACACGAATCTCGGCAAGCGTGTGTGGGCGTGTATATCTCATCGGTCGCACACGACAATCGCTAAATACGCGCAGTATCAAGCTTCCAGTTTTCAAGAGAGTTTGAAGGTGAGTGTGGATGAGTTTATACTTCAATTCCTTGTTTTTTCTACGTGCACGTGATGTGAACAAACAAAAATTACTAACTTTCGTTCTACTGAAGTTATTTTTTGCGGAGAAATTGTTTTTCTGATAAAAAATCAAAAACTCTCCTTTTGAGATGGGATACGGGCAAATTCTAACGAGAATCTTCTCTTTTTCTTGTGTTTGCAGGAGGAGCGTGAAAAGGGATCAGCGGGAGCGCACACGATGTCTGATTCGGACTCAAAGGATTCGATGAGCAGTTCCACGGTGAACGGGAAAAGGAAGAGAATGAAAAATGGACACAAAATGTTAAAGTAAGTTGACTTCTCTTCAGTTGAACCCACGCATTCAGTCGTTTAGGTTGTTTTAAAGAATTCATCTTTTGAATGCATGTCGACTGAGTGCAATATTGAACGAGAGATTTTCGCTAACACTGCTTGAAAACCAACACGGCAGAGTTTGATAGTAGACCTCTCAACATTTGAGCACACATTTATGCCTTTCCTTTATCCCCATCGATCAAATTTATCCCTCAAATATCTAATTGTGATCTCTTTTTGTTCTCTTGCAGATTCGGTACCAACGTGGATCTCTCGGATGAACGTAAATGGCGACCGCAACTGGCCGAATTGCAAAAACTACCCGCCTTCGCCCGTGTGATATCGGCCGCAAACATGCTCTCACATGTCGGCCATGTAATCCTGGGCATGAACACAGTTCAGCTGTACATGAAAGTTCCTGGCAGCAGAACGCCCGGCCATCAGGAAAACAATAATTTCTGCTCGATAAACATCAACATCGGTCCCGGCGATTGTGAATGGTTCGCAGTGCCGGATGCCTACTGGGGTGGAATTCACAATTTGTGCGAAAAGAATAACATTAGTTATTTGCACGGATCGTGGTGGCCTGTTCTGGAGGATCTGTACAAAGAGAATATTCCGGTGTACAGATTCATTCAAAAGCCAGGCGACTTGGTGTGGGTTAATGCTGGGTAAGTTTTCTCCTTCGATTGGTCACAGAGAATTCGATTCTATGTGATTTTTCATTCTAATTCCAGTTGTGTTCATTGGGTGCAAGCGGTTGGTTGGTGCAACAATATCGCCTGGAATGTCGGTCCACTAACTGCTAGACAATATTCGCTGGCAATTGAGAGGTACGAATGGAATAAACTGCAAAGCTTCAAAAGCATTGTGCCAATGGTGCATTTAAGTTGGAACTTGGCACGAAACATTAAAGTGTCGGACCCCAAGCTGTTCGAACTGTTGAAGTGAGTATGAATGCAAAGATTACTTTTATTTGGATCCGAAGTGTGACATGAATTCAAGTTCAGAAGCAGCGACTCATTGTGGTCTGAGAATTCCTGTCATAATTTCGTTGAATGAACACTCCTCCACCATCCATTTTTATGTCTAAACCTAATTTGTATTTTTCGAATTCCAGAATGTGCTTGATGCAGACTCTCAAGAACGTCGTTCACACACTGGACTATGTTAAGTCGAAAGGCGTCGTAGTCCGGTTTCATGGCCGGGGAAAGAACGAAGCCTCCCACTACTGTGGTCAATGTGAAGTAAGTTCAAATTCATTTCACATCAATTTCAAGTACATAAAAGGGTGATTTTTTAAGCGTTTGGTTATTAATAGTCAAGAGAAACAAGGAAAGTTGCAAAAGTGTTACAATGCTTATCATTTACTTTTTGGAGATTATTTTGTGCAAATGTTGACCACAATAATCTTTTAAGTGGTCCATACTTCTTGTTCTTCTTATGGTCCAGAGTGTACCTTGGCCTCAACCAACAAGCCAATTTATTTAGCCACCTGCCTCCAATTATGCCACTCTATACGGAGAATCCAAATTTGAGTCAGTTTTTTCGAGCATATTGGCTGGTAACTCGTTAATACAAGTAATGCTTTCTAAGGCTGCAATTGACGCTACCTTATCGACACACTTGAGCTTATTACAACTTCTACCATAATTATTGCTATTCCAACATAAAAATACAGTCTAAAGGCGTCAAATCGAACTATCTAGCACAGTCTGCAAATTCACCGGTCCAAAATGAGAGATAAATTGCTGACCGAACTCATTTCTTATTTGGTTCATCGATTCGCGTGCTTTGACTTGCTGGATTCACATGTCGACCAAATTCAGCTCGTGCAAAAAGAGTTCGAAGTCATTGAACTATAGCAGGCACCATTAACGGTAACGTCCATCCAAACAAAAGAAACTTCGAAGTTATTGAACGGCAGGTGGAGGCTTTGGACCTAATTTTGTTATGACGGTCAGCTTTGACGAAATTCCGTCTAATGATTCTTTGCAAAGTCCGGGACGGACCTAGTCCTCAACCAAGATGCCTCTCCAGCTAACGCAATTTCACGCAAACACACTCAGTGTGTTGAGGTCCCTCTCAAATTGTGTGGGCCACCTTTGACGTAGATGTTCTCTGTTGCGTTGTTCCAAACACTCGGAGTCGAAGATTATTCGGGTCGAAGCAGTGTTGTCGATAAGCTCTACATGCCCTAGCCATCCGGCATAAAGATGGCGGCACCCTGTACTGAACAAACCAAACAGCAAAAAAAATCCTCCTTTATAACCTCAAATGATGTTTACACATAAAAACCTAACTTTCGTTCTACTGAAATAAGAATGAAGAGAAATATGTTTGTCTGATAGTTCAATTCCATCACATCTACCATCATTCCTTTGAAAGCATGTCAAATCTAATGGAAAAACCTTTAAATTCTCTTCACAGGTGGAAGTGTTCAATATACTTTTCATTCGGGAACAAGAAAAACGTCACGTTGTGCACTGTATGAGTTGTGTACGAAAGCAATCACCAACATTACAGGGTATCGTTTGCCTAGAGGAATATCGTTTATCGGAGTTGTGCCAGATCTATGATCAGTTTACACTTTTCAAACCACCATCACCGCCCAGTCCACTGACGAAAGTATAACATTAATGGATTGTAGTTCAATTATTTTCTTCCTCCTTCATACGTCTTTGAGAAACCACCCAAAAAAAAGGAACCCTCCCTTCATCTTTTTTTTTTTTAGAGTATTTTATGAAATATTTATCACACCAACAACACTAGCCTTCCCTAACCGAACGTGAACGAATAAGAATGCATATGCTTACACACATACGTCGTGTATCGTTTATAATATATTTAATTTATTTATTATTTACACAACTTTTAACACCACGAGAAAGAAGCAATTTTATTTTAACCCCCCTATTCTCTAAAACCAACCCCTCATCATGCGTAAACTTTTATATACATATACTAACTATATGCTACATGTAGGCTAAGTCTAAAGTTGTTTTTCTTTTCTCTTTCATTTCTCATCAGTTTCTCCTTATTTAGTTAATGACAATTTGTATGTGAAACATAGCGTTATTTTTAATAGTTTTATAAATACATACATATATCCATTTCTTAGTAGAAAGCGAGAGAGTTTTCTTTAAGATCAAAAGAGTATATATACGTATATGTAAACACGTTAATTCTAATCCACTATACATATATAATTTCCAAAGAAAACATCGTCGTATCGTCGCATTGCAGATTTGTTTTTAATATATTCATTCAAACAAATAAATACATAAGCCTAATTGTAATTACTAAACAAAAACGAAAGCCCTTATTTTTTTTTTCATTGTACGGAAAAGAAAGGAGTATACTCACGCAAGAAAGTCATTCGAACAAAACAAAAAAAGAAAAATAAAACAAAACGCGCCTCATAACCTCACCATTTTCGAAACAGTGAACAAGAAACTAAACAAATATTCTTTATATTGATCTCAGTAACGGAAAAAGAAATAAATGGAGGGAACAACTATTGTTAATGGTGAATGGCTTGCGCAGTGCATAATTTGTTTGTGTTGTAAATAATAGAGATTTTGATTCCTACTGTACACGTGCGTGTAAATGAAACGTCAAATGGCAAAGACTGGATTTTTACATGGTTTTGATTGACATTTTTTTTTTAATTTATTTTTTCGATTGAGAACGTAGTCGAGGCAAACAAATCGTGTTAAGAATCACACGTATTGTCAAGAGATTTCATATCGAGTGGAAACTGTAGTATTTCGAAATGCATATCACCGATTTTATTTTCCAAAGTTTTATTTTACCATTTTGATTGGGGGTGAGTTCGTAATCGCAACATTAGCGCATTACTGCAACGTCAAGCGTTCTTATTTGCAAACATTTGGCAATGATGCTTTGCATCACGTTTTAATATGCAACATGAAAGCAACGATGCGCAAACAAATGCAACCAGTGCATCATAGATTATTATGATGCGATGAATTTTTTTTATTTTGCGACTGAATTGTCTCTTTTTCCTGTCTAAAATATATTGAAGTTTGCTGGCATTGTAATTGCCAACATTTTTAACCACATCATTTAAAAAATTGTCTCCAATTTCTTTGACAGTTCTACAAAAAAAACAATTGAAACACTAAATAATAAACAGTTTCGAAACGCCAACAAAATTAAAGCATCGTGATGCATCGCAACATCAAAAAATAGTGTGATGCGCATTTTGTTGTCCTTTACGAACTCAGCCTGGATTTCTGAACCCGAACTTTCACTTTGACAGTTCGAATTCATAAAAATTTAAATTCAGAACATGCGTAACCGCAATGTTTCCCTTTTACTTTACACCCCGCTGATTTGAGTCCCAGTAACGCAATTGAAACCCCTGTTGGATTGTTCAATGAAAAGCAATAATACCAGACAGACTACATCTTGTGGCGTTACAGGACAGAGTAGATCTTGTCGTCAGCCAACAAGCTACGGTCTAGAGGGTAGTCCTGGATCTTAACCAACAAGTTTCAGTTCGAACCGGACCAAGGCGTCAGACAACAATCTACGATCAAGAGGGTAGTTCTGGGTCTTAACCAACAAGCTACAGTTCGTAGCGGACCTGGGCCTCAACTAGCAAGCGTCTCCATCTAACACGATCTTCCGCTATCTGTTCCCAGCTGCGCACACCAAGTTGGTTAAGGTTTCTCTGCATATGTGTGCATCACCTTAAACATGGGTGTCCTCTGTTGCTTTGCCTCAGGTTCAGAATCGAAGATACTTCGGGCCGGAGTTATGTCGTTTACACACGCTCCACATACACACAAATCCATCTTAGGCGTTGGATCCTAGCTTGACTCATGTCACTGCACAGGCCATATAGTTTGTGGTTGAGTCTTCACCTCCAATCACCATCAATTCAAACGAAGACAGATTGTACATATGTAGTTCACATTACAAAATTGTGAGGCAAGTACTTGAACTGGTACAACAAAATTTTGAAGCTTTAGCAGTTTTTGCTCATGTGATGGAAAAGTAAAAGCAAAATTTGGAAAACGAACAGATCTGATGCTTTGCAGTATAGAGGTAGTGTTAAAAGCATAAAATCGCACTTGTTACTGATACCGATTTTTTTTTACGTTTAGGAATTCACTTTTTTTTTGACATGAGTTTCTTTTACTTTTTCTTACCTTTCTGGTACAGACGGGTACACATGTTTTCAGAGTGGACGAACAGGCCCTGCTTCTTTTTTAATTAAATTGGAGTCATGCTCTCCTCTATGTAGTCTGAGAGACAATGGCAACGTTTCGAAACACTAAACACTTGCCTAGCGATGCTGCATCACTGCATGCTTACGATGCTGATGCAAAGCACACTTGGTTAATGTCGATCAACACCGAATCATGAAATTTCTTGATACTCATCTGGTTGAAGTTTGCGTATCTGATGTATTAAATCGAGCTTAAATGAACGTTTGCCTGTAATGCCAATATTTTCGCTTATAAATGTGATTCCGCAGTGATTCATTCATTCATTTTCTGTGGCCCGTATGTTTCAGTAAAGGAGTCGCAGGGGCAATGTCTGCACGCGAGATCTCCAGGCCACTCGATCCTCCGCCATCGACTTTAACTCTGGTCAGCAACTATGACCAAGGGCAAACAGGCGGGTTTTTGGACTTGGATTCAACCATCTTGTCGTAGGTCTGCCAAGCAGTCGCCTAACTGCCGCAGTGATATTTCTGAATTCACCACATTCAATACATTCGACAAAAATTTGCATTTTTTAACCTTAAATTTGCAAGTTCTGTTCACGAATGTAATTTTTTGCCACTAAATAAAATTCAAATTCAATTCAATTCAAGTTACAAGCAGGAAATTGTCCTAATTTTATTCTCCAATTTTTTTAAAGACAGCAAATGTCCAAAATTCTCCCATAGAATCTATATTTACTCAATCTTAACTTACATTGCGATGAAACCCGTAAAAACTAGTCTTTGCCATTTTTTTGGGGAACTTTCAAATTATTTCCCAAGCGTTCGAATAGAGTACATCTTAAATTCAAACATAAAATAATCTATAGGTGCTTATACATACATATATACATATATATTTATTTTTTCCAAACAATTAAATACATAATATCATTAAAAGAAAAACAATACAAAATTTAGAACACTTTGGATTATTATTGTGTGACAAAGTAGCGAATGTTCCAGGCCCGGACCCGTTGTCAAAAACCGCGTTTAGATATCTAAATTTAAGTAAAAAAGAAAACAAAAAATTAATCAAAATTTAAAATTTCAATAAGATAATCGGCTAAACTAAGTAAAAAAACAAAATCCGTTTTCGGTTACAAAAAAATGAAAAAAAAAATCCAAAAAATATATGAGATAAAACGGAATAAGATTGTAAAATATGTTCTTAATTTTTTTTTTTTGTTTCTTTTAAAGTCAATTTGTATATTTCTTCTGTATCTGTAACTTCTAATTTGATTTGTTTTTAAGAATTCGAGAAAGAGTGTGTGGAATTTTTGTTGTTCACCAACCAGTCTTCTCGGTTTCCTAGCTTTTAACGCGCGCGCATACAATACTACACCACTCCCAGTCCGGATGTTGTTTTTTCTTTGTGAAGCAGAACAATTCAATAAAACAAACAAATATGAATTATAAAAGCATGGGAAACAGAAGAGTGTTGCGTTGAAAATCAACAAAACGATAAAATGACCAGTAGTCACTGCCAATAAATAATGAGAAAACAAAAATAAAGATAAATACAATTGAAACAAAATAGTTAATTAATGACAAAATTAAGCATAAAAGGTTTGTCCCCTTTTGATTGTAAATATACTATATAATAGGGAAAAATTTTTGACAAAGTATGTGAAGTGAAATGAAGTGAAGAGCGAGCGAGCGAGCGAACGAAAGAGAGAGAGAATGTTGTGTCATTTGCAAAAGTTATTTGTACATGAGAGAAAGCTAATAAGAAAGAAAAAATATGTAAAGTTTATATTAATTATAAATTAAACTACTATTCATTTATTCAAAATAAAACAATCCCATCTGAATGAAATAATTTTATTTAAATGTGGTGTGAATAGGAAGTAAGAATAAAAATAAAATACTGTATGCATATGATAAACAAAAAACAAACAATATTTTTCTAATTGTAAAACAAAGCGTATGTGTCGGTCGTCATTCTCTCTATTCTTTGGAGAGCATGTGTACAGTAATGCAGAGAGGAGAACAAGTTTTGTTTTTTTGATTTATGCCCTTTCAGAGGAGAGAACAAAGATGCGTTTGACTTTTGTTGCAATTTCTATCAAAAACACACTCACCCACACACACTCATTTTTGCATTGAAACCAGCAACACAACATTTACTTTAAGTTGTAATTTCTTACACATCAAAATGCGCTCCTGTTTAATGTAAAGTTTAATCACATGAGGAATATCTTAAAAGTTATATTTATACATATGTATGTAGAAAAGTATTTTAATTGAACACACCCCCTCCCTCCCTCCCTCACCACCCCACACACATGTATAATGAGTAAATTAATTCAAATATATTATAAATGCTAATTATAAATTATGTAAAAAATACAAATACAACATTAAAAGCGCAAATTAAGAAAGATTTGTATATAGTTTAATCATGTTTAAGTAATGAAAAATTGAAAGAACAAAAAAAAAACCAACAAACAAAACAATTAAAGAAAAAAATCATTTTTTTGAAGAAATTTTTAATTTGTTTTATTTATGATGTCAATTTTGTTTTCAGTTAATTCATCTTCATTCATCTTCGTTTCCATCTTCTTATTCTGTTATTCATTGGAGAGTGCATGAAGAGTTTTGCTTTGCTTTTGGTTTCACATAGAGCGAAAAATGAAGTCCAATCAAGAGCAGAACTGGGAGATGTTCTTTGTGAAGGTTTTCCTGTTACGTCCATTCTTACGTCCACTTGTCGGAAATGTTCTTGTCGGGGAAGTAGATGCCCATATTGTGATTGTCGATAGTCCAGTGATTTATGATTTAGTTTTCGAATTGTGAATGTCGATTTTGAGTTGTCATTCATCGGAAAATTGTTGAAATAAACAGTCACCACAATTACGCAAATCGCACACGTCTTCCGTCTAAGGAGTCATATCGCATTCAAATCTCTACCCGCTAGCAAAACTACCAAAACAAAAACCAATCTCGAAAAATTCGACTTTTTAGTAACAAAATGCGAGTGTAGTCGAATTCAACTGTCGGATTCGGCTTGCTTAATTGGGGTGAATACCAAAAATGAAAATCGATGCAACCAACGGTAATCGATTCGATTGCGAGGACCAAAGATTTCGTCGAAGACTCGAACAAAAATTTACGGTGTCACAAACAGTTACTTAAATTCCACGACAGTCGAATACGTTCACAGTCGTATTTTTTTATTTCAAAGACGTACTTTAAGAACGAGCAAAGTCTTTTGCATGATATTTCACATGACTCGTATTTACTTCATATTATCGTTAGTCGTCTTATTGTCGTATTTTGCTTACCACCAATTTAAGGGCCGGATGTTCACTAAGTTTGAGTCCTAGTACAACCAATTGTACTATTGCCAATTACAATTGCCAACAAACTTAATGGCACAAGTATGCTCCATGTTAACGAAAAAGGTTTGAGAAGTGTCATCATACACAAGGGGGACGATGCTACGTTGATTTATGAGCCAGAGTGAGCCGGGAATGAAGAGCAAGATGAAAGAATCATGCTTTTAAAGACACTCTTGTTTACTCAAAATAAATTAACGTATAATATAATACAATATAATAAAAATAAATTTTTGTTTACATTTTCCTTTGTTCGTTTAACATTTTTTTGTCTCTTTGTTTCGTATGCCTCAGGTGACACAGGGCCTCTACAAAGAAGTTTCGCCCCGTCACAAAGTCCACTAGTCCGAGTCCGTTTTCGGACGTGTTGTCATGCAGGCTGAGTTTTCCGATGATTAGTCTTCTTTGAATGCGATTCCATCAGGAAGGCGACCGCTTGGCAGACCTAGGACGAGATGGTTGGACCAAGTCCAAACACTCGCCTGGTTGCGCTTGGGCATAGCTCCTTATGAGTTAGAGTCGATGGCGGAGGATCGAGTGGCCTGGAGATCTCTCGTGCATGCATTGCCCCCGCGACCGCTTTAGTGAAACATGCGGGTCATTGAAAATGAGATGAGATGAGATGTCTTCTTTGGCCAGCTTGACGTTGAAATGTTTCAGAACGAACTTGTTGTCATAGTAGGGGCATTGATCGTATGTTCTTTCTATGAGATCATAGAAATAATTCTTGCAATCGTCATGGTTGTCCTCTGTTAAAACGTGAGCGGAGACTAGGCTGATGTTGGAGAATTAATGCAGATAGTTATGAAGCGCTCGCTTGTATACTTAGGGCCTAAGACTTCCCTAAGCCAAACAAAAAACCCGAATCAGAACAAGCGCTACATTCGTTCTGTCGCAGCCACTTTTTGCTCGCCCATCCCATCGCACCTTCTGGGTTACGGTGATATTTGGCCTGTAGGCTTCTAGGACCTCCGCAAGCTGATTGGCTGCTTGGTCTATTGAGGGACCCCACATTCCGCGTGCAGAACCGAAAGTCGTTGTCCTTATGTCGTTTCCACTATTTTTGGAGATCTCCTTCAATTCTCTCCTAATTTTCTTCAATTACCGCGTTTTATTCTCCACTGTTCCGCTCCATGTTTCCTTTGGACCAGTACGTCTTCTACCTTCCATTGGAATAGCATGGGTAGCTAGCGAAAATTTAAAATTTAAGATTTGAATGCAATACGACTGCTTGTACGGAAAAAGTACGACAAACGACTTTCGGAATGGAGGTGAGCCGTAAAATACATAAATCGTACTATTGACAATATAAATAAAGCAAAAGAAATGCTGCAGAAAACAATATCTATGACTTATGAAATATTTAAACCTGTGGAATTCGACTACAGTCGCACTCGATTACAAAATACGAGAGCGAAATGGGTAGGAATACATGAGTAACAGCGATCAGTCGACAGAAAATCACGCATTGATTTTCTGAAGATCTCACACAACACACACTGTCGCAAGTGTGACGCCTTTGCTGAGAGGTTGACCACTGCTGTCGCACATGTCCGACACTCATTAGACAAAATTTAAAAATATTCTCGAAGAGATCCAAAAAATTTACCCGATTTTACGAACGTCCCACACTTAGGTATCATGGTTCTGATTACAAAGAGGTGCTTAGTACGTACTTCGAAATTTTTTTTAAAATTAAGATGCTCTCAAATCAGCATCCTGCATGTTTGCTTTTGTTTAATATCAGGTTCCTTTCTCCAGCGGCGCACACCAGTTTGATTGATGTTCCTCCCCACTGGGGTACGCTATCTTAGACGTGGACATACTTTGTTGGATTGTCCCACAAGCTCAGAGTCGAAGAATGTTCGGGGCGGAGATAAGTTGCCCATGTGCTTTATGTAGCCTAGCCATCTTAGGCGTTGGGTCTGAAGCCGCTGCACAGCCCATACATTTAATGATTGAAGCTTCTTCTCCAATTGCCATCAACGCAAACAGGACCGAAGCATAGCCGCAGAACTTTTCCTGCGAAAAAAACTAAGAGCTTCTTCAACCGCTTTCGATATTACCTATAACTTTGCTATTAGTGTCTAATCCTCTTAATCAAAGAAAATGTGTATCCATATTGTTGTAGAATTTTTGGAGTTTTATTTTATGTAGCTCAGTCACTGTGTACCGTCAGATTGGTAAGAATGTTTTTCGTATATCGTAGTGCGGTTGGAAGGCCAAATAATGTTTTTTCTATATAAACTCAAGCGCTAGACCTTTGCCAGACTTTATTACCTGTGTCTGTCATTTGAGAAAGAAGTTTATATTAAAAGTAAAATTTTTTTTCGGAGGATATTTGAAACACTACTGGAGCACTTAGACTCAAAACTGGTCCTTTGTACTGCCAGGTAGCAGCTTACTCCAGTGCCGTTAATTTGATCCTAACGGCAAATGGTGACTGGACCAGATTCGATTTCTCTGATATTCGAACCTGAGACCCCTCGTTCTTGGGGCAGGCACTTAACCAACTGCGCCATCCAGTGGAAAATACATTAAAAGTTGGTTATAAGGACGTCGCTTATACCCACCACTTTCCGTTCATTTGGTCGTTCTTTTTATTGTTTGCACTATTCCACTGTTGGATATAACGTCGTGGTTTATAGCAACTTCTCGTACACATTTTCGCACACTCGTCTACCTGAACATTTTTTGTTAGTACTTGTGATACTGCATAAGGCTAACGCGTTGTTACGTTGCCGGCCGCAACCAGCTTCTGTTGGCTTGATTTTTTGCTAATTGTCTTAAGTTTTGCACTCCAAGTTAGTTGAGTTCTAATCGTTCATGTCCTCGGTTGAGTTGTCCGATGTTCGAAAAACATTTTTTCTACAGTCAGATATAACGACCGCATTTGATCGGTCCATTCATCGTCGTTATAAGTGACATCCACTGTATATCAAAATTTTAAGAAGATTCTTCTTCGTTTTAATCGAAGTGAACTAATTCCTACTTTCTACAGCAACCACTCGTGTTGTGTCTTGTTTGAGTCTTCACGAGTAGAAGGGTCCTGGTTCATATTTTAAAATTATTTTTATCCAGAAATCAGTGAACTGATCCTTTATTTAAATGGTTTTTAATGTTTACTTTCTACGATAAGCACGAGCCCGCACCTTCCACTGAATGGACGTAGTCTTTGCTTTCTTTCTGAACGATTGGGTGCACATGTGCACGTGGCTTCAAAATGGCGCACCACAGTGAAATCACCGCATCAACCTTTCTCTTCAAGTTCTTCATCGGTCGAAAAATAAAGACTTGATTGTTCTCCAAATCACTCCTAAGTTTCATCTTCATTAGTATGAAATTATTTTACTCTCGCTGCATTTTTGCATGTCATTCACTAATTTTTAGATTTAATTAAAAAAGATAAAAATAAATAAAGCAATCGGTTTCGACATCTAGAACGAAATCATTTACATGAAAGTCGTCAGGGATCTATAGCAAATTGGGTAAATATAGTCAAATACAAAGAACATAAACAAATTCATTTCCATACCGATAAAATCTATTTTTATAACGAAACAACTTACATACAAAAACAAGTATGTACACGCATGTATAACTTAAATATTTTCATACGAAACTAAGCCCTAAAATATAAAAATATACATATATTCGAGTACACTGTTAAATACCAGTTGCTTCAACTCCATTAGAAATATTTAATACATTTGTAAACAGAACAAAATAATAATTAACTTAAAAAGGAAAACATGTAAAATACATAACTGTAAGAGAATAGTGCATAAATAAATATTTTGATACCGACGAGTTAAAACACCAACTAACGCATTAACTTAAAATGAATGAACAAATAATTTTAAATACAAACAAAGAGAATAAGAACATAGAAATGTAACAACTGTTTGAGTGAAATTCTTAATGGTGCCTTTGAAAAGCTGACATTTCTTAACAAATTCTTAAAAAAAGCCGAAGCATTGTACAAACAGTGTGTTTCATTGAAGTGAACTCGTATCATACAAAATATGTGCTCAAAAATTGAAAGAGATATGTAATTAATGGATTAATCTTAACCTAGTCTTACCGCATACATAGATATCATAGAATCATTAACAAATCACAACAAATTAAATTAAAAATTAAATTCAATATTTTAAAGGTTTTCCGTGACCCATCGATTAGTGAATGTTCGTAAAGCGCGACAAACTTGTTCAGTTTCATGTTTGTATTCTCTACCGTTAGGTCGAGAGCAGTTCATTTTAGAGATGTGTATTCATTTTATTCTGTAAAAAATCGCAATTAGTTACTTTGAAATACGTTAAGTAAATATTTAGATGTGTTGTAACAAAATTTTGAACCTAGGTATGAGAATTGTTTCAACTCAGTTAAGATAATTTTTAACAAAACAAAACATACATATTATACAAAAATATAAAAGAATATGAAATTAATTTTATGTGGTTTAAATTCGTAGCTGTGAAATGGTGTAACTCACTCAGGAACTTGAGTTGTGACAAAGCGGTCTTAGAGGGAGGTAAATTCTTTGACATTAGGCAAAAAGGTCTTAAGTCAAAAAACATTTTGGGTTTTTGATTGGGTTTAATTAAATTTGTTTTTACTTTCGTTCGGTATTAAGGTCTTAAGTCTAGCACAACTTCATTTCAGAGCTTATTTGTCAACATTTCTTTTTTTTTTTTGAACACATTTAATTCCGATTTGCAAATAATAATCTATTTTCAATTTGGATTAACGAAAACTGCAATTTCCGACTTAAGACCTTGTTACCTAACGTCAAAGAATTCATCATTAAGCGCTTCCTATCTGTAAATTTGAATAACATTCACAAAATTCATACCAAACAGTGATTTTTTCGGGATGCATTGGACGCACTTGCATGAATTCGGGTCAGAGCCCATTCAGCGAACATACGTCGTTTACCTTCAGCTCCTGGGGATTTTTTTTTCTTCGAAGCATTTTTGAAACACTACTGGAGCGCTCAGACTCAAAACTGGTCCATTGTGCTTCCAGGTAGCAATCTAATCCAGTGCCGTAAATTTGATCCCAACGGCAAATGGTGACTGGACCAGATTCGATTTCACTGGGATTCGAACCTGGGATACATCGTTCTTGGGGCAGGCACTTAACCAACTGCGCCATCCAGTCGTAAGCTCCTGGGTTAGTTGAATTTTGTTCGTGTTCAGATCCAAATTCGCCAACTTGTGGTCTGCGAAAGTCTGAGTTTTTGTGAGAGAACTTTTTTCTAAACAGCGTCTGGCTACATTTTTGCTGCCATTTGTGCCTGCTGTACACATTTTTCAAGGGCTTTGCATGAGAATGGAATATTGTATGTACGACTTCGTTAACTTAACCGATAGTCTCGTGCAGGAATAATGCTGTTCCCAAGCTTAACACACCCCATGTTCATCACGTACCTATCCTGGTTAACAATGTTTTTAAGCTTGAAGGAGATTGAGATCGAGTGACTTGGAGTAACTAGCAAATTTTCAAAGAGTTTCTGCCCTACAGTCACTGGACAGGTTAAGCCCAAATCGCAACAGCGCGTTCGGTCGCTCGGACTTTGACAGGGACTGGTACGCGTTTTATCGAATTTACGAGAATCTTATATCAAAGCACGAGCACTCAGTTTTCCAAATCGAAATAGAACTCGCGCGTTTGACAAGTAAAATATAATCCTCGAAGCTATCCACTTTCTAAAATTAATTTTACAAGAAAAGAATTCAATTAGTATAGATAAAATCCCTACGAAAAATTGCCTTTGCCCGCCAAAGTGAAAATACAAATGAATAAAAAAATCGTTTTTTTTTTCTGTCAAAAAGCCCGAGTGGGTAGAGAGTAGCTCTCCTCCAAACTTTCTGCTCGTACTTACGATATTACGATATCTGTGAAATGTCAACGCCCGACGCACTATTCCGACTTGACTAATGATTTACGTGTATTCTACAGAAAATGTCAAAGCGCGACCGCGCGAACGCGCTGTTGCGATTTGGGTATTATACATGAGCATGTGTGTGAAACATATGATAGACAAAATATTGGAGAGGTAGATTCATTTCAGGCACTTGTTTGTTGTTTTCATCACGTTTGTAAATATTTAATTAACAATGTCAGAATGAGTGCCCACTCCTGTTTGATTTGAGAACGTAGGCCAATTCAAGAGGTTGTGTGGCTGTCAATCATCAGAAAATAATACGTAGTTTTTGAGTGTTTTCAACAGATTGATTTTTTTTCACAACATTTGTTGTTTGGTTAGTTGAAGTGGCGACATTTTGTTACCGTTACTCGTCACACTGTGTTTGATTAACCCTTTCCTAACTGCTACTAGAAATAATAAGAAAATATATTTTTTTGCATTAAAGTTGATATAAAAGGAACAACATATATTTTTTTTTAGATTTTTATTGGAGTTCTAAGTACACTTTCCAAAACCTAGACTTTTTTGCACCGCCAGGAAATGTTTGTACCAAAAAGTCTGTATTTTACAAAATAATGAACTTTTTGGACTTTTTATAAACACTTATCTACTAACTAATCGATGCCGTGATATTCTGAAAAACAGTTCTCAATAAATTTTCTGTTTTTAATGTTTTTGAAATTTTCGCATTTCACTTGATTAGAGTCCGACCCAACATTCGGCTTCGGTAACCTTCGACTAAAAATATCACCTTCGGCAAAACATTCGGCTTCGGCCAAATGAGACCGAAGATTCGAGACCGAAGTTCGGCTACGGCCGAAAAAGTGACCTTCGGTTGGACTCTACACTTGATCCACCATTTATTCAAGTCTCAACTTACAAGGTTCACAGATTGTTCATTTTTCGCCAGAAATCAAATTACGTGCTGTCATTTGCTTACCAAACGGTACATTTAAGGATCGACAATGATAATTGTCCCTTACGCTGTCGAGTATTTGAAATATTTGGCGGAAAAGTAGGCGGTACTAATTAGTACCGTCAGATAGGAAAGGGTTAAATGTCACTTCCATTGAAGACAGATTTCTTAAGCATTCTGAAGGTATGCAAAGACCATGGGTTTTTGGGACTCTTCATTTTGCCCGTGTAATATCTATTTCTGCAATTACCCGGAGTACTCTGAATAAAATCTCTTATAAGTTGTTCTCAAGTGCCCCCATCAAGTTAGGTGAGCTCTTTCTCCACTTTAAACGTGGGCATCCCCTGTTAATTTGTCTCTTGCCTTACTACTGTCACTACTACACCAACTTCAACAATAATTTATTAGATACAACCAATTGCGTAATGTAGTTCGGCTTTCAAGACCTGAAACTGATTTAAAATTGTTGTACGCCTTATTTGATGCTGTCATTGCTGTTTTGACAGATACAAACATTAACACTTTTATATTGGCTTTCAAATTAATAATAATAATAATGGCAGCGCTACAGTCCGAGGTGGACCTGGGCCTAACTTCTCAGCAACCACTCGTGTTGTGCGTGGTATCGTTTTCTCACCAGTGGAGGGGACCTACAGTTTAATGCCGACTCCGAACGGCGAGATTGAGAAGCTTTTTCTAGACAGAGTCTTTGAACATTGTCAGTGACTCGAAAGAGGTGGAGCCGTGAAAAAATGTTTGGTGTTTTTTTCGGGAATCGACCGACAACGTCGAGCGAAGGAGTCGGTGAACCTACCCACTACGCCACGGCGCCCGAACTATGTAAACTAATAATGAGACACCACTCTAAGCAAAGAGGGTATCCGATATTTTAACGGTACCTGGCAATTTGATTCTCCGATTAATACTCGAACACAAAATGGATATCCGGGTATTTCTACTTTATTTCTACTACACATTGTAGTGTGGAGATATACAGTCAGCGTCAGAAGTGAGTAAACAGTCATTAGCTGAAAGATATTCCTCTAAATTAAAATTGACTGAGATGATCTATGCTTGGCACAGATGGTTCAGATAAAAGCTCTGAAATCATACTTCAAAATAAGCTATAGTTTATAACATAACCGTAAACATAAAGCAATTCATTTGGTTCAAAAGAAAAGAAGGGCTAAAAACAAGCATCAAAAGAAAAAGAGAAAAAAGATCCTCAAAAAAAAGGATCTTACTAAAAAAAAATACTTTGTATATGTTTTCGTATTTGCCGGACTTAATACTGGTACAAATGTTAAATAGAATCTGGCCCTTATGTCTTACAGTCATTGAAACAACCATATGTACACTCAATTTTCAAAGTATTGTATTATGTTTAAACTTATGTTAAGTAATATTCACTATAGTAGATAAACCTTCATCAGATGACCGAATCTTCACTTACTTTTGACGCTGACTGTATATATATCAGTTTGGCAACACCTGTCAAAGACCTTGCAAATTCTTCTAAACCTTAAACGAAAGCGAATCGTTTTTTTTTTTAGTAGTTCTTGATATCTTCTTGATATCGTGTCACTAGTTTTTGTTTTCACTTGACTGAAACAAAATTGAAAAAAGGGATTTGGTAGATGCTTGAGTGACAATGAAGATTGTCACCCTTCTGCAGGAGGTTTCTGATTGCTAGCGCTTCTCCCTGGAAAATATTAGATGAATTTAAAAGAGGATGAAATGCAAATATTTCTAGAGTTATTAAGAAAGTGTGTGTGATCTTTTGCTCACAAAACGATAGATTGCTAAGATTCTAGTGAAGGATCCTAAAAATTGTTACATTTATGATAAGTTCAATTTGTGAATTACATCAATGCCTAGAAGAAAAAATCACGCACAATTTACGGTCCAAAAGAAAACCAATGTCAGCGATTGCACTTCAAGATAAGATAAAACCGTTAGATTATCACACGTTATCATTTAATTAGTGTTTCTATTCAAAGCTCAGACTCTGTTGCTGGTGAAGTCTTCATACGAGTGCTTGAGTGGTTTTATCAATGAATAACGACGTGATCCAATGACGTGTCTCCGACGATGTCGGATGGTTTTATATTGGATGGCCTAAGTGACAGACTTTTATTAAGTTAAGCATTAAATATTTGCCCAACAAGAATGTAATTTATTTAAGTTCAACGAGTACAAGTTCAATTAATGAGAATTATATGTCATTGCTGGGTTGTTAGTGTTGCCACTTTAAGTGAATAGCAAACAACTTTATTTCGAAATGAAAGAAACTCAAATATTTACAGATTTCTTAAAGATTTTGTAAAAGTTTTTTGTTTTCCTTTAAAAAGAATATTATTTCCACCTCAGACACATTTTTAATTTGAACCCTTCATCAATTCCTTTAACTGATCGATCCGAAGACTGACTGTTTGGATTCTATGCTAGAGGGTTAAACGTCCCAATAAGTTTTGACATGTGTACAAGCAGCTTCAAAGTAGAGTTTTCAAATCCCTTAGAAGATGTCGTGCATCTCCTTATTCAAACATCCTTTTGGGTTTGGAAACAACGAATTTGTCCACTGATCCAAACTGCGCCGACATTTTGATGATTAAAAAAGCGGCAAATGGAAAAGTCCCTCGCAACGGCTCGTGTCCAATCAATGTCTGAAGAGTGGAAAACACAAGTCAACAGGTGCTTAGCCTGTTGCACACTTTCAATGGCTCGCAAAGTGCTTTAAATTAATTCCCATTGAAGTGGATCCTTCAGAATGAATTAATTACCGCAAAGTGGCCATACTTAAGTGATAAAACTGTTGTCTCATTACAACGCTTGTAAAGTGTATAAAACAGGCTAACCCTTGTAGACATTTTACAGTACAAACTCTCACTAGCTCAGTCTCTGCTTAAGATGAAGGCAATACTTCTACTTACTGTCCTTGTGGCAGCGGGTAAATTCCTTCAGAAAAAAAAGGTTGCGACTTAATTTGAAAATCAAAACTTCTTGTAGTGTCAGCAATTCCATTGGAGAACAGTGAACAGCCCGAACCTCGGGGATGGTATGTGCCCGAGATAGATGGAACCTACACATGGATCTCCAAGGAGCAGTTTGAGAACGATACCTTTCCCGATGAAAGGAAATCTTCAACCGCAAGGTTCTACTTGTACACCAAATCAAATCCAAACTCTCCCAAGCAGTTGTATCTGAATGACGCTGGCACTCTGTCCAGTTCGTTCTTCAGGAGATCAACTGCAACAAGGTAACTATTCGGGTGAACCAATGGAGTCCAAAAGTCATCCGTTTCCTTAAACAGGGTTTTGATTCACGGCTGGCAGAATGACTACAAGTCGGAGTTGAATGTAGACGTCAAGACGGCACTTCTCAACACGGGATCCTACAATGTGATCGTTGTCGATTGGAGCGACTCAGCGGTGACTCTCAACTACGCTGGTGCACGTAATGCGGTGGCAGATATCGGCAAGCAGGTTGCGACGTTCCTGGATTTCCTCAGCTCCAAGGGTGGACTGTCGTTCTCTAATTTGGCTCTGATTGGCCACAGTCTGGGGGCCCATGTTGCCGGGTTCGCTGCGAAGCAAGTGACTCGTGGCAAGATCAACACAATTATTGGCCTCGACCCGGCCTATCCGCTCTTCAGCTACTCGGACTGCTCCAAACGGCTCTGCAACAGCGATGCTGTCTACGTGGAATCCATTCAGACATGTGGTGGCATGTTGGGCTTCTTGGAGCCAATTGGCAAGGCGGTGTTCTATCCAAACGGTGGCAAGGCACAGCCGGGCTGTGGCACGGACTTGACAGGAAAATGCGCCCACTCACGATCGTACCAGTACTACGCAGAGGCTATTCAAAGGAACAGTTTCAAGAGCATCGCCTGTCAAAACTACCAAGACGCTGTTAAAAATAAGTGCGGCAACTCCTTCAGCAAGACAAGGATGGGCACAGGCTATGGCAACTCGGGGGTGTTCTACGTTCCCGTGAATAAGAAGGCTCCCTATGGAAGCGGATAAAGTATGTGACAGAAGGCGAATAAATGACATGATTTCCACAGGCATTTTTCAATCTTATCATCCAATCGGAACCACCCCACAATTTTTGGTTTATCGTGGACGTTGGGCATCATCGCACCACCACCACACAGGACCCATGCGATACGAGTATCTTCGATCAAAATTCAAATTTCCCATCAATTAATTGTTTATCGGTGGGGAGGCATAAGTAGTTCCATGCCTCGCTTGTGGCCAGGGGTAATCGTATCGATGTATCTAGTGAACAAGTGGACATCTAGATAAGACGCGCACTTGAATTTCGCAAATATTTGATTGGTTTTGAAGAGACTAATTGATAGAACGTGACGATTAGGAATTGATATGAAATATTTGTTTTGTTGTGCTCCTACTCGTACCTTAAATGAACGAAGATAAGGCGATATACCATTTCTCAACTACGTCATTCCACTTCCTTGTAAAGTTTGATGGGGAATTTGTAAGTTTAAAGGAGGATCTTATTTTCTTGCGTAATATACTGAAGAAGTTTGAGGCACGTGAGTGGGTCGACAGAGTTATTTTTGCTGACAATCGAGGGATGTTTGGAAAATGATTAAATTTTTCATCCTCCGACGGAACGTATTGGAATGAAACTTGAAATTTGCTAGTGAATCATGGGGATGACCCTGCCACATGTTTCATTTAGACTTCCCAAAATTCGTAAGGACCTTGTTAACGTTTGACTTTAGTGAGTGTGTTGAATATGGATGTCAAGCCACAGGGGTTCAATTTTCAATCCAAAGTGCTCCAAGTTCAGTGACGCAGTGACAGGTGGCGAAATTGCGTTTTTTTTTCGGAGGATTTTTGAAACTCTACTGGAGCACTCAGACTCAAAACTGGTCCATTGTACTGCCAGGTAGCAACCTACTTCAGTGCCGTTAATTTGATCCCAATGGCAAATGGTGACTGGATCAGATTCGATTTCACTGGGATTCAAACCTGAGACCCCTCTTTCTTGGGGAAGGCACTTAACCAACTGCGCCATCCAGTCCTTTGCTTTGTTTACTTTGCGTTTTCTTTGTTACAACTTTCTCAAAGGGATTCGGTGGTTTTTCTGAGATTTTGTATGGCATTGCATTTCAACGCCCCTTTGTCAGTAAGGTCCACCGTTTGTGACCACAAAATTAAGGCATTGACCGTGTCAAATTTGAGCCCTCATTAAACTTGTGCCCACTAAAAGCCTGGTTTGTTGTCAAAGATTCTCCAGGTTCTGTATTTGTTGTCCATACGCGTAGTCTATCACCACAAGCGCAGGCAAATGACTCTGTCTCGTGTACAGCCCGTGGTTAAACCTTCTCTTCTAATTGCCATCAACTTCTCTCTATAGTCGATTTTAGGTTTCTTCGCGCTATTTCATACGATCTTTATAATTCTGTGCCATTAAACAGGGCTGCGATTATGAAAGTCATTAAAGATGGCGTACACAAATGAAGAGGACACTTCAACCAACTTGACGTGCACAATTTGAGATGACTGGGGAAAGACCATGCTAGCAGCTGAGGCATGTCGGTTGAGGTTCCGGTCCACTCCAGACTATTGAGCCACAAAAAGAAAAATAAGAAGAAGATAAAGAAGAAGAAGAAGAGATTATGACAGTTTTACTTAAAGACAGATTGTTCTGACGACAGAGCGTTCTAGATGGTGTCTCAAGGAATTACACAAGAATCCAATCTTGCATAATTACTTACTTACTTAGCAGGCCTACGACCCATGTGGGGTCTGAGCCCGAGCTATCGCTGCTTTCCATCGTTAACGGTCCTGGGCAGGCTGCTTCCAGTCATTAAGACCAAGCTGTCTTACGTCCGCGATGACTTGGTCTTTGTACCGGAGGTTCGGTCTTCCTCTCCTTCTCGAACCAGGAGGCTCGGATTCGAAGACCCTCTTAGCTGGAGCGTTGTTGTTCATGCGCTCGATTTTTGCCTTCCGGACTACATCCACATCCTGCTCATAGAGTTTGCGGTTGTGTCTTCTCCTCCATTCGCCTTCTTCGCAGACGGGACCAAAAATCCGACGTAGAATTCTTCGCAGTTCTGCTTAGTGTCCAGCCTTCAGCTCCATATAGCAGGACTGACAGAATAAGAGTTTTGTAGAGCATGAATTTGGTCCTTCGAGTCAGGAGTTTTTGCACAATTAGTGCTGCTAAATTTTGCCTTTACCGAATTACGACTTTCCCGCATCGAAATGGATAGACGAAGGAGATGTTTCTAATGCATTTATACAAAATGTGGCGCTATAGTCCGATGTGGACTTGGGCCTAACTTCAACGGCAGCCACTCGTGTTGTGCGTGCTATTATTCTCACACGAGTGGAGGGGACCTACAGTTTAATACCGACTCCAGACGGCGATATTGAGAAGCTTTTTCTTGACAGTTAAACTCATTGAGTGTAGTCGATGACTCAAAAGAGGTGGTGCTGTGAAAAAATGAATGGTGTTTTTCGGGAATCGAACTAGGATTTCGAGCGTAGGAGTCAACAGACTTACTACTATACGATATCCTCTATTGCCAATATCTTTATTTCACGGTGTCGTGAAATAAGACCAAATCAAACGAGCAATTTGGAATTATTTCGTATTCAAAAACGAAATATGGACAAAAACCCAGTTTGCCGTTATATCGATTTTCCAAGGAAATTTGCTCTTACTTCCATATCAAAATCGAAATAAAACCAAATTGCGTTGTAATTGAAAATGATGCAGTAAATCTGTGTGTGTTATATTTTTCGCACTGACGAAAGTGGCTTACTCTGAAGTCCAATTTTGACACAGGATTTCTATGACAAAGCGTGGAATATGTATGGAAATTTGAGTTGCATATTCGCAGATGTCCGGATAATGTGGAAGACGACCCCGCTGATAAATCCTGTTACACGTCTGCCTGGTCGAAATAGAGGAATGCTTCTAGAACGACGAAGCCGTTTAGCAACACCGTCTCGTGGCATATACGAGTATAATTGTGGTAGTAAGGCCAGAAGATCAGGTTAACTGTCAAGGTTATTGCTCTCACAATGTGCCTACAAGTCGTCTTGTTCAGGAAATTGTCCACCGTTATCATATTTCACCTATTGTATAGGATCTCATTGGAATAGAATAAAATATTTTTCTGAGACTCTGATGTAGAGACCCTAAGGCAAGTCCTTTCAAAACAACCAAATCTCATCCACCAAGCATGCTCTCACACCATTAACCACACGGGATAGTCGTAGGCGAGAAGAATCGTTTTCGACTTCTGAGAGTGGATATTCAACTTCCAGTCATCACAATATTGCTGAATATCATCTGGGATAATCTTAGATCCTGATCTGTACGCATTTAAATAGTCCACATACGCATTTAAATAGTTCGCATACTGGAGAAATCCTATCCGTTCAGGCGTGTAAATATTGAAATGAATCGGCGAGTTTACCACAACCTGTTGCAGACATAGAACCTTCTACCGGCAAGCACCTCTGCATTGTTTCTTGTTTTTGTTAAATTGGCTAAGCGACATCAGTTTCGTAGCAGCATATATTGTATCATGTCCTGCTTTAAGACCGAATTGGTTATTCGAAACTACTTATGTATGTTAGTGTCCTCAATCCACTCAAAGATCAGGGCTTTACTGATCGCTTTTGCAAATACTTTGCTGAAAGAGTTTTATTGATCGGAGTCTTCTCTCCTTTTTTGAGGATCTGGTGAACTATATCTGTTTCCCCAATGCTCTGGATAGTGAGTTCTATCGTATGTCAACCGCTCTGGGAGGAGATTTCGAAGCACAATATTCGGTATTCGAATGACCGACTCCGTTTTGATATCGATTTGTTTCCAACTCAAGTTGAGAAACTGGTGATTTGGAATATCACTAAATAGGCATAAAGTAAATGTCTTAAAAATGTTCAATCTTGTTCACTGATCTCTAAGAAAACTGTACATGTTTGCTGAAACAGCATTGATTTCCAAACCCTTAAGAACTTACATTCCCGTGCGGAAAATTGTTCATCATTTTTTCGCATAATTGTGGGTTTATTTCTTTTTATGCACCCGCCATTTGGCGCGGATTTATTTTGAGGCATAGACTCAAGGAAGGAATTTAATCACGTTTTTTTTGCTTAGGGCGCTACAGTCCGAGGTGGACTTGGGCCTCACTCAACATGCCTCTCCAGCCAGCATGATCTTTCGCCAGCTGTCTCCAGTTTCGCACACCTAGCCGGCCGAGTTCCCTCTGCCACCTTGTTCGTGGACGTCCTTTGTTGCGCTGTCCCACAGGCTCAGAGCCGAAGACTCATCGGGCCGGAGCTAAGTTGTCCATACGCTCTACATGGCCTAGCCATCTTAGGCGTTGGATCCGTAGACGCCTGGCTAGACTCATGTTGCTGTACAGCCCATACAGTTCGTGGTTGAATCTTCTCCTCCAAATGCCAGCAACGCAAACAGGACCAAAGATCGCGCGCAGAACTTTTCTCTCGAAAAGGCCAAGACACTGTTCATCCGCTTGGGATATTTTCCATGCCTCTGCGCCGTACAGCAGGACTGGGATGATCAAAGTCTTGTATAGAGTGAGTTTGGTCTTCCGAGAGAGTGCTCTACTACTCAATTGCCTTTTGAGCCCAAAAAAACAGCGGTTGGCAAGAATTATTCTGCGTTTGATCTCGGTACTGATGTTGTTTGTACTGCTCACCGTGGAGCCGAGGTAGACGGCGTCCTTCACAACCTCAAAGTTATAGCTGTCTATGGTGACGTTCTGGCCAAGTCGTCGATGTTGTGCGTCCTTTCTCAATGACAGCATATACTTGGTTTAGCCCTCGTTTACCGCCAGACCCATTTTAGCCGCTTCCGTTTCAATGCCAGCAAACGCATCATTGACGGCTCGCTGTGTTCGCCCAATCACGTCAATGTCATCGGCGTAAGCTAGCAGTTGAACGGACCTCTTGTGTTGGCCAGTGAGTTTTGCACGATCTTCTCAAGAACGATGTTAAAGAAATCATATGACAGCGCGTCGCCTTGTCTAAAACCTTTTTTGACATTGAATGTCTCGGTGAGATCGTTACCGACCTTGATGAAGCAGCGAGAGTCCACTCACTTCTACGCACTAGAATTTTAGTCTGGGTCCAATTGCCAGCCAAGCAACAATTTTCAAATTTCAAGACTCCACATCTTTCGAATCACTGACAATCACTCATCGCGAGTGGAAGCTAGTCTCAAGTCCACCTCGAATTGTATCACTGATTGGAGTCTTGACCACTGTACGAGATTTTCAAATTTATCGTTTTAATTAATTTTAGCCGTGCGGGAAGACGCTAAATGATGACCAACAGCAGTAACAACTTTACGAAATCTTTCCACAACATCTGCACTGTTTTTGTAGCAAACTTGCAATATTTCAACACGTTGTCTGAGTGTGTATCGATCCACATAGAATAAACTCCTAGTTCTTAGTTACCAAAAGTCATAACACGACTGGATGGCGCAGTTGGTTAATGGCCTGCCCCAAGAACGAGGGGTCCCAGGTTCGAATCCCAGTAAAATCGAATCTGGTCCAGTCACCATTTGCAGTTGGGATCAAATTAACGGCACTGGAGTAGGTTGCTACCTGGCAGTACAATGGATCAGTTTTGAGTCTGAGTGCTCCAGTAGAGTTTCAAAAAAAAGTCATCACAATAATGCTTGAATGTTGACATTTCAACAATGGCATCACATTTAAAATTACACCTCTCGTTGGAAGAGCTATAAGTGCCGCCTCTGGCAACGCACTACGTTCTCGAAGAATTGCAAGAAGATGCAATGTAAGTTAATGGAAATATGGTACAGAACGAACAGTTGAATGAACAGTCTCTGAGCAGGTGCAGACAGATCATAAATTAGTTCAGTTGCTGTGATTGAAATCTTCGAGCGTTTTCAAACAACTGTCTAGAAAATTTTGAAGCGAACGGGAGACCAAAATGGCATCACTGCTGTCCCGAATAATTACCGAGGCAGAATAATCAAAATTTCTCATATCAACTAAAGGACAACAAAAAGGATATTTTCTTTCATAATTCAATTTATTTTTTCAGTTCATAAAGAGCACTTAAGCATTCTGCTTATCCCATGCCGTATGGAGCCTTCTTGTTCACTGGAGTGTAGAAGGATCCACTTGCAAGGTTGACGTTGGTGGCGGCTCCCAACCTCACAGATGATGAGTAAGTGGCACCGCAAGCCTTGTCAACGGCCTTCTCATAGTCGGAGCACTTCACGCTCAAGAATTCATCGGTCTTGATGGCTTCAGAGTAGTAGATGTATGACCTGGAGTGAGCGCAAGAACCAGCCAAATCGATTCCACATCCTGGCTGTGACTTGCCACCGTTGGGGTAGAATGCAGCCTTGCCAATTGGCTTTAAGAATCCCAGCATACCACCATCGGTCTGGATGGACTCAACGTAGTAGGCATCGGTGACGCATAGACGAGTGGCGCAGTCATCGTAGCTGTACAGGGGAAGGGCAGGGTCCAAGCCGATGATCGAGTGGATCTGTCCTCCAGTCACGTACTTGCCGGTGTAGCCAGACACGTGAGCGCCCAAGCTGTGACCAATGACCTTCAGGTTGCCCAGGGAGAGTCCTCCCTTCAGACGAAGGAAGTCGACCATGGAGGCGACCTTCTTGCCAACACCGGGGACGCGGAGAACGGAAGCAGCGTAGTTGAGGGTCTCGGCCTTGTCGCTCCAGTCGATGCAGATGACGTTGTAGGCGCCAACGCTCAGGAGAGCGGTACGGATGTCGTAGTTCACATCGGATTCGTGATTGTTTTGCCAGCCGTGGATGACGATTCTAAAGTGAGGGAGATGAGTGTGAATGAGTTGGGCACCAGCAGCAGGGACTAGGTGCTCCTTACCTGGTTGGGTTGTTGGCGTTGAAGTTCGACTTCTTGAGTCCGGCTTCGTCATCGGCGTAGATCTGCTGGGGTGAGTTGGGGTTTGACTTGGTGTACAAGTAGAATTCAACAACGGGCGACGACCTTGTTTCCTTCATCATCTCGTGCATCATCTGCTGAGCGTCCTCCACTGTGAGCCACTCGACGGAGCCATCCAACTGGGGGACAAACCAGCCATCTTCAGAGCCCTCGGCGAGCTCATTGGTTGGGAAGGCCGAAGCTGTTAAGAAAGTTCCTGAATGAGTACCCTGCAACAATTAGTCAGGATTGTTTGTCTTACCCAAGGCGATGCCAGCAAGTAACCACGCAACTGTGTTCATGTTCCGAATCAATTGTGTATTCTGAATCCTCTCGGATGGTTCCTAACTTTTATACCCACGAAAGCTGTTTTCGCGGCGATCCTATCGCCGGTGCTTGCGCTGTTGACCACCTCTGGCAGCCTTATCGGGCCTTCGTTTAGCTCAATTGGCTCAAACGTGTGCGTGTGAATTAGTTCATCAAAAGATTACGATCCGACCGCTGCTATCTTAATCGGATTGAATATTTCCTGCAAGGCGCTGGACTGATAACTCGCATAACATCGTTCTATCGAATCGACTCCGCCAGGCCCGGGGGGGCTTGGGCTATTCGCCGGCATGCGGATCGAATGTTTACTTGACGTGTCCTTTGGGCGGATAAGCCCAAAGATAATTGAAGAAAACTGCGCGTCAAACCCACTCGAAGATAAGTGCAGAGCGAGCTTGAACGTCAATGATTTGCGCGAGGTGATAGGGGAGTGTAATTAAAAGATGGTCTCACACGTGATTTCGGATACGCCCTCTGTGCACATTCACATGAACGCTTGTCGCTGTGAGTGTGTCTAGAGGTGATAGGCACGGCCGGCGATAAGGTTTAACAATGAGCGCTAAGTGTGATAGGGTCATACGGCCATAAAGTGCCACTATTTGTGGCGAAGGTTGCTTTGAAGCTAAGCCCTTTGAGGTGGCATTACGCATTACGTTCATTATATCAAATCCAAAAGATCTTCGGTTATTGGCTCGTTATCATGGTCTGAAGTGCTTTCAGAAACTCGTAAGTGAGCTTGCTGCTCGCAATTAACGTGTAATTTACTTGTAAGTTTAGATACGACCCATGTAACTGGATATGTTTAGATTTTTGTGAGACTCGCGTAGACATTGACCCTTAAAGCTAGACGAAAGGAATTCGCTTCCGAGATGGCTTGTGTTTGGGTAATAAATGGAAGAAGTAAACATTCCGTGCTGGCGGGAGCTTTGGTCTGGTTTATGTCTGGTATCAAAGGGCAGGAGGAAATCTTTTTGACAGTTCAGACGTTGACACATGGTATCAGCGTTACATGAGTTTTGCTCCGTAAATTTTTTGATGACGGTAGACCGTCTCAAGGCCATTTAAAATCATGGTTGACTTAATACGTTCGCAAATTGGATTCAGCACTATGAATTGAATTTCGTTTAGAAGCAAAGTAGGTAGGTAAGAGTGTTCCCTTGCGCACTTAGACCAACAATTGTCTCCATTGTGCTCTGGGTATGGGGTGTACCCTGTGAAGCCTACATTTCAACCGATGATTCGAACCACCCAGATTCATCATCGTCATCATTTTCAGTGACCCGCATTTTCCACTAAAGGAGTCGCAGGGGCAATGCATGCACGAGAGATCTCCAGGTCACTCGATCCTCCGCCATCGACTCTAACTCAGCAGGAGCTATGCCCAAGCGCAACCAGCCGAGTTTTTGGACCTGGTCCAACCATCTCGTCCTGCGTCTGCCAAGCTGTAGCCTACCTGATGGAACCTGATGAACCACCCAGATTGTTGTATATATCTCAGGGCGTTTCAGATTTATTTTGTTCAGATCTTCCAGATTGCCGAAGAAGTTATAGTCTATTGTTAGTAGAGTCCGACCGAACACTCGGCTTCGGCTTCGGCCATCTTCGGCTAAAAATATCACCTTCGGCAAAACATTCGGCTTCGGCCAAATGAGACCGAAGATTTTGCCGAAGCTGAATGTTGAATTTTCTGTTTTCTATAAAAATAGAATTACGGTGTTTTCCGTCCTTTTCTTTGCAGGATATATGAGCAAGTCGCGCTTGCGTGTCGTCGTGTTTGTTTGGTTTTGCAAAATTTGCTGGTGTGTCAATAGTGTTGCATAGAGGTTGGCTATGCCACGGTGACGGTAAGTAGGACGGCGGCACGCTTGAGGTTGCACGGTTTAGCTCGTCGGACGGGGCGGTTCTTGTCCACCCACTCGTACACCACCAGTTTGCAAACAAAAAAATCTCGTGCCTATTGCTAGCTAAAAGAGGATAGAAAGAGGGGAAAAGATAGAGAGTGAAGAAAGAAAGAAAGAGAAGAAAAGAAAGTAGAGGTGAAGTGGCAAGGAGCGGTGTGTTTTTTGTTTCGTTATTGTCGGATATTTTGCATTTTGAAAGTGCGATTGTTTACAGCTTTAAAATCAACAGATTTTGCTTTAGCAAGTTGGTAAATTATTAAATGGTCTGTATAAAAGCATGCAATTTATTTGTACTGATTTCACGTAGAAAGAACATCAAAAATGGCAGCTAAAAATCCAATTTGAGGCTATTTCCGTAAAAATGATGCGAAAGCAACTTGCAAAATATGTTCCAAATCGTTGTTAGTTGGTATTTCACTACCAAAAAAATAAACAATAATGTTGTATATTCCCTAGTATTCGTAATATCACCATATTCGGCTTGGGGTTCGATTTCGGCCGAAGGTGTTCAAAAAGCCGAAGTTTGGCTTTGACCGAAAAACTAGCATTCGGTCGGGTTCTAATTGTTAGTAGTCTCCTTCCCATAGAGCTGAACAATTGCAGAGGAGGTGACGGACAGACTCTATTTTTTCCTTGTCTCTACAACTTCTACAATAGTCGCTATGGGGACACCTAAGAAATCGCAGAAGACACCGCCCGTGTTCCTGTTCCGGTTTTCGAGCCGTCAGTGTATAGCGAGATCTCTTTGCCGACCTCCGCTAATAGCCCTTCCCAGCCTTTCCTGTCCGGAATTTGGGTAGAGAACTTCTTTGTGGTAATCAGGATTGGTGACAGGTAATCCGACGTTATGTCTCTCTGTGTTGCTGCCCATTTTGAAAGGACGCGTGCCTATATATCTTGTCTACCCACATCTTTACCTCCCTGAGTCTCACTGCGGTTCTAATCGTTTTGTCAAGATGCGAAGATGTCAAGAGGGGTAAGATACAGTAGGACATCAGAAGCAAACAAATCTATTTGGAATAGTTCTGAAATTTTTAAACAACGGTATCGTACACATTCAAAGGCTTGGTCAAATTTGAATTAATTTAAAAGTAAAGTAAAAACGACCGGATGGCGCAGTTGGTTAAGGGCCTGCCCCAAGTTTGAGGGGTCCCAGGTTCGAATCCCAGTGAAATCGAATCTGGTCCAGTCACCATTTGCCGTTGGGATCAAATTAACGGCACTGGAGTAGGTTGCTACCTGACAGTACAATGGACCAGTTTTGAGTCTGAGTGCGCCAGTAGTGTATCAAAAATCATCCGAATAAAAGAAGTACTTTGAACCCATTGGCAAAAGCAACAGCATCTTTCGAGCAGAAAGCCATACACAGATGCGTTAAAATCAATCTTAATAGGAACTATACCAGCCTCGACATAGCAATAATGTCAGACAGTCAAGCTGCTATAATGGCACTACACTCCTACATCATCAAATCTAAGCTCGTGTGGGAATGCCTACAGAAGATTAAAGAGCTGAGAAGGAGAAACAATGTAAAACTCTGCTGAATACTTGGCCATGCGAAGACAGAAGGCAATGACATGGCCGACTTCCTAGCAAGAAAAGGAGCATCAGAACCCTTCACACGCCTCGAACCATTCTACGCTGTAGGAGACCATGTCCTTAGAGAAGGATTCAGGGAATTAGAAAGATGAAACCCGACAGAAACCTGGAACAAACCTCATGGTATGAAGCAGGCTAAGAAACTCTTAGGTCAGTATAATAGAAAGAGGTTTAAAGCATGTGTCAAAATGAGCAAGAACAACTTTCGTATCCTAACAGGCTTTCTAACGGGGCACTGTTGACTCAGGGAGCATCTAAGGAGACTAGGGGTATCAGAAGAAGGTCTCAGCAGATTCTGTGGAGAATCTAATAAAATTCCAGAACACATACTAGGACTCTGTGAGGTACTAGCCCACAAAAGAAAAATATGTCTGGGCAAGTACTTACTATCAGAAGAATAAATGCAATCACTAGAACCATCTCTAATTCTCAGATTCTCAGAATCTCAGAACAGATTTCGTCACCTATTCGCAACAGGAGTCCATGATCCGCAATACAATACTGAAAAGAACTGTATTTGAGGGGAACTCGTAATAGTCCTAAGGTATTATTGGCTGCCGGATATCTGCCCAAATTAAAAGTATGATAGTTTGGTGGTCTGATAC
This sequence comes from Myathropa florea, assembly GCA_930367185.1. NCBI lineage: Eukaryota > Metazoa > Arthropoda > Insecta > Diptera > Syrphidae > Myathropa > Myathropa florea. The sequence goes on along the minus strand of OV884002.1, from coordinate 131,410,324 downwards.
TCAAATCAGACCGGTACAAGTAAAACCAACTTAAACATGTTTTTTTCCTTCTCCTCCACAAGATATTCTTATTTTCTACACAGCAAAGTTTTTGGGACATTTTTGAAGAGGTTGCGGAAGGCAAGGCAGATTGAACAAAAAAATATCGCCAACGAGCTTGACTTACATACTCGTATATCTTAAAACAGTTTATTGTGAACGGAATAGTGATCCTTGGGCTTGGTGTTCAGTAAATGGAAGACAGTACCCAATTTTGCCTAAATTTGCCAAAACTTATTTTTCATCTTCATGTAGCAGTGTATACAGTGAGAGATTCTTTTCTGAAGGATGCATCGTATACGAAAACAAACGTAATAAATTATTACCCCTGAATGCAGAAAAACCAATTTTCATTCACCATAATTTGGCTTTAGTAAACTTTAGCAAACTTCAAACTAAATATTAAATTGTTTTTTATTTTGTTGTTTTTTTACTGAAAAAAATGACTATCCGGTATTTGCCGAATATCAAAAGACTATTCCGCTTCGGCCGGATATTACAAAAGAAGCCGGATAGGCCGGATACCGAATATTTGCCGGATATCCGTTACACCTCTAATTTCTATAACGGATTTTCATATTTTCTAACTGATTTGTTCATAACTGATATTCAAATGTACAAATTTGAGAAGTTCTGATTCGTTTTCAACTTTATACACTACCTTACCACAAGTCACCTCCTAGAAGTATGCAATTGGTCATCTTCTTTGATTCATTTTAAACATCGAAAAAACGGCGATAAACTTCAAAATAAATCAAAGAGGCTAAGAAGAGGGCTGTTTTGAATTCGGAAAGTGATTGAATAGACCCCAAATTAATCACTTATTTCATCGTATCATTTCAGTGAGCAGGGAAAAGATTTCCTCCAGCTATTAACCCAAACTCTCTTTATACACAATTTGGTTCTTGTTTACCTCAGTCACAATGGATTAGGAAAACAATTCGTTCAGACGTCTGTTTTCATGCAATGCCAAACAATCAAACAGTTCCTTAACTAAATGCGTCTTCTATATTTCAGAGAAGATTCAAAACAATGCTTAACCTAGTTAATCATTAAATCAACTTTCTTGTTGCGTACGGCGGGAAAGGATTAACGGGAACTAAGAAAATTCCGCTAGCGATATCGGCATTCTTTGGGTCACCCATTCGAACGGTCTTCGAAAACTCAAATCCACAATTTTGGTTTAAAGCATCTTCGTAGCTATCGCATTCTATGCTGGGAAAGCCGCCGAGCCAGATAGCCTCTGCGAAGTATTCGAACGCACGGAAGTGGGCACAACCTTTGAGCAGATCAAGTCCACAGTTTGGTTGAATTTTCCCGCCGTTGGGATAGAAGGCAGCCTTTCCAATCGGTTCGACGTAGCCCAACGTCCCGCAACTGGTTTGAATTGATTCCACGTAGTAAGCGTCCGATGATCGCAATCTAAGTGGGGAGTCATTGTAGTAGAATCCCGCCTGTGCCGGATCAAGGGCAACGATCGTGTGCACTTGGCCACTCTTCAATGAGCGTGCGGCAATTCCGGCGATCTGCGAACCCAGACTGTGACCAATAAGAGTGAGGTTCTCCGGCTTTAGCAATCCGTTCTCGGCCAAGAAGTCAATGAATCTGCCGACTTTTTTCGCAATATTCGGGAGTTTCTTGACGGCGACGTCGTAGTTATTTACGCTTTCCGAGACCCAGTTGATGGCGATGATGTTGCTGGGACCTCTGCTCAGGTAGGCATCGCGAATTAGGGTGTTCACTTCATGTGTACCGTAGCCTAGCCAGCCGTGGATGGTGAACCTAGAGGAGGGAGCGATTCAATTCCAGTTCGGAATTCGTGTGGAGTCTAGTCCACTTACCTGGTCGGGTGGTTTGGATTGTAATTCGAGTTAGTGACTGAGTTGATGTCACCGATGTGCAGTTCCTGAGACTCCAAGCGGTTCGCTTGAGTGTAAAGACAAAAGTCCACTTCTTCCGGCGCTTCAAATTGATGCACAAGTTTGTGCAGCTGCTTTAAGAGTTGTCTGATTCCCAGCAGATTCTCCACTACTTCGGATATATTGAATTCTTTGGTGGCATTTCCTTCATTCGCGCCGTTTGCGAAGCTAAAACCCGCAACTGAAACCGAGAAGATTTTGCAAAAAACAGTGCGTCGAAAATATGTCAAAACTTACCAGCGGTGAGGCAGAATAGAGAAAACGTTGACATCCGCATTGTCAGCACTGACTTACTGACTCCCAAGCAGTCAGTTGCTTCGTTTAAGTAATCGACGCCAGCTTGTGGAAGAGCAACACAGAGCTGCGACTGGCGTGCGCTGACAGATGTGTGAACACAAGTCGGAGTGAACAAATTACCACGGAGTACGTGAGATTACGGGGAATGCCTCGTTCCTATCGCTGGTAATGCCTGGAATCTGAATTGATTCATGAAGTAGACTTTATGCATGCTATCTCCTTAGGCAGTCTGTCATGCAGTGCAACATTCTTCTTCTAAATATTTCCAAAAATGAAACAAACTCTTGTTGGATGACTCTGTACTAACCCGCAATCGCAGCAAAGACGTGACAGCCCGCTGCGTTCGCTGAACTAGGTCAATGTCATTCGCATACGCTAGCAATTATTCGGAAATGAATAAGATTGCCCCTCAACTTTGACAGTAAATAAAAGTGCGTCGCACTGCCTCAGCCCTTTCTGATAGAAAATGTCTCGGTGAGTTTGACTGGAACCATGGTGGAGCAAGAAGAACTATTCACCGTCTTCTTTACAAGCTGACAAATATGGCGGTTACTTTAGGGCTAGACATGACGCTGTAGAGCTCGTCTTTACGCATGCTGTCATATGCGAACTTGAATTCGACGAAAATGTGATTAGTGTCATTTTTCAATCCATGAACCTTTCTCATGATCTGTCGTTGAATGCAGAATTTTAGTTCATTGTGATTTTTGTTGGCTTGATTTTTCACTGACGGGATTGACGGCATCAATAATGTGTCTGGGCACTTATCCCAGCACAACCACTGGTATTTGATGAAGATCGAGGCGATTAGGTGAGTATTTGTGAGTAAATACTCGTATCTCGAAGAGGGACAAAATCTTGTTCTCCGATGAGACCCATTTTTGGTTAAAAGGATCTGTAAACAAGCAAAATTGCCTAATTTAGAGTGGAGAAACCCAAGAAGCCTTTGTCGAGACGCACTTAGAACTATTAAAACATACTTTTTGGTGTGCTTTATGGGTTGGTGGAATCGTCGGACCACATTTCTTTAATGACGATTCTGGTCAGAATGTTACCGTCAGTGGAGAGCGCTATAGAAATATTTATAGGATCTAAAAAGATTTATAACTCGTTATTGTTTAATTCTAGGTTTAGGTTTGATAACTTAGGCACCGGTCACAGTGAGTCCTTCAGATTATTTATAATTTTAGAATGGATTTAAATTCTGCTTCACACCTGAAAATCAAGCTAAAATTGTCCAGCATACACCTCTCTCCCATTTGATGTCATTGAATTTTATCCAAAATGTTGGAACAACATGGTACTGATTCGATATTGCATTTAAGGTGCTCTTCAATTAATTTTGTTACTACCTTGGTTACAAAACCCCTTCAGTTTTCTCACTTCATTGCATTTTTTTTTAACAAAGCTTAACGATTATTTCCTTCTATAAATCGTCAGAAATACCGCAAACTTTCTGTATCCCTCGACATAAACGGGCCCAATAGCTCACTTTAAACAGTTTTGTTGTTTTAATGAAAAATACCGTCAAATTCTGTTTCATTTTGGCAGTTATCTTATCCATACTGACAGCCGTGGTATGCATGACAGCGCCGTTTGTTTTGGAAGCAAAGTTCTGTTTTTTCGATAGTTTACTGCCAACTGAAAGTTCTTTTGACTGTAGACACCTGCCAGGTTTGGTGCTCCTGTTTTTCCGACTATCAAGTCGCGCCTCATGAAACATTTCTCAAGCCCTCATACAGCAGAAGCTATTTAAAAAGTTCCTGCCTAATCCTCTTGCTGTCGGAAACAGAATTGTTGTAGTTTATGTCTGTGTGATATGTGACGAGAAAGCCCACTCCTTGACTCCTAGCCTAGCCTAGCCGCGAGACAAGGGCTGCAACGACTTCTACAGCAGATGCATGAATGAAGAAGAGGACGAAACACCCTCCCATTTTCCCTGCAGCTGTCCTGCAATCGCCTCCACAAGGAAAGAAACCCTAGGTGTTTTCTACTTAAATTAACTAACCTCCCTGTCAAGTGCTCGTCCTCAACTGTCTGCAGTATAATTTTTTACACAATTTTTTAGAGTTAATTTTCTAATGTCATTGATTCTAAAATAATCCCGAGTTCCCTGGTTCTACTTAAAAAATTGAAGTCACCGTTTAGACTTCAATTTTTTAAGTAGAACCAGGGAACTCGTGCTGCGAACTGCAATCAACTGTAGATTTTAGACAATCTCGACCTCTTGTTTTAAACATCAATAATTCAGATCCTAAAACATCGACTAATAGCAAAGTTTCTTGTCCACCACGGCCCAAGCGCCCACCGATATGCTGCCATTGCCGCCTAATCTGTGCAAGAAACATCCCTTTGGGAGGGGGACGATTAATGTTTTGATCGTCGACAGGAAAGTTCTGAAAAAGGAACACAAGGAAAACCTGAAAATATAGTTACCATTTTCGATTAGGTGGACTGCAGAACTGTATCGGCTTCCAAAAACATAATTGGTTTGAAATACTTCCAGCTTATAGGAAATAATTCGCTAGCACCTTGAACAGATTTTTTTGAGAAATTTTTCGAGGTTGCTCTTGAATGTGATGCGAAGTCTTCACCATTTGCGCTTACAGACGTTGGAGTTCATTCTGCGCATCCAGCATCCCACGAGCTTCGTCGCGCTTCGTTTTTCTGCATCAGTTCTAAAATTTCTTCCTGAGATCATTCAGTTTCTTTCAATACGATTTTTGAGTTTTTCGTGTTTTTACATACTTCTTTGTCGACTGCGAAAGTTGTCAATCATTTTCTACGTCGAAGTGTTCACAATATACAATATACACAAAACACAAGATACTCCAAAATTTCACTGTCAGATGCCGGTCTGATGATGTGTTCTCTGCAAGCATTGTCAGAAAACATTGTAAGCCTACACGGTTGTAAGACATTAGGCAGATGTGGCAATCGTATGAACATAGCTTCAACATATCTTTCCAGCAGTCTATATATTGCCAAATATTCAGGACCGTATCAGGAAAGCGTGAGCGCCGTGGCGTAGTGGGTAACTGCGTCGACTCCTACGCTCGATGTTGTCGGTTCGATTCCCGAAAAAACACCAAAAATTTGTTCACGGCTCCACCTCTTTCGAGTCACTGACAATACTCAAAGAGTATAACTGTCTAGAAAAGAGCTTCCCACCGTTCGGAGTCGGCACTAAACTGTAGGTCCCGTCAACTCGTAAGAGAACAATAGTAGTTGCTGAGAAGCTAGGCCCATTTCCACTTCGGACTGTAGCGCCACCATTATTATTATTATTATTATTATCAGGAAAGCGACGGTTCACAAATGTAGTAAGGTCCTCCGTCCCAAATGAGGACTATAACCGAGTATGACACACTGGATGTATACAGCAAACGTTAGACCTTGTTTGGTCCGCATTAAAGAACAAAGAAAATCTTAAGAAGATAGGTGAGATCCAGAGATCACCTTCAGCCGCCATGGAAACAATGCTGAATATACTTCCTATAGGCATATACGGGAAGCTGATAGATATCAGGGGGCGCTTATAAAAATAATGGCGGCGCTACATTCCGAGGTGGACCTGGGCCTAGCTTCTCAGCAACCACTCGTGTTGTGCGTGCTATTGTTCTCTGACGAGTGGAGGGGACCTACTGTTGAATGCCGACTCCGAACGGCGGGGTTAAGAAGACAGTTATACTCTTTGAGCCTTGTCAGTGACTCGAAAGAGGTAGAGTCGTGAAAAAATGTTAGGTGTTTTCTTCTGGAATCGAACCGAGACCATCGAGCGTAGGAGTCGATGCACATACACACTACGCCACGGCGCACACCCAGGAGGGCGCATACTGTAGCTGAATTCCAGAAGAGCTGAATTCCAGAAGGTCCAGAAGAGATGTCAGACATCAAAATTTAAGATTTGATAAAGCTCATAACGAAAACCAAACTGAAAATAGTGGATCGCCACAGGATAGACCACTAGGGCACCAGTAGTTAACTGCGGGTGTTGGTAAGTCTTTTGGCTAGCGAGGAACGGCTGGATCATTTGCCGGACAGCGACAGCACAACGGATCCGTTCAAGGGGGTCAGTGGCGACTGTCACTTTAACCTAACCTAACTTATCCTACTTGCCACCAGCGTCAGAAATGATTCAAAAGAAAAAAGAAAGTTATTCGGATCGGAAACACATTTATTCAGGAAAAAATCAAGGTTTATATGAGTAGGGTGGGTTGGCAAACACGGGAACATAGAAAACCCCGGTGGCGATATCGGCGTTCTTCGGGTCACCCATTCGAATGGTCTTTGAAAACTCATTTCCGCAGTTCATGTTTATGGCGTCTGCGTAGTCTTTGCATTCTATACTGGGAAAGCCGCCGAACCTGATGGCTTCGGAGTAATACACGTACGCGCGGAAATGGCCGCAACTCTTGATCAAGTCAAGTCCGCAGTTTGGCTGAATGACGCCACCATTTGGATAGAAAGCAGCCTTTCCAATTGGTTCGACGTAACCCAAGGTCGCGACCGTAGTTTGAATTGACTCCACGTAGTAAGCGTCCGTTGATCGCAGTCTGTGCTTGGAGGTCTCGTAGCTGAATCCTGGCTGTGCCGGATCAAGACCAATGATTGTGTGTACTTGGCCATGTTTCGATTCGCGTGCGGCAATTCCAGCAATGTGTGAACCCAAACTGTGGCCGACAATAGTTAGGTTCTCCGGCTTGATGAAGTCATTCTCAGCCATGAAGTTAAGGAAGTTGCCGAGCTTGTGCCCGATTCGCGGGACATTCTTGATGCTGCTGTCGTAGATGTTTACGCTTTCCGCGATCCAGTTGAAGACGATGATGTTGTGAGGGCCTTTGCTCAGGTACGCATCCCGAATCAAAGTGTTGACGTCCTGCTCAGCGCCGCTCATCCAGCCGTGGATGGTGATCCTGGAGGAAAGAGGGATTCGATTTCAGTCGATTGTGCGCAGAGTCAGACCACTTCACTTACCTGGTCGGGTTGCTTGTGTTGAAATTCGAGTGAATGATCGAGTCGACGTCATCGAGGAACAGATACTGGGGTTCTGTGGGGTTCAGTTCAGTGTAAAGGTCAAAACTGACTGTGTCCGGGGCTTGAAACAGTTTCAAAAGTTTCTGCAGTAGTGTCAAAATTTCCTTGCTCCCCGGAAGTCCTCCTCCTCCTTTGAGTAATCCTTCCAATCCTTTGAGCGGGTCTGGAAGGCCGATGGTGTCGTTCGCACCGTTGGCGAAGTTGAAGTTCACAACTGAAATTAGGACAGTTTTCCAAACGATACCCAATCGAATGAATGTCAAAACTTACCTGTGAAGAGGAGAACCGATGAGAGAATTGTAATCCGCATTGTCAGCACTGTCTTACTGATGCTCCAGTAGTCAGTGGCTTCGTTTAAGTAATTGGCGGAAGTTTGTTGAAAGTGTCATGCATGCGGTTACGTTGATAGATGCGTCTGGCATTTCTCAAGTGAGCACATCCGGAGTGAACGAAATAACGTGAAGTACGTGTGGTTTTGGGGAATACCTCGTTGCTATCGCTGCTGCATGGAATCTGAATTCGTGGACTGATGATATTGTGAGCTAGACGGAAGTTTCTAGGCGCCTTCCTAGTCTTTTATGCAATATCATTGAGTTCTATATTTTTTAATTGAAAACTATTGGACTTTTGATTTGGGACTGCAAGAAGTGGTTAAAGTTTGAATGCAGGCTTTTCAAGATTAACTAAAGATTCAATGTGATTTCTGCTATTTTTGAATCTTTAACGAATGGTCACGCCATCGTGGTGAATATTAACCGTCCCGAAGTTAAATCTCAAGAAAAAAGTGGTACTGCGCACAAAGTGTAGCAAGGTTTAACTACGAATAATTTATCCCACATTTCAAGCGTTGACAAAACGAATAATGCAGACACAAGCGTCTCCACTAAGCCGAACTCCTACTCTCACCCCATGGTGAAATCCGGAACAACTTTGCAGAAGATGGGGTACCCAAACCCTCTGGGACGTCGTTGACGGCTGCAAGCGAAAGAAGGGGAGTGAGTCTGTATCAGGGGTTTTTAGGATGACGACGGAGGAGCTGATCAACTTATTGACCAATAGCGCTATCCGCAATTCCAGTCAGTAGGAGCTATCTGGAGGACGGAAGCTCTCGGAGGACCAAGTTGACTTTGTATAAGACCTTGATCATCCCAGACCTGCTTTACGGCGCAGAGGCATGAACAATATCCCAAGCGGATGAACAGCGTCTTGGTCTTTTCGAGAGAAAAGTTCTGCGCGCTTTGGCCCTGTTTGCGTTGATGGCATTTGGAGGAGAAGGTTCAACCACGAACAGCGACATGAGTCTGGCCAGGCGTCTACGGATCCACCGCCTAAGATGGCTAGGCCATGTAGAGCGTATGGACAACTTAGCTTCAGCTCAGAGAGTCTTCGACTCCGAGCCTGTGGGACAACGCAACAGAGGACGTCCATGAACAAGGTGGCGCACACAAGTCGAAGAGGACAGCTGGCGAAAGATCGTGCTGGCTGGAGAGGCATGTTAGGGCCCATGTCCACCTCGGACTGTAGCGCCCTAAGAAGAAGAAGGAGAAGAGGAGCTACATGGTTCCCATGTACCCGTTTCTTAACAGACTATGTGCAGTCGATGAAGATGGGCTAGAAGTCTACAAGGCAGATATAACATCATTCCATTCTGGAAGATTTCAGAGAGCGCAGGCAACGCTTATTCGGATGTTGGTTTTTGTTGTTCGAGGCAAACTTAGGGAAGAAGTCTTAAGCATTAAGTATGTAAGCGAGTGCCTCATAACAATTCACATCAAGGCTAAATTCGGCAACATCAGCCCAATGTGCGCCTACGCCCCATCGGAGGACAACGATGACGATAGCAAGGATGACTTCTATGAGCTCCTAGAAGGAACATACGATCAATGCCCCACCTACGACACCAAGATCGTTCTAGGAGATTTTAACGCTAAGTAACGCTAAGCTAGAGTCATCGGTAAACGCAGCCTCAAAGACATCACGTCCAAAAACGAGCTCAGGCTGGTGGACTACGTCACTAGGCGAAACTTCTCTGTAGCTAGCACGCGGTTCCAAAACTCTACATCCATAAAGGGACACCGCGGTCCCCTGATCAGTAAACCGTCAACCAGATTGATTATGTTGCGATTGACGTCAGACAATCCTGCAGCATCCTGCACAATCCTGTAAATTTTCGATGTCCGAGGAGCCAACTTCGAGTCGGACCATTTCCTTGTTGTAGCAAAGGTTAGAACTCGAATATGAAGAGAACAACAGAGTCGAGGAAGACCGGTTTGATGTGGCCTTTCCGTAGGAACTACGACGAAAGAAAGCTAACTGATTGCATGCCATCTTGTAGAGGGTGTACCAAAAACCACGAAAGATGAAACTGGCCAGAGATCGTGTTTGAGAAGCTTGTAAGTTGAGCTCCAGATCTACGATTCACAGTTACACCACACAAAAAAATCATCATCACAACTGGATTCTTTCGTTTTATTCAGATCTCATTTTGGCAAATACAATTGTGTCGACATCCCTCAACGACTCCTGGCGAAAGTACGGTGGTGTCTTCATACAGCGACTTCTATCAACAGAAGTAAGGTTTCCTGCATGTGGAGCACAGTTGACGCCACGGAAAATCCAAGCCACCAACAGTCAAGATCGCTGCAAAATGCAACGCATTCGTTATTAGTCGTGTTCCTCCGTTCACGTAGTGTAGTTTATTATCTATCCATTGTATTTCATTATAACGTTGTATAAATAATAGTTATTTTCCTGTCAATAGTTCTCAATAAAACCAGTTGACATTTAAAACCAAATATCCAAACCGTTTGTTTACATCAATTATTACGGCGTAGCTAAACAATATTAAGCAAAATTTCAAATTTCTCCCCTGATTGTGTCTTGATTATTCCAAATTGGTCGTTTAATCACATTCAATAATTCAAAATGCGAAACGATTCAATTTTATAATTAAAAAAAACACACTGCCCCCTCAACTTTTATTGCCGTGATTCAAACCGTCATTTGATTCACACTGAGGTGAATAGAATTAAAATCACCGTATCTCAGAACCATTTATGGGTAGTGTACTGAATTATTCAATACACCTCACATGAGTTGTTAACGTTTCGTTAACTTATTTCAGACACGAAAACCAAGTTTCGAAGCAAGGTTTCCTGCATGGTGAGTTGGAAAGAGATAAGAAGAACTGAGATAAGAAGAACTGAGTTGTGGTAATTTTGTTAATTGTTAGATATTGTGGTGAATTAGGACAGTTTTGAGGAATAGTTTTTTCTTATCTATATCTGCTTTCCTAAATCGTAATCTAGCAAATTTTTGAGCATTGTGCTTAATAGTCAGATTGAGTTTCTTGCCAAAAGTGATACCGCTTAACTTTCATATATCTCAAAACAGTTAGGCTTGAACGGAAAACAGTACCCAATACTGTCTGGGATCGTATACGAAATCAAACGTAACAAATTATTGCCCCTGAATGCAGAAAAACAAATTTTGGGATATGCCGGATACCAAATACTTACCGGATATCCGTCACATCTCTAATATAATGGCTGAAACACAATAGTGTGTCAGCGGCAGCGTTGTCTTTCAACGCACACAATTCAATGGACATGCACGAAATACTGCGTTGACCTACGTAAGTGAAAAATGAGAGAGATGAGAGGATCGTAATAAAACGTAAAACGTAATCCCAACGCACGTCATTATTCAACATGTTGAATATTTTTTTGACAGAGGGATGCGCTGTGAGAGGGAAATTGAGAAATGCTTCCCAAATTGAGAGTTTTTTCCCAAATTGAGAACATTTTGTGGCAACTGACATTTGAGAAATGAAAACAGCTGACAAAAATTATTTCAACGACAAAACTAATTTGAATGAATACGCCAAATTAGCAACAAGAATCACTTTTATATTTTTTTTAACTTTCTTGGCATTCATTTTCCGCAATTATTTTTTTAAGGTTCAATTGTTTGACAAGAATATTTTTTAAATTGACATTGCAGAAATGAAAACAGCTGACGGAATATTTTTCATTTGGTATTTGAGAGAGAGAGGGAACAGCTTATTAACGCACACCCTCCGTAACTTAAAGTAGGCTAGCGCAACGCACTGTTGTTGAAATCGCCAATAAGCGTTGGCTTTCGTGAACTTTGCACGCAGCAATTTACCACTTTTTCCTGTAGACTTCTTAGGACAAATATCATTGAATGTTCAACGTTGTTCTGTTCGGCCCATTTAATACACGTGTTAAAGTTCCCAACCACAGTCAAGGGGGTTGCTTTGTGTACTTCTTCTCTAAGGTAACAAAAACATTGGTTATGTTGAGTGTCAACTCTTTTTTTCGTACGTTATATAGAGACACTAACGTATTTGAAAAAAGTGTACGTTATATCGATCATTCGTTAAACTGGACCACCACTGGATTAGAAAAAAATGTACACATTTTGGTACGTTAGAATGTGCGTTTTGAATTATCAAATTTTTCACGAACGAAATTTATTAATTTCTCTTTTTTTTGCAGATTCAACAATCTCTTCGCGAAATGTCAGACTGAATTAACAATCCATAGTGAGCCGTTCGCGATCCACAGAGAATCATCTCGGTCCACAAGTTCCAGAATTCACGAAATATTTGGGCACAGACGTTTTTTTTTTGCACACTGATTATTCGCGGCTAAAGAGAATTCCATGTTAATGAAGTGTCAAAATTCGCGAATTTCACACTTCGTGGCTCATGTGAATAGTGCTTTAGATCGGAAGATACGAAAAATGGAAGTAGTCTCAAATGCGCAATTAAAAGTGCAATTCTTTTTTTCAATAAAACAATTCCTCTAAGAGGTCTGTGTACACTAACTTCTTCTGCTCCTTTTTAGCCTTTTTTGAATTAAATTAACTGCGTTTTGTTTACCATTATGTTAAGTAAATTGTAGTGCAATTTGAAGTATGATTTCAGAGTTTTTTTTATTTGAGCTATTAATGTCGGGCGTGAATCATTTCGGTAAATTCTAATTTAGAGGACAAATTCTCAACTAATAACTGTTCACTCACTTTTGACGCTGACTGTACATACCGAAAAATATTGTTGAACGCAACAACAAAAAAAAAGTCCAAAAAATTAAGATAATGCATAACTAAACGAAAAAGCAACAAGAAGCATCGTCCACGTTTAAAATGTCCATAATTGCTTATAGAAATTTAAGAAGTATTCAGTTGTCAAACGTTTCCATACGTGGAAAGCGATTAATTTCGGTCCCGCGTAAGTAGTGAAAAATTACCGAACTTACTATTTTCACATTGTATACATTTTGTGTATTCGTTCGATTGCTTAAGTTCTCTTAAGTTTCTGTACGGCCATTATGGTTGGCCCTATAGCTTTAACGCAGGAGCAGACTTTACAACCGTAAGCACGAGTGTAAGGCACGAGAAGAGATTTTAATAATATGAGTCGAATTTTACGTGAGCGGAACTTTGGGATGCCGACAAATTCTTGAAAAAAAAACAGACATTTTACCAATTAACATACAAACATGATCATCCCAACTAAGCTTTGAATTGAATCAGGTCCCGTGTTTATTAGCTTTGCCTACATACTGAATTGGATTATCTCCAAGGCAGTAGCGACCGTCTACGTGAATTCAAAAAAATTTTAATTTTGCATGGTCTGCAGCGACGTGTCTGTGTCGTGTATGGGCCCTATGAGGGCAATATTCACCAACATTTTTGACGGCTACTCAGTATTGAATTGCAAAGGCTAACAAAGTGCTTTATATCGAGAACAAATTGGCCCATTTAGAATAACGCCAAAACGATAAGTCATCCTAATAGATCGAGAGAAGACGTCTCAAGAGCGGATGCGGAACGATCCATTGGGTTACAAAAGACCACGCTGTCAATCTTTGCATCCCCAACAACGTGTTTTGTCGTAGCTAATAATAAAAAATAATGATGGCGCTACAGTCCTAGGTGGTCTTGGACCTAGCTTCTACCACTCGTGTTGTGCATGCTTTTCTTCTCTCACGAGTGGAGGCGACAATTTAACGACGACTCCGAACGGAGAGATTGGTACGTTTTTTCTAGAAACTTTTTTTTTTTTTTTTTCTGATTTTTGAAACTCTACACTGGACACTGGAGGAAACTGGATGACACTGGCGACTGGACCAGATTCGATTTCACTGGGATTCGAACCTGGGACCCGTCTAACTTGGGGCAGGCACTTAACCAACTGCGCCATCCAGTCGTCTTCCAGACAGTTACTCGAAAAAGATGTACCCGTGAACAATTTTGTTTTGAAAAATTGTGGTCTGTCTTGGGAATTAAACCTAGACTGTGACTGTAGCGCGTATGAGTCGACGAACATGTCCACCACGCCACGGCGACCACTTTGTTTGTTAGAGAGGAAATCTTACCGGCTTCCTCCACATCTATCTACCTACCTACCGTCAGTGAAAGAGATCCAGGAACACGCCAGGAATGCAACCACCTTAAAATTCCATTCTGATCGAGAGACCTCGTGCATGTCTTTCACTACGAAACAGACTTAGTCCCCGCTGAATTTTAAGCGGTCATTCTGTCTAATCGGAATGACAATGGTAACTAGGCGTTGTCATGAAGCATTGCATCGTAAGCAAACCTATTTTTAGATTAAATCTCCTCGCCAATGACACCTGTCGTAGCCGCAGATATGAAGGTGGAAACAATTTCTCACCTACTTCGCTCGTGAAGCGCTCTGTCAGACTGCAGAAAGATAAATTTAGGAACATAGTTTTTCGATAATCTGAGGCGACCTGAGTTACACTGGGAGCTCTAACTGGTTCAAGCTCGAGGGGAAAGCATGATCCACGGTACGACTGGATGGCGCAGTTGGTTAAATGCTTGCCCCAAGTTCGAGGGGTCGTGAAATCGAATCTCAGTCAGTCACCCCATGCCGATGGGATCAAATTAACGGCACTGGAGTAGGTTGCTACCTGGCAGTAAAATGGACCAGTTTTGAGTCTGAGTGCTCCAGGAGTGCTTCAAAAATCCTCCGAAAAAAAAGATCCAATTGATGTGAAATTGGGCCCAACTTGGTCTTATCGCGGTTGCAGTCTGCCGCTGGAACCTACCCCAGACCATGATGAACGAGGAAAAAATCGGTAGTTCACTTCATCAAACCGAAGAGTTTTTTCGAATTAACGTCCACTTTTCCATTTTCCACTGAAGAGGCGGGGCAAAGAAGTTCCAATTTACAAGATTCAAGCCAAAAGGTTATCTCTCCTTCGATTCGGCACGTTTCTCCGTGCATGCTGATCGAACCCGATGTATAATCTCTCCTGGTGCTCAACTTTGAGTCCGGTCTCCAATTATCGACAAAAAAAAGTGAGGAGTCATCCTTAGAGGTGACTGAGAATGGAATTCCGGAAGCAGCTCTGAATGTCATTCATTGTCCCGATCCTCGACGAACAGATCTTCTGGCGCCTGGAGCGCTCTCTTATCGATATCCCTCGATCGCAGCAGCAGTTGCAGTTCCCTTTTACCACTCAATCACTGATTATCTCGCCCGTCCTTTCTCCGCGACGACATAGATTCCTTGCCTCGGCATTCCTTTACATCCACCGAACACCGCTGCCGGAGCAATTACTTAATTATCGATTCGAACGTACTCGTCTGGAACTGGCTCAAATGTGATAATTGACACATCGGAGCCCACTCTCTGGACTAATTCCATAGATTCGCCATTCGTCGACATCGCAGCGTCCCGCCAAGCGAACGGGCGCAGTCGGCATCCTATCACTGTGCACTCCAGCTCCAGCTCTGCGCGAGTGTGTGTCTCTCTGATCAATTAAGGAGAATAAAACTGAATTAAACCGAAACAAAGGGAACGACGACGACGAGGACAACGACAGACAGTCGTCGATAAACCTCCGCGACTATCAACTTCTAGACAATGGGGTTCGTGCAAGATGAAGTTGTAAGTCATCCTCTAAGTAATTATCTTCGTCATCGCGCACTCCGGCCGAGTGGATGCTGGGATGCCGGGATGCCGGTTGGATCTGGACGCTGACCGGGCCGGCCAGTCGGTGGTGTGTGGTTCCGAATGAAGTCATTAAATCGCAGGCGAAATTAACCGAACAATTTTAATTGAATCGGCGATAGAGGAAGAGCATTCCTGTTCCTGTTGCTCGGGATTGAATGGTGGGTCCAGAACCGCCGCAACCACCACACGTCGATGTGGTGGCAATATGCCAAGATGTGATCTGCGCCCGATTCTATCCGAGACGACTAGTTGGGCGCCCTGTCTTCCATTTCCCAGTGGCCGCCGAGCACATGACATTCGGAGGGACTCGTATTGGGGGTACTTTATCAACAACTGGTCTTTCGGTTTGGTCGCTCACTGGCTGCTGGCTGCCGACTGCTGGTTGATGGTCGTTTGGTCGTCATTGGAATCGTGTAACCTCGTCCGTCTTGTGCGCGAATCTCGCTCTCTAACTAGGCCCAACCAGGAGTCCGGACTGATGAAGAAGTTGTTCCCGTCGTGGTGGAAGTAGTTGTCGTTGGTACAAGCACCCGCCGGACTCTGACTGATCGCCGAGACCAAATCGTTCGAATGGCAGCCGGAGAGAGGGACAGAGTGAGCGAGAGAGCGAAGGAGGGAGAGAATCGCGAATCGAAATTAAAACATGCACATTTATTATTTCCACTGGTTGACATCACTCTGGGCTTCATTCAGATTCGTCGTGCAGATAAACTTGTCAATGGAAGTTGTGGCGCGCTGGTCGAGGCGGCGCAGCGCCTGAGAGTGGAGACGATTTTGTGCCTCAATGAGACAGGCAAAGCGTGAGAGAGTGGGTACTGTGTGTTGAGTAAGAAAGTCTTCATCGTGGTTGCAAGAAAAGATCACTTGGATCGGTGGTGCCACAATCCTGTTTTAAAAGTGCTCTTAACTGATTCCTTTTTTGGGTAGTTTTGTGTTCGCACATAAATTTGTTTAAATACTCTGAAGAATGCGTACTAAAAGGTCTTTCATTAAACGTTTCCTAACTTCAAATTTAAATTAAATAAAGTATGTGTTAGATGTCATCGACATTTTTTATTCGTTTGAAATGCCTATCGATGCCATAATGTATGGAATATAATGTCGTTCAAATGTTTGCCACGGCTTCTCTGGGTGGCGCGCACCTAGAATGTCCAATTTTCCATGACCCTGGGGCATAAATCAGGCTGAATTTGACCGATGGCATGAGTTATGTGGACTTGGAGGGCCGCTGTGGTTTATGGCTTATTCGTATAGACCTGCGACTTCAGAAAGCCTCACAAGAAAAAGCCTAACTGAGTAAAATCGATCTCGGTGGCCCGTTCACATTACCTTCACGTGAGATGATCGTGGCCTCGAGTCGCTCGTGCAGAGTTTTCAATGTGGCGTGAGCTGTGTGGCACGTAGCACCGTCCTGCTGAAGCCACCTGTCCTTGGTGTCCATATCATCCAATTAAGGCTAAAAGAAATTGGTAATCGTCGACCTATATCGCTCACCGTTGACGGTGATGGCCTAGCCAACGTCGTTCTCAAAGAAATATGGACTGATGACGCCGCCAGGCCAAAATCCACACGCCCTTGGATCTCATCTGGATTGGTATCATCGCAACTTCGACAATTTTGTTTGTTGACCCATGCTCCAGAAATGGGCCTCTCTGAAGGTGATTTTTCGAAGAAATGGGCGATGGGTCAGTTTCCAACTGCTCCTAGAGCTGAGTGGAAAAGCGATAGAGTCATCCAAAACCATGACATAGCCATCTTCGCAGACGGTTCGAAGATGGACTCTAGTGTGGGCACTGGAATCTTCTCCGAAGCCCTCAACATATCAAAGTCACTCAAGCTACCAGGCTTTGAAAGCATTTTCTAGGCAGAAGTGCTAGCAATATATGATGTGTGTCTTGAAATTAAAAACAGAACAGAACCAGCACAGCGGATAGCAATCTTTTCAGATCGCCAAGCTGCTATCAAGGCTCTAACATCCATAACCACAACGTCAAAACTAGTAGATTGCTGCTGCAAGGAACTATCCATTATAGGTGAACGGAGCCCGGTCTTTTTGATCTGGGTTCCCGGACACACGGGTATAAGCGGAAACGAAGCAGCAGACGAGCTAGCCAGACAAGGATCCAAACTCGATAGTCTCGTTGTGGAACAAATCCAGGCTCCACTAGGCTTCGTAAAAAATAACATCTACAATCACTTCCTCAAGATCGCCAACGAAAGATGGACCAAGCTGGAAACATCTGTCCTATCCAGAAGCTTATGGCCAAACTACAACCAAAAGAGAACAAAAGACCTGCTCAACAACAGTAGAAGAAATATATCCAGAATCACAGCGGTCTGTACTGGACACTGGGCTGTTGGCAGGCATGCTGAAAGACTAGGCATACCATTCAACTCACACTGCCGCAGCTGCCGGGTGGGAACTGAGTCAGAAGCCCCCGAGCACTTTCTGTGCAAATGTCCGGCTCTAGCTAGAGTCAGGCAACGCACTCTGGGCAAAGCCTTCTTCAACACCCCTAAAAATCTCTCAGAAGCAAACATTCACAGCCTGCTAGCCTTCATAAATTCCACAAAGTGGTTTCAAAATTAGGCTGATCTGAGTGAATACACACTCCTTTTCACCTCCATCTCACAAATTAGGTATCCCATAGGTATCAAAACGGCGCTTTCATGGCGCTAATTGGGTGCGAAAACCTACCTACCTACCAACTGTTCCAGAGTCCATTCAGCGAACACATGTCGTTGTCTATGATCGATTACCTTCAGCTTCTGGTTCAGGAGTGAATTTTGTACGGGTGCAGGCCCAAGTCGTGACACCAAATTGTGGTCTGCGAAAGGCCGAGTTCTTGTGAGCGACGCGAAATCGACTCTGCCTCAGGTTCTCCTGCCCACTCTCACTTTCACATAGCAGCGAAGTTTTTGGCAGATCTTGGCCTTCGTCGACGTACGGGTGTTGGTTTATTGTTCACTGAACCAGTGGATCTAGACGAAGTCAAGATAGCGATATCGGGACCGAAGTCTAATAAAGCAGCTGGTGCAGATAGTATGCCCGCTGAAATGTTTAAGGCAGCTGGAGATGATCTGGTAGGGCGCATGCACCAGCTCATCTGTAAGATACGGTCGGAGGAAAGCATGCCAGATGAGTGGAATGTCAGTATCGTTTGCCCGATCCACAAGAAAGGAAACCCCTTTGACTGCGCCAACTATCGAGGGATAAGTCTCCTTAACATCGCCTATAAAATCTTCTTTGCCGTTTTGTGTGAACGCCTGAAACCATTTGTAAACAAACTGATAGGTTCTTATCAGGTCCTTTAGGCCAGGGAAGTCCACTGTCGATCAAATCTTCACACTGCGTCAGATCCTGGAGAAGACCCAAGAAATGCAGATCGACACACACCATCTATTTGTCGATTTGAAGGCCGCATATGACAAAGTGCATAGAGATGAGCTATACAGCGCCATGTCTAGTTTTGAAATTCCTGCCAAACTCGTCAGACTGAGCAGGATGACGATGGAGAACTCTCGTTGCTCCAGCAAGGTCGGTAACGAACTCACCGAGACCTTTAATGTCAAAAAAGGTTTAAGACAAGGCGACGCGCTGTCACGTGATTTCTTTAACATCGCTCTTGAGAAGATCGTGCAAAACTCACTGGCCAACACAAGAGGCACGATCTTCCAAAAGTCCGTTCAACTGCTAGCTTACGCGGATGGCATAGACGTGATTGGGTAAACACAGCGAGCCGTCAATGAAACGTTTGCTGGCATTGACTCGAAAAATGAACGAATACACAGAAAGTGCATAATAAACAAATCGCTCAGTTTCGTTAAGTTCTTTCACTTTTGTTTAATTAAGTCTAATTTGCTTAATTGAGGCTAAAATGGGACTGGCGGTAAACGAGGGCAAAACCAAGTACAGTGCCTCACAAAAATATTCGGAATTATGTTTTTTCCTGGATCCTAGTTTGTTGCATTTTGTTGTTGTTGCAGACAGAAAACATGCATTATTTTTTCCGATTTTTTGTTAGCAGAGATTAAATGTTGAATATAAACTGTTTTTTTTTATTATATTTATAATAATTATTTGTTGTTTAACAATATTAAAATCAACAAAAAAAAAGATAATTCCGAATACTTTTGTGAGGCACTGTATATGCTGTCATCGAGAAAGGACGCACAACATCGACGACTTGGCCAGAACGTCACCATAGGCAGCTATGACTTTGAGGTAGTTAAGGACTTCATCTATCTCGGCTCGGCGGTAAACAATACAAACAACATCAGTACCGAGATCTCTTGCCAACCGATGTTTTTATGGGCTCAAAAGGCAATTGAGTAGTAGAGCCCTCTCTCAGAAGACCAAGCTGACTCTATACAAGACCTTGATCATCACAGTCCTGCTTTACGGCGCAGAGGCATGGACAATATCCCAAGCGGATGAACAGTCTCTTGATCTTTTCGAGAGAAAAGTTCTGCGCGCGATCTTTGGTCCTGTTTGCGTTGATGGCATTTGGAGGAGAAGATTCAACCACGAACTGTACGGGCTGTACAGCGACATGAGTCTAGCCAGGCGTCTACGGATCCAACGCCTAAGATGGCTAGGCCATGTAGAGCGTATGGACAACTTAGCTCCAGCCCGAAGAGTCTTCGACTCTGAGCCTGTGGGACAACGCAACAGAGGACGCCCACGTACAAAGTGGCGCACAAAAGTCGAGGGGGACCTCGGCCGGCTTGATTTGCGAAACTGAAGACAGGTGGCGAAAGATCGTGCTGGCTGGAGGTGCATGTTGAGTGAGGTCCAGGTCCACCTCGGATTTTAGCGCCCTAAGAAGAAGTAAGACTAGACGCCGATACTGTAGAGCTGGACAGTTGCAAAGCAGATGTTGGATCGTCGCGGTCTCTTCTTTGTTGCCGCAGCTTCTGCAGAGATCGCTGGATTCCGCATTCCGTTTTCGATGGGGCAGTGTCCTGTGATCAATCTGACGAGCTTGCTCCAACGCCACAAGCTTCCTTGTCTTACCGAAGTTAAGCTCTGGCCACCACTCCACGGTGTCTAAGTTGCTTCCCAATTTATTACATTTCTAAGACTTTTTCAATTACCCACTTCCTTCTTTTTATTAGACAGTCTTCACAAGACCGTTTCTTTCCACACACACTGTAGAACCCACCCCAACTGAAACCAAGCGAAATTGTTGAACGGAGACCTTCCCATCCGACATGCCTTCGTTTGCTCCATCCCAAACGACCGAAACCCCGATCATGATGACACTGAGACTGATGACGATGATGGTTGGACATTCTAAATGAAGACGAAGGTGGATCCGCTCCGGGTTCAGGTAAGGGCCAACGTATATTAATGAGCCCCAATGGTAAATCGTCAGATAAGAGCTAATTGAATTGTTAGATCATTTTACCTTATTATAATTTCGTGTACGAATGCAATGCAAGTGAGCCGGGCAGCGAGCCGGCCATTCCACTGCTGGTGGAGGACACGGACATATCTCTCCGGTGGCGGCAGGAACATTGGATGCGGCATCGGATGGTGGCGATTGTCATTCACCGAAGGATATTACGTTTCTTGCATTTGACTGTCCGTGAGGGTCTGGTCTGGTCTTGGTCGTTTGTTTTTTTTGCATTCTCCCTTCCAGATTGGAATCGAATTCGTTACGAAGAGAGGGCAACCGCGTTGCTCCGATCATGTCAACAATAATGGCTTAGAGAAAAATGAAAGCGGAAATGTAAATCTTGACCACGACGCGGATGAGGACAAGTCACATTACGAGTGGGGGGTGGGGGGTGTGGACTGTTGCTGTTACAGGGAGAATGACGAGGAGGGCAATCTGGCCGATGGACGACAACGATCTAGGGAAATGGAAGCATTGGCGGTGGTTGCCGGGACTAGGAATTGAATGTGAGCTTGGTGGTTATTGCCTACGATGATGCTCAGTGGTGCTTTGGATTGTGCTCGTTGAAATCACCCAGAGGAGGATGTTAATAGTCCATGCCGGTGACTATAAAGCGCTTGTTCCTTGAGAGGGGTTGGAGGTTCGGTGGTGCAGGGTATCAGCTGGAGGCATCGTCGAAGTCGCAGAGGTCGTGGGGATAGACTGACTTGACACATTGTGTCAGCATGTCCTTCTCAACGAGAGTGCTGCCAAAATCAAGTCATCCTTGAGCACCATTCCCATGGTCAAATACCTTCCTCCTCACCGGTCAGACTTCTATTTGCCTAAAAGCTCACGTGTATCTTGCTGATTGCACAAGCCTGAGAGGTGACAGTCTAATAAGTCATGGGCGCAACTTGCGTCATGTCATGCAAATAAAGCGCCACCACCTATCAGATACGTCGCGACGTAACTGATAGATAGAAGTGCACGTATCTAAGCCCACAGTCCCTACCCGACTGTCCATCCATTCGACCGATATGGCAAAAAGGTAACACTGAATTAATCAACGAATTTCTGGGACTCT
Source organism: Myathropa florea (assembly GCA_930367185.1). Taxonomy (NCBI): domain Eukaryota; kingdom Metazoa; phylum Arthropoda; class Insecta; order Diptera; family Syrphidae; genus Myathropa; species Myathropa florea. The sequence continues at coordinate 131,388,553 of OV884002.1, read as the reverse complement.
TCCCTGCGCCCTGGTCCGGCTGTCCGCATCCACACCGGGCGCTCGTGTGACGGTAATATTTCAGTTAATTACTCGCAATGACAATTTTTGATTTATTATCTGGCACGGCCGAGAGTCGAGACACGAAAAAGGAGTTATTAGCATTGGCAACGACTGCAGCTACGATTACATTAATGGCACAGGCGGGGACTGCTCGTGAGCCGGGCGTTCATAGCTGCGCCGCACGGACGGTCGTTCAGTCGTCTGTGCGAAAGGCCTCTCCTCTACTCGATAACAGCGTGTCACTCTGGTATTCGTGTTGTGAACAGCGAGCACCTGGCACGGCCATGGTCTGCGCCTCGTCACTTTGTATTTCCCCCAGCATCCGTGGGTATATGACGTCTGGGGAAGGATGATCTGCTTCGCCATAACTGTAAGTGGAATACGTCTGGGGAGCGATAGAAGCTGCGGATAGATGTCCTAATTGACACTTTGATTGAATACCGGATGCTATCGGAGGACTTATGGATTAATGTGTCTGCGGCAGGAAATCGGATTCAGGGACGATGACGATGACGGTGATGGGATTCTGCGACGATGGACTCTCTTGAGCCAGGCTTAAGGAGAGTGAATGAATACAATCGGACACATCCTGAAGAAGAAGTTGTCGCTTGAACGTCTTGAACAATGTTGCACTGAGGCTAAGACTGAGACTGAAGCACGTTGGGACTGAAGCAAGTTGAGACTGAAGCAAGTTGAGACTGAAGCAATTTGAGACTGAAGCAACTTGAGACTGAAGCAAGTTGATACTGGAGCAGGTTGAGACTGAAGGGAGTTGAGACTGAAGCAATTTGAGACTGAAGCAAATTGGGACTGAAGGAAGTTGAAACTGAAGCAGGTTGAGACTGAAGCAAGTTCAGACTGATGGAAGTTGAGACTGAAGCAAGTTCAGACTGATGGAAGTTGAGACTGAAGTAAGTTTAGACTGAAGCAAGTTGAGACTGAAACAAGTTGAGACTGAAGCAAGTTGAGACTGAAGCAAGTTCAGACTGATGGAAGTTGAGACTGAAGTAAGTTGAGACTGAAGCAAGTTGAGACTGAAACAAGTTGAGACTGAAGCAAGTTGAGACTGAAGCAAGTTGAGACGGAAGCAAGTTGAGACTGAAGCAAGTTGAGACTGAAGCAAATTGGGACTGAAGGAAGTTGAAACTGAAGCAGGTTGAGACTGAAGCAAGTTCAGACTGATGGAAGTTGAGACTGAAGCAAGTTGAGACTGAAGCAAGTTGGGACTGAAGCCAGTTGAGACTGAAGCAAGTTGAGACGGAAGGAAGTTGACACTGAAGCAAGTTGCGACTGAAGCAAGTTGAGACTGAAGCAAGTTGGGACTGAATCAAGTTGAGACTGAAGGAAGTTGACACTGAAGCAAGTTGCGACTGAAGCAAGTTGAGACTGAAGCAAATTGGGACTGAAGGGAGTTACGACTGAAGGGAGTTGCGACTGAATCAAGTTGAGACTGAAGCCAGTTGAGACTGAAGCAAGTTGATACTGAAGCAAGTTGAGACTGAAGCAAGTTGCGACTGACGCAAGTTAGGACTGAATCAAGTTGAGACTGAAGCAAGTTGGGACTGAATCAAGTTGAGACTGAAGGAAGTTGACACTGAAGCAAGTTGCGACTGAAGCAAGTTGAGACTGAAGCAAATTGGGACTGAAGGGAGTTACGACTGAAGGGAGTTGCGACTGAATCAAGTTGAGACTGAAGCCAGTTGAGACTGAAGCAAGTTGATACTGAAGCAAGTTGATACTGAAGCAAGTTGAGACTGAAGCAAGTTGCGACTGACGCAAGTTAGGACTGAATCAAGTTGAGACTGAAGCAAGTTGGGGCTGAATCAAGTTGAGACTGAAGGAAGTTGACACTGAAGCAAGTTGCGACTGAAGCAAGTTGAGACTGAAGCAAGTTGGGACTGAAGCAAGTTGAGACTAAAGCAAGTTGAGACAAGAAAGAATAGTTAACAATTTTCTACGCTTACTGACAATCCCTAAAAAGTCCACGCTACCAACAAACGCATGACACAACTTCACTTCATTACCGATCACACTGAAACATTTCCATCGGTCTCCCCTGCCGAGCCCCCGAAAATCAACGATTGCCTTTACATGGGTAGACACGAAAAAGTTCTGCTCATATCCGACATCTTGACCTCTCTGCTAACTAACCGCTACATGCTAACAGCTATCAGCTAAGCGTTGTACCTCAATTAGTTAACTAAGGCGCTGCTGACATTCCAAAAAGCACAAGACGTCCGCACATGGGCACTGCCTTGAGGTCCCCAGCCACCCCCTAGCCAATTAGGCAAATTCCAACCTGTAAGTTCACCGAAGCTGACATTTTTATAAGACAGTCTCGGTGACACGCAGTACCGGCCGGGGATTTATATCGCCTGCCATCGGCGATCGGGCCCCCTGCTGGTTGAGAAGCAGAACCTATTGGTATCAACTGCAATCGATACACGAGACCCCGAACGCGGTTGTTGTGGCTTTCGCAATTTGCGCGTGTCAGCCGGTAATTGGTAGCCGCCTAGAAGGCAATAGATTACCCGCCGAACTGATACAGCATCCGAGTTGGGCCTCCGCAAGACCAATTCCAACGCGCAACTACCAATCTCTATCGCACACCGATAAGACACCTTAGAGGCTCATTAAACAGCCGCAAGTGCTGCCGTCCGATCAACGCACCCATGCTGTGTGTACCCGTGCTGCACTTTCCCAAACGCAGCCTCCAACTTACGACGTGCGACGTGCGACGGCCGAATCGGAACCATACCATCCATGCGATGCACTCCTCCCTCCGGAGGAGTCAGCCGGCGCTCCGCTGGGTTTTGATTAATTATTTTAAGTTAAATAGACGTCTAACTAATTATGCGGCGATAAATTTCATGTTTGTGTCCCCGTAACACAAGCCACGCACTGCATCCATCCGCCGCTCGGCGTGCAGGGGCAGCACCTAGCGAAGCGACTGGGGCAGTGCGTACGAGCGTACGAGCGTACGAGCGCATGGCGTACGGTACCCGCGGAAAGTGTACTGTCTCCACTGAGCGATAAATTATTCAAGCCGGTCAATAAATTTGTCAAAAGATAACAACATGAGGTTTCCATACACGCCGCGGTGCAGGCGCGAACCCTCTCCAGCGGCCTAGCATCCTCTCCTAACAGTCACGGGCTTTTGGGGCTGAATGCGCAAAGTGTTAGACCGGAGTTCCCAGTTGAGCTGCTGGCCGCCTGAGAGTTCCACCGTCTGTCAGTGCGCTCTGGCGCATGGAGGCGATTCCATTAAATATCAGGTGCTTCATGGAATTTATTGGCGCATAAGTTCACGCATAAATTTCCGACTGGCAGTGCTCCCAGAGCGAGAGTGAGACAGAGCGAGATGTGCGTAGGAACTCACGCACATGAAGTGGCGGACGTCTGACCGGCTTGCGGGCCGGTCTTATGACAGCCACGCATCGTCTGGAATAATATACGGAAATTGGATTTTTACCGATCGCGTTTGGGCCGCGAGTACCGCTGCTCCTCAGCCGCAGCCCCGTCTCGGTGAAGGACATGCGCGAGTGTGCGCACCCGATATGGCCATCACATGTGTTATTATGATTTAGATTGTGACGCTTGTCCGGGAGATAGGCAGCATATGACTTTGACTCGCATTCGAGTCGCTGCTGCACTAATTGCACAGCAAGTGGAGTTCAGATAAATTAGTGAAGATTATGAGTGCGCGCATATCACTTACAGCGGCCAGCGCTAAGTGTGTGGACCCGCAAGAGCTTGGGTTCTAATGCGCGCATCCAATCTGCTGCAAATGGGATGATCGCTATCGGGGTTGGTGTGGATCCATATTTTGTTGCTGAGCTTGCAATGGACGTACCAGTTTCTTCAGCAGTCGCAGCGGCAGCTGGATGAAATTGGACAGAAATTGATCAATGTCGCCTCTCGTTGGGTAGAGTGAGACTGATTAAAACGCTTTTCTTCTTAAAATCGTTTAGCAGTAACAGTTAACGGTGCTTTAGAGAACAAAAACAGCGTGTCAGATTTGTAAGAGGGGGTTCTCGGAGATGGGAACGGTTCTCCGATTGTTGAGGTACAGGGTGTTCGTCTGGCAGGTTTTCTACTTGATTTTTGTATAACCAAACGGTGAGTAGAAACCAACAGACTTCATAATTTATTAAGGTCTATGAATTTAGTAAGTTTATCCAAGTGTTTTCTTATTGCCTTTCTAAAGGGATCCTCCTACAAGCTAGGCTCTGTACGGCATAAATCGCAGCACGATTCGAATTGTGTACTCCTGCCGCAGTTGCATAAGAATAGATAAGATGCAGAGTTATGGCCTACGCTGATGATGTTCCCATTACCATTACCCATTCGGCAAGTTTATTTGGACGCTTACTGGCCTCATTTAGCATACCTCCCCTAAATTCACTGTCTGGACAAAAACTGTGGATTTGGGATCAACCCGCTGTTGACTGTTGACCCAGGTTATAGCGACTTCACGGTATTAGACAATCGTCCGGCGATTAAGGAGGCGTTGTAGGGGCTCAAATTCAAAATGGTATTTCACAAGGGTGTTATCATTTCTATAACGTTTGTGCATTTGTGCATCCAGAGAGCGCTCCGTTTATTTCAGATCTGTTTATTAAACTAGTTCGATGCTTTTGTGCTGCGGTGCTTAGAGAAAAAAAATACACACACAAATCAAAGCACACAATTTAGTTCAGTTTAGTTCAATTTAGTTCAGTTATTCTAACTTAATTACATCTATGCAGAGTAAGGTATACCTGAGTTCATTGAACTAATGAACTGAATGAACTGAAAAAATTGTGAGCTAGTTCACTTAGTTCAGTTTTTAGAGCTCTTTTTTGAACTAGTTCGTTTGTGAACTACACAAGGATAATTTCTATAGACCGTCAGATTGCAAATGATTCTGTGGATTTCGTTACTTTTTTTTTTTTCAAAAACTGAACGAGATGATAAGCTTTGCATAGTGGGTTAGTTCGTCTATTCATACGTTGGAAGTATAAGTTCGATTAAAAAAAAACTTACTTACTTAAGGTGGCGCTACAGTCCGGGGTGGACCTGTGCCTCAACCAATAAACGTCTCCAGCCAGCTCGATCTTTAGCTAGCTGCCTCCTGTTTCGCACGCACATTTAGTTGAGGTCCCTTTCCATTTGCGTGCGCCACCGGAGTTGCGGTCTTCCTCTACTGCGCCGTCCCTTGGGGGTGGATTCGAAGACTTTCCGGGCAGGAGCGTTAGTTTCCATTCGCTCTTCATGATCTAGCCATCTTAATCGTTGGATCTTCACCCTTCTGGCTAAGTCGATGTCGCTGAACAGACCGTACAGTTCTTTGTTATATCGTCTCCTCCACTCACCCTCTATGCAGACGGGACCGAAAATCACCCGAAGTTCGATTTAAAAAAAACCCTCTTTGTATTTTTACACCCCACTTTTTAAGAGACATTGACAATGCTCAAATTGTCAAATAAAAGCCGGCACAAAAATGTAAATCCCCTTTACTTGTAAGACACTTTAGCATGCACAACACGAGTAGTTGATCTAGTCCACCTCGGACTGTAACGCAAGAATTGTTATTATTTAAATAAGAATCTGAAGCATAGCTCAGGCTGATCTATAGAAAACGCGATTATTTGGCATGTGGTGTTGACATGACCACATGTCGTTGGTGACCATGTCATCCAATTCAGGTTAAAAGAAGTTGGTAATCATCGACCTATAGCGCTCGCCGCTGACGGTGATGGCCTGGACACCGTCGTTCTCAAAAAAATATGGACCGATGACGAAAATCCACACCAAACAGAGATTTTTTCGGGATGGATTGGACGCTTTTGGATCCCATGTGGATTGGTCTCATCTCATCTCATTTTCAATGACCCGCATGTTCCACTAAAGGGGTCGCGGGGGGAAATGCATGCACGAGAGATCTCCAGGCCACTCGATCCTCCGCCATCGACTCTAACTCATCAGGAGCTATGCCCAAGCGCAACCAGGCGAGTGTTTGGACTTGGTCCAACCATCTCATCCTAGGTCTGCCAAGCGGTCGCCTACCTGATGGAATAGCATTCAAGGCACGCCTCGGAAGCCTCGGAAGTGGATTGGTATCGTCCCAAATTCTACAAATTTCTTGGCGCACCCATTTATCCAGAAATGGGGGCCCATCGCTGATTTTTGATTTTTCGATGAAAATTAGGTTCAATTCCCAACTGCTCCAGAGCCCATTTAGCGAACGTACGTCATTGCCTATGGTCGTTTGCCTTCAGCTCCTGGGTCAGGAGTGAATTTTGTACGGGTGCAGGCCCAAGTCATGACGAAAAATTCGCCTAGTTGTGGTCTGCCCAAGGCTGAGTTCTTGTGAGCGACGCGAATTCCCCTGCACACTCTCACGGACAGCGGCGATGTTTTCGTTTTCGGCATATCTTGCGTTCCGTCGACGTACGGATGCTGGTTTATCGTTAACTGAATCAGTGAACTTCAATTTATCAACGGCACTGCGAATAGCCCCTTCGTTAGGACGATTATGGCGGCCGTAAAATGAACGAAGCGTGCGGAACGTTGTCCGCACAGAACATCTATTTTGATGAAACAATTTTGTATTTGCACGTGTTGTTGAACGCTATGACCATTCATGGTGATTTGGGAAAACAGACTAAAGAAATGACAACCAATTCGACAGATGTAGTTTCAATGAATTTTTGTAATATTTCTTACAAACTACTTATTTAATGTACTGAAAAATTAAATTTTAAAATAATTCTCGGGTTAAAAAATGAAACACGTTAGTTTGGCTTGGCGACTTTAAACAGTTTTCTGTTACTTAAGACAATAAAAATTAACGAATGGATAAAAAAAAAAAAACAATATGTCCTCTATCAACTGTCAAAGTTTGGAAGTCCCTATTAGAAGACTCTTTATTTTGGCTTACTCTCATTCACCGCAAGACCCATTTCAGCCGTTTCCTTCTCGATGATCACAAATGCCCCACTGATAACCCGTTGATCAAAAAGACCTCACTGACAGCCCGTTGTGTCATTTCGATGATGTCAATGTCATCGGCAAATGCGAGCAATCGCACTGATCGTGATCGTGCCTCTGATGTTGACATTTTAGTTAAACACGATCTTCTTGAGAATGATCTTAAAAAAAAGTCGGATGACAGTGCGTCCCCTTGTTTGACAACTCTTTTGACATCAAAGGTCTCTTTTGAGGGACGGCATCGTCAAACACGGAGGATTTTTGCAGTGGTGCCAAAACTAGACAATGCACCTGAGACACTTTTTCTGAGATGCTCAAAGGGTAGGGAATCATGGTTCATCTATGCCAAGCGTGGTCGAGAATTATGTTTTGGCCCGTCGTTTTTGCCAAATTTGAGAGGCTGAGATTATGTTAAATTATGTTATGGTAGATTTGAAGGTTGGGTCAGATTGCAAGAAGGTGAGGCTCTTTAGGAACCTCTCTCGATTAACACCGGTGGCAGTCTCAGAGCGCCAAGGCTGGCTTCTTCTTACGAAAATGTGAAGTAGAGCATTTAAATGGGTAGCGAATTATTGAACATTGCTCCTATGGATGTTGCAGAAAAAGCCTTCACTGCACTTGTGACGACTACACAGTGACAGTGTTAACGGATGACAGTGTTAACGGGTCGGTCAGAGGGAATTGAGGGCAAACAAAAGGAATCTTAAAAACTGTCCAAACACATGGACAAACCTACTTTCTCCCACTTGATCGGTGACAGTGTGGCAAGTTTATGGTCGTTTTACTGATCACATAAAAACCACATTACATCTCGTCGATTAGGTGAATCTATTCACGCCCCAGTTGCGAAAAGCAATTAGCATGCATCCCCCCGAGTGCACGTGGCAAATGCGAATGCAAATGCGTCTCCCACTTGGGCCGCGCTTATCTGAAGTGCCACCAAATGAGTTGTGGCTCTTAGTATGAAACTCTAGATTATCTACGTCGCACTTTACATTTAAGGCCACATTACAACCACCATCTGTCAATAGCCGGCCCAATTGGCTCGCCAACAGCGGCTAACGCTCTAGGCCGCAGCCGCGCCAGCACAGGCACACTCGCTCAACATAGGTGCTAACTAGATTCCATAAACAGTTTGTACCCTGTCCGAAGACTTGATGCAGTGGGCCCCCCCTGCAGTTGGCCGCCACCCAGACCGAGGACTGCGTCTTACGCCAGTCTGCCCGCTTCCCAGTTGGCCCATCTAATTTGCCTATCGTGCGTCAATAAATCACATAAATATTAATGGCGGCCCTAAATCAAATCGGAGCATTCCCGTTCCGATTGTTGACGCGCCCGGCTGGTGCGGCCCGTGTTCGCGCGAGAACGGGTTCCGCGCTGCCCATTTAAATGCACACACACGGGTAAAGTGACAAGTTTGCCGGCGAGAATGACGTTCTGTTCTTCGGCTTGACATTCGCCAGTGCGAGGCCTGGTCGGCGGGGTGAGCTGCTCCTGACTGACTGACATCAATGCGTTACGGTGACGGCAGCAGTGGCGGCGGGCGCGCGCAGACAGCGGCAGGAGAGAGAACCCAAACAAAGAACGGCGACCGCGGCGCGCATGCCCGCGTTATATGGTTTTCATATTAAATGACAGAAAACACGTTGTCCCGACACGCCAATCCGCATTATTGATGGCTTATTTATTCTGCATAAACATTGAAATATAATTAACGACTTGGCGTACGCTTTCGGATGGAGCAGCTTGGAAAATGGTACGCCCACGGAGCGCGGCCTTGTTGTGTCGTCCCTGCTCGTGTGCCGGCCGACTGTCTGGGGCTTGTCAATAATCCTGCCCGCTTGTGCTGTTTCATCGGTTCGGCTTGGGGTTTCATTAGAACTCTGGAGGGCTCTGGATCTGCTGGATCTTGTGGATCTGGTGGATCTGGTGGATGTGGTGTATCTGCGAACATCTGTGTGTCCGTGGGACGCTTATGGTTCTGGTCACGTGAGGAGAACGTCTCATGATTTATGAAAAATGATTTATAGGGTTCTGCTGGGCAGTGCGGAGTATAAATAGATGCGCGTTGTCGAAATGAAGATGGATCGTGGGCTGTCAATCGTTTCGCTGCCCAGTGGTCTCTTAATTAGCTTGATCTGTCCCAGTGCTCCGTGGCTCTGGCGAGGTGGCAGCGGTGGCTGACTGGGGACGACTGTCCGAGGTGAAATGATTATTAATGGTGAACGCTGAACGAATTGATTTTCGAGGACACTCGGTATTGATGGCTCACTTGGCCACAAAAGGTGGGTTAATGTGCTGCGCTGCTCGATGCGACAGCGCGGACGCGCTGCGGTTCTATTTTGGTGTGCGTTTGGAGGTGTTTCCACGCGACAGATGTTTGCGGAGTTATTGATTGGGGTGCGGCTGAGAAACATGCTTGTACAGCGAAAATGCATTTCCTCTGCAATCTCGGGTGGAAACTGGTAGTTGGCTCAGTTCAACTGAAGTTAACTTGTAGCGGAAGAGCCTGGATTGGGTGGTTTGAAAAGAGGAAATTGAAACGTGTTTTGAGAGGGGCGGGCAATTGGTCGTTAGTGGTGCGGGTGGAGGGGTGCAGCTTCAGAAGTCAGTGAGTGGTGAGCATTACGGATTCAGGAAGCCTAGACTGAGTCGAGGTGAAGCCGGGTTTGGATTTAATTTTGCTGAGAAGAGATTAAAGCTTTCATAGCCGTCTGATCAGGAACATGGCCAAATCATGGGTTGTCAAGTTTGGGTCTCTGAATCCAATTTATGTCAAGACGTGGTATGTCATGTCAGTTTTATGTTCATGTCGCTGAATTTGGTTGAGTGAGTAATAGCGATTGCCTTTTATGTACGCAGGGTGGTATGGTTGGGTCGGGCGTTTTGAAAGCACAGAGATCGTAGTGTCCTGAGTTCAATTTTGATTTATTGTGCAGGGGCATGGAAAATGTCAGAATCGGATGAAAAAGTCGTTGATCGTTTGTGGACCGTTCTGTTAGCGACCTTGAATCCAGTTTGGGTTGAATCCATTTGAAGGAAGAAGTTCCAACACGATCTGTATGAGCTGTGCGGTGACTTAACTTTCAGGCGGACGAAACTTCATGTTCTCATGACGGGATATTGGTTAACACGTTGAGTGCCACATGATACCACTTTGGTCTCACACGAATTTGGGCTTGCTGTGTCGTGGTCGTGATCTGTGGGGACAGTTTTTCGGATTGTATGGTGGCACTCAACGTGTTAAGGTTCTTGTTTCGCACCACGCGATGCATCGTTTCTTACGGTAACTAACTCACCTACACCGGATTTCGGCAAGGAGATGAGCTGTCGTGTGACTTCTTTAATCTATTCCTGGATAAGTTTTGTGGCGAGCAGGTGTAAACGCAACATTATCTTTTACAAATCGGTCCAGCTGCATGGTTGCGCAGATAATATCGACATCAGCGTTCCCATCACGTGTTCCCAGCGAATCGTAGCCGAAGCATTGACGGCGATTGACGAACAGGTGAACCAAGCTGGTCTTAAGTTTAATGAGGAGAAGACAAAATATATGCTGTCGACTAAAAATCGATTCAACGCCCATCACTTTGGACAAATCATAATCGACAGCTACAATTTTGAGGTAGGTAGGTAGGTAAAAGTGGCGGTGGACATACAGATCCTGTTTGTCGCACCCAATTAGCGCGTTGAAAGCGCCGTTTTGATACCATATCCTATGGGATACCTAATTTGTGAGAAGGGGGTGAAAAGTGTATTCACTCAGATTTGCCTAAATCTTTTTAAAAACTGCTTTGTGGAATTTATGAAGGCTAGCTGACTGTGAATGTTTGCCTCCGAGAAGTTTTTAGGGGTGTTAAAGAAGGCTTTGCCCAGAGTGCGTTGTCTGATTCTAGCTAGAGCCGGACATTTGCACAGAAAGTGCTCGGGGGTTTCTGTCTCGATTTCCACCCGGCAGCTGAGGCAGTGCGAGTTAAATAGCATGCCTAGTCTTTCAGCATGTCTGCCAACAGCCCAGTGTCCAGTACAGACCGCTGTGATTCTGGATATATTTCTTCTACTGTTGTTGAGCAGGTCTTTTGTTCTCTTTTGGTTGTAGTTTGGCCATAAGCTTCTGGATAGGACAGATGTTTCCAGCTTGGTCCATCTTTCGTTGGCGATCTTGAGGAAGTGATTGTAGATGTTATTTTTTACGAAGCCTAGTGGAGCCTGGATTTGTTCCACAACGAGACTATCGAGTTTGGATCCTTGTCTGGCTAGCTCGTCTGCTGCTTCGTTTCCGCTTATACCCGTGTGTCCGGGAACCCAGATCAAAAAGACCGGGCTCCGTTCACCTATAATGGATAGTTCCTTGCAGCAGCAATCGACTAGTTTTGACGTTGTAGTTATGGATGTTAGAGCCTTGATAACAGCTTGATTGTCTGAAAAAATTGCTATCCGCTGTGCTGGTTCTGTTCTGTTCTTAACTTCAAGACACACATCATATATTGTTAGCACTTCTGCCTGGAAAATGCTTGCAAGGCTTGGTAGCTTGAGTGACTTTGATATCTTCGGAGAAGATTCCAATTTTGAGGTTGTTAAGAAAATTGTCTACTTCGAGGAATCGTGAAGTCCACAAATGACATCTTGCTTGAATCGGCTTGCCAACCGCAGCTACTTCGGTGTTTCGAAACAATTTGGGTCAAAACTCCTGACTCGAAGGACCAAAATCATGCTCTACAAAACCATAAACCTGCCAGTCTTGCAGTCTTTGGAGAGGAAAAATGGACGATAAGCAGAGCTAATTCTTGACGCCTTCGAAAGAAATATTCTACGTCAAATATTTGCTCTGTCAGCGAGGAAGTCGAATGAAGGAGAGGGCATAACCGAGCTATAGGAAGAATGTGGACATAGGCTGGAAGGTAAAAATCTGTAGACTAAACTGATCCGGCTACATCGAGAGAATGAATACTGTGAACTCTCTCATAAGCGGAGACTGACGGTACCAAGAAATTTGTCCGGTTATGAGAGGTGTCCGCTTATGAGGGGTGTCCGTTAGGAGAGAATACACTGTACCAATCTTCTAGCTTAGAGAGTCTTCGAATCCAAGCCTGGTTCGAGAAGAAGATGAAGACCGAATCTGCGGTATCACGACGAAGGGATATAAGACAACTTGGTCTTGATGACTGAAGGAAGGGTGCCCGGGACCAAAAGCAATGGAAGGAGGTGGTTGACCAGGCTCAGCTCCACCAGGAGGCAAAGGTCTCATAAGTAAGTTAGTATATCGCCTCTGTGCAGAGTCTAGTCTAAGTCAAGTGAGGCGCCTATGAATCCAGAGTCAAAGATAGCTACTTCCTCGGCTCAAAAGAACCTTTGACTCTGAATCAGCCTGTGGTGCATACAGTGAGAAGGACCTCGGCTAACATGGCATGCAAGGCTGGAGACTACTAGCAATGGAATATGCTAGTTTGAGAGCGTTGTTTGTTAAGGTTCATCATGAATTGCAGGGTGCTGTGAAATAATGCCGAGTGAAATAACGCCGACTTTTGGAATCACTTTAGCAAAGTGAAATAAGACCAAAAATGGAAATTCGGTGTTATTTTGCTTTCACAAAGTGAAACAACTCCGAATTTTGGAATTCGAATTTTGGAATTCGGCTTTATTTCCCTTTTTTTCGGCATTATTTCACGGCACCGAATTGCAGTAGTAGAAGAATTTCTCGCCATTTGTTTGAGAGGAATGAAAGTTAATCAATTTTTCAGTGCCTTAAAGAGTAGTTCGTATCCACCACCTAAAGATTCTATTTTGCTGCCATATCAAAGACTGCGCTGCATTTAACTTTGAGGAGTCTAGGAGTTTATTTTTTGTTCAGATAATGCTGAAACGGTTGTTTTTTTTTCTTTTCGGAGGGTTTTTGAAACTCTCCTGGAGCACTCAGACTGATCCATTGTATTGCCAGGCAGCAACCTACCCCATCGCCGTTAATTTGATCCCAACGGCAAAAGGTGACAGGACCAGATTCGATTTCACTGGGATTCGAACCTGAGACCCCTCTAACTTGAGGCAGGCACTCAACCAACCGCACTATCCAGTCGTCCATTCTCAGGTTAGTGCGTGAAATGTTGAGATCGATGGCGAGTTGATGTCTGTGAATTGAGCCTCACACTCCCGGTCACAGCAGCCATATTCTCGTCTGTGCGCACCGTATGACGACGGGGGCAATGAGTGTTGTCCAGTCTCACGAACTTTTTGCACAAACTTGCGTACAGCAGTCAGCTTTAGTTTACATAGTTTTTGAGGACGGGCAACAACTGACGTTATCTTTTTCCTATTGGCAATTTGTTAGCTTTATCCTGGTGAAAATATAGTTCCAAGAAAACTGTTTGAAAGTGGTTAATTTTTGTAAAAATTTGGTGGAAAATATTTTAGAGAGAGACACAATTTATGAAGCTAACAGAAATGGAAATCTGTCTTAAATAGTTTTCCATTCGTAATACCTTAGGTAGGTAAGTGGGTAGATGGGCGCAAGCCACGCCTCACTTAGGTCCTTGAGGACCCATTGTGATGCAATTCGTAATTCGCCACATTCAACAACATTTTTATCGGCTCTCAACCATTTCTTCGTCATGTTCTACAACCCCATCCAAAAATAAAGTTGTAGTCCATCCTTTGAAACACCCTGTACTGCGCCAAACCAAATGTACAAAGAACCTTCTTTCAAAGCGAAAGTCACTTCGAGTTCTTCCAACATTCGCAGATCCCGATTTTTCACTGTGGCGCTTGCTACAGCCTGTAATGAAGTCCAGTGATGAAACGTACAAATTTTGGACCACCCTTTTACTCGTTGAATGTGTCAAAAGGAACGAAACGACGAAAGCGGTGCTTGGATACACAACAAATGATTAAACACCCTCCTCCTGCTCAAGGCTAGTCTCATCTGCCGATTTTGCAAGACTGGCCTTGAGCATCCCGACTTGGAAACTCACAAAATCACTCACGGGTACATATGAAAACACTGACCGTATCTAAATGGATCACAATCCATCTGAACACCCCTGCCACCCATTCACAGCCACATTGGCAACAAGAAAAAACGAATTATCTCCGATTTAATCGGCAATCACTTCCGTTGCCAGCGGGCAGCAGTAATCCCCTCGTTCTTACATAACTCTCAAGCACAAGCTCCGTAAACTTCTCCTCCATTCAAAATCGTCGCCGGTCGCCGAAAAGGATAAAAGCCGCTTGAAAGCCAAGTTTGGAGAAGCAACAAGATTTCGTGTCAATAAGCCACTCCAAGAAGTCGTATCCAAAGCCGCACCGATCTCTGATCTCCTCCACGCGTAAGTTATCGATTTTGACACACACACGCATGCGGCACACTGACGCGGGGGAAAGCACATCATTATGCTAATCTCCGGCTAAACACGCTACCGAGACATTCAATCAATCAACGCAACAAAGTGAAGCCGTCCATTCCGGCCGCGCTGTGGGTGGACTGCTGCTCGCCTCAAGATCCATTCGATTGGCGAGCGCGCGCTCGGACGTGGGCTCTATCGGGGCTAACCTCGATTTTCGAGAGATTATTGGGTAAAATTAAAAGACATTCCACGTTCGGCCGTGCCACCAGTGGGCACCCTCGACCGCTTCGATGAATTGCAAGCCGAATTTAATTATGACATAGAAACTGGAGCTACTTAGTCACGAGATATTTTCCGTTTGATGTCGGGCTCTGATTTGGATAACTGACATCAATTTGGCACGTACTTGGCGCGGTGCGGCAAACTTTCTTTGCGGCACAGTGTCGAGAGCCCTCGACGGAACACAATAATCAGAGGAGCTGCTCACCGAGAGGTGCTGCTGGCCTGATGTCCCACAGTCCCACACGGACGAGTGTTTGGCGATGAATATTTTTGGTTATTTGGCGAAGTGCATATTTTTTTTTGACGGGACGACGAGTGGATATGAGGCCAAGAGCTATTGATGCGCAGACGATTGAGAGGTAAGCATGCTCTCGAGATGGAGTCCTGACGTTTGTCAACTGACTTGTTTGCAATCTGCGGATGTCGAGGGTAAATGAAATGTTGTCTGTTACTGGTGTTGCTTGGCGATTTCACTGTTGTCTGTTCAGGAAGATCAGAGAAAGTCGGGCCATGACAAATGTGTGCGGCTCTTTGAAATTTGGATAACGTTTTCGACCAAACGCAGCCAGAAGGGCACAAGGAAAAATCGATCATTACTCAACTGGAGACGGGATAGAACTCAAGGCGCGTGCAGGCGTCTTTCCTGCGGGCCTGTAACTTTCTTGCCACATGGCCCTGGGAAAAAGTAGCTTAGTCGAGCTGAGATGATTGCCTTGCTGCAGACTTTGGATCACCTAAATGAAGGTCATCCAGCGGGAAGAATGTTTTCATCGCACTGGGCAATCAGGCAGTGATCAGACGCATGAAACAAACATCAGTACATCATTGGCTTTACAGTGCTAAAACTAATTGAGCGCACATCTACTAGCAATGGCACACTTTTTGTTTTTTGTCGGATGTTTTTGTAACACTACACTGGAGCACTCAGACTCCATTGTACTGCCGGCAGCAACCTACTTTTAATGGAATTTCCGAAGGAAGACCAGCAGGCGCTTCTGTGATGAGGAGCCTGCATCATCAGCTCTCACCTCATCAGCACCGAATAACTGCCACCTGATCCGAGCAAAGACGGGACAATGGCAGAGGAAGTGCTCTGCAGTGCCATCATCTTCTTCACAAGCGTCGCAGAGGGTTTCATCCCTTAGGCTAAGCACACTTAGGTGGTTGGCGAAGGCTTAGAGCCCCGTTAGTACGCCGGTAAATTGTCTGCAATCTTTTCTGTTAAGAGATAACAAGAAAGCCGCGGATTTCTTACAGACGTTGAGGAGCATGCGCTTGGTTTGTCTACATCCTGGAGAGTCATGCCACCTGCGGTTGTGCTCTCGAAAAGTCCAACTATCGATTGAAGCCCTAACCAAGAACGCAGGCAGTCCCAGCGTAGGTTCAGGTCCTGAGAATGCCTCATCTGATCCTCGCCTAGCAAGTTCATCGGCGATCTCATTTCCCGTGATCCCGTGGTGCCCCGCGACCCAGACAAGTCTTAGCGAATTTAAGCTACCAAATGACGCACTTACGAGTACTTGGGTACCGGAATGGATCGAATGCAATTAAAAGACAGACTCCCCAGCAGAGCAAGGATCTGCTTCGGAGCTAGTTGGTCCAAAACCATTTGCTGCTTTAGGTATAAGAATGGTTGACCATCTGATCAACAAATGTGCCATGATGGAACACCAGATAATGTGGTCAACCATGAAACACTAAAAATACCCACACGAGACTTGCTTGTGTAGTTCACGCACAAACTTAGAAAAGAGCTCTAATCAGTGAACTAAGTGAACTAATTCACAATGTGATCTTATTTTAGGTCATTTATTTCAGTAGTTCAACAAACTCTGGCATTTCTTACCCTGAATACATGGAATTCAGTAAGAATAACTGATCTAGACGGCGGAGTCATCGGTCCATATTTCTTTGAAAACGACGTCGACCGTCAACGGCGAGCGATATAGGTCGATGATAATAATAAAAATAATGGCGGCGCTACAGTCCGAGGTGGACCTGGGCCTAGCTTCTCAGCAACCACTCGCGTTGTGCGTGCTATTGATCTCTCACGAGTGGAGGGGGATCTACAGTTAAATGCCGACTCCGAACGGTGAGATTAAGAAGCTATTTCTAGACAATTATACTCTTTGAGCATTGTCAGTGACTCGAAAGAGGTGGAGCCGTAAAAAAATATATGGTGTTTTTTCTTTTCGAAATTCGATCCTTAGACCTCGAGCGTAGGAGTCGACACATCTACGACACGTCGACACTACGCCACGGCGCCCATCAATGATTGCCAACTTCTTTTTGCCTGAATTAGATGATATGGAGGACGGCGCGACTCTATGTGCCATACAGCTCACGCCGCATAGGAAATTCTGCACGAGCGATTCGAGGGCACGGTCATCTCACGTGGAGGTGATGTGAACTGGTCACCGAGATCATGCGATATGAGCCCGTCAGTCTTTTTCCTGTGGGGTTTTCTGAAGTCGTAATTCTATGCGAATAAGCCACAAGCCACAGCGGCTCTCAAAGCCAACATAACCCATGCCATCATTTGAATTCAGCCTGATTAACACGCCAGAGTCAAGCAAAAATTTGACATTTCGTATGCTATAGAAACCGGACAGACATTTGAACGACGGCCCTTCAAATAAATGAAAACTTCCAATGATACTTCACACATCCTTCATTTTATTTGAATTTAAAGATAGGAATCGCTTAATGAATAACCTTTTGACTTCAAGGCCGCATACGCGTGTATAAAGACGACCTATACAGCAGCATGTTTAGTTTTGACTTTCCTGCCCAACTCGTACGGTTGCTGATGGATGATTCTCTCTGCTCCATTAAGGTCGGTAGCACATGACTGGATGGCGTAGTTGGTTAAGAGCTTGTCCCAAGGTCCCAGGTTTGAATCTCAGTGAAATCGAATCTGGTCCAGTCACCATTTGCCGTTGGGATCAAATTAACGGCACTGAAGTAGGTTGCTACCTGGCAGTACAATGGACCAATTTTGAGTCTGATTAGAGTTTGAAAAATCCCGCGAAAAAAACAACTTTGAAAGCCTGTATCAAAAGGAGTGCCATATGGTCCAAAATGTGAAACTGAGGGGTATGTCACTGTTTATTCTGTAGTCTGTCACTAGGATCTAGGTTCCTAAGTAGGGATTAAACTTTTACCATTTATCACTTGTTCCGATTTCCCCATTCTTCTCTTAATGAGTTTAAGCTGTTTTCAAGACAATCCTCTCATCGCTGCGCACTATTCATCGCGAATTCGTATCGGACAGGTCTTCCTCAGGTATCTCTGTATAACCACAGGCCTTAATTTGTTTCTAAGCAGACTAGGACTTTAACCAGTTCCTCTAAGTCTCATTAAAGCTCTGTAAAGCGACAACTTTTCAAAGGCTTCCGCTGCAAGTGACGCGGTGGCTGCAAAAATAAGATAACAATCCGACTGTTCCAAAGTGGACTCAACTTGTTGCTCTACAAAGCTACCATTTAAGACTTCCCTCAACTGAGTGTCGCGCTTCATTTCCTTATTCCACAAGGAAGTCAAATTGGTCTCCATCGTCACCCGGCATCCTCTTCCCCCCTCTCGCTCCTCTCTCTCTGTCTCTGTCGACAACTAGATAACAACATTCCAACATAACCCATACACCATTGATAGATATTTCTTCACTCTGCACCTTCAATCAAGCCAGAGCTAGAGCGCAAAATATTTATGTACCCCAGTGTGTCCGGATCTAATGCGAAACCGCGAACAGCAACACCACCGCGGCGCACCATGCCAATAACACATTTCGCTTCGCACTGCCTCTGCCGCTGCATCGCGTCTCACACACACACCCAGCATCGCACCGCATTGGCAACCATCTCGTGGCAATGGAAGATCTATCAGAGGAGAGATCCATTGACAGGTTCAGGCCGGCACACGGAGCAGAGCATCCAAGCCGCAGCCAGCGATCGATATATTTATTCACACTAAACCGCACCATAAATAAGGTAAATTGTCCCAATGGACATCGCACCACGTCGTCGGCCGCAGTCGGCCGTCGTTTGGCACTTTCATGAGTCCATATGATCGCGGGTTGTCCCGGCTCCCGGCTCTCCCCCGCGCGGCAACACCACCGCAGTGCGGCGGCGCACTAATCCGTGGTCTACGCTCGGTACTTCGTCCACCTCCTCCTCCTCCTAGACAAGGAACAGGTTAACTGAATGGAAAAACATGCTCAGCTGTCTTGCTCATGTCATCCGGATTAGAGGCTTAGTGACAAGTGTCTGGGTGTATTACATTAGGGTATCGTGTTTGTATCTGCCCTCCCCCCGCCGTGCGAAGAGAGGCCTTCAGCTGGAAGAACGCGCATTAATCCATCGCACGGATGGACGGCTCGGGATATAAATTAGAAAATGGTGTGTGGACTATTGGGCTCCATCATTCAGGTGTCCCCCCTTTTGTCCGGGGAGCGCTTTAATTGATCGAAAGCACGCCGCGGGGCATCGGAAATCGATTTGTTTATCCATTGGTGCGGTGAATCCTTCGGCGGACTGGAAATGGTAAACAATTCACGTCTATTATAAAAGTTACAATTCCAAATGACAATCCAAATTTATATTCTCGCAGACGTTGCAGGCAGGGATACGCGAGTACGCTACTGTTCGCGGCTCACCTCAAAGGACAAAGGACCATTGTTTCGGTTCGGTAGCTACCGGTGGCGGTGGCTTTCATCTTTTGACTCGGCGAAAACGAAAACGGTGCAGTGCCGAGATGCTGCTGGAAGGAAAAGGGTTTCCTTTATCTCTCGGGGTTCCCAAGTGAATTACCGCCGCGCCACGCCGCCTCGGTATGAAAGAGATTCAGTTCAGCGCTACTGTGAGCGTGCGCGCCCGTGTGCAATTCCTTTCATGACACTGCTGGTACTTATTTCATCGACGAAATCGGCATCGGCAACGACCTTCTAGCTCGACGGCGTCGACCGAACGACCGGAGGGGGGGAGGGATATCGCTCACTAGTATGCAAACAAGGCTGATGGGGTCCCCCCCTCCCGAGTCGGCGAAATTATATGTCCATTCGGGAATGATGACATCCACTGTGCTACTGTGCGGCGGTCGCTGCGCCAGTTCGCCATTTTGATGCCGCCTCTGGGGAGTTGGGGACTCGGAGCGTAACTTTATGGAAATTTACCTAAAATGGTGATCATTTATTTTTTCGTTCGGGGCATACTCGTTTTTTTGTTCGGCGGAGATCTGAAGTCGCGTATAATTCAAAATGTCTATTGGGATGCTCCCGCTCGGGTGCTTTCCCCGCCTCTGCGGTCGGCCTTTAGCTCTGGGGAGAGATGATGACGTTTGAATGAGATTTGTGCGAACGGGAACTTAGGATAGAGGCACGTTTCGGACTCGCTGTAATGACGGTATGTGGGGGCAATTAGTGCGGGGGTCTAATTAAATGTTCGCATGGAGACGGAAGTTGCATTTTGTCACGTGAGTCTAGTCAACCACTCCGACCCAAATTGTGGATGAAAATGTTTTAGATTTTGTCCACGCGATGGAAGAAGAATGGGGACGCTATGACCTTCTTTCTCTGCCCCTACTCAGTTTTTTGTCGGTTTTGGTTTATTTTTTTCTACAATTCCTACGATTTGCTGAAGTTGGTAAGTAGATGTAAGTGGCTTGGGAAGTGCACTAAGAACACAGTTGATTATTTGTGGCACCACAAAGATTGATTGGGATCAATTCATTTGTCAATTTGTGTAAGTTAGATGAAAGGGAATGGATTCACCCTCGATAGACAAAAGCAAAATCGCATTGCCGCCCACGCTCATCGCCGATCAATGAATATCGAGAACGATGCTTTATTCGACGAATGAAGAGTTAATTGAAATCTAACTGATATGGGATAAGCCTCTTAGGGGCTCTTGTTCAGTGAATCAGATTTTTCACGTAATTTGTGGAACAATTTATCTGGATTACAGGCACGCCATCGTCTTTGAATATTTAGGTGCTAAATGCCTTTGTTAAACTTGATGTAAGAGGTAACAGGTGTCAACCTAACATTAAAGACCCGATCACAAACCAAGAGAACTTATTTAGGCGGCAATGCAATGTGGAAGCTCGTACGTTTGAGGACGACTGGATGGTGCAGTTGGTTAAGTGCCTGCTCTAAGTTAGAGGGGTCCCAGGTTCAAATCCCAGTGAAAGCAATGTTAATACGCTTTTATACGGTTTTTCAAATCTGGTCGTTAGGATCAAATTAACGGCACTATCACTGGAGCAATCAATCAGTGGTAGTAATCTGTCTGTTGGGTATCACAATGGACCAACATGGTCTAAGTGTGCTGGGGAATTCACTAGCAGCCCCGTAACCTAACCTAACCTAACAGTTGTACTCTCGTGTTGTTCTTCTGTAGTAGTCCTATAATTTTAGCCTTATAGCCTATGAAGGGCCATTGCCTAAATTCTGCAGCGTGTGATGATACTATTATCCTCTCACGTGCTGAGAGGACCTACGGTTTTATGCCGACTCCGAAGGGTTAGTAGTCTCCTTCCTCGTAAAGCTGGAGCTGGAGCGCAGTTGGTTAGTTGTCTGCCCCAAGTTAGAGGGGTCCCAGGTTCGAATCCCAGTGAAATCTAGTCCAGTCACCATTTGCCGTTGGGATCAAATTAACGGCACTGGAGTAGGTTGATACCTGGCAGTACAATGTCTGAGTGCTCCAGTAGTGTTTCAAAAATCCTCCGAAAAAAAAAAAACTGAGGAGAATTTTACACAAAGATCTCGGATTATTCGCTTAAAAGATCCAATTGACTGAGCAATTGATGGCGTGTGACCATCCGCTTCGTTGTCGCTTCGCACTTAGGGCCTTAGAGCAGCTCGAATTGGACAACGATTTTGGGCGAAAAATCATCTTTTCTGACGAATCGCATTTTCATCTAGGCTTCTACGTTAACAAACAAAATTGTCGCATTTTGGGCTCGGAAAACCCTCACGTTATTGTCGTTGTCGAGAAACCAATGCGTCCACAGAGAACGACAGATTGACGCGGATTGTAGAGTGGTGACATCATTGGACCATTTTTCTTCGAAAATGAGGCTGGGAACAAAGTTTCAGTCAACGGTTGGCGTTAGAGAGCCATGTAAACCGACTTTTTTTTACTGAAAGTGAGGACATAGATTTGGACCACTTTTTGTTCATGAAGGATGACACACAGTCCATGCCACAATCGATCTTTTGCGCACCGAATTCCCAAATCGTGTTATCAGCCGTGTTGGCGATGTCAATTGGCCACCTCAGAGCTGGGATTTGACAACTTTGGACTTTCTTTTGTGGGAACCGTAAAGGACCGATGTTATGTCAACAATCCGGAAACGATTTAAGCACCTAATCAGCCAATATCGTCCAAGCAATCCGTGAGCTACAGCGCAAAACCATCAACAAGGTCTTCGACAATTGGGGTGACAGAGTGCGCTACTGCGAAGCCAGCCGAGGTGGGCACTTGAGCGACGTTGTATTTCATAATGTTATTTTTTTAGGTTTTTTGAAACAGTTCTGGAGCACTCAGACTCAAAACTGGTTCATTGTACTCCCAGGTAGCAACCTACGCCAGTGCCGTTAATTTGATTAATTTGGAGAAGGTTGCTACCTGGCAGTACATGGACCAGTTTTTTTCAAAAAAATCCTCCGAAAAAAATCTTACTAAAGAGGATTCCAGAATAGATCGGGTCCCGAGGCATCACGCCTATCACGCAGCGGTCCAATTCAACGTCGACCACGAGCTTAAGCAGCTAGCATGGTAGATATTTTGAGTGACGCCTGGTCTCATGATTGATGATAGTCTTCTTCGTGCCATGATCCTGTTTGGATTCTAAATCGGACTTGAAATTTTGGAGCCAAAGTTAGAAACCTCAAGTCGTTTCTCAAAGGCCTTCAAGCAGCTCTTAGACTGAGTCAAAATTTCCTCCGAAAGGACGAACGTCGACTGCTGCTAAGATTCCCAAAATCGATTTCCCCTCAATTTTGGTGACTCCCTTTTCATATCAGTCTTTCCACAATCGCGACGGTCGACAACGCACGTTCATCTTCTTCACTTGCATCCACCCATCCCCAAGCATATTTCGGCGAAATCAATAATTCCCATTCGTGGTCGTATCGAATGTCATAAGCCATCAATTGGTGATTATTCCGAGAGCAGAACAGGACTCTGACTTAATCGCCTCTCAACCTGTCCCTTCGCCTTGATCGAGCCCCACTCACTTATCTCCCGCTCGATACCCAATATTGGCTTAATTCCCACGACACACTGACATGAGCCCTCTGTGCTCCAGTCTGCCTGACGTACCATACTGACCGGACCAGGACGTCTCATAAGCCTAAGACGATAGGCTAAGATGAAGTTAAGAAGATTTTCGCTCCAACGCAAATGCACACACGTAGTGCACTGACCACAGCGGCGACAGGAGGAGGGGGAGAGCGAAGAAGTATACCACCGAGTCCCAAGAGTCGGCGACAAACGAGAGGACTCCGAACAACAAAGGCCATCCAAATCAAAACTCCAGTCTGAACTGAGTCTGATCCCCTCAAGTCAACGTCGTCTTCGTCTCACTGCATCGCTGCGGTGGTGGTGTGCAGCCGCGCCGTGGTGGTGGTGCCCTGAGGTAGGTCGTCATTTTAATCCCGCACCAGCGAATAATGTCGCTTTTTTCGGAATAATCCCATTCTCGGCTTTTTCATGTGTGCTCCGTATGCATCCCCCGGCTGTGTGCAGCACCAGCAGCGGGCAACAACAAGTGAATGTGTCGCACGGGTGTGTTGTGCTCCACTTAAGTCGGGTCCCTCCGCGCCAGATTCCTCGAATCAACTTGTGACGTTCCCAAGTAACCCGCCGCCCCGTCCATGCTCGTCAAAGTAATCAGTTCAGTCCCGAACTCACTCCACAGTCTGGCGGTCGTCCACCAGCCAAACAGCCGACCAGTCGGACCGGGTGTGTCCGTGTGTGCGCACGGATCTCTGGACCTGTCAAATTAAATGATCCCGAACTGTCTTTGGCTGACATATTTGTTCTCTGGGTTCTTATAAATTTCAATCCAAATTAAGTTGACATCCTCCCTGGCATAGTTTATAGGTGAATTAAGCTGTACATGACTCGTATATTCCCGCGGAGTCGTGGTCGCCGTTGTCTTCGGCGCGGTATTAGGCCGGCCGGCTTCCCCCATCCTCGGGGCGGATTCGGAGAAATATGGATAAAGGATAAGAACGTCAATTATTTTATAGAGCTGCACGTAAAGTAAAGCGTTCCCCGTTGTCTCGGCAGCATTTTCGGGACGGATAGACGGATATACTCTCCCGGTGGATCGGTGATTGTTATATTGGTGATGTGACATCGGTTGAAGGGATCTGGGTTCGGGTCTGGCTCTTGGTCATTTGTGTTTGCGGAGAGTAATGATGAAGTACACAGGAAATGGACATGCTGTCGGTTTGCCCTGAATGACTGTTTCTGATGCGTGTAGGGCGCTGGGACAATGGGACGGTTGTTGGTTGGCTGCTAGAACGAATCCATTCGCTTCGGTGGGTCGGTCGTCCCTCTCGAGGCGGGGGAATTCAAATTTACGCAAATGAATTACATTGTGGATGGTTAATTGGACAATTTGATTTGTTTTGGCCTTCAAATTGGACGACATGGACGATTTCGTATTCACTTTTTCTGCGCACTCTGGAGCTGATGCTGGTCTTCTTCAATGTCTGTCTGTCTTGTGGGCTGTGAGTTGCATGAGTCTAAGAATGATCGAGTAATCTTAAGTGGACTTAGAAGGACTGTCGCTGTGTTTGGTGTAAGTTAAGGTTGAAATTCGACGGGAGTTGGTTTTCATTCCAACAGGTTCGCTTCAAAACTGAGTCTTGGCAGTGAAGACTAAGTCAGACAAGTCACCGTTTTCGTTCTACATTTGGCTGATGTTCTAAACCCTTCCAAATGACACCCGATTCTTCTCGAGGTCATGTGCCCGTTAAAAGTTAAAAGCTTGTCTAAAACTCTTCCCCCGGGACATTACCAACGAAGCGGAAATGGCTGCACACTGTGGCAACTTGAGGGGCATCTGTGCCGCCACATGCAAGCTGTGTTGCAATAAATCAATATCCACTCCATCTTTGAAGGACAAATATGGGACCGCTTCAGAACAACAACAACTAAATCCATGGAAGAAACTCTTCGCTAAAAGATTATCCAGAAGTATCTAGAAGAGTATCCCATTTCCACCTTTAGTTAGGGCGCAAAAATCACATTAGGCAAGTCCCCAGAACTCGTCCAACAGTTCTCGAGACCCGCCTGAGCCCCTGAGACTCTGAGATCGTGAGACTTTGAGAAGCAGAGACCCTGAAAACCTAAAACCCTGAGGCCCTGAGACCCTGAGACCTTAGAGACCCTGAGACCCTGAGACCCTGAGACCCTGAGACCCTGAAACTCTGAAACCCTGAGACCTTGAGACCCTGAGACCCTAAGACCCTGAAACTTTGAAATCCTTAGGCTCTGAGACCCTGAGACCCTGAGACCGTGAGACCCTAAGACCCTGAGACCATGAGACTCTGAGACCCTGAGACCCTGAGACCCTGAGACCCTGAGACCGTGAGACCCTGAGACGCTGAGATCCTGAGACCCTGAGACCCTGGGACTCTGGGACCCTGAGACTCTGAGACCCTGAGACCCTGAGACCCTGAGACCCTAAGACCCTGAAACCCTGAAACCCTGAGACCCTGAAAACCTGAAACTCTGAAACCCTGAGACCCTGAGACCGTGATACCCTGAGACCCTTAGACCCTGAGACCCTGAGACGCTGAGATCCTGAGACCCTGGGACCCTGGGACCCTGGGACCCTGAGACCCTGAGACCCTGAGACCCTGAGACCCTGAGACCCTGAGACCCTGAGACCCTGAGACCCTGAGACCCTGAGACCCTGAGACCCTGAGACCCTGAGACCCTGAGACCCTGAGACCCTGAGACCCTGAGACCCTGAGACCCTGAGACCCTGAGACCCTGAGACCGTGAGACCCTGAGACCCTGGGACCCTGAAATAAGAATCCAAGCGAGGATGTCAACAAATTCTGCTTTTGTGCAAAGATGGAGGTGCACAAACTGATGTCTTGTCTCGTGTACACAAGCCCCGCCACGCTTACTACTCACCTGGCCACGTCTGGGGGTCCAAACGGATCTCCGATTTTCCAAAGCTTCAAATTCATTCAATTCCAACGTGAAATTCGTACTGCTTTACGGATGCGAGACTTGGAAGACAAATACCATAACTGTTCGCAAGCTTCAGGTCTTCGTCAGCAATTGCTTGAGACGAATCCTGAAAGTCTTCTGGGCGGAATGGATCACGAACAAAGATCTTCACCAAAACCCATCGCAGCAGGAATCCAACGTCGAAAGTGCAGCTGGATAGGTCATACCCTGCGTAAACCGGAGACGGATATTACCTGGACCCCACAAGGAGTGCGTAGTCGAGCTTGTCCACACTTAATTTGGTGGCGGAACGTGAAGAAGGAGTATCGGCGGACCTGCAAATCCTTGTCGAAAGTGACTAGACTGGCCCAAGACGAAGGCGCGTGGAGATCGTTTGCAGAAGCCTTGTAACCGCTATGTGCTCCATAGGAGCAACCTCTTCCACCACAGTCCTTCTCTTTCACGCGACACAGCCCCGAAGCAGATGCTAGTTGATGTCTGAGTCAAATTGAAAGACTTCATTCCGCATTTCCAGTTCCCCAGACAGACCCTTGGTCACAAGTCACAACCAATCAAGCATCGAAACCAAAAAAAAAACGAAGTTGTTACCAAGAACAGACGATCTTCTAATGGAAATCGCCATCTCAACGATGCAAAGCTCGTCCCCTCCCGTTTCCCATATCGGACACAACACCGTCCAATCGAGCACATCCATCATCCGATATACTACATCATTCCTCCTCCGGTGAGAACCAAAAAGCGCATATCTCGAATTATCACTGTCAGAGGGACACACACAACAACCAGAGATCTCAACTCCTGATTCCCTTTGAATCAGTCCCAGCACACCGCAACGCCTCGTTTTTGTGCCTCGACGAGTCCACTCCAGAGATTCCCACTCGCCATTCAGGTTGTCCTGCGCACACACCTTTCAGGCCTTAATCAGCTTCTGATTTTCAGTTTTATAGAACCATATCGCATCCATCAATAAATTTGAAGTATGTGCCAGGCAAAGAGAGCGAGAGCTGGTCTGGAAGGATCCGCCGGTCCTCAGACCCAACAGCTCCACAAGAGGCTTCACGTTTTGAAATTAAAATTTTATAATGAACTCTGGGCTGCGGGGGCAAGGGACGGGGCTGCCCTTGCCATATACCAACTGTGGGCATCTCTCTCGGCCCATCAAATAGATCCGAACCACCGATAAACGGTTATCGATGGATACCAACAATAGGTAGTGTTGTGCACTTCAAAAGCGGCTTTTTGTCGATATCCCCGCGGCGAGGTTGCAGCTACCGGCGGTGGTGTTGTTACAGCGGGCCGCGATAAAAATTTCCTTGTGTTGTGGCAATATTGTGAATCAGCGGCGACCAGCGGATGGCTTGAGAATTTTATTTAATTGGTCTCGCGTTGCAATTCATTTAGATGGTGATTGGATCTGTGATCGGTGGTGATCTCTGTGCCAGTGCAGCTCATTTCGGATGCGGTGCGGATAATCGATACGTTTGCTCTGCTTTTCTTTTATTTTCGTCTTGTTCCTGTTGTCTCTTTTTTCTGTCCCCTGCTTCGGTGATGCTTTTCGCTGAACTGTGAATTATTTGTAATATTCTCGGGGGACTTCATGGCAATCCTTGTTTCACCATGAAATGGTGTGGGAAAGGTGTTGCAAGCGGCCCCATCACTTTCAGTTTGGAGCGAAAAACTGCTGTTGTCTGAAGTGGGCATGGAAGTTTGAACACTTTTTTTTCGTTTGTTTTCGTTTTGGATGGACTTTAGCGAACTCAAAAGGCCGTGGGATGTGCGTTGCTGGCAGCAGTGGACATTTTGGGCCTCTAATAGTTAATGTTGGCCTCGTATTGGAAGTACGGACTAAAGAGTGCCTTAAATTTCTATGAACTTAGAATACCAAAAGAAGACGACAGCGTGGTAAAAAAGTAATTCTTCCCGAAACATATTTCCCTGAGAGTATTTCACTTCCTTACCGACAATTTGCCTCGTAGTTTCTGTCAAAATAGGGTACTCGCGACTCGTTGCTCCAAAGAAATTATGTGCATAGTACCCAAGATACGACAGGCGAAAAGACATCAACGAGATAGCTGGCCAGGCAGAAATTGCAACATGTCGGTAGGGTAGGATTACGTTTTGTATTCGCTCCGTATTTGAAGTACAGACTAAAAGCCTGTGGCACCTTTGTATAAAACAGATAAAAAAAATTTAAAACGGGATCGTAAAATTGGCACAAAAAATCAAAAAATATTTTTTCACGAAAAATCTGTCCCTAAGTGAAGTTCACTTCTTTATCCACCGGTAAGTGCCCAAGGAATTCCAGTAGAAGGCATTCACAGATTGGTTGATACAGCGAAAGGGAAGTGTAGCACAACAGCACACAAGACACGATAGACGAAAAAAATACATCAACGCATTTGCAGGCAAAAAATTAATCATGTCGGTAATGTAGGGTTTGTGTTGTTTAAGGATCTTGGATTCCAAAATGAAAAAAAAAAAAATACAAAAGCCCATCGTGATGGTCTTGTTATTGGCTACATTCAAAAGATACCGTTATGCCGTTATGTTTTGAATACTATTTCTGTCAGCTATTTTGAATGAATCGCGATATATACGGTGTCTTAGTCCACATACCAGCAACAAAACGGTGAATATTCGCTTCCAAGTGATCCAAGATTCTGCGGTACATCGTTTTTAACTAGCGACCTTACATTAACAGTTTGTCCCATTTCCGATGAGACTGGTATAAATTAACAGCCAAATGCAAAATCTCTGTTTCATCTAGTTAACTTTTCAGACAACATTTTTTTTTAACTTTCTACCGAGTTTCGTGTAGCATTTTCATAGTTATGACATTACGGAGATGAAGAGATGCTATGGCAGGAATGATATCGAAAGTTTTCTCAGAGGGTGACACTTTTATCGTGCACGCGTAGTGGGTAGGTGCGTCGACTCCTACGCTCGATATTGTCGGTTCGATTCCCGGAAAAACACCAAATATTTTTTTACGGCTCCACCTCTTTCGAGTCACTGACAAGTCTCAAAGTGTATAACTGTCTAGAAATAGCTTCTCAATCTCTGTAGGTCCCCAACTCGTTAGAGAACAATAGAACGCACAACACGAGTGGTTGCTGAGAAGCTAGGCCCAGGTCCACCTCGGACTGTAACGCCGCCATTATTATTATTATTATTATTACTATTATGACACTTTAATCGAACGGATATAAAGTTCGGACAGAAGCCTTACGGGGCGAAGGTGGTCAATTTGTAGTACTTTCGCAGTCAATACTGAGAATTTAGAAAAATTATTTTTGCACACTGTTAAATTGCGATGAAGACACAAATACCGCTGGCAGCCACTCATGCCACTCAACGCAAGTCTGTGTCTATCGAGCCTAAGACGAAAACGAAATAGCGAGACTGAAGTCTAACAATGCTGCTGGGTAGATGAAATGTTTGCAACATTTAAAGCAGCAGTAGATGACATGGTTGGGCGCATGCTGTAACATAGCGTGGGAGGAAAGCACGCCCGGCGAGTGGAATCTCAGTATCGTTTGCCCGATTCACAAGAAAGGAGACCCATTTGACTGCATCAACTATCGAGGGATAAGTCTCCTTAACATCGCCTATAAGATCTTTTCTGCCATTCTGTGTGAAGGCCTTTCGTCACCAATCTGATACGTCCGATTAGTGTGGTTTTAGGCCAGGGTAGTCCACCATCGATCAAATCTTCAAACTGCGGCAGATCCTGGAGAAGACCAAAGAAATGCAAATTGACACACATAACTTATTTGTCGATTTGAAGGCCGCATATGATAGAGTGCATAGAGACGAGCTATACAACGCCATGTCTAGTTTTGACATTCCTGCCAAACT
The DNA here is from genome assembly GCA_930367185.1 of Myathropa florea. NCBI lineage: Eukaryota > Metazoa > Arthropoda > Insecta > Diptera > Syrphidae > Myathropa > Myathropa florea. The sequence goes on along the minus strand of OV884002.1, from coordinate 131,358,846 downwards.
CGTTAGACTGAGCAGGATGATGATGCAGAACTCTCGTTGTTCCATCAAGGTCGGTAACGAACTCACCAAGACCTTCAATGTCAAAAAAGGTTTTAGATAAGGCGACGCGCTGTCATATGGCTTTTTCAACATCGTTCTTAAGAAGAAGTCCAAAACTCACTGGTCAATATAAGAGGCACGATCTTCCAAAAGTCAGTACAACTGCTGGCATACACGGATGACATTGACGTGATTGAGTGAACACAATGAGCGGTTTATTAGGCGTTTCCTTTCATTTAAACGGAAGCGTCTGGTGGTAAACGATGGCTAAGCAAAGTATACGATGTAAATATACCCAGAAAGGACTCATAACATCGACGACTTTCCCGGACCATCGCAATGGGTAGCTATAACTTTGAGGTAGTCAAGAGCTTTGCCTACCTCGGCTTTGCGGTAAACAGTACCAACGACATCAGTACCGGGACCAAATGCAGAATACCTCTTGCCAACCGTTGTTTATTTCAACTCTCGAAGCAATTTCTGGAAAGACCAGGCGCAGAGCATATTCAAAATCTATGAAGAGGGTCTTAATCTTTTCTAGAGGAGAGTTCTACGTGCGATCTGTTGACCTGTTAGTGTTAGAGAACACAATTCAACCGCAAATTATACTCCGTATATTGTCATTCACGAACGGCAAAAGACGATGCGAAATTAAAGGCCTAACTATAGTGGCCACAGTGGCGTATTGGCTAAATGCGTCGAAGCCTTCGCACTAGACTTTCGGTCTAGTTTATATTTCCAGCACACACAACAATTTTGAAATTTCACAGCTCACTGCGAATACACCGAAATGGTACTCTGTGATCATAATAACCGCTTCGTTCAGTTTCGTTAAGTTCGTTCACTTTTGTCTAATTATGTGCCAATTCAATTGCTCTCTGCATACGTAAATGACAGTTGGTGTTGAATTGAATTGAAAATATTTGCTTATTTTTAGGGACTCTCATCGGCGTCATCACAAGGCATTGTGCTACATACGCTTCAAGAATGAGATTCCTTCACAACGGCTTTTGCAGAAGCTGCAGAAACGAAGAAGAAGAGAAGAGCAAAATACATATCCTCTCCACTTGTAGCGCTCTCTCCTCCCGCAAGAAAAACACCTTGGAGTCTTCTTTTTCAACGACCTAAGTGAGCTGGATACCGTCGGGATAAATCAACTTAAATGCTTCGTAATGAGCACCAAATGGTTCGATAGATAGGCGATACCCGATCTGCGTGGGGCTATGTTGGTGTAAGTGAGACTGTTATCCTTCAGTCGGCAACCTGTACCTAACCTAACCTACGGCAACTATGGACATTTTGAAATTTGCTTTTCGTTTGGTTCTGAAATAAGCTTAAGTTTCCTTAAGTCAATTATGGTTGGATTGCATTGCGATTCAGAAAGACAACTCCGCGAGCAATCTTGTTTGTTCCGAGTCAACAGTAGCAAGGACAGCAATTTTTTGGCTTTCAGCCTCTTTTGTACAACCAATTTATCTGAAAACTGGCCTGACCTTAGGCACCTGCCCTTCTTTGATCTTTGAGACTTCTAAAACCCAAAGATGAGTTGCGTCTACACTTCAATAAGAAACAGATGACATCACTTTCTTAGTAATTCCTGAAGAATAAAATCACAGATCAAAATATCCAGATATTCCAACTCAGTACCCGGTTTGAGTGAAGTCAAATCAAAAGACCACATGTCCGCAAGTCAGTCGAAAACACTTCTTAAGCCAATTATCTCCGAACTATACGCAACCATTTCCTAACCGCAATCCGAGTCATACACAATAACGACCCATAAGCAGGCATTATCCGATAACGATCGGTAATTACTGCTAAAGCCGACCAAATGAGTTCCCATTTTCAAAACATCACCGCCAAAACCAATCCCGCAGGTCATACTCGAACAAGAGGCGGCCTCGCCGGGACTAACGACTTTCGCACGCAACCCGAGACCCAGAATCTATTTGCACAGCATCGACGGCCAGCAGCTACCTGACATCAATCAAACGCCTCACACATGTGCGAGAGCACCTTAATCTCTTCTCACCTATCGGCCGGCATATGTGGATCCTCGCACCGACTTACAATTGCAAATCCACTCCATTAATGAGGTCATCTGAAGAGGAATAGCTCTCCCTTTCCCTCTGAGGAGGCACGGACAATGGCCGACGACTCCTCGGACCATAATCACCGTCAGCATCGGAGTGACCATCATCGGCCGATCGGACGGCCACCGAAAATTGTATCTTTTTGGGCAAAATGAAAAGACCCCATAACGCGATTATTGTGATTATTGCCCGGCCGAGCAGGCACAAAACCACCGAGAGCGGCCGGCCCATATCTGCGGCGGCGACAGAGCGGTCCACAATCCAAACCCCTAATAACAATTCTCGATCATAACAATTCTGCACAGTCAGCCAGCACTGACAGCACGGCAGCAGCGGCAGAGGAGGAGATAGGGCACTTATTATAGGTTTATCTGGTCAAAGTGGAGAGGTCTTTTGTTCTTCCTCCTCCTTCATCCACACACACACACTCAAGCGCTCACACAGCGAACCAAACAACAATTGAAGCTGAAGAAAATCACCTGAAACGTAATAAAAGACGACGCAAGGTTCCAGGTTGCGGCTTCCTCGCCGGCTTCTGGTTCTTTTGGGCTGTCATCTCGCACAAAAGAGATGGGATGTGTATTACATTCGCCCCCGGGGCCCATTTGGGGGCTCCTTACCTGTGCCCGTGCTGTAATTACACGCGGAGAAAGAGAGGCACACCGGGGCCCGCCATAATGAGAGCAAATTCTAGAGCATCCGACTTCCATTCGACTCCCGTCCGACGTCGAGTGCAAAATAATTCTCAGCTTTCAACGTCGAATCGGAATAAGCCACATGGACACACACATTAAGTGCGAGTAAGTGCAAGCCTTCCTCCTCGACTCTGGCAGTCGCAGAAGATGCATCTCAGGGCATATCCATCCGACGGTGAGGTGCGGATGGCGGCCAGTGCCTGGGGGCTTGAGACGGTGGTGCACCCATCTGGGCACACCGTTCGTCGTCGTTCCCTGCGGAATGGAGTGGATTTCAAACGCACATTGTATGCCACAAATAGCCATCAAACGCGAATCGGAGCAGGGACTCTCTCTACAGTAGCAACGGTTGGAGTATCGTTCGCTGTATGTTTTAATTTTATAACCACTCTCGAACGTGTTATTATGTTGGGACGTGTGTCTGCCAGACGATTCATTTTCTGGGAGCACTGGGTGGATGGACTGCGATGGGGACTGGGTGAGCTGACCGGTGTGCGGAGAGAATGTACGCGAGTAATCAGCAGATACGATTAAAATTAGATGATGGGTAGGGTAAAGGATTTCATTATGAAGGAACATGGGATCCAGGTGGGGATTTGATGGAGTTGTGGAGCCTCGAGTGGGGCCTTGTGGTCGGGATAAGTTTTCTCTGCATTGGTATGTGATTGACCAGATTGAAATTATGTGGAACCTGATTGGAATCAAGTGGAGCTAAGAAAAGTCAAACAAAAAAGGCTGACAAAACTTTAAGCTAAATCGGAAGAACTAGCGTCATTCTATGTTTTATTTCTACACACCCTCCGTCTTCGACAGGCACATAGTTCGTACAAGTGTGGGACTAACATGTTCATAAAGTCGCTTTTAAAAGCTTTTGTCATTAAACAATTTCGCAAACGTATCAGCGATTCATGTTTCTCCGTAAGTCCAAGAGAGGCCATATCGATCGACCGCACTGACAGTTGAGTTCCTAGCAAAAATGACGTCTTAACTTTATCATTTTCGATACAAATCGAATGTTGGTATAAAAACATTCGTACGGTGGACTAAGCAAGTGCTAGAAAATGACAAGTACTGTAATAACAATAAAAACGTCGCACTTTTTTCTACGATCTGTTATGGCATGTTCAGTAGGCCAGAAGAGTTAGATACAAATCAAGAATTAATTTTTTGTATTCTTCTATGTTTTCTATGTTTTTTTTATGTCTTTCTATGTTTTGTTTATAGCTCAAATTGTTAGTTCGTTGATTTTCTATGTTCAGGTTCTAAATGAAATTGAATTTTCTGTATTCATCTATGTTTTCTATGTTTCCCTATGTTTTATCTATTGCTTTAATTACTAATTATTTAATTTTCTGTGTTCAGGTTCTGTACGAAATTGAATTTTCTATATTCTTCTGATTTCCATGTTTTTTCTATGATTTTTCAATGTCTTCTCGTGTTTTGTATGTACCTTAAATTACTATTTCGTTGATTTGTTATGTTCAGATTCTATATGGAATTAAATTTTCTGTATTCTTCTATGTTTTCTATGTTTTTCTATATTTTTTTTCTATGTTTTCCTATGTTTTTATAAATAGCTTATATCACTGATTCATTGACTTTTTCTGTTCAGGTTCTATATACAATTTAATTTTCTATAGTTTTCTAAGCTTTCTATGTTTTTCTATGACTTTTCTAGGTTTCCAATGTTTTGTCTATAGCTTAAATTACTAAGGGACCATATAGGTTATATATGAAATGTAATTTTCCGTATTCTTCTCTGCTTTCTGTGTTTTTCTATGTTGTCCTATATTTTGACTATTGTATGCACCTTAAATTACTCATTCGTTCATATTTATGTTCAGATTCTATATAAAATTTAATTTTCTGTATTCTTCTATGATTTCTATGTTTTTCTATGTTTTTTCTATGTTTCCTATGTTTTGCCTATATTTTAAATTACTAATTTGTTGACTTTTTATGGTCAGGTTCTATTTGAAATTTAATTTTTCATGTTCTTCTCAGCTTTCTATGTTTTTCTATCTTTTCCTATGTTTTGCCTTTAGCTTAAATTATGAAGACGTTGATTTTCTATAGTTAGGTTTTATCTGAAAATAATTTGTCTGTATTTTTCTATGTTTTCTAAGTTTTTCTATGTTTTTTCAACGCCTTAAATTGCTATTTCATTGAGGTTCTATGTTTATTTTATGTATACAAATGGTTGAAATGGTCAAATAAAGGTTGCAACTTCATTTTGTCGTAAATGCCTAAATTTTGCAAGTGCCTCCATTTGCACCTCAAAGCTCGTCAGTGGATTACCGTGATCTGGAATACAAACAAGAATATTCTCTATTTCCATATAGCAGATGCCACCCATCGCTGCACAATTGCAGCGCCCCCTACCACTCACCATCTCACAAGCCCAATCCACGCCTGTATCCAACACAGTAGTCCGTTTCCAATATAATAAACACATAACTAATATCAACCATCTGCAAGCGAGTAGCAAAGCGCTCAAGCATCATCACAATCATCTCAACGTCCCGCCATCCACCGTCGACCGCCCGCCAACGAACAACATCGCCACAACGTTGCAGCAGTAAAGATCATGCCCAACACCGGATTCGGTGTACACCCAAGCACCCTAAATACAGTAGAGGGACATAATAATTGCTTTTATGGTTTGCTCCAAATGTTATCCTTCGGGGGGAACCTCACTAGTTCGGCATACCAAGCGCTTACGATCATCTCCTCCACATGTGTGTGCGTTCGTGTCGCCGCTACCCCCGCCGTATGCAGCAGTCCAGTCGAGCCAGTCTTTGGACAAAGCGAAGAGCCACCGATCACTCTAATTTTCGCATAAAACGAAATTAAAGTAATTTCCAACCTAAGCCGAGCTCTTAAATAGTGAATGAACCACAAAACGTCCTTTACTGCGAGACACACACAAGCACACAGAAGCAGCAGCAGAGCAGAGCAGAGCAACAGTCGCCGCCAGAAGCAAGACGAAAATTACTCCTCCCGCGGCTTGATTGTCGACAGGCCGTTGATGAGTTTGCACCGGAGTTGTAATCAAATAATATACTATATACAACAGGCAGCGTCAAGCATCAAGCAGCACCACCAACCAGCAGCAGCAGCAGGGCAGTAGCATCACCGGCGTGGTAGTGTGCGTCACAAACATGGCCCACAGCAAGTTGCACCGCAGAAATCGCTGCAGCCGCTGCAACTACCTTATTTTCATAATGCACAGCAGATTGGAGATTGATTGAAGGCTATTAAACTCAGTAATTATTTATAAAATGCGAGCTCATTTCGCTGGAAGCCTGGAAGCAGACTTATCACTGCCTTCCATCTCTGTCGGTCGTCGTTGGTCGTCGTTGGTCGGCTGCGGCGGCGGCGTGCTCGTTGGGGTGCTCGTCGGGCTGGTGCCTCCTGCAAGCTGTGCCTCTCAGCTTCTGTGTGCTCCATTTTAATGTCTTGTCGTTCGTTTGTCTGTCCATCGTCGTCATCGTCATTTACTCATCCCAAAAGTGCCTGGTGCTCTCCTCCTCTGGGTGCCTTCGCTTCACTCCTCCTTCCAGTTCGATGAAAATGGGTTTCGTTTCTTCTTCTGCTGCTGCTGCTGGTTTCGTCGTCATCCTCGTCGTCGTCGTCGTCGTCGTCGTCGTCTTCTTCGTCTCACCGGGTAATTATTGTAATTTGTATCTGTAGAACGAAATGAATTAAGGGAATTACATGCAAACATACCGAGAGAGATAAAGAGTAAAAAGATAAAAAGATACACTTTTCGGAATGGAAACTCTGGAGTACATAAGGTGTGCTCGTTCGGTAGTACGTCCGTACGTACGTCCGTCTGGTGTTGCTGTAGCTATTCTCTGAATGAGATACGATCCCGGGATGTGGTGGCATGTTGCTGTTGGTCGGTGTGTATCTCTCTGGGAGATAAACTCGCATGGATTCTCATTTTTTTCGTGTTTTTTTGGTCATGGTCATGGTCAAAAATAATATTTTCTTGTTAGTTTCGTTGTCTTTGCGTTGGATTTTTTCATTTTTTTGGGAGTTTTTTTGTAATTTTTTATAATTGGAGAGGTGATTACCGCCGGGGGCTGTGGCTGTGTGGACGATGGTAGAATTTATTTTCATTATTAGGCAATTTTAGATATTTTTTCGAAAGCAATTTGGTCTTTTTTTTGGGGGGGGAGGGGGATTCTAGAAGGAATTGCGTGAAACTTATGATGGATTACATCCGAGCGGATCCCATTAGACGGTGGAGAAGGTATTTAAGGTAAGTGGTGACGGGTCTTGAGCCGGTTAAACGCTGGGAATTGTTCTGCCATGCTGACCGGATGGATGGGGTCTTGGGTCTTGGCTATTGAGCGTGTATCCGGTTTTTGTCTAATCACAGCACGATGTGTCCGTCGGGAGGTGTGGTTTTGCTATTTAAACGATCATTTTTGCCAAAACTTGACTTTATGGGAGTCTTGGTTGGAGGTCAGTTGATGAAGGCCTCATTTCTTGGGCAATTGCTCTCAAGTGACAAACATTTAATCTAAGCTGGCACGAGTAACGAGCGTCTGAATATTAGCGTGAACCTTCAATTACGCCGTGGCCTTGTTTCCGCACCGCCGGTGATGTGGTATGACGGGATGGCATCAGAGTACATCACAATTATTGACAGAAAATCACTGAAGCTCCTATGACAATCTGAAACCTCTTGGGTACATGGCATCGCGATGACAATCACCTAATAACCTAATAATAAAAAATGTCAATATCTAGATAGGCCTTAAGTAAAACTTTTGTTTGTTAAAGAAAAGTTTGCTGGCCATTCTGGCTCAAGGGATGGTCGAAGAGAGTGTGGTTACTCCATTCTTCTTCTTCTTCTTGGGGCGCTACAGTCCGAGGTGGACCTGGGACTCACACAACATGCCTCTCCAGCCAGCATGATTTTTCGCCAGCTGTCTCCATTTTCGCACACCAAGCCGGCCAAGGTCCCCCTCGACTTGTGTGCGCCACCTTGTTCGTGGACGTCCTCTGTTGCGTTGTCCCACAGGCTCAGAGTCGAAGACTCTTCAGGCCAGAGCTAAGTTGTCCATACGCTCTACATGGCCTAGCCATCTTAGGCGTTGGATCCGTAGACGCCTGGCTAGACTCATGTCGCTGTACAGCCCATACAGTTCGTGGTTGAATCTTCTCCTCCAAATGCCATCAACGCAAATAGGACCAAAGACCGCGCGCAGAACTTTTCTCTCGAAAAGACCAAGAGACTGTTCATCCGCTTGGGATATTGTCCATGCCTCTGCGCCGTACAGCAGGACTGGGATGATCAAGGTCTTGTATAGAGTCAGCTTGGTCTTCTGAGAGAGCGCTCTACTACTCAATTGCCTTTTGAGCCCAAAAAAACAGCGGTTGGCAAGAGTTATTCTGCGTTTGATATCGGTACTGAAGTTGTTTGTACTGTTTACCGCCGAGCCGAGGTAGACGAAGTCCTCAAACACCTCAAAGTTATAGCTTGCTATGGTGACGTTCTGGCCCAGTCGTCGATGTTATGCGTCCTTTCTCGATGACAGCATACACTTGGTTTTGCCCCGTTTACCGTCAGACCCATTTTAGCCGCTTCCGTTTCAATGCCAGCAAACGCATCATTGACGGCTCGCTGTGTTCGCCCAATCTCGTCAATGTCATCTGCGTAAACTAGTGGTTAAACAGACTTTTGGAAGATCGTGCCTCTTGTATTGGCCAGCCAGAGTTTTGCACGATCTTCTCAAGAACGATGTTGAAGAAATCACATGACAGCGCGTCGCCTTGTCTAAACTCTTCATTTACTTTTGCCAAATTCTCCCAAAATATTCCAAGTCTGATTCTATTCGTCAGAGATCGATTTGTTTCCCGTGACTCGTAAACACAGCGAATTTGCTATCATAAAACATATGGGTCCTTTTTATCATAATTCATCTAACGGATTGAAAATATTCAAAAAAGATTTACGCGCTTTGTATTAAGGAAACTGAGATGGTCCGAAGATTTACCTGATTATAGATCTACGAGTAGATGCGCTTTAATTGATCTAAAAACTTTAGAAAGTAGAAGAAAAACTCATAGCGTTCTTCTTATTAAAGACATACTCAATGGTAGGATTAAGTCTCCGGAGTTACTAGCTCTTATGCCTCTTTATGTCCCCGAGAGATACTTAAGAAATAGGAATGTTCTCTTATTGATTCCTTATCATAGAATGAATTACGGTTTAAACGAACCCATAACCCGTTGTTCCTTACTATTTAACTCAATCTATCATGAAGTTGACCCTCAAATGAATAGAAATATGTTTTAACAAATTGTATTGAATATTTTTAACAATCAATAATAATTAATTGTAGTCAAGAGATTATGTATCCATTGATGAATAAATAAATAAATAAATAAATAAATAAATAAATAAATAAATAAATAAATAAAGGGGCTCAAAATAAGGCACACAATTTACAGCACAAATATAACCGAACGTACTGTAAAGAACTCAGTAAGAGAATGCTGGTCAATTGCTTGTTCTGCGGGCACCATTGGAATTGGTTTCTATGAGTATAGTTCGTACGACCATGTACTGTACTAGGCCCTTAGGATTTATCACAACCCAGCTGTATAGGTCAGAAGTGTTTAATAATAATAATAATAATAATGGCGGCGCTACAGTTCGAAGTGGACCTGGGCCTAGCTTCTCAGCAACCACTCGTGTTGTGCGTTCTATTGTTCTATCACGAGTGGAGGGGACCTACAGTTTAAAGCTGACTCCGAACGGCGAGATTGAGAAGCTTTTTCTAGACAGTTATACTCTTTGAGCATTTTGGTGTTTTTTTTCGGGAATCAAACCAACAACATCGAGCGTATTAGTCGACGGACCTACCCACCACGCCACGGCGTTTTTTTTTTTTTTTAATGGCATACACTTCAGGTCGGAAGAGTATGAAAGCAGTTCAGGGCAACAGTGAAGAAAACACTGTAGTAAAACCCACTGCCTTCACAGAAAGTGCACTATCTTCACCTGTGTCTATCCATCCAGTTGGGACACACTCAACTTACAATAGTTTTGTTCCTCCCTTGTTCACCAAAAATGGACATACTTAGAGAAAGGACGCCGTGGCTTAGTGGGTAGATACGTCGACTCCTACGCTCGAGATCTAAGGTTCGAATCTCGAAAAAACACCTAACATTTTTTCACGGCTCCTCTTTCGAGGCACTGACTATACTCAAAGAGTATAACTGTCTAGTAACCGCTGTCTCCCGGCGAACGATTTTTGTAGTAGCTATAGGGATGAAGAAGAAATTGAATCAGTGGAGCATCTCCCTTGCCATTGCCCTGCTCTACAAGAATGACGGCTCACTCAGTTGTAAGCAAAGTTCTTTCACGAGCTCAGCGATGTGGCGAAGGTACAGATCCCTGACCTAGGGAAATTTCTAACTAGAACGGGGTGGTTTTGGTAATTGCATACTGACCCTACGTTAATTCTCGGTAAGCATGCAATCCTTACACAATGGACCTTCACAGCCTCTGGGTGTAATTGCTGGCAACAGCATAAAGCCCTCCTAACCTAACCTATAACTGTCTAGAAAAAGCTTCTAAATCTCGCCGTTCGGAGTCTACATTAAATTGTAGGACCCTCCTCTCATGAGAGAACAATTGGACGCACAATAACGAGTGGTTGCTGAGAAGCTAGGCCATTTGCCTTCAAAACTTTCCGCTCAGCGTCGGAAATAAAAAGGTACTAAGGATGTACGGAGACCAATTTTCACATGGTTGTAGCTTAAAGTGAATGAACAGTAATACAACATTCGACTTCGACTTTAAGCTTGTCGGACAACGCAATCGAAGACATCCGCGATTGAGGTGGCGCACGCAAGTGGAGTGGGATATCAACCAACTTGGTGTGCGCAACTGGAGACAGCTCAAAAAATATCGTGCTAGATAAAGAGGCCTGTTGGTTAACGCCCAGGACCACCCCGTGGACTTTTGTCAATTTTACTGAAATCCATATCCATCCCGAACTGTAGCGCGATGTCTGCTTCTGCAAAAAGGTTTTCATATGTTTTCTCCTCTTCGCAGTAGAGTCGGTAAGAATTTAAAAAATCAGCATCCAGCAAAATTCTTTGTTAGGGTTCGAATACCTTGTCCTACTAATTCATTTTAGACTTAGATTGTCTGGACGGCCATAGCCCGCAAATGAACTACGACAATCACAAAGTTGTTTTACAATAGACTTTGTCGATGGCTGTCGAGTCGGCTTTCAAGACAGTCTTTAGGATAAGCATTCTCCACACGAAATCTCTATATTAATAAAATCGTAGCTTCTGCTTGTCGGGCAAATCTCCGAAACGGCTGGTGAACCAATTTCAATCAAACTTTGCAGACATGAAGAGGTTATTAAGAGTGATTTAGGCTAATTGGTTACACTTTTTTGTTTATAAGAATTGGAGCCATCTATAAATTTGAATTACAACGACTGGATGGCGCAGTTGGCTAAGTGCCCGCCCCAAGTTAGAGGAATCCCAGTGAAATCGAATCTCGTCCAGTCGCCATTTGCCGTTAGGATCAAATTAACGGCCAATGGACCAGTTGGTAGTCTGAGTGCTCCAGTAGTGTTTCAACAAAAATACTCCGAAAAAAAGAAAAAGAAAATTTGAATTACTATTTTAACATTTGTACGGTTTTAAATTTGTCAAAAAAATGTTGGTGGGTATTTCCCTTAACCGCTCCTAACTAAACGTATTCATTTTTATTCCCAGAGAGCTTTTAAAACCTGATCCCCTTGCATCTCCTAGCAAATAGACTTTATATTGCGTGTTAGTGAGGACAAGCTACTAAGGTTCTCAATGCGACGAACAATGCTTAGAAAACGTTAACACATGATTCAAGCGGAAAAAATCCAAATACTTACGACTCTCGAGAAAGAACGCCTCTTGATAGCTGTCTCATAATCTCTAATCTTCCCTTTGGCTCTTTTAATTAATTTCAAAACCGTGGGACCATCGCCATTTCATTGGATCAACTTTTTGAGCGACCTTGCGTTTCTTCCTGAATGAGGAAACACTTTCATTGTATCACGTGCTTAACTATTTTTACATCAGTGGACATGGTTTCGAAGACTTGAATGACGGTTTCAAATAAAAATCAAGTGTTATCGTAGGAACGATAGGGATTCCTAGGAAGGTAGTCAAATTAACTATTTGTCTTATTGAATAGTCTAATGACTTTCTTTGTGGATTCCCTATCACCAAGCACTCATAAGTCAGGAATGCCACAAGTCACAAAATCTCCATACATCTTGACTAATCAGAAAAGATTGATGCGGATTCCTGCTCTGAACTGGTCTTCTTGGGCTCTTCTTAGAAGCAACCTTGTTTCGCAAGAACTAGATGTGGCTCCTACTTCATCTGTTTACCTCCCTCGATGCAATCTTATGTTTCAAAAAATCTACTACACCAAAAACTGTTGATTTTGAATCCACAAACGGTTACACCGTGGGAAACGTTCTTTCACTCTGTGCCCCCGCAACGGCCTTCTCCCCCTCATCACACACTGCTCATCACTTGTTGCGGCTTATTGAGCGTGAAATTAAATCAGAGTGACAATCTAATTATCGTGTTGCACCCTCCGCCATCCTCCCTCCGCCCCTAGCGTGACCAGCATATGCAAATGATTTTCACATGACTCACACCCCAGTTCAAAACTTCCGACCGTTACTTCTCGAAACATCCCTACCCAACTGACTCATCAACTCATCCACTCAGCCACTCATCCACTCGTGTCACCCTCCAGTGAATTTGCGCGCGCACTTGTTACGCCCGCGATAGATTCCCCCTCGCAAGGACACCCTATTCCACTTGTCGCAACAAAAATTCGTAACAATCCTGAACCGATTCCCGGACAAAGACGGACGGTGAAAAAAAGGCGCGATAGCGAACAAAGGACAACCACAGTAACGTCTCAGAAAATAGAACACTCTCGAATCGTTTGTCTTGCAGTGGCAAGCAACGCCTTGGCGGCATAAGATATGCGGCAGGTGAATGTTGCATGCAATGCGCATCCTTTTTGTCCTCTTCTTCGAACCAAGTCCACCTAAGGTGGCAGAATCGCTTTTAATCCACAGGCACCGACGCAGACACACTCACCGAGGCAGAGCCAAGAAGCGGGCGATGAGCAACAACACACAAGTGGAGTGGCACCTGTTCCACAACCGCTCATTCGCCTTGTAACCTGTGCTGTGCTGCTGATCAAGGGTGATAAGGGTCAGCAGGAAAGAAGTCGTTAAAGAAGGGAACACTGAGAGAGCGAAAAGGGACAGCGACGGGAAGCAGAGGAACAACTCGAAAGGATGGCATTTGGTTGATTGCGCATATATTGAGTCAACCGCCAGGACATGCCCTTTGTCCGACGGACCATACGCTCCGTGCGTGCATGTGCAGGGGAAGGTGATTCAGGATTTAGCGCCAAAAACCGAGAAGTCCTTCCTGTTTCAGTTCGCTCCGTATTGTGTGCTATTCCACTCGAGGTCGACGGCGGGGATAATAATTAGGATTAAAGGCCATTTGGCTGTTAGTGGTTACACGCACTCACTCAGATTCCTCGGAACTCTGAACTCTGCGGCCGACAGCAGCAGGTATTGTCCCATTCGGTGTCGTCTCCCTCTCCCTCCCGAGGGCATCTATCATTATGTTGTTGTTTTTTTGAAATTTTGATTTGGGTCCGACAGAACCGAGAGAGGAAAAAGATGAAGTCAACCTGAAGTGGCTGGCTGGGCCGGTGAAGATGGGTCCACGATGATGATAATCGCTTTCGAATGACACTTCACCAAATGTGATGCGATGTGGCACAACAGCGCTGTGGGAATCACAGCTGTTGCATGGTGCCGGTGAAGGTGCTGCTACTGGTCCTGGAGCTGAAGAGTGTGAAAATGTTTTCTTAAAATTACGCACACAATGGGACGGGTTATTGGAATCGGACGAAGATGAGCAGGGAATTCGAGACCAATTGGTGGGAATGTTTGCTTAGAGTCGACTGACTGTGCCTCTGTTGCGTAAGAGTGCAGGGGATTCCGATGAGGTGTTTGTAGGTGTCAGCGACGACAAGTGGATCATGAATGAATTGGTTTTACTTATCCCTCCACCAGTGGACTTAGCTGGCGATGATGTTTACGTTGGGTGAGTCTAAGAAGGATAGTCGCGATTGAAAGTCCGGAAGTGGCTTAGCTTAGAGTGAGTCGTTCCTGCATCTAAAGAAGGGCATATCTTCCACAGCATATCTGATAGACACTGCCACTTGATTTTAAGGGACATTTCTGGCAAGGGGAAACCGTCAAGAGGGAGACAAGCATCGGTTGCCAAGGGTGATTCTACGTCGGATCTCTACTGCGATGTCATTTGTGGAGTTCACGTTTGCCCCGAGGTAGACAAACTCCTTCACTACCTCAAAATTGTGGCTGTCGATTGTAATGTTTTGCCCTAGATGGTGTGCGGCGGATTGTTTCTTGCTCGACAGCATATATTTTGTCTTATCCTCATTGACCTTAAGACCAGCTCGTTTCACCTGTTCTTCAATTGCAAGCAAGTGCAAGCTTCCATTACGGCGCGTTGGGAACGCGCAACAATGTCGATGTCATCTGCGTATCCCAACAGTTGGACTGACTTATAGAAGATGGTGCCTTCCGTGTTTACAGCAGCCCGCCGCACTATCTTCTCCAGTACCAAATTGAAGAAAGCACACGACAGCGCATCTCCTTGCCGAAATCCGGTGCCGGTTTCAAACGGCTCGGAGGTCCTCGAGTCGAACTGCACGGTGAATCGCGTATGTGTTAGCGTGGTCCGACACAACCGGATCAGTTTTCCCGGGATCCCGAATTCGGCCATCGCTTCGAATAGTTCCTTGCGATGAATGCTGTCGTATGCGGCTTTAAAATCGATAAAAAGATGGTGCGTATCGATTTGAAACTCGCTGATCTTCTCCAGGTTCTCCAGTGCCTTAGTGTGAAGATCTGGTCTATAGTCGATTTGCTGGGCCGGAAGCCGCACTGGTACGTGCCGATTAGTGCGGTGCAAAATGGCTTTAGACGTTCACACAGTACGCTGGACAAGATCTTGTAGGCGACGTTGAGCAGGGATATACCTCTACAGTTGTTGCAAGAGGTAGGATCGCCTTTTTTGTGGATGGGGCGTATAGAGCTGTTATTCCAGTCGTCGGGCATGCTTTCGTCTTCCCAAATTCTACAAATGATCTGGTGCATGTTCTCTACCAGAACATTGCTACCGGCCTTGCTCTGAGCTCTGATGGTAAGCCATCTGTCCATAAGCCAACCTTAAAAGGATTACTCCGTCTATTGTCATTCACGAACGGCAAAAGACGATGACACGCTTTAAGAATGGAACTCTCTCACAACGGCTTCTGCAGAAGCTGCAGAGACGAAGAAGAAGAGGAGAGCATAACACATCTCCTCTGCACTTGTAGCGCACTCTGCACTTGTCGCTCGTCCCACAGGAAAAACACATTGTCGCCTACTTTTTCAAAAACTTGAGTAAGCTGGACAATGTCGGCATCAGTCAACTAAAACGCTTCGCAATGAGCACCAAATGGTTCGATAGATAGGCGGTACCGGCTCCGCATGGTACCACAATTAGGCTATGTTGGCCTCAGTGAGACTGCTATACTGCAGTCGGCCACCTGTACCTAACCTTTACCGTAGGTTGGACATTTTTGAAATTTAACGAAGTTTCTGGTTGCTTTTCTTTTGGTTCTGGAACAAGCTTAAATTTCCTTAAGTCATTTATGGTTGGATTACATTGTGATTCAGATTCACGACTCCATCAACAATCTTGTTTGTTCCGAATCAACGGACGCAAGGGCCTCTTGTCTACAACCCATTATCTGAAGAGCTCTGATGGTAAGCTATCTGAGCCTGCGGCTTTGTTGTTCTTCGGCTTTTTAATGGCAGTGCCGACTTCTTCAAAGCTCGGTAGGATGATTACTTCCTTGACTGGGGTTGGGATTTCTTCATTCCCTATCACTCTCTCCTGTTCCGGCCCGCTAAGCAGCTGTTGGAAGTGCTGCTTAAATACATCCATTATTCCCTGCGGGTCAGTAACTAGATTACCCTCACAATTTCGAAGAGCCTGGGTGCCTTTCCTTAAGCCTTTGGCCAGGCTTTTGTTTTTTTTATAAAAGGCCCGTATTTTTTGTTTTTCAAATAACTTCAGAAAGAAAAAAAAACCTTTAGACTTTATAAAATCAAGAAAAACACCTACATTTCGTTGTGATTGGATCTGTTGTCGTTTTGAGATTTTCGAAACTCGGTGAGCGGATATCCTTTGTATTGTTGTCTTAAACAGATTTACGAAAGCAATAAAAACTGTGGTGTTCCAAGGTTCAGCTTTGTCTCTGGCACTCTTTTTTGCATCCACAAACTATCTTTATTCTACTACGTTTATTTCAATAAATTGCCTTGCTCATGGTGGAACACCCAATTCAAAATATTCTGATATGGAATGGAACACAGTGTTATTCAACACAATGATGTGTCTGAGGTATGAATGTAACTTTCATATTTTTCTTATCAGCCCAACGACATATGGAGGGTCTGAGACTGAGCTATTGCCCCTTGGATTCGCGATCACTCGGTCTTTAGGTTAGTGAATTCACCAGCAGACTTAGACCATGTTGGTCCATTGTGATACCCACAGTCAGACTACTACCACTGATCGACCGCTCCAGTAGTAGTGCCGTTAATTTGAGCCCAACGACAATTGGTGACTGGACCAAATTTGAAAAACCGAATAAAAGCGTATTAACTTTGCTTCACTGGGATTCGAACCTGGGACGCTCTATCTTAGGGCAGGCACTTAACCATCTGCGCCATCTAGTCGTTATCACTCGGTCTTAGTGCCGGAGGAGCGTTCTTCCGCTTTTCTCGAACTACGGGACACGGATTTAAAGCTTTTTTAAGCTGGAGCATTAATGCGGTTTCAAACTAAAGCATACCAGTTTAGTCGATGGATCTGTGCCTTCTGAACTATGTACACATCTGTATGCAGTGTAGGAGGGCCAACGAAAAAAAAAACAACTCTTTACTCTGTGTGTAATACTTATTTATTGAATGCCGCAATATGTGGGACACGATCTTAAAAAGGCTGAGGTAAGCGGGAGAATCGCGCGATCAGGGTTTAAATACCTTAGGCTCGAATTAACGGTGGCTTATTTATTGAGAGAAATATCATACACAGGGTGTGCATATGTAAATTATGTAAATTAAGACCAAGCACATTTTTTGAAATCGCCTACAGCAGCTCATAGAGTTCGCAGTTATGTCTACTCCTTCATTAGGTGTCCTTGCGGACAGGACCTAACATCCGATGCAAAATTTCTCTTTCGAAAGCACCAAGAATCAGCTCTGCGTTTCTGATTATCGTCAAGCATTGGCGTGGTACACTTATACCTTGAAAGTGACAATTTTACCTCATGATCCCCGGTATGTGTGCCATCAATAATCCCAGTCGAAATAATCACATATTTGAACATTTGAAGAATTCGTCATACGATATACACAATTTCAAATGTTCTCCAAACTTATCAGAACATTTCAGAGTAACTGGACCCCTTTGAACGTAGACGAGTCTTTCTCACATTTCATTTCCAAGGCGTACAGTGAGTGAGACGCTGTCAGAGAGACGCTGTCATAAGTTTCACGTTACTTTAAATAAATAGAAACAATAAATCACAAAAGTAAAAAGAAATTCTATAGAATAGATATAGAAGAGAAGCGCGGCACTAAATAAAGCTATTTCGGTAATTCAAGGCATGAGTGCAAAAACGAAGAAGCAGCTTCCATCGCTCTGTTCCATTTAGAATATTCTTTGTTTCTTCAAGTGTGAGAAACTCTTTAGAGAAGTAAAAGTAAATTCTAATTGTATAGAACAGGTCGCGATAAAGTGATAAATGTTCTCGTCCTCATTACGATTGCAAAGCGTGCAGATAGCATTAACATCATGTCGATGTGGCATGTAATTAAGTCTCAGGAGTTCGGTTCTAGCCCTAAATATCACACTTATTTGGTATAAGTTGAATATTCTGTGCTAAAATAGTTAAGGGGCCCTAATGTATGGTTCAAAAGTTTATAGACATTCCGCGAAGAGGAGGATTGGGCTCTATTTATACACTCGTTATAGACATAATCATCGTGTGTCTTTATGCATTCATAGAGCTTATCTTCCCATTCATTGACATTTGCCTCTGTGAGACCCAACTCAATGTTATGTGAACATGCGAGCTCATTTCATTCTTTGAAAGGAGGTAGGTTATATTGAAGCGCCATCTTGAGAAGCCTCTTCTGAAGACTATTGTTTGGCCTGCGCATCAATTTAATTTAAGCATTTGCTTTCAAGTTTCTGAGGTAGATTTGAGTAAGATCAGAGTAGTTGGCGGGAGCTTGAAGATCCGTTTAAAGAAAAACCGTTGGACCGATTCACATTCTTTAAAGTATTTATAGCCAAACACTTGGTTAGCGTAGCAGAGACATGCATTAAGAGTGGCATTGAACAAATTTGAAGCACAGCCGATACGTTGGTTGCCAAAGAACCTTCGCCACGTTAGGTTAATGGCAGTTTTAGCAGCTACCGCTTTTCCATGTATATGTGCTTTCATGTCTAGATTCGCCTTTGTAAGAAAACCCAGGTAGGCAATTTCGATCGTCTCGCCCTCCAAAGTCCAGTTTGCTTGAGCAGTCCTGCTACCCCTACCTGTGCCGAAGACCATAATTTTTGACTTTGAAGTGTTAATCTTTAAATCTCATATGTAATCCCTAATATAAACCCCATAATAACTAAATCGTCAGCATAGAAGAGAACTTTAACCTCAACTTCACCAACTTTGACTCCTCCCGGTAGATAATTTGCTATGTCATCTTGTCTTTAATGATGTCGCTTTTGACAGAAACAAGAGTTAATTTATCACGTCTTAGCCCAACTTTACCCTAAATGACTTCGCGATGAAATATAATTCCTCACCCATGTGTATGATTTCTAAATTGAACTATTGTAGGTACTGAAGAGCACTGAATACAAGCACCGATTCTTTTAAAATTTCAGTGGTTTCGAAGTTATTTCCATCCTAACCAATTTGTATCCCTTTGCCACTTGTTGCTTTACACCACATAAAAAACAAACTCTAGCCTCAATCGAAGATACATCCTCATGACCTTACATGAATGTCGATCGCATTTCATTACATCTTCATGTTCACTTATCTACTTGAGTGCCACAAGAGTGAAGGATTTATAAGGAATCCCCAGCTATCCTAATCGACCCTGGTCGTCTGTCTGTAGATGTTTCATATAAGGCGAAATACACTTCCTTTCTCTTCTTCTTGTGGCGCTAAAATCCGGGGTGGACCTGGGTCTAAACCAACCAGCCTCTCCAAACTGCACGATCTTTCGATTGTTGTCGGCAGTTTCGCACACCAAATTAATTAAGGTACATCCTGACTTGTGTGCGCCATGCCAGTCGTAGTCGAAGATTCTTCGGGCCAGAGCTAAGTTCTCCATGCACTCTACATGGCGCAGCATTTCCATTGCTAAGCAATCCGTTCCAAAAAGCTCCAGTTCGATTTGAGCTCCTTGATTTGAATCAACCAATTCTCCCCACGGCCAGAAAGTTGCTTCCAACAAATTTGCTTTGGATTTTGTGCCAAAAATGAAACCCAATTTCGAATGCCACAAAGATCTCCAACTCGTGAACCGTCTCCATGAAATGAGAATCAAAAGCTTTCTAAAGTGTGGTCACCCCGTGCTGGAGCCACTCGTCGGGCCCCTCGAAGTCCATCAATACCTCGCAAAGATGGGCTGCTAAAAGCCACGTTAATTGCCGCCCGACATGCTACCCACATGGGCTGCGAAACATCCGTCCAACATCGAATCACTTGTGCGGTGTTCGGTTCCGATCAACCCGAAGTTCATTAAAAGTTTTCACCGTTAAACCCTCGACATTAGCCGCTGCCATCCTCAAGTGCACACACCGCGCGGGTATTGTTCTCTTTCATCTTTTTTTCTTCTCAGACAATTAAGCCCGATTGGCCGAGAGCGGAAAGAAAGGCGCACCAGCACCGGCGAGCATAAACATACAATTTCACGCTTCAAAAAACTCCATAGTCCACGGTTGGAAAGGCGAAGGTGCCGTGCCGTGCCCATGCCCGTGCGGAGGAAAAGAAATCCGATAAGTTACGCCCCCATACGGCGGCAGCGGTGTGTGTTGTATCTGTTCCTGTTGGGCCCGAGCTCTCACATGCCTTTTATTTCGGCGCCTGTGCCTGCGCGTGCACTCGACAAAGCCACACATAGTCCCTCATTGGCGACCGAACCAGATTTGAAGACCTCAGCGCGGCGACCGTGATTGGTTGGCCGTGATTTTGCGTCTGTGTGCCGTCGCGGCGCGGTATGGGTGTGTGCACACGGGTGATGTAGAATAGGAAATAGATTTACCTGTTTTCAAGATCGCCTAAGCCAACCAAAGGTAGGGCCTGCGCTCTGCCCCCTGCCTGGGCAGAGGAGGGAGTGGTGTGGGAGAGAGCCAAAGAACACCACCATCGCCAGCAGCAACAGCTGTCGAGAGAACAAGTTGCGCCGCCGTACGAGTCTCCGTGAGATACAATTCCAGCCGAGATTTGACATATCGTGTGGTCGGTCAATGGTACTCGATTCAAGTTCACCACCGTATCTTGTGTCTGCCGCTTTTGGCGTTTGTTGTTTCACCAATGCCCGCCTGGCCGGGCTGGGGAATTAGAATGTCGAGGGGTTTGTTTGGAGTTTTTATGGCTTCCGGAAGAGAATATTGTTGGTTCGGATCGTTTCGGTGGCAGCAGTGTTTGCTTTGCCGTTGAGAGGTGGCAGATAATCACCGATGGGGCAATGAATGGGTCTCGGCGTATGGATCGGTATTCGCATGTCGGAGTTGAAGAAGTCGGCAGAAGACTTGTTGGATCTGTAAAGATCGGCTTTTGAACTGACACTGCCGCGAGTTCAGTTTCCATAGCGTCAATTCGCTTGGCACTTCGAGTGCTGTCGAGGGAACTTGGACTCGTTGCTGCCGGATACACACGAGCATCTAGATCATCTGGAGCTTTGAATTGCTGGTTTTCGGATTGAGTTTATTTTGAAATCTTTGCGCAGCTACCGCCGGCGGAGAAACCCATCGAGCGGATTGAGGAAGACTTCTTCTCGGTCGTGAGTAGTTTTGCGGTCTTCAGCGTTAAAATGTGTGCTTTACATGGTCAAATGAGAACCAGTACAGGTGAACGAATTTTAGGCTGGTTCTCGTCGCACTCAATAGTCTCAATGCATGTCCGGATGATGGGGTCTTTCTGAAGCAAAAATTAAGATAAAGTTTCAAAGAATTTGTTGAATATTTCGCAAGAATTCGTACACAGTCCTGATTCTGCAAAGTCTGTACCTGTAACTTATAGCCTTTTGGTGGCTCGTTGAAGGCGGAGGAATAAACCATTATATCAGAGCTAGCTTCTGGGGTATGGAAAAACCGCAACACCTCCCAATACGGGAGACAAACATGGTTAAAAATGGACCATCGGGAAACTACAGCCATTCTCGATCTAAGCGAGAACCATCTGAGTAACCTAGTAGAAGTCCTTACAGGACACAGTGCTGCAAGGCTAGGGCTACCATACAATGATTACTCTAGCACGTGTATGGATGTAGAGAAGGAGGAGATACCTTCACTTCTACTCTGCGCTTGTCCAGCTCTAGTATCCATAAGGAAGGAAACACTGGGTGGATGTCACATAAATGCATTAACGGACATATCCTAAGTGGATGTCAGAAGAATCAGGCTATTCGTCCAGAAATCAAGACTAACGGCAGGAAGCCGGATTTGGCAACACAATGGATGCCACCGGGTCTAAGTGTATCCAACGCAGGTGGGGTATTATAGACAGTCTCATTTGTGCTCCATTGTGTTACAACGCGGATCGTGTATTTAACAAGTTGGTGCTTACTATAAAGTGCTTCAGCTGACTGATGCTGATGCCGTTCAGATCATTTAACTCCTCAAGGAAATAGTCTCCCAGATGAACGTGCAGAGGAGATGTGTAACAGTCTCCTCCACTTCCTCGTCTTTGCAACTACTGCGGAAGTGTTATAAGAGAGTGCCGATGTCACAGTGTCCCATAATGACCTCGATGAGAGTTGTGAGTTCTGTATAAACAAATTGATCGCTTATAGTTAAGTTGGTTTAATTCCCGACACAGCAACTATCATTTTCACGGCACCACTTCTTTTTCGTGGCAACGACTCTGTTGGCATGGTTCACTTCGGTTTCCTCTACGTCGTTGTTCAGCAACTGGATAAGGAATAAATTATAATTTTTTATTTGTTAACACCCTTTATTTGCCCCAGTTATATACTTTTACAATACTTTGAGAGTACAGAGATATGGTTTAAATAGAAACCTTACTGCTGAAATATTTGCTATAAAATTCCTATCATATGTCACATATTTAATCGAAAGTTAAAGGAAAATTCTTAGAAAAAGCTTTATTCAAATTGTAATCCTACTTAATGGGGAAGAGATGTTTAACATAAATATAAATCAGCAAAAATATAAACATGTATGCAAACAAATATATAATAAATAAAAAAATGTTTATATTTTTTTTGCTTACATCTCGAAGTCTTTCCCTGTTTAGTGAGGTACATGCGACATGTGTCTATAACGAGCTTTATAAGAAACTTTATCCTCCATTAGGAAGGTGGGTTGGTTGAAGTGGCCTAATAGTGCACTTAGAGCTATGCTTTTCCATTGTATTGAACTTCCATGGGTTTATTCACTTGCCCGCTTGAGGTAAACCATTTAGAGCTTTCTATGAGGTGCAGTAGATTACTAATGAATGTCTTACTAATGTCGCAAAATGTTTTCGAAGAAGTAGCGCCTAAATTTGTGCATTTGAGAGACGCTAAGGCCGGGCATGTGCAAAGGAGCAGTACCAGTCTGAACACTCCTCCTCGTCCAGACAGCATCTAGACAAGTTGTTAAACAAAGCTCACGGTTTCAGGCATGTTCACCTTGTAGACATTGGGCTTGTTTAGTTCACGAACGAACTTTTTTTTTTCGGAAGATTTTTGAAACACTACTGGAGCACTCAGACTCAAAACTGGTCCATTGTACTGCCAGGTAGCAACCTACTCCAGTGTCGTTAATTTGATCCCAAAGGCAAATGGTGACTGGACAAGATTCGATTTCACTAGGATTCGAACCCGGGACCCCTCTAACTTGGGGCAGGCACTTAACCAACTGCGCCATCCCGTCGTTCACGAACAAACTAGTTCAAAAAAGAAAGCTATCAATTGAACTAAGTGAACTAAATTACAATGCCATTTTATTTTAGTTCATTTGGTTCATCAAACTCAGGTAAACTCTACTCTATAATAATAATAAAAATAATAATGGCGGCGTTACAGTCCGAGGTGGACCTGGGCCTATCTTCTCAGCAACCACTCGTGTTGTGCGTGCTATTGTTCTCGCACGAGTGGAGGAGACCCACTGTTTAATGCCGACTCCGAACGGCGAGATTGAGAAGCTTTTTCTAGACAATTATACTCTTTGAGCGTTGTCAGTGACTCGAACGAGTCAAAGTGACTCGAAAGAGCCCGCTGAGTATATAGTTGCTTTCCTGTAACTCCCTGGTTGCGATTAGGGTTCCAATGTTTGCTTGGAAAGCATTGTGGTGTAGTGTCAAAGTTGTTGAAAGAAAGTGTATCTATTTTAAAATTGTAGAGTATCCGAAAGGTATTTTGGTCCTCTGAGGAGAAGCATGTAGCTGAAAAGCGATTCTTGCTGTCCTTTCCTTGCCGAATAAATCCAGGGAAGCAGATCAAAAATGACATCAAGTGCTCAAGTGATAGGATAAACTACCAAACGAGCACGCCATACGCTAGATTGGAGTCAGTTAGAATAGAGTTATACAGTCCAAGTGAGATTACACCTAGACTACTTTGACTTGAAAGGCAAAGAGACCAAGATGCCTGAACACGTCGACGGAATATAATCAGTTTCGACGAAAAAATGCCTCCTTCCACTTCCAAAAGCCAGACTGAATTCCGTTGATTCTTTTTTGAGTCAGCACTGGACGTGTGCTCTCATTCACCTTTTAAAAGACAATACCCCAACCAACTGATTTCGACAGTCTCAGGAAGGCCTAGATACAAAAATTCAATCTTTTTCTTACCCACACAAAAAATGATCGCCAGCAGCAAAATCGAATAGGAGCCTCGTCTGTATTCGCAAGAAGATTCCCCCGCCAGCGTATTAGCAACAGTAGCAGACCAAAAAAAAAGTAATTTTTGTTATTTGAAAAAAAAGTGTAAATAAAATATCTTTTTATCTGAAAGATATCGATCGATAATTACTGAGCACACAACTTAACTTCACAAGAAACGTTACACAGCCAAGCGGTGTGGAGTGGACGGAGAAAAAGTACTTGCCTGTCACATGTGATATCGTCGAGAGCGTATTTGTCATTAAATATCTTCGAGACTTTGAAGTTTCCGGCTGCTTTAAGATGTACCGTACACAGTAGTCCACTCTAGCCTGTCGATACGTGAATTTGAAGGGCGAAAGTGCGGCGCACTCGCTCGTCTTCGGCGCGACTGCTTGCACTACGAAAAGGCACACACATTTCAAATGCAGGCTGCACTCTAACCAGACTGGTCTCCTTCTCGTCCTCCGTTCGATATTGATTCTTGACCCCCGACGGGGATCTGGTTTGCAAACAAATCCGATACTCACTCGCGAGAGCACCTCAGCCATGTCACATCTTTAATTGAGTGCGGTTGGCTATGACAGGTTTATCTAATTCGCAGTATCGCGGTCTCAAATATCGGTTCGAACGGCGGAAAATCCGCACCGACAGTGAAGGGAGTGTGTAAACCAAGCAAGAGTGGCCTACCCGCGAACTCTTTCGGCGCCACTGGCCCGAGGTTATGATTTGCCTCTCAGACACCCCGAGTGCATGGAATCCGTGTTCATTGCCAATTCACTAATTAAAGCTATCTCAATGGTGTTGGGTAATACGGCGATTCGCAGATGTAATCAAATGTTGATAAGCTACTGGAAAGATATTTGCAAGAGCCGATGATTAAGTGCGGGGCTTTAACCAGTTTCTCCTTTATTTTGCTCTTAGGCCTTTAAGGCCGCGAATGGTTTTGAGATTTCCATCGACGCGATCGCCCTGGGCGGAGGGGTTTTCCATATTTCAGTCCGCCGAGTGGAAAACATAAGCTCCTCTTTGGAGTTGGGCAATGCAAACTGATATCCAAGGTGTCATTGGATTTATCATAATTGATCTCGTCAGCTCTGGTGTTGATCTTTACTTAACCTCGAATGGTTTACTGGATTGGCCACTTCGAAGCGTGTAATCACGAGCGTATTAAGGCCTAGTGGTCCAGTTCTCAATGATCTCGATGGCTTTATGCAGATTTTGTGGTGTTGCCTGGATTGCACAATTTTGAAATGTTCTTGCCCTAATTTGTGGATATTGATTTATGGAACTGCACACATTCACTTCATTGATTGGTGTTGATAATTTCTTTGTACACTTTGGTCAGAGTCACGAGTGCTTTTTTGAAGGAGATTTGAAAAAACTTTACGTGTGACACAACACATAAAAGAACGTGGGGGTAGCCTTACCGATTGAAGTTCAATTCAACACCCGGACTGTAGTACAAACTGAAATTAAGATATCTAGGAAGTTGGTTTTTTAAGCCTGGTGATTGAACTGCCACCTCAATATTATCCGTGTGTACTAGCAGTTATACGACAGCAGTTGACTTTTGAAACATCGGGCCTCTCGCGATCGGGCAAACGATCATGCCAAATGAGAGAGTCATTGCTTGCAACCTAATTTACACAGCACCACACCGCCAGGAACCGTCAACCTCCAATGGAGAAGCAAAATCAATGCAGAGGTACCCTTATTCACTTTAGTATTTTAACAGAACAGATAAAGTACAGTGGATGACAACATTATAGACAGTGAACGGATTTTAATATCAACATATTATTTCATCCTCCGAACTGAGACTATGGCAATTAAAGAGGCCTGTCATGGCTTTAAATTATGATATCCAAAAGGAACAACCACATATGTTCAGAAAGCCAGGCCGTGATTAAATCCATGAACTCGGACAACCTTTATTCCAAGATCTCCCTGAACTGCCACCTGTCTCTTGATGAAATGGCTGAGCAAGTTAATATTCACGAAATGTGAGTGCTTGAACATTGTGACATTCCAGGTAATTGCGAAACCAATGGACGCGTCAGTCGAGGAACGGTCTCATCACTTTCCACTCGTGGAGAGTTACCGTCCGTGCCTTTTTCTACAGCCAAACGTCTTTTAAAACTCGGTACGATCAGTTTTGCGAATCTATTGTGGTCCGAAGACAATACGTGACTCATTGAAATGCAAATCTGGTCTAAACATAACTTTAATCGACCATTCTGTCAAATCGGAAAGAGCAGGGCAGCACTCAGAACTCTCATTGGTGTCATCAGACACTACACCATCGGCACATATGTCTACAGGTTGAGACTCCTATATGACGACTTCTGCAGGAGTTACAGATGGGGAGGAGGAGAGACGATAAAACATCTCCTCTGCAGAAAAGTCCACCTGTCAGCTTACTTCCTC
The DNA here is from genome assembly GCA_930367185.1 of Myathropa florea. Classification (NCBI taxonomy): domain Eukaryota; kingdom Metazoa; phylum Arthropoda; class Insecta; order Diptera; family Syrphidae; genus Myathropa; species Myathropa florea. Next base: position 131,332,312 of record OV884002.1, on the reverse strand, counting down.
GATGATTTGAATGATGTGAACAGCATCAGCATCTGTCAGCTAGAGTGCTTTATAGAAGACACCAACTGGTGTTATGCATAGAGGATTCCCGATCCCGATCATGCCTTAAGCAAGACTGCAAGTCTGCAGTCGGCCAAAAGGAATTTCTACAAAGGTTTTTAGCACGATGTCTTGCTGAGGGCTGTTTCATATTTCACTTAGGAAAAAGACTGTGAAGGGCGAACAATTTCGGAAATCTGTAATTCTACTAAGATTTTGCTCTGCAGGCTACGCTAATTATGCACTTCCGAACATCGACAAAATGAGGCTAACATAATATAGGTCAGCTTACGATTTTTGTTCCATTTTGTGCTAATGCCAACTGGAGAAGAAGTTTTAACCAGTGACTGTTCGAAAACGGCAGTCGGCAACGCCATTGCCCACATAAACTATTATAATAATATCAATGGCGATGCAACAGTCCCAGGTGGACCTGGGCCTAGCTTCTCAGCAACCACTCGTGTTGTGCGTGCTATTGTTCTCTCAGACCTGCAGTTTAATGCCGACTCCGAACGGCGAGATTGTGAAGCTTTTTCTAGACAGTCAGTGACTCAAAAGAAGTGGAGCCGTGAAAAAATGAAAGATGTTTTTTCGGGAATCGCACCCAGACTTCGAGTGTAGACGCCACGGTAACGGCTATGACGGCTACGATACGCCCATGGCTACTACATGTAGTTAAATTAATAAGGACCCTACGGCTAGACCATATAGATCGGCTCCGAAGTAATACAGCATCCCTACCAAGCTCGTCAGGTTGACGATGGAGAATACCTGCTGCTCCAGCAAGATCGGTAATGAACTCATCGTGCTTTTAATGTCAAAAAAGGTTCAAACAAGGTGAAGAACTGTGATGTGACTTTTTCAACAACGATCTTGAGAAGATCGTGCACAATCTTCCAAAAATACAACTGCTGGCATACACGGACGACATTGACGTGAGTGGTTGAACACAGCGAGCCATCAACATTAAGTCAAAAGTGGCCAAAATGGGTTTAAGAAAAAAAAGAATAAGAATAAGAAATAAACTGGGCAAGTGCGAGTTGTACTCGCACGGGTAAGGTTCCGTCGCATAATATTGATGAATGATTTCTGAAGATCAAACGACGTTTCTAAACTATTTCAGTTGAATTTTCTTCTAAATTCAACCCAAATCAACCATTTATTCATAAATTCATATTTACATTCAAACAAACAAATGTTCATCCCTACATATACCTATATCTCTATCCAAGTTTATCCAACACAGAAAATCCCTTCCATCATACACATACCCAACACTGCTCATGCCTGCGGTGTGTGTGTATTCATTTCTGTTGGGCATTTAGGGGTGAGATCGAAAAGATAACGCTCAGCAACGAATAGAGTGGCCGAAAACAACATGAAATTATGTGTGAAAATGAAAATCGTTCTCATTTTAAATCTTAGATATCTCAAAATTTCAACATAAATCGATATTTTGAAATGTATCATTTCTTAATGCTTACATTGATGTCTTCAAAACTGCGTTTTCAGATCTTCAAAATTCGCATGTCGATGATTGACCGTTTTTGGCCAATATCTCCAAAACCATTACGGCCAGAATGCTCGCAATGGTTTTAAATGAAAGTACTCAATGAAGCCAAGTTTTTGTGATTTTTTCAGATTTTTAAACACTTTGGTTTAGAAATGGCAGGGGGGGGAAATCTTTGGAGCTCCATATTTTCCAAACGGTACTTTTGATAAAAAAATCTTGAAAGAAACCTCCACCTCATTTCGAAAGATCTGTCGATTGATATATATATCGATGGGGTGCGACAATTTTTCAAAATTAGTGTCAACTTCACCTGTACTGGAGCCACCCCCAAATGGCCCCACTTTTTAAAATCGCTGCATAGGAATTGACATCTAGGTCTGAAGTACCTAATTCCAATTCATGCCGATATCTTTATAAACTTCGGAGATAAAAAAGTGTGACAGACACGACGGACGGACGGACGGACGGACACACCGAAATTATAAAGGTTCCGTTTTTGTAGACGGAACCTTAAAAAACGAAGTACATAGATGTTATAAGGACACACAACATCGACCACTTGGGCACAGTCAACATAGGCAGATATACTGTTGGGGTAGTGAAGGACTTTGCCTACTTCGGATTCCAAGAAAACAGTACCATACCATCGAGATAAAACGCAGAATAACTCTTGCCAATCGGTGTATATTTGAGTTCAAGAGGCAACTGAGTAATATAGCCCTTTCTCGGAAGACCAAGTTGACTCTGTATAAGACCTCGATCATTCCATTCCTGCTATGGCGGAAAGACATCTACAATCCCAAGAGTAGATGAAGAAGCCCATGGCCTTTTCGAGAGAAAAGTTCTGCGTTCAATCTATGGTTCTGTTTGCGTTGAGGGGATATGGAGAATATGATTCAACCACGAATTATATACGGAGTTCAAGAGTTTAGCCCGGCGTCTATGGATTCAATGCCTAGGGCATGTAGAGCGCATGAACAACACCGCTTCGGCTCGAAGAGTCTTCGACTCAGAGCCTGTGGGACAACGCAACAGAGGACGTCCACGTACAAGATGGCGCACTCAAGTCGAGGGGGACCTCGGCCGGCTTGGTGTGCGAAACTGTCTTCGGCTCCGCGTCCGTGAGACAACGCAATTAAGGACGCCCACGAAAGAGAAAAGAAAGACCTCACCCAACTTGGCGTGTGTAATCAGAGGTAGCTGTCTAAAGATAGAGCCAGCTGAAGAGACTTGCTGGTTGAGGCCCAAGTCCACCCCGGACTGTGGCGCCATCAGAAGAAAAACGAGATAAGGTTGCAGAATTTGTATCATGTGAAACCTTTTCAATTTCAATCACAATGATGTCATTATAACTGTTGCAGTTCTGTATGACACATTTCGTTCACTATTCGAATGACTCACGCTTGTAACAAGAGTATGAATCAATGCAACTGCGTTATGAGATATGCATTGTATGATAATCCGAAACAGCTTAAGCAAATTCGTCCAGTCACTTAACTGCGATTCACGTACAAATGCTTGCATTCATTATCGTGCCCTGAACGAATGCAACGAACACTTAATTGCTCAATACGATTTAATTTGTTTATTTCCTCAAAATTCGCCTTTCTAACCTGCAACGCACATGCCCCCGCTGCATAATTTCCATTTTCAAATAACAATCAACAAGGAGAAACTCCTACTGAATCACACATTCACGCGATGGCCTGAAACGAGCGGGCATTTAAACCGCAGCAGATTTTATGACCAACAAAACATTCCCTCACTTCCTCAACGTCAAATGTTCAGGCAAAATAGAACGAAAACGTCTCTCGAGAGACCACCATTTAACGTCTTGACCCAAATGAGCCGAATAAATATTCATCCAATTAAGATTTTAGCCTCCTTATCAATAGTCATGGTTCTGTCCTTCATTAAAAACACAAAAACAAAGCGCCATTAATTCGTCTCATTCTCCGGGCCAAAAACATAAAAAAATCACCGCCCCGACATTCTCCTGTAACCACAACCGTTTGTGCAGATGGTTACAAAATGAAAAAAAAAACAAGGAAAAAAGAAAACCAGAAGCAATCTAATCCAATTAAAAAGGTGTTAACTCTGAATCAAATAAAATCCAATCATGTCACTCAGCCACTCTGCCACACGTGTGATTGAGTGTTAAACGAAATGCAATTAAATGTGATTTCCACAGCCAACCACTTCCTTCATCAATATTCATTCCCGATAGACCCACAAACACACCCGTAGTTTTCGTTTAATCAAACGACTCGGCCGTAATCCCAGATGTGACATAAAAGCACTGAAAAAGAAAACAACCAACCAAAGGGGAGGTAAAACCTTTCCCTTTTTGTCTCTGAATTGTAACCACCGTCGGGACATTTGACGCGGCATCGATTGAGTTCCGATTTTAATTACCACTCTTTATCAGCAGAGACGATAGGGAGGAATGGGTTCTTGGCCACTTTTACGAGGACCGATCGCGTCAATGTTGCCATGGTGAACAAAAGGAATTCAGACTCTGCTGTGGTCAATCGAAGAGCTACGCAAACAGTCACCGTTTGCAACCGATTGATCCGCGGATGGCTTGTGATTTAGCAGTCCCGGCGACCTGAGCGCATAAAATTCACTTAGCTCCAGAGAGGAGTTCGGAATTCAACGAGGTCTGCTTGCTTCCCCCCAATTATCTCCTCCAGCATAACTTTGATAGCATGGATCAAACCGCCTCGTCATTAACATGTCCATGGCAAGAGTGTTTCGCTGGCTTTACGGGGTAAAATCATCACGATGGGATGGCAATTAGTGTACTCGCATCTAGATTTAATAAGTCTCCGCACACGGCGCAGAGCCGACGAGCATGAGTAGACAACAAACAGCAGTCATGTGAGTTTGAATGAAAATCAAGTTCGCTAACCAACTCTTTCGTTTGATTTCTTCGCTTCATCCGCAAGACATCATCATTTCCCACCGGGGGGATGGGGGGTTTGGGGGGACACAATGAAGAACATTGATTAGATTAGGAGATTATGCAGTATGACTTTAACGAACAAAAACAACGATCGGCATTATCATAAATTCAACTGCACTCGACATCGTCAGCACAATCCACCTGACGTGATGCATGCATCACAAGGGGATAACATATGCTTCTCCTCTCTTTTCGGACGGCACATGCTACATTCTGTGCACGGCAAAAAAAAGTAACAATTTCAAATTCTATACAAAGTTCGTTAAATAACCGTCATTCACTTCCTTCTTGTTCGACATTTGCTACCGTTCTTGTAGTTGTCCAGTTCTCGTTTGATGATGATGTTACCTCCTCTCGACTGTGTGTCCTCTGTCCCTCTCCCACAGCCCATCTCTCTCTCTCTCTCGCTCTGACCGAAGCACCTTTGTGTGTTAAACTAAAGCACAAATACAAAGAGTCCATTTATATTGGAGCACCTTACATATTTTCAGCGCGAGAGGCGGAGCCAACTTTCGGTCTTTTTTGTCATTTGTCTTCTCTGGTACCTGTATATAAACGATTCGATTTGTTTACTTTTTTCCCTCACGCACACTCTGGCAGGCGGCGCACAGATCTCACGAAATACCGGCTCCGGATAACCGCTGGGATAGGAACTCGGATAAAAATCCATCATCGAAGCTGAATGAAATCCAATACACAGACGAACAGGTTGCTGGTGCTGCACACTTGTGCTGTGTACGAGAGTATACCTGTTTTGTGTATCTCGATCAAGTGTGCGGTAATATTTTCCTGTATAATCGGGTTTTGCTTGTGTCTGTGCGCGGTGGTGCGGTAGTAGGTGATCCTCTGTGTGGTTATTGTATTCTCGGTTTTCCACAATCGAAGAAAACGACGACGAGGTAAAAAAAGGAAGAAAGATATTGAAGAGGCGCGCGTTCAATAAAAGGTATACAGAGCATAATCGGGCATAAAGCTAGTTTTACGTTACCGTATATTCTTGCACACGCGCGCTCCAGCACAGCGCTCTCGGTCATATCGGTTGTATTGGCTACCTGAAGAGAGATATAGAGGAGAATAAACCAACTAAGTCTGGGCTGGCTGGGAATAGAGGTTGGTTTGGTATATGCCGCCTCTTTGCCCACAAGAGAGATATACGGATACCTCTGTGGCTGTGCTCTGTGCTCTGCTCTGCTCTGCTCTGTATATCAAGTGGTGTGTGTTGTTGGTGCGCTATTTTTCTCCAGAAGGTCATGGTTAGATATTGGCGATCCCGAACGGACAGTATTAGTTGATCATTGAATGAAATGGGTCTTCTTCTCGCTAGCGCGCTGAGAATTTTTTTACATGTAAAGTTGCCTTAGATGCACAATATTTTGTTTTGTTTTCTTTTTTTTCGTCGTTTGTTTGTCGTTTGTTTTCGGAATTTATAGAGTTTTGACTATTTCGTGAATATTTTACGGTGTTTTTTTTTTTGGAACTTTTGGATGGATAAGTGCGAGTTGTTCGAATAAGTGAAGGAGAGGATTGTCGTTTGTCTTTTGTTTTTGCTGTGAAATTACGCAGAAGTTCGTTAAAGTGTGTGGTGATTTTGATTCGGGATTCGGAAGTGTGAACTGAACAGAACTGAACTGAGGAAGATGGAGACGTGTGTGTTGATACCGCAGGAGTTCTCTTTGGCTCTGACATCGATACCAACGGGTGCTGTGCCCGAGCAACAGATCACTGTGTGGACTACAACAACCATCCAGCAGGGTACATTGTTCTATCCATTTCAAGGAACAATTCGCATTGACAATTTGGATACATTTAAATATTTGGATGATGAAGATGTAAGTAAATGTAGAGTGTAATCAATTTTAAGGGGGGTTTGTAGACTTTGAATGATGTTCTTTGACACCAGAGTCAGAATTGAAGTTTTGTGCTTATCAAGCGGGGTGCTTTAAGGGGGAGTGAAAAGTTTTTTTCTTCTCTCGTCGCCCACTTCTTCGGCGTTAAAAATTTCGCCGCCGGTAACTTGATCTTTCGATCGATTCATTTTTGACCGCTCGCACACCAACTCTTTTGTTTAACTTGTTGCTTGATCTTTCGATCGTTTCATTTTTGACCGCTCGCACACCAACTCTTTTGTTTAACTTGTTGCTTGATCTTTCGATCGTTTCATTTTTGGACGTTCGCACACCAACTCTTTTGTTTAACTTGTTGCAGTAATGATCTCGAATTGCAACCATCGCGACATTTGGCGACTGTTGAGGAATACAGGGTGGCGAATCTGCTCCCATTGATTGAATTCTAGCCCACTGTTGTCTTCTGTGTGATTCAAATGAGACCGCCTGTTGCATTCTGTGAAGAGGAAGCCTTGCGTGCTCAAAGTGATTTTTCTGTCCAAAGTCTTCCTAACACTTGACAGGCTATGTTCGGAGAAGAAATTAGTCAAGGTGTGACTGCAAGAACATTTTAAGTCTGAAAGTGTTTGCCAGGTCCACCCCGAACTGTAGCGCCAAGAGAAGAATAAGAAGAAGTGTTTGACTAACGACGAGTATACCTAAAATCTGCACAAGTGTGTGGCAACAGATTACTCATTTTGTTGCTCTTATAGGGATCGATATTGTCGGGATTAAGAAAGTAAAGACTTGGGCTTGATAGTCTCTGACACATAACCTCGCTGGCTTGCTTTAGAAACATTTACATCCCTCTCTTCTGATCACCTAAGCAGCGATCTGATTTTGATTTTCAGTTTTCCGTTGTCCTAATCACATAACGCATCAAAGTCCATCTCTAAAGGGATGAAATTGTCCCTTTTTTGAAGTCATGCTATGAGGAGCAAGTGGTGGGTTTTGTAGATTCGAAAGGGTTTCTCACTGGGCACCGTGGCCGTGTGGGTTCGTGCGTCGACCCATGCGCATTAGACTTTCACAGTCTAGGTTCGAATCCTAAATCCTAAACTGTAGGTCCCATCCACTCGTGAGAGAACAATAGGATGCACAACACGAGTGGTTGTTGAGAAGCTAGGCCCAGGGCCACCTCGGAATGTAGCGCCGCTAATATTATTATTATTATTATTATTAAAGGGGTTCTCAATTAGCGCTTCCTATCTTCAAATTCAAATAAAACAAAGTGTGTGTGAGTTATCAGCGAAATATTGTACTCGTTTGAAAGGCCATTCAACGCCATTATATATGGAATATAACATTGCTCAAATATCCATCGCGGTTTCTCTGTGTGGTGCGCACTTAAAATGTCAAATTTTTCATGACTGACGCATAAATCAGGCTGAATTTGATCGATCGCATGGGTTATGTGGGCTTTGAGGGCCGCTGTGGTTTGTGGATTATTCGCATAGACCAATTCCAATTGCTCCAGAGCCCATTCAGCGAACACACATCGTGGTCTGTGGTCATTTACTCGTACCTTGAGCTCCTGGGGCAGTTGAATTTTGTACAGATTCAGGGATAGGCCCAAGTCAAGACGCGAAATTCGCCAAGTTGTGAAGTTGTGGTCTGCGAAAGGACGAGTTCTTGTGAGCGACGCGAAATTGAGACTGCCTTGGATTCTCCTGCACACTCCCACGGATAGCGGCAGATCTTGCATTTCGTGGACGTAGGGGTGTTGGTTTATCGACCACTCAACACAGTGGACCAACATTTATCCACCACTCTGCGAACAGTCCTCATGGTAAGGACGATTATGGCTACCGTAAAATGAGCGCTGAACGTTTCCCTAACAGAACACCCATTTTGATGAAACAATTTTATTATTTGCAAGTGTTGTTGAACGCTATGCTCCCCTTGGGGATTTGGCAAATCAGACTGAATAAATGGCAGCCAATTTGACAAATGCAGCTTCAAAAATATGACCGCTATCAACTGTCAAAGTTCGGAAGTCCCTATTGGAAGAGCCTTTATGTCTTTGATTGAAGGCATTTCCTTCACTTTTAAACGAGGAGACAACTTGCATTAGATTACTCTGAGAAGAGCTTAAAAAATGCTCAACTTCATTCCCCCTCAAGCAAATTCTCCAATCTCCAACTAAAAATGCAAAGAACTTCAAGTCCATTAAGATAAAAGTCAGAATTCCATCGCACCAACTTCACATATCAGTCGATTTTAACCCTCTCCGACAGGTATTTCACAATAAATCACATGCATAATGCACCAGATCACGTAAACTAGAACAAAAAACCCACCAGTCAAACACAAAACACAACCAAAGCTCAACATTCAAATCCGTCTGAAAGTCACTCTCTCCCCGCGCCACGAGTCAATCGCCATCGACCACCCTCACCAGTGTGCGGCACAAACAAATGAGATGACTGGGTGTAGGTGTCACTTAATTGCACGAATCCATAAACCCAATGTGACAAGCTATCAACATGCGGTATAAATGCATTTGTTTACCTCACTTATGTGTACGACATCGCCGCGTGGTGTGTGCAGCGACGGTAAACCCATTTGTGATCGACGGCGGTTGATTGTGCGGTGATCATGGTGATAGCCATACAGTAGAGCGCAGTGCCATGGCGTGGAGTTGGTCAAAAGAGGGTCAAGTAAAGCAAATTAATAGCAACAGGTTCGCTGCTCAACTCTTTTGATGTGAATGGTTTCACATTTTTTTTTTTGTCTTTCACTGTAGATCCTGTTGTTTACGAGGGGCTGTGGGTGGAATCACGTGTAATCCGATTAATTGAAACAATCGCATCAGAATAACGGGGGAAGGGGGCGGGGGGAGAGCTCAAAAAGTCAAGTCAAATCATTTCCTGAGCTCAGAGTTGAATGCCTAGTCTAGATTGCATGCCAGGTTTGGGTGAACTTACAACACCGCAGCTAGCGAGGAATTCATTATATTTCAAGTTCACTCTCCCATAACGCTGAGAGAATTGTTTAAGACGTTCCCATGGCGTCTTGAAGACACAAAACTAACCAGCGCTCCCCTTGTCATTGGCAAACTGTGTTGTTTTCTTTGGCACTTAAAATGCTGTGTAATTCGTTAAATACCTCAGAGCTGTTCACCCTCACCTGCGACGTTCCCCCTTGTCGCATTAGGAATTCATCAAATTAACATGTCCACAGTGTATAAACTGCAAAAGGGCCTGCACTTGTTGCATGACGTGCTGCAGTGTTGAGGGTGTTGTGCCTAGGAGACCGTGAAACCACACGTTAACTATTTAACTCATCTTTGCTGGGCTCGCTTCCCCCTATGCGCGAATAAATTTGTTACCTGTTGAGTGCGGAATTATTAAAACCGACCGTGGGAAGTTTCTCACGCCGACCCCGAGGATTGAGAAGGGGAAGCCTCTGAGTTGATGTGATCATTTGCCGTAATCTTCTCTTTGTCTGCGTGTCCTAGCACTTCGATGTGAATCCTTTTTGGATTCCAATTGACTTGCGTGTCTCTGTGTGTGCTCAATTTGCTGTGCATTATGGGAGGTTCATCACGACGGAGGCAGCGTGGATGGAAGAGGAGAGAAAAAAAAAACTCCGAACACAAGGATGCGATGTAATCTGACTTAGTGATTTCACTGATTTACAGTCACCACCGCCGACGTCGGCAGACGACGAACGACGTCCTCGTCGTCACTGGTATCGCCCCTCTGTCTGTGTCTCTTTTTTTTTTGTCTACATCCAGACTCTCCTCTCTGGTCTGGGATAAGAGCTGGCAAACAGGTATCCTATTGTCTGCGGCGTGTGACCGCCCTCTCCCCGCATCCCTGTGCATTCGTGTATCTATTATCTGCACCCAATAGATTAGAGAGTGGCTCAGCGTTTGTGCAATACCGATGGACCCTGCTTAGAACAAAATTAATGATCTCATAAATTTGATTCATTTTTATTGCCAAAGGATATCTGGAGGGCGATCTCTTGCTGTGCGTCTGGTCGGTTGTGTTGAGAGCCGAGATCAAAGGCGGTCGACGACAGGTGAATGGCATGATGTGCAGTTTGTCCGTTTTCCGCATCGCACAGAGACTGAGACTGAACTTTCGTTTTTCTTTGTCTTAGATTCTCCAATCGATTGTAATTGGATTACGCATATGCCGCTCATATGGCATGCTGGTCCCGTCCATCCATGCTGGACATGGAAGTCTTCAGTCTGTTTGCACGAACATTGAACTAGATGGCAGAGCAGTGGTTTTCCCAAACCATGTTTGGGTGGCAGGCCTTACATCTCTAGTCAGTCAACCCGGCACGAGATGCCACTTGGTTTCATGTTTGTGATCCAAATTAGACGTGTGCTTCGCGCAGATCCGTACTAGTTTTTTGTCATGGACTCTGTGAGCGCGCTCGCTTTCACTTTACTCCATAAAAATGAATTTTTCTGCTTCTTCGCCTCTTCGGTTTCTTTCGATTATGAAAAATTGCAATTTGCCTTGCGTCCGTCTGGCCTTTGCCATAACTCTGCGCACCAACATCAGCAACGAGCAAAAAAATGACTGAAAGATCGAAAGTAAAAGTCAAGTGTATGCTGCCGTGGTGCACTGGCAAAAAAATAGATGAAGACGAAGTCGTAACAGCAATCCTCGGTATCACTTACGGTGTTATGATCTGATTTTTTTTCTTGCTCCCCTCCCCGAGCTGATGGCAAAGGAAACCTGCGTAAAGTAAAGACTCTGGCCGTCGAAAGCACGTGTTTTGTTTGTTTTGTTGTGTAATGTGTGCTTTTAGACTGTGGAAATGGGCAAAACCAGCAGGAGATGAAAATGTCCGAGTGTTTAGGCTTGTTTGAGATGCGAAAACAGGCACGCAATGCGATAGCTTTGGTGCGCAGTTCCGCGGTTGTGGTGATTTGCGAGCCCGAGACAGTTGGCTTTAATGGAAGAATCGGGTTTTGGGTGTTGGTCGACTGGGTGGCATTAAACTTAGGATGGAATTGGATTAGTGATTGAGAGCGCTTATAAGGAGAAATGTTTCCTGGTGATAAGACTTGGACAAAAATGAAAAAAAAACGAGAAGAAAACGGAGTCTTTTGCGATTTCCTGGGGCAAGTTCGCACCTCAACTCTTTTGAATTGGGGACGAAGAAGGCGAAAAAAATGAGGCTGTTAGATGGATCTGACGGAAATATTTTTACCAAACGAATGTTGTACGGAAGAGAGATAAATATTTGCATTGAGTGAAATTCGGTCCGTCAGGAGCTTCCTAGGTTTTGACCGATATTTCATGTTTGCAGAGGCGACTTTCGGGTCGGATTTTTCTTGCCTTCTGTTTGTGGCTGATTAACAACATCCTGATTAGAGTTGTTTCCTCCAGTATGCTTGCAGAGCATTTAAAAGAAAGTTATTGACAAACATTTAGCGTTATCCACCGCTCACGCGGAGTAGGTACACAGTCTGAAAAACGTGCGCATAAATTGATTACAGTGGGCTGAGTGCATTCCTTTCGACTATCATGAGCACATTCATGGCGAGCGACGCTATGGGGGTTTGGTGCTAGTTTTTGGCTTAAGTGGAATCTGACTCAAGGAACTAAGCTGAGGAAATAAGATAATTGTTAACATTCATTCGATTCTCCCACGGAGAATTTCCAATTTCCAAGATATTCCATTGTTCAGCCATTAACTCGGTAAAGTGATGCACTACATCCATAACCGAAGCTTATTGCTCCTAACTAAACATTTTTACGCGGTGTGGAAGTTACCCTCGCGCAAAACCCCCGAACATGGAGAACCCGGTCCTCCTAAGACTTAGCCCTTGGACAGAGAGCCCTCTGCATACAATAATTTAGCTCCCAGTGGTTGCTACGGTGTGCAGAGGACGCCACGAGGAGTTCGTACGTCAACTTGACCCTTGGATTGCCAGTGATCGCGTCTGGAAACAGAGAGCCCTCTGCATACAATAATTTAGCTCCCAGTGGTTGCTACGGTGTGCAGAGGACGCCACGAGGAGTTTGTACGTCAACTTGACCCTTGGATTGCCAGTGATCGCGTCTGGAATCTCTTAGGAACAATCAACAACTGGAGAGGCTTTTTGGTTGAGGCCCAGTTCCATCCCGGACTATAGCGAAATCAGAAGAAGAAGAAGAAGAAGAAGATGAACCACATGTTGCGTCCCAATAATTCCGAGAGAAAATTTGCCAAAATATATGGGTGGACCTGGCCCTCAACCGACGTGCCGTGCAATCTAGATCTTTCGTTAGTTGTCACCTCCGTCTCATTGTCCCATAGGCTCGGAGTCGAGGATTCTTAGGAATCAGAATGCCGAATTATTTTTTCTCTGAGTCCGACAACAGCCCTTGGAGAATCTGAGCCTGATTGATGTTTACCTTCCAGACTTTTCGGTTGACGAAGCGCTGCACGGGTATCTCCGGTACAAAGTTTGCCTGGTTTCTCTATATCACCCTCCCGTACCCAACGCGCCAGCCACTTGGCACCTCGCGAACGCTTGACTGGCCGTACGCTTGAAGGCGTATAATGTTCAGACTCTCTTCCACGTCCAAGGTGGAGAACTCAAGTAGAGAAAAACCTCAACCAATTCCTGGTGCGCAATTGACGGCAGCTAGCTTTAGAGTCTTATTGGTTAAGGTCCAGGTCAGTCCCGGAGAAGAAGAAGAACATGAACCACATCTTGTGTCCCAATAATTCCGTTTCGTAAGAGAAAACTTGCAAAATTTCGAGCTGAACCTGGCTTTCACCCAACAACCCCGTCCTGTCTGTCTGTTTTCAGTTTTTTTTTCGGAGGATTTTTGAAACACTCCTGGAGCACTCAGACTCAAAACTGGCCCATTGTACTGCCACTCCAGCCTACTCCAGTGCCGTTAATTAGATCCCAACGGCAAATGGTGACTGGACCAGGTTCGACTTCACTGGGATTTGAACCTGAGACCGCTCTAACTTAGGGCGGGCACTTAACCAACTGCGCCATCCAGTCGTTTTCTGTTTTCAGTTACGCAGATTAAGTTGGTTAAAGTCCCTCTCCTGTAGTTTGCACCAACCCACTTGGGAACATCCACTGTGTCGGTGTCCCATGGGCTTAAAGAGGGCTTAGGGATTCCAAAAATTTGGATGCAGGGATATTTTTTCTTCTTAGTCCGACAACAGTCCACAGGAGGTCAGAGTCTGATTGATAGCTACGATCGGTCGTGGCACGTAGCGGCGCACCGTGCCGTTGAAACCACATATAGTTGGTCTCGATATCATCTAGCCTTGATGTTTGTCTAACCACTGCAAGGGGACCTCCAATGCAGCATTTGACTAGTTTTCCATTAAATATTTGAGGCAAATAATGTCCCGACTCTGAACCAGTGCGACAACGCAACAGAGGACGACCACACACCCACGCACAACGCACCATAGGTAATGTTGGTTTTTATGACCTCCGTGGTTTGTGGCTTATTCGCATAGAACAGCGATTTCAGAAAGCCCCACAAGAAAAAGTCTAACCGAGTCAAATCGCACGATCCTGGTGGCCAGTTCACATCATCTCCACGTGAGATGACCATGCCCTCGAATCGCTCGTCCAGAGTTTCCAATGTGGCGTGAGCTGTGTGGCACGTAGCTCCGTCCTCTTGAAACCACATGTCGTTGGTGTCTATATCATCCAATTCAGTCCAAAATAAATTGGTAATCATCGACCGATGACGCTTAAGGCCTGGCCAACTTCGTTCTCAAAGAAATATGGACCAATGACGCCGTCAGCCCAAAATCCAATCCATACCAAACAGTGATTTTTTCGGGATGCATTGGACGTTCTTGGATCTCATGTGGATTGGTATCGTCTCAAATTCGTTCCAAATTGTTGACGTACCTATTCAATCAGGGATGGGTCTCATCGCTGAAGAGATTTTTCTATGAAAATTAGGGTCTGTTTGCTCCAACTGCTCCAGAGCCCATTAAGCGAACACCCGTCGTTGTCCATGGTTGTTTATTTTCAGCCCCTGGGTCAGTTGAATTTTGTACAGTTGCTGTGCAGGACCAAGTCACGACGAAGAATTCAAAATTCCTCAAGTTGTAAAGTTTTGTTTTGCGAAAGGCCGAGTTCTTGGGCGCTACACGAAACCGACTTCCTTGGATTCTCCTGCACACTCTCACAGGCAGAGGCAAATACTGCTTTTCGTCGACGTACGGGTGTTGGTTTATCGTTTACTGAACCAGTGAATTCAAATTTATCCACAGCACTGCGAATAGTCGATTATGGCGACCGCAAAATGGGTGGAACCTTACCCGAACAGAACATCCATTTTGATTTAACAATTTTATTATTTGCAGGTGGTGTTGAACGCTATGTCCATCCATGGTGATTTGGCAAAACAGACTGAATAAATAACAGCCAATTTGACATATGTAGCTTCAACAACAAGACCACTATCAACTGTCCAAGTTCGGAGGTCGCTCTTGGAAGACATATACCATTTGAATTTTAATTCCTGGTAGACTTCTAAGACTTCTAAGACTCTTCTTCTTCTATGATCGGATATAGACTTAGTCAGTAAATCACTTCGCCTTTTCTTAGTCGAAGAAGTTCCGGTCGTTTTCACGAGTAATTCCCTCTGATCCGTATTCCCCGCGTGGATCAATAATAGAAAAAAAACTTGGGAATAAAGCCGGAAACGTGAAAGAAATGATGTGCGCGCATTTTCCAAGTCTTTTACTTAAAAATCGCTAGTTCATTATTTAGTTCAAAAGCCAATCGTCCCTAACTAAGGCAGGCTCCTTCCAATCGTTGATCTTCCAGCCGATCTTTGAAGTTAGCTTTCTAGATGTCTGCTTGCCATGGAATGCAGTTTACACTCGTTCTTTGGGCGCTTTGACGCAACGTATTCACTTCTTTTCGAAAACAAAAGGAACCAGACCAGTTGACCCTCAATCTCGAATGTCCATTGGGCGATAAAAAACCATGAGTACTCCTGACTTTGCGATCCAAATCGTTTTCCAATTTACAATGACCAACTGTAACCCCGACGGCATTTCCACTTCGAGCCACTTTCTTCGCTGGACTAAAACATATAGACCCCCAAAGGCTTTTCCACGTCCAGAGGGTCGTGGCTGAAGCTGTGAATTTAGCTGATGTAAATATTTGCTCCCACCTTAGCCTAGAAAAGCCTTCCTTTGTCATTTCGAGGACATATGTCTTCAAGTAAACTTGCAGTCCAACACACGTACCGCCTTAGATTAAAGTGAAGCTTTTCAAGGTGCGGCGCATGTATTGATTAACTGTCTAGATAAACTCGTTTAGTTCGCCCGAACACTCGTTAACAAATCTTTAGCGCAGTAATTCCTGTAATTGACGACTATCAATCCCGACTCAGCTATCATTCAAAATGTCAAGTCCCCTCACACACTCCAAGACAAATTAGAAGTCTTAATGTTGCCACATTTCTGTCCAGCTCCACAGCACCGCAAGTTGATCCTCATAAATCGTTGCTTTCATTACACACAAAGTGCGTAGCCGCAGATTTGTCTGACTTGCACCCAGACGCTTGTAACTCCCTCTCAATTAAAAATCTTTTCACCACCGGTAACCCGCAGATTCGAGTGAATTATTAAAAATTGAACAGAGACCACGAGGGGAAAAACCGGCCAAAGCGAGCGAGCGAGCTTTAAAGGCATTTGAGAAAACATTTCGCAACAAGTTCACTAAATAAATGGACACCTGCCTCGAAATTTAATTTTCCCACCCAGCTATCCAGTTGGACAGCTGGTGGTTTAACTGGCAGGCCGATTAAACTTGTTCGTGGTGTCAAAAACCATTTGATTCATTGACTGCAAACAGAGCGGAAATTATGCTTGTACTCCGGTGGCAGGCCGTGCTGCAGTCCACTTGTTGCACCACACTGCCATGTAACCGACCGAAACCAGTCCGACCTAGGCAAGGTCTTGGCGGCGTAGAATCAAGTTCAAAATTAGCATTTCGCACAGACCCGAAAACGAGTGACAAGTGTTGCCGAGAAACACTCAGAGGGAGACGAGGGAGAAATTCCTGGATAATCCCCTAATCTGAGGGTCAGCATCGCCACACAATGCTCGTGAAGAGCATAATCCCATTCGGTGTATCCAATTTTGAGTCTTTAATCTACCTAACACTTTGTGTGTGTTCCCCCGGAGGCATGCGCAACAGGGTGGCAAGATGCAGCACCATGAGGTTTTGGGTCATTTAAATCGCATGACGAAAGTGATTTCCTTTTGTTCCACAGGAGAAGACAAAACAGAAGACATCAAATACAGACTCATAATCATCTCATCATCATTCCGTTCTCTTTCGTTTTAATCTCGAATTGGTTACGGGTATTCCCTTTATTCTGATGGTTTATATCGTTCTCTTTGTTTCGCTGTGACTGTGTGTGCATACACTGGGCATGAAAAGTTCTTTGATTGTCTTTTAATAGGCGCTCTGCGCCGCATCGTGTGTGTGTGTAGGCATTTTGACGAAAAATCACTCATAAGTGGTTCATTCGTTCGAACTCGGTGAAGAACAAGTCTCAGTTTAATTTCGCGTTCTATTCACCACTTGAGTTTCTGGAGTTGGTGTGGACGAAACAATCGACGACTCATCATCATCAACCACATGAAATCAGAGAGGGAGAGCGCGTGCGCGGTACCTTGATGAACTCCAATGAAATGTATCGGTCGTTTGTTTAATGTGAAAACCGAATTTTATGTGCCCGTCATTTCCGTGGGGGATTATCACAAGCAGCGCCACAATACGTGTGACAGACACTACGCATTTCCGTTGTTAACAGTCGCCGAAGCCGCCGCCGCCGCCGCCGCCACCATTCACCTCCGCAACGACAAAGCGAAAAAAAAGTAAAAGAAAGATGAATCTATGGCAGAAGCAACAGAAGCAACAGCATCAATCAAGTGGAGTGTATCATGCTGAGTGTTTATTGTTTTTCATTTCCTTTATTTGTTTTGGCTGTTGTTCGTTGGTGTATTTCTTTTCTGAGACGAACCAGAGGAAACGAAACCCAAAAAAGGCGAAAAGAAAAACGAGAAATATGCTGAAATGCTAATGGATATCACATCCTTCTTGTGGGACGGTCGCCGTATGGAGTGGGATGGATGGAGATAGTCACAACCAATTCTTGTAGCAATCAATTAACCTAATTTACTTTTTTATCTGATTGCGGGTGAAAAGGCAGGCCTTTACGGCCTCAACAACGACGATAATAGCAGTTGGCGACAGCAAACCTTGGTCTTCTTTTTTTGCATGCGTGTGTGTGTGCGTGATGGGACCACCTCGGGGTGATTACAAATATGGCTCGATCAAATTATGTTAGATGCTGGCTTTTGGTGGTCACTGGAGGTCTGCCGTCAGCTGAGGGGAGCATCAACGGGATAGAGGGGAGCTTTGATTCGGGTTTTGGACGAAAGAGTTGGTTAGCGAACTTTTTTTTTGATTTCATATGGGGGCACCTATTTTCATCGAGTTTTTGGATAATCGATGCGGAAATGCAAGCATTTTTCACGTTTCCACCTTGAGGGGATGCTGTAGAAGGGGATGGAAAGGTGTTGCTGATGGTGGAACGCATGCATGTGCTTGAGGGCATCAGCAGTTGAACGGACACTCTGAAATGAATCTCCAAGAACGTCGTTTTTTCAGGCCTCTCTGAAGAAGGCAGGAGGCGTGTGTCCTCTCATGTTCTACGTTCTGTTGTTTGCTAGATCCTATGACTTCAGACAATCGGCTAAAAATGGCAGGAATTCTCGTGATTTGAACATCCACTTCCTTCTTCTTCTTTTTCTTCTTAGGGCGCTACAGTCCGTGGTGTACCTGGGCCACACCCAACATGCTTCTGCTGGGGGAACGATCTCTCGCCACCTGTCTTCGGTTTCGCAAACCAAGCCGGCCGAGGTTCCCCTTAACTTGTGTGCGTCACCTCGTACGTGGACGTCCTACAGGCTCAGAGTATCTACATCCACTTCTATCTAAATGGTCTTCCAATATCGACGTCCGAACTTTGACAGTTGACAGCGGCCATATTGTTGAAGCTACGCTTGTCAAATTGGCTGTCAGTGGCTAGTCTGTTTTACCAAATCACCATGGATGGATATAATGTTCAACAACATGTGCAAATAATAAAATTGTTAAATCAAAATGGGTGTTCTGTTGGGGCAACGTTCCGCCCGCTTCGCCCATTTTACGGTCGCCTTAATTGTCCTACCTATTGGACTGTTCGCTGTGTGGTGGATAAATGTAAGCCCACTGGTTCAGTAAACGATAAACCAACACCCGTGGGTCGACGAAACACAAGATCTGCCGCTGTTCGTGAGGGTGTGCAGGAGAATCCGAGGCAGTCGATATCGCGTCGCTCGCAAGAACTCGGCCTTTCGCAGAACTTAACTTGAACTTAGGTCTACCCCCGCATCCGTACAAAATTCAACTGGCCCAAGAGCAGAAGGTAAACGACCATTGACAAAGACATGTGCTCGCTGAATGAGTTCTGGAGCAGTTGAAAACTGACCCTAATTTTCATCGAAAAATCATCTTCAGCGATGAGGTCCATTCCTCGTTGAGTGGGTATGTCAACAATTTGGGACGAATTTGGGACGATGCCACTCCACAAGAGATCAAAGAGATCCAAGAGTTTCCAATGCATCCCGAAAAAAGTCACTGTTTGGTGTTTATTTTGGGCTGGCGGCGTTGGCCAGACCGTCACTGTCATCGGCGAGCGCTATGGCTATGGGTCGATGATAACCAACTTCGTTTGGGCTAAATTGGGTGATATAGACACCAACGGCATGTAGTTTCAACAGGACGGTGCAGCGCTACGTGCCACACAGCTCACGCCACATCGGAAATTCTGCACGAGCGGTTCGAGGGCAGGGTCATCTCATGTGGAGGTGATGTGAACTGGCCACCGCACCGAGATAATGCGATTTGACCCGGTTCGACTTTTTCTTGTGGGGTTTTCTAAAGTCGCAGGTCTATGCGAATAATCCACAAACCACAGCGGCCCTCAAAGCCAACATATCCCATGCCATCGGCCAAATTCAGCCTGATTTATGCGTCAGTCATGGAAAATTTAACATTTTGGATGCGCCCTACGCAGAGTAGCCGCGATCAATATTTGAATGTTGTTATATTTCATATATAATGGCATTGGTAGGCCTTTCAAATAAATGAAGGATTTGGATGATATCTTCTACATACTTTGTTTTATTAAAATTGAAAGATAGAAAGCACTTAATGAAATACCCTTTTTTTACCACTCCTTCAGCGGGGGGACTAAAGACTCCAAAGAGCAATGCTTTCTATCAACGCCATCGCCCGCTGATGAGATGCAATGAGTCTCTGTTCGAGTTTCAAAGGAAAAAATTTCTTAAATGATGCTGTAAGTAAGGCTTGAGTGGCTTGAGTGAAAGAAATCCCAGAGGATTGCTACAAACTCTAGTTTAAGTGGCTTTCATTCAGATAAATCCCCCAGGGACCTTGAATTAGCCCTTCAATCACAATCGAATCGACTAAAGATTCCAAAGAGCAATGCTTTCTATCAACACCATCGCCCGCTGATGAGATGCCATGAGTCTCTGTTCGAGTTTCAAAGGAAAAAATTTCTTAAATGATGCTGTAAGTAAGGCTTGAGTGGCTTGAGTGAAAGAAATCCCAGAGGATTGCTACAAACTCTAGTTTAAGTGGCTTTCATTCAGATAAATCCCCCAGGGACCTTGAAATAGCCCTTCAATCACAATCGATCAACTCACGCATTGTGGCAGCCGCTAAAGCAGGCTCTATTCCCCAGCACAGACCTGCCATCGACTTCCTCGTTTGCCTAATCTCCTCTGTCATTACCAATCAGCACACATATCTGCATGTGAGCCAATTAAACAATTACCACATCGATTCGAAAACACTCGCCGTATCGTCAAACATGCCCGCATTTGATTGGCTTATGAATCGCAAAATAATTGTCACCTCATTCCTAATCGCAATCAATCAAGGGAAACATTCTTGCCACCTAACCGGATTGTCAATCACGCACAAGTGTGCAACATGTTCTCTCTCACTTTCCACAAGCGCCCGAGATTTACCTGAAAATGAATTCGCGACTACTTAGCACATGCCCGCGTTCGCATTCAGACAGTCGTAATTATGAAAAATCTCACAAATGAATTTGCATGATAAACGAAGGTGTAACTCGTTTATCGACACCGGCATACGCCTGAAATTTGTATAAATTGCAAAATAATCCGAGTTGTCTGGGGCCGAGGCGAAGGCTCGCATGGAATGCGCGCTGTAGCCACTGCCATTTGCGCGCAGATACTCGTACAAATTGCAAACGAATAAAAATTCCATTTGCGGCACCAGCAAATTATGATTTATGCTCATTCCACGCGGGTCCGAGCCACTGTGGTCTAAAACTGTCAAATTAAGGCTTTAGCTGCGTTTTTCCTTTCGGAGTGTGCAGCTCGGCGTCTGTGGGACTGAAATGCGATCGGCTCATTTACGCCAGTGACTTTGGGTGATTTGAACATCAATCAAGTCCCCGTCTTGTATCTGTCAGGGATTGGGTGATGAGGTAATTAATTTCCCGTCTGTTTCTCCTTCCATTTTAAGGTGCGCTACCGCTTTGGGCTGTACGACGAAATCTCATACACATTCGGGAAACGTGTGCGCCACTGCAACTGGATTCGCTTCTTGAGGGTGGCCGAGGCGTACGGACCGCAGGTGAACATGGTCTGCACCAAGGTGAAGGGGGAGCCGATCTACGAGGTTGTCAAGCCGATCACCACCCATCAGGAGCTTGTCGTGTACTTCTTGCCCGAGCGTCCCGAGGAGTTGTTCTTCGTGCGAATGCGGGCATCACTCTACCGCCAAACAATGGACTCGATTCTGGAAGGTAAGCATGCATTTCCCCACATCCCATCACCTCATCCGGCTGACCATGGGTTTCCTCCTCCAGGCTCACCACTGGACCTCTCGATGTCCTTGCTCAATCGTGTGATCCTGCCAATCTCACCGTCGTCCAGCAGCGAAGACGAGCATAAATCAATTTCCAGTGATTCCTCAGCCGGATCGATATCGTCGCTGAACGAAAACACCAGCGATCATCTCATCAGTACAGCATCTGCTCATCAGCTGGAACGTGATCTTAACAATGGCATTCACCATCATCATCATGACTCGCATCATCATCATCGGACACCGCAGCGGGCCCGCAGTGGCCGTGGCGAACGTTCACTCTTGCCATGTGACGTTTGCGGTAAGGCATTCGATCGGCCTAGTCTACTGAAACGTCATATGCGTACGCACACAGGTGAGTTGTTGGTTGCTTTTACGTTCGTTTTTCGCACTCCTCGTCCGAGTGTTTGGCTGCTTCAAAGATCATATTTCTGTGTGCGGAGATTGTTTAACGATCTTCAGCGATCGTAATGATTTCGATCGCGTGTAAATTTTGAAATTTGTCGCATCCATTGCCGTACGATTTATTGATTGAAGTTTTGTATCTGTATCTGTATCTGTATCGGGATCTATAGCTGTATCTTTTGTTTTGTTTCTCTTTCGTCTCTGTCAACAGGAGAAAAACCTCACGTGTGTATGGTGTGCGGCAAGGGCTTCAGTACGTCAAGCTCATTAAATACACATCGACGGATACATTCTGGTGAGAAACCCCATCAATGTCAAGTTTGTGGGAAACGGTTTACGGCCAGCTCGAATTTATACTACCATCGAATGACACATATTAAGGTGAGTACTATGGGTTTTGTTGTTGTTGCGGTGGCGGATATTAAAAATTGAAATGTGTGCCGTGCGGCTACGTCGATGACGCTCGTCGATGGCGACTAGGGGTGATGTGAATTCAATTGTCATCGATACTTTATGCTTTTGTGGGAAGACATTGATATACCACCAGATAGTGTGAGATGTCCGACCCTGGGGAGGGTTAAATGCGCATAGAAGCCATTGCACAGGTAGCGAATGTCAAGTGGATGGCGGATTGATGGTGTGGCAATCGCGGCGAGGTGATTGCAATGAATCGAAAGTGAAAATTCATAAGAGACACGAGTGTGGGAAATGAAGTGGGAATGTAACAGGGAACTTGTTGATTTGAGCGCTGTGGCAGTGGACATTCGATGTGCATGCACATGGCAATGGGGCGAATTAAGAAATCGCGAGATCTGGTTTCAGGGACACCCTTTCGCTGGTGTGACTGTTTTTTTTTTCCCGGTGGATGAAATTGAGTGATAGCTGAGTGGGAAAAAAGGGTGTGTATGTGTTTCGGTGACGTGAAATAAGGCCAAATGAAATAAATGTTTGACATTATTTCTTTTTTTAAAGAGAACTGACACCAAATTCCCGGTTTGGCTTTATTTCGTTTTCTGAAGTGAAATAAAGCCAAAGGAGAGATTTCGGTGAAAAAGAAATAATGCCCAACTTTTGAAATGCTGGCCTTATTTCACGTTACAGAAGCCCAACAAAATTAAGGACAGCTGATAAGGCCTTATATCATTTGGCCCTATTTGGCATTACTTCAATTTGGGGACGTGGAATTGGGTCTTGTTTCTATCCCAAAATTGAAGTAACACCAAATTGGGAAGTACATGGAAACGACGCAGTCCATCGTGTTGTTTGCGTTCTTATTTTAGAAGGATTGCATCGGATTTATCCCAAACTTCCATTTTGGAACAAAGTTTGTATATCAGACCATGGTACACAGTCGCATCAAACAAAATTCAACCACTTTAACAAAATAAATTAATTTTTCTGAAGCAAAGTAGAAACTCAGTTCAATTGTTAACAAACGTAAAAGAACCAAAAAAGGTATTTGTAAGCAAATCCTTCGTATTTAACTACAATAAGTAAACTTGACGGTATTAAGCAAGTGAGCGAGTTTGGTTGGGAGCGACTGTATGTCAACATACTGCCATCCTGCATGGGGTCGCTCTTGGATTGGAAATAGGGGCAATATTGGGTGCCTGCAAATTTGTTGATATCCCTGTTTCGGACAGATTTAAAGAAACTTGACGTTAAGTTCGGCCTTATTTCCATTCCAAAAACGAAATAATATCAAATTTCTTATTTTCAAATATTTCTCAGTATTTTCATAACTTTTTACTTCGATTTGTATAGCGAACTAAAACTAATTCGGCCTTATTTCGTTTTGGAAAATGAAATAAGGCCGAAATTAATCAAGTTTCTTTAAATCTGTGCGAAACAGGGAAATTTAAAATATGGCCTTTTTTCACATCACCGTGTGCTTTGGCTAGTCCTTGCCTTTGTGACTGAAAGAGACCGTATGAGGTGACTCCTGTCAAAAGTACAGATCAGGTCAGATAGATTAAAGTCGACATATGTTGAGTGTCCCTAAAACTTCAACTAGCAAAATAAACACTCACTGATTTTGGATCAATTAGATGGCGTTAATATGAGCGGAAGAAGGCGGAAATGTTGAAGAGACAGCGTATGATTTTACAAAAGAGACGCATTTTCGGCGATCCAACCCATCTCTTTCCAAACTATTGAAAAATCATACGACCTCTTCCGGGCAATTCTGCCCTCTTCAACTCATGTTAACGCCATCTAATTGATTCAAAATCAGTGAGTGTTTAATTTAGTGCTAGCTAAAGTCTAAAGACAATTGGAAGAGGTCCTGGGAACCAACAAATTAGACAAATCTTGACTAAAGACAATTGGAAGAGGCCCTGAGAACCAACAAATTAGACAAATCTTGACTTCGTCTTGCTCCGTGCTTCGCTGTAAGAAGCTGTAGGAATTCAAGGGACCCCCCTTCACTAGTTTGTTTTTTTTTTCCACTGGATCATCCTGTTCGTTGAATTTATTTTCCGATCAACGAATAAATGAGCAGTCGCCACTGTTGTCATTTGATTCTCAAATGAAATTCCGTTCATATAGAGTGCGTGGACAAATTCGCTTCGGCCCGAAAAGTCATCGACTCCGAGTCTGTGGGATGAGGCAACAGAGGACGTCAAGCTTAAGTTGGCGTTTACAAGTGGAAGGGGATCTCAACCAAGTTAATGTGTGCAGCTGGAACCAAATAGCGGAAGATCCTGATAGCCGGAGAAGCTTATTGGCTGAGACTCAGGTCCATTCCGGACTATATCGCCACAAGAAGAAGAATTCCGTTGTAGATTTTTTTGATCCTTTGTCGCTAACTGATCGACCAGTAGTTCAAAATAATCTCCAAACTCTTGTCAAGCTTCTTCAGTAACCACTCGTGCTATTGTTGCATCACGAATGAATTGACTTAAGGTTGTATTCCGACTCACAATGGCGACGTTTGAGAAGGTTCGAAGGAATCATCGTCAACGATATGCGAGAGGTATCGCCATGAAGTGAGAAATTGCTGTTTGCCTCAAAGGAGTAAGAACTAAGGATCCTATGCATTTAAACACTACGCCAAGGCGAGCCCCTCGTGCTCACCGTGGCCGTGTGGGTTTGTGCGTCGACCCATGCGCATTAGACTTTCACAGCCTAAGTTTGAATCCAGGTTCAGACAACAATTTAAAAGAAAAAATTGTTCGCGGTTCCACCTCTTTCGAGTCACTGACAATGCTCAAAGAGTATAACTGTCTAGAAATAGATTCTCTATCTCGCCGTTCGGAGTCGGTCACCTCCAGCGAACAATAGCACGCACAAGACGACTAATTGTTGAGAAGCTAGGCCCAAGTCCACCTCGGATTGTAGCGCCGCCATTGTTATTATTATTATTAAGGCGAGCTCCTCAAAAACAAATCCAGTCTCATTAGTTCACTCAATCACTGTTTTTCTGGCCCGTCTTTTTCTTGGAAAAACGTAGATTTCTGCGTAGCGGCTGTGGAAGCATTTTCCATTCTAAATTTAGATAGAGTCCGTTCCGCGTTCACTTGTTCTCCAATTTTCAGGCGAATTGTGGTTGGCTGTTTATGACACTCACACGATTGGAGCACTGTGAGTCATTGGGCTTACAATAGAATGCCTGCCATCTTCCTTTCCATCTCAGTAGTAGATCCCAAAACTTAAGTGAGTCCGAATCTAAAAGACTAACTATAATGGTCACACGGAAAGTGAAGATAACTGAAACAATCGAGGAAATACACAAAAATTATACTCTGCAACTGTTTCGGTCAGTTTAGTTAAGTTCGTTTAGTTTCGTTAAGTTCGTTTAGTTTCGTTAAGTTCGTTTAGTTTCGTTAAGTTCGTTCACTTTTGCCTTCTTACGCTGGACTGAAATGAAGCTCTCTCTAAGTATACAGATATCATGTGGAAGCTTAATTCTCCTAAATTTACACCTTAAATTTAACGATGCGTCTGGTTATTTTTCGTTTGGTTTTGACGTAAAGACAAGTTTTTGTACGGTCATTATAGTTGGTCCTTCGAATTCGAGCCTCCTGGCTCGAAAAGGAGAGGAATTCCGAACCTGCTGTATAAACGTATGACTTAGCTTAAGTCTGCGTCAGAAGCGATGGAAATGTTTTGACATCCGATGGCATTTGTTGGTCATAAATGGTGGATGAATTCACTCACACAATTGCTGTGGAGTCCTATGTACTCTTGTAAGTCGACGAGGCTTAGGAGTTGTGTGCATCTTTTAGTCTCTTATTTTTTGAACCAAGGCAATTAATGTCCGGAAACCTTTTTCAACGAGGTCAATATTTACTTACTTAACGGGCTCCCGATCCGTGAAGGGTCTCTGCCTGAGACACGGCAGCCTTCCATGCCCTACGGTCCCGGGCACGTTGCTTCCAGTGAGGTCAATGGGGGGAAATTTATTTCTAATCAGTCCCCAGTATTTTTTGTACTTTGAGTTGTAGCCTCGAAGTGAATCAAACTTTTGTGAATTTTCGAACTTTTTTGAACTTTTTGTACGTGACATTAAATTGGCCGCGACCTAAATGTATTCTGCTTGTTAACTACAAAGAGTCATTGAAGATGAATCTACGTGTAGGGTACCCAGAAGAATTTTGACTTCTCTGAACATTTGATCAGATTAGTTCTTGAGAGAGAGAATTTGTAGCCGAAGCTCTAATTTCAACCTATTGTATGTCAACTTTCAATAAAGAGAAACCGCTTTTTCAGTTAGGTTTCTGAACAGTCCTGAGTGTGTTAAGATGTAATGGATCGAGAGTAAGAAAGACGCATGAAGCTGAAGAAAATTAAGACAAAGATGTAGCCTTCATGGGGCCTTTAATGGGCCCCTAGCCTCCGAATGAAAGTGATGCTTTAACCATCACACTCCCCTTCCAAAACCTAACCTAGCCTTCTAAAACTTATGACTTCGAAAATTATTTCCAAAATAAGCGTTGTGGTTTCTTCTTCTTTCAACAGAAAGTATGTACGTGAGACGATGGCGTCAGCTTTAGAACGTTGAGAGAAATTGGTACCCTTGGACTCAAAGCGCTCAGAAGAAAACAACCACACTGGTTGTCTCTTTTCAAAATCCATTCAAAAATTCAGTTAAATTTGTGGTCAGTCCCAGACTAACTATCTGCCAATAGTTTCAGGGTCATAATCCACGCACAGTCACGCCCAAGATCATGTCCACAAACCATCCTGTCCCATCAGCTGCTGTTGCAACAAATTAGTCTCGATATTGCTCCGTAATTTCCAAATTGTCTCCTTCTAAGGATCCCACCCCGCTCCCGTTCATTCTGTCCACGCCACCATCACCAAACACTGCACCAGCACACATAACAAGGCACAAAAAGGCATCGCAAGAGCAACAAGAGTCATGCAAGGAATTTTCACGTATGCAACGCGGTATCCTTTTGTCAGCGGCCGCTGCCAAAGCATATTTCACTAATAGCTGAATATCTTTTGATACGGATTTCCCAGCCTGCTGGCTCTGCGCGAGTGTCTCCGCCTGTGTGTGCGTGTGTGTCCAATGCGTAACGTATTCATGTAAAAATGTTCCGCCACTGGTTCGGAAGCAATTCGTCGGTACCCATCTGAAGGGGGCTATTTGAAAAAGGTCTCCACTTGGCCTTCTTACCAATGATCACACATACTTCAGCCATACCGAGTCTGAGACTGGCTGAGACGAGCTGAAATGGGCTGAGGTGAGCTGAGACGGGCTGAGACGGGCTGAGGCGAACAGAATCGGACCAAGACGAACCCAGAGTGGAGCCAGTTTTAGGAGAGCTCTCAATGTTTGGGTGCAGTGTGTGCGGAACTGCAAACAAGTGACTGGAATGGAAGCTGCATCTAATTGCCCGAACCGATAAATTAGTTCTGTTGTGTCTCTTTTATTTTAATTCCTTTTTTTCGCATTTGCTGCTGGAGCTGGACTTCTTTGGCGAAATGAGTTGATTCATTTAGTGAACGTCGATGTTCTTGCCGGTGGTTGTTGTTGTTGTTGGCGAAGATGCTGATGACTAGTGTGGTGTGGTAGCAGTGGTGTTATTGTCGGCCTTTCCGGTCGATCCGTTGTCGTCTCGTGCACGGCAAGTTAGTGTGGCAAATGCAGACGTCAAGTAATGTCAGGTATTTGTTGATGGGCGGATTGGTATTTTCTTGTGACTTTGCGTTCCTGTTTCTCGGTTTTTTTCGTTGGGTTTGTTGCTCATTGGTCTTGTCGCAGGAGAGACGAGTACACGGAACCTTACCAGTTTGTCGCGCTGCTGACCGGTAACGTGAGAGAGTGTCGCTTTGGTCTGGGAAACTGGAAATTTGAGATTTGAACTGCGTGATGTGGTGGATCGGGGAAAAATGAATTTTATGAAATCGAATATTGTCCCCGATATGAGTGTTGCGGTTTGGAATTCAGTGGTTTTCTTTGCGTTTTTTTTAAGGTTGGTGGGAAAGTTTTGGCAGTACGGGGGGCGGCAGTTTTAAGCGGTTAAGGGAGAGTGTTGCTCGTGGGCTCAATAAGTTCTGAAGGCAACCGGGTCCTGTACGTGTGGCAGCAGCTTTAGGTGGTTTAAGGGAGACTCAATGCGTTCTGAAACCCACTTCTGGGTTCCATTTGATTTTCGGGTGGACGTTGTCGCCTTTCCCATAATTTTTAGAGAGGAAACTGATTTCAAAGGCTATCTGCAGTACAAAACTCTGCTGCAGTAGGTTAGGTTAGGAGGCTGCTAGTGAAATTCACCAGCACACTTAGACCATATTGGTCCATTGTGATATCCACAGTCAGACTACTACCACTGATCGACCGCTCCAGTGATAGTGCCATTTAATTTGATCCCAACGGCAAATGGTGATTCGGTGATTGGACCAGATTTGAAAACCGCATAAGAGCGTATTAACTTTGCTTTCACTGGGATTCGAACCTGGGGCTCCTCTAACTTAAGGCAGGCACTTAACCAACTGCTCCATCCAGTCGTTCTTGCTGCTTGAAGAGAAAAGGACACCAGCCTTCGATTCAAGTTCGCGATCGCTTGATGAGCTTCAAATTCAGGGTCAGATGATTACTGTTATCACAAAATGCAATCTTAGAAGTCTGTCTGCAGTTTAATCAACGAAAGGAGTCTTAGAATGTTACTGAGGAAAATTTCGTTGGGCGCCACCTTGCAGTAAAATTTACCAAGAGCGTAGAATGCGCTGTCGAGTGGTGTGTCATGTAAAATATGTTGCATGGCGCTGTTGTCTGTGTGTCTTTCTTTCAAAGAAAGGAATCTTATACTAGTATCAAGCGACCTTCCGTTGGGCGCCATCTTGCAGTAAAATTTACCAAGAGCGTAGAACGTGCTGTCAAGTGATGTGTCATGTAAAATATGTTGCATGGCGCTGTTGTCTGTGTGTCTTTCTTTCAAAGAAAGGAATCTTATACTAGTATCAAGCGACCTTCCGTTGGGCACCATCTTGCAGTAAAATTTACCAAGAGCGTAGAACGTGCTGTCAAGTGATGTGTCATGTAAAATATGTTGCATGGTACTGTTGTCTGTTTGTCTTTCTTTCGAGAAAAGAATTCTTATACTAGTATCAAGCGACCTTCCGTTGGGCGCCACTTTGCAGTAAAAGTTACCAAGAGCGTAGAACGTGCTGTCGAGTGGTGTGGCATGTAAAATATGTTGCATGGCGCCGTTGTCTGTTGGTCTTTCTTCTGCGTCCCCATTTCTTCTTCTTTTTGCGGCGCTACAGTCTGGGGTGGACGTGGGCCTCAACCAACAAGCTTCTCCAACTGGCACGATAGTTTCTTAGCTGTCGCCAATTTGGACGCCAATTTGGTTGAGAACCGTCTTCATTTGGTGCACGACATCTGGGTGTCCTCTGTTGCGTTGTCGGTTCTGTGTCGAAGATTCTTCAAGTTTCATGCGCTCTACATCGCCTAGCCATCTTGGGCGTGGATTCATAGACGCCTGGGTGGTCTTATGTCGCTGTACAGCCCACACAGTTAGTGCTTGGCATCTCCAAAAAAGCGCATCCCTTCGGATATCGGTCAACTCTCAAAATCAGTTGATTTTATAAATTCCGTCCGGGGCTCAGTTGCAGGAGTTGTACTAATATTTAGGCCTTATCCGAAGTAAATTAAATAGGATTAGAGCTTGTCTTCTGTTTTCTCCTAGAATTTCTCACCGAATGCAGAGACTACTTCTTCACTCCCTTAGACCATCGCCTGTTTTTATGACATCTTTCTACCTTTCAGCCTCATTCTCATCCTCAAACTAACCACCAAACACTCTTCTCTTCTTCTTCTTTCAGGAAAAACCACACAAATGCAACTTGTGCGCCAAGTCATTCCCCACACCGGGTGACCTTAAGTCTCACATGTACGTTCACAGCGGTTCCTGGCCCTTCAAGTGTCACATTTGCTCCCGAGGCTTCTCCAAGCACACGAATCTGAAGAACCATCTCTTCTTGCACACCGGTAAGTTCCCCAGTCGAACCCGTTCAGGGCATTTTCTCTCAACTCTGCTCTCTAGCCAAAGACTAACAAACCCCATCTCTCGATGTCTTCTCTTCCGCCCACAGGTGACAAGCCCCACGGATGTGAGCTATGCAACAAGAAGTTCGCCCTGGCATGCAACCTACGGGCACACATGAAGACTCATGAAGGTAAGAATCAAACCCCCACCACCCTTCACCCCCTCTCCAACCCTCGTCAAAGTGATCCAACTCAACCCCACAATTTTGTGTTCTCTTCTCCTCTCTTCAGGTGATCCACAAGATGAATGCGTACGCTGTGGCAAGGTCTTCTTAACATCAGCCAGTGGGCTCAATCAGGGAGTCTGCACGAAATGCTCAAAAGATCCAACAACGACTGAAACCGTTAAGACTGGCTTCCGTTCGGCGGGCGAGACAACAACCGAAGACGAATCGTCGAACGGAGAAACCGAGTACAGTGACAAGTGAACCGACGTCCCGGCAAACCAAGCATCACCCCCGTGTACATACGCCCACCCGTCATCTCTTCGCTCAGTTCGTGTGTAAAATTCGAGTTGTGTCTCTGTCGTTTTTCGTTTGTTGGCTGGCAGCCTTTCAGAAAAAAAAAAAAAGATCTCGTGTCCAATTGAATGAAGAAACTCTCTTGTGCGTAAGGTAGTGTAGGTTAACCGCCCATTATTCCCCCCGTAGGACCCCACTTTTTCACTCTTGTTGTCTGCGTGTGTTTCACTTTTTTTTTATAGCGATTGTCCAAAGTTTATTATTATTACGTTTTTTCATTAATTTTATTTTTTTTTTTTAATATTTTTTTTATAATTAACGCAGTTTGTTTTTTTTTTATCTTGTAAATAACACCAAACTCCAACGACATCACGGTACAGCTTGGACGTGTGTTTTGTTTTTGAATTCGAATTAACTTCTGCATTTGAAGGAAGATTTTCACAAAAAAAAAATTGATTTTCCATGAGATTATGTGACTTTGTATTGATAAGCCGAGATACACAGATACTTGTGTGTGTCTGGCGGATATGAGAATGTTTAAATATTATTTTTTATTTATTCTAGTCAAAATTTATGTAAATAAGTTTGTAATAAAGAAAACCAATTATTCGATCTTAATATCATAAGCGAGTTGTTTTTTATTTGCTGGAGGTTCCTGAATGACCAATTAGTATGCGGTGGTGGTTGTAAGTGCTGTAGTGCAGAACTAATCTGAGGGACAGCGGTTACAAGTGGTGGATATTTTGCTTGATCGGCCAGACTATAGACTCTTGGATAACATCCAGCTACAGGACAGATCTCAAGGACAGCTAAGTATGTGGTCATCACATTGTATTCCAAACTAACCTGGAAGGAGATAGTCGAGAAGCGCATTAAGAAGGCGAGTGTAGCTTTCTACACAGCGCTAGTAAGACCTATCTTAACGTACGGATCAACAGTCTCGTGGCAAGCACTTGAGAAGAAATACTTTCTTACAAGCTTGACGAAGGTCCAAATATCGGCATGCTTAGGAGTCACGGGTCACGACAGCGACGCTCGAGGTCCTACTGCATGTTTCCCCTCTTACCATCGTCCGCA
This sequence comes from Myathropa florea, assembly GCA_930367185.1. NCBI lineage: Eukaryota > Metazoa > Arthropoda > Insecta > Diptera > Syrphidae > Myathropa > Myathropa florea. The sequence goes on along the minus strand of OV884002.1, from coordinate 131,300,531 downwards.
GTAGCTGAGCGGCTTCAACCGCAATGAGACTCAGGGAATAAAGATGTAAAGATGTGGGTACAGAGACCATATGGGCACGCGGCCATCCTTTGAAAATCGACAGAAACACAGAGGTACATAACATAGGACTACCTGCTACCAACCCTGGCGACCACAAGGAAGTTCTCTACCCGAATTCTGGACGAGAGAGGTTGGGATGAGCTTTCAGTAGATGGTAGCGAGGAGATCTCCCCATACTTCCCTTCTTCTTATGGCGCTACAGTCCGAGGTGGACCTGGGCCTCACTCAACATGTCTCTCCAGCCAGCACAATCTTTTGCCAGCTGTCTCCAGTTTTGCACACCAAGCCGGCCGAGGTCCACCTCAATTTGTGTGCGCCACCTTGTTCGTGGACGTCCTCTGTTGCGTTGTCCCACTGGCTCAGAGTCGAAGACTCTTCGGGCCGGAGCTAAGTTGTCCATACACTCTACACGGCCTAGCCATCTTAGACGTTGGATCCGTAGATGACTGGCTAGACTCATGTCGCTGTACAGCCCATACAGTTCGTGGTTGAACCTTCTCCTCCAAATGCCATCAACGCAAACAGGACCAAAGATCGCGCGCAGAACTTTTCTCTCGAAAAGACCAAGACACTGTTCATCCGCTTGGGATATTGTCCATGCCTCTGCGCCGTAAAGCAGGACTGGGATGATCAAGGTCTTATATAGAGTCAGCTTGGTCTTCCGAGAGAGGGCTCTACTACTCAATTGCCTTTTGAGCCAAAAAAAGCAGCGGTTGATAAGAGTTATTCTGCGCTTGATCTCGGTACTGATGTTGTTTGTACTGTTTACCGCGGAGCCGAGGTAGACGAAGTCCTTCACTACCTCAAAGTGTTCGCTGCCTATGGCGACGTTCTGGCCAAGTCGTCGTTGTTGTGCGTCCTTTCTCGATGACGATGAGCATACACTTGGTTTTGCCCTCGTTTACCGCCAGACCCATTTTAGCCGCTTCCGTTTCAATGCTGTGTTCGCCCAATCACGTCAATATCATCCGCGTAATCTAGCAGTTGAACGGACTTTTGGAAGATCGTGCCTCTTGTGTTGGGCAGGGAGTTTTGCACGATCTTCTCAAGAACGATGTTAAAGAAATCACATGACTGCGCGTCGCCTTGTCTAAAATCTTTTTTCGACATTGAAGGTCTCAGTGAGTTCGTTACCGAGCTTGATGGAGCAGCGAGAGTTCTCCATCGTCATCCTGTTCAGTCTGACGAGTTTGGCAGGAATGTCAAAACTAGACATGGCGCTGTATATCTCGTCTCTATACACTCTGTCATATGCGGCCTTGAAAACAACAAATAGATGGTGTGTGTCGATTTGCATTTCTTGGGTCTTCTCCAGGATCTGCCGCAGTGTGAGGATTTGATCTATGGTGGACTTCTCGGGCCTGAAACCACACTGATACGGACCTATCAGTTTGTTCACAAATGGTTTCAGGCGTTCACACAAAACGGCAGAGAAGATCTTGTAGGCGATGTTAAGGAGACTTATCCCTCGATAGTTGGCGCAGTCAACTTTCTCTCCTTTCTTGTGGATCGGGCAAACGATACTGAGATTCCACTCATCGGGCATGCTTTTCTCTGACCATATCTTACAGATGAGTTGGTGCATGCGCCCTACCAGATCACCTTCAGCTGCTTTAAACATTTCGGCGGGCAGACTGTCTGCACCAGCAGCTTTATTTGACTTCAGTCTCGATATCGCTGTCTTGACTTCGTCTAGGTCGGGGGACGGTATTCTCTTCTATCATCGTCCGTTGTGTTGAGTGGAACATTCTGCCTGAAAGCGGTATTTGTGTCTGTTGGTATTTGTGTCAGTCTGCAGAAATGACTTTTCAAATTCTCAGTATCGACTGCGAATCTACTACTAGTTGTCCATTCTCGTCCCGGCAGGCTTCTGTCCGAACTTTATACCCATTCGATAAAAGTTTTACCCTTTGGTAAAACATCATTCCTGCCATAACACCTCTCCATCTCCTCGATCGCGCGCTTCTCGTTCTCTTTCTTTTTCTTCCTGAGAAGCCGGTTCTCTTCCCTTCGTTTCTGTTCGTAGAGCTCAGGAACAGCTCTCGTGGTTCGATGCAGCGTTGCGGTGTAGGCTTCTTGCTTTGCTGCATGTGCCTGCCTGCACTCGTTGTCAAAACAGGGGTTCTTCCTTGTTGGCGTTTTAAAACCCAACACATCAGTAGCGGCTTCTCTGATGGCTCTTTGACAACGTTTCCATTCTTCGTCTAGTGTTAGTGCAGGCGGTGTAGAACTTTCGGAGAGTTTCAGGGTGACTCGATCGGCAAAGTTCCTGGCAGTCTGTTGCGATTGTAGCTTTTCAACGTCAAACTGTGGTTGTCTTCCTCGACTCCGTTGTTCTCTCGATATCCGTCTCCTTAACTTGGTTACAACAAGGAAATGGTCCGAGTAGATGCTGGCGCCTCGGAAAGGAACCGAAAGTCATTGTCCTTATTCCGTTTGCTGGGGTCGTCAACAGTAAATCCGTCCATATCCGAGGCAGGTTGTTGTTTCTGAACTCGTATATTTTTAAGGAGGAAGTTAACCCCTCGCACAACCTCCAACTGGGAGGACAGGTCCATTTGTTTAGCCCCCGGACAAAGGGGTCCGGAAGGATCCGGTGTCGGTAGCCTCTTGCAGGCTGTGAGCGCCGCCGTTGGCTCTACGAGAAGGGCTCATCCGCCGCCATCTCTATTCCAGAGTCCCGACCTTACCATGGAAACCAGGTAGCTCGTGCTGACTGAAGTTGTGGATGCTGCCGTTGGCCAATCAGCTGACCAGCTCCTCCGCCGCCATCCTAAAAAAAGTGATGAGCCGTGGTAGACTCATCCACTCTCTCGTTATCCTTGTATCGATTGTGTCTGGGGATCCACATGAGGTCAACGATTGAATGGGAGGAGATTGCATTTTTTCACCAGTTTTGAGAATCGCCTCCGACTTGATGGTCTTAATCGCCGCTTGCCGTCCGCAAAAATAGAGTTATAAGGGGTTGTTGCAGATAGGCTGCTAAGTAGGAGGGAGTCTTCTCGTACTACCAGAGGCTCGATCTAAAAACTGCTAGCATGTAATAGTAAGTGAAAAATGAGCTAAGAAGGTGCCTGCGAGGCAATCCATCTACGAATCTTGGAGGAGAACGATGAACTGTTCAGCTTCATCGGCCTGGTTAAGCATCTTTGAAACCAAAACTAAAGATGGGTAGATACCACAGCTTCGTCCAGAGTTACTTCACTGCAGAGTTTTCGAATCTGATCTGGAAAGACAACGCAGCAAGACACAACCACAGATACAGTGACGCACATAATTTGACTACTTGACAACTTGTGTGCGTCGCTAAAACTCGTTGGCAAACGATCGCACTGGCTTAAGGCCCTAATTGATAGAGACCAAGGCTCTTCCGGACTGTAGATTCCCTTGATGAGGAAGAATTCACTTTGGTGAACACAACCCTTGTTTCCACCACCGTCACAATCGATGTTAGGTAACTCGTTACATTAGCTACTGCTTCAAAACCCCTTTCCACTGCAAAACCGATACCAATCATCGCCTAATTGCCTCACTTCTATTCTAACTAAATTATCTACAGAACCGATTGCGTGAAATCGATAGGAAATGCATATTCACGCCAGTCGAACAGAGCTCGCCCTATAAATAGCAAACTATTGCGTAAAGAACGTTGGAAACGTTCCGTCTGAAAGTTTTTCTGTGTTAATTATGAAAAATTTGTTCGGACTGCTTGCCTTGTTGGCTGTGTTTAATGGCAACGTCAGTGGGTACCTGTACGACAACGTCAACCACTGGATTCACGAGAGCGATCAGTGCGATGAATGCGCACAATCTCCAATTCATTTAATTGCTAACCACGTGAGTATGGGCGCTTAGAGGCATTCAATCCTTAAAATTCGATACTTTGCTTTAGGCCGAGACCTTGAACCTCCCCAATTTGGTTCTGAAAAACTACAACAAGGAAACCACGGTGAGATTCTCGAACAACGGAGACACAGGTTAGTCTACGAGCGAGTTAGGCTTTCGGTGTAACCAATTTCCCTCCACAGTCATAGTCACCCCAAATATTTACGTCAACGCATCGGTCACTGGTGGCCACCACAAAGAGGCAATCTATCAGGTTGAGACCATAGTCTTCCACTGGGGCGCTGAAGGAGTCCTCGGATCCGAGCACAAGATCGACTACCGAAAGCATGATCTCGAGATGCAAATCATTCACAGAAACGTCGACTACACAACCGTCGAGGATGCGGTGTACGCGGACGATGGCTTCCTCATAATGGCGATCCTCTTCAGAGAAGTTACAGTAAGACCCGATTACGATTTTTTCAAAAAAAAGAAAGTCACGCGATCTCTGTGTTCTGTCCCAAGGTTGATGTCACGGTCCCGTCTGGAATCAAAGCCCTCTGCGATAGTCTCGATCGCGTGAAGCGCTACAAAGCCAGCACAACTCTGGAGGGTTTCAAGCTCGACTCCTTGTTCGAGCACTTGGACATGAACAAATACTTCACGTACTGTGGTAAAGTATTCGACATTCGAATGAATTTGAACAGATAATCAAGCGTTTTCAATGATCAAAGGCTCGCTGACTGTGCCCCCGTGCACCCCGAACGTCGTCTGGATAGTGTTCCCTCACGTTTTGGACATCAGCGCGAGTTGTGTATGTGTCTTGTGTGCTGCAGTCTCATTGCGAGTTCACTGAATTGTTGAATTTATTTCAGCTCGAAAACCTTCGAAAAGTGAAGAACAACGATGGAAAACCCCTGGTCAACAACTTTAGGCCGCTCCAGCAGTTGATGGATCGACGAATCTTCTATCAGGTTAAGAGACTTAGGCCGTAATGTTTTGTGTGTTTTTCATCGTGTTTCGTCTCCAGTCGATAAATAAATAAAGACAATGTTTAGACGGGTTTCAATTTGGTTATTTGATTTTGTGTGGGAAATGTTACGCTCTCTCGAACTCAGGTTCTGTCGGTTAAGTCCTTGACGACGTCTGTTTTTTCGGTGGCTTTGAAACTCTTCTGGAGCACTCAGACTCAAAACTGGACCATTGTACTGCCAGGTAGCAACCTACTCCAGTGCAGATAATTTGATCCCAACAGCAAATGGTGACTGGATCAGATTCGATTTCACTGGGATTCGAACCTGGGACCCCTCTGACTTGGGGCAGGCACTTAACCAACTGCGCCATCCAGTCGTTCCAGAGACGGCTTACTAACTTCTCAGGTCCAGCACAATGGACATTTCCTGGTCTAAGTGCGTTTTCCCACATCTGCTCCACAGGCCAGCGATTTGCAAGAAGTCTGAGCCTGAATTAATTCCCTCTTCTGTGCTTAACGTTTCCGAGCAAGCTGCTTCCAGTCATCCAGATCAGGATCGATCTTCCTTTTGCTTTCGAACTAGGAGGCTCGTATATGCCTCTTCTTCAGCTGACGCTGCAGTCCTGGTGGGACCTGGGCCTAAGCCAACATGCGTCTCCATCCATCCAGGGTCTTGTCCTAACTGCTTCTAGCGAAGCACGTTCATCAGATAGAGGTCCCTCTCCAGCTGTGTGCGCTACCGAAGGCGTGGTCCAACTTTACCGCGTTGCCCCGGGGTTGGTCAGAAACTTTCCGGGCTGGAGCATTGGTGTCCATTATTCACTCTACATGACCGAGCTATCTGGGACGGAGACAAGGACACGTTTGACCAGGTCGATGTCGTTTAGTCTCCTCCTCCAAACACCATCAGTGCATACGGGACCAAAGATAATTCGAAGGACCTTCAGTTCGAAGCGACCATGAATTTCCTAGACCGGTTTGGTTGGTGTCCATGCGCGATATTGCAGGACTGGGACTATCAAGGTCTTACATCATGGTTCTTCGAGAAAAGGCTTTATTCATCGATTACCTTCTAAGTCCAAAGACACTACGATTGGCAAGAGTAATCCTTCGTTTTATCTCCGCAGTGGTGTCCTTACCGGAACTTACTTCGGAACCTAGACAGACAAAGTCTTCCACTACCTCAAAGTTACATCTGCCTATAGTTGGGCTCTGTCCAAGACGTCGTCGGTGTTGGTGAACCTTTTTCGTGGACAGCATATATTTTTTTCAACTATAATAGTCGGATGGCGCAGTTGGTTAAGTGCCTGCCCCAAGTTCGAGGGGTTCCAGGTTCGAATCCCAGTGAAATCGAATCTAGTCCAGTCACCATTTGCCGTTGGGATCAAATTAACGGCACTAGAATAGGTTGCTACTCGGCAGTACAATGGACTAGTTTTGAGCCTGAGTGCTCCAGTGTAGTGCTTCAAAAAAAATAATAATGGTCTTATGAAAGCTTAAGCTTATGTCGAAAGTAAACGCAAAAGTAATAAGAAGCATCGTTAAATTTCTACGTGTCCAAAAATGCTTATAGAAACCTAAGGAGAGTTCTGCTGTTAACTGACATTGGCATACGTAGAGAGCGATTTATTTCGCTTCCGCGTAAGTAGGCACAGCTGAACGAACTTAACGAAATTGATCGAAGGGGTTACTATAGCTATGGTGTATAATTTTGTGTATTTGTAAGTAGGCAAATCTGAACAGACTTAACGAAACTGAACGAACTTAACGAAACTGAACGAACTCAACGAAACTGAACGAACTTAACGAAACTGAACGAACTTAACGAAACTGAACGAATCTAACGAAACTGAACGAAGTGGTTACTATAGCTACGGTGTATAATTTTGTGTATTTGTAAGTAGGCAAATCTGAACAGTAGAGTCCGATCGAACATTCGGCTTCGGCTTCGGCTTCGGCCACCTTCGGCTATAAATATCACCTTCGGCAAAACATTCGGCTTCGGCCAAATGAGGCCGAAGATTTTGCCGAAGCCGAATGTTGAGATTTCTGTTGAAAGTGCGCTTGTTTACAGCTTTAAAATTAAAAATTTTGCATTTGCAAGTTGGTAAACTATTAAGTGGCCTGTATAAAAGCATGCAATTTATTTGTACTGGTTTCAGGTAGAAAGAACATCAAAATTGGGAGCTGAAAATCTAATTTCGGGTTATTTTGCAAGAATAATGGGAGTGCAACTTGCAAAATATGTTCCAAATAGAGCCCGAGAGAACATTCGGCTTCGGCCGAAGGTGATCAAAAAGCCGAAGTTCGGCTTCGGCTTCGGCTTCGGCCGAAAAACTGGCCTTCGGTCGGACTCTACTGAACAGACTTAACTAAACTGAACGAACGTAACGAAATTGATCGAGGCGGTTACTATAGCTGCAGTGTATAATTTTTTGTATATGTAAGTAGGCAAATTTGAACAGACTTATCGAAACTGAACGAACTTAACGAAACTGAACGAACTTAAAGAAACTGAACGAACTTAACGAAAGTGATCGAAACTGAACGAAGCGGTTGCTATGGCCACGGTGCATAATTTTTGTGTATTCCCTCGGTTGCTTCAGTTCTCTTAAGCTTTCGTGCAGTTATCATATTGTAGCTGACCCTAAAGAAAGTCTTGGAATCCGAGCCTTCTGGTCTGGTCTGGTCTCTGGTCTGGTCTCGATAACTACAAGCAGCTTGTCCGGATATGTCAAAGTTCGAAGTCAGAACCAGCTCAGGCTAAAACTCTTTGTTGGCCCTTTTGATGGAGCACTGGCGTTCATGTGCTTAATGTAGCCGAGGCAGTTTGGTCTACAGATCTTTGCCTTCCGGGCAATTTCCACATCCTAGTTCGTTTTCATGTACGTTTCGCAGAAAAAATCAAATCGCCGACGCAGAATTCCTCATTCAAAGGCACCTATAAGCAGCTCTGCTGTCTCACTTTTTGCTCAGCTTTCGACTCTATGGAGCAAGATTGACAGGGTGTGGGTTTTGTAGAGCAAAATGTTGCCCAAATGTTTTGACCCAATTTGTCAAAACCAACCGAAGTGGCAACGGTTGTCTATGGCGATTCTACGTCTGATCTCAAAAATTTATTCGTTTGTCCTGAGGTAAGCCCAATATTATTGGGATAGATTTGGGCACTGTCCACTCTAGCCATTGGATCTTGAATCCATAGACAGCCTTCTACTTGGCTGCACCGGCTCTGATTAGAGGATTTTTTGTGCCGGAACTGTGCTCTTTATGGACTGACTTGAAGCATAACTAAGATCATGTCGTGGCCATGTAGCAGCTTCTGATAGCCTCCATCTATGTTCTTGGCTTGCACCAAACACATACGAGTATTTCGTATTTATAACTGTATCGGAGATGGCCATTCACGAAAGAATAAGGGGATGTGTCAAGCCTCCACTCTCCGACTTCTCCCTCTTGAAATCGTGTCTCGGTTCCCAACTAACACACAATTTTGCTGCTAATTACCATCCCTAATTTGCAATTGATCACGCACCCGACTGCTAGTCCCCTAGAGACTTATAAATAAAGCTCCTCACCCTGAGCTGCGAAACAGAGTTTAGATTTCTTGCGTAAATCATGGAACACGTCTCCAGACTGAGTGCACGGGCGTTCTTGATCGTCTTGTTGTCGTTGTGTTTCGCTGTAATTCACGGTTTCATCTACGACGAGCCATACAAGTGGCCAGAGGCGAACTACTTCTGCGGCTCATGCCTTCAGTCGCCAGTCAATTTGATAACAGAATCTGTAAGTTCGAGAACGTCTTGACTTACGTCATCAAAGTTTTCTGTCTTCCCTCTCCTTTCAGGCGCAAAAGGTTAGTCTCCAGCCGCTTATTCTCAACAATTTCAACAAACCCAACAATTTTACATTTTTGATCAACGACGGTGACAATGGTCAGTATGTGTGTGTGACAAAAACCCTGCTGGAGATCTAACAAATTCCCTTTAGTTCACCTCAAAGTCGACACGCTTTTGAACGCAACCGTGACCGGTGGCAATAATGACGAGCTCTTTGAAACCGAGATGGTCTACTTCCACTGGGGCATGGACGACGACAAGGGGACTGAGCATGCCGTCAACTTTGCGCATCACGCCCTTGAAGTGCAGATAGTCAGTCGAAATGTTGCCTATCCCGCCACCAGTTTGGCGCACCGAGGTGTGAATGGTTACCTGAATTTGGCGATACTATTCAAGGAAGTTCCCGTAAGATCAACAGCTTTCTTTTGATTGCATTGAAGTGATGTGGATTGTCTTCACAGACTGAGAGAACGGTTCCATCGGGTATGAAGACTGTCTGCTCGTACATCCATTCGATAAGGTATCATGAGAGGCTAAGCACCACGTTGCCGAAGGGTTTTACTCTTGGATCTCTGTTCACCGGACTGGATCTGGATGAATACCTCACGTATTGCGGTAAGAAATAGGGATGACTTCATTTTGTCGGACAGACTGTAACTTGTGTCTTGTCAAAAGGCTCCCATACAATCCCACCTTGCTCACCAAATGTCATTTGGATCGTGTTCCCCAAACCGCTGGATATAGACAGGGCGTGTGTAAGTATCTAGACCTCTGCTGAGCATGGTTTGGGTGATGAAATGCCCTCTTTTCAGCTTCACAAGTTCAGAGCAGTGATGGGGAACAATGGGAAGAACATGACCAGCACCCAGAGGCCACTCCAAGTGACTGGAGCACGTAAGGTCTTCTACAACATTTTGTAAGAAACCGGAGAAGGTGCAGAGAAATTTATGTAGTTTTTGGATTTTTTGACCCCCTTTGGGAAGGGTAAGGTTAATAAAAGTATAGATTCGCACACGGTGTACAGGGTGTTTTATTTGAGATTCGTTTTTTGAATTGAATGAGAATGTTCAGTGATTCGGTCGCCATTTCTTGAGCCCTCTGTTGTCTGAGCCCCCTTGTTGTCTGTGGTTTGTCCGGTAGACTCTGGATGGGTTTGGTGATAAATCCTTGAAGAGTCTGATGTAAATGCGGCTCGAAGGACCAAAAACAGTGCCAGATTCAGTTTTCATCAGTTGGAGTCTATGTTTTTGGGGTTTCTTCAAAAATTCCATCGGAAGCTTCTGGAACTGAATTTAGTCAGAGGGAGAGAGAGAGAGAGAGAGAGATCGAGCTTATCAGAGTGTCTGTCCAGTAAACGGTAATTACTCGTTAAGTAAATTCAAGACCCGACAGGGGAACGATCAAAATCAAATTCATTCGTCACTCGAAATCGAAATTTTCAACTCGAACACTCCACGTCTCGGCTTTTAAATCTGAAAATTTCCATTTTGTCTTTAATTACCGTTAACAATCGCAATTCGGCACACCACCGGCTGCCCTCGTGTAAGTCGCCTAGGCTAAGGCTTAAAAATACAGCTTCCAACATCGGAGCTGTCACTTAGAGTCGACATTTTCCTCGTACATCATGGAGCACGTCTTTAGACAGTCTGTACGGGTGTTCTTGATGATCTTGTTGTTGTTGTGCTTCCTTGGTGTTCGAGGATACATTTATGACAACCCATTAAGTTGGGCAAATGGGGACTTCTTCTGCGGGGGATGCCTTCAGTCGCCTGTGAATTTGATAACAGTAACGGTAAGTTTAGTGTATCCAGACTTCGCATCCAGCTACATTCGCTGGAAACACTCATTTGCCCACTCGGCCTTTTTACTGAACTGATTTCCTTAAGTCTCCTCTAACATTTTTCATCTCCTCTTTTTGACTTTAGGCAGAAAGAGTTAAACTCTCTCCTCTGGTTCTGACAAACTACGAAAAACGAAACGAAATAAGACTCTCGAACAACGGAGACAATCGTCAGTATGCACCCTATCCACCCCCATCCGCACATCTAACAAATTTCCTTTCACAATCCCTTAGTTATAATCGATGTCAATCTGTTTGTGAACGCAACCGTGACCGGCGGCAACAACAATGAGCTCTTCAAAGCCGACATGATCTACTTTCACTGGTACGCCGAGCACGCGATCAACTTCAAGTCATATGAGTTGGAGATGCAAATTGTGCATCACAACATCGGCTACTCCAGCATTGAATCGGCGTACGAAGGTTCGAATGGGTTTTTGAACTTTGGGATATTTTTCAGAGGCGTACAGGTAAGACAAATGTCAACCTTTGACTGGACCCAAATGACGCCTGGTTGTCTTTAAAGAGAGACAGGAAGGTCCCAGCCGGCATTAAGGCCATCTGCAATTCCCTGGACCGCATAAGGTACGCCGGCACAAGCACGACGCTGGATAATTTTCCACTGCAATCCCTGTTCACCGGTTTGGACTTGAATGAATACTTCACATATTGTGGTAAGATATCCCGATTACTTCATTTTGTCGGACAGTCTGAAATTTGTCACTTCTTCAAAAGGTTCCTACACAGTGCCCCCGTGCACGCCGAATGTCCTCTGGATAGTGTTCACAAAGCCGCTTGATATTAGCAGCTCTTGTGTAAGTATATTGCAGCACGCTGAGGTTGACACTGGTTTCTAAAATTTTCTCTTCGCAGCTTCAGAAACTCAGAGCAATGGTTTCGAATAACGGCAAGAACATGACTGACACCAGACGACCAACTCAATTGGAAGGGCAACGAAGAATCTTTTATAACGTCCGCCCAGATGCCAAGTAAAGTGCATTTTAGGGAAGTTTGCTCATGTTGTGGCCGTCTACATGGACGCACATTCAATTAAAATAAATAAGAACACAGATTCACAGATGTGGTACAGGGTGTTTTATTTAAGGATAGCTTTTTGAGTTGGGCAGCCAATTCAACGGCTGATGTGAGCTCAGTTTACTTTGCAGGCTGCAGCGACTCTGAGCCTGTGGGACAACGCAACAGAGGACGTCCACGCACAAGGTGGCGCACACAAGTCGAGGGGGACCTCGACCGGCTTGGTGTGCGAAACTGGAGACAGCTGGAGAAAGATCGTGCTGGCTGGAAAGGCATGTTGAGTGAGGCCCAGGTCCATCTCGGACTGTAGCGCCCTCTAGAAGAAGAAGAAGAATTACTCTTTGAAGCTATCGGCACAGATACACGAATACGCACGTTGCTTAGAACTGTTTGTGTGGGCCGTAATCGAATTTTCATCATTATTCCTTTTCATGACTAGACAAAGCTACTCCATCCCGCCGCCGGCTACGTGTTTTGCGAAACAATTATTATACCTCAAAATTGTAGTTGTCGATTGTGGTGTTTTGTCCCAGATGATGAGCGACAGACTTTACTTTGCCTTCTTCTCATTTACCCTTAGAGATGCTTGTTTCGCGTGGATGTGATGTAGCTTGAGATTAGACCAGAATTAAGAAAAAGCGTCCCAATCGTTGATGGTTATACGAACCAGTCGATATCTGTCAGGCAAAGTTATCAAGTGTAAAAAGTATACTTACTTACTTAAGGTGGTGCTACAGTCCGTGGTGGACCTGGGCCTCAACCAACAAGCGTCTCCAGCCAGCTCGATCTTTAGCTAGCTGCCTCCAGTTTCGCACGCACAGTTGGTTGAGGTCCCTTTCCACTTGCGTGCGCCACCTGAGTCGCGGTCTTCCTCTACTGCGCCGTCCCTCGGGGGTGGATTCGAAGACTTTCCGGGCCGGAGCATTGGTTTCCATTCGCTCTATATGACCTATCCATCTCAATCGTTGTATCTTCATCCTTCTGGCTAAGTCAATGTCGCTGAACAGCTCGTACAGTTCGTTGTTGTATCTTCTCCTCCACTCACCCTCTATGCAGACGGGACCGAAAATCACCCGAAGAATTTTCCTCTCGAAGCAACCAAGAGCAACCTCATCCGCTTTTGACAAAGTCCATGCTTCTGCGCCATATAGCAGGACTGGGACGATTAGGGTCTTGTACAGGGTTACTTTGGTTGTTCGAGAGAGGGCTTTGTTTATCAATTGCTTTCTTAGCCCAAAGAAGCAGCGATTAGCAAAAGTTATTCTTCGTTTGATTTCAGCGCTGGTGTCGTTGTCTGAGTTAATAGCGGTGCCTAGGTAGACAAAGTCCTTGACTACCTCAAAGTTATAACTGTCTGCTGTGACGTTCTGTCCGAGACGTCGGTGTTGGGTGTCCTTTCTGGTTGACAGCATATACTTGGTCTTGCCGTCATTGACCGTTCAACCCATATTCGCGGCCTCCGTCGCAATACTCACAAAAGTGCCATTGACATCACGCTGTGTTCTTCCGATTATGTCAATATCGTCGGCATATGCGAGTAATTGGACGGACTTCTGAAAGATTGTGCCTCTGGTGTTGGCGTGCGAGTTTTGCACAATTCTTTCAAGTATGATGTTGAAGAAGTCGCATGACAGCGCGTCGCCTTGTCTGAATCCTTTTTTGACATCAAAGGTCTCGGTTAGGTCTTTACCGACCTTGATGGAGCAGCGTGCATTCTCCTTCGTCATCCTACACAAACGGACGAGTTTGGTAGGGATGCCAAAACTAGACATTGCTCTGTATAGCTCGTCTCTATAGATGCTGTCATACGCGGCCTTAAAATCGATGAAAAGGTGGTGGGTATCGATTTGTAAGTGTAAGAAGTATAGGATTCTAAAATCCTATCTCAACAATAGAATATTGTTAAGTACGGAGTGGACTACTCTGGGTTTAAGGAGATTGCGGCCGGAGTTCCGCAAGGGAGTGTACTTGGTCCGACTCTGTTTTTTATATACCCGTGACATACCTCAAACTGAGGGTATAATAGTAGTAACGTTCGTGGACGATACGGTTATCCTGGCTACGGAAAGCACAATCGAGTCAGCTGCCGAAAAACTGCAACTAGCTCTAAACAAAATATGCGATTAGACAAAACTCTGTCGCATTGCTCTTAATAATAATAATAATTGCGGCTCTACAGTCCGAGGTGGACCTGGGCCTAGCTTCTCAGCAACCACTCGTGTTGTGCGTGCTATTGTTCTGTCACGAGCGGAGGGGACCTACAGTTTAATGCCGACTCCGAACGGCGAGATTGAGAAGCTTTTTCTAGACAGTTATACTCTTTGAGCATTGTCAGTAACTCGAAAGAGGTGGAGTCGTGAAAAAATGTTTGATGTTTTTTCCGAGATTAGAACTGACGACCTCAAGTGTAGCAGTCGACGCACCTACCCACTACGCCACGGCGCCCACGGGGATACGGACATAAAGATATCAAAGAAAACGAAAGAGCCAACAAAAATGTTGGGCCATCCAGTGTTTTTTTAAATCATAGGTTATTTTGACATTGACAGCTGTTTTCTGCTCAAAATCCTGACAAAAAGTCAGAACCAAACCTCCGCGGAACAAAATGAGTCGCTTTACGCTTGAACAACGTTGGGAAATATTGAAAACTCATTTCCAAACTGAGTGCTGTGTAGCCCAAACAGTGCGTTTTTTGAAAAGAAGTTTTGGCCGAAATTGAGCACCAACCGCGACTGCTGTCCGCAAGTTTGTGCACAAAGCCCGTGAGACTGGTATGCTGGTGGACAACACTCATGGTTTCCGTCGTTGTACGGTGCGCACAGTTGAGAATGTGGTTGCTGTGGCCGAAAGTGTCAGACTCATCTCACGAACATCAACTCGCCATCGATCTCAACAGCTCATCATTTCAAAACTGATTGCTAGCCAGCGGAAAATTATGCACAAAGAACACGGATTATTCGCTTGCGAAGTCCAATTGACTTAGCAATCATCCGCTTCGTTATCGCTTCGCAGTTTGGGCTTCAGAAGAGCTTGAATTGGACAACGATTTTGGATGAAAAATCATATTTTCTGACGAGGCGTATTTTCATCTCGGCGGCTACGTTAACAAACAAAATTGCCGCATCTGGGCCTCGGAAAACCCGAACGTTATTGTCGTTATCGAGAAGCCAATACATCCACAGAGAGTGACAGATTGGTGCAGATTGTGGAGTGGTGTCATCATTGGATCATTTTTCTTCGAAAATTCAGCTGGGAACAACGTTTCGGTCAAAGGTGGGCGTTACAGAGCCATGTTAACCCACTTTTTTTTACTGAGATTGAAGACACGGATTTGGACGACCTCTGGTTCATGCAGGATGACGCGCCATACCACAAAACCCATGCTACGCAATCCATGCCACACAACCCATGTCACACTCGGTATTTTGCGCACCAAATTCCCAAATCGTGTTATTAGCCGTTTTGGAGATGTCAAGTGGCCGCCTCTGAGCTGTGATCTAACCGCTTTGAAATATATTTTGTGAGGAACCGTGAAGGACCGATTTTATGCCAACAATCCGAAAACGATTCAAGCACTTAAGACAGTCGGACAGTCGGAAACCATCCGCAAGGTCTTGAAAAATTTGGGTGACAGAATGCGCTACAGCTTTACTATGTCGTATCATTTAAATTTTTGTTTCCAAGAGCAACAGGGCGAGTCTTGAAATATTTGTAAAGAACAGTAATACTAACTTATGAACGATGGACATATGTATTTTAAACACGGGGATAATAATAATAATAATAATGGCGACGCTACAGTCCGAGGTGGACCTGGGCCTAGCTTCTCAGCAACCACTCGTGTTGTGCGTGCTATTGTTCTGTCACGAGTGGAGGGGACCTACAGTTTAATGCCGACTCCGAACGGCGAGATTGAGAAGCTTTTTCTAGACAGTTATACTCTTTGAGCATTGTCAGTGACTCGAAAGAGGTGGAGTCATGAAAAAATGTTTGATGTTTTTTTCGAGATTCGAACCGACGACCTCGAGCGTAGGAGTCGACGCACCTACCCACTACGCCATGGCGCCCACTGTCGCATTGCTCTTAATGAGACCAAATCCACGCATATTAATTTCACCTATAGAAACATAGACAATTTACCCGTCTTCATTAATTCGGTGCAAATACCGTACGCAAATGAAGTCAAATATCTCGGAATGACGTTAGACGCAAAGCTCAAATGGAAGGTACTCGTACACGTAAAAAAGACGTGACGAACTTGAGCATCGATTTAGAGAAATGTACTGATTACTCGAAACGACATTCCAAGTTAAGCATATATAACAAACTACTTATATGTATATAAACAAACGCTAAAGCCTATATGGACCTACGATATACAACTTTGGGGTTGCACTAAAGCAAGTAACACAGAATTTATACAGTCATTCCAAAATAAGGTTATAAGAGCTATCGTGAGTGCTCCCTGGTATCTTCGTAACAGTGATACATAATGGCATCTAGAAATCGCAACCGTGGACAAAGAAATAACAAACTTCGCTAGGAAGTTACGAACTCGACTCTATGGTCATTGTAACCATGCCATACTCCAAACATTGGACATGCGAAACCTCGTGCGCCGACTTCAACGAACGAAACCGTTCGATTTAGCGCAATGAGTAGTAGCCGCTCCTAACGGTTTCAGCAGGTGATTTTACGGAGAATCTACCTGCCTCAAGCGCAAAAATATTGAAAGTGAAACTACTGGATGAAGAAACTTAGTTGTAGGAAAGTACAAAATTCTAAAAGGGAAGGGTGTGTTTAGTCGGTAAAAATCTGACACTACTATGAGCACACGGGTATCATAGTGTCTTATTGAAGATTCACACCAACCAACGAAAAAAAAAAGTGTATGAAGTTCAGTTCAGAAATTTCAATCTGCATCCAAAAAGACAGCCAAGCAACATTTGAGATCAAATTTCAAAGTAAAAAGGTTTAAGCCTGAAAGCCAGCCCAAGACAATCTTGGCGTAAAATTTGCTTAATATGAAAAAAAAAAATTGCACAGCAAAAGGGTTTACATTTTCGCAGGGCTTGAAAGCAAATCGAAAAAAATCAAGTCGCGTGTTGCATGACCCTGAATGACATCAATGACTAATTGGCAATCAATCAGTTTTGTTTCGCATAGAAAATGAATTATTCCATACCCAGCTGAAACAGTCGTTGTTTTTAATTTAGGAGTTTTTTTAGTTTGCTTGCTTTAGTCTTCTTGAAATGTGACTTATATGCATCTTGGGAAAGGGATAAGGAAAAGGAAATTGTTATGTCTCCAGCGATTGGTCTGCAAATTAAACAATTATTTTTTTTGGCTGTAAGAGCATACTTCTATCGCCTGTTGATCTAATGCGCTCGATATTTAGTAAAGCGAATCCAGTCAGAGAAAGTGCCTCAATGTAGTATTGGATCAAGGCGCCAGAAAGTGCAAGAATACCTTATGTTTCCCTACTGCTCCAGGACATATGAATATTTTGGTTGACAGAACTCATCTTTCCGTATCAGATTGACTTCAAAATGTTTGCCTACTCTGTTCTTTTGCGGCAGGTTAAGCTCAAACTATAATATGCATAGGCGAGCATGAGTTAATGTCAAACGCGACTATAATGGAGCTCACGAACGATTGAAAACATTTCATTAAGCACATGTGAATCCAAGAGACGGCTTAAGTTTTCGTATAGTTAGTTCCTTTTTTTTCCGGAGCATTTTTGAAACACTACTGGGGCACTCAGACTCAAAACTGGTCCATTGTACTGACAGGTAGCAACCCACTCCAGTGCCGTTCATTTGATCCCAACGGCAAATGGTGACTGGACCAGATTCGATTTCACTGGGATTTGAACCCGGGACCCCTCAAACTTGGGGCAGGCACTTAAACAACTGCGCAATCCGGTCGTGGTTCCTTACTTCTAATACTAATTGAAGCAATTGATTGAACTTACTGTTGCTTAGCTGGATCAGATTACTCAGATGCTTAGGCGCATCTTTCCGCGGAATAAGAGAGCATTGCACGAGCGGAGATAGTAAAACGCTGTCAGGAAGACCCAGTTTTTTGCGTTTCTTCGAACGATGCAGTGTCCCATGATGGCACCTATCAGGGTCACAGATATTTTCTTCTATATTTTCTAAGCAATGAGGGACGTGTTGCTGTTGGTGGAATTTTTAAAGTTATATTAACGTTTACCATATGATTAGCCCTTCATCTCTGGATGAAGTCTCCAGCTTTTTCTGACTTTTTGATGTCAAGAATCTGAAAATTTACTACAGGCTACTTTTTTAAATAAAATGGAAAACTCTACATAAACTGTAGTCGATTTTTCGGTTGGAATTGAAAGTATCTAACGACGGTAACAAGAGTAAGTAGAAGTCCTTAAACATCCCTTCCTCTTCTTCTTCATCTTCTTCGGCTGGTGATACAGTCTCAAATGGCCACTGTCCTCCGTCAAGAATGCCTCAATGCCTCTCCATCTACAAAAGTCTTGTGCTAGTTACTTCCAGTTACGTAAGTTGAGTGAGGTTCCTTTCCAGATGTGTACCCGACCGGAAGCGTCATGTTCCTTTACCGTGTTGTCCCTCGGTGCTGAAATTGAAGACTTTCCGGACCGGATCATTGGCGTCCATTCCAACATATCTAACATAACCAAGCCATCTGAGACGACAGATTCGATTTCTTTTGGCCAGGTTCGATGTCGCTGCAAAGCCCGTTCGTCCTTCAGTCTCCCTCTTTGCGGTATGATGAGAATGTCAACTCGTGACACCAAGACCAAGTGAAAACTTTCAATAAATTTGAGTATTTTTTTTGTCGGAGGTTTTTGTAACGTTACATTGGAGCACTCAGACTCAAAAACTGGTCCATTGTACTGCCAGGCAGTAACCTACTTTTAATGGATTTTCATGGTCTTCTGAATGAAAACCAGCAGGCGCTTCTGTGATGAGGAGCCTACATCATCAGCTCTCACCTCATCAGCACCGAATAACTGCCACCGGACAATGGCAGAGTAAGTGCTCTGCAGTGTCATCGTCTTCTCCACAGGCATCGTTGAGTATTTCTTTGGTGGTTCGATGGTTCGCCGTATTTCTGTCCAAAATGAAGTAGCCGTTGGTTCAATAGTCCATTGATCATTCTAACAGCTTCCCTAGCTCTGTTTTATACCGCAAGTCATCAAAAGAGTGGTCGGAATTAAGGACAAGTTGCGGTTTCTTTGTTGTTTCCGCTTTTGAACTGTCATGCAAAAAAACCACATCCACCATGATTGTGTCATCTGCTGTGCACGTCCAGATTTCAAATCTGTTGTCTCATTGGCTGCTCTAAAACCATTGGATCACAGTCCAAGCCCAGGAAAGTATGATCAAAATCCATCTCATTCACCATTCAGACAAATTCAACTCCATCACCTTGAAATACGAGACATTCGACACAATCTGTCATCGTCCGATGAGCTAACCTCGCTGCACGTAATCCTCCGGTGATTATCGTGGACAAACAACAATTTACCGTTTCCCCCAGACCTGTAGCCAATTTTCACGAGACACAATAAAACCCACTCGAACCATTTAAATTCATTTGCCGTAGAAAGATGTTTATTAAGTCGAACAACAGTATCTCTGATGTCGCAGCACGGCCCGGACAATTTTATAATTTCTTTCAGCTCTCCTCCATTTTTTACGATTTCCCGAATAGGAAATATGAAATTATTTACAGAGACGGAGGCCCCAAGACAAAGAGCGTCTCTTGTCGTAAACCAGACCGAGTTCGACCGCAATAAAAGTCTTTAAATTGCCACAAGACCCGTCCAGTCCCGACCCACCTCCCATCGGAGATCCCCCTCCCAGGCGCGGCCACTTCCCACGATTCCATTCTCTTCCGCTGCCAAATAAATTGAATTTTCCCCGAAGCGGGCCGTCCCCCCAGCGGAGGCACAAGCCGTTCATTGCTCATGTCAAGCCCCTTCGCTCGTCCGAAAAAAAAAACAAACATCCACGAACTCGCAGATACATCAACTGGACAATCTAGAATCACGTCTCGCAGACGTTCTCAAACAGACAGCAGACCAAGCCCGGGAGAAGGGAAAAAAAATCGCCAATGAAGTGGTTGTGGGCGACCAGAAGCGTCCCGTCCTCCGAGGTTTTATGGTTGGCTCTGGGTTTTGGTGTGTGCGGCAGTGTTCGCCAAGAACCACCGCCATGAGGGGTGAGCACTCTCCCATGACAATCTTGGAAATTACCCACATGAATTTCTCAAGACGCTCACACCGCGTCTTAAGGAGGCACCCACTCGCCACTCGCACCGATCCGGGCTGGAGTCGTTGTCGTTGTCGTCGTCGCTGTAAGGAACCGCAACAAGTGATGGTTACAATTTTAGGCAACGACTGGTGAGATGGTGGCAACGAATCAACGATCAGAACCATCTGATGTTGCGGGCGAATTTCTTTTACGGTTTGCTGGGCACATGCTCTGCTCCAGCACTGGGATGCGTGGTTGCGTTACAATTATTCAGAGGGATGCGCGTGGGAATTGGTGGTTGAGTTCTCCGAGGCGGGCGGGAGATTATTTCTCACGTGGCCATTGCAGTTCTCCTCAACAAGTGTGAGAAGCCATCGCGATGGGCATGCAGTCTAAATTCTGTTTTCTGATGTGATTCTGCATGAAAATGAAGTCTGAGCCAGAGCTTTAGAAGAATGTGGGGGAAAAATCGGAAAATCGGATGAAACTGGTCTGGTCAAGTGGTCATTTAGGCTTCTTTTTTCCACAGAATATATCAGATAGCTTGATGACAGATTGGTGAGATTGACGTCCTTAAGTTGACAAACACAAAATTTGGACAAGAAATTGGCAAATCATTGACAAATTAAGACCAATTGTCTTGTTGCGGGTTGTAATAGCCAGTTTGCGCTGACTTAGGAAGCTCCAATGTTCAATGAGAAGAGAAGAGTCTGAGTCAGAGTCTGAAGTTGGGACCGTGCCCTTGTGTCGGCTGTATTCCATTTATCGTATCACATCAGATTAGTGTCATTCGAAGGACGAAGGTGTCTATGATGGCTGGGCAATCTCCGCTCTGGCCCGTAGAATCTTCGCTGCTGCACAAGGTACACATCCACAAAAGGAGTACCTTGATTATTTTTTGTATTATAATTTAGAGCTCATGGATCATTTCTGTTCTAGACAAGGCGACGCGCTGACATGTGATTTCTTTGACATCGTTCTTGAGAAGATCGTGCAAAACTCATTGGCCAACACAAGAGGCACGATCTTCCAAAAGTCCGTTCAACTGCTAGCTTACGCGAATGACATTGACTTGATTGGGCGAACACAGCGAGCCGTCAATGATGCGTTTGCTGGCATTGAAACGGAAGCGGCTAAAATGGGTCTGGCGTGGTGGTAAACGAGGGCAAAACCAAGTATATGCTGTCATCGAGAAAGGACGCACAACATCGACGACTTGGCCAGAACGTCACCATAGGCAGCTATAACTTTGAGGTGGTTAAGGACTTCGTCTACCTTGGCTCCGTGGTAAACAGTACAAACGACATCAGTACCGAGATCAAATGCAGAATAACTCTTGCCAACCGCTGTTTTTATGGGCTCAAAAGGCAATTGAGTAGTAGAGCCCTCTCTCGGAAGACCAAGCTGACTCTATACAAGACCTTGATCATCCCAGTCCTGCTGTACGGCGCAGAGGCATGGATAATATCAGAAGCGGGTGAACAGTGTCTTGGTCTTTTCGAGAGAAAAGTTCTGTGCGCGATCTTTGGTCCTGTTTGCCTTGATGGCATTTAGATGAGAAGACTGAACCACGGCTGTACAGCGACATGAGTCTAGCCAGGCGTCTACGGATCCAACGCCTAAGATGACTAGGCCATGTAGAGCTTATGGATAACTTAGCTCCGGCCCGAAGAGTCTTCGACTGTGAGCCTGTGGGACAACGCAACAGAGGACGTCCACGTACAAGGCGACGCACACAAGTCGAGGGGGACCTCAGCCGGCTTGATGTGCGAAACTGGAGACAGCTGGCAAAAGATCGTGCTGGCTGGAGAGGCATGTTGAGTGAGGCCCAGGTCCACCTCGGACTGTAGCGCCCTAAGAAGAAGAAGAAGTTTTATTTAAGGTTAGTTTTTTGAATTTGGCAGCCAATTCAACAGCTGATGTGAGCTCAGTTTAATTTGCAGCAATGGAAGCCAATTGACACGCGGTAACTTGTCTGAAAACAATATTGGTCTTGACTCTCATCCTTACCATAAAATTCTGTTCGGGAATCAAATTCTTAGATTTAAATTATATTTAAAGCGAAAATAGATTCTTCTTTCTCTTTGGGTGGCGTTCATTACAGTCCGTGGTGAACTTTTGATTAGTGTCTGCCTAGAGCAATGCCTTCTGTGTCCGTAAAAGCGAAAAATATGAAACAAATTCCTGGAGGAGACCACTTCAATCCTTAAAACACTCGATTTTTTGCCACAAGACACAGACTATATTGTTCCTTTATCATGCTTCTTCTCCATGGCGCTACATTCCGAGGTGGATCTGGGCCTCAACCAACAAGCCTCTTCTGCAAGAATGATCTCTCGCTATTTGCCTTCAATTGCGCACATCCAGTTGTTTGAGATCCCCCTCCAGTTGTGTGGAAAACCTCGAACGTGGACGTCCTTAGTTGTATGGACACAGGCTCAGAGTCGAATGTACGCTTTGCATGGCTAAGTCATCTTTAGGGCGCTGGAACCACAGGCAAGTGGCTAGACTCATGTCACTGTACTGCCCGTACATTTCGTGGGCGCAGTGGTATAATGGGTAGGTGCGTCGATTCCTACGCTCGATGTTCTCGACTCGATTCCCGAAAAAACACCCAACTTTTTTTCACGTCTCAACCTCTTTCGAGTCACTGACAATGCTCAAAGAGTATAATTGTCTAGAAAAAGCTTCTTAATCTCGCCGTTCGGAGTCGGCATTGAACTGTAGGTCCCCTTCACTCGTGACACAATAGCACGGACAACACAATTGATTGCTGAAAAGCTAGGCCCAGGTCCACCTCGGACTGTAGCGCCGCCCTTATTATTATTATTATTATCTTTCCTCCAATCGCCATCAACGCCAACAGGACCAAAGATCGCACGCAGAACTTGCTGCTTTTGCCCAGATCAAATGGGAAGACAATGGTCCTCCAGCATGCTTTAGAAACGAACGGAGTCAGAAGTGGGACTGAAAGTCGGTTCCTGTGACAGCAAAATTCAGATTTCCTTACGCTTTCTTGGCAACTTTAGGGTCTTACAACGAAAATTATACTCAACGTGTCATCATTGGTTGATGGCTGCAACTAATTCCCTAGACTCTGTTACATTTTGTTGAAAGATTGTGACGGACAAGCATTCCAACATTCATCATGTATGGGTGTAATAAAATAGTAATTTTCGAGTCACCAGCGAAATTGAGGAACGCTCTAGGCATGCTAATACATCATTGGCCGACATGGGATTGTTTTGGCCTCTCCGCCAACGATTTACTTGTATGTCGTAGCTTCAGAGACAAATAATAGGGAGTTACAATTCCTCACCCACTCTACTAGTGCAGTTCGCTGTCGTAACCACTTAGGAGCATACTTCTGCTATAGCCTTATGGAGTTAAACAAAGACAGTATCAATCAGCCATGCCAACCAAGGCTCCTTTTAGAATTCTCCTTCGCTGCATTCTAGTTCCATTTATTTGTATTAAGATCATAGGAGTGTTCTCCTATTTCTCAGAGGTCCACTTTCCATTTAGGTCAGCTATTTTTAGCAAGTGGTTTCAGACCAGGGAAGCCCACAAGAAAGTAGATCTTTACACTGTGGAAGACCCTGGAAAAGACTTAGGATATGCAAATTGACACCCACCAACTATTAGTGGATTTTAAGGCCGGATTGACAAGTGTATTGCAACGTGTATTGCAACGAGCTATAGAGCGTTAGCTATACATTGGCACCTCACTCAACTTTCCCACATGCTTGGAAGTGTGCTAAGGTAATACCTGTTGCCAAGAAAACGAATGCTACTTCCCCGCACGATTTTCGCCCGATCAGAATTCTAACATGTCTCTCGAAAGTTTTCGAGATAGTATTGGCTGAGCAAATTCAAGGACACCTTTTCACCAGCTCGCTGTTGAATCCTTGTCAATCTGGTTTTAGGCAAAATCATAGCTGTGCTTCTGCTATGGTAAAAGTTTTGGAGGATATAAGACTAGACTTCGACAGTGGGATGCTATCTATTCTTTGTCTTCTTGATTTTTCCAAGGCTTTTGACAAAGTCTGCCATGAAATGTTATGCTGGAAGTTAAGGCATTACTTTGGCTTCCGCAGTACTGCCACAAAATTAAGTTTCTTGAAGTTTCTTGAGCGACAGGTCGCCTTTGGAAGCTCAAGTTCCAGGCAGAAGACTGTTACTAAAGGTGTTCCGCAGGGTTCTATTTTGGGTCCCATACTTCTCTGTTTGCATGTTAATGACCTGACATTTGTGTGTAAGCATGTTAATGTTCACCTCTACACGGATGATGTTCAACTCTATGTATCACAACCCTTTGAAAAAGTCAATGTGCTTACTTGTCAACTGAATGAGGACCTATTGGCGATTAATGAATGGGCGTCTTTGAATGGACTTATATTGAATCCTTCTAAGTGTCAGGCTATTCCTATCGATAACAGGTCCTTTGAGTCTGAACTTATTCCTGAAATCGCAATCTCGGTATTGAAAAGTCCCTTGTGGCTTTTATTCACCAGCTACTGGTTAGCAGAGTAATAAACTCTAAACTCGGTGAATCCAGTGTCCGCAGAACAGTTAATAGAGGAACCCCGCAAGGTGGTGTACTCTCTCCTCTTCTATGGAATGTTGTGGTCAATGAACTGCTACTGAACTTAGAGGAGGTAGGATGCAGGGTGATTGCCTATGCGGATGATGTTGCTGTTGCAGTTTCCGGAAAATTTGTCTCGACACTAAGGGACATCATGCAGCATGCCTTCCATAGACTAACCTCATGGACCAGTGCATGCGGTCTTGGAGTTAATCTGCAAAAAACGGAACTAATACTCTTCACGAGGAAATATAAAATTCCCCCCTTTGACCCTCCCTCATTGTGTGGCGTAAAACTTACGCTCACAGACAAGGCCAAATTCCTGGGTCTCATCATAGATCGTAAACTAAGCTGGAAGTCCAACATCATGGAGCGTATCAAGAAAGCTACCACTGCGCTCTATTGCTGCAAAAAAGCAATCGGATGTAAATGGGGCCTTCAGCCTAGAATAGCATACTGGCTGTACACAGCCGTAGTCAGATCAATCCTACTCTATGGAGTCTCAGTATGGTGGACAGCTCTTGGCACAGCCGTCAACCGCAACCTTCTTAACCGCGTGCAAAGAACTGCAAGTATATGCATCAGTGGAGTGCTAAGGACGACACCATCCGAAGCATTAAATACTCTACTGTATCTCCCTCCACTTGACTTGTTTGCCAGACAAGTAGCAGCCTGCACAGCGGTAAGACTCAGAACACTTCACCTGTGGAATAACCACCATACGGGTCATTCCACCATTCTAGATAACCGCGAGTTTCTACCGCACGACACCGACCTCATACTGCCTCATCTTGTCTTTGAGAAAAACTTCTCTACCAGCATACCCTCCAGGTCAGACAGGAAGTCTGATACTCAGACGCTGGACGGTCCTCTGCGTATTTTCACAGATGGATCCAAGACGGACGAGGGAGTAGGAATAGGTGTCTACTCCAAGGATCTCAATTTTAGCATATCCCTCCATCTTCCAGAATATTGTAGCGTTTTTCAGGCTGAGACAATGGCAATAAAAGAAGCTCTGTCCTGGCTCAAGAACAACGTGATATCCAAGAAGGACATCACCATCTGTTCAGACAGCCAGGCAGCAATCAAATCCCTGAACTCGGTCACTTTTCTCTCTAAGACCTCCCTAAATTGCCGCCTATCTCTTAACGAGATGGCTGAGCATTTTAACATTCACCTCATGTGGGTGCCGGGACATAGTGACATTCCAGGGAATTGTGAAGCTGATTATCTCGCCAGGAGCGGTACGATCTCCACAAACCTCCCTAGTGGGGATCTTCCGCCTATGCCATTCGCTACAGCTAAACTTCTTTTAAAGAATCATACCATTCAAGATGGTCAGATGGCACTACGTGCCTCATTACAAAGCAAATCTGGCCTAAACTTGATCTAAAACGTTCACTCTATCTTCTTAGAATGAACAGGTCATCGCTAAGGATTCTCATTGGCGTTATCACAGGACACTGTGCCATTGGCACACACGCCTCAAGAATGGGACTCCCTCATAATGATTTCTGCAGAAGCTGCAGAGACGAAGAAGAAGAAGAAAGCATAACGCATCTTCTCTGCACTTGTAGCGCTCTCTCCTCTCGCAGGATGAAACACCTTGGAGCCTACTTCTTTAACGACTTGAGCGAATTGCACAACGTCGGCATCAATCAATTAAAGAGCTTCGTTGAAAGCGCTAAATGGTTTTTCGGATAAAGGAACACAAGATCCGCGTGGTATCACAATGGGCCTAATTTGGCCTAAGTGTGACTGTTTTCCACAGTCAGCCACTTCAACCTAACCTATTCTTGAAATCTGGGTTTCTGGGACAAGACTAAAGTTAGTTGAATCAGCTACCAGCCCTGGTTTTGTCATCAGTAAAAACTTATCCTGTTATAACCATATAAATGTCACAGCTGGTCGTATCTATGGCTGCCTGCGAAAACTATGGATATCTGCATGATTTACTCCTCTTGGTACACGCCGAAAACTAGTTCAGGCCTATCATATCATACGCTGAAGTAGTCTACAGTTGTTTGGATTCACTTTCTTTCCACAAACATCAAATGGCCTATAATGACGCGCTAAGATACATTCATTTCCGACGTAGATACGAAAGAATATGAACTTTCTCGCTCCTGCTTCTTGGATGTTCGTTAAAACAGTATTTCTGTACACGAAATTGTATTTTTATGCATAAGCTAACCTAGGATGCCTCAATCACAAAACTGAATTTACTCTGAATTTAAACCCGTGCAGTCTGTCGCAATTTACTTACACGCTCTCTAAGCCTATAAGACACAAAGCGCGTCACCGCCGGTTATTGTTTCAGAGTTTCACAATATTTTTGCTGCTTAATGTGATAACGGTGGCGTTTTTGAAGAAATGAAGCGCATAAGAGTGCATCAAGAAAAAAGGGTTAAACAAGTGCCGCACAAAGTTCTTGAAAAACAAAGACCTGCTGCCACTGGGACTTTGTTTTGCCGATGCAGGGAGTGCAATCAAAATAATTTAGAGAAAAAATTTCCAAGACAAAGCTACTTTTTCAAGCCGTTCAACAGACCCTAAGATTCTCGACTCAGGTGAAGTAGACACTCAAATTCTGGTTGTCCAGTAGAGTCACACAAGTACGGGCACTCTTTCCCGACTCAAAGATCACGGCCACCCTGCCACCGGTCGCACGTGTGTCAACAGAAATGTGTCACAAGGCACAAGGGCCCCGAGAAACCCTTGATCACATGCTGGTTACATAAAACCCACATCACAACAGAATTAGCAGCATTCAAAGTCGAACAGCATATAATGATCCATTCATAACACCGTCGGGCTCGTAAATATCGCCACTCTCGCCACTCTCGATCTGTATATCTCACAGTTAGTTCTAAGCCGTTCGACTGCAATGCATTTATGCAAATCCGTCTGTCCAGTCCAGTCCACTCACCTGCAATCCAACAACGGCGCACTGCTCCGAAATGAGTTATCGCGAAGTGACCGACACCCCGAGTGTGGACTTCATGAAGCAGTTGACGACACGTGTTGGCCGCTAATGCGATCTGTCCAAAGGAAGTTGGGCGCGGCCTTGTAAAGCCCCACCAAGGGACACCGCTCAGCGGCCGACTGGGCGCGGGGAGGAGGAGCAACAAGAAAAAACGGCACTCATTAGCATGTGATTGCGCAAAGTGTCTCGAGCCATAATGAGCCCACAACTGGAGCGATGTCGGTCGTCAGCTTTTTGTCATCCATTAACGCGCGCACTCTTTGATACCAGCACTCTCGGCCAGCAGTAATTAATAACTGTCGCACTTAAACAAACAGTTCGGGAAGAGAGAAGAAAAAGTCACAGGCCGAGCAATTAAGTCTTTGTATCCGAAAGATAGTCTGCGCCGGGAAACCGGTCGGCGGACTAATAATAAAATTCAGATAGATTCCGAATGACAATCTCGCCGGGGAGCAGCACTACTCCTTCGGTTCGCCGGGCGGCTTCTTGGCAAGTTATGAGCTCATAAAACCCTCGAACCATCCATCCATCCATCCATCCGTCCGT
This sequence comes from Myathropa florea, assembly GCA_930367185.1. Lineage (NCBI taxonomy): Eukaryota > Metazoa > Arthropoda > Insecta > Diptera > Syrphidae > Myathropa > Myathropa florea. The sequence goes on along the minus strand of OV884002.1, from coordinate 131,272,590 downwards.
CCTTAGACCGTTAAGCAGACATCGACGAACACGGTTCTGCGTCTCTTAATTATTTATTCAAACGGAAACCGATCCAGACACATAAAAGCGTGAATCAATCATCTGCTGGGACCGCGTCCAGCATCCGCGCGAGGGGCGTGGCGCGGCGACTGGTGTGGAGGGCCCACTAAAAGTGATTCCCCAGAGAATGTCTGCGCTGATATGGCGAGTCCGGAATGCATCTTGTCGTGTCATATGGAAGAAGAGGATACGAGCTTGAACGGGAAAAAAAATGAAATGCCCCCCAAAGGAATGGGAAGGATCTCCAAAAGGGGAAAAAAACCAGAGAGTCGAGGACAGATAAGGGATGTCCAATGGGGCACAGTTTGTGGGACAAGGAGGGATCTTCAGACTCAGTGTAGCCGAGACTTGCTCAACCGAAGAATTTAGGCTGACCAATTAAGGCAAAGCTCTCGATTTACTTGTTTTCCAAAGGCACCCTAGGATAGATGCACTCCAGGAATTCCATTAAATTCAGTCGCTTCTTTGGGACAAACGTCAGTTCCTGGCTTTAGTTTCTATCCGTTGGTCATGAACTGGGGAAAACGTTCCAATCGAAGGCTATACAGCGTTATTTATAGAGTGATAGCTATAGAACGTTAGCTATACAGCGTTAGCTACAGAACGTTAGCTAAATAACGTTAGCTAAAGAACGTTGGCTATACAGCGTTAGCTATACAGCGTTAGCTAAATAACGTTAGCTATAGAGCATTAGCTACAGAACGTTAGCTAAAGAACGTTGGCTATACAGCGTTAGCTACAGAACGTTAGCTAAAGAACGTTAGCTATAGAGCATTAGCTACAGAACGTTAGCTAAAGAACGTTGGCTATACAGCGTTAGCTACAGAACGTTAGCTAAAGAACGTTAGCTATACAGCGTTAGCTACAAAACGTTAGCTAAATAACGTTAGCTATAGAGCATTAGCTACAGAACGTTAGCTAAAGAACGTTAGCTAAGGAACGTTGGCTATACAGCGTTAGCTACAGAACGTTAGCTAAAGAACGTTAGCTATAGAGCATTAGCTACAGAACGTTAGCTAAAGAACGTTGGCTATACAGCGTTAGCTACAGAACGTTAGCTAAAGAACGTTGGCTATACAGCGTTAGCTACAGAACGTTAGCTAAAGAACGTTAGCTATAGAGCATTAGCTACAGAACGTTAGCTAAAGAACGTTAGCTAAAGAACGTTAGCTAAAGAACGTTAGCTATACAGCGTTAGCTACAAAACGTTAGCTAAATAACGTTAGCTATAGAGCATTAGCTACAGAACGCTAGCTAACGAACGTTAGCTAAAGAACGTTGGCTATACAGCGTTAGCTACAGAACGTTAGCTAAAGAACGTTGGCTATACAGCGTTAGCTACAGAACGTTAGCTAAAGAACGTTAGCTATAGAGCATTAGCTACAGAACGTTAGCTAAAGAACGTTGGCTATACAGCGTTAGCTACAGAAGGTTAGCTAAAGAACGTTAGCTATAGAGCATTAGCTACAGAACGTTAGCTAAAGAACGTTGGCTATACAGCGTTAGCTTCAGAACGTTAGCTAAAGAACGTTAGCTATACAGCGTTAGCTACAGAACGTTAGCTAAAGAACGTTAGCTATAGAGCATTAGCTACAGAACGTTAGCTAAAGAACGTTGGCTATACAGCGTTAGCTACAGAACGTTAGCTAAAGAACGTTAGCTATAGAGCATTAGCTGCAGAACGTTAGCTAAAGAACGTTAGCTATACAGCGTTAGCTACAGAACGTTAGCTAAATAACGTTAGCTATAGAGCATTAGCTACAGAACGTTAGCTAAAGAACGTTAGCTAAAGAACGTTGGCTATACAGCGTTAGCTATACAGCGTTAGCTACAGAACGTTAGCTAAAGAACGTTAGCTATACAGCGTTAGCTACAGAACGTTAGCTAAAGAACGTTAGCTATACAGCGTTAGCTACAGAACGTTAGCTATACAGCGTTAGCTACAGAACGTTAGCTAAAGAACGTTAGCTATACAGCGTTAGCTACAGAACGTTAGCTAAAGAACGTTAGCTATAGAGCATTAGCTACAGAACGTTAGCTAAAGAACGTTGGCTATACAGCGTTAGCTACAGAACGTTAGCTAAAGAACGTTAGCTATACAGCGTTAGCTACAGAACGTTAGCTAAAGAACGTTAGCTATACAGCGTTAGCTACAGAACGTTAGCTAAAGAACGTTAGCTATAGAGCATTAGCTACAGAACGTTAGCTAAAGAACGTTGGCTATACAGCGTTAGCTACAGAACGTTAGCTAAAGAACGTTAGCTATACAGCGTTAGCTACAGAACGTTAGCTAAAGAACGTTAGCTATAGAGCATTAGCTATATGGACAATCGTCTACGGACTTGAGGGCGCTTGACTCTGTAGAGCGCGTGGACAACTTAGTTCCGTCCCTAAGAATCTTCAACTCCGAGCCTGTGGGACAACGCAGCAGAGGACGTACACGAGTAAAATGCTGCCCGAAAGTGGAGAAGGACACCAACCAACTTGGAGTGGGTAACTGAAGACAGCTTGCCAAAGACTGTGCTGGTTGAAATGGCTCGTTGATTAGGACACAGGTCCACACCCGGAGTGTAGGTTAGAACATTTTCAGCAAATGCTGATGATCCAACGGCAGATAAACTTATCGAGACCCAACAGAACGTCCTTCCAATGGAACTGGTTCAACTGAAAAATCCCCCGAACTTCAGGGCTAATAGGAGCAAGAAGCAGTTCTGACTCTCGTTCATCTTTAGAACTGTGCCTCAAAATAGTACCCAAAGGCATCACAGGTATGAGTTTCGGGGCAAATTCAATCAGATTCGCATCCACTGCTTCAAATCTCCTTCACATCCCTAAATTTCCCGTCAGACGTACCTTTCTTGTCCGACAGACTCGTGTCCTCTCCCCCTGGTCAAGCGGCTACGTTGCCTTTAATTTCGTGCATGGATCGCATATGTCCAGCAGAATTCGCAAATGTCTGCCTCTGCGACTCGCATTCGTCGTCATCCACTTCATCGCCAGCTGCTTGCGGAGACGAACCAAGTCCGTTTCACTTGTGGCAAGTGTCTCCCACTCCGACTATCTGACCACTCCGCTTCGGTTTGCCTATCAGATGAGTCTGCAGATTGATTTATCCACCAGCGCACAATTAAACGCGAACCGAATGCGCGGGTGAGGGGTTAAGATACTGTTCACTTGCCACCGAACACAGCGCACTGCTGCCTCTCTATCGGAGTATCTCGTGGAGTGCGCCTTTTGTTCACCTACATATCCACCTCTTGTGCACAGATTATCCACTAAATTAACAGCAACAACAACGGTATGTGTATGGCTACCAAAAAAACGAAAGAGACAACGACCGACAGACAAGACTGAAGGCCCACGACGAGATATGCTGCTGCTGCTGGTGTTGTTGGACTACTCCTGCTGCCGCCGCTGCTGTTGCCGATATTGTTGCTGCTTGCTGATGTAGCTGCCGGTTGTGGTGGCATGAAGCGTTGTTGTCGTCGTCGTCGTGCACAAATCGCGTCCAATCGCCTGCCCCGACCAAACATCCGAAGAGCCTGATTTGCATTTAACAGAGACATAGTGGCTTTAAATTTTCAGGTACATCTTAATTAACTGATTTGAAATGTATGTTTTATGCTAACTAGGTCTCAATTTATACACAGACGAAAACAAATGCGAGGCGAGACGCTCGAGTGGACGACGGACGCATTGCTCCGGGTCGACGCGATTGAAACCATCCCTTTGGGAGATCGGTATGCGATGCTACACAGATGTTCGCGGGAGCACTACCTCGGCGCGGTGGAATTTATTTCAATCCCACACGGGCCCGAGGTACTCCGGGCGAAGATAGATGGGGGCCTTGCTAACATTGCGGTTAATTAAAGTTAAATTACTATAATCGTTATCCTTTGAGATTCGGTTTGGTCCATATCCAGCAGGGGAGAGCCACTGTTTGACCAGCATCTGCTGTGATTTTTTTCGCATTTTATTTCTCATTGCAGTCGGAAACGAGCGAGTCGGGGCAGAGGTTCTTATCGATTTGCGTAAGTTCTCGGTGATTATTGAACCACTGAAACTAGAACTGGAAAAGTGCTGGACCTGCAATCGAAAAATTCGCTGCTGATTAAGTTTCTATTTGATATGCACAGTGGAACAGTATCGCTAAGGGTGACCAGATAGCTACCGATGACATCCAGTTATCATGAATATTCAGTGAGGTTTGCCATTTCAGGCTTGCATTACTTCACGGTTCTGGAACGAACGGTTGCTCTTGGCTGCTTTGAGAGGAAAATTCTTCGGGTGATTTTCGATCCCGTCTGCATAGAGGGTGAGTGGAGGAGAAGATATAACAACAAACTGTACGAGCTGTTCAGCAACATCGACTTAGCCAGAAGGGTGAAGATCCAACGATTTAGATGGCTAGGTCGTGTAGAGCAAATGGAAACCAGTACTCCGGCCCGGAAAGTCTTCGAATCCACCACCGTGGGACGGCGCAGTAGAGGAAGACCGCGACTCAGGTGGCGCACGCAAGTGGAAAGTAGAAAGTAGAGCTTTGCCAGTACCCGGGTACCCGGTAAAATGCAGAAATGGGTATTACCCGAGTGGAAAGGGACTTCAATCAACTGTGCGTGCGAAACTGGAGGCAGCTATCTAAAGATCGAGCTGGCTGGCCCAGTTGAGGCCCAGGTCCACCCCGGACTGTAGCGCCATCTTAAGTAAGTAAGGAACGAAACAATTTTCGAAATACTGGCTGAGTTGTGAATACGCAACGTAAGTTTTGTCGTGAGTTCGGTCATCATAATGGCTTCAGTGTGTAGGCAATTCATCGCACCGCGGCATTGTTTGTACGAAAGTACGCTCTTTTGGACCTTAGGCCACCAACCAGACAGATAATAATAATAATGGCGGCGCTACAGTCCGAGGTGGACTTGGGCCTAGCTTCTCAGCAACCACTCGTGTTGTGCGTGGTATTGTTCTCTCACGAGTGGAGGGGACCTACAGTTTAATGCCGACTCCGAACGGCGAGACTGAGAAGCTTTTTCTAGACAATTATACTCTTTGAGCGTTGTCAGTGACTCGAAAGAGGTGGAGCCGTGAACAATTTTGTTTGTGCTGGGTTTTGAACCTAGACTGTGAAAGTCAAGTGCGCATGGGTCGACGCACAACCCCACACTGCCACAGCGCCCACCAAACAGATATTGGTGCGAAATTAAGAAAACATAACCGCCATAGCGGCTAGTATCGAAGAAGACCTAGAAATATCGATTTGGCGCCGATCAGGATCGTCAGAGAGCCAGCCCGGGTTTTTTTGTGGTTGGATTTGGGCTTTTTTCGGATGATTCTTAAAACACTACTGGAGCGCTCAGACTCAAAACTGGTCCATTGTACTGCCAGGTAGCAACCTACTCCAGTGCCGTTAATTTGATCCCAACGGCAAATGGTGACTCAACCAGATTCGATTTCACTGAGATTCGAACCTTGGACCCCTCTAACTTGGGGCAGGCACTTAACCAACTGCGCCATCCAGTCGTGTTGTTGTTTATTCTTCTTTTCTGTCTCACAGAAGATTCCCGCTCCCGTACCGTCTTCTGTTATCGATCCATCAGTACTCTGGCGCATAATTCAGGCCAAATTTGACCGCTGTGGTTTCTGACTTATTTTCATAGACCTGCGACTGCAGAAAATATCTAACGGGGTCAAATCCCACGATCTCGGTGGCAACTGGCCACTTCACAATCTCTCCACGTGAAGTGGCCATGCCCTCAAATCGCTCGTGCAGAATATCCAATGTGGCCTGAGCTCTGTGGCATGTAGAGCCGTCCTGTTGAAACCACATGTCATTGATATCTAGTCCATATCGTCGAATTCAGGCCAAAAGAAGTTGGTCATGATCGCCCTACGAGTATAGCGTTTACCGTTGACGGTGATGGCCTGGCCAACGTCTTTCTGAAAGAAATATGGACCGCTGACGCCAAAATGACCGCAAAATCCACATCAAAAAGTGATTTTTTCGGGATGCATTGGACGCTCTTGAATCTCATGTGGATTCGTATCTTCCCAAACTCGAAAATGTTGTTTGTTGACGTACTCATTCATCCAGAAATGGACCTCACAGCTGATGACAATTTTTCGATGACAATTACGGTCCATTTCCAACTGCTTCAGAGCCCATTCAGCGAACACACGTCGTTGTCTATGGTCTGATCCTTTACCTTAACCTCGTGGGTCAATTGAATTTTGTACGGGTGCACGATGCAGGCTCAAGTCACGACGCAAAATTTGGCAAGTTTCATGTCTCACACCGTTGGTATGTTGGTATTTTATTGAAATTTCTTTTCCTACCGTCCTTATGTGGTCACCCTATAGTCTACGAGTATGTACAATCAGTGAGAACAGCAGTGAACCGAATCCTATGCTACAAGAGTTCAAGGAATAAAGGCTGTACTTTCGGCACTTATAGCCTTAAGAAATTTAGGTTTGGTATTGTTGTGCTATGTTTTGGAAGATTCAGCAAATAACTCAAGAATTTTAAAGGATGAGCTAATATTTGCTCTGATGAACCGTAGTTCTGATTACCTACTTACTTACATAGCAGGCCTACGACCCATGTAGGGTCTGAGCTATCGCTGCCTTCCATCGTTGACGGTCCTGGGCACGCTGTTTCCAGTCATCAAGACCAAGCTGTCTTACGTCCGCGATGACTTGGTCTTTGTACCGGAGGTTCGGTCTTCCTCTCCTTCTCGAACCAGGAGGCTCGGATTCGAATACCCTCTGGAGCGTTGTTGTCCATGCGCTCGATGTGGCCGAGCCAGTGCAGTCGACGGATTTTTGCCTTACGGACTACATCCGCATCCTGGTACAGCTCATAGAGTTTCGCGGTTGTGTCTTCCCCTCCATTCGCCTTCCAGACGGGACCATATATCCGACGTAGAATTTTTCTTTCGAAGGCACCAAGAATCAGCTCCGCAGTTTTGCTTAGTGTCCAGCTTTCGGCGAGTCAGGAGATGTCGTTCGTGGAGTTCAGGTTTGCCCCGAGGTAGACAGACTCCTTCACTACCTCAAAATTGTGGCTGTCGATAGTAATGCTTTGCCCTATGTGGTGTGTGGCGGATCGTTTCTTGCTCGACAGCATATATGTATTCTGTCTTATCCTCATTGACCGTTCTGAATACCGTTTGACCTTAAATAACACAACAGATGAGTGCACGTATCAAAAGTCGGCAGTCGCATACTCCTGGACATCTAGCACATTGAACACGTTGAACCACCTTCCAATAAAGTGCGTATCTGGAAAAGCTCTTCTTGTTAGGTTAAATTGGTAGATCCTTTCTCATCGTTTTGAATCGTATCTCCGAATTCACTGCGCAGTCAAAAAAGTGAACCCAAACTCTTTTCGGCTTAAAACTCGTCAAAAGAACTTCAGTAAAGTCTCTTGTTTGTTAACCTTCAATGTCAACTCGGTCCCGTTGACATTCTCCCTTGCCAATCTCACAGCATAACTGTACAAAGTCGTTTCTATGTAGAAACCGTTTCATTCGCATTGTTGCATTGTTGTCTCCTAAGCAAAAACCCAAACAATCATCAGAACATCGTTTGAAGGGCCCAAAAACTGAAACTCGGATCGCCAACCAACAACGCGACCATAAATTGACATCCCAGCCCGGGGGGACTGGAGAACGACCAGAAAAGTGTGGTGAGCTCAAAGGCCGACCGCCGCCATTGAATTCTCAGATTTCGGTAGCGCATACAAAAAACAATGGAAACTTATTGTTTTCTATCGAATTAGACCACAGCTATAAAGTGACTGGACCACAACGGTACAATCCGAGTCCTGCTATAAATTTTAACGATATCAGTATTGTCTCCGCAAGACAGTTCACCTGCTCCGTCTACGGCGGCCTCAAGGGCTACCGAATCACGATGAACAAACGAAAAAAACGCGCACACACACTTGGACTCAGCCTGCATTTCGGTTCGGAGCACAATTTGTTAGTTTTGTTTCATTGATCGCGGCACACACGCACACACGCGCACAACTGCCACACGAAGTCATTAATATTCGCTTCGCGTCCTTATTGCTCTCGTTCGTTCCTTGCTTCCTGGCACACCACGCACCGGTGCGCTGTTGTGCTGCCAGCAGTGCAGCGGCGCGGTCGCAAGCGAAAAAATTTTGAATTTAAAAATTTTTATTTGATAAACCAAAAAGGAAGCTGGGCCAACTGCAAAAAGAACGGAGGTGATTCATGAACGAAAAACAAGCAGGATGCACGTGAAGGGACCGAACAGACATGAGGAGGGTCTTAGCCACGATGGGCACTTCCATGGGGACCGCTTGCACAAGACCAGTAGCTGTGGCGTCCTTTGGGAGAAGGTCTGTTTTTTTTGGGCCGTCAAATTTGCATGGGACAGTGGGACATTTGAATTTTGAATATTAACTGGGTTTTGGCTTGAATGGTGGAACTGCGCATATTTTTTTGATTTGGTTCAGTATTCAGGTTCTGACATTCGAAGTTTTCTAAGAGATGGCAAACCGATCTCAAACAATTTTTGATATTTTCAAGATACTGTGGAACTAATCTTTAAAATCTCGTCAGAAATTGTTCACTTATGTAAATGATCTTGAAGAATTAATTGATTTTGGACACCATAACAAATGAAAAAAAAATTGCATGCGTCAAAATTTGAAGTAGTCTTCCGATCACATTTGTTGAAGTATGCACTTCCTATCAAGTTAACATATGTATAGCCTCCAAAGCAAGTTTTGGGAAGTGAAACAGTGAACGCAACGAATATCCTAGGGCGTAACTGTATCCCGACCAGACTGTTATGTGGAGGGCTAACAACCATGCAGTGCAAGTCATCTACTTCAAGCCGCATCCAGAGCAGGTTCTACAACGTCAGCCTTATATGAGCCTCCTACTACCGACGACGCTCAAGAGTCCATCCAAGAGGATTTCTGTGAAATTTTGGATGATACCTCCGGAAACGGGTACGATGTTAAAATCGTACTCTGGGGCTCCAATGTCGAAAACGGTAAAAAAATCTCAGCGACACGAGAATAGACAAAGGCTTTCGACTTACAGACTTGCACCGTGATTCAGATCTCGATTGTCCAATATCAGAAGACTACACCAGCCAACAAAAAGGAGTTTCGACATTGGACGCCTGAGCACACCGGAGATTGCCAGAGCCTAGGAGAGACTACGTGGTTTGCCTAAGTCAAACACTAACGCTTAGCAATGCAGAAAGTAGGCGGAAGCACCTTAGAAACTCATGATATGATGGCGAGTGTGAGCAAAAAAAGCCTTTATTGACGAGGCACACCGAAAAGCGCTTCAGCGATGAACTGGGGCAGCGCAAGAGGCTAGGGATAGACAGAAAATACGAGGCTTTTAAACGAAAGCCAAAAGACCGGCAATAGGCTTTAAGAAAGGCACTCAGACTCTTAGAAATTGTGAGGGTAAGCTTGTTAGCAGCCCGCAGGGAATGGTGGATGTACTTGAGCAGCACTTCTAGCAGTTGCTCAGTTAGCACCACCAAGGGGGAGTGAAGAAATCCCATCTCCAGTCGATGAAATAGTATCCTGCCCAGTATTGAAGAAGTCTGATCAGCTGTCAAATATCTGAAGATATACAACAAAGCTGCAGACTCAGACGTTTGCGTTCAGAGCTTTTCAAGGTTGGTAGCGATGTTATGGCAGGAAGAATGCACCACGACGACTGGAATATCAGTTCCTACATACATAGAATCACCATTGACAACCGCTGCCACTTCGGTTTGTCGAAACAACAAGTCAAAACTCTTAACGCGAAGGACCAAAACCATCCTCTACAAAACCCTTATCCTGCCAGTCTTGCTAAATGAAGTCCCAGGACTGCAGAGCTGATTCTTGGTACCATCGAAAGAAAAACCCTACGTTGGATATTTGGTCCTGTCAGCGAGGAACGCGAATGGAGGGAAAGACATAACCGCGATCTCCAAGAACTGAACAAGGGAGTGGATATAGTTCGGAAGTTAAAAATCCATAGACTAAACTAGATCGGCCACATCGAGCGAATTGACACTAATGTTCTAATCCGAGCCTGCTGTTTCGACGGGGACAGGAAAACCGAACCTCTAATATAAAGACCAAGTGATCGTGGATGCAATGCAACTTGGTCCTGGTGACTAGAAGCCGCGTGCCCAGGACCGTCAGCAATGGAAGGCGGCAAAAGCTCAGCCCCAGATCCTTCAGGGGTCGTAGGCCTGGTAAGTAAGTAAGACATTTCGCAGCGTTTTTGGCGACCTCAAATATGTGCTCATGTGGATGGAAAGTTTTTCCATTTCATCGACAAAAGCCTCATTCATGGCTGATTATTAGCTGTTTGCTTAAATGACAGTAGACTGCAGTTGATTATTTTGTCACATTCAATGTGCTTAACATACGTTACCGTTCTAATTCTACGACCGAGGCACAGGGTCGTGAGTCTTTGATCAAATATGAAAACCTGAGAGTACTGTCATCAGTAACGGAGAGATTGGGTTAAAAATAGCAGATAGGAGATCATTTACAACAGTGAGAAATAGAGTCGGGGATAAAACAGAGCCTTGGGGAACACCAGAATTTATTTGATGAATTTTATACTTGAATCCATCCTAGGCATTTTGAATTGAACGGTTCGAAATGGGATTTCTAAACCATAGAAGATAACACTAGTGTGACAATGTCCGAGTATGTCAAATACTGTACAGTCCGATTGTAAAATTGTTCTTAAACCTTACGTTTGAGCCATTTTCCATGAATCCCACTTGCATCGACGAAACAAAAAAGCTTAAGAATTAAAAGCTTGAGTCCACACTTAGGTGAGGAATAGTCAGAGTGACGGTGGGGATATTCCGTGACCCAATTAGACCCTGATTGAACCCATGGTGCTGTCAGTAATCGGTAGTTGAGACATCAGTGCCTCGTAAGAAATTGTTCTCAAGCCATACCTAAGAATTCCCACTAGTACTACTCATCGTCTCATGATGTTATTACTATGGTTAACTTCTGGGTTACCGTGTATGTGATTTTAGTGTTCGACAATTCTTGCAGGTCGCTGCATAGATATTTGCCCAGGGCTCTTTTTTCAATTCTTGCAAGAGCTGGACAGGTGCCTAGGCTGTGTATTTTCTCTTCCTCCTCCTCATCCCTGCATCCTCTGCAGATGCACTCATCCCTCTTGCAAGTGTACCTAAGAGGCAGTGGCTGGTGATTATGCCCACGGCACTATTGATTTCTTTCCTATTTATTGCTAGCAGTGTTTTTGTTCTTTTTGGACTTAGTGTAGCCTTAGCCTGGTATCTAGTTCCACCCAAGCTGGAGTTTGTGTTTTTAATGGAATCTGTACGCCAAACTTCAAAAATTTCCTCGCACAGCAAAGGGGATAAAATCCGATGAAAGCTCACTGACTGTCCATAACTTCCACTGTTCCATATCGAATCATGTACTCACTCCAAGTATGCGTGTGGCATAGGAGCCTCTCACACCGCTTTCAACCTTTATCCCTTAACGACCTGCTCCCGATGAAATGAATTAACTCTGCCGACTGACATCCGGTCCCCATCCGAGTATGCACGCCGCTGTCAATGGCGACTTCTCGCACTCCTCTAATAACAGAAATGCCCTCGCTGATGAATGTGGAACCTTTCGTTCGCATTCCACGCGAACCTCTCGAACGCAAGTAACCCAAGTACCAAGCCGTGAACAAGTAATTTGCAGCCTCGCGTGGACTTCCTCACTTCGCGACCGAACCATATTCGAGTCACAAAAATTTGACTTAATTCCTCGCATCGAAATGGATCCACCATCAGTCCTCACACAGCTGCGCCACAGCCACACATGCGAGTCCGCCTGGGATCCTAATGACATGTTACGGTAATTAATAGCCACGCCAGGATGTATTTTATTTGTTGTTGCACTGCGAGTGGAAAGCTCGCATGCACAAGCGACTAAGCGACTGCGGCCATTAATTCCGGGATCCAGAGGAAAGCAAAAGAAACGAACGCATACTTCGATACCCAAGGCTCCGCACGGCTGGAGAGTGCCGCACTGGCGCTGGCTCACGGTACGCTGTGAGGAAGAGTGAGCCAATGTTGTCGTCCAGCAGGAAGATTTAACAAATTACCAATCGCTTCCAACTGGAGCAGCCCCAGTCACACAGTCGCATCCGCTGCCGCACCGTCGGCAGCAGTGCAGCAGTACAGCAGCAGGTCCGGTAATAGGCCGGGGCCCATTTAAATTATGTTGCGCCAGTGATATCCTGCGCGAGAGATCCCATTTAACGTGATGTGCATCTTACTTTTGGTGATCTCGTCCATTTATACCCGTCACTGGGCTGCCTTCACTCAGCCCCGCATCTCGTGAGTCCGTTCCATACCGCTATGCTGCGCCTCGACGTCGGTCAGTACCTGTGTCGGTCGAGCTGCCCGTCTGCTTGCCCGTCCGACCGGCTGCTGCTGCTGCACGGCCCGCAGGCACCATCGGCTCCTTTATTTGCCGTGGAATACATTTGATTTCATTCAAAGTCAAGCCAAAGTCTCTTGTGGTGTGCTTTATCTTTTATTCCGTGCCCCTAGGTGGTGCGGTGGTGGCGGCGGCAGCAGCACCAGGATCTGCCCTCGGAATACGGCAAAAACGGTACAAGCCCCGGACCGAATGACGTCTGCTCTGAATAGCGATCGACCTTAAGCACTTAGCCACATGCAAGGGCGCTCCATGCACACACTCACAGGCGCACTCGGGACCGCCTTAAGCTGCAGCTCTCCGAGATGATGACGATGATGAACAGTTGGCGAATGTGTAATTTAGCATACGTTCGTCGTTCCTCGTTCGCCCGTTCGGAGACGAGCCAAGCACCTTATTGACGACCACGTCCATATGCTGCCCGCCATTGTGTTGCCGCTTCGATCCTCGTCCGTCCGACACCAGCGCGTCCACACCCTGTGTGCGCACCGTCGGCGGCACTAAATTGTGATGAAACGAGTGCACATTTCGTTTTCATGGCTAGTATGCAAATGCAATTTTTAGTTTCAAATTTACGAGAGCAGATGCAGTTAATTATCCGTGTATTTGCTCGTGGTACTGGCGATCGATCCTGTTTCGTGTTTTATGGGTAAAGTCGATCATTGCGGACTGCACTGAACCGGAGATTTAATGTTCGACTTTAACGCTCCGTTCATTATCTGGCTGCGATCGGTGATCGGAATGTCATTCTCGGTCGCGCCGACGGGGTGGCTTGCTCATGACGAGCCAAACTGACGGCTTAATTTTAATGCGTGGATGTCATTTTACCGCTTTGGGGCCATATTAATATGGTCGTCAAAGATTTTATTAGGTGCGCATAAAATGGGTCGAAGATGCGTATCTGATAGATAACTCGCGGCTGCTGGGGGATGTGCTGTGCGGAGGAGTCCTTGGCATATCTGTTCATCTTTCGGAACGCGATTGCGAAATGGATAAGAGGGAAGGTTATACGATGATGCGTTAGATATTGTAAATTCTTACGATAAGGACTGTATTTTAAAATAAGTTCTGTAATATTTTCAGACATAAGTCAGTACTAGTCACTTCCCTTTTAGGGAAGAAGGACTTTTCTTATGTTCTTGACCATCGCCATTGCGTTGGTCGAAGGGAGGCTACTCAAACTTACACGAAATTCGAGACTTACAGATGTAACATAAAAAGGCAGGGGATAATTTAGATCTTTGGAGAAAACACATTGAATTTGCCAAGGCGTTGTCAGCTTTCCGGCAGTGTAAGGGAACTTTCGGCAAGTTCTGGGGTCCGCCACCACAAATATCCGTTTGTATCTACACAGATAAGGTACCTTCTCTCCTATGCATCGGCCGTTTGGTGAAAATTGCTTTCGCGTGAATATGTAACTGCTGCTTTCACCAAGCTTCAAACAACGGTTTCTCCCGGCGACATAGGGGCCTTCCCTACTACGACTGGCCCTGCTCTTGATGCACTGCTGAATCTCCCCACCTTAATATTCACATCATGCGGTGCACTCTTAAGGCCATCTTCCGCTTAAAATGAAGTAGGCTTTGGTACAACTCACACTGGAGTTTTGATGACCATGCGCACCATATTTCCTCTGACCCCAGTCTTATGGATCTGATGCACGGACACCAGTACACCAGAGCAAAGTCGACTTTCCCTGCACTCAAGACTGGTTTTTGCCAGAATCTGAGCCAGAAAAGGAATGTAGTCGAATCTTCACGGGCGGCTGAAGGATCTGGTGCTGGTGCCTTCGTGGAGAGCGACAATTTTTGTCTGCACACCTCGTTAGGTACATTTACGTCGGTTTTCAAAGCGGAAATATATGCGATCCGAATGGCCACGAACTATATTGGGAAGAATAGGTGGGCAGGGGGAAGTACTTGCGTCTGTAGCGACAGCCAAACTGTGCTTAAGGCCTTAAGACTTGTCTGCGTCCAGGACCACCACGGGATCACGGGAAATGAGATCGCCGATGAACTAGCTAGACAAGAATCAGAGGAGGTACTCTCAGGACCTGCACTAGGATTGCCTGCGTCCTTAGTTTTTTGTTCGGAGGATTTTTGAAGCACTACTGGAGCACTCAGACTCAAAACTGGTCTATTGTACTGCCTCGTGGCAAACTACTCCAGTGTCGTTAATTTGATCCCAACTGTAAATGGTGACTGGACCAGATTCGATTTCATTGGGATTCGAACGTGGGACCCCTCGAACTTGGGGCAGGCACTTAACCAACTGCGCCATCCAGTCGCGTCCTTAGTTAATTAGGGTTTCCATCAATGGTCGGACCTCTCGAGAGTACAACCGGAGGTCGCATGACTGTTCAGGATGTAGACAAACCAAGCGCATGCTCCCTAACATCTAAAAGAAATCCGCGGCGTTTTTGTTATCTCTTAACAGAAAAGACTACAGGCAAATAACCGGCGTGCTAACGGTCCACTAAAGCTTCGCCAAACACCTAAATGTGCTGCGGCTAAGCGATGCCTGTGGGGAAGACGACGACACTGCAGAGCACTTCCTCTGCTACTGTCCCGCCTTTGCTCGGCAGAGAACTGATATCGTAGGCTCCACATCACAGAAGCGCCTGCTAGAAAGATAATGCCAGATAGAGAAACTTGTTGGCGGAGGCCTAAGCCCATCCCGCACTGTAGCGCCCCAAAAAGAAGCAGAAGAAATGGGTTTCAGTCAGCCCTGCTTATAGAAGAGAACCAAAGAAGAATCAGATAAGTTGCATAAAGCAATAAATTAAAAATGTAATTTTGTTCGCCTCAAAATCAATCGCGTCAACGTATTCGTTTTGCAAGCACATTCAATGAGAGCGTTTTGATGAATCTTGTCAGGAAATTCAGGCCACAAGTAGGCGACCGTAGAGACAACTATGTTGTCTGGAGACTGTTACCACAGTACACCACATGTTCCAGTTCATCACATGTTCCACGGCTATCAAGACAGCACGCAATTGCATAATACTCGTTCCGTCTATTTTCTGCTTCAGAATTCTTGATCTCATTCAAATGCGACCACCGCACTGTAGCTCCAACTCTCGGGCCCCACATTTTGCCACATCCAAACCAAAATGCTGTCCCTTTCAGTGCCCGCTGGGGAAATATCTCCCCGACGCCACCAACTTTTCATCCACCTTCAACCGACTCCGTACGATACAGATCTTCGCTGCGGTCACGTTAGTCAGGTTTTACGCGAAATCCACATCTCAATCCTATTAGCAACTTCACGCGCAGACATCCCAGCTGTCGGAGACCCCCAAAGCGTGGAGTCGTTCCGCTGATTTCTTTCTCCCCGCTTCGCGACGGACCATTTGTTAAATTTCTCCTCGATGTCACAACACTTTCTGATACCGAACCGGACCACATCTAGTCGTGGAACATATTTTTTCGCTTAACCGCTTGCATTCGTCGCACTCGCCGTCCCGTCTTCCGCGACCAAAACGCATGTCTTTGCGCGACTTGTCCGCCGCGTATGCTAACATACATGACGAAAAAAAAAAAATAGTGCACGACATTCGGACGCGCGCGACCGGACTCACTCTCCCCATTCATTCACGATTTCTCCATGGGAACCCACAGCCCGTAGATAAGACGCGGGTAATTCCATCCATCACGCACATTCTAGCTGCGTGCGCATACCTTCCGGATGACGGTCTCAGATGGTACCATGTCCTTGGGGCAGTGGGTTCCCGTTCGGATGACCGCCCCCCGTCCACGGTGAATCCCTACAATCCCGTGAAATATGTATTCATCCGGAATGGGCCACTCAATGCGCATCGCCTATCTCCGCATGCATCTCTTCACTTGGTGGCACCGGTGCCGTGAGATTGCAGCAAATTGTATCGCATTACAGACGTCGATGATGCCAATACGACCAGGCCGTGTTCGTGTCCCACGATGTCGCCTCGGCCGCTTGCTGACCAACTGCAACGCGACGGGGAGATGGGGGGACGCCACGGCGCAGTCCTAGCGAAATGGGATTATCTCGGATTACCGATTCTCAGCGTCTTGATTTCGTCTGACTGCTGTCGAGTGCGGGGCGGCGTGGAGGGAGATCTCCCGCTTCTGGCACACCCCCTCGCCGCCGGCGCACCCTGGATTTGCCTAACAAATTATATTTTACGAGTTTGCCGAACGCGAGCTGTGAATGGATAGCAACAAATGAATAATCAATCGCTGACGGACGCTTAAGCGGTCATCATTCCGCCATTATCATCACCAGTTTGGGGCGGGGGAGCGGGCATTCGACTGTGGCGGTGATATTTATGCTGCGGATATGGAAATTCGGAGCAAAACGAGCTCCGGGACCAATAACAATTTATTTTTATGACCGATAGCTAGATACTCCGGGCTACCTGTCGGTTCGAGATGAAATGGGTGCGCCTGACAGTGGCGGGTTAATTGCTGAGGCTTTTTCGGATTGTTTATTTGATTTTGTTAATGGCGCCCACTGTGCACAATTAACTGCTGCTGGAATAGATTAATATGTTTCGGGAGAGTTTAATGAGAGAAACCGTTACTCTGGGAAAGGAAATTTAAATGCAAATTCTGAGGTATCGGGTTGTTATTGGTCTTTAAATGGGTAAAAGTTGAACAGAAAGCGAAGGGCTGTGCGAAGCGAAGAGCAGGTGGATGTGGGGAAAATTCGGCACGGAATTTTCATTGTGATCGCAATGGTTGAGGAACGGAAACATTTTGAAAGGGAAGTATTGGAAGATCGCGTCCCTAGTGTTGGTCAATGAGTTTTGCACGATCTTCTCAAGGAGAATGGAAAATTTACATAAGAGCTCGTCGCTTTGCATACAATCTTTTTTGACATTGCAGGTTTCGATGAGTTCGTTTCCGATCTTGATGGAGCAGTTAGAGTTCCCCATCATCACTTGATGAGTTTGGCAAGACTAGACATGGCGCAGTGCGCGCTGTTATATGCGGCATTAAAATTGCGGTTCGGTGGTATTGATTTTAATTTCTTTGGATTTTTTCAGGATACGCTGTAGCTTGAAGGTGCCTATTCCATGGAGGCTAGATATCAAAGAAATAAATTGGGGAAGTGCGAGTTGAACTCGCACGGGGAAGATTCCGTCGCATAATATTGATGGATGGCGTCTGAATATCAAACGGCGTTTCCGAACTATTTCTTTTAACTTCAACCCAAATCAACTATTCATTACTACATTCATACACCCATACATATACCTACATCTCTATCCAAGTTTATCCATGACAGAAAATCCCTTTCATACATACCCAATCAGTGTTCATGCCTGCGCTGCGTGTGAACACTGCTGTTGGGCATTTAGGGGTTGAGATCTATTTAAGAGATAACGCATAGAGTGGTCGAACACAGCATGAAATTTATGTGTGAAAATGAAAATAGTTATCATTTTAAATTTCAACATAAATCGATATTTTGAAATTTATCATTTCTTAATGCTTACGCCATGGTCGTCGAATCTGCGTTTTCAGATCTTCAAAATTCGCATGTCGATGGTTGACCGTTTTTGGTCAATATTTCGAAAACTATGAAGGTCAGAATGCTTGAATTATTTTAAAAGAAAGGACTCAATGAAGCGAAGTTTTTGTGATTTTTTCAAATTTTTAAACACTTTGGATTAGAAATGGCAGGGTGGGACGCATTAAAAAAGACTTTGTAGCTCCATATTTTTCAAATGGAACTTTGGATCAAAAAGTGTTGAGGCAAACCTCTACCTCATTTCAAAAGATCTGTCGGTTGATATAACTCGATGGGGTGCGACAATGTTTCAAAGTTAATGGCAACTTCACCTGTAATTAGAGTCCGACCGAAGGCCAGTTCTTCGGCCGAAGCCGAAGCCGAAGCCGAACTTCGGCTTTTTGATCACCTTCGGCCGAAGCCGAAGCCTAAGCCGAATGTTCTGTCGGACTCTATTTGGAACATATTTTGCAAGTTGCATTCGCATCATTTTTGCAAAATAACCTCAAATTGGATTTTCAGCTGCCAAATTTGATGTTCTTTCTACCTGAAACCAGTACAAATAAATTGTATGCTTTTATACAGACCACTTAATAGTTTACCAACTTGCAGATGCAAAATCTTTTGATTTTAAAGCTGTAAAAAAGCGCACTTTCAACAGAAATCGCAACATTCGGCTTTGGCAAAATCTTCGGCCTCATTTGGCCGAAGCCGAATGTTTTGCCGAAGGTGATATTTATAGCCGAAGGTGACCGAAGCCGAATGTTCGGTCGGACTCTACCTGTGATGGGGCCACCCCCAAATGAAGTACCTAATTCCAAAATTTAATGCCGATGCCTTTGTAAACTTCGGAGATAAAGAAGTGTGACAGACACGACGGACGGACTGAGGTATACACCGAAATTACAAAGGTTCCGTTTTTGTAGACGGAATCTTAACAAGCAAGTTACAGTATTTGAAAACAGTTCCCTCTGGAACTTGCGGTTACTTAAACGAGTTAAGAATTCTCCAGAAATGCGTGACATATTTTTAAATGACAGACAAACTACTGTAGCACGTTTCAAGAAAACAAATAGCCGAAAGCTTAGGCATAAAACTGCATGTGCCTCCATCTAGTGAGGAAACAGTAGCACGCACAACACGAGTAGTTACGGAACAACCCAGACAAGACCACTAAGTGAGCAGTAATTATAAGATTTACTCGTATAAAATAAGCTGTAATCCAATTTGGGCGACTGTAAGTCACCTCCACTCGTGAGAGAACAATAGCACACACAACACGAGTAGTTGCTGAGAAGCTAGGTCCAAGTTCACTTCGGACTGTAGCGCTAACTTTATTATTATAAGACAAGTCCTGAACTCGCCATGAAATCGATAGATTTGAATCGTCTTCATCACTTTCGCTAACTTCAGCCATATTTTCAGCAGAGCGTGCATTTCGATAATGGATTGGCCTAAAGACTTTTGTAACAGAGCCAGTTCGTTCGATTTTTTTTTACAATATTTTATAGTGCTCTCAGGTGGGCGATGAGGTCGACCATAATCTGCTCGTTATGCGCGTATCGTAGCCATTATATAATCACTATTTTTGTAATAAGTTTTGACAATTTTAACACGATCAGCGATTATACGATGATCCACAGTGAGAAATGGCAAACCCTAAACTAAACATATCCAGTCACAGATGACAGTACGGTTTGACGTAAGTGATCGAAACGGGGATGTCAAATCGAGACCATGAACTGGATGACCCTACACAAGTGTTTCTTCAATTGGCATATAACAATTTTGTATTTTAATGCAAATGCAAATCCAAACTTTTATTATGATATGTGTCAAAACTTTACATTTTTATAGCGAAGTTAACGAATAAGCAACGTTTGGAAATCATTGAAAATTTCTAGCATATTTCTGAATCGGTGGTTAAGTTAGGTTAGGTTAGGAGGCTGCTAGTGAATTCTCCAGCACACTTAGACTATGTTGGTCCATTGTGATGCCCACTGCCACTGATCGACCGCTCCTGTGACAGTGCCGTTAATTTGATTCCAACGGCAAATGGTGACTGGACCAGATTTGAAAAACCGGATAAAGATGTATTAACCATGCTTTCACTGGGATTTGAACCTGGGACCCCACTAACTTAGGGCAGGCACTTAACCAACTACGCCATGAATCGGTGGTTTATCTTCTCCGTATTCTTCTCGATCTCGATGTCTGGTCCTTCTCGAGCAAAGGTGATGGCCAGCACCTGGTCTTGTAAGTTCTACACGGTGATCATGAAGTTTAGAAAAGTTAAATTCACAGCCACTTCGGGAAGATAGTTAGGATGTCTCGGTTTGGTTGTGATGTGGGATTTGCAAATGAGGTCTGAGTAAGTCTCTGTATCAGTGATTGCGTCGCGGGTTTACTTGAACTCGTGGTTGTATTCATTTTTCGGTCATAATAATCATCTTCCCAAGTATAACGTTCTATAAGATCGCGGCAAAATTGTCACTACGGAATGTTGTTATCTACCGGAGACAAATCACCGGTAGTATCGCAGCCGTAAGTGCTTCAGTTTAAAATGAATTAAGAAATTCCACGCCGTTCACAGGAATTATAAATCTCGCCGTCCACATTGTGGTGAGTTTTTAGCAAAGATCTTGACCAGTTCAAGAACTGAAACCTCTTGATCATTCGAAGCGCACCGAAACATGTCCGATTGGAAAGTTTGAAGTCAATCTTGAATGTCAATGAAAAAAAAACAATTGATTTGTAAGGGGAAGTTCGGTAATCGTGAAAACTCGAGAAATGGTCCAGTCGAATGGCTACCTCCTTCATGTGATTTAAAACCGTCTGATTTTTTATGGGGTTACGTAAAATTGTTGGTTTAAGCCACCAAGCTAAGAACAAATGCCACTGCTGAAGTGTACAAAGCAAGTTGGACCATAGCCACAAAGTTAGGCTTTAGATGTTAGACCACAGCGTTTTCAACTCGAAATCTCAATTTGCTTCACAAAGGCTATTCTTTCTCATACAAAGGATACAGCAAATGCTAAGAGACCTCAGGATATTGAGTGTCTTCGAATTACTTGTCTTATGTAAACAAAATATCGAAACATTGAAAAATTCATTCCACTACTCATTCACTCTGTTAATGGATAACAATCGCAAAAACCATTTCCAAGTACACCCTTTTACCTCGGCAGTTAATGCCTTGTTTATCTTGGATTTTCGCACATTTAGCACATAAGCTCTATTCTCTTCCAGCAGACAATAACACATTAGCGCATAATCACCCACCAGCGACGGACAGTGAGTGCACAGAATAAACAAAAAATCGCAAAACAAACACCACCTCACCTCGGCCTCAAATCGCATTCCATGTCCTTTTGTTTCCCTAAGGATTAGTCACGCATATGCCGCATTTGAAGACACATTTTCCCCGAATCGAAAGGACTCGGACTCGTCCCCTTTCATGCCCTGGACATGTCAACCAATCAACCTTCGAAAATCCTTCTCTGGATTAAGGACATACCAATTCGAGAGAACGAAAGAAATACAATTTTTTTGATAAACGATTCAATTACGTTGGCACCCTTGTCTCGAATGCGCAACATCATCCCCCAGACGGACAACAAAGTCAAAACCAAACCGATGCGACAGATTAAAGTCGGAAAACCCCTCTCGGGAACAATGGGCCAAACAATGTGGCACCTGTACCATTGTCCTGGCATCACCATCTAGTGCAGAGATGATACATTTTGCTTTCCCGCGCCCGGCAGGGGAAGGCGAGGAAGGTGGATTAGATCCTTGGAATCGAGTCTAAGAAGGAACTATCACAACATAATTGTATCAGCTCAGCGGGCGAGTGATCCAATGACTGTTGGACGTAATCGATAGTTTTCCATTGACGAGGGTAAGTCTCGCCCTATCAGATGGAGGCTATCGGCGAGCGAATGAGGTGAAGGGGAAACGAAAAAGTAAGGCAGAGAAAAAAAGAGGGACATTAAAACGATCAACGATCGAGGACGAAGAACCTTATGATGTGTGTCCTAATTAATTTATGTCCAATGTTGGGAGACAGGTGCATTTGAGCGGACAACAACAGCACATGATGTTATGCATTCGCGATGCATTCCCTCTGATTCAGCTGGCTGGCTGTTTGGCTGTTTGGCCGTTGCAGTTGGCCTTACCGGATTCGATGGCAGTTTTATTGAAATATTAACATTCTCTTGTGTATCTTGTGCGGCTTGTGTGCCCCAGCTTGTCTGCCTGCCTGCCTGGCTTTTGGGTAACCGCTGAGGATTGCATTGGTATTTCACCAGTTTCACACGCAGCCAGAGCAACCGCCCAATGTGAGCGCGGCGAGGGGACAATAATACCCAGCAGATGATATCCTTTTGGTCAGTCTTAATCCTTTTTTATTTATTTTTCTCCTGTGCACTGTGGTGCGCTTGGTGGGGAGAAAACGCTTGGCTGTGGATGAATATCGATTAGTTATGTGAACAGGTTGCATCTGAATGAATGGAGGGAATTGGAGAGTAAAGAACATTTGGGCACACAAAAGGAAATGCACTGCAGTTCGCTGTGTTATGAGAGAAATGATTGAATTTATTAATGTGAGAGCATTAACGGAAGCGAATTGATTTCATTTCATTCAATTATCGACATTTATTCGATGGGAAGCAGGTGGGAAAAGGTGCATTTGTGGTGAGTGAGGGAGCGGAATGGCCTCGGGAGAGCCAGGGCTTGGAGTGTTTCGTTGTTTGTGGTGAATTTGAGATTTGATCGATTATTGAGTAAAACGAGTTCGCACACCAACTCTTTTGCATTAAGGTTTTCGATCACCTGCTGTCATCTAAGGAGTCGTTCATAAAGGGCTTCCTATCTTCAGATTTAAATAAAATGGAGTGAGAGTGAGATATCATCGAAGTTTTTTTCATTCGTTTGAATGGCCTATCAATGCCATTATATATAGGATATAACATCGTTCAAATGTCTGCCGCGGCTTCTTTGGATGGCCCGCATCTGAAGTGTCAAATTTTCCATGACTCTGGCGCATAAATCAGGCTGAATTTGACTAATGGCATGGTTTAGGACTTATTTGACCTGCGATTTCGAAAAACCCTACAAGAAAAAGTCTAACGGAGTCCAATCGCACGATCTCGGTGGCCAGTTCGCATCACCTCCACGTGAGATGACTATTCATCGAACACACGTCGTTGTCTATGGTCGTGTCGTTTACCTTCAGCTCCTAGGTCAGTTGAATTTTGTACGGGTGCGGGCTCAAGCCACGATGCTAAATTCGCAAAGTTTTGGTCTACGAAAGGTCGAGTTCTGTGAGCGACGTGAAATCGACTGCCTCGGATGCTCCTGCACACTCTTACGGACAGGGACAATGTTTTCGGCAGATCTTGCCTTTCTTCAACGCACGGGTGTTGGTTTATCGTTTACTGAACCAGTGGACTCAAATTTATCCACCACACTGCGAATAGTCCTCTCAGTAGGACGAAGGGCGCGGATCGTTGCCAGAACAGAACACCCGTTTTGATGATGAAACAATTTTATCATTTGCACATGTTGTTGAATGCTGTGTCCATCCATGATGATTTGGCAAAATAGACTGAATAAGCAACAGCCAATTTGACAGATGTATCTTCAACAGTGTGGCCGCTATCAACTGTCAAAGCTCGGAAGATCCTATTGAAAAACCCTTTATTATTGAGGAAAAGAGTTCGCACACCAACTCTTTTGAGTGTCCTGTCACCTGCTGCCATCCATACTCACAGGGAAGTCAGAAGAATGCCGTAGGTGATGGTGCTAGAGTTGCTTAGTCTTGTAGCCTATTCCCAACTCTTTTGAAGCTCTCTAATATGGGTCCTTAAGCAGCTGGTGCTGAAGTCAAAGAGAGACCAGGACTAAGACTGGGTGACCTCTGTGTAGGCTCGGCTGTGAACTCTCTGAGTGACAGCATTCATTTAAAAGGCGTTAAGGTTGACACGTCAAACACCCAGAACAAGCTGCTCCCTAGTCCTTCAAAGAGCTGGTGAGTGTAGTGTGTCTGTAGAGTAGTTTAGCACACAATCCCGTCTCGAAGTGCAGTTATGCACCTCGAACAACAACACAGCGAATTGCATCATCGACAGATGGGCAGGCCACGCAATTGAAGAAGAACTCTATGACAAGCACCACCGCAAGTGAAATCGAAGACAAGTTCAACCAGCTGATTCCGCAAGACTGTCAGACAAAGCAGACGACAACGCCGAACACAAGGAAAAACCCGTAGACTCAAAGCGCCTATCGATACCCCATTCCCCTCGCGACTTTCTAACTCCCAGTCGATGACAGGAGATTTTAAACCAGATCCACTGCACTCTACACAGAGCAGGAGCAAGAGCAGAAAAGGAAAAGAAAAGCCTAAACGGAAACAGTAAATATCCAGTGTTGTTATTTTATGGTCATAAGCCGTACATACATTATCCCCAGAGAGGATTGCGCGGATGACAAAGATCCGGACAAAAAGAGGAGAGCAACATACAAAAACAAAACCACCATTCGACATTCGGACTCAATGACGATGTCGTTGTCATAGACATCGACGTCGACATCGACATCGACAGGAATGTCGACGAACAACGCTGATGGTGCCAGAAGTTCCACGCAACGACAGGCACCGTCAGTCTCTGGTCGCAGAGTGGATCGAAACGAGAGCGAAACGATTGATTTGCATGAAACACAGATGGATCTGTGTACGTAGGTATGCGGTGGTCGATTGTGGTGCAAGCGATCGCTTTGGTTTCGTCTGCTCGCAGTGGTTCCCACAAGAGATTCGTCTGGATACCCCTCCGTTGCGGCGGCGTCGAAACTTGTCTCGATCCGAACCACTTCCTCTGCTCATGTACAGTTCACTACGGCTGCCATGCGGTGCGCGTTTATTTAAATTAATTTCGACGGAGACCATAAATCGCCGCGCTAACCCCTCCTGACCCGAGTTGTCACGTCTGAATTCTTGCATATGACAAGTGTGACGTTGAGATAGTGCACTGGCCGACCCTCATTCCTGTCCGCTGATGCATAGATCACACGCCCTCCCTGTGATGGAAAGTCAGGCAGAGATCAAGTGCAACCGGTGGTGGCCGACTGGGACGGTGATCGTGTGCTGGTGGCGCCAAGATATTAGAAACGCTCTGTTGCCCCCCCTCGCTTGTGGGGGATTCCTGGTGGATTTGCTTACGTGCGGTGCCAGGGTATGGTTCGTTTCGCATTGCCATTGATACGGCATGTCCCCTTGCGCTATGGTGCCTCTCTGTAGGGTTGACGGTGCGTGAAAGCGGTGGCAGCATGATTACTTTTGTGCAGCGCAGAGGTGTGAACAGGCTTGTGGTTTACAGATAGGGTGAGGGTAATTAGCATAAAGCACTGTGACACTGGTTGCATGAATACCAAACTGGGCATGAAATGTGAGAGGTGAGTCGGATGAAAAGAGGGGTCGATCCATTGAATGGGTGTTGGTTTGAAGGAGGGTGCAAAGGGCATAAGCTTCGGCGTCAGTTATTGGTATTGTCATATGCCGACCTAACGGTGTGTGACATATACATTTCTGATTTGATGAGCGGCTCTGAAGCATGACTTGCATGAATTTTTCATCTGCACGATTGTAGTCGGTCAATCGATGTTAAGGCGTTGTCTCAACAGAGTGAATTTTAGTCACTTCTTGTTTGGCGGTACATTTCGATGAACTCATGGAAGATGAAGAGAAACTTTTGTCATTGGACTACTTTTACCAAACAGTTTCTAGGAAAGTATGGTCGTTAGAGAGGCAAAAACTTAAAAATGAGAAGCTTCGGAGCAATATAATTGCAATGTGGTAGTCTCTCTTTTTTAGCACTATCCTTTAACTCAGTATTTTGTCAGCAGAACTTGCTGCAATATCTGTAATGGAGCAGTCGTTGGTCTAGTCTAGTCTATTATTGTGACACAGGATTTGAAGCAGCAGTCTCCTCGTGGTCACCACATAGTCTTCTGGAAACCGAATTTTTTGCAGATGTTCCTTAGTCGACAGTTATCCGAATCCGAAGGGAATCCAGTTAACAGTTGGTCAGCTCATTGGATCTACTTTGTATATCCTTTGGTGAGACTTTTACCAAATCTTTAAAATTGATGAGCAACTATGACGCTGATAATCTCACTGCTTGCTGAACCATTTTCTCTCTCTGGCTTCGATTGGGACGTTCTTTAAGCTCTTTATCACCATCATCAGACTACAATCATGGGACCATTTGCAAGAAATCGTCGAGATTGACAAGTCCTCCCTTCTTACATCTTTCCAGCGCAAGTAAGATCATCCTAGACATCTTCTAGGAGTCTGAAACAGAGAGTGTTCCAATTGGGATCATCTTCTCTGGCAGAGTGATAGATTTTATGATTTGTTGGACTACCAAATTCATGTTTCAGCACTTGCTTTTTGGTTGATTGCGTACAGTTAATTGTTAGCGCTTCTCCTGAATCGGATTTCAACGAGTACGGTGTCAACAATTCTGTATCAGGTTTGCATTGCATTGCACCGGCAGTTTATTTGGAATGTTGCATTCCTTAACGAGCATAACTTCTTACTTAGTTACATATCAGGCGAGGCTCAGTCTGAGGCAGGATCATTGAGGTTTACATTGAGGATGATTTTGGTCCTTCGAGTCAGGAGTTTTAACCCAATCCCCAGATCCCGAAATCGGCCATCGCCTCAAATAGTTCCTTACAATGAAAGCTGTTGTATATATAAATATATATCATGATAAATGTATATATATCAGAAATATACCTCTAGAGTTTTTGCATTCGGTAGGATTGCATTTTTTTGTAAATGGTGCACATGACGCTGATTTTCCAGTCATCGGGCATGCTTTTGTCTTCCCAAATTTTACAGATAATCTTGTGTATGCTCCCTACCAGAACATCGTCCCCAGCCTTAAATAGCTTTGATGCCAAATCAGCGGAGTTTTCAGCTTTTTGATAGCTGTGCCGACTTCTTCGATGCAGGGTGTGCAAACTTCTTCATCGCCTGCATATGAGATTTCTTCAGTTAAATAATGCAAATAATAAAACCTATTTATGTCTGGAAGCAGAGTGCACAGGACCGTCAACGATGGAAGACAACGATAGCTCAGGCTCAGACCCTACATGGGTCGTAGGCCTGCTAAGTAAGTAAGTAAGTAAGTATTTATGTCTGGGAAAATAAAAGATCATGGGGAGGTAGATAACAACGGTATGTGAAAACTTGCTTTGAAATTCCCCGCGCCCACATGTGGCACGTTATTGTTTCCATTTGAAAATGGGGAGAAAATCATGATACATAGATCTTGCTCACTTGAAAAACTCCATCTATTCACACATTTTATGCGAACTATGCACATTTATTAAATCTCGCTATTTTAAAAAAATCTCGGATAATGGAAAGGAAGATCATTTTTCACTGAAAGGACTTTGCTCAAATGAAAATGTATTTCAAAGGAATATGAAGGCCACCTTCAAAACCGGCAGCCATCGGGGCATAGTGAGTGTCTACCACGCTGAAGGTCGATGGTTCGATCCGGGATATGACAATATTCGTTTTCACTGTAACCCCTTAACCGTAATAATGCTACATAGCAATAATGTCGGACAGTCGAGCTGCTATTATGGCACTAGACTTCCATTTTCAAATCCAAGCTTGTATGGGAATGCTTGCAAAAGCTGAAAGTTGAACGATCAGACGATCGAGTCTAAATTGAACATTTCAACAAACTACGACAAGCTAGCAAAAATGCGTTGGATTGACTAATGGGAAAAATGTTGTCTACTTTCATGACAAACCCCGTCCGGCGATCACGCATCTCTTTGATTTCGAACTCGGTCGGATGCTTTGATGAACGCTGCAAAATAATCGCGTCAAAGAATCCTTGTTACAATTTGTCCAAGACTACCTCAAAAAGACGAGGCTGACTTTAAGACTTACAAATTAATGTGGCAAATATTGACTTTAGGTCGACGCAATATAACTTGGATCAATAAGAATATCAATAAGGACTGAATTTTGACTCCTTCTGAAATCACGAATGTGTACCAGTTCCTGTCTCGCAAGACGGCGAAATGCTGGAGGAGTATCATGTCAAAAGTTGATGCTCTCAAGGAACAATATTTAAATACCAATAATTAGTGCAAACCTCTCTTTTTCTTGTACAAACTACCGTTAAATGAGAAACTGAAGTGTTAGCGGTTCCATGGCAACACCGAGTCCTCCAACCTGTTAAAGTAAGTCTTTCGAAAAATTCCAAAGAGTTTTTCACTTCAATTTGCAAGGAAACAGCCAAAATCACTTTCACAAGACGAGACCGAACTAAATCAGTCCGATTGTTAAAAGTGCCTCTGAGTCATAATTAAGGATGTATCCAAGGCAAAACTTGAAGGACGCCCACAGATTCCCACAAAAACAGAAACGGTACCAGAGGATTCGTCGAATTCCACTTAAAAAACAGCCTAGACACAACTCCAACATTCACATCTAATTCAGCTCGAAATCCTTTCCAGAAATCAACGGTACCACGTCTCCTCCGAAGGCTATGCGCCGCACAAAAGAACCAAACTGCCCTCGCATGCCATTCCAAGTGGCATTCCAGACTAAACGCCGGCCCAATGCTTCAAGAACTCAACACCGTGCAGTCAAATTGACTGTTGATGGCACAAAAAGTAGCACGATCCACAGATTAAGTGCTACTGGATTCCTAATTCGTCGGAATCACCTCTCCGTTTGGACGGATGCAAATTGTGAGGTTTCGAGTTTGTTTTCCGCCCCGCAACGTACGAGGACTCCTTTTGTTTGCATTCACTTCGTTCGCAAAAGTGTGGCGTGCTTAAACGTCTGAATTGATCTGCGTCCGAGATGCTGGGAGAGGAATCGCCTCCGGGCGGGTGAATTGAGAAATCAATGGATTTAAATTTAGAAATGATGGAACGGCGGCGGTGAATACAGTAGCACCGGCAGTCGGATGGTTTTTCGGGGGCTAATTAGCCTTCGCCTTGTGCTTGCACGCAGGGAGCTACTAAATGACCGCTAATCCATCTCCGGCTAATCAACTGAACTCGACCTCGGGTGGTCGCGCCGGACGGTTTCCGAGAAGGGAATTAATGGACGCGCTTAGCTAATTTTGGAAGCCCACGCGGAGATCGATGTGAATGGCAATCGACTGAGATTAATTAGCCCGCCGCGCCCATAGCGAATGCCACTTCTCCTCACAGCATGGGATCACCTTCCACACACACACGCGGGAACTCACGTCCTCTCCGAGTTGACATTAACCTGAACCATGTCATCTGCATGACATTTCCCCTGTAGCCGCAGTCGAAGCCAAGATTAAACCACCATCCTCGCCTTCCACGTAAAGACATGTCGCCATCCGTCCGAGCGTCAGCCCGGTGGTGCATTACTCGCAGAAGTGGGTACCAGTACCGTCGCGTTATGATGGCGCAATGTGTCCGGTTTTTCGCTGGCAAAAGTCAACTGAATTTGACGGCTCTCCCCCCTGGTTAATCCCGAAGACACAGCGAGAGACAACTAGATTCAGCATGCACCAGCAGAAGGAACACACGAAAATATGATCAAACCGTTCGCGACCGGCAGGCCGGAGGGGGGAGCCCAGCTGACAGGTGAGTTATACGATACCCACATATCTGGTGCAAGAAACATGTCTGTCTTGGCGCATATAAATTCACAGATCGCGACAATATTGCTGCATTATGCTACAACGACGACAACGACGACATCGACGACAACTACAACCACAACGACGACGACTCCGATGGCGATGGATCCTGAATGCGTCATTTCAAGTGGATGGCGCGATTGGCGAGAGAGCGCGAAGATACTTTATGTGACCGAATGAATGCAATCGTCGTCATCGTCATTGGCGTCATGTGGCAAGGATTTGAAACATTACGCGACAC
Organism: Myathropa florea; assembly: GCA_930367185.1. Classification (NCBI taxonomy): domain Eukaryota; kingdom Metazoa; phylum Arthropoda; class Insecta; order Diptera; family Syrphidae; genus Myathropa; species Myathropa florea. The sequence continues at coordinate 131,242,610 of OV884002.1, read as the reverse complement.
ACAAAACAATGCGGGACGACAATCGTCGCGAACGCTTGCTTTGTGTGAGTGCGTGTGGCTTCGTGTTTTGATCGTTTTTCGGGACATCTTGTGCATTGTTTGTCTGATGTGCGCGGACAACATGTGGTTGATGATTACATATTCAAGACAGTAAACCTCTGACGCATTGTCTATGCACTGAAAGGAAATTTTTGTGAATTTGGAAGTCAATTTGACGGGTGATACGAGTAAGTAACCTCTTTTAAGGATGTATCAAATAAAAGAGTATTCAGAACAGGGTTAGAGCTGCAATTCATCAAACTTTTGCAGAACTCCACTCGCAATCAGGATACAAGGCATATTCGACTACATTTTTGACCACTGTTCGACAAACATTTCTAAACCGCAAATTTCATGGGGAAACTTCGAAAATTCGATCAAAATGTGGAAAAAAACCAGTGGCACATTAATGGACATAAGTTACTAAAACGAAATGATTGGTCCCCACTCTTTCTTTGTGATTTTTAAGGCAGCAGTTGATGCTGATTCCCTGATGGTCACTATCCGATTCTGTAGGGCAACCAGACGACAATGACAGTTTTTCGAATCGTTATATTTCTGCTTTTGTCAAAGCTACCAACGGCATCTAGGTGTCAAAATATTTAGCAAGGCTTACCATTTTATCATGCATCATTGCACATTTGTCAAATGTACGGACATTTTTGAAAAATATCGAAATTCTGTCTCAGTTGTAAATATGCAACGCAAATTTCGTCTTAAGAACGTTCATCATCATGGCTCGTGTGCAGGCAATTCGTTGCACCGTGGAAATGTTTGAGCGTGAGTACAACCATTTGGACCTTAAGCTATCAACCAGACAGTGATTGTTGCTAAATGAAGAAAAGATAGTCGCCTTAGCGGCCAAAGTCAAAGAAGACCCGAAAATTTCGATTCGACAACAATCAGCTGATTTGGGCATCGCCAGAGAGTCAACCCGGCTTATTTTGCGGTTGGATTTGGGCCTACATCCGTATAAGATTGGGCTGATGCCGAAATTGGAGCCGGACGAGCATAGACAAAGTCGTGAGTTTGTTAATTGGGCGATGGAAATGTTTGCCCGAAGATCCAAATGTTGGTCGAAAAATCATCTTCTCGGAAAAATCATGGCTCAGCGGCTATGTAAACAAGCAGTATTACGATTACTGCAGGGAACGCAATCCACAAGTGTTCGTCAAAGCAGCAATGCATCCGCAAAGACTAACAGTTTGATGCGGTTTATAGCACGGCGGCATCGTCAGGCCTTATTTCTTTCGAAATCAGAAAGGAGTCACCCTTACCGTCAATGGTCCCAGGTATAGGCAGAGCTCGACAACACCGATATATCCGAGCTGTGGTTGCAACAAGAGTCTTCGAGTCTTCGACTCTGAGCCTGTGGGACAACGCAACAGAGGACGTCCACGTACAAGGTAGCGCACACAAGTCGAGGGGGACCTCGGCCGGCTTGGTGTGCGAAACTGGAGACAGCTGGCGAAAGATCGTGCTGGCTGGAGAGGCATGTTGAGTGAGGCCCAGGTCCACCTCGAACTGTAGCGCCCTAAGAAGAAGAAGAAAGTTGCAACAAGACAACGTCGCCGTACAAGCGACGTAACGGTCGAAGATGTGAATGAAAAATTTGGCGACTTTATGATCTCACGGCGAGCGTTCATCAATTGGCCGACTTGAAACCACTCGATTATTTTCTCTGGGGCTACGTCAAGTCCTTAGTCTACGCTAACAAGCCATCCACTTGGAGAAGCTCGAGGCCAGCTTTCGTGGCGCAATAGCCGGAATAGAGCCGCACATATTGGATAACGTCATAAAAAATTGGACCAACCGCTTGAAGCTCTGCCAGCGAAGCTAAGGCGGCTTTTTGAATGATGTGCAATTTCGTACATAATTGCATGAATGTAGCTTCAAGATAAAGCCAGAATTAATTTTGTATATCTCACACCGTTGTTTTTTTATTTGAATTGGTTTTCCTATCACTCTTATCTGGTCACCCTGTAGTAAGTTGCAAAAATAAATGACTGATCCCTACTCTTCTTTGTGATTCTTGGTCTTAGTCTAAGGCAGCAGTTCATTCTGATTCTCTGCTAGTCACTATCCGTTTCTATTAAGCTAGCCTCACAACTGGCAACAATGACATCAAGAGCATAGTCTTTTCCTATTCCAGATGGTTTCGGTATTCTGACATGTACAGTTTTGTTTTCAACAGGAGGGGAGTTTGTAAGGGAACAGCTTGCAGTTCCTTACATTGTGGATCTTGGGAACTCATCGAACTTAACTGATGGAGTATTTCATAACGAAGGGTTCAGACAGAGGATCGAAGAGAAGATCGACATCTACTTACTGAAGTCACCAATGATCGGCAGCTTTAAAACAAGTCGAGAAAGATTGTATTCTGGAGGTTCCAGCTATGCTGACGGATACGTCATTTAGCTTGCTTAACCGCGATGTGTTTGAGCCACAACAGCGCAACTTTACCGGGAATTTTTTTCGAAAGACGCTGCCAAATCGAAGAAGGCGTAAAGAAATGTGAAGTCACTGTCACAAGTCACAAGTCACACTCCCAATTCCACTCCTGTCTCTGGTTTTGGTTCAATCGTAAAGGAAGGAGGAAAGATTATGCTAGGGCAGCAGACGAGACCATTCTTAGTACTCTACTAATCCAGTTGCATACCGACCTTTGTACTCGACGAAGGAAATTTCAGCGAATGGCTTACGTCCAAAATTGTTCTCGAGACAATAATTTCTGATGACTGATTCATACAGTCAGTGCCCAAGGCTTGGCAATAGTCGCCATTTGCGGCGCATTACTTTCTCCCAGCAGGAAAGAGCAGTGATGGCCTTCTTTGCCCTCTCAAAAATATTGTATTTTCAGATTAGCTTTTTATTTAGACTCGTACTGTGTTTAAATTTCAGAATTGTGCGACATAATGTTGGAAGACCTAAAGGGGGAATTTTGTTACTCTCTGAAGAGAACTAGTGGATGTTTTTCTTGGCTTGACTCCTAGTCCGCGAACTCTAAGAGGTGTACAAAGATATAGATGTAGACTAAAAAGCCAAAAAACGACGACTACACTGGCTCGGCCACATCGAGCGAATGGACAAGAAAGCTCCAGCAAAGAGGGTCTTCAAATCACAGCCCACAGGTTCGAGAAGAAAAGGAAGACCGAACCTCCGTTTCAAGGACCAAGCTATCGCGGATGCCAGAGCGCTTGGTCTGCATAACTGGAAGTAGCGTGCCCGGGACCGCAGGGCATGAAAGGCCGTCGTGTCTCAGGCAGAGACCCTTCACGGGTCGGGAGCCAGCTAAGTAAGTAAGTGACTCCTAGTCCGCAGTCTTTGGTCCAGATAGTCAGCTTTGAGAAGGCATGCTACATGGGGTTTGTAAGCGTCCGCTCCAAGATTAGTTAGAATACATAAGGTTGCCGAGCACTCAATGTTGTTGAGCGCTGCTCAATGTCAAGAAAAGGTGTGTTTATTTTGTTCAAAGAGCTGCTTAATTATCTTTTCCGAAGTCTAAAAGGTTGACTCAGTCGACATCTCGTATTGAAGAGGTGAAAGCAAACAAGGGTTTAGCAAACATACTGAAGAATAAGAGAGCACATCACTTTTCCAAGAGATTTTAACAGAAAGGAGGACAGACGAAAAGATCTCTAAAATCAAAACAGTTGGCGTGCGAACTTTCTCCTGTCACATATAAGAAGACCGCGTTGCCATCTTTCAGCTCTGAATTATTACTGGCAACCATTCAGTAAATCTTTGAAACTCTGAAAGAATAACACCGTCGGATGCAGCAGATTTATTTTTTCTCGATTCTGTACAATGCCCAAACGGCCTTATAGACAGTAAGAGCCATTATAGGATGATCCTTCGAGGTATGTCAACTCGAAAAATAGCTGTGCATATGGAAGACTGAGGAATTCTGCACTGAAGCAGGTACACAGGACATGAGACTTTTTCAGGAAGTTCAGCCAGTACCTCCCTATGCATATTTTAGAGGAACCATCCGGATGGTAGGCATCCCCTCGGCGATTGTTTAGGGCCTTAAATGCTATAAAATTTAGTTAACGCCCTTAGGTGCTTCAAAATCAAGTCAAGGCCCTGAGGTGCCTCAAATTTAAGTCCAGGCCCTTAGATGCTTCAAAATTAAGTCAAGGCCCTGAGGTGCTTCAAAATTAAGTCAAGACCCTAGGTGCCTCAAAACTAAGTCAAGGCCCTAAGGTGCCTCAAAATTAGCTCAAGGCCCTTAAGTGCTTAAGAAACAAGTTAAAGCCTCTAGGTGCTTTAAATGTTCTGAGGATCTTTAATGGGTGATGGACTTAGCCGTAGTTTCGAGCAGACTGAAGGACAATGTCAGTCATCCCACTGATCCCTATTTATTCACCTCATCCACACTTCAGTTCGACATTTCTTTCAGTGTACATCGACGATAGTTTTATCGCTGGGAACAATTATTTGCATTTATGCCCAAACAAAGACCAGTCTTGTCACAAAATGTGTACCACTCAGCACGACACCAGCAGCAGCAGCAGCAGGCTCTTACATTTTCCAGAATTAAGCGGGCACACTACCTAATTGTGACTGCCATTGTTCACCGGGCCTCGGGGGCTTGTTGTCATGTAACTCTGCCGAGACACGAGTGTATCTCGTTGCGGACAATGAGGGTGACAAGAGAACGACACCATCGCAACAAAGGCACCAGCTGATGCTAAGCCTCTCCACATCAGATACCAATCCGTCTTAGCCGTCGTATCGTTGCAGGACCGTGCTAGTTTCCGCAAGCAGCCAGCGTCATCCAGTCCACCCATAGCGTCTTCCACAAGGAAGGCAAGAGGCAACGGAAAAAAGTTACATTAACGACCGGATGCGCACCGCTACAGAGAATTCATGGCACAGCGCTGCGCGAGTATCGCAGCGAGCGCGTCCTAGTATTGCCCCGATAAACACAACTGGTTTGCACCCATTCTCTCTCTCTGGCGGCGGTGAGTGAGCGGCGGCGCACAGGTCCCAGCACACGGGACGGGAAGGTAACTGAAATGCACCTTGCTACCTGACTTGAGCCAGGTAAATGATTTATGACAGCCACGCAGGGGTAACGTTGCTGATGAGAAAGCCAGCCATACAGCCAGTCAGTCAGCCCGAAAGCACCACACGACGGAGTCGGAATGCACCGGAGAGAGGCAAGGCTCTCGAGGTAAGGGCCATCCTGTCCATTTGGCGCGATTGCAGTGATTCCTCTGTGAGAAGTAATTTTCAGTGTGCGGATGTTGGGGCGTTAACTATTTTTATTGGGAACACTTGGCTCTGGACGCAGCCTCCGCTGCGCTCACGACGATGATGATGATGATGATGATGGGACGAAACCACCACCTATGCACGGAAGCATCCGCATCTCATTGGATGAAATGAAATTAGATGCAATCTATTAGCCGATCTCGATGGGATGTGGAAGCATGTACGAGTACGCTGCTCGAACTCATGAGAACGGAAATTGAATTGCATCACGCGGGGGCAGGGGGATACGCTGACAATCGCAAGTCAATCAGGAAATCAATTGAGTTGCTTGTTTAGATAAATGCGGAGTTGATTAATTGAGCCGAGATGCTCAACTGGATTCAGGAATGAGTACATGTAGAGAGCCGACTAGTGTCTGTCTTAAGCTCAGGCTCGGGCTCACGCTCAGGCTCAGACTCAGACTCAGGGTCAGGTTCAGTCTCAGTCTCAGTCTCAGTCTCAGGCTCAGGCTCAGGCTCAGGCTCAGGCTCAGGCTCAGTCTCAGGCTCAGGCTCAGGCTCAGTCTCAGTCTCAGTCTCAGTCTCAGTCTCAGTCTCAGGCTCAGTCTCAGTCTCAGTCTCAGTCTCAGTCTCAGTCTCAGTCTCAGTCTCAGTCTCAGTCTCAGTCTCAGTCTCAGTCTCAGTCTCAGGCTCAGGCTCAGGCTCAGGCTCAGGCTCAGGCTCAGGCTCAGGCTCAGGCTCAGGCTCAGGCTCAGGCTCAGGCTCAGGCTCAGGCTCAGGCTCAGGCTCAGGCTCAGGCTCAGGCTCAGGCTCAGGCTCAGACTCAGGCTCAGGCTCAGGCTCAGGCTCAGGCTCAGGCTCAGGCTCAGGCTCAGGCTCAGGCTCAGGCTCAGCCTCTGTCTCAGTCTCCGTTTTGAACCTGCCTTTCGAATCCTCTCTTTTAGCCCTCAGCGCTGTCTTTCACTGACCCACTTCTCTCCTGTGGTCAAGCTGCCCGTCCATTTCAAAGACAGAGATGCATTTCATTTCACTTCTCGTGGTCATTAGAGGTTCGAGATACTTTCCCATATTCTCCACTTAACTGTCCCTCTCACGGAAGCCATTTCAAACTAATCACGATTGTTCCCCCCCCCCCCCCCCCCACCTTCCTGTGGTTGCCCCTACAGACAATACCGCTTCCCACCGGCGTGATCTCGTCCCCCGCCGAAATAGAAAATCCGCTCCGCGGCCAAGCACCGGTATCGGAAAAGCGAGCTCTGATTGTCTAACCCAGATTCCAATGGACCACCGCACGTCGTGGCCTAACCACAGCGTCCAGCTCATGGACGTTAAGGTCTCAATGCCACTGGCAGCGAGTGCTCTTGGAGTAATGAATCAATTTATGCGCTCACTCCATCTGCAGCGATTTGCATGCTAAACGGTGCCCAGTGGAGAGCTCTCGAGAGTGGAACACATGTTCGCCGCTCCTCGGGGTGTTTCTTTTTTCGGTTTTGGCACAGCAAATCGTCCCCTAATGCGAGTCCCCGATGCCCACTGCGGCACGTGTCCGATTCGTTTCACGGATCACGAAGCGGCGGACGACGCTGCCATCGATTACCGACCAGAGTGGGCTATGCTCTGCTCCACACCGGCATCTTCCGGGTCATGACGGTAGCTGGGCGGTGCAGGTTCTAGTTATTCCGATTTACACGCTTCATTACATCGCGCTCCCAATGGGATATGATTGCGGAATTTATGATTTAGCAACGAACCGAATTCCGTGCTTATCTCCAAATGGATTTTCGAGAAACCTGTTCGAGCAAACAGGCGCTCGAGCTGGTCGGGCGGCGGACAGGGATGCGGGCCGATCGGGTTTCCCAAGTGACACGGTTGCGGCTTTGCGATTGATTGTTTATTTTGATTGCTGTATCTTATCGGGTCTTATCTGATGCAGGAGTGAGCTTTCATTGATTTGCCAGACCGCAGGCAAGTGCTCGGTTGCGTTTGCGACCAGTTTTCGTCGCCGCTGCTCCGCTTATTCGATGGAAATACCCTAGATTGTTTGCGCTAGACCCATTAAGTGGCGAATCGATGCCAATTTATGACTGCAATTGACTCGTTTGATGTGTACCAAGGTGAGTGCGGTGAGGTAAGTCGACGACAAGTTTCGGAGTCTGCTTCTTGGGAGAGATCAGTGAGGTGTTGATGGTCACAAAAACAAAGCGGGGCCTCAGAAAATGCCAGACTTCATGAAGTCCCCCACACTCTGCATCATCATCTGAAGCAAGGTCATCTGCGACTGCTGTTGATCGGCGTGAGCAGCCTTTTCAAAGCCCCATCGCCTCTCCAATTCAGAGCGTGCACCCGCTCTTCTCAAAGTCCCCGTCAATCGATTATCGTCAACTCTCGCGACTCGCGAAACCATCCGTCACAGCGCTCGTGTCTGCAGCTATCAAGAGCTTGATTACTTTGCCCTAAAGCATCAAAGTCAACTCTGACATCCGAGAGGCACGATGTTTTGTTTCTCTTTTTTTTTGTATTCATCTCCCTGGTTAATGGACAGCTCTATCCCGCCCCAACACACTCAGCGGCCCATCTCTGCGGCCAAGTAGCACACACAACAGAGACGCCGCCACCAGTTGATGCCGCGTCAATTCACCGATGACGTACCACACCGCCGCCGACACAACCGTGTACAAGTCACAGCCACATTCCTCGAGTCAATCACCTCGTTGCCGAAGCTAAAGAGCTTGTAAGACAGTGCGCGCCGACAACAAACAACTACTGCGTACTCGCGCAGCTCCTCATCAGCTCGCACACACAAGCTGCTGGTAATGACGGCCGCCACTACTACAACTGCTCACGCACTCACGTGTTGTGCGCGCCCGCCCGTTCATTCAGCACGCTGTGTGTAGTTCGCCTTTCATTCATTCATTCGTTCAGTCATTCATTGTGATCTTGAATCTGGCAATCTGCCGGGGATGCCGCTCCAAGAGGCATCCGTCTGATCCACGAACGCATTCCTCTTCAGCAGCACCGTCCAGCCGGACCGGATTGGAGAATTACCGGCGATGTAATCAGGAAGTGGACGGTGGGGAGGCGTGTGTGCGTGTGTGTGTGGGGAGGTGGTGCATCTGCTGCAACGTTGATTGCGATGCTTAATTTAAATTCAGGCGCAGAGGAACTGGGATTTTATGGGTGCTCTCCACTGGCTGCAGACTGAGCTTGGAGGTGTGGAATCTGCGGACTGCGCGATTGTGTGGCATGCGAATGCATCAGCGTTCTGTCATGGTGCCCGCGATGCGTACGAGCATTTTAGAATGGACCACATTTTGGGCATCGGAGAAAACTTGCACATGCTCTGCATTTTAATTCAGGGCAGTAGCATCCAGCACCAGACGGAAGTTTGAAGAAAAAAATGCACGCACATCCATAGAGGGCAGTTCAACAAGAGGTGTCATTTTAAATTTCGAAACATTTTTGAAATGTCTGGGATAAACTATTATTGCATGTACAGTAAAAAAGGGAAAACTTAGAGGTTTCTAAATCTGGATCGGTGTGAACGTCTATGCGATGTGGAATAACAGAAATTGACTACAAAAATGGTGAAAATATCGGGAAAAAATGTTCCTTATTTTTGTTTTCCTCTTGTACAATCCTGCTGTTAAGGCAGCCAGACTGCGACCAGAGAGATCTATTATATCGACGGGTTGGAGTTAATCCAAAAGATGTACTACTTCCCTTATGAAAGATAGCATATCTTTTGTAGTGAAATTTTTAATTCCACGGGAGTATTTCCCTACGGAAAATAGGTTTCCTTTACCAGTGTAGTGCCGGACATTCACATAAAATGTGTTCAGATGCTTCGTCCCCTTCTAGGCATAACCTTCATTCCTTATCCTGGCACAGGTTCATTTTGTTAAGGTGGTATTTCAAGACGCAGTGGCCAGTAAGAAAGCTCGTTAGCTTTCTTATACTTTCCTTGTTAAAGCAGAGGCTTGCCTTATATGAATAGGGTCTGATTAATCGTTTAGATTGCCTAACTCCTGCCCCATTGGTCCAATGGTCTTCTTCTTCCTCTTAGGGCGCTACAGTCTGAGGTGAACCTGGGCGTCACTAAACATGCCTCTCCAGCCAGCACGGGCTTTCGCCAGCTGTCTCCAGTTTCGCACACCAAGCCGTCCGAGGTCCCTCTCGACTTGTGTGAGCCACCTTGTACGTGGACGTCCTCTGCTGCGGTGTCCCACAGGCTCAGAGTCGAAGACTCTTCGCGTCGGAGCTAAGTTGTCCATACGCTCTACATGGCCTAGCCATCTTATGCGTTGAATCCGTAGACGCCTGGCTAGACTCATGTCGCTGTACAGCCCTGTTTGCGTTACGCAACGTAACGGAACGATGGGACGGTGGAATGCACCCAGTCGGAAAATTACGAGAGGAATTTCCCATAGGGATATTTTAGAGAATTTCCCGGGAAGACAAATGTCAAAACTCGGGTCAGACATATATAAACAATTGAATGAACAATAAAACTAAACTTAATATTATAACGTTGATACCAGCCGTTTTCTTTATTTTTTTCTGTAATAAAAGTAGGACCTTATTACTTTAACAGTCTTTTGTGCGCGGACAGTTTTACCTTTTTCCTTGTGGCATAGTCGCCGAAACAGCCCATACAGTTCGTGGTTGAACCTTCTCCTCCAAATGCCATTAACGCAAACAGGACCAAAGATCGCGCACAGAACTTTACTCTCGAAAAGACCAAGAGACTGTTCATCCGCTTGGGATATTGTCCATGCCTCTGCACTGTACAGCAGGACTGGGATGATCAAGGTCGTGTATAGAGTCAGCTTGGTCTTCCGAGAGAGGGCTCTACTACTCAATTGCCTTTTGAGCCCAAAAAAACAGCGGTTGGCAAGAGTTACTCTGCGTTTGATTTCGGTACTGATGTCGTTTGTACTGTTTACAGCGAAGCCGAGGTAGAAGAAGTCCTTAGCTACCTCAAAGTTATAGCTGCCAAGTGTGACGTTCTGGCCAAGTCGCCGATGTTGTGCGTCCTTTCTCGATGACAGCATACACTTGGTTTTGCCCTCGTTTACCGCCAGACCCATTTTAGCCGCTTCCGTTTCAGTGCCAGCAAACGCATCAATGACGGCTCGCTATGTTCGCCCAATCACGTCAATGTCATCCGCGTAGGCTAGCAGTTGAACGGACTTTTGGAAGATCGTGCCTCTTGTGTTGGCCAGTGAGTTTTGCACGATCTTCTCAAGAACGATGTTAAAGAAATCACATGACAGCGCGTCGCCTTGTCTAAAACCTTCTTTGATATTGAAGGTCTCGGTGAGTTCGTTACCGACCATGATGGAGCAGCGAGAGTTCTCCATCGTCATCCTGCTCAGTCTGACGAGTTTGGCAGGAATGTCAAAACTAGACATGGCGCTGTATAGCTCGTCTCTATACACGCTGTCATATGCGGCCTTGAAATCGACAAGTAGGTGGTGTGTGTCGATCTGCATTTCTTATAGAAAATCTTTGGGGTACTATTTAAGATGAGGTAAAGAAGGCAAAACCATCAAACAATTGGGACCTTTAGGTGATAGTAAAGGATTCCTGGACAAAAATCTCAAAAAAGCGTTGCCACAGCTTAGTAGACCCCATGCGGCGTCGTCGTTGTAAAGCTGTTTTGAATAAAAAGGGGTTCATGACAAAATATTAAGCCCTAGTGTATTTTAAGATAACTTCAATTTAATATGTATGCCATTTAAAGGCCGTTATTTTTTAATAATATGAAAGCTACTATTTTTTTTTTGAACAGTGAATTTTTTTTGTTAATTTTATTTTAAGCTTATTTTATTAAATTTAATAAGTTTAGAAAGTAATGAATTCTTGTAAAACATGAATTCATATTCAAACATACTTAAGGTTTGGATTTTTTTTATTTTAACGAAAAAAAAACTTTTAAGAAATTTTTTGAAACTATTTGTGTGCTTTTGTAGGCGCCACTACTATTATTTTGAACACAGCTGTATAATTCGTCGTTAAGCCTCCTCCTTCAAACACCATCAACACAGTTGAGAGCAAGAATCTCTTCGTTCGCTTTTGACATCGTCTTTGTCTTTGCGCCTTGAAGTAGGACTTGTACTTCCTTGTTATTTCGCGATTGGTTCTAAGTTCAAAATTATTTAAAAATAGTGGCATTGCCTGAATTCATTGCGGAGCCTAATTACACGTTTACTTCCTCAAAGCTTTAGCTGTCTATAGCCAATTTTTTCAGGTCGTCGTAGTTATATATATAATGGCGGCGCTACAATCCGAGATTGATCTGGGCCTAGCTTCTCAGCAACCACTCATGTTGTGCGCGCTATTGTTCTCCCACAAGTGAAGGGATCCTACAGCTTAATGCCGACTCCGAACGACGGGATTGAAAAGCTTTTTCTAGACAGTTATACTCTTTGAACTCGAAAGAGGTGAATGGGGACTCAAACTGAGAACATCGAGCGTAGAAGTTGACACACCTGCCCACTGCGCCACGGTGCCCAAGTCGTCGTAGTTAATGTTCCTTTATTGTAATCAATGTGTAATAAAAGACTTGGTTGCCGATTGATTGTGGCACGTCAACTGAGACTAAATTTGGCCCAGGAGAGCACAATGCGACCACACGCTGCTAAAAATGTACAAAGTTGCACTATGGTTTCCTTCCTTTTTCTAAAAGGCGATAAGCAATCAACGGATCATCAAAAAGAGACGGCGAGGCAAAAGTAAGCGATCTGCGACTTCAGAAATCCTCACAAGAAAATGTCTAACGGGTTCAAATCGCACGATCCCGGTGGTCAGATCACATCACCTCCACGTGAGATGCATGGTCATCGAGTCATCGAGCTCGAATCGCTCGTAGAGAGTCGCCAATGTGGCTTGAGCTGTGTGGCATGAGGCGCCGTGCTGTTGAAACCACATGTCGTTGAAGTCCATATCATCCAATTCAGGCCAAAAGAAGTTGGTAATCATCGACCCATAGTGCTCGCCGTTGACGGCGATGGCCTGGTCAACGTCGATCTCAAAGAAATAGGGACCGATGACGCCTCGCCGTCAGCCCAAAATCCACACCAAACAGTGATTTTTTGGAATGCATTGGACGCTCTTGGATCTCATGTGGATTGGATTTGATAATTTTGTTTGTTGACCATTCATGCAGAAATGGGCCTCATCACTGAAGATGATTTTTCCATGAAAATTAGGGTAATTTTCCAACTGCACTAGAGCCCATCCAGAGCGAACACAAGCCAACGCATACCGGCGTTTACCTTCAGTTCCTGGGTCAGTTGAATTTTGTAGGCGGCAGGCCGATGCCACGACCCAAAATTCGCCAAGTTGTGCTCTAGTCTGCGAAAGGTCGAGTTCATGTGAGCGACGTGAAATCGACAGCCTCGGATGCTCCCGCACACTCTTACGGACAGCGGCGATGTTTTCAGTTTTCGTCAGATCTTGCGTTTCGTCGACACACGGGTGTTGGTTTATCGTTTACTGAACCAGTGGACCCAAATTTATCCACCACATTCCAAATAGTCCTCGCGGTAGGACGATTATGGCGACCGTAAAATGGGCGAAGAGCGCGGAACGTTGCCCGAACAGAACACCCATTTTGATGAAACAATTTTATCATTTGCACGTATTGTTGAAAGCTATGTCCATCCATGGTGATTTGACAAAACGGACTGAATAAATGACAGCCAATTTAACAGATATAGCTTCAACAGTGGGCGCCGTGGCGTAGTGGGTAGGTGCGTCGACTCCTACGCTCGAGGTCGTCAGTTCGAATCTCGAAAAAAAACATCAACATTTTTTCACAGCTCCACCTCTTTCGAGTCACTGACAATGCTCAAAGAGTATAACTGTCTAGGAAAAGCTTCTCAATCTCGCCGTTCGGAGTCGGCATTAAACTGAAGGTCCCCTCCACTCGTGACAGAACAATAGCACGCACAACACGAGTGGTTGCTGAGAAGCTAGGCCCAAGTCCACCTCGGACTGTAGCGCCGCCATTATTATTATTATATTATTATTAATTTCTACAGTGTGGCCGCTTTCAACTGTCAAAGTTCGGAAGTCCCTAATGGAAGACCCTTTATGAGCCGGTGGTTACCAAAAATAAGAGCTAAGAAAAAATTTCACACCTCAACCTAAATTTGAGACACGAGATCTCGAACCAAAGACACTTTCAATGACTCTCTCTCTGATCACATCCATTTCCAGATTAGATTTCCATAGAGCAAACCAAGTTAGGAAGGGTCAACAAATTTGGACTTTGCACTCACGAATCCCGCGCCTGCTTGCAAATTTATGTGTCCAAACCCGTGTTACACCAAAAAACAATAGACACCTCTGGCAGTTGATTCCACATCACCTGCCCCCACCGCGGTCAGACTTTATCTCCCCGATGGATGCCGCCTGCTTGCTTAGCACTTACCGCATCCATTGAACTGGTTTCGTCGGTCGAAGGTGTTTTCTCGTTTTTCTGTTGTTCCGAATCCCGCCGCGAGAAGCAGAAGCATCGGCGGGCCTTAGCATCTCCCCCGAAAGATTTATCAGCTCAATATTAAGATTCGTTCATCTCGCACACCCGTCTCCCACCGAAACCGAGATTCCCGTCGCTACCATAATTGCCCAAGGGTGTTTATAACATATTAAATTTAATTAAAGCGAAGATTGCTTTCTTTTGCGGGAGGGGGCGGGATGGGGCTGATCGGATGGAAATGAGTTTCGAGATGGAAGGGGACCAGCTACTGGTTGGCCAGGGAATCAGTCTGCTTTTGTGTTTCTTTTCGGAGCTGGATTGTGGATGAGCACATTCTGTTGGATGTACTTCGGTCTGCTACCGAATATGAAGTGGGCTGGCCCGTGGAGCTGTTTCGTTTTTCGGTATCGCAGAGCATGTGCGGCTCTGTGTGTGTGTGTGTGTGTGGAGCAATTTGTATTTTAATCGAATTTCATTAAAAAAAATCCATCTTACGCCCGGATAAAGAGGAGTCTTGGGAGATCTTGCGGAGGAAGTACATCGCCATTGGAGATGCTGGATGGGTAGATTTTTCAGAGCCACCACGGCTGGCTGGGGGTAATATTTCCTGTGGCATTTGCTTAATCGGTTTGAAAAATTTACCGGACTTAGGAGGTGCAAGGGCTCTGAGGCTTTGGTCGCTGATTGACGATGTGGCGGATATGTGTGTGCACCTGACAGATTAGTCAATAATCGGCTGGGAACTATAAGAGCTTCCTGGAGCTCGTGAGGAAGTAACTGATTGGAAACTTGTTCTTTATTCTTTCACACGAAATCGACAGCACGTTTCCTAGTGTTTCTCAGTGAAGCGTTTCTCAAATTCTCAAATCTCAACTATGGGTGCGAACGACTGGATGGCGCAGTTGGTTAGGTGCCTGCCCTAAGTTAGAGGGGTCCCAGGTTCGAATCCCACTGAAAGCAAAGTTAATACGGTTTTATCAGGTTTTTCAAATCTGGTCCAGTCACTATTTGCCGTTGGGATCAAATTTACGGCACTATCACTGCAGCGGTCGATCAGCGGTAGTAGTCTGACTGTGGGAATCACAATGGATAACATGGTCTAAGTGTGCTGGTGAATTCACTAGCAGCCCCCTATCCTAACCTAACCTAAGACAGCTGCTTGTTAGCTAACATTGAGTTTTTTTTGTTTTAGAGCGCAATTTCATTTAAAAATTCAATGATGTGCTTCTCGGCCTCCCTCTCTTTCCAGAGCAGCTTAAGCATGGAAATCGGTTGTGTCACAAATCGAAGCCGAAGATCCTGAAATGGTCACTGTAAAGCGAACTAATTAACCCTCAGCCTTGAGCTAAAAACTCTTCAAAACCTGACCCAGAGGAGTGCAGCAAAAGCCAATCGCCAACACCGACTGATTTGTATTCACTTCCAAGGCAACCTGCAGTCATGTGCCATACCGAGCAGGTCCCCCAGTCGCCTGTGTTGCTCGTGCATGAGAAACTCCTCGCCACACGCCCACGTCGAAGACCCTTCACGGCAACCCACAACTTGCCGTCGCATCCCCACAAGTGGACGTCAGCGCATAGCTACCGTATCGATGTTTCGTGACACCATTCCGAATCATGCGGCCACCGCCACCGTGTCGGACCGAATGCCGTGACAGAGGCCAACTTCGAGTTCCACGCCATTCACGGCGATTCCGCGCCGCTGGCCTTTTTGCTTTCGCCAAATGCAATTCGATTTGAATGTCTGGGCGAAATTTTGAAGTAAATTAAGTTGTTCCCCGGCAGAGGGACACAATCAAGATCCGAGGAGTCTATTACAATGTCCGTGGCCAGGTCTCTCTCGCTATTACCTAATTAATTACTTATCGTGGCCATTTATCGCGTTTCCCTTTTTGTGCAGTCGTTTTGCTCGCTCTGCTGTTGGCTCTGTCTGGCTGTCGTCGATGTCGCTGCCGTTGTTGTTGTCCAATCGTTTTGTTTCCGAGAAATGCATGTCGTTGACTTGTCATCTGTCGCAAAGTCAACGACCAATAGACCAGTGGACCGAGGTACTCGCAATATGCCAATACTTGACATGAGCGCCTTGCAGCCCGCCACTCCCCCACTGCAGGCGAGCAAAACCGAGGGCGCTCCAGCATGATGTCGGCCTCTCAGAGCCCATTATGCGCCACCGCCGCTGGACCCAGTCGAGGTACATTCTGCGCCGGCGTACGGCCACTGCCTTGTAAATTAATGACATTGTTGATTGAACTATTGGCTAATTGGCAAAATGCCTCGACATGTCGTGATTTGACAAAACTCGAACAAATATCTTTATATCGACTGTGCGCACCCTCCCCGGGGAGGTGGTGTGTGGGGGGCTAATGGCTTCTTGGAAGGGGATAGGTATTCAAATCGCAGACATTCCACAGGGCCCCCGCTGGCTAATGGCGCAGTGTGGTCGAGTGTTCAATGAGCCATTAGGCGAATGTAGCCCGTCATGTTGACAATAAATTAGTTGACAATTGACTTCTGGTTTGCAGCGGAGGGAGTGCATGCCCTGGGGTGTGATATGTGCGACTGCCGACTTATTGAAAGTTCACGCTGGAGCGCGCGCAGGTGGATGGGGCCCTTAAATCTGCCACACAAGTGGTTGAATGCATGGCGAAGCTTACACCGAGGTGGTCTGCCGGAAGGCAGCTCACTTGTGCGGCGGAACAATGTGCCAACATGTGCATGCTGTTAAGTGGGTTAATGCCACTGCTCTAAGGAAGGTTATGGGTACACGGCTAGAGTGCAGCTCACTCCCCAGACTTGCAGTAATTGCAACTATAAACAAAGCAAGCAATACTGCGCAAAGAGGCGCGTCTTGGTGCAGATTTTTAATTACTGGTCGCCTGGAGGGTCCAAAGAATTATCTAGTATCGACTGCTTTAGCGAAAGCTTAAGGTCACAAGTGAGCGAATTTTAAATTAGTCTGTCCCGTGGAAATGGAATCAAAACAGAAAGTAAATTACCCCCATCCTCATCCTCATCCTCATCCTCATCCTCATCCTCGTCCTCATCCTCATCCTCATCCTCATCCTCATCCTCATCCTCATCCTCATCCTCATCCTCATCCTCATCCTCATCCTCATCCTCATCCTCATCCTCATCCTCATCCTCATCCTCATCCTCATCCTCATCCTCATCCTCATCCTCATCCTCATCCTCATCCTCATCCTCATCCTCATCCTCATCCTCATCCTCATCCTCATCCTCATCCTCATCCTCATCCTCATCCTCATCCTCATCCTCATCCTCATCCTCATCCTCATCCTCATCCTCATCCTCATCCTCATCCTCATCCTCATCCTCATCCTCATCCTCATCCTCATCCTCATCCTCATCCTCATCCTCATCCTCATCCTCATCCTCATCCTCATCCTCATCCTCATCCTCATCCTCATCCTCATCCTCATCCTCATCCTCATCCTCATCCTCATCCTCATCCTCATCCTCATCCTCATCCTCATCCTCATCCTCATCCTCATCCTCATCCTCATCCTCATCCTCATCCTCATCCTCATCCTCATCCTCATCCTCATCCTCATCCTCATCCTCATCCTCATCCTCATCCTCATCCTCATCCTCATCCTCATCCTCATCCTCATCCTCATCCTCATCCTCATCCTCATCCTCATCCTCATCCTCATCCTCATCCTCATCCTCATCCTCATCCTCATCCTCATCCTCATCCTCATCCTCATCCTCATCCTCATCCTCATCCTCATCCTCATCCTCATCCTCATCCTCATCCTCATCCTCATCCTCATCCTCATCCTCATCCTCATCCTCATCCTCATCCTCATCCTCATCCTCATCCTCATCCTCATCCTCATCCTCATCCTCATCCTCATCCTCATCCTCATCCTCATCCTCATCCTCATCCTCATCCTCATCCTCATCCTCATCCTCATCCTCATCCTCATCTTCATCCTCATCCTCATCCTCATCCTTATCCTCATCCTCATCCTCATCCTCATCCTCATCCTCATCCTCAGTTTTTGTCAAAGATATGTTCCCACCATTTTATTGCTCCTCCCCAAGCTTTTAGCCAATGCACTCTGGACGTAGGAGATCGTCTAGTCGAAATGAGAAGTCATCGAAATAGTAGCTGCAAGAGACAACCACTGTCATCCTCCCATTTGTTGGCGCAAGTAATGATACCCTTCATGGCTTCTAGTGCCATAAACACATCATCACGCACTCCACTATCTCGAGGG
The DNA here is from genome assembly GCA_930367185.1 of Myathropa florea. Lineage (NCBI taxonomy): Eukaryota > Metazoa > Arthropoda > Insecta > Diptera > Syrphidae > Myathropa > Myathropa florea. Next base: position 131,224,624 of record OV884002.1, on the reverse strand, counting down.
ATCCTCCAAAATTTATTTGACATCGGGACACAGCTCCTCCGCCGCCAGAGCGTGTGAGTTATGATAACGACGGCGCACGTAACTGCCGCAGATGCAAACACCCACCATCCCCAGCGACCAGAGCCCTGCCCGGCCCTTGTCCGCAGACAGCGCCCTCCTAGCAGAGGCACTTTAATGAAATGGAAAAATATTACAACAGTTATTAAAGGAGCATTAATAATCCCAGACGCTGCGGACGGCGATCCACTTCCACGGCACGGAGGCCGAGCCACCGCCCGTCCCCCTCGTCGATCGGCCGGCAGCGAACAGCAGCGGCACGTATATCTCTCCTTGTGTATTATAATTAAAAACAGATATCGCAATCAAAACTACCCGAAGCAATCAATTTTTCCAAAGCCAAGTCTGGAGCGCGATCGCGGCGTCGAATCGAAGTCCGTCCAGATTTCATCCACGGGTCCTGGTGTGCCGCCATCCCTGGCCAGGACGCACTCTCCCAGCCCGGGCCGAAGTGGTAACGTCCTACCTACAATTTATTATGTCGAGGGCTTGGCGCTCCCGCGCGCCCTCTATGAATGAAATTGCACTGCACACACAGTAGTCGTCGGGACTACCACTGGATGTCGACTAAATTACATGTTCATCGGGCCGGTCGGAGGAGCTGCACGTAGATGCCCGTGTCGGGGAGCGTTAAATTTTTACCAATATTGGCAAAATGGTAAGTCATCGTTTCATCTGCATCCCTCGTCCTCATCTCCATCATCATCGTCATCATCACCGGCACCCGTCTCGGTCGATCGTCGTCTTGAGTGCTGCAGCCACCAGCACTGGGCAGCGCGGCGCGGGACCGTTTATGTGTTTGAAATTGCGATATTCATTAGCCCTTGGGCTACAAACAGTAGCCGTCTGCCGCAGACAGGAATGCTTGTATCGATTCAGGAGATTAATGTTATGCACCACCAACAGCATCGTCGACGACGCCGCGGATGGCTGGGATGCGCACAAGTTCGCCGTTGTTGCGATAGAAGCTCTTCATCAGGAAGAGCAACATCCTGTCCAGAATTCAATGCGGCCACGGATGCCGCGTGTGTTAGTTTGAGTGTGTGCCGATGGATGCAATTTTCAGCAGAGGAAGTAGCTACTGTTGTTGACTAGGATGTGTGTTTTCAAGTGGGCCCACAAGCGGCTTAGGGCTGGCGATGGAATGGCGATTGAGAGCGGCTATTAGGCGATGGTAATTTAATTTTAATGGACTCGAAGTGAGGAAGCTCATCAAGTGGACGGAACTGAGTAGTTAGGGCTCTTCAAATTGGCTCAGTTTGATGGGCTTGCTTTGGACTTGCACCTGATCCAGGGGGACAATGTTTATGACTCAACTCGGGCATCCAATTGCCACTTGGCATTCGAAACGCCGAGAGCGTCCAAATGTCAAGAGCGATATAAATTCTAGATGTTGAAGGGTAAGTCATTGAATAACGTTCGAAAAAATCAAGAAAACGGGTAACAAATGTGAACAAAGACCATCTTCTGTCTTCAAAGCTGGTGTTGATGATCTCCTAGGGATCCTGCACCAGACCATTTGACAAATCTTTGAGGCAATGACTGGCACACCAGTGCTTTATATTCGAATAAAGCTGCAAAACCATGGGCGAATTCGGAATCGAAGGCAAATTAATTCGGAAGCTTTGCGCTACACAGGGATATTGACTCAGCAGCGTGAAGTTCGGACGTTATACCGAGTAGTTCCAAACTCGTACCGGACTTGGGTTGTGTGATTCTTCCGTTAAATCCTTGGAATACAATATATATACACAAGTGTAAACACCCAAGGCACTATCTTCTTTAACAAGGATTGGAATATGGGAATAAATTGACAACATTGCACGCTTACAGGTTCTTGTAGCAGACGTCTAAACGGAAGTTGAAGAGAAGTGAGGCGATTTGGTTACGATTTAGTTAAGGAGTCTATCTAGACAATTACATACATTCTTTGAGGAGCGCCAGTGACGAAAGAGTTGAAGCCGTGAAAATATGAATCAATGGATGCATAAGTGGAACAAAACGAGAATGAAACTGCCATTAACAAGCAGCTGTGATGAACATCGTCTTTGGCATGATGTACTCTTAGACAGAATTAGTTTTGAATAAGTAAGCTCCACGAATGATGCCTAATTTAAGGTGAAACTCCAGATTAACCTAAGTTAGCTGATGCTACTTTAATTTGTTAAAACTCTTAACATAAACTTGCAAAATAATCTTATATAAACAAGCAAAATAATCCTATATAAAAAGTCCTGCTTTATGGAACCAAATGCTTCCAGTTTTTTTGGGAATGTTTCGTCGCAGTGCTCAATTCTGATGGAAGCATTTCTGAATATCAAGCAACGAATTCAAATTCCAGTTAACTTTTTTTCTAACTTCAACCCAAATCATCAGTGACGCAATGTGGTCCCACTGACGCCAAAATGGTGAGCATGGTGACAACACTACACCAGGGGGTTCTCGGTCACGGTCTCTCTTACCGTTTCAGCCAGCTCATTGGAACTTCGACGATTTCCCACTGTCCCGTGCTTAGCACAATTTAACACCAAACGACGAATAGTGTTTTCAGGCGGCGTTTGTTGGCCACGATATTTTCAACGACAACTGAACGACTATTTTAAATGTACTCCGTCACTATTTCGTCCCAATGTTTCGATTCATGTAGCGATTCATGATGAAAATGAATTCAACGAATCCTGGTGAAATCGAATCTGGTCCAGTCACCATTTGCCGTTGGAGTCAAATAAACGGCACTGGAGTAGGTGGACAATGGACCAATTTTGACTCTGAATGCTCCAGTGGTGTTTCAACAATCCGCCCAAAAAAGGGTTGAAATGAATGTATGAGATCCACTGAGACTCGTGTTGAGTAGTCAATCACAGCAGGGAATTTATGTCCGAAATTGAAAATATTAAGTCTTTAATAACTCGAAAGTTACACACAAATCGATATTTTTATATTTATCATATCTTAATGCTTTCAAAACTACAAAACTGCATTTTGACATCTTCAAAATTCGCATGTCGATGATTTACAGTTTTTAGCCAAATCTCCAAAATTATTAGGGCCAGAATGTTCGAAATGATTTTAAATGAAGGTACCCAAGTTTTTGTGTTTTTCCAGACTTATAAGCAATTTGGTTTAAAAATGGGACAGAAGGCTAGGTATCCCCCATAGCGACTATTGTAGAAGTTGCAGGGACGAGCCCCCATAGCGACTATTGTAGAAGTTGCAGGGACGAGGAAGAAATAGAGTTCGTCCGCCACCTACTATGCGATTGTCCAGACTGCTAACACTAGGCAGTAACTTCTTCGACGAGCTGGAGAATCTTGAAAAAATAGAGCTGAAGCACCTCCAACAACCTGGGTGGTTCTAATAAGCAGCAAAAGCGTAGGTCTCACGGGGTACACCCCTCCACACATAGGGCACAATGGACCCAACTTTTGGCCTCAGTGAACCGCGACCCGGTCGCAAGGGCACCCTATCATCTACCTACCTACCTTAGAAATGGGAGGGGAGATCTATTAAAACCGACTTTGGAGCTGTATATTTTCCAAAGATCTAAAAAGATCTGTCGATTGAAAAATATCCCCCGATGACCCACCCCAAAATCTATGGCAACTTCACCTATAAAGGAGCTACTCCAAATGGCATGCAAGAAAAATTATCATGACGTGTACACATCATCTATAACGAACGTTCCCAATGGCTCAAATTCAAAGACTATTCTGTCCGAATCTGTGTTGTCCATACGCTCTACATGGCCTAGCCATCTTAAGCGTGTTATCTGTAGACGCTTGACTAGGCTCATGCTGTCGCACAACCCGTATAGTTCGTTGTTGGGTCTTCTCCTCCAGATGCTATCAACGCAAACAGGACCAAAAATCGCACGCAGAACTTTCCTCTCAACCGACTAAGACCTTCTTCTTCTTCTTCTTCTTAGGGCGCTACAGTCCGAGGTGGACCTGGGCCTCACAACCTCAATACCTTCTTCATCCGCTTTTAATTACGTCCATGTCTCTGCACTATAGAGCAGGACTGGGATGATCAATCTGTTATACAAGTATAAGGTCAACATGGTGTTCTTAGAGACTCTAGGCTCTAGAGGCTCTATTATACAGTTGGTAAGAGTTATTCTGCTCTAAGTCTCGTTACTTATGTCGTTTGTACTGTTTACCGCGAATTCGAGGCAGACGATGTCCTCCACTACCTCAAAGTTATAGCTGCCAATGGTAACGTTCTGCCCAAGTTGTCGATGTTCCGCATCCTTTCTCGATGACAGCATATGCTTGGTTTTGTCCTCATTTACCGCCAGACCCTTTCTAGCCGCTTTCGTTTCAATGCCAACAAAACTAGGTTCCAACTACTTGGTTCCAAAAGTCCTCTCCTAACAAGTTGAGTTATTTTTAAATTATCTTCTGAATTTTCCACATTCATAAATAGGGCAACCATTACTTATGCCTTGTCAGGGATCTAACAAAAACTCTGCCATAGATTTCATGAGCTAAGTTGACCAAAGTACACAGACAACTTCGGTTTAAATAAATAGAGCCACTGCGCAAAGCTTTGACCGTAGGACCAGAAGTCATCCTTAACTTGATCCTTTTACAACTCAACAAACAAATAGAAGACAACAAAGTGGTCACAAAAACTGTCAATCCTTCCTTGGTACACGAAGCCCAAAACGACGAAACCCTCACTAAACCACTGCGGTCCGAAATACAAGTCAGGATCATGATTATCATCATTTTCAGTGACCCGCATGTTCCATTAAGGGGGCAATGTTTGCACGAGAGAGTAAAATGAATGCTAGCGATCATCATACCAGAACACTGAACTAGGATCCTCAGTGTCGTACACAGACAGCTAGAAAAAATAATGACAATAAGGTGTGGAGAGAGATCTTGTCTGCGCATAAAAGTCACATAAACATGCCTTATTAACACAGTATTCCATACGAAAGTCCAGACCAGCCAAATCTGCGTTAGAGGAAATCTAAAAGGATCATTCTTCTGCTTCTTCTTAGGGCACTACAGTCCGAGGTGGACCTGGGCCCCAGCCAAAATGCCTCTCCAGTCAGCACGATCTCTCGCCAGCTGTCTCCAGTTTCGCACACGAAGCCGGCCGAGGTCCCTCTCGAATTGTGTGCGCCACCTTGTATGTGGACGTCCTCTGTTGCGTTATCTCACAGGCTCAGAGTCGAAAACTCTCCGAAAGCAACGGTGGTGTACCTCATCTCAAACTAGTATAGGTTTTTGGGTACAGGTACGCTCGTATACTCGAACCGATCGACACTCATTTGGGTAGGCAAACGAAATTGAAAGGTTCCAACCATTTCATGAAATCATAGTCCTATACCGCATTAAATTCTACTCTATTGTTTTTACCCCAATTAAATATGCTGTCAAGGTCAGAATTTAATGTGCTTAACATACGCTGCCGCTCCAATTCTACGGGCGAAGGACAAGGACGTGAGTCTTGGAACGAATATGAAAAGCTGAGAGTACTGTGATCAGCGAAGGAGCGGATTGGATTAGAAGTAGCAGACAGGAGATCATTTATAAAAATGAGAAAGAGAGTCGGAGACAAAACAGAGCCTTGGGGAACACCAGCACTAATTTGGTGTATATCAGACTTGAACCCATCCAAAACAACTTGAATCCATAGAAAAAGAGACTCATTGGTACCATGAGCACGCATTTTCGACAAAACAGCTTGATGCCAAACTCTTTTAAATGCCTTTGAAATATCAAGCGCAACGATCTTGCTTTCTCCTGCATTGTGCAAGGATTGGTTCCACTTTTCGGTGAGATATGCCTTCAATTCACCGGTAGACCTGTTGCTGCGGAAACCGTACCGCCGGTCATTAAGAAACTTCCGCGATTCAAGATATTTCAGCCTGTATTGGAGCTCAACTAAAAGCAAAAATGTTTATGTAAAAAAATCCCCCTCCAGGAGAACTTGAGAGCTCCTTTTGTTAAATTTAGAAGGAGGTTTTCGACTAAGGAAGTATCTGCAGAGAATATGCTCATCAGAAGATGCCACATGCAGGATACGCGGTGACCATGAGGAAACTGTTGAGCATATCTTCTGTCGCTGCAAGGACTTATCTATTTCCGATGGGGATTTAGGGAACCATCGGATATCGCAGCTAGTTCTGCTAAATGTCATAGTTCCCAATTTGAGTTGGCACCTCTGCTGTTACGGTGCAGACCATACCACTGCCCGCGCTTTTAATGTTAACCAAGCTTCCTTTTGTCCAACTGTTCTAGAAATTCCTCGCCAAATTCCGGTTGCCAAGAAGTTTAATCCTCATAGTTGACAGAAAATGGTCTGGGATGGATGAAGAAGTACGACTTCAGATGATCCTACCCATGAGACTTTAGCAAGCCACAAGAGTGAAATGACTCTCATCTCTTATGAATTCTGTTTGGGCACCCTTTTCCCACTTCGTGAGTATTAAAATCTATGTCGCGAATCATCATCGAACCACTGAAGGCTGCATTCTTAATTAAATGTTGCCCCACCTGGTTATGCATATTCAAAAGTTGGTCTAGTAGCTGCGAACCGAAGCAGATTATTATCACACACGCAAAGTATCGCGGGCGCATTCAAAGAGGTCGCTCCTCTTGGCGCACATCTTAACTACACCAAATTCCATCAGAACTTTCAACTCGGTTCTATCGAAATCCAGCCAATCAGTCAAGAGGTCGTCGAGACCCGAATAAATCATCTCCAAGACCACTTGCTCTGGGGACCGCGAACATTTATATCTCGTTCCTTATGTCCGACACAAAGTTGTTCATTATAAAGTCGTAAAGACCCCGCAACCAATTAGATACGTCGTAAATGGGGGGTTTACGAGGTTCCCCGAATAAACAAACAAAGCTGTAATCAGTCGAACACACGTCTTGAATAATTCCCCCGCTTAGCATAAATCTATAAAAGATCAAACAGCGCATCAACGGCTCAATCATCCAGCACAGGGTGTTTGAGAACCTCACTTGCTACTCGCTCCATTGGCCCGTTCAAAGTCCTTTCTCGCGAACTGGATTTATAACACACTTGCGGCACACTTTGCGAATCTCCACCCAACAGCGGCAAGATGATATCGGCGATGATTCGACATCAGCCGTACGGTTATCTGGATGCATTTACCGAAAACGTAATTACGTCGTCTCTCACACGCAACTCACGCAAACGTCTGCTGCCGTGTATGATGTGTGTACGGCTAACGATTATTGTTTCGCGAAGAAATTGGAAATTAATTTACTACTCTCGGCAGCGCGGCGAGTCGTGGATGGTCGGAGTCACAATGGACTTCGCGCCTCGGGGTATTTGGCAGTCTTCAGCACAGAAATTACCGAGCGGATCCACGCATCCGCCGAACGCAAGCGGAGATGATGATCGCGAGCGAGGCTTGCCATTCGATCTTCATCTCGATAATGAGCGCGGAGCAGTGATCGTGGCGATGGTGATGACTCTGATGAAAATTACATTTGTGCCGTGCTTCCGATGGAAGTTACTTGGGTCTGGGTGGAACTTCTGATTCCTGCCCTCCCGAGGCCTATGGCAAAAGTGTGCTGTAATAAATTAACGACGAGTTGAGCCGTGGACGCTGACCGGCTGAGAAAGATCGTGATTTACACTCCAAATTGTGGCGGAAGGTTTTGGGTGTAATTTGACGTCTTGACTGAGACCTGGTGAAAGCTGTTGACGATACCAGACGATGCCCTGACTCAATTGAGCAGTAAAGAAAGTTTGTATTGACTGGAAACATCTGATTAAGGTGCATGTCTTAAGATCGATCGGGAGATAGTTTTCATCCTCATCCTCATCCTCATCCTCATCCTCATCCTCATCCTCATCCTCATCCTCATCCTCATCCTCATCCTCATCCTCATCCTCATCCTCATCCTCATCCTCATCCTCATCCTCATCCTCATCCTCATCCTCATCCTCATCCTCATCCTCATCCTCATCCTCATCCTCATCCTCATCCTCATCCTCATCCTCATCCTCATCCTCATCCTCATCCTCATCCTCATCCTCATCCTCATCCTCATCCTCATCCTCATCCTCATCCTCATCCTCATCCTCATCCTCATCCTCATCCTCATCCTCATCCTCATCCTCATCCTCATCCTCATCCTCATCCTCATCCTCATCCTCATCCTCATCCTCATCCTCATCCTCATCCTCATCCTCATCCTCATCCTCATCCTCATCCTCATCCTCATCCTCATCCTCATCCTTATCCTCATCCTGCTGTTTATCACTTCAAAATGTCAGACGTTGGCACTTAAAGAACCAGCCACTAAATAAATGAACCTGTCCGCTCGCAGCATATCTAACGTGCCGCCGCAGACTTCTCATCGCTTTCTCGCAGTGGTCCTGGGTACCTTATCGCCTCTGAAAGTCAATAATGTTGCGTGGACGAATGTTTTAGGAAGCCATCAATGTCCAGACCGCTGGAACCGGTCCAAACTTATGACTCCGGGTTTACGATGCGCGCCGCCGAGCACACACCAAGTACTTGAGGCTAGCGCTCCGCCGGCAGCCAACACCAGCGGGCAGGCCGCTCATCGGTTTATAATCCTTTTCGCTGTCCATAAGTATCATATTTAATATCCGCTTTAATCGCTTCATTACGGACCGCCACTTGACCGAAACCCGATGTGGTACTCTCATAAAATATAGCACGCCAATGCATTACCGGCTGCTGGTGATCCGGTGTGTCGGCGATGACCCTCCGTTGGAGGAGGTGTAGGGAGGAGGGGGAGTAGTCCTGAATACCAACCGGACTAATGACTTTGACTTAGTCTTTCGCGATGAGACCTCGAAATGAAAAGAGAACACAGACGAAGACAGTCTCACCCGCCGATGCCTGGACATGGATGAAGACTCAGTGGAGCTTGTGTGGTGTTAGATTCCTGTTCATGCAGGTCTCGTTGAAATCAATTTCTCGCTTAAGTGGCCTTCTCCACCCCTCCCTCGGACGGTGTTTCTGGACCCCGCTTTGCTCGGGGGATTGTTTATACGACTGAACGTGGGTCGATAGGGATACGTCCGAGAACGGGCGACACTTAAGGATGTGTTTTGCTGGGCAGAGGAAATTCGCAGTAATTTTACGACTAGACCACGGTCCGAGCCATCCTGGAGCAGATACGGGGGTAATTATGCCGTTTAAGATTTTACTGGCCACTAGATGGGTTGGCGTTTGCTGAATCTTTATGGAAGTGACGTTAATGGAGCTGGCATGACATGTTTCCGAGGGTTCGGATGTGTGTTCGGTATTGACACTGAACTTGAAAGTATGTCTAGACTGGCTGTTGCTTGCGGCGTAGACCTAGAGGTCGGATTTAAATATTTGGCGATTGGATCGGCAAGGGAATAGTCTCTCATGTGATTTGAAAAAATTTCTTTTATATGAACTTGGATCTAGTGACGGAATTAGCTTTTGGTCTTGGGAAACAATCCCGCAGGAATGAATAAAGTGATTCTCCTAATATTGTGCACCAGGAAAAAGGACTGGCAGTACTGGCGACAGTGGGCGCCGTGGTGTAGTGGGTAGGTGCGTCGACTTCTACGCTCGAGGTCGTCAGTTCGAATCTCGAAAAAAAACATCAAATATTTTTTCACGGCTCCACCTCTTTCGAGTCACTGACAATGCTCAAAGAGTATAACTGTCTAGAAAAAAGCTCTCAATCTCGCCGTTCGGAGTCGGCATTAAACTGTAGGTCCCCTCCGCTCGTGAGAGAACAATAGCACGTACAACACGAGTGGTTGCTGAGACTGTAGCGCCGCCATTATTATTATTAGTACTGGCGACTTGACAAGAACTGATGTAGTAAAGGACCGCCAGCCAAAGTGGGGTAACAGACGCAAAATAACGCTTGTCAATCAATTTTTCTATAAGCTGAAGATTTGACTAAGCTCAAATTGGGTCCCTTGCACTCATCCTTCCAGTCCTGTTATATTGCGCATAGACTTCAACACTAGGCTTGTATAGTTCACAAACTAGTTCAAAAAAGAGCTTCTACAAGTGAATCAAGTGAACTAGTTCACGATATCATTTTATTTTAGTTCATTTAGTTCAGTAGCCCAACAAGGTATACCTTACTCTGCATATACCTTACACTGAACTAAATCGAACGAAACTAAACTAAACTGAGTGATTGATTGGTGATATGACGAACAACCAGGGAAAGAGACTCAATTTCCTGAGCAGTGAGCTCCATTGAACGAAATGAACTAGAATAAGGAACTAGTTCATTAAACAGATTTGAACTCAACGCTCTCTGGACTGAACTAAAATGCACAAGACTATTGAACACTGTTCAAATCGAATGAAGAAGTCCCTGATGGGAGCAAACTCCCATTTACGAGTATAGTGTACCAGTTTTGAGTCTGAGTGCTCCAGTGTAGTGTGACAAGAACCTACGACAATAGAAAAGAAAAAAAAACTCCCATTTATTTCGACTGCGATTGCAACTTCATGCGTTCTTCAACCTCTTGATTCCTTCAAGTCCCCTATACATCCACAGCTTTCAGTCAATAGGTCGACCCTGAATGGGATTGCGCACAAAAAGGACCTCAACAGAATTGACATGTTAAGCCGACGGCAGCTAGCAAAAGAATGAAGTATCTAGATGGGCTTATTAAGAAGCTTATATAACTCGAACTAGAGAAATGTACACAGGTTCTTCAGAAGATGGTACTTTTCATTTAGTTTTTCTATTCCGGTTTTATTACTGGTATTCGTTGGTATTTCATTAGAACCTGGACAACAAGAGACTGTTCTCTGGTGCCGAAGCTGAAATAGCTCTTGTTTTTCTAGGTTTTCCAGGTAGACTGCACCTTAACCATATTAGACATATTAACCCATATTCGACATATTCGACATCAACTGGGCGAAGTGGCGTAGTGGGTAGGTGCGTCGACTTCTACGTTCGAGGTCTAAGGTTCGAATCACGAAAACAAACACCTAACATTTTTTTCACGGCTCCACCTCTTTCGAGAAACTGACAATGCTCAAAGAGCATGACTGTCTACAAAAAGCTTTTCAACCTCTCCGTTCGGAGTCGACATTAAACTGTAGGTCCCCTCCACTCGTAAGCGAACATTAGCACGCATAACACGAGTGGTTGCTGAGAAGTTAGTCCCAGGTCCACATCGGACTGTAGCCCCACCATTGTTATTATTATTACATCAACTTCATCCATTCAGTCATAAGACATACAGTATGACGTAAATTGCCTCTTAAATTTCAGGAACCTGGGGTTCAGAAGAAGGTCCTTCTGCCCAAATTATCTCTAGACCTAGCTATAGACTTTCAGTTTGTATAATTCTGTGGTCACAAACCATAATCGTTTAACTCGAGTTAGGACAAAAATAAGTTATAAGCACCATTATGTTCAGCATGTTTAAATCTACTTTCACTAAATTGTTTATGTCTGTATGTTTTTTTAAACAGAAGTTATTCCAGAAAAAGCTAGTAGCCTAAGTACTAGTAGTAGTGCTGATTTGAAACTTTGACTGCCTCTCATGAAAATGTATAAAAACCGACTTGGGCGGCTATGCCTTGTGACCACAGAATTCATCAGCGGAGGTTTTTTGCAATCAATTGGAAAAGTCTGTCTGTTTGCGCAAAGTGGGCAAAAATCATCGCTTAGGTGACCAAAACTGAATAACTTTCGAAGCAGTTGAGATATTTTCATATTATTTTTTATCTGAACCTTCATTTGAAAGCCTTCTAATTTTATTCATCTTACCTGATCGGTATTTTGTCCTTAATTGGTTGAATATACCATTCATATTTTTATTGAAATCTATTTAAAGGAACTTACTGGACACTTTCCTTTTAAATTCCTTAAGGCTGATTTTCTAGTCTTCAGAAAAACTCTCAAAAATACGTTTATGTATATACATTTTGATTATTACAACATCTAGGGGAGTTAGGAAATAGTGTGAACCACAATTGATAGCACTGTATGAAATCACCGAATATTATCTTTATTTATTTGAAATGCACTAACTTTGAACCGAAAATTATTTGCAACCTTTCGTGGGCACTACACATCGGAAAGTAAAGAAAGAACTCTTAGAACTGCTTTGCACAACTATTCAGCTGTCACTCAGAAAAACAATAATAGCAGCTAATTACTTAGAATACTTACACATAATTTAATAAAAAAAAATAATGAATATTCCGTCATAGAAACTTACACAAAAACAAAAACATTCGAAAAAACCCGAAAACTAATTGCTATATCATAAAAAAAATGGTTGGCCCACAGCGCCCCCCGTGTAGATAGTTACACTTACGAAATTGTACATTAAGTTTAAGTTAAAAGAAAATGCATAGGTATAAAAATAAATAAATATTACATAAAGATTTTTTTTAAGAATATAAGATATGTACATTTTTATCGAAGGCGGAAAAATACCATCGATCCTTTTAAAATGTCTGTCTAGAATACAACTAAATCTGATGTGCTTTATGATCCTACATTAGACCATTAATTCTGATTTTTGTTGATTAGTGGAATGTCTGTAAGTTATATCGGATGAGATGAGGGATTTCAGTACTCGCCATAATTTGTCTGCCAAAATAGAGTACCAAGGGCATCTCAGGGTGTAGTTCTGAATGTATGACTCAATCAGATGCATGCTACAGGTCTATAGGGCATCAGCCTAGAATACAATGCATCAAGATGATGCTGACATGGCTGTAAGACACATTTTCCACTAATGACTTTTTCCCACACATAGGGAGCAATAGCAAGTACTCGATCCGTCATTTTTGATTTATTGCTGAGCTTCGTGTCAATAATGAGACTCAAAATGTTAGCAAAACAGCGGGTGTCATTTATGGTTAGGGGTCTAAGTCTGCGCCAATCCTAGCAGAGAAATGTTAACACCAACTACAGCCAATGCTGCCAGGTCGTAGTAAATTTATGTTGGAAATTCGTGCTCAAAATACTTGAGCTACCAAGTATTCCTTCTGAAAATCTATACTTCCATTTGCTCCATTGAATTCTTTAACAATTCGCAAGGAGGGTTTTTCATGATAGATTATTAGGATCTGCATTTAGGAAATAATCGCCGTGGCCGTTGCCGTGGCCGTGTGGGTTCGTGCGTCGAGCAGTTTTTCAAAAAATAATTGTTCACGGCTCCACCTCTTTCGAGTCACTGACAAATGCTCAAAGAGTATAACTGTCTAGAAAAAGCTTCTCAGTCTTGCCGTTCGGAGTCGGCATTAAAATGTAGGTTCTAGTTCAGTGTGGTAAATTTCACTTGAAAATATTGCAGCATCGATTCAAGCCAATCTACAAAATCTTTCTTCCACAAAGAGGGCCACTTTTTTTTCAAAATATCAGATGAATTGTTTTTCCCTAGAGTAAATTAACACGCAATTCTCGAGCTAGTGAAGTAGATAATTGTTACAGTGTACACACAGGCATCCAATACCGCTTGTTTGTTGCAGATATTTATAATTTCTTAATTTTCAGATCTCAAAAATTCGAAAGTCGATTTTTTTTTCCATTTTTGACCAATAGCTCTAAAACTACGAGTATAAGGGCCAGAGTTTAGCCATCGGAGCCGATTTTCGGTGATATTTTACAGATTTTTAGTCATCGAGGTTTAGAAAAGGGAGGAGGCACATTATATTTTTGAACTTCCTATTTCTTAAACGAGATTTTGAATCAAAAAATTTAAAAGCAAAACTTATTTAGAAAGACGGGGTGCGCCAAAGTTTCCAACTTTACGTATATGGGAGAAAACCCCAAATACCCCCTCTTTTTAAATTTCCATGCATAGAAATTGATATCCAGGCCTAAGGCACCTAATTTAAACATTTCAGGAGTTGCGCATAGTGTGGCAAGCAGACGGTCGGAACGGACGTACCAAAATTGTAGACATTCCGATTCTCGGAACAATTTGTGTAAAAATATGAACATACTCGTACCTCAAAAAGGGAAAAGAATCGAATTCTAAGCACCTTCAGTTTCGAGACGACAACGAAAACGACAAAACATTGTCGCTGATGGTTGGATTTAAGGCCGCAACCAAGAAGCCACAATCCGTCCAAATCTTGTGAAGCAGATGTTCAGTGCAGAACCGAATTTGAATAGACTGGAAATAATTCCATCCCCCTCCCAAAACCTTGCCAACAGTTAAATGAAAGCGTCGTCAAATCAATTTTGCCGTGTATCCCTAACACTCATCATAATTAGCACACTTCTTCTTCGAGACGACAATATCAAGGTTTCCATGTGCTTTCCCTTTAGACATTCCTCCTCAACAAAGCCCTCTCCACATCTTGATCCACATTCCTTTCTGGTTGGTACCTTCCACGCGCAAGCAACTGCTTCACGAAAAAGTCCAGCCTTAGGGAAAAGTCATCAAACGAAATGTTCATTCGGCAAGCCCCTTGAGACTGCTTGTGACTTACTTGCGCTGCGAATGTTGTGCAAACCACACTCCGCCTCAAGCCAACAGTAACCCAAGTTGTTGTTTGATGTTTATCGCTTATATTTTCCCAAACACCTCGACCGTGTGAAGCCCGACTTCGAGATCATCTCAATCGAAACCCAGGCGATTACACAATCACCACTCGGCAACACTCTCAATCCAAAGTACGTACCTAATTAGAGAGAAAGTACATCACCTCCGGGTTGTGCGAATTTCAAAATCTCCAAATCCGCAAACACACACTCCAGCCGATAAATCATCCGCTTCCCGATCCAAGCGTGTCTGAAGTTGGCCAAAAAGAAGAAAAACCGCGCGACCGATTCAACGGCACGAGGAAATCAAAATTAACTTGTTCAAGAATTGACTTGATCCTTATTTATGGTGACCCGAACCCGAAAAGGATTTCACCGTGCGTTACGAAAGGACGACTCCGCAGAGGCATCTACCTCCCCTGCGTCCATTCGGAGGGCTCCGATGGCGTGGAATATTTATCGCCGCACTAAATGCGTGACTCACGGATAATTTACGGTGATGCATTTAATTGTCGAATGATTTATGAATTTGGGCCGGAGGCGTTAATAAATATTTGTAATTTGTTTGTAAATCATCTAGTCGCTGGGGCACAGTGGGACAGCACTGGACAGTGGTGGTGACAAGTGGGAGGGCACTACAGCACTTGTGAGAGTTATAAGAAAGCACTGTCTGCCGGTAAAAGTTGCTTGTTTAGACGGTTGAGTGGCACTAAGCGACGGTATTTGCTCACTTTGTTCACATAGCACTCGAAGTTGTGACTTGGTCTTAAGCAAAGTGAGTCGAATGCATGATTCATATTTATGACAGGTTTACTAAGAAAGGATGTCACAGCATTGAATAGTTGGAGCGGCAATGTTCATGAGAGGATAACTGTCGGGCTGTTTTAGTTGGACTACCTCAGCAAAGAGTCATCAATTTTTTATGTGTTTTGTATCTTTCTCATATACATCAGTGAAGTAAGGTCAAGTGAAATAAGGCCAAACTTTCTCAAAGCAGAAAAAAACAAAATTTTAACGATTAGCCTTATTTCACTTTCACACAGGGAAATAACGCCTAACCAGGATTGTGAAATAATACCAAATGTAGAAAACTCGAGGACGTAAAAGAAATCCCCAAAAAATGTTGCAGTCACCAATATACCATACATTTTTTATTCAGTTATCCACAGATTACCTGCCTAGCTCTCGCGCCATAATGAATATGTGCGTCGAGTCTTACGCTGAAGGTTCATGGTTCGATCCCGGACACAACAACACTTACTTTCCCGGCACCATCCCTCGAGATACTGGCAAATGCTGAGAAAGAAGAACTGTGAAGAAAAGTTTATCAAACTTCGCTGCTCAGACGTAAAACTGCAGGTCTCCTCCACTCGAGTGCGACAATAGCACGTACAAAACGAGTTGTTGCTGCAGAAGCTAGATTTAAGTTCACCCGCCGCATATTAATCGCACATTATTTTGTTTACAAGATGCAATTTCACCGAGGCACACAAGAGGAGTGTGTTCTAAGGAGAATATTGCATCCATTCGGGAGAGTAAAGATCTAAATTTATCGATTCGACATCGTTTCTAACATCCTGGTCTTTATTTGTTCAATTTGAAGAATTGTACGCAAAAATCTTGGTTCGAAGCCTTACAGCATCCATTCTGCAAGAATTAAAACCGAACGATAATCGTTTGTGTCGAAATTTCGAGAAATGGGCACAAAATCAACTGGCATATGATCCGCTGTCTTATCGAAAAACTGTGTTAAGCGATGAGGCTCATTTTTGACTCAAAACGTAAAATGGACGCGTTTGGAAATACACATGAAACGTTTTACATACGTTTACATACAAACGGGCAGTTTTGTGCGCTCTGTGGGCTGGTGGAGTCATCGAACCATATTTTTTCAAAAATGAGACGAACCAACGTGTTTCTGTCACCAAGCCGACCGAAGTTCCCCTCGACTTGTGTGTGCCACCTTGTTCGTGGACGTCCTCTGTTGCGTTGTCCCACAGGTTCAGAGTCGAAGACTCTTCGGGCCGGAGCTAAGTTGTCCATACGCTATACATGGCCTTGCCATCATAGGCGTTGGATCCGTAGACGCCTGGCTAAACTCATGTCGCTGTACAGCCCATACAGTTCGTGGTTGAACCTTCTCCTCCAAATGCCATCAACGCAAACAGGACCAAATTATTTGTTCTTAATTTTCTTTGGAACTAGAAGTGAAACCAACCAATTTCTTCAAATTCATTAAAGTTTGTTTTCAAAGGCATAACATCCTATATAAATTCTGAAAAGTCTATATTTCTAGTTTACAAAAAATAAGTAATTTTTGAAATCGTATAAAAAATGTACTTTGCGTAGATTTATAAATGTAACCTCTAATTGGTGCACGAAAAAACAATTGCAAGTTTCAATATAATTACATATAGTGGCAAATAATTGTCTTCAATGACTGTGTAAAACAGTTGGCATTAGTTCAATTTAAATACTAAATTAATTGAAAATTTAATGAATTAATTGTACGTATGAAGCTGATATTTCAAACGTCGGTTACGCTTTCGTTTTCACAAATTTTACAAATCTTTGACGTTAGGCAAAAAGGTCTTAAATCGGAAACTGCAGTTTTACGTAAAACCAAATTGAAAACAGATTCATTATTTGCAAATCGGTATTAAATGTATTCCAAGAAAAAACTGGGCAAGTACGAGTTGAACTCGCACGGGGAAGGTCGCATAATATTGATGGATGATTTCTGAATATCAAACGACGTTTCAAAACTATTTCGTTGAATTTTCTTCTAACTTCAACCTAAATCAACTATTCATTCATACATTTATACATCCGAACAAATATTTATCCATACATATACCTATACCTCTATCGAAGTTTATGCAACACAGAAAATCCCTTCCATCATACACATACCCAATCACTGCTCATGCCTGCGGTGTGTGTGTGTTCATTACTGTTGGGCATTTAGGGGTGAGATCGAAAAGATAACACTCATCAACGAATAGAGTGGCCGAACACAGCATGAAATTATGTGTGAAAATGAAAATTGTTCTCATTTTAAATCTTAGATATCTCAAAATTTCAACATAAATCGATATTTTGAAATTTATCATTTCTTAATGCTTACATTGATGTCTTCAAAACTGCGTTTTCAGATCTTCAAAATTCGCATATCGATGATTGACTGTTTTTGGCCAATATCTCCAAAACCATTAGGGCCAGAATGCTCGAAATTGTTTTAAATGAAAGTACTCAATGAAGCCAAGTTTTTGTGATTTTTTCAGATTTTTAAACACTTTGGTTTAGAAATGGCAGGGGGGGACGCATTTAAAAAAACTTTGGGGCTCCATATTTTCCAAACGATATTTTGGATAAAAAAGTGTTGAAAGAAACCTCCACTTCATTTCTGTCGATTGATATATATTTCGATGGGGTGCGACAATTTTTCAAAATTAATGTCAACTTCACCTGTACTGGAGCCACCCCCAAATGGCCCCACTTTTAAAAATCGCTGCATAGGCAATGAAATCTACGAGTAGGTCTGAAGTACATAATTCCAAAATTTCATGCCGATATCTTCATAAACTTCGGAGATAAAAAAGTGTGACAGACACGACGGACGGACGGACGGACACACCGAAATTATAAAGGTTCCGTTTTTGTAGACGGAACCCTAAAAACAACCTTTAACACATTAAAAGCCAACATTTTACGTGTTATTGAGGACAAACGGTCACGAAGAGTTGGAAAATTGGTCGAAAACTTTGTCTCTCAGATGCCATTCATAAGATTCAGCCATGGTGGGCTCCACGTTGGTGTTGTTTTTTCTTCGGAGGATTTTTTTTGCAGCACTACTGGAGCACTCAGACTCAAAACTGGTTCATTTTACTGCTAGCAACCCACTCCAGTGTCGTTAATTTGATCCCAACGGCAAATGGTGACTGGACTAGATTCGATTTCATTGGGTCTTTACCCACTTGCCTTTGTTGTACGCATGCTGAAGAAAATTTGCAAGAAGCAACAATGCATCTGATGGGATGATCTATCAGCATCAGCTTCTCGAGGGTTTTTAAAAGAAAAAGAGAAGAGATAGATCTGAGATTTCCAGATTTGGGTAAGAAGATTACTGTAACTTCCACTCAAAAGCTGAGAACGTATACTAAGTTTAGATGATCCTGAAAAATGGGTATCAGACAGGATCAATTGGTGATCTTACAGATCCTGGCCCTCCTTCAACAATGTCGTTCAATGAAGAACATCGGATAATTTCCTGAAAGTGTTGCTGAGTATCCACAAGAGAGAAGCTCTCTACAGCTTACTCTCGCGAAAGAGTCAAACTAATTCTTTATTTTTTGTTTTTTTTTTTTCTGTTTCAATGCATTTTTTTATTTTACATTTTAAACTAATTCTGAACTGAAGACTATTCACTACACACGCTGAATAGATTGTCTTACAAGAACAAGAGCAAGCTGGTTTTTCAAACAAAATCATTCTCAGTGATGAGACCCATCTCCGTCTTTATGGTTCTGTTCGTCAAAATTCTTGGACTTGGACTTGGAGTTCAGTGATCAGTGATCAGCGATCAGTGATTGTTGAGAATCAAGTAAATTCACGAGTCACTGTTTGGTGCCGATTTTAGACTGGAGGCAACTCCATTTCAGCCAATTCTTCTTTAAAAATGTTTTTAGTTAGGCATTAACGGTTTTCGGTGCTCAATATTGTCACATTTTGATCGAATTTTTACCTTTAAATGGCAAGACATGAATGCGGATGACATGTGCTGTCAGGAAGACGGTGCCACATGCCACAACTCAAGAGATAATTAGAGTTACTGCGTCATGTGGAGGAAAGGGATGAGATTCCCCTTGGGCATCACAATAGGTCCACCAGAACTAAGCAAGCCCTGAATTTCTGCCCGCCTACCCTCCAACCTAGCCTTACCTATTGCGACAGTAATTTCCCGGTGGTATACTTCCCCGTCATGGAGATCGGAGGCGGCGACTTAACACTGTTCGCCTTGCATTCTTGGAGTTATTTTTTAAAGTTCAAGGTTTATGCCAGACAAGACCACGTTTTCTGTCACCAGCAGACAAAGTCACGGCTTGAGAACGTTCTCCGTGCACACGCTGTGGCAACACTTCCAATTCCCACTGTAGCTCCAACCACATAATGACCAGTAATACACGGATCTTCCTGTTCTCTCGCCCTCGCCCACCGTTCTCTCACGCAAGTGTGCTTCGGAAACGATGAAAGGCATCGCCACCACACCGTACACCGAACATGCCCCACTCCAAATGGAGTGGTCAACAACACATCAACTGCCGAAAGGCACCCGAAAAAAAAGCGAAAAAAAAAAGAACCGAAGCACCAACAAGAACGCCACACAATCCCCAATGATCCTCACGCTCTCTACACGCAACACACGGCTATACTCAAGGGGTTTCATTAAAATCTCGGACACAATCAAAGGTCCTCAATCAGTAGGCCACCCCACCGTTATCATCGTCATCGTCGGCGGGTATCGGGCATCTCGCCGAAAATGAAATGAATGCGCAACATGGATTGCACTTCAGATCCATTGTGTGTGCCCTCCATTGTGTGTGCTGTGTGCCTCACTCCATTGTGGCCTGATTTGTGTGGTAGCCTACGATGTGCGGTCCCGCTTCCACGGAACGGACGGTGGCCGCGGCGGCAACGCTCAACGGTAGTGGCATCATTTTAATCCGTCGAGAGATGTTTACCATTAAAGTGTATCTCATATGGCACCGCTTTCGAGTAATTCCATTTATAGCACCTCAATCAAAAATTAAAAACACATCTTGAGTGAGTGAAGTGAAGTGGCCGGAGGAGTTGGGCGCTGTTTTGGTGGCTCTCCATCACTTCACTCGTTCAACTGTCAACTGGTTCATGGGTTTACTGGTTTATCTCGGTGTATCGGGGTATAACGATTTTTTCGCTTGAAAAGTGTATCTTTAACGTGGGGACTAATAAGCATCGAGTCCGAGAACACATCGACAGAGGAAAGAGAAAGAGGAACAAAAAGAGCAGCGACTGCTCCTGTCGCTGCCGCTGCTGTTTGGCCGCTGCTCTGTGCGCCGCTTTGTGTCCGACATGACAAGAATTGCTGTTTGGAAGTGAACCATCAATATCTGACAAGTGCTCCTCAAGTGCCAGTAATTTTCTTATCCGCTCGCTGAAAAGTCATCTTCTTCTCCTCGCTTGGATGTGCCATCTTCATCTTGTCTCTGCGGCCCGGCTGGCCTGGGGTGCTATCGCTGTATCGCTGTCTTCTCGGATTCTCCTGCTCCTGCTCCGTCGTCATCGTCGTCGTCGTCGTCGTCGTCGTCGTCGTCGTGGTCGTCCCTTTCATTGTAATCAACTCTAAAATGGAGACGATGACGATGCAAATTAAATGAAATCTTTGAAGTTCACCTGCAAATGTGAACCGTACAATGCTGGCTCAGTACCGATGATGAACTGGTTTCGGGAGCCTTGTGTTGTGTCTCACCCCAATCGAGAGAGCGAGATGCTGCACCCGGTGCTCCTGTTGCCGCGCCTGTTGGTGCTGCCGCTGCTGTTGATGGCGGTGATGATGATTGTGCGGTGTGTTGTCTTAGAGTACCGCATCCGCAGAAGCAATTTTGTGCTCGAAAAACAATTTCAAGTATCCCAACAGCCCCACGGGCTGTGGAAAATCTTTTCCTTGGTCTCTCCGTTGGTTAGTCAGCCGTCCGTCGGAGGAGGATTCGTTCGAATGCAGATGGATGGGCAGGTAGGCGCACTTCAGTGGGTTTTATTTCGTTTCATTTTTTTTTTATCTTGGTCTCGGCGTTTCCTCGGCTGAGCAGCACTCGGTTCGCAACGCGTTCACATTAAAATAAGAGTAATGCTCATTATTGCAAGATGTTTACTTCTGAAACGCTTTTAAAGAGTATCTGTCCACATTTTCACCCGAGAGATTGTGTGTGTATACTCGCGATGGACACACTCTATGAAGCAGGGTTCTGGGATGGACTCGGGTCTAAAGGAGCCTCCTAATGGGGCGTGCCGTTTTCGAATAATCTCTGATATCCTTAACATTCGGATTTTGGAAGAGAATAAAAAGACAAGAAAGACACAGTATAAGTTCAATGTGTCATTTTGTGTAAAATGTCAGATCTATTGGTACTTAAGAACTAAATCAATAGAACTCGGGCAAAGGCCATAACTTTAATCACAGTTCATAAAGCTTTTACATCAACTACTTGTTAGTAGAGTCCGACCGAACATTCGGCTTCGGCTTCGGCTTCGGCCACCTTCGGCTATAAATATCACCTTCGGCAAAACATTCGGCTTCGGCCAAATCAGGCCGAAGATTTTGCCGAAGCCGAATGTTGATATTTCTGTTTTCTGTAAAAATAGAAGTTGCAAGGAACGGTGTGTTTTTTGTTTTGTTATTGTCGGATATTTTGTATCTTAAAAGTGTGCTTGTTTAAAGCTTTAAAATCGAAAGATTTTGCATTTGCAAGTTGGTAAACTATTAAGTGGTCTGTATAAAAACATGCAATTTATTTGTACTGGTTTCAGGTAGAAAGAACATCAAAAATGGCAGCTCAAAAGCTAATTTGGGATTATTTCGTAAACATGAAGCGAAAGCAACTTGCAAAATATGTTCCAAATGGAGTCCGACTGAACATTCGGCTTCGGCTTCGGCTTCGGCCGAAGGTGATGAAAAAGCCGAAGTTCGGCTTCGGCTTCGGCTTCGGCCGGAAAAGTGACCTTCGGTCGGACTCTACTTGTTAGGTACATTTTATTGTACTCTCGCGAGTGCATGAACCTTAAATCTTGTGCTTACTTCGAACGCTGATATTTGAGAAGCTTTACGTTATACTTATAGTCTCGAAGCATAATCAGTGACTCGCAGGACGCGAATCGAGTCATGGACCAAGTCGAATGAGGATGATTGAACGTTATATTTGATTCGCTAAAAATTACTTCTTGCTTTACTTAGGACTTTCGGAGGAATTTTGTCACACTACTGGAGCACTCAGACTCAAAACTGGCCCATTGTACTGCCAGGTAGCAATCTACTCCAGCGCCGTTAATTTGATCCCAGCGGCAAATGGTGACTGGACCAGACTCGATTTCACTGGGATTCGAACCTGGGACCCCTCGAACTTGGGGCAGGCACTTAACCAACTGCACCATCCAGTCGTTACTCATAGAGTTTAATGTTGCTTCGCCTTCACGGACCTATGGACACTGTTTTGGTTATCGAGACTAACGATCATTGCATCCAGTTTCCCATGCTTTGAAATTCTATCTTCCTCTTCTTTTAAAACCAGGCAATTCCGGACTACAATTTTGTGCTTTCGTTTAGAAATTCAGAATCAAGTAGCAGTCCCAAGATACGAGGGAAAAATCCTTGTTCAACTGAGTCTTAAAATCTTACCATAGTTTATTTGCATACAGACTTAGCAATGGTGAGCTATGGATTTTCGCTGCCGGACCCGCACCAGTTGGTTGCAGAGTTAATCATGTCCTCCCAATTTCCTTTTTCCTGGATCCCTAATTCGCTATCTTCGATAGATGCTGTCGACTGCGAGTATTTAGTTGATAAAGTGTATCCCCTCAATGATCTATACCTGAAACTTTAAGACTTAATCTTTAGTTGCCAGGCAGAAAGACTCCGGTAATACTTGCGAATTTCTAGATATTTCTGGATAAGACGCTCCAACGTTCTTCTTCTTCGGGATCAACAGCCATTGCCCAGCTTTTGCAGTAATCAATGTGCGTGTTTAATGTTCTTTTATAAATTAACCCTAGAAAGCTATAATATATGTATAATAATAACGGCGCTACAGTCCGAGGTGGACGCGGGCCTAGCACTCAACAACCACTCGTGTTGTGCGTGCTATTATCCTCTTACGAGCAGAGAGGACCTAGAGTTTAATGCCGACTCCGAACGGCGAGATTGAGAAGCTTTTTCTAGACACTTATACTCTTTGAGCATTGTCAGTGACTCGAAAGAGGTGGAGCCGTGAAAAATGTTAGGTGTTTTTTTCTGGAATCGGACCGACAACATCGAGCGTAGGAGTCGACGCACATACCCACTACGCCACGGCGGCGCCCACAAAGCCTTAGAAAGCTAAGGTTCGTCAAAATAACAAGCATTAAAAAAAAGTATATCCGAATGCTTTGATTTCACATAATTTGGTTTCGCGCCAATTTAGTAAACGGTAGTCTGTATCCCGCCTGTATCCCTGAGAATTTTAAGATACCCGCTCTATTCTTGTCGTTAGGACAAATGGTAAATTAATGTTACCTATCTAGGGTTAAAGGACCCTTGAGAAGCTCTTCATGCAAGTTATGAAGAAAAATGAAAACTTGATGTTTGTCTCAACGAAACGATTCGGGTTCGACTAGTTTCCGACGCACTCACCAACTGCGCCTCAGCAACAACTTTCAGTCAGTAAAAGACTTATGTGTATGCTAGATCTGACTGAAGAGTTTAGTTAGGTGGGTAGGTAAGTGGGTAGACGGGCGTAAGCCCCGTCTAACTTAGGTCCTTGAGGACCCATTGTAATGTCCAATTGGGGATTAGTGACCCCTTGTATCCCTTGCCGTACTCATGGTCTCTCGTTGTGCCAAAGCCATCCCGATTTCCTTATGAACCTGTAAAGAGATCTTAGAGGTTTATTTGAAATTTCAAGTAAGTCTTGGAAGAAACATTCTCCCAGTGTTCTATGACGCAACTGACAAAGACTAGGGCAGTGACAGTGGTAGTGAGGAGTATCCTCTCGTTCCTCCTCATCACCGCAGCCTCTACAAATGTTGTCGTTAGAGAGTCTCATGGCGTGGTTTCTAAGATGATTATGGCCAGTGAGAGCTCCAACCACCATCGTTAGCAAATCTTTGTCGGACTTTGTCGCACGATCGTATCTGGGCCATAATGCTTTAGTAGTCACACATGTAGACAGGCCGCGCCATCTACTGTTTGCCATTTCAATGATCTTTATATACACCTTTTTCCTCAGCTCTGAGAGAGGCGGTTTGATTCCATGAAATGCTTGTGACGCTTCGGTCACTGACCCTGTTCTGGCAAGTTCATCAGCTATCTCATTGCCAGCTATGTCTCTATGTCCTGGGACCCAGCACAGATTGATCGAGTGCTGTGAGCCAAGAGCCTTTAGATCTTTACGACAGCTTGCGACTACCTTGGACTTGATTTCTGTTGCGAATATAGCTTTCATGGCCGCCTGACTGTCAATAAGAATGGTAATTATCAGCTGGTGGTATTGCGATCATTGATATCGTTTTGGCCGCTCCTTTGACCGCCAGGACCTCCGCTTGAAACACACTGCCATAATCAGGGAGTCTGATTGAGCAGTGCAAGTTTAGCTCATCGGAGAAAATGCCCGCGCCTGTGCCTGCTTCCATCTTTGACCCATCGGTGTTTACCTTTATGATCGTATTATTGATGGATTCATTGGTCGCCCACTCCTCTCTGGTGCGGTATTGGCAATTGAAGGGTCTCTCGAAGTCGAGGAATGGGAGCCTATAGTTGCTCTAGACTTCTGATACTGCAAGTCTGTTAAGAATACTTGCATGTCCTATGGCGCCTGAGCGCCAGTCGCGAGACTGAAGAGTTTAAGTTCTTGCTTACACTAGCTGTCTGGAAGAAGTTCGGCTCGAAAAACGATGGCCTAATTCTATACTCTTGTAGCTCCCCTAAGAAAGTGTCCCACAACAAAAAACTACTCCACAACTCACCTTTAAAAATTGGGTAATAGTCCTTTAACATCCTTTCCACAACCGCAGGTGGCATGACTCTCCAGGATGTAGACAGACCAAGCGCATGCTCCCCAACGTCTGTAAGAAATCCGTTATCTCTTAACAGAAAAGACTGCAGACAACTTATTGGCGTACTAACGGGGCACTACACCTTCGCCAAACACCTAAGTGTGCTTGACCTAAGTGCTGAAACCCTCTGCGATGCCTGTGGAGAAGAGGATGACACTGCAGAGCACTTCCTTTGCCATTGTCCCGCCTTTGCTCGGATCAGGTGGCAGTTATTCGGCGCTGATGAGGTGAGAGCTGATGATGTAGGCTCCTCATCACAGAAGCGCCTGCTGGACCAGGAAATTTCAGTAAAAGTAGGTTGCTGCCTGGTAGTACAATGGACCAGTTTTGAGTCTGAGTGCTCCAGTGTAGTGTGACAAAAACCTACGACAAAAAAAAAACATCCTTTCACTTCTCCATTCTGCCCTGGTTAAAATGTAACTACAAAGGGGTTTTCAAAGTTCAGGCTAGGATGATGATGGAGAAGGAATTAAATTACTCGACCCCAAGATTTAGCTGTGTCCGAAGGAACGTCTAATCCAGCAACTGGTTTTTCCAAGCGGAACTGCGCTGCATATAGCCGCATCTTTAATAATTAAAACGAGAACTAGGAGGTGTAGGATCCTATCAAGGCTTCTTTAAGGCAGGCTCTAATAAATTTCTTATTCCGTATACACGCTGCTCTTTAAACTTACTTTAAGCGATCGATGTTCTATTTTTGGTAAAGCAAGAAATTTGTTAACCACTTGGGAGGTTTAGGGTCCTATACCTTTTGTTTACTTTCTTCTTTTCAATGAATAACAGCATTTCAGTTTTGTCTGGATTTACCTTCAGATACAAAACTCGAGGCCCAAAAATAACTTACCTTACCCAGCAGCGCACTCCAGGATTTGACTTAAGTTCAGCGACTTATGCCTTCTACCTTCTTTCAAAATCAAAAATGGGAAAGCTTAAGCATAAATATACTTAGCGGGCTATAAAAAAACATCATCCGGTTTTTAATTAAGAGCATTCTTCCAATCATTTGCAGATCTCCAGGAGGAGGTTAAAATTTTTCAAGAAATTCTTCTACTCTTCGCAACGCAATCTCAAGACCCAACTATAATAGCCGCACGAAAACTTAAGCTTATGCCAAAAGCAAAGGAAAACGTAACCAGAAGCATAGTATAATTTCAAAGTGTACAAAATTGCTTATATAAATTAGATAATTTGTGTATTCGGTCGGTTGCTTCCCAAATTTCCTTACGGCCGTTACAGATTCCGAGGGAGCCACTCACTAACTGTCATGACTCAGCCCACCACTCAAAACCCCATAATCCTGCTAGGCGCACTGTACCGCAGTCCGTCCCTGAATGTGCCACAATCACCGCAAAACAACATCCGCCGACGACTGGCGACGTTTGTGCTGACTTCTGGATGAGTGAGTGAAGTGCAAAACGATGGTAGGTGTGCATGATGGCTTCGTCTCCGGCGGGGACGCCTTCAATCTGCGTTCGCTTCTTTTCCCCTTTTTTGTTTTTCCAATTCTAATCTGCTCCACCATCTAACGCCAAGTGTTGTATGTAGTTATTGAATTCTCTAATGTATCTAGATACGATTATAATTGCTTTTAGCCATGTCGGTGGTTTTTGTATGCCGTCATTCTTTCGAATCACTACCGTTCACGAGACACAGTAGCAACAGTGCGTAGTGGCTTGACCAGATTACGGAGCATTATCATAACTCTTCAGTGAATATCTTATGGATATGGCACACAAATTGTGTAATTTCATAGAGACACTTAGTGCCAGATGGGGTCTTAGCAGTCCAATGGGGGCGATCGTAAATGAGACTGTCGGTGACGTGTTTAAGGAGATATTTTGTCCTGAGGGGGCCTGTGGATAACGGAGATGACAAACAGATGGTGCAACTGAAAAATGATTATTATTTTGCTGAGCCTTTTATTTAAGCGCATTCACCGGTTTAGTTAATGGAACCAAACGCACTTCTGCTCAGCTGGAGTGCGAACCTGGCAATACAAATAGATGAAGTAAAGATTGGTGCAAAACTGCAGTGAAATCTTCTTTACGTGGACAGCAACGGCGACAAACTCCTAAAGGAGTGGTTCGCTCAATGGAAAAATCAAATAAAATTTATTAAATTCATAAAAATTATTTTTGTTTATAAATAAATTGTTTCTATTGTCCTTAAGACAATTTTAACAAAATTAGTTAAAACAAAAAAATAAAAAGACAATTAATTATCATTAAGGGAGTTGTAAAACGATTGTTTTAATTATATTTAACAAAAATAGTTTTTTGTCCGTCAAAAGGGATAAAATGTAAGAATTCACGGCAGATATTCTTTTCCGCATCCGGTCGAAGGTTGTGTTGTGACCACCTATTTATTTATTTATTTACTGAAAATTCTTACAACTTAAGATTAACAACCTTTTTGATTTTTTTGCAAGACTTAACTGAATTAAGTGCCACCTTAAAAGACTTAAACTAAAATGTATACAAATCGAAGAGAATCTGAAGTGAAAGATTGGATAGTTTGAAATAAATTTTCGACGTTATTTAATAAAACCAAAACAACCCCATGAACATAATTTTACTTTATTTCTGACACCAGTAATAAATAAATAATATTTGTTTTCACTCAAGGAGGCGCTTTACGAGTAGTTTGGTCCAATAATTGCTTCATACAGTTCATACAGGTTCGCCGTGGCCGTGTGGGTTCGTGCGTCGACCCATGCGCATTAGACTTTCACAGTCTAGTTTCGAAACCAAGTTCAGACAAACAATTTTTCAAAAAAAAAATTGTTCGCGGCCCCACCTCTTTCGAGTCACTGACAATGCTCAAAGAGTATAACTGTCTAGGAAAAGCTTCTCAATCTCGCCGTTCGGAGTCGGCATTACACTGCAGGTCCCCTCCACTCGTGACAGAACAATAGCACGCACAACACGAGTTGGTTGGTGAGAAGCTAGGCCCAGGTCCACCTCGGATTGTAGCGCCGCCATTATTATTATATTACAGTCATAAAAGAAGAACGTACACCACCGACAACTTGATCGAAACGCCAGAATGCGAGCGGTATGAATCTCTGCTCAACAGCCTCCAGAATATCATTGAAGAGATTTACAGAATCGCTGCTTGAGCTCAGTAAATGAAAGGGCTATCTCTTGCCAGACAAAGCCAGACAAAGGGTTCCAGAGGCAATTGGGTCATAGAGCCCTTTCTCCAAGGACCAGGGTGACTTTCTATAAGACATTGATCATCCCAGTCCTGCTTTACGGCGCAGAGGTATGGACAATATCGGAAGCGGATGAAGAATCTATTGGTCTTTTCGAGAAAAAACTTCTGCGTGCGATTTTTGGTCCTGTTTGCGTTGCTGGCACTTTGAGTAGAACCACAAACTGTATGGGCTGTACAGCGACATGAGTCTAACCAGGCGTCTACGAATCGAACGCCTAAGATGGCTGGGCAATGTAGAACGCATGGACAACTTGGCTCTGGCCAAAACAGTCTTGGGCTCTGAACCAGCAAAGAACGTCTACAAGAAGAGAGAGACCTTTAGGAACTTGACATGCGCAATTGGCGACAAATAGCAAAAGATTGTGCTAGCTGGAGGCCCAGGTCCACCCCGAAATGAAGCTCAACAAGAAGAAGAAGAAATTGTGGTCTATAAATACTAAACTGGCTCCATCACATTGAGGGCACTAGCCTCCTGATTCGAGTAGGAGAGGAAGATCCAACCTCCGGGTACAAATATCAAGTTTGGCTTTGCAGCGTGAACCAGGTCTGGGATGATCAAGGTCTCAGATGATCAAAAAGTCAGCTTGTTTATTTTTTTTTTTTCGAAGGTTTTTTTGAAGCTCTACTGGAGCACTCAGACTCAGAACTGTCAGGTTGGAACCTACTCCAGTGCGGTTAATTTGATCCCAACGGGAAATGGTGACTGGACCAAATTCGATTTCACTGGGATTTGAACCTGGGACCCCTCTAACTTAGGGCAGACACCTAACCAACTGCGCCATCCAGTCGTTCCAAAAGTCAGCTTAGTCTTTCGAGAAAGGGCTCTATTACTCAATTGCCTTTTAAGCCCAAAAAATAGCGGTTGACAAGAGTTATTCTGCGTTTGATCTCGGTACTGATGTTATTTGTACTGTTTACCGCGGAGCCAAGGCAGACGAAGTCCTTCACTACCTCAAAGTTATAGCTGCCTGTGGTGACGTTCTGGCCAAGTCGTCGATGTTGTGCGTCCTTTCTCGATGACAGCATATACTTGGTTTTGCCCTCGTTTACCGCCAGACCCATTTTAGCCGCTTCCGTTTCAACGCCAGTAAACGCTCGCTGTGTTCGTCCAATCACGTCAATGTCATCCGCGTAAGCTAGCAGTTGAACAGACTTTTGGAAGGTCGTGCCTCTTGTGTTGGCCAGTGAGTTTTGCACGATCTTCGCAAGAACGATGTTAAAGAAATCACATGACAGCACGTCGCCTTGTCTAAAACCTTTTTTGACATTGAAGGTCTCGGTGAGTTCGTTACCGACCTTGATGGAGCAGCGAGAGTTCTCTGTCGTCATCCTGGTAAGCCTGACGAGTTTGGCAGGAATGTCAAAACTAGACATGGCGCTGTATAGCTCGTCTCTATACACGCTGTCAAATGCGGCCTTGAAATCGGCAAATAGATGGTGTGTGTCGATTTGCATTTCTTGGGTCTCCTCCAGGATCTGCGGCAGTGTGATGATTTGATCGATGGTGGACTTCCGTGGCCACACTGATAAGGACCTATTAGATTTGTAACGAAAGGTTCCAGGTGTCACACAGATTGGAAGAAAAGATCTTGACGAGATGTTAAGGAGCCTTATCCCTCGATAGTTGGCGCAATCAAATGCGTCTCCTTTCTTGTGGGCCAAACCAAACCATACCGAAATTACAGTCATCGGGCATGCTTTCCTCCGACCATATCTTACAGAAGAGCTGGTGCATGTGTCCAACAAGATTATCTCAAGGTGCTTTAAAAAGTTCTGCAGACAGTCCGTCTGCCCCTGCAGCTCTGTTAGATTTCAGTTTCGATAGTGCTATCTTCGTCTAAGTCGAATGAACGGAATTCTCGTCTATCATTGTCCAAGAGGAACATTCTGCCTAATGGCGGTATTTGGGTCCACTATTATTCCAAGCTCGCAGGTACGACGGCAATTCTACTACCAGTTGTCGATCCTCGTCCCGACATGCTTCTTCTCGTCCATCGTCAAAGTTCCTAGCGGTCTGTTGCGATTGTAGCTTTTCGATGATTTGGGATGATCAGAATGGCCAAAGAGAGGGGACATTACCTTCTTAGGTAAATACACAGTAATTGGAAAGGGATATCCCGCGTCCGTCTTCCCGATGTTTCAATCTATCTTTGATTTAGGGCAGAACGTACAAAGCAGCGGTTTGGTCCATCATACATGAGGCGTCTCAGATCAGTATGATCAGTATACTCCCACCTCTATTTTTGGAAGCCTCAATTTCTATGCATTAAAAAAGTCATGTCCCTTCAGTGGACTCACTTCTCGCTTCCCTTTTACTCCTTCAGTCAAGCCAAGGGAAGTTTTTCGCTTTAAAGCCAAAATGCCGTCCAAGCTACCCTTTGAATAGAACCATAGCACACGGAACGCTCCATTTCCTCCTCTCACCGGCGGTAGCCCAAATCTTACGTCAACTCTCATCACAAATCAAGATATGCCCCACTCTGAGCAACCGAATGGTTTCTCACTTTGCACAGCGCACCTCATCAATAAGTTCGCACCTAGAAAATTCACAATAATTTTGCCTCCACCGGGAGAGGATACGGCTCCAATGGCGCCCCCCCTCGGGACGGCAGGAGACGAGGCTTATTTGCTTTCGAAGCGAACAGATCGCGAATGAATGCAGATACCACACCAGAAACCAGATCACCGTTCAGTTCAGGCATTAAAAGAAAATTATCACTCCATGGCAAAGTGGTAGTTAGGAGGAGCGGTTCTCCACACATCAACGGATGCTGTACGGGGCGTTGCAGGAGTACTTCATTCGACAATAATTCCAGCGATTGAATGCGAACAACGCGAACAGTGCTGAGCCGAGCGGAAAGTTATGTGGCATGTGCTCAAATTGCAGCACAACCTGCACCGGTAGCCCCGTCCACACGGAGAGTGCACTTCAGTCAAAAAGCCCATCACTGAAAATGAGCACAAGTCTCCTCTCGACGGCACCCAGATGCCCCGATGGACAACGCGAAATGGCACTGCAGCGGCTGCAAAACGCTGCAGAGGACTGCTGCAGAAGGCTGCTTTATGCCTTTCGCATTGATAACCCATGATTATCAATAATTTTTGTGTTTTATTTCTGTTCCTTCACCCTGCGGCCGTCCCCCGCACCGGCTGTCCTCACTCCGTCCGCCTGCTGTGGCCGTCCTTTCGACTGTCGCCGTTCTCTTCCTGTCCATTTTCGGTTTGGTCTGAGGAGCAGGAATCCGAGTGCCCTCGGGCGGGCACTCGTTTTTATGGCTCCGCATTGGGCATAATTAGGTGCACAAGTGCGGACTGCTGTGATTTGATTTTAGGTCGTAATAATGGACTTGTCGTTGGCTGTGTTGCTGCATGCTTTTGTTGCCTTTGCTCTTGCACTTATTAAGACTCTATGGGGGAATTGCCAGGAAAAGTGCCCACTTCCGTCTGCAGGCAAGTTGATAACTCTGCTTTTAGAGTATTCTTCGATGGAGTTGCAATGGCTTGGAGCGTAAACCTAGCTAGCGGGTTGCTTAATTGTCGACATTGACCGCGAGGCGAGAGAGCAGTTCCATTGTAAGTGACTACAGGAATGTAATCTTCCCTTCCATTCTGTGGTAGCCACTTGTTTCGATGTCAGTTGAATCTAACCAAAGGCTACTCATGGAATATCGATGGGATTCATAAGCAGATGAAGAGTTTTTGAGAAAATAGCCGTGAAGGTGGGCCAAAATTCACGCTCCTAATGGTAAATCCTGGAATGTAGATCACGAATCTGCTACCATATTCTTCGTCTTTGACTGACGCTGCAGGCCGTGGTGAACTTGGTCTAGCACCAGCATCAACCACTCGTGATGTACGTCCTTTTGCTCTTTCACGACTATAGGGGTCCTACAGTTTCATGCCTGTTCCGAACGGAACAGATCTCCCTGTTAACCAGTCTTTCATTTACCGATTGTTTCAAATGAATGGATGGATG
Organism: Myathropa florea; assembly: GCA_930367185.1. NCBI lineage: Eukaryota > Metazoa > Arthropoda > Insecta > Diptera > Syrphidae > Myathropa > Myathropa florea. Next base: position 131,192,041 of record OV884002.1, on the reverse strand, counting down.
GACATGGAGAATATCAAAAGCGGATGAAAAAGCTACTGGTCCTTTCGAGAGAAAAAGTTCCGCGTGCAATCATTGGTCCTGTTGGCGTTTTTTTTTTTTGAGTATTTTTGAAGCACTACTGGAGCACTCAGACTCAACAGACTCAAAACTGGTCTATTGTTTTGTCAATTAGCAACCTACTCCAGTACCGTTAATTTGATTCTTACGGTAAATGGTGACTGGACCAAATTCGATTTCACTGGCATTCGAACCTGGGACCTCTCTAACTTGGGGCAGGCACTTAACCAACTGCGACATCCTGTCGTATATAAAATTTTGCCTTAGACTCTGGTAATGTACAGCCTTGGCCAAATGTATTAGGCACCCTTTAAGATTCGTTATATCTTCAAAAAGCTAAAAAAAATTAATGAAATGAGAGGAAAAAAATAAAAATCGTTTACAACGTGTCGCCGAAAATTATAAAATTCAAAATAATTACTTCCGACAAGTGATTTGGCAGCAAAAACAAAAGCACGAGCGTACCTAATACATTTGGGCAAGACTGTATTTCTTTTTTCGAAGACAATTTAAAGGGTCTTTCAATAGAGACTTTGACAGTTGATAGCGGCCTTTTTGTTGAAGCTACATCTGTCAAATTGGCTGTCATTTATTCAGCTTGTCTTGCCAAATCTCCATGGATGGACGGCGTTCAACAACACGTGCAAATGATAAAATTATTTCATCAAAATGGACGAAGCGAGCGGCACGTTGCCCGAACAGAACACCCTTCTGAAAACCTTTCTGTTCGAGCAACGATCCGCGCTCTTCACCCATTTTACTGTCGCCATAATCGCCCGAGAGGACTATTCGCAGTGTGGTGGATTAATTTAAGGCCACTGGTTCAGTAAACTATAAACCAACAGCCGTACGTCGACGAAACGCTAGATCTGGCGAAAACATCGCCGCTGTCCAATGGAGTGTGCAGGAGAATGCGAGGCAGTCGATTTCGCGTCTCTCATGAGAACTCGCCCTTTCGCAGATCAAAACTTGGGGAATTTTGCATCGTGACTTGGGCCTGTACGCGTACAAAATTCAACTGACCCCAGGAGCTGAAGGTAAAGGACACTACCTCAGATAACGACGTGTGTTCCCTGAATGCGAACTGACCCTAATTTTTCTCGAAAAATCATCTTCAGCGATGAGGCCCATTTCTGGATGAACAAATTAAATCGTAGAATTAGGGATCATCTCATGCGGATCATGAGATCCAAAAGCGTCCAATTCATCTCGAAAAAAATCATTGTTTGGTGCAGAGTTTGAGTTGGCGGCGTCATTTTTTTTTCGGAGTATTTTTGAAACTCTACTGGAGCACTCAGATTCAAAACTGGTCCATTGTCCTGCCTGGTAGCAAACTACTCCAGTGCCATTAATTTGATCCTGGTGACTGGACCAGATTCGATTTCACTGTTATTCGAACCTGGGACCGCTCTAACTTGGGGCAGGCACTTGACCAACTGCGCCATCCAGTCGTCTTGGCGGCGTCATCGGTCCATATTTCTTTGAGAACGGTGGTGGCCAGACCATCACCGTCAACAGCAAGCGCCTTTGGTTGATGATTACCAACTTATTTTGGCATGGATTGGATGATATGGACACCAACGACATGTGGTTTCAAAAGGACGGCGCTACGTGCCACACATCTCACGCCACATAGGAAATTCTGCAAGAGCGTTTCGAGGGCATGCTCAACTCACATGGAGGTGATGTGAACTGGCCAATGGTCACCGATATCGTGCGATTTGACCCTGTTAGACTTTTTGTTGTGAGGTTGTCTGAAGTCGCAGGTCTATGCGAATAATCCACAAACCACAGCGACCCTCAAAGCCAACATATCCCATGCCATCAGTCAAGTTCAGCCTGATTTATGCGCCAGAGTCATGTAAAATTTCACTTTTCGGATGCGCGTCACCTAAAGAATCCGCAGCGGATAGTTGAACGAGGTTATTTTTCTTTCTTCCGTATATTTCTATTGAAAATCCATTATACTTACTTTCTAGACAAATATACTTAAAACTAGCTTAACTAACTGAACTATTGTTCTTAAATCTAACTTACTGACCCCACACGGATACTCTAAGCTAATCTAAAACAGACTATTGATAAATTTGTCTTTCGACCTACTTTCATTATTTACTTAATTCTACTCCAAGATATAATCTTTTTTCCCCAAGAAAATCTGTGGGTCCCCTCCACTCGTGAGAGAACAATAGCATGCACAACACGAGTGGTTGCTGAGAAGCTAGGCCCAGGTCCACCTCGGACTGTAGCGCCGACATTATTATTATTATTATTATTATGCGCGTCACCTATAGAAGTCGCAGAGGATTGTTGAACGATGTTATATTTTATACATAATGGCATTGATTGGCCTTTCAAACTAATAAAAAATGTCGATGACATCTTACACACACTTTATTTTATTTAAATTTGAATATAAGAAGCGCTTAATGAAATACCCTTTATATTGACATTAAGTCCCAACTGTCAAATTGGCTGTCACCTTGAGCAGTGATGCTAAATTAAAATTGAAATCTCTAAAAAATCACCCTGCAAACACAATTTTATTTCATATCCTTCGGCTTGAATTTGATTTTCAGACGAAGACAGAAAAAATTAACGAGACTCAAAAACAATTAGCCAGCAGCAACCAGCAGAAAGTCAGTTTCCTCATTTCACTGCTAAAGTAAGCGTTTGTAGCTGTCGAGAAGTGAGTTGGCTTATCGCAGGCCTTTCACAGATATCTCTGAAATGTCACTTTAACCACACTTTGAATTCACTCAAAAATGTCATTCAAATGCTCCGCGAATGGTTATTGATCGCACCTAAAAGGCTGTTTCCGAAGCGGCTCTGAAGTGACAAAAACGTGTTTAGTTTTTAATTGATCTTCTCTTCAAAGCGCAGGTTTTCGATGGAAAATATAAATTCCAGGACTATTCGCCTGTCATGTCTGCTTAGTGCATTTGTAGCTAAACAAGTTGATCTCACTCCGCTCAAAACTAAGCAGATTGAAATCGCTTAAAAGATTCCAGATCAATGTTCGATTACCAAGCAACCTGCTGTCGACAGTTTACCTTAAGCATTATCGAAAGCCATTCAAATCCAGATTACGATCATAACACTCAACAAACAGCATCCGCCTGCTTCTGGAATCCCATGAGAGTCCACGTTCCAGCTCCCATGAGATGCAAATGCGCATCACTCAGGTGAAATTCAGAATAAAGGATTAGACCACATTCGACAGATATTTCACCTCGATCTGCTTGTCGGCTGATCGTGCCAACAGCAGGACAAGCGCGGTGGAGAGCAACTTTGTTAAGAATCACTTCCAATCAACAGCATCCCTCGGCGGTCCAGTTTAACTTGCGTAATTAGGTCTTAGTGTGATTGCTGCACTCGTATAAACTCGCTTCTTTATTCCCGCATAAATGTCATCAGTGTCCTGCAGACACACTCTGCCACGTACCGTTCGCCTTTCCCCGTCACATCAGACGGACCTCATCCTCGTCGCCAGTCGGATACTGCACCATGCTATGCGGCCGACGATTATCGGTTCTCCGCGGCGGCTTGTCTTTCCCTCATAATAGCCGATGATGGTATTAGCGTGTTTGATAACAGCCGCCGAAAGCTGACCAGGACCCGGCCAGACTAGTCGCATCGGGCACGCATGCGCGCACGGATTTTCGCCACAAATCGACCGTCCCGTTGATGGCCACCACCGCCACCACCGTCACCACCACGCAACCCGCTGTGTGCCGCCGCCGCCTGTCGCATTCCTCAAAATTGGTTATTTGAGGCATAATGTCTGTCGTTTGTTATCGTAAATGTTAACAGCTTCGTACGGCTTTATTAAAGTGAGAAATGAAATATCGGGTTTATGGCTGAAATCACTTAATTCCCGGCCGCCGCGCTGAGATTTCGCATAAAGTCTGCAAAAATATGTCCCCCGTCCCGGAGTGCGGTCCACGTGTGAGGCGGGACGCACACTCTGGCCGGAATAGTTCCATCAATTAATAACCGGGCGTACTGAGGGAGATCTGAGACGACGTGGGGTCATTTATCAGACGCTTTGAGATGCACTGGATAGCACTGGATAGCCTAATTGCGGATGGAGTTGTCATGACTGAGCGGGGGGTGCTGCGCGTGCCTGGGTGTTGGCCTGATGGATAGAGTTGGCGGCCCACAATGTATCCTGACGGGTAATCGTGATTATCGGAGCCGAGCTCTTATTAATCAGGGATCTATCCGTGGTTATCCATTTAGAGTTGACTGCGCAAACGAGTCCACTTCAGTGCTGGTTTATGGGAGTGAAAAATGGGCAGGAGCGAGTCTCTTACAAGCGTCTAATGACCACGATTTATTCTCAGGCGCTGTGTGACACGTTTGGACAAAAGAGTTGGGTTGGTGGCTGTCACTGGGACGGAATTCAAGCTGAGGGATGTGACCAGGAACAATGTTGCTTAGTGAGCGCAGACCTGTCAAAATTCCATTGCGAACTAAGCATGGAGACGTTGACTAATATGGACTCTGTCTGTCATCTGTGGAAAGGCAAGTGAACAAACATGTGAGACTACACGTTGTTCCAGAAGGATGGTGGTTGTTCGATGGGTATCGTTGAGGCCAAACTGACATCTAAGCGATCGTGCACCCAAATGGGGTTTATTTATGAAGTCAATCGCGAGTGAAATTCTATGAAAATGCTTAACTTTCCTTGTTCGATGTTTAATTTTGAACTTTTTTGGCCATTTTTACTAGGGAATTGGGAATATTTACAGAAAATTGAACGCAAAATTAAAGTCATGTAAAGGACCAGAGAACTGATCATAAAATGCAGCCTTGCGGTTCTCCATTTTGAATCTCAAGATCATTTGACAACCTCTAGGAAACACGTGGCCTAACTATATAGGCTCAGTAAAAAATGATACTCAATAACTGTCGTAGATATTGTTGCAAAAATGGCTAAAACCGTTTTGGCATGATGGAGAAGGAGTGCATCTTGGAAATTGCCATGACACAGCAACTATCTTTTCAAAAAGGTCTGATATTTGGGTTTGATCTGAGTTTTAAGTTTAACTTCGCAAGTCTTAAATCGCAGGAGATCGCCAGAGAATTTTTCGATCACGTCTCCCTTAACCTCTCACAAAGTCCTATGCCACCAGCTTCAACTGCAAAAGACCAGTAGTAATACTGCCAAGAAGCGATTATAAAAGCCACAACTGATGTGCTAGGCTTCACTCCGCCACCAAGAGAAAACCTCTCATCAGTGAGCGTATGCATCCAAACAGAAAGTATACAAAGCGGCCATATAATAAAGAACGAGCGCTGCTTGCGAGCTCTACGAGCAGAAAGAAAGATGGAGGGTGAGAAGCGCGCAAATTAAGAAATTGAGAGATGTTACTGCAGGAATGATGCTCGAAGGCTCTACCCATAGCTAAAAAAGGCGTGTCAAGTTCATAAGCCCTAAACAGAAGCGTTGCAAGGATAAGCGCTGGGGACATGGAAAGATGACTTCTACAAACTGTTTTTACGGTTAAGGCGACCAAAATCTCAGGCAGAATAATCCATCCAGCATAGGCGTTGATAACCAAGAATTCCGTCCTCTCGACCTCAGTGAAGTTACGGCTGCAATCGTCAGATTTCAGTCCAACAAGGCTGCTGGTTCCTGGTAAGATGGCAACAACAACTCATCTGTAAGATTTTGTCGCCCGTGGGCGCCGCGGCGTAGTGGGTAGGTGCGTCGACTCCTATGCTCGAGGTCTAAGGTTCGAATCTCGAAAAAAAACCTTTAATTTTTTTCGGTTCCATCTCTTTCGAGCCACTGACAATGCTCAGAGAGTATATCTGTCTAGAAAGAGCTTCTCAACATCGCCGTTCGGACTTGGCATTAAACTGTAGGTCCCGCACAACACGAGTGGTTGCTGAGAAGCTAGGCCCAGGTCCATCTCGGGCTGAAGCGCCGCCATTATTATTATTACTACCAGACATTTTAGAATTTTGGGGGTCTGTTTACCTCGGGAAAAACGTTAAATTCACGAACGACACCGTATAGGAAACCGTAGAAACGCAGCTCCTAATCTAAACAACTTGGGTCAAAACGTTTAAAGGGAAAGACAAAAAAAAACTCTTATCCAGCCAGTCTTGCTACATGAATCCGAAAGCTAGACGATAAGCAATATGGCAAAGGTAATTCTTGGGACTGTCGAAGGAAAAATTCTGCGTCTAGTATTTGCCCTTTCAGCGAAGAAGCCGAATAGACAAGAAGATATAACCGCGAACTCTAAGCCCGGAAGGCAATGATCCGTCGACTAAAGTGGCTCGACCATGCGATCACAAGAAAATCGGTGCTCAGGTGAATAAAGTCTTCAAACCCGTGCCTCCTGGTTCGAGGAAAAAGAAGATTGATCTTCTGGTGAGATGAAGTGATCATGGCCATAATTGAGGTAGCCCTAAATTAAAACTTCAAAAAACTTCGGTCGCTGGGCTGAGAATTATGTTACTCGGAATTTCGCTTTCTTTTTTTCTTTTCTTAGCCTTTTCAAAATCGTAGCAGGAAGATCCAGAAATCTGGGCAAAAAAAAACAAAAAAACGAAAGACGAGACTGTGAGATGCATGAAGCCGGACAGACTAGAAGATTTTTTTTTTTCGGAGGATTTTTGAAACACTACTGGAGCACTCAGACTCGAAAATGGTCCATTGTACTGACAGGTAGCAACCTACTCCAGTGCCGTTAATTTTATCCCAACGACAAATGGTGACTGGACCAGATTCGATTTCACTGGGATTCGAACCTGGGTCCCCTCTAACTTGGGGCAGACACTTAGCCAACTGCGCCAGCCAGTCGTCGACAATAGTCTGAAAAATTACGTGATGAAAGCCCTGCTTGTTCGGGGCCATTTGTGTCTTCTAGGTGTTTAATTCGCTCCCAGACTATTTTTGGCAGGCAACTCAAGCTTCTTCTTCTTCTTCTTCTTGGGGCGCTACAGTCCGAGGTGGACCTGGGACTCACTCAACATGCCTCTCCAGCCAGCACGATCTTTCGCCAGTTGTCTCCAGTTTCGCACACGAAGTCGGCCGAGGTCCCCCTCGACTTGTGTGCGCCACCTTGTACGTGGACGGCCTCTGTTGCGTTGTCCCACAGGCTCAGAGTTGAAGACTCTTCGGGCCGGAGCTTAGTTGTTCATACGCTTTACATGGCCTAGTCATCTTAGACGTTGGATCCGTCGACGCCTGGCTAGACTCATGTCGCTGTACAACCCATACAGTTCGTGGTTGAATCTTCTTCTCCAAATGCCATCAACGCAAACCGGACCAAAGATCGCGCGCAGAACTTTTCTCTCGAAAAGACCAAGAGACTGTTCATCCGCTTGGGATATTGTCCATGCCTCTGCGCCGTACAGCAGGACTGGGATGATCAAAATGTATAGAGTCAGCTTGGTCTTCCGAGAGAGGGCTCTACTACTCAATTGCCTTTTGAGCCCATAAAAACAGCGGTTGGCAAGAGTTATTCTGCGTTTGATCTCGGTACTGATGTTGTTTTGTACTGTTTACCGCGGAGCAGAGGTAGACGAAGTCCTTCACTACCTCAAAGTTATAGCTGCCTATGGTCAAGTCGTCGATGTTGTGCGTCCTTTCTCGATGACAGCATATACTTGGTTTTGCCCTCGTTTACCGCCAGACCCATTTCAGCCGCTTCCGTTTCAATGCCAGCAAACGCATCATTGACGGCTCGCTGTGTTCGCCCAATCACGTCAATGTCATCCGCGTAAACTAGCAGTTGAACAGACTTTTGGAAGATCGTGCCTCTTGTGTTGGCCAGTGAGTTTTGCACGATCTTCTCAAGAACGATGTTAAAGAAATCACATGACAGCGCGTCGCCTTGTCTAAAACCTTCTTTGACATTGAAGGTCTCGGTGAGTTCGTTATCGACCTTGATGGAGCAGCGAGAGTTCTCCATCGCCATCCTGCTCAGTCTGACGAGTTTGGCAGGAATGTCAAAACTAGACATGGCGCTGTATAGCTCGTCTCTATACACGCTGTCAAATGCGGCCTTGAAATCGACAAATAGGTGGTGTGTGTCGATTTGCATTTCTTGGGTCTTCTCCAGGATCTGCCGCAGTGTGAAGATTTGATCGATGGTGACTTCCCCGGTCTGAAACCACACTGATAGGGGCGGCAACTGAAGCTAACATGCAAAATAAATCTTTTTCGCAACGAATTATATTTCAATATTTTGAAAGTCCTTCTATCACTCATTTAAACAGCTGTGAGACAGCTAACGAAGATCCTACCATCTGGGGAGGTTTGTTGGCTGAGCAACAGGTCCATCTCAGACTGTAGCGCCAAAAAAGGAAAAAACAGGCGAAGAAGAAGCTTCCCAGACTCTGTCTTTAAATGGAAGCAAAAGCACAACTCAAATTGTTGAGCGCAAATATCACCCTGCTGCTTAGTCTAATTTGGGAGCATATTGGTGGTTGTTCAAATGCGTGCCAAAATGCTTCTTCTATCTTGCGTGGTGGTGGCTTTTCGAGCTGCAAAAGATCTGCTCCTCAATGCCTAGATGCGGTAGAGGGCCAGAATCCCTAAAATTCACCTCAGGTTTCCTTAAAATGGTCACACTTATATGCCCTAGGCGAGCAAACTCAGCAACCCCTCGGATGACCAAACCACAAACGGAGTACCAACGAACGACTTTCTGGAGGGAACTGTTTCCTTGTTTCACTAGCCGATAGAAGACTGAGCAGCCAGAGCAAGTATTCCGCACAATCATCAAATGTGGCAACTGTAGCGATATGATAGAAGGCGAGATCCTTACCTCGTCGTTCCGTCACTCGCTAGAGCTACACAACGAACCCTATTCGGATCCCTGGATTGGAAAACTGAAAAATACACTCAAGGAGTAAACAGCTTTCTTCAATTTTACATGACTGCCAAACCAATTCAAATGAATGACCAATGAAATGAACAAGGCATGATCTTCAAATCGGACACCCTCCAATGATGGAATGACGAATCATTTGTTCACATGATGAACTCCCATTTCCGAATTGCTTCCCCACAAGGAAATACATCATTCGTCGGCACAGGAGATTGAATTAAAAACCAATGAGCGGCGATTGAACAAGAGGTGAACCAGCTTGCTCAATGATTTCTATGATTTGCTCCCCAAACAGCCTGCGATGCTCTCTGGCAACATCCTTCAAAAGTAATTACCACTCACAGAGCAGCGAACGATTTCAATAACTGCATGACGCCGATACCAATTATCTACTTCCCGTTCCGTTTGTCGGTCGATGCCCACAGATGGGCGAGAAACGCGGGAAACGACATTCGATCGGTACGTCCTCATTAATAGCTTCCCATGATCACCTGCTCTCCTCACGAACATAAAACCAAGACGAGACGACACGCAATCGACGGCACAGGTGATTCGATTGAAGGTTGTAAAATTACGCAGGATGCTTCACTCTCACCTTGATTGACCATCATAAGGTGCAGCAATAAAAGGATATCCCTCGGCTGGCAGCGGTACCCGCTCGCCTCATATTGTATCCTTATCTCAGCCGTTCAGACGCAGCGAACACAAAGGCGAACATAATCAACCAGCAGGTGATCCTGCCCCACTCGAAAGGACCTTAATCATTCGGCATCATCAACACGATTCCCAGCACGTGATGAATCCGGCGGCAGTGAGCAATGAACCCAAAGGTCACTTGGGACAGTTTTACCATGAAAACACCGAAAAATAGTTGCATCACCCCTGAGATGCAGGACCCTGCTGCACCTGCTGCTGCCGCATCACATGCTCCTAGAACACGGCAATTTGTCACTGCAGCGGGCTTCCGCTGGTCTACGTTCGAACTCTCCTCCACGACCGCCGAGATCACTCCAGCACGGCACCGATGCAACGTGAAGTATCCGCTGCACGTCGTGCTACCGTGCCGCACCGCCGGAGCCCCGGGAAAATGTATTCTAAATTAAGGTCTTGTAATATGCAAATCATTTGATAATCGACTGAATTTTGGCCGGTGTTGGCTGCGCGTTTGATTGAGACGTTGCTCCACGAGATTCCGAGTGCGGAGCACCTCTGGCCAGATAGTTTCATTTCCGACATGGGTCCCGTGCAGCACCGAGCGGGAGGCTGAGGCGCGATAGCACAAAACTTTTGCTGGCCACAATTGGACAAGACACTGGCTAGACGGTGCACTGCGGCGTGCATATCTATTGGTCCAAGAAGTCAGGCGTGAAAGGCACTTACGCCGACCATGCCACTGCCGTGTGCCTGCGCAGCCGGGCGGCGGTGGTGGTCGGTTGCGTTTCACGTTCGTGATCGTTTGGCTGGAATTATGTTTCCAGTGGCGTGACAGTTTTATTTGCGAACGCCTTCGCTGTCCAAAGTATGTTAAGGGAGTCAACCGATATCGCATTTGAAAGGTCGTCACCGCGCCGAACGGTCGTGTGAATACTTAAAGAGCCGTGCGCTCTTGTTCGGTGTCACAGGGAACTGAAGGCGATTTTAATTAACAGCTACACAGCTAATTGGCTAGTTTGTGAATTGCAGAGAGTGAAAAGCGTTTTGACGGCTGTTTAGTCGCGAGACGGATCTCGAGCGGGACCCATTTCACACCTGGGCCATGCGCTCGAACGGGTATTTACGGGTCGTGGTGGTGATGGTGTACTCTGTCAGCGGCAGTGGACGTTTTGAAGTATTTATGGGCAATTAAAATGGAAATTCATTTGTTGAGAGCCTGACTCGAAACAATATTGCACGCAGTTTTAACGCCGGCTGAGCGCAGGGGGCTGGACATTTGTCGATGTCGATTCCATTAAACTCTGACTGGGATTGAGGTAGCGCTTTGATTGAAAACGTCGAGACACGGAACGTTTATCCTGTCGGCTGTACAGTCTTGGCGTGGCCTTTCACTTTAAGGCCTGCGAAAGTCTTGAAATAACGAACGCATTTGTCAGCTGTGAGTCAGAAAATTGTCAAGCGTTAAAGCTGTTTGCTTTCAATGGTGACTTGTCAAGGCATATTCAATGACTAGACTGATTCACACAGCTGTTTCCAATTCGTGATTTGGAAAGCTTCTAGCTTAGGCTTCTAGCGGTTCATTACTGACACGCATACAAATAGATAGACGGATAATAACAATAATGGCGGCGCTACAGTCTTTTTAAGGTTCCGCCTACAAAAAGTGAACCCCTGTAATTTCGGTGTGTCCGTCCGTCCGTCCGACGTGTCTGTCACACTTTTTTATCTCCGAAGTTTATGAAGATATCGGCATGAATTGGAATTAGGTACTTCAGACCTAGATGTCATTGCCTATGCAGCGATTTTAAAAAGTGGGGCCATTTGGGGTGGCTCCAGTACAGGTGAAGTTGACACTAATTTTGAAAAATTGTCGCACCCCATCGAAATATATATCAATCGACAGATCTTTCGAAATGAGGTGAAGGTTTCTTTCAACACTTTTTTTATCCAAAATACCGCTTGGAAAATATGGAGCTCCAAAGTTTTTTCAAACACGTTGTTTCTCTGAAGAAAAATATGCAACGTTCAATGCTTCCTCTACTTTCTAAGCAAACCCTCCACAGGGTTGACTCCACAGTCAATTTTCATTCAGTGTTGAGTTGAGTTAATAGAAATAAGCACGCAACATAGTGGCCGTTGCGTTCAAATCCGGATCCCACCAGACTCCCATTTCGCATTAAATTTAATGGTGAACTATAAACTTACTTAACTAGACATTGACCCAGTCAATGCAATGCAAATCCGGCTTCTAAGATGTATAATTCATACAGAGCAAATAGACAACACAGTTCAGGAGTGACAACGAAGTCTAATGTGTCGAATTCAAGTGAAAAGTGTCCTCAACCAACTTTACGTGATTCACGGAAGACAGCCAATGAGCGTTCTCTTCTTCTTAGGGCGCTACAGTCCGAGGTGGTCCTGGGCCTCACTCAACATGCCTCTCCAGCCAGCACGATCTTTCGCCAGCTGTCCCCAGTTTCGCACACCAAGCCGGCAGAAGTCCCCCTCGACTTGTGTGCGCCACCTTGTTCGTGGATGTCCTCTGTTGCGTTATCCCACAGGCTCAAAGTCGAAGACTCTTCGGACCGGAGTTAAGTTGTCCATACGCTCTACATAGCCTAGCCATCTAAGGCGTTGGATCCGTCGACGCCTGGCTAGACTCATGTCGCTGTACAGCCCATACAGTTCGTGGTTGAATCTTCTTCTCCAAGTGCCATCAACGCAAACAGGACCAAAGATCGCGCGCAGAACTTTTCTCTCGAAAAGACCAAGACACTGTTCATCCGCTTGGGATATTGTCCACGCCTCTGGGCCGTAAAGCAGGACTGGGATGATCAAAGTCTTGTATAGAGTCAGCTTAGTCTTCCGAGAGAGGGCTCTACTACTCAATTGCCTTTTGAGCCCAAAAAAACAGCGGTTGGCAAGAGTTATTCTGCGTTTGATCTCGATACTGATGTTGTTTGTACTGTTTACCACGGAGCCAAGGTAGACGAGGTCCTTAACTACCTCAAAGTTATAGCTGCCTATGGTGACGTTCTGGCCAAGACGTCGATGTTGTGCGTCCTTTCTCGATAACAGCGTATACTTGATATTGTCCTCGTTTACCGCCAAATCCGTTTTAGCCGCTTCCGTTTCAATGCCAGCAAACGCATCATTAACGGCTCGCTGTGTTCGCGCAATCACGTCAATGTCATTCGCGTAAGCTAGCAGTAGAACGGACTTTTGGAAGATCGTGCCTCTTGTGTTGGCCAGTGAGTTTTGCACGATCTTCTCAAGAACGATGTTAAAGAAATGACATGACAGTGCGTCGTCTTGTCTGAAACATTTTTTTACATTGTAGGTCTCGGTGAGTTCGTTACCGAGCTTGATGGAGCAGCGAGAGTTCTCCATCGTCATCCTGTTCAGTCTGACGAGTTTGGCAGGAATGTCAAAACTAGACATGGCGCTGTATAGCTCGTCTCTATGCACGCTGTCAGATGCGGCATTGAAATCGACGAATAGGTGGTGTGTGTCGATTTGCATTTCTTGGGTCTAATGAGCATGAACCATCCGTTCCTTTATATCTGGGACCACATTTCATTAGTCATGGACAATGCCACAGAGTTGATCTTTGATGATAAACTATTGAAAATTCGCGGTACTGGTTTAAACCTGTAGTTCGCTCCATTCGTCTATTGAACAGTAGTTGTAATGCAGAGGTGTCTTAAGACAGTCTCTACATGGAACTTAGTCTCCTGACTGATATAAGCAAACATTACGTCGAATGTCATAACGTTATAGTCATTGCAAGAGAGAGCAGGAGCTGTTTATTGCCAAGGCACTGACGTTTAAGCCATCGGAGCATAAGATAAACCCTGGCAACAGACCCAAAGAAGAAATCATCTGTTTCTTAATGATCGACGAAATTGATTTATTCATGAACAGGTTTACAACTCACATCAGACAGCAGAAACTTTTAAGTCATTTTCGGGATCTAACTTGAAATTTTTCCTTTTTTTCGGAGTTTTTCTGAAAGCACTCACACTCAAAACTGGTCCACACTACTTCAGTGCCATTAATTTGATCCCAACGGCAAATGGTGACTGGACCAGATTCGATTTTACTGGGATTCGAACCTGGGACCCCTCGAACTTGGGGCAGGCACTTAACCCACTGCGCCATCCAGTTGTCTGGCCAGGGTTGGGTCCTCATCTCTTTGCGGGTCCTACCTGAGGCCAGCACACCGCTTAGCACTTTGCACAGTGAAATAGACATTGAGTCTAATGAGGCAGCTAATAAACGGTGGTGTCGATTAGACACATGCGCTACAGCTAAATCGTTATGGCCAATCTACGACAAGAGGAGAGCTACTGGTCTCATAAAACTAAATCGAAGGGATCTACGAACAGCCGTTGGGGTGGTGACAGGGCACTGCGCGATAGGAAATCACGCAGTGTAGATGCTGTAGAGACGAAGAAGAAATATAATCTATTCGTCACCTACTGTGTGATTGTCCTGCACTAGCCGTTAGAAGGAAGGAAACCCTAGGAAGTTTCTTCTGCTGGAGCTGGATGATCTAGGGAAAATAGAGCTAAGCAAACTCCTGAGATAAAAATCTATATCTGGGTGGTTTTAACTTAGCTGTTGATACATCAAAGTTTTTTTGGTTTTCCACGGTTTTAAACTTTTTGGGAACAATGGACTCATAGTGCTCTAAGTGAGCTGTGACATGTTCTTCCTGTCAGCAAGGTCACCCATATACTTAACTTAACCTAGACGGAATTGTGCAGTTCTTGAAGCACACACAATTACCAGACTTAATGCAAAAAAATTATTCTTTCGGTGCCCCACAAATTGACAGTAAAAACAATTTTAAGGTGTTTTTTTTTGGCAATTTTGATGATCAATGTAAATGCCATTAGCATCAGACAGCGAGAGCCCTGCACAATGTTGTTCAACTAATTGTTAACTGCGTGGGTACCGACAGACCCTTTCCCCTTCATGAAATCTCATCAAGTTAATACTCGTATTTTGTTAAACCGGTGCCTACAAAGCAGCACTGCATTGAACTTCGAGGGATATTCGAATGCTTAACAAGTAGAAAAAATGGAAAACAATCGCCTTCCCAAGAAGAAAAAGAAAGAGAACGAAAAGATCGGGATAATTTGATGATTTTGTAGGAATAATGTCCGCAAGTTTCTACTGAATCTTCTATCGAATGAATACAATTTTCGGACTAAAGCCTGCTCGGATGGAGGATGAGCAAATGGTAGTCGAGTCGCAATCGGTACTGAGAATTTTGAAAAAAATCATTTCTGGTCTATACTCTATCCCTAAGTACTGAACACTCAGAGAAAGCGTGAAGGAAATATATTTCTTGCCTTAAAACTTAATAGCCCCCAGCAACTCTTAATCATTCATTTTTAACAGCTTGCAGTTCAAACATTCGAGAAACATTTGTTTAAGGTCCCCAGAAAAATAACAACTGAATGCCCCCCAAATCACTAATCTGCAACCACTCCGCACGCCAATGTCCTCTTCAGGAGCCACTCAAAATATTCCGCCGCGTCAGCTGCCGCAGATAAATCTCTTGCAATTTCAGAATATCATAGCCAACGACAGCAGCAGACGGTTGGCGCTAATGACCATGATGACTCTATAAACTCCTAGTACTCGCTATCAAACATCATCTCGCCGCCCGAGCACACCGCAGCCCAACAACCTGCCTGACACCACACGACTCCCAAGAGCTGTTACCGTTTCCATCCGCAGCTCCTGTCCAAGACACTGGCTTCTCTTTTCACTGTTTCTTCCCTCTAATCTCGCCACGGTACCACTTAATCAACAAACTACAACGTCAGGGTTTTCCCGATGTGCACTCGTATCCCCGTTCCAGGCGGCAAGGCAGGGCCCCATCCAAATCCAATTAAAAGTTGCTGCAGATACAGAGTTCAAGCCACCAACCCCACAGTGCCAATCGAACGACAATAGAGATGCATCTGAGTAATTATTGTATTCTGTGTGTGACCGCTCCGACTGGGCCTTGTCTAGTTTTTCGGGCGAGCGGTGAATCCGCTGGGTAATTGATTCGCTGGCGCCAAATGGAAATCACCTTCCGTGGAGTTGCATGTCGCCGTCTCAGCGCAGCTCCAGAGCCGAACCATATGAGTGCGGCGAACAAATATGGGCTGTGGATGCCTGAGAGCACGGCATAACGACACGTCCGACGTCAGAGACGTCAGCATGACATTAGGAGAAGGGTGCTCCGTACGTCTGAGGCATGCAATGCGCCGCTAGCGCTGGTCGAGATCTCCTCCATGATAATTGTTTCGGTAGAACATACCACGTGCACACCACTCCCCGGCAGTCGGTGCATAAATCCGTACCCCGGCTGGGTATTTCTGTTGGAAATATCTATCATTGGGCTAATAGCCACCTTAAAGACAGAACTATGCCGCCGGGTGTGTATTGGACTCTCTCTCCGCGTCTGTGCGTTACAGTCTTCGAAAACGGAGAAGTTTCGGCAGATAATTGGTGGTTGGGCTGCCCATATCGTCTTATAATTCTCCCGGATATCATTGCTGCGGATTATGTGCACGCAACCAGACGGAGACCGCCGCTGGCTGGGCGAGAACCATTCGGTCAGCTCCTGCCAACGAGACGTGGCTTCGTTTCAACGTATGGAATGCGTAATAATGGGGCAATTCCGGTCCGCAGACAGTGTCTTCTGGTTTTGTTATGAAGAATTTTGAAGTGATTCTCTGGAAAATGCAAATTTATGAATAAAAGAATCGGTCTTTACTGTCGGGCATAATTTATGCGTTTCGGTTTTAGGTCGACGTTCTGCGCAAGAGCTTTATGCGAACTCTGCGGTGGGACTGACGTATTTTTCCTGGCCCTCAACGAAATGGAGATGAATTGGTGACTGTCTGTAGAAGTCAGTGGGCCCTGTGAAATTGACTTCTCTTTTAGTGGTCGCTTTCAACTAACGATGGCTAAACTATTTAGAAAGTTCACAGTAGTAAAGAGAGGGAAGCTGCTAAGTCAACCTAGGATTGTGTTGCAGCCGAGGAAAAGAATACAACTTAAGCTGTCGGAGTCACCCCAGTGAGGTGATTTAAGTGAACGAGCTCAAAAATGTTATACAGGGTGACCAGATATATGTGACATATGTCCAGAGAAAATGATCGAATAGTGTCAAGTCGTATGATCACGGCAGCAAATTGATGAACGCTCGCCGTGAAATGATCCAGTTTTCAAATTTTTCGTCATCATTCAAAACTTTGTGCGTTGCGTCGTTTGTATGGCACGTAGCGATGTCCTGTTGGAACCACAGCTCGGATATATCGATGTTGTCGAGCTCTGGCTACGAAGGTCAGTTACTATAGCTCTATCTCTATCTACGTCCGAAAACGGACTCAGGCTGGTGGACTTTGTTACGGGGCGAAACCTCTCTGTAGCTAGCACGCCGTTCCCACACCTCAACATCCATAAGGGGGTCTGGCGGTCCCCTGATCATTCATCCGTTAACCAGATTGATCACGTTGCGATCGACGACAGACACTCCTCCAGTATTCTTGATGTCCGAACGTTCTGAGGCGCCAACATCGACTCGGACCATTTCCTTGTTGTAGCCAAGGTAAGGAGACGGATATCGAGAGAACAACGGAGTCGAGGAAGACAGCCACAGTTTGACGCCGAAAAGCTACAATCGCAACAGACTGCCAGGAACTTTGCCGATCAAGTCTCCCTGAAACTCTCCGAAAGTTCGACGTCGCCTGCACTAACAATTGACGAAGAATGGAAACGTTGTCAATGAGCCATCAGAGAAGCCGCTACTGATGTGTTGGGTGAAACCCCTGGCTTGACAACGACTGCAGATAGGCACATGCAGCAAAGCAAGAAGCCTACCGGGCAACGCTGCATCGAACTACGAGAGCTCTACGAACAGAGAAGAAGGGAAGAGGACCGGCTTCTCAGGAAGAAAAAGAAAGAGCACGAGAAGCGCGCGATCGAGGAGATGGAGAGGTGTTATGGCAGGAATGATGTCCGAAAGTCTTACCACAGGGTAAAACTTTTATCGAATGGGTATAAAGTTCGGACAGAAGCCTGCCGGGACGAGAATGGACAACTAGTAGTAGATTCGCAGTCGATACTGAGAATTTGGAAAAATCATTTCTGCAGACTGTTAAACGGCGATGAGGACACAAATACCGCTGTCAGGCAGAATGTTCCACTCAACACAACGGACGATGATAGAAGAGAATACAGTCCCCCCGATCTAGACGAAGTCGAGATAGCGATATCGAGACTGAAGTCTAATAAAGCTGCTGGTGCAGATAGTCTGCCCGCCGAAATGTTTAAAGCAGGCGGAGGTGATCTGGTAGGGCGCATGTACCAGCTCATCTTTAAGATATGGTCGGAGGAAAGCATGCCCGATGAGTGGAATCTCAGTATCGTTTGCCCGATCCACAAGAAAGGAGACCAGGAGTTGACTGCGCCAACTATCGGGGAATAAGTCTCCTTAACATCGCCTATAAGGTCTTCTCTGCCGTTTTGTGTGAACGCCTGAAACCATTTGTGAACAAACTGATAGGTCCTCATCGATGTGGTTTCAGGCCAGGGAATCGATCAAATCTTCACACTGCGGCAGATCCCGGACAAGACCCAGAAAATGCAGATCGACACACACCATCTATTTGTCGATTTCAAGGCCGTATATGACAGCGTGCACAGAGACGAGCTATACAGCGCCATGTCTAGTTTTGACAAGCTTCTGCCTCCCAAACTCGTCAGACTGAGCAGGATGACGATGGAGAACTCTCGCTGCTCCAATAAGCTCGGTAACGAACTCACCGAGACCTTCAATGTCAAAACAGGTTCTAGACAAGGCGACGCGCTGTCATGTGATTTCTTTAACATCATTCTTGAGAAGATCGTGCAAAAGTCACTGGCCAACACAAGAGGCACGATCTTCCAAAAGTCCGTTCAACAGCTAGCTTACGCGGATGACATTGACGTGATTGGGCGAACACAGCGAGCCGTCAATGATGCGTTTGCTGGCATTGAAACGGAAGCGGCTGAAATGGGTCTGGCGGTAAACGAGGGTAAAACCAAGTATATGCTGCCATCGAGAAAGGACGCAAAACATCAAAAACTTGGTCAGAACGTCAGCACAGGCAGCTATAACTTTGAGGTAGTTAAGGACTTCGTCTACCTTGGCTCCGCGGTAAACAGTACAAACAACATCCGTACCGAGATCAAACGCAGAATAACTCTTGCCAACCGTTGTTTTTTTGGGCTCAAAAGGCAATTGAGTAGTAGAGCCCTCTCTCGGAAGACCAAGCTGACTCTATACACGACCTTGATCATCCCAGTCCTGCTGTGCAGTGCAGAGGCATAGACAATATCCCAAGCGGATGAACAGTGTCTTGGTCTTTTCGAGAGAAAAGTTCGGCGCGCGATCTTTGGTCCTGTTTGCGTTGATGGCATTTGGAGGAGAAGATTCAACCACGAACTGTATGGGCTGTACAGCGACATGAGTCTGGCCACGGGTCTACGGATCCAACGCCTAAGATGGCTAGGCCATGTAGAGCGTATGGACAACTTAACTTAAGAGTCTGCGACTCTGAGTCTGTGGGACAACGCAACAGAGGACGGCCACGTACAAGGTGGCACACACAAGTCGAGGGGGACCTCGGCCGGCTTGGTGCGCGAAACTGGAGACAGCTGGCGAGAGAACGTGTAGGCTGGAGAGGCATGTTGAGTGAGGCCCAGGTCCACCTCGGACTATAGCGCCCTAAGAAGAAGAAGAAGAAGAAGGCTAATTCAATTCACTGTAGAAGACTGCTCTTTCAGGCGAAATTTGTTTGGAACCCCTTTAAGGAAAACAGAGTAACATCATACATTCCTTCTTAATCTTTTGCAGCGTTTTGTTGATACTTTTATTCACATTGTCTTCCCTACAATTTCTGCAGAATGACAAGTTTGAAATGATGCGTCCAACAACATCCAGCCTTACGTTGGTTAAGAGAACGATAGCTTGTCAGAATGCCCATGTGAAATGTTCCAGCCCATCCGTCAGTCATAAACTTCCATCTCTCTCATAACCTCCATATCCCTCCAAAATGCAAACTTTTAGACCCTGCTTACAATCGTGCAGAAAATGATTCAGAAAATGTGGCAACTCAGCAATTTCAGTGACAAGCAGATGACTTGATTGACTATCCACCGTTCAAATCTCGACCACCAGAGTCACACTCTAACGTCGTGGGAACCCAGCAGCGCCTCTCATGCCGGCCATCTGCCATATTTCGCATCCCTTCGGCACAGACAATCAGCACTCCGCACTCTCTCAATCAGAGGCTGACTCCGAGCTGGCTTAAGGTCGGATCCCGCGATCGCATCCCACATCAAACGGACGCCGACATCCGAATATTCGCCAATCTAACCATCTCCGTCGAATGGAAATAAATTCTTAACGCGATTGCGAATAACACACTGAGCCCATTTAACCACCACCACCAGTCGCACACCGAACAATAGTACGGCTCATCTGTCCAGTCGCCGGCCGGCCTGAGAGTGCGCGATGATGTCGTCTCCGATTGCCGATCTCGGGAAGCATAGTCATCAACTTCCGTGGCATTCCCCAGCGAAAGTCTCGCTAATAATGATTGCATACGGTGCACGAGTGTGCGTCAGAACCTGAGAGGACGCGAGCAGTCCAGAAGTCACCAGATCGACGCGGCACCAGTAGCATCATCCGCACACCGATAACGATTTGTGTGCGCGCAGATACGCACGAAATTTCCGCCAACCATAGCTGTTCCTCGGCTATTAGTGAAATATGCTTTGCGATCGTCCGAACGCAAAAGGAGCCGCATCGATCGCTGGACGTGAAAATACCGAAGATGCCGGCCCCGCCGCCTGCTCGCGCCCCAACCGAACGCGACCACATGAGGCAGCGGAGCGCGGGCCGCGGCTAAATTTGTTGGCTCTTATGTTGAACATTCTCACCACCTTCGTGTGGGCAATTCAATTCAATGCCGCTGTGGCAGTCCGGCTTCCAAGCGCGGATGATTGGGACCTGCCAAGCGGAGGCTGTCCGACACGACGAGAGGAATGTTCCCATCGGCCCGAGTGATGATTGGCTTCTAATGTTTGTATTTGTATTGGCGGGATAATTGATTCCTTTTTCTCTTATCAATGACGTGCTCACTTCTCGACTTCACCGAAGAGTTGCGCTGACGCTGGCGGTGGCGGTGGCGTCGTCCCCTCCCTCGGTGTGCGCCGTCTCCCATGACAACAGTGACAGGTGTAATTATGTAAACGATTATTTAGACAGTCTCGTCTGGGTGGACGAGGACTGAGTTTGGGGTGATTTCTCGGAAGGAACTGCGTCTTGTCGTGTTTTTATGGTGGATGAGCATTGGACATGGGGGACGGGGCTCATCCTTTGCGGTGTGGCTGATGTATGCGGGAGATTGCACGTGAGAGTGGCTGGAGGAGGGGTGTTGTGCATGCAAATGATGGGAACCTCTTTGGGAACTTCTTGAATTTCGACAGTTATCGGGGGTGCAGTCGTTAGAAAATAGCAATTGTTTGTTGGTTGGCATGTAATTATTATTCTTACATTCCCTTGGTGGATGTTGTGGTGGGAAAACGACGCGTAGTCTTAAGAAGATCTGTAAATTGTCTCAACCGGCAATTTGTGTCCATTTGTCGTCCAAATAAAGGTAAAAAAATGCGCTAAAAGCGCGAAGAAGTCTTACAGATGAACGCGTCCTCGTGGTGATATCGCTTATTCATGCAAAGGAGAAAATGAAAGTCCATCCAGTGACGAAAAAGCCAAAAAGTGGACGGCTAACAAATGTGAAGATTTTGCAGACAGCGCTGGATTTTCAGAAAAGCAGCGCAATTCGGATATGAAACGGAGTTATAAGTTCCTGCTGAGGAATGGACTGTTTTCAGCAGGAAGGAGGCTTAATCCGCAATCAATTAGAAGCATGTTTGAAGCCAGAAAATACTTCAATGAGTAACAAGTTCAGTTCAGGGCCTATGTAGGGTTCTGATGATCCTTTCCTTGCCAGGGAGTCGGCCATTTCATTACCTTCTATCCCCGTATGGCCAAGTATCCAGCAGAGTTTTACTCGGTTTCTCCTACTCAACTCTTTGAGCTTTTGCAAGCATTCCCATACAAGCTTGGATTTGATGATGCAGGAGTCTAGTGCCATAATAGCGGCTCTACTGTCCGACATTATTGCTATGTCGCAGTTGGTATAATTCCTTTCAAGATTGATCTGAACGCATCTGTCTATGGCATAAATTTCCGCTTGAAAGATGCTGGTACATTTGCCCATGGATTCGAAGTATTTTGTCCTGGGTCCAAAAACTCCTGCTCCAGTTCCTTCATCAGGTCTTGATCCGCCTGTATACCATTTTACCGTGTTTCTGCTCAGTCTGTGGACCAGTCCCTTTTGGTGCTGAGCTTGCTGGTAAATTTCGTTTGGAAATTGAATTTCCCAATCACGTCATCCTTCGGAATGGCCAGGAGTGGTAGCTTTTTGACTAATGCATCTGTCTTTATCTATCCCTTCTTTTGCCATTCTCATGATTGTTTTGTTTGCACACTCTGCTACCACTAGATGCAAAGGAGTCAGCTCCAGTAGCACCTCCATGGTTGCAGTTGGGCAAGTTCTCATGGCTCCTGTAATACAGAGGCATGCCAACCTTTGAACTTTGCTGAGTGTCTCCCTCGCGCCGATCAGATTGGTTCTCTTGGTCCATGCTATTGCACCATAGATTATTGTGGGTCGAACAATAGAGATGTACATCCATCTTAGAATACTTGGACTGCATCTCTAGGATTTGCCCGCCAAGATCGTATGGACAAAACAGCTCCTGTCCAAAAAGTCTTAGACTCTGAACCTGTGGGACAACGCAACAGAGGATGTTCACGTACAAGGTGGCGCACACAAGTCGAGGGGGACCTCGACGCGGCTTGATGTGCGAAACTGGAGACAGCTGGTAAGAGATCGTGCAGGCTGGAGAAGCATATTGGGTGAGGGCCTGGTCCACCTCGGACTGTAGCCTCCTAAGAAGAAGAAGAAGAAGCTAGACAAAACCTGTTCATGTCTTGAATTCGCCAAGTTCATGAATCTATGCAGATACTGGGTTTGACAGAATTTGGAGGAGGTGTCCGCAGAATAGGATCAGCTCAGTTTGGATCGCCTCTTTGCCTGCCGAATCACATGGAAAGCTGAATTCAACAGTAGTTAGTGTCAGGATGAAACCTGGGCCAAAGACTGACATTTTTAGGGTGACTTGAGGCGCACCTCTGACAGATATTATATTTCATTACTACCCTCGAAGTAAGACGACTGGATAGATGGCGCAGTTGGTTAAGTGCCTGCCCCAAGTTAGAGGGGTCCCAGGTTCGAGTCCCAGCGAAATCGAGTCCAAAAACTCCAGTAGCGTTTCAAAAATTCTCCCAAAAAAAAACCCTCGAACTACATATGTTTCCCACACGGAAATAAAAACTTTACCACTTTTCGTAAAAATGTTGCACTTTTTGGTTGATTTAAAATTGATTGATTTATATGTGGCCTCAATCTCTAAGGGTAGTCGAATAAGCAGTTTTACCCTGAACTCAAATCTGGCTTCCGTCTTGAATGAACTAACAATCGACTGCAAGACTCTTGTGTAGTTCTTGCAAACACAAGCCTGAGCAACATCCTTGAAGTTGTGAGTGAAAGAAAATTCAGCCTTCTTTCAGGCACTTATTTGGAAAATGAATCCAAAAATTGAATCAGTCCAAATTAAGCACGAAAAGAGAACATCCGCACTCGATGTCATCACTTGTACTGTTCTCCATTTCACCAAAGACAAGGCAGAACAAAAGAAACAGAGGGACAGTGTAAACGACGACGACAATTCCCCAACTAATCACTTCCAGCGAATGCCACCAAACGAGAGAGTTTATGCGATTGTAGGATTCAATTAAAACGCAGATACACAGATACGAATAGGGCTCCAGCGTGTGCTGCCATATTCGTAGGGCACACGGCAGTATCTGAATAGAGCCTGCCTTTATCTGTCGCAGATAACGATGCCGCTTTTGATGTTATTGCCAGCGCGGCCTGCTGCTATATGGGGCCGGCAATGCGATCGTTTTTATCCCCCAGCGGATCTTTTTGATGCACCAACACACCGAAAGCCCTGAAATTGAGCCAAATTCAGTGCCTAAGCACTGCAGCATCTTGCGAACGTACCCGCGCCGCGAGATGACCAGATCCGACGATTGTGTATCCTTTTCGCAACAATCCCCGTCTGCAATTCTTTGGTGAAATTACCCTCTGTTCGGACCGATCCGCGAATGACCGCCACCGCGACATGTATCCGAGGCTTGTTGGAGGATAATTTGCGAGTGGGAATAGTTGTTGTCGCGCGCGACTCGTCCTGTGTTCTTGGGCGCGATGCGATTACGATAATAATGAGATTTTTCTTAATTTTTATTATTTTCATTATTTAATGATTTTTGTATTTGCCAGCTTCATGCCGATGGGGCTTGGACTTGGGCACGGAGTTCACGAGAGCGAGAGAGAGGGAGAGAGTGTTTGATAATTTAATTGCGCAAAATGATTCGTATCGGGACTGGGGAGAGGAATGTTTTGGCTCATTAACATTTTGCGGGACGAAAGGATGCGCGCAATCGAGGCAGGAAGAGGTATCTTCTTAACACCTTGAGTGCAATTCCACGGCATTCCTCGGAGATGCAGTCCAATTTGCATAGTTTCTGGAAGCTATCTTGTTCTGTGTTCATCGGAGTGATGTTGATCTAGAAAGGCAACCTTTGCAGTGATTCTTGTTCGCAATTTTCAAAAGAAATGAGTGGAGTTTAGTGCCTTTCTCTTTGGGTAACATTGTTTCAGTTGAAAGGAGCTTTGGCTTTGAAAATAATTTGAATTGGAGTGTGGGCAATCTGAGATCAATTTTTGCATTCGTTTAGACAATTGGAGGTGTAAGCCTTCTTTTCTCTGGAAAGGAAAAAAAAATAACCTACATTAGGACGGAAAGGGAAGTAAGTAACTAAAAAAACTTAAATTAAAACTTAAAACCTTTGTCCTTTCAATTTGATTTTGAGATAATTTTTTCTCTCAAAGGCTGCCCAGTATTTCCAGAAGAGGATGTGATTTTTTGGCTTGTAGTTCGACCTAGAAATGACTTGAGCACAGATATTAAGCGGAAAATCAGTCGTGCCAATCATTTTCTAACTCAAGAGGCATTTAAACCAGAGGATCCAAATGGCTTGATGCAAGCACCACATTGTGGTTTCATATGGCGATTGAAGAGGCTCTGGCGTGGCTTAAGAATAATTTTATTTCTAAAAGATACATCAACACCAAAAGGGACATCTTGTGGGTGCCTTTCCAATAAATCGCTTTAGCCAAATGATCTACGAATGCTCGATACGATTGGTTCCTGAAGGCATATTAGCCGACACCACTCGTGAAAGAACAATAGCACGCTCAACACGAATGGTTGATGAGAAGTTTGGCCCAGGTCCACCTCGGGCTGTCATTATTATTATATTAGTCGATATTCCAATAGAACGGTTTTTTTTTTTATAAAATTACTTCTGTAGAAGTTACAGAGACTAAGAGGACGTGTGCATTATTAATGGTTTTAAGTTTGGAAAAATTACTTAGTGCAAATTTGTATGTGTGACGAGTGGTCGTAGAAGTTAAATTGTATTCGGTTCGCATAAAGTTTTGTTGAAAAATGAATCAGAAACGAAAAATCTTTACGATTGAAGAGAAAGCAGGTATCATTTTTGGATTGGAAGCTGGAGAGCAAAATAAAGACCTTGCCAGCGAGTATATCGTTTCATACTTCACTATATCCACAATTTTAAAGGATAAAAACAACATTAAAAAAACAATATGAGGAAGCAAAAATTGCCATAAAAATAGTAAAGAGTTCATTGCACATCGAGGTTGAAAGGGATCGGCTAATATGGTTTAAGAAACAAAGAGGTTCCGGTGTACCCATCAGTGGACCCATTTTGCAAGCTAAAGCAAATGACTTTGCCAAGGAGATGGGGAAGAACGACTTCGCGTGTTCGTCAACATGGATAGATCGTTTTCGTTAACGTCATGGAATTTTATTATTTTTATGGTTGAGGGTATATTGCACCGCGACCTTTAAGATCTATTGTGCCTCCTTTCAATACCTTAGCACAATTACGAGTTCCACTCAAATACAGTTCTTTTCAGAGTTGTACTGAGGGTAATGGACACCTATTGCGCATAGGTGAAGAAATCTGTTCTAGAGTATTCTCTCTAAGCCCGTTTTCTTCAGGAATCTGAGAATTTCTTCTTCTGA
The DNA here is from genome assembly GCA_930367185.1 of Myathropa florea. Lineage (NCBI taxonomy): Eukaryota > Metazoa > Arthropoda > Insecta > Diptera > Syrphidae > Myathropa > Myathropa florea. The sequence continues at coordinate 131,166,113 of OV884002.1, read as the reverse complement.
TAGTAGGTACTTGCCCAGACTTATTCTTCTTTTGTAGGCTAGTGCCTCACAAAATCCCAGTATATTTCCTGGAATTTCATTAAATTCTCCCCAAAATCTGCAGAGACCTTCTTCTGATACCCCTAGTTTCCTTAGATGCTCCCTGAGTCTACAGGGCCCCGTTAGGAAGGCTGCTAGGATACGGAGGTTATTCTTGCTCATTTTGATGCATGCCTCGAATCTCTTCCGGTTATATTGCGCTAGGAGATTCTTGGCCTGCTTCATACCACGAGCTTTATTCCAGGTTTCTATCCGATTCCTTCTTTCCAGTTCCCTGAATTCTTCTCTGAGGAGATGGTCTCCTACAGCGACTAAAACCAATAAGTCTATCGGGTACAAAACTGACTCCGGTAAAAGAAGTTAAATATCTGGTAGTAATCTTAGACAGCAAGCTCATCTGGAAAAAACATACAGAAGAGATAACCAGGAAAGCGACGCGTGTTCTGATGATTTGTCAAAGCTTGGCGAGTAAATACTGGGGATGCAGTCCAAGTATTCTAAGATGGATGAACATCTCTATTGTTCGACCCACAATAACCTATGGTGCAATAGCATGGACCAAGAGAACCAATCTGATCGGCGCGGGGGAGACACTCAGCAAAGTTCAAAGGTTGGCATGCCTCTGTATTACAGGAGCCATGAGAACTTGCCCAACTGCAACCATGGAGGTGCTACTGGAGCTGACTCCTTTGCATCTAGTGGTAGCAGAGTGTGTAAACAAAACAATCATGAGAATGGCAAAAGAAGGGATAGGTAAAGACAGGTGCATTACACCGAGGCAATTCGACGCACTAGTCAAAAAACTACCACTCCTGGCCATTCCAAAGGATGACGTGATTAGGAAATTCAACTTCCAAAAGAAATTTACCAGCAAGCTCAGCACCAAAAGGGACTGGATCAATGAATCCATGGTCCACAGACTGAGCAGCAACACGGTAAAATGGTATACAGACGGATCAAGAACTGATGAAGGAACTGGAGCAGGAGTTTTTGGACCCAGGACAAAATACTTCGAATCCATGGGCAAATGTACCAGCATCTTTCAATCGGAAATTTATGTCATAGACAGATGCGTTCAGATCAATCTTGAAAGGAAGTGTACCAACTGCGACATAGCAATAATGTCGGACAGTCGAGCCGCTATTATGGCACTAGACTCCTGCATCATCAAATCCAAGCTTGTATGGGAATGCTTGCAAAAGCTCAAGGAGTTGAGTAGGAGAAACCGATTCAAACTCTACTGGATACCTAGCCATACGGGGATAGAAGGTAATGAAATGGCCGACTCCCTGGCAAGGAAAGGAGCATCAGAACCCTACATAGGCCCTGAACCATTCTGCGCTGTAGGAGACCATCTCCTCAGAGAAGAATTCAGGGAACTAGAAAGAAGGAACCGGATAGAATGAAGCTCGTGGAAGCCAAGAAACTCTTAGGGCAATATAACCAAAAGAGGTTCGAGGCATGCATCAAAATGAGCAAGAATAACCTCCGTATCCTACCAGGCTTCCTAACGGGGCCCTGTAGACTCAGGGACCATCTAAGGAAACTTGGGGTATCAGAAGAAGGTCTCTGCAGAGTTTGTGGAGAATTTAATGAAATTCCAGGAAATATACTGGGATCTTGTGAGGCACTAGCGCACAAAAGAAAAATAGGTCTGGGCAAGTACCTACTATCAGAAGAAGAAATGCAATCACTAGAACCATCTCTCATTCTCAGATTCCTGAAGGAAACTGGCTGAGAGAGAATTCTCTAGAACAGATTTCTTCACTCATTCGCAACAATACAACTCTGAAAAGAACTGTATTTGAGGGGAACTCGTAATTGTGCTAAGGTATTGAAAGGGGGCACAATAGATCTTAATATATACCCTCAACCATAATAATAAATACATGGCCTAGACAAGTTAACTTTGTCTACCTCCAGCATTAATTCAAGTGGTGAGTGCTATTTATCTCATTCTACTGGACGAACATACACCTGTCAACTACTACTTTGACCTACTCCGAAGTTTTCCATGACAGAAATACCCTCGGAGGATTGTCAGCCTTGATATGGAAATTGTTGCTTTCTCCCATAAGAGAAATCGAACCAGAGATATTCCGCCTAGGAAATACATGGATCTGGAAAAACTCCTGAAGGAATCATTAGCAGTTCCTAAAGCGTCTTGGTCTGAACAGTAGCTACTCGCTCTATTCCACTGTCTTTATTCTCTGCTTACAACTCCAAGACAAAGTCAAGACCTCATTCATTTCCCAGCTCAAGGTTCTCTCCAACAAATCATGCTTTTCCCCAATTCGTATGTTCCCCCAACAATTGACCGCGTCCCACAAGAAACTCAAAAAGAAGCCCATGATCTCGCCGTAGGCACGCCGCCGCCGTCAAGGTATCTCAAGAACAGCATGAATGAAAGCGCCTATGGCCTTGTCTCACAATCAAGCCCCGAGCACCCGCCTGCACTTACAGAAGCCCAATGAGTGACAACACGTACGGAATTACATGACAAGTCATGAATAAAGTCATGAGTCGGAGTTGGATCCTAACCAGTCATGGCTGGCATCCTGTCAGCACGCAATGTGTTCCGCCTGGCCTTGGGGGGAAATTCTCTGCCGCCTAACACCCAGCCGATGCACGCAATAAACAAAATCCACTCTCCAGCGGTGGAAACCAGTGAGTCGTGTGTGTGTCTCTGCGCGTGTGATTGTGTTCCTCAAAACAATCCAATCTGGCCGCAATTAACATTCTCGACTCCTAAGCCAACTCGAACGGCAAACAACCTAATTGATTGCCTCCAAAGCGTACATAATCCGCCGTCTAATCGACCGCCGAACAAGCGATCAGCTGCATGTGAAATGAAAAAATATTATTTTATGCAAATCCCCCATCGAGCACCCGCCGGAATGTCAATACACACGTCCGCTCGACTCTGTCCGATCGGCCACAGACGCCCACCTCGGCGCGCCGGAGCGGCAGAGACAGAGGGAAGCCAAAGACAATTGCGGTATCTCCCCCATTCGAGGTGGCAATAAGCCAGAGTAATGCCTGCCTAATTGCGGCTAATTGAAAAGTTTCACGCTCACTTGCAAGTGCAGCCGAGGGGCTGTGCGTGGGCGTTGAATGCACTCGCCCGAGGAGGCGAAAATTACCATGTGCAGTGCGATACCGTGAAAGAGATACCGATATATCACCCCTCCCGCACCCAACGCGCCAGCCACTTGGCCCCTCGGGAACGCTTGGCTGGCCACAGCTGCCGGCTGAGTTGTGGGCTCTTAGCAGTGGCATGTGTCACATCACCAGGCAGATTGCCACGAGATACAGTCCCACGGCCCGCGCGGATGTGTGTCGTACCTTGTTGGTGCCGTGTCGCGGTGTGTTCGACATGACATAACTTGAACTCATAAATAATAAGGCAGTCCCCCACCCAACCGGACCAGAGTGACTATTAGAAACGCTAGCGGTCGGTGTTATCATCGTTCCATCCCGATGTATCGCATTACACCAGCTACAAGAGATTCTCATGTTCTGGTCTGTCACGCATCGCTGTGAAGAGTCAAGACAGCTCGGCTGGTGTTGTTCTATGTTATCTCACGCGAAAAGTCAATACTCACCGCACACAACTACGGGGACCCGTGCGAGTGGCGCACACAGCGGGGCCGGGCGCGCCGGTTATCTGTATCTGTAGTGCAGTCTCGTGTATACCGAGATTGTATCGATTTACAAATTCAACGCGAGTGCGTCGGAGATGAGCGCAAGATTTCGATGAAGTTCGCTCGTTTCAATGTAGAAATGGCGTACACCGAAAGTCGGTGAAAGGATAATGACACGTTACCAATTCAACTCGGCCAGATAGGCATCTCTGGTGGGGCTGACGATAGAAAATCAGGGTACTGTCTGGTGGACAGGAAGTGGATACAGTCCTTACGAAATGTCAAAATTTCAAGGTGTGTCGTGAATTTTTCCAAGTATTCGAATTGAAAACGTCGTACTGTGGATCCAACTGATGTCGTATGCGACTTCGAAGTCAACAGAAACGAGGAACTCTTCGCTGTGCGCGATCAGCAGGTTTCAGTTCTCGAATCAATCGCATTTCAAATACAGTCGACTCCCTCTAAGTCCAATTCTCACGGGATATCAAAATTAGTTCGAGTTAAAGGTGTTCGGCTTAGAGGGAGTCGACTGTACATAAAGAAGAAAATCTTTCGTGAAAATATGCTGTAAGTTGTCGAACTTATGCTTCCGGACTTTCCACGAGTTACTTCGAGTTACTTCGCATTGAGCGACTTATTGAAAACCGAGCTAATTGGCGAATTTTAACAATTGAGTTAGTTGATAAAGTTAAATCCCCACTACGATTATATTTGTACAAATAATGTTAACTGTAACTGCCAAACCTTTTCCAATATGTTTCTAAAGTGATCTTCAAACGTATTTTTTTCGAATGCTTGATTTTTAATAACTGCAAACTCTCAGCTGCCATGCTGTCATCCTTTTTTCGTTGAAAACATTGGGTGAATTTTGGAATACCCTTTCCGATGAAAGAGAGAGGCAGTGAGCAGTATCTTTGGCAAAGTTCAACGACCGTTTCATTGCAATCCCGTACTCATGTAGAAAACTTCAGGAGGGACTCAGTCGTAAGCCATTTGCAAACCCACTACACGACTGTAGATGGGTCTGGCGTACACCCAAATTCTTTCAGTTCACACACAAGTCTTGCAGTGAAAGTATCGGTTGTACTTCGGAACGAACGTCACATTTTATATCCTTTAGAACATCCAACATCTTTGGTCCTGTTTGCGTTGACGGCATTTGGAGGAGAAGGTTCAACCATGAGCTATATGGGCTGTAAAGCGACTTGAGTCTAGCCAGGCGTCTACGGATCCAATGTCTAAGATGTCTAGGCCATGTAGCATATGGACAACTTAGCTCCGGCCCGAAGGATCTTCGACTCCGAGCCTGTGGGACATCGCAACAGAGAACATCCACATACAAGGTGGGGCACACAAGTTCTAGGGGGATCTCGGCCGGCTTGGTGTGCGAAACTGGAGACAGCCGGCGAAAAATCGTGCTGGCTAGAGAGGCATATTGAGTGAGGCCCAGGTCCACCTCGGACTGTAGCGCCCTAAGAAGAAGAAGAAGAACATCCAACATAACGCAGCCGCAAGTTCTTCAGTTTAAAACAAACCAATTTAGTCGATTGCGTTTACAGGCATTGGGAATCTCTCAGTCAACATTGTGGCAAGTTTTGGGTAAAGGTCCTGGCCTACAACGGGATCGAATTTTTTCTCTTGGCTGGGTTTTGAACCTATACTTGAAAGTCTAGTGCGTGTGGACGCACAAATCCACACGGCCACGGCGTATCATGTCGATCGTATTTTTTCGTTGATGTAAAATATCGGCGTGTTAGGTTCAATGGAGTTATGTAAGAGTTTTTTGGCTAGAATTGAATTGACATTCATTCAATTCCATTCAAGTCCATTATGATATTTGATTCCGACAAGATGGTGCCTGTGCCAGTGGCATTTTTATTCAGTTCTTCTTACTATGGATGGTAAAGTGTCACAGCGTGTCACAGCGACATCTTAAAGTGAAGTAGACAACTATTTTTTCTATGCCCTTATGGAAGCACTCACATTTATTGTTGTTATGTTGAAACCTTGATACAATAAATGAATTGAATTTGAACACATTCCTCAACGAGAACAGACGTGATTTCTTTAAAAGTCACAAAGGTATTCATTTTCAGCTACATTTCTCTCTTACAGAAAGAAATTCTTCTCGACAGCATTCTTACTGATTTCCGACGAGATTGACAAGCTTTAATTTCTAATAAATGTTGGTCATATCTTTACCTGAAGATCGGCTTTCTTCTTCGCTCGGTAAGTAGTTGACCTCCTATCTCCTATCTCCGGATCCATAACTTTCAAACGCAACTTTGTGCCACAAACAACCAACAGGCTTCTTATTTACAGAACCCGAACCATTTAGACACTAACTATAATGTAATGGCTGGTCAGTCTTTACTTTTATGTTGTCGAGCAAAAATCGATCCGTCATCAGCTAAGACACCTATGAAAGCGTCAAAACATCGACAACTACAATTATGAGGTTGAGGAGGATGTCTATTTCGGGGCAAACGTGAACTTTGCAAACGAGATCTTTTTGGAATACCGATGTAGAATCGCCCTTGGCAACCGTTTGCTACTTTGATTTGTCGAAACAACTGGGGTTAAAACTCCTGATTCGAACAAAAAAATGAACTAGTTATCGCGAAGGCAAGACGACTTGGTCTTGATGACTAGAAGCAGCGGGATCGACAGCGATGAAAGGTGGCAAAATTCAGACTAGAGTCCGACCGAACATTCGGCTTCGGCATAGGCTTCGGCTAAAAAGATCACCTTCGGAAAAATATTCGGCGTCGGCCAAGTGAGACCGAAGATTTTGCCTAAGCCGAATGTTGAATTTTCTGTTTTCTGTAAAAATAGAATTACGGTATTTTCCGTTTAAAATCAACAGATATTGCTTTAACAAGTTAAAAGTGGTCCGATAAAAGTATGCAATTTATTTGTACTGGTTTCAAGTAGAAAGAATATCAAAAAAGCAGCTAAAAATCCAATCTAGGGCTTACTTACTTACTTAATCTGGCGCTACAGTCCGGGATAGACCTAGACCTCAACCAACAAGCGTCTCCAGCCAACTCGATCTTTAGCTAGCTGCCTCCAGTTTCGCACGAAATGTTGGTTGAGGTCCCTTTCCACTTGCGTACGCCACCTGAGTCGCGGTCTTATTCTACTGCGCCGTCCATCGGAGGTGAATTCGCAGACTTTCCGGGCCGGAGCATTGGTTTCCATTCATTCTACCTGACCTAACCATCTTCTTCACCCTTCTGGCTAAGTCGATGTCGTTGAACAGCTCGTACAGTTCGTTGTAATATCTTCTCCTCCACTCACCCTCTATGCAGACGCAGACGGTCTATTTCAGTAAAAAAAAAATGCCGCTTGATATTTCGCTACCAAAAAACAAACAATAATTTTCTTAATTCCTTAGTATTTCATAATACCATCATATTCGGCATATTCGCCGAAGGTGTCGAAATTCGGCTTCGGCCAAAAAACAGGCCTTCGTTCGGACTCTAGTTCAGACCCTCCATGGGTTGTTGGCCTCATAATTAAGTAAGTTTACGCTAAAATGTACATACACCCTTGGCGAAAAGTATTAGGTAACCTTATCTTTTTGTCTTTGCTGCCAATTCACTCATCTGAAGTAATTAGTTCGAATTTTATGGTTTTCGGCGGCACTATCTGAAGTTGTAAACGATTTTATCTGTTTCCTCTCATTTCATTAATTTTTTTGTTTTTTGAAGATATAACGAATATTAAAGAGTGCCTAATACATTTGCCCAAGCTTGTATACCTAGAGAAGAAATAAGGACGCCTATTCCATTTTCTGTATTTCCAAACCCTCTATTGGTCTTCATCTCGATAGTATATCATTTTCGTCGTGTTATCAAGGCCATACGAACCCAAGCATCAACTTTCTTTCGCGCTACGTATTTCTATGACTCAAGGAGCTCTCAAAAGCTGTCACTGATCTCAATCGAAAGTCGAATTTTAACTGTAAACAACTGTCTTAAATCTGCCGTTTATGTGAACATTTGCAAACCCTTTCTTTTCTCCAACACTGTTCAGCACAAACATTTCAGCTTGCTGCGGGCGTCTCTCGAATTCAATATCACTCTCAATCCCATAGAAGGAACTACCTTGCCAAAGCAGGAGTTCTCTTCCTGTTGCCTTGGGGTTCCATGCGAGCATTCAAATCGTAGACCATGCTCATGGCGTATGAGACCGGATGGTTGCCTCTTCCAACTCACTTCCATTCGAAATAATTAAACAAGTCCCGCTGCGAGAGCGATACAACTCGATTCCAGTAGTGCTTCGCATTCCAAGCCCCCTTGGCTCGGCTGCCAATTTGGCCTCGAGACGCCGGCCGCAGATAGCGATCTGAGGAGCTTTTGTACTCCGCGCGACTGGTATGCCGAGATGCAGCTACTGCTCCGCTCCTACTCCAAATTACCTAATTGACATAAATACTTAGTCTTCTCCCACTCGCGCCCGCACTGTGTGTCGCAGGAGTCCCGGCGGCCCATTTGCATATTTTATCCCGCGCGCTCTTAATTATTTGCCAAAGTCATTACCAAATTGGTTTTCAATTGGCTGGCCCGGCCGGTTAAGTCGTTGTGTTGCGTGCGATGGCGGCGATAGTGGTATCGGCCGGCCACAATGCATACAGTCAGCGTTCCCGTGGTCGTCGCTTTCGTGGATTCGACTTGCAACCAGACGGACAGAAGCTATGCTCGACTCGGCAGCGGCCGCAGTCGTCGGTCGTGTGTGCGGATGCGTATAGAGGCAGCGCGCTTTGGTGAAATATTGGTCCATCCATTGCTGGCGGAACAACAGAATGCACTTAGCTACCGCGCAGGATACAAAGTTATTTGTGTTTAACATTAGTTACATTTTGGTCAGACCGTTACCGTAAACGGAAGGCGGGTTATTTATGGCGGCGGGGTCTTTAGTGCTTTTCGGGTATGGCAGCAATTAGTGTACGAATTGCTTGCGAGTAGCTGAATGCGAAGGAGTTCCAACTTGTAAGTACGACCATTTAAGCCGATAACGAGCGAAGGGACACTGCTGGTGCGTTGAATTGGCTGTTGTGATAGCTTATGCTTTTCTTATTTGATTTGAGTTTATGAGTGTCGTTTAATAGCCACGCCGCAACAGTTTGACAAACAGAGTCGCACGAGAAGTCGTGACAGCACGTCGGCTTGCTTGCAAATCATTCCTCATGTGACTTTTCGAGGAGGAAAGGTTTGGTTGACGTTTGTTTTCAGACCTTCGCACCACATTCATCGAGAAGGCATGATTTTTTGCAGCTCATTCAGCGTATCAAGTCTGTCGAAATTGAGATGGTGGATATTTGGCAGCTGCATCAAAGGGACACGCGATAAAGCAGATCTCACAGGTTGACTATTAGTGACTGTCAACTTAACTAGCTCCACAGCCAAGCTGTGCTTAGGGCCTTGCTCAACCCTTTAACCACTTCCAGGATAGTTCAAGAATGCAAGTCTTCTCTGAATTCTCGGTAAGACTTGTCTGGGTTCCCGGGCACCACGGGATCACGGGAAATGAGATCGCTGATGAGCTTGCTAGGCGAGGATCAGATGAGGCATTCTCAGGACCTGAACCTACGCTGGGACTGCCCGCGTCCTTGGTCAGGTCTATGGTGGACTTCTCGAGAGCACAACCGCAGGTGGCATGACTCTCCAGGATGTAGACAGACCAAGCGCATGCTCACCAACGTCTGTAAGAAATCCGCGCCTTTCTGTTTATCTCTTAAGAGAAAAGACTGCAGACAACTTATTGGCGTACTAACGGGGCACTACACCTTCGCCAGACACCTAAGTGTGCTTGGCCTAAGTGCTGAAACCCTCTGCGATGCCTGTGGAGAAGAGGATGACACTGCAGAGCACTTCCTTTGCCATTGTCCCGCCTTTGCTCGGATCAGGTGGCAGTTATTCGGTGCTGATGAGGTGAGAGCTGATGATGTAGGCTCCTCATTACAGAAGCGCCTGCTGGGCTTGACCATGACCATGAGACCATGAAATTTCAGCCAAAGTAGGTTGCTGCCTGGTAGTACAATGGACCAGTTTTTGAGTCTGAGTGCTCCAGTGTATTGTGACAGAAACCTATGACGAAAAACAAAAAGATCCACATAGTCGTGGCGCAGTACGGTGGCGAAGTGCGTTGATTGGAACATCGACGTAAACACCAACATCAGCTTTTATTTCACATCACCACCTCCATCGGATCACTGACAGTCCTCCCAGAGGGTGAATGTCATGGCCAACGTCTTAAAACTTCACCACTCTAAGTCCGCATCAGACTATTCGTCCCTACGTTTGTGTTAGAAAAATATCACGCATAACAATTTTCATCGAAAATCATCTTCAGCGATGAGGCCCATTTCCGGATGAATGGGTAGGGTAATTCAACAAACAAAATAGTCGAATTTCCACATGAGATCCAAGAGCGTCCAATTCAACCCGAAGAAAAAACACTGTTTGGTTTGGACTTTGAGCTGATGGCGTCATTGGTCCAAATTTCTTTGAGAACGACGTTGGACCACGGCCGACGGACGACGGCCAGGCCATCACCATCAACGGCGAGCGCTATACTCGTAAGTCGATGATTAACAGCTTCTAATGGCCTGAATCGGATGATATGGACATCAGAGACTCGGTCTTTGGTCCTGTTTGCGTTGATGGCATGGAGGAGAAGGTTCAACCACGAACTGTATGAGCTGTACAGCGACTTGAGTCTAGCCAGGCGTCTACGGATCCAATGCCTAAGATGTCTAGGCCATGTAGCGTATGGACAACTTAGCTCCGGCCCGAAGGATCTTCGACTCCGAGCCTGTGGGACATCGCAACAGAGGACATCCACGTACAAGGTGGGGCACACAAGTCGAGGGGGACCTCGGATGGCTTGGTGTGCGAAACTGGAAACAGCTGGCGAAAGATCGTGTTGGCTGGAGAGGCATGTTGAGTGAGGCCCAGGACCACCTCGGACTGTAGCGCCCTAAGAAGAAGAAGAAGAAGAGGCAGTCAATTTCGCGTCGCTCACAAGAACTCGGCCTTTCGCAGACCTAACTTCCGTCGTGACTTAGGCCTGCACCCGTGCAAAATACAAACTGACCCAGGAGCTGAAGGTAATGACACGACCATAGACAACGACGTGTGTTCGCTGAATGGGCTCTGGGGCAGTTGGAAACAGACTCATTGGTCCAAATTTCTTTCAGAACAGAACGACATTGGCCAGACCATCACCGTCAACGGCGAGCGCTATAGATCGATGATTACCAACTTCTTTTGGTCTGGATTGAATGATATGGACACCAACGACATGTGGTTTCAACAGGACGGCACTACATGCCACTCAGTTCACACCACATTGGTAATTCTTCACGAGCGATTTGAGGGCATGGTCATCTCAAGTGGAGATGATGTGAGCTGGCCACCGAGACCTTCCGATTTGACCTCGGTCGATTTTTTCTTGTGGTGTTTTTGACCTAACAAGTCTTGCGTGTGAAACCACAGACAGCTCGAGAGAGATGGTGCTTCCTGAAGAAGTTTTTTCGTTGAGGTCCAAGTCACACGATCCATGGAAGAAGAAACACAGCGAAGAAGAAACACAACGCCATCTATGAAATGACTCTTTTCGATTGAAAAAATGACCTTTCGTCTTCCATGTCGCAGGCGCATTTCCAACGCCATCCACTAGAGTACTGCATACAAAGTACAGATCCCGAAACAAACTTTTATCAGAATTCGATTCCCCCCTTGCCAAGCCCTCTTCAATCATTCACAGATGTTAGCATCAGTTCTCCAAAGTCTAAAAATTAAGAAGCCAACAAGAGTGCTTCTTCATTTTTTTTCAAATCATTCATGCATTCTTAATGAAAACCATTTTTTTGCTCCCCGCCCGAAGCCCAAGGACATACAGTCGTCCACCGCGAGATGCGTATTCATGAATTCTCCAGAAGCTGGACAAAAACAATTCTCCCCGCAGAAAGGTAACGAATAAAATCAAAGAAAACGAAAAGGAATCAGTCTAGTAGCTTCTGGCTACTATCAAGGCCACGCCCAATCGCAGCTGAAACCTTAACTCATTTGGGTGCACCCCATTTCGCTGCTGCCATTGAGGGATTCCCCCTTTCACTGCCAAAGCCGCGTGCACCGCAAAACCCATTACCATACCGAGAGAGTAACGATCGAGTAAATTTTTTGGTGGCGGCACATTCTTGCAGCTTCCGCTCACTGAGGTTCTTTCGTTCCTCTTGTTTTCGATCTCAAATATGTCCGCAGGTGTTTACCTTACACCTCCTTACTTTAATCCCTAATTCCATTTCGTCGAGATGCGCGCATACCGCTGCGCTGCTCCCAGTCCGGTCCCGGTAGTCTGATCGACGATCGACGACGATCGGGGATCGAGGATCGGTCGATCGGACGCGCGGACGTACGGACGTAAGAACGTACAGATTTTGCGTATTCATTCAAAAATTCTCCGCTCCGCCAAAGAAGAAGTATTTTAATGCACTCGCGCAACTCAGGATGAGACTGACGCTACTGTTGCTGACGATGATGATGATGATGATGTGGATCTGGCTCTCCTCCCCAGAAGATCCGATGGAAATCAGTCGGCGCTGGTAGTGGTGGTGGCGGCTATTAATGACCGGATGCCTGGCGATGTTCGATCGGGGCTCGGCGATGATCGGTGAGTGAGCTGGTGTTGGTTGGTCGGGATTATATCGGTGTGCAGCGATCCAGCTCGCCGGTGGAAAACTGGTTCCGTCCTTTCGTTCATGCTGGCCCGGCGAATGCTTTAAGAAAATTAAGTGCACCTTGCTACCTGACTTGCAGGTAATGATTTATGATACCAAAGATAATGAATACAGCATTCGGGAAAATTAAGTGGATACGTGCTCCGATAGTGGTGATGGTACCGGTGATGGTGATGGCGATGCTGATGGTGCTGCAGTCGATGCTGGAGTTGTTTGGTGAATGATTCTACTTCGGCTTCGATTGCTTCTGCTGCCGCTGCTGTGTCCAAAGATGATGATGATGACGATGACGGCGGTGGTGGCGGCGACGATCATGATGTGTTGTTTCGTCTTGTTCTTCGTGTGGAGATAAAAGAGGCGTATGCACGGCTGCAGGAATCTCTGCTCCCGTAAGATGAACAATACTGGCACTGGCTACACGCTGTTGGCTGCTGATGACGATGAAGACGACGACGAGGACGCAGACAGCCGGGCCATGAAGAATCGCTACGATGGGAATTGTTTTTTCCCCGAAGATGTTAACACTATCACATCTTATCTATCGGATTGAGATGCTGAATGTGGTGTATCTGGGATAGTTGGACATGGCATCGTCATGACGCCACGGCGTAGTTTAATTACCAAGGGAAATGAGGATGGCCTCGATGAGAGAGCCAAAGAGCAGTGAGACCGATAGCTTTGATTGATTGTGTGGAATTCATTGTGTCTATTGTTTGGAGAGAAAGAGGAGAGCGAGAGCGAGCGAGTGGTCACAGGTAAATACTGGAAGCCGGGGAAAGACGTGTTCTTCGTGGCTGACGGTCGATCTAATCAATGGCTTACCCATTGATGAGAAGATGGTTAATGGGAGGTGTACCGCGACGAAATTTCCTATTTATGGTGATCAGTTATCATTAGGCGGGGGTTTGGTTGGGCGATCAGCTCTGAATTAAGCGGAGAGATATGAAATCTGTTTTATCGACGAATCCGTCCGGGATAAGTTAATGCTGCGCTATAGGTAGTCAGGAAATTGATGATGATGTTATGAGATAATAAATCACTGGGGGACACAGATAGTCAGTTGTGAATTTAATTTTCCCGCTGATCGGTGTATATGTGGCTCGGAGAAGACTTTAACTGGGGGGTGCTTGAGTTGAGGTCTGATCACAGCGGTCTCTTTGACTCGGGTGGTCGTAAAAGGAGGAAGGGGGCCATAAAAATGTTCTCTCAGGGAATGCATATGAAAGAGTTGGTGTGAGAACCTTGTGACGAAAAATGGAATCCGAAATAGGTTTTAGGTCATGGATGAATCTGATCGGAAGACATCTCATCATCGGTTGCAGCAGACGTCATATTGAGTTTTCCCAGTCGATGCACAACGGGTCTTGATTGAGTTTCAGTGCGTTGGTGAGGAAGAAAGCGTGGAAGTGGATGTGGTCAACCAATTTTGATCTTTTGTTCTCAAGATCATTGCTCTGGAACATCTTTTCAATTAACTTGTGAGGAGATGACATATATAGATATGATTGAATGATTTTATTCAATTTGATATGCTGAAGCGGAGATAACTTGAGAGAAGACTAAAGAAGATACGGCACAATGTCCAGTTTTGACATTTCCGCCAAACTCGTTAGATTGTGCAGGATAATGATGGAGAACTCCCGCTGCTCCACCGAGGTCGTTAACGAACTCTCCAAGACCTTCAATGCCAAAATTGGCAAGACAACGCTCGTATGTGATTTTTTCAACACCATTCTTGACAAGAATGTCGAGGCTGGATTTACAATCCGTACAACCAAAATGTATTTCATTAAGCGCTTCCTACATCTAAACTTAAGTAACATAAACTGTGTGTTAGATATCATCGATATTTTTTACTCGTTTGAAAGGCCTATTGATGCCATTATTTATAAAATATAACATTGTTCAAATGTCCCCCGCGGCTTCTTTGGGTGGCGTGCATCCGAAATGTAAATTTTTTCATGACTCTGGCGCATTTCTTTCAGATTTTTTGAAACTTGAAATACTTGAGCACTCAGACTCAAAACTGGTCCATTGTACTGCCAGGTAGTATCCTACTCCAGTGCCGTTCATTTGATCTCAACGGCAAATGGTGACTGGACCAGATTCGATTTCACTGGGATTCGAACCTGGGACCTCTCGAACTTGGGGCAGGCACTTAACCAACTGTGGAATCCAGTCACTTGGAGGACCCTTTACTAGCCTACGAGGATGACAGTGACGTGATTGGTCGAACTCAGAGAAACGTCAACGAGGAATTTGTTGGAATTGAAACAGAAGCAGTTAAGTGGTTCTAGTTTTACCGCCAAAGGAAGGAAGAATACTCAGTCATCCAAAAACGACGCACATTATCGACAACTTGGACAGGACGTCATAATGGGCAGCTACAACTTCGAGGTAGTCAGTCGTCTACCTCGCCTACGCGGTAAGCCGTACGACCAACGTTAGTACCGAGATCAAACGGGGAATGACGCTTCCAAATGCTTCTTTGGGCTCAGGAGGCAACTATCTGCTACCTATCGCTAGTTACGCACACGAAGTTGGTTGAGGTACTCTCAACTTGTTCCCGCCAGCTGAAACGTGCACATTCTCCACTACGTCCTCTTCCCCTCTTGTCTGACCATCAAATTATTAGATCTCTGGATGTCACTCATTAACCCTCATCACCACCAACTGGAATATCTCCCGATTGCAGCATGAAATCCAATCAAGATCCATGTTTACTGCAAGAACCTACCATAAATGTGCTCGAAGCGATGAATTCCATTCCTTAATCTGCCCGAGCACATCCCTAATGACAACAATCAAAAGAAAGGGCTGCCATTTCCGTGCAATAATACTCATTTGCCTAACAATGCACATACTCCCTAATTAGAGGGAATGTCTTTAACTGTTTTTACGCGCAGCCACCAGCACGAGTCAAATGCACTTTTTTCCCTCGAACGTGGTGGCTCCTTGTCGGTGGCTTGCCGTGCAAATGACTTCCATCAGGAGGCCACACATGTGGTCTCTCCGACGAGTAATAAGTTTTAATTGTCCTTGCTAACGTTTAATTCCCCATAATCGGCAGCCATTGCAGTGAGTTCCGTGCATCCTGCCGGAGGTGTCTTCCAAATCGAAATTCAAACTGAAGAACCAGCCCTTGCCGCCTCAAACGGGAGCAAGTTCTTCGTTTATAAATAAATTATCGCAACAAATCCATCACAGTCCGGTGCGAAATAAGTTCAAAGAAACGAATCAGATCCCAGTGATGATCGTGCCCACAGCCAGACAGCTACCAAACCGGCAGAGGCGTCCGGCCACTTGGTACAGCCGTGTCGAGGTGTGAAGTAACCAAGTCACGGTGCACGCTTATTCAATGCCCGTAATTACACTTTAACAAAGCACTTAGGAGCAGCGTGCCTTTGTGGACTTGTGTTCTCGGCATCCGTACGGCGGTGGCGGCGGCATGTGCTTGGCTCATCACTTTCAAAAGATCAAGGCACGAAGCCGCACTCGATGGTGCCACATTAATAATACACGCCGGCCTAGCATTACCTTTGCCAGCAGACGAGTTTATTGTCGGAGGTGTCGTGTGCTGTACTGCTGGCCGATGTACGATCGATCTCCGCGGCCTCTGCTCGTGCTGGGATCTGAAGCTGAGAATCTCTGGATATGGATCCGTTTTACAAAAATAAAAATAAATCGAATTCTAATGAGTTATGAAAGTACGAAGAGGTGGAGCTCTTCAAAAACAGGTGTACAATTTCAGCGGGTCATTTGGAACATCTGTTGAAAAATTGCCGAGAATTTGTAATCGAGAAGGGCGGCAATAAGTTTTGTTTCTTTCTCAAGTTGGTAGGAGAAAGTTTACAGTTAATTTGGGAAAAATTTGCGCAGACTTTCAGTCATTTGTTCAAAGTTGAAGAGGGGCATCCAACTTGTGGTTTCGAATGGAAATTTAAATAAAACCAATTTATGATTCAGATTTCCATCCGATTCTTACATAAATTTATTGTTTAAATCGTGCCATTGTGAGTGGAATGTAAAATGGTTCAAATGTCATCCACAGGAGTTCTTCCAGGACTCGATTCTGACAACGTTATTTTCGACGACTTTTCGACACGTAACGGCCGCAACTTGACGAAAATTCGTTTTCAAAGCGTCAAGTGTTTGCGGAACCTGTTCATGAACACGATATTTTGTATAGTCTTACAAAAAGGAAGCCAAAGGCGGCAACCAACCTTTGTGGCAAGTTCACATCACCAAAATCCGACATAACTCGTCCAAGGCATTCTGCTTGCAATAAAGCCAAAACGAGCCGTGTTGTGTGAAATGTGTCACCGTCTTGTTCAGACCTCATGACTCCCACATCATGTGAGGGTAACAAAATTTGGTTAAATTTGAGACCGTAAATTCTCATCGCTGTAGCCAAACGGTTACGCCCTCCTCATTTTCGAAAAAGTATAAAAAGTATGGACCAATGGCACCATCAATCCAAATTGACAGTGACTTCTTGTAGTTGCAATGGTTTTTTGACATTTACTTGTGGATTTTTACTTCTCTAAGTGTAACAATTTTGTTTGTTGACGTATCTAATAATAATAATAATAATATAATAATAGCGGCGCTACAGTCCGAGGTGGACCTAGGCCTAACTTCTCAGCAACCACTGGTGTTGTGCGTGCTATTGTTCTCTCACGAGTGGACAGGACCTACAGTTTAATGCCGACTCCGAACGGCGAGATTAAGAAGCTTTTTCTAGACAGTTATACTCTTTGAGCATTGTCAGTGACTCGAAAGAGGTGGAGCCGTGAAGAAATGTTAGGTGTTTTTTTCTGGAATCGAACCGACAACATCGAGCGTATGAGTCGACGCACCTACCCACTACGCTACGGCGGGGGTACAACCTCTTGTACAACCCTGCCGTAAAGGCAGCGACACTGCGACCTAAAAAGATCTATTGTATCGACGGGTTGGAGTTAATCCAAAAGATTTACCACTTCCCATGAAAGATAGTATATCTTTTGTAGTGGAGTTTTTCAATTCCACTGAAGTCAGTATTTCCCTATGGAGAATACGTTTCCTTAACCAATGAAGTGCCGGACATTCACATAAAATGTGCTGGGATGTTTCGTCTTCTTCAAGACAAAACCTACATTCCTTGTTTTGACACAAGCTCGTTAGCTTTTTTATGCTCTCCTTATCTAAGCTAAGGATTTCCTTGTAGGAAGAGGGTCTGATTAATCGCTTGGATTGCCTAAGACCTGACCCATTGGTCCAATGATCTAGGCGAAGTTTGTTTTCCCATTCGTTAATCAACGCTGCAGCCGTTGTCCAATTGACACTGCAGTACGGTGTCCTATGAAGACCTATGAACGCAGTACCTGAACCTGCTCTAGCGAGCTCGTCTGCGGATTCGTTACCTGCAATCCCCTTGTGTCCAGGGACCCAGCCAAGTTTCACTTTGTTGTGTTTGGCTAGGGATTGCAGAGCATCCTGGCAACATTTGACGGCTTTGGAGTCTACTTGGCTGGACGATAAGGCCTTAAGTGCTGCCTGGCTATCTGAAAAGATTTGTATAATTGCGCCCTTGATACCTTTACCAGGATTATGTGTAGCGCAGATCTCAGTGGCATGGATTTCGGCTTGAAACACAGTGGGACTATACCACATAGATACAGAGATCCCAGTGTTGGGTCCACAGACACCAGCTCCGACTCCAGAATCCATTTTTGATCCATCTGTGTACCAAACTAGACTCCTGGGGTCTAGTGTTGGAACACCATTGGACCAGTTTTCAGAAACAGTTCTGCCTGACCATAGTGTCCTGCATTGTACAAAACATGTCTCTATTAGGGGTTGAGTTGAGTATCCTAAGGTGACCCACTAGGTCTCCTGGTTTGAACTGATATTCTAGCTGCAGTTTAATGGCATAAGTGGCAGCTATCTTCCTATCGAAGATGGGTAAAGGTGTCAGCCCGATAATAGCTTTGAGAGCTGTTATGGGGCAGGTGCAATACAGTCACCTTAAAACAAAAACGCCCACTTCAAAAATAAAGTGACAATTTTTTTATTTTCAAATAAAATTTGTCACGAGTCACTGACAATGCTCCCTCATGAGTGAAGTTTCCCTAGTTTTTTCCTGCATCAGAACCGCGAAGAAATTCTTGAGAGTATAACTTTCGCATATCAGCCTTTAGCTGATACCCAGCTTATTGAAAATCAATTTATGGCTGAAACACAATAGTGCGTCAGCGTCAGCGTTATCTTTCAACGCACACAATTCAATGGACATTCACGAAATACTGCGTTGACCTAACGCACGTCATTATTCAACATGTTGGATATTTTTTTGATAGAGGGATGCGCTGAGACATCGAAATTGAGAAATGTTTCCCAAATTGAGAGTTTTTTTTCTAAATTGAGAACATTTTGTGGCAACTGACATTTGAGACATGAAAACAGCTTATGCTTATACTTGGAAGCATGAATACGCCAAATTAGCAACAAGAAGCACTTTTTGAATTTTTTTAACTTTCCTGGCATTCATTTTCCGCAACTAATTTCTTTAACATTCAATTGTTTGACCAGAATATTTTTTGATTTGACATTTCAGAAATTAAAACAGCTGACGGAATATTTTTTATTTGGTATTTGAGAGAGAGGGAACGGCTGATTAACACAGTGCGTCAACGCACACCCTCCGTAACATGAAGCTGGCTAGCGCAACGCACTGTTGTGTTTCAGCCATTATTATTACACGTTCTCCAGGGAATGCGCGTTAGTTACTTGGACTTTCTTGCATGTTTGGGTATCGTCGAAGCTATGCATACGACACGAACGTGCGCAAAACCTGCGTATGTACGTAAATTTGCCTGCAGAAAAAAAAGTTAAAGGACACATACTGTGGCAATGTCTGGTACAGGCCACCAAAAATAAACAGATTCTCCTTCATTATTGGGTGGTCGCTGGTCTAGATCTCCATCAACCGGAACAACAAGGAATCGAGAGCAGAGAGCAACAATGAAGGAATCCAGAATAAGAGGAATCGTGAGCATATTGTATCCCAAAATTGAGGCAAGAAATCATTTTGATTGGTCTGTAGGGCATGTGGCGAAGGGGTGTGGTTCGATTCCGGATACACCAATTTTAAAGCTAACAGTGTGACCTCTCTCGAGTTACAATGCTCAGAAAGTGTTAATAACTGCTAAAAAAAGCTCCCATCATAAGAGAATAATTAGAAGCAAAACATTAATGGTTCCTTTAGAAGCTAGGCCCAAGTTTAACCCGGATTGTCATCCGCCATCCGCAGAAAAAGAAAGAAGCTAACAATCTCGACAGGAGATTACCTCATCTGCCCTTGATTTGTCTTGCAGTTTGTTACCATCACCAGGACACTGCGTGGATTCCACTACGCTTTGGCATCCGTCGTTACTACAACCGGCGTTATAATAAGATCGTGTGACAGCTTAGTGCAGGCAAAAACTTGCTTAATTTTTGGAGAAATTTTAGGACTTCAACTATTGCACTCATCGTTTTTCAGCTTTTACTGAAGATAGATAGTCAGACAGTCTCACAGATCTGACTTATCGAGGCGATATCGTCGCACTCAGAGCCCACTCAAATCGCAATTCGCCGTCCCCGTCGAATGACCTTCCTTGGAATTTCCATAAAAAGCTGCCAGCCACACACACCTGCCACGGCGAGCTGGTGGCCTAATAAACTGCAATAAATCGCTGGACAATCTATGCATTACCCAATCACCGCGCTAACCAGACATCGATAACTCAAAAGCCAATATTGTCATGACCACCTACCTGTGTCGCCGCCGAGCCATACACACACGTCCACTCGCGCTCAGGGGGCAACTTTGTAGCACTCTCCAGCTGCCAGCAGCTACCCACGGTAAGGTCATTGCTGCGCCATGTCATCATATCATTTGTCGACGCGAGAGAAACAACAAAAACCCCATTCAGCCAGGCCAGAGCTTGCGGGCCATGCAATGCGTGCCAAATGATTAAATGGCACCTGAGCGGTGCGGTATCGCCCAACCCCAACAGCCCAGTGGTTGTTGTCTCCAAAAACAAGCTGTTGGCACCAGCCGCGTGCGATTCGGGCAACTGTCTGTTTTGTCTGTTTTGTCTGCCCAGTCTAGACTTGCTGAACATGAGCCTACGCACTCGTTCGGTTCGCAGACAAATTGGATTAAATGTCGAAAATTGGAACAAGCTCTGGTCAGGTACTGCACTTAAGTTTCAACACCCCGCCGCCGGCCGCGCTGATGGATTCGCGATCAGACTCGTTGCGTCACATGTCCTAGATGCACACAAACTGACGCAGGTCATTAGTCCATCCACCGGGGCAGGACACACACACGCGGGGATGATAAATCTTCATCGATTCAACGAGTGGCCGCAATTTGGCGGGGAACCGGTGCATTCGCAACTGAAATCGATCCCGAGTGTGTGACTGATCCAGGAGGAATGCGCACAAGGCGCGACCGGGCGCGAGGGACGTCGTTCTGCGTTTCATTTGGATCATAGCACGACAGAAATTCAAGAAGTGAACAATTGCACCGTAGGCGAGCGACCCAGTCGTCGTCCACGTCCAGCCGCTGCTGGCTGGTCGGCCACTCGCCCAGTCTAGCGCAAGCTGCACAGTGAACGCTTTTCACTGGAATAAAATTTATCGACGGGTTAATAAATTGTTGGGTATCCTGCTGTGTGTCTATGGGGAAATTTATTACTTTTGCTTCCTTAAATTAATTTAACATCGCAATGATACGCAGCGAACACGATATAACACGCACTCGAACGTAATGTGCCCGTGGAATGGTCATATGAGAGCGGGCCAACACCGGAGGGTCAAAACGCAAGCCACAACAGCGATCGTTCTATGTGCGCGCGCAGATGAGTGGTGGGATGTGGTCCCGAAGGTTCGAGGGTTTTTGCAGTTTTTGCTGCGGTCTGGTGATCCCTTTTGTGCGAATGCTGGTGGGAGTTGATGGACGATTTGGTGGCCTATGGAGTTGGAGTCTTAACGATTTGGGTGCCCAGACTCCTGGGTTGCTTCAGACGACCGAACAGGGGGTCAGTTTTATGAAGAGTTACTGACCTTAGATCGAACAGAAGTTTTGCAACGAATACATAACGTGATTCGTTCAGTTTTAAGAAGTTTTTCGACAGACAGAGCACATCTTTAAATACTTTCAATTGAAAAATCATGACCCACTTTCTCGAGATAGTATAAGAAACCTTTAGAGCCCAGTGAAATAGCCTGTCAAGGTCTCGTTCTTCTAATCCATGCAATTTTTAAGTTCTTAATTCAATCTTGATTCATAAAGCGCTTTGCCCGGAAGATCGGTTCTTGACTGCCGCTTTAAGGTGGCAGAAACATATTCATCTCTTGCTGGTCTGGCCATAGAAAGTCGTTTAACATGTCCCTGTACCTGAGATCATTGACGGTAACGATGTTTTCATCCTCATTCCGAAAGAAATACGGTCCGATTAGGCCATAATGCCATAAGCCGCACCAAATGGTCAACCTTTGTCGATGCATTGATGAGTGGTCGAACACTTGCTGATTGTGTTTGCTTCAATAACGGAAATTTTGCTTGTTCAAATGAGGTCCAAGCCAAAAATGGACCTCGTTAAGATTTTTTACTCAAAATCCGGATCTCCGGCAAACATTTCTAGTGCCCAATTAGCGAACTCAGTGAGTGTGTGTAGTCGTCTGGGTTTGATTTTTGGGAGAGCACAATCTTATACGGAAATAGGTAGCAATCCTACCGCAAAATAAGCCGATTTGACTCCTTCCGATTCAGGCCAGGGAAGTCAACCATAGATCAAAACTTCACACTGCGGTCGATCCTGGAGAAGACCCAAGCAATGCAGATCGACACACACCAACTATTTGTTGATTTCAAGGCCGCATATGACAGAGTGCATAGAGACGAGCTATACAGCGCCATGTCTAGTTTTGACATTCCTGCCAAACTTGTCAGACTGAGCAGGATGACGATGGAGAACTCTCGCTGCTCCATCAAGGTCGGTAACGAACTCATCGAGACCTTTAATGTCAAAAAAGGTTTTAGACAAGGCGACGCGCTGTCATGTGATTTCTTTAACATCGTTCTTGAGAAGATCGTGCAAAACTCACTGGCCAATACAAGAGGCACGATCTTCCAAAAGTCTGTTCAACTGCTAGCTTACGCGGGTGACATCGACGTGATTGGGCGAACACAGTGAGCCGTCAATGATGCGTTTGCTGGCAGTGAAACGGAAGCGGCTAAGATGGGTCCGGCGTGGTGGTAAACGAGGGCAAAACCAAGTATATGCTGCCATCGAGAAAGGACGCACAACATCGACGACTAGAACGTCACCATAGGCAACTACAACTTTGAGGTAGTAAAGGACTTCGTCTACCTTGGCTCCACGGTAAACAGTACAAACGACATCACTACCGAGATCAAACGCAGAATAACTCTTGCCAAGCGCTGTTTTTATGGGCTCAAAAGGAAATTGAGTAGTAGAGCCCTCTCTCGGAAGACCAAGCTGACTCCATACTAGACCTAGATCATCCCAGTCCTGCTTTACAGCGCAGAGGCATGGATAATATCCCAAGCGGATGAACAGTGTCTTGGTCTTTTCGAGAGAAAAGTTCTGCGCGCGATCTTTGGTCCTGTTTGCTTTGATGGCATTTGAAGGAGAAGGTTCAACCACGAACTGTATGGGCTGTACAGCGACATGAGTCTAGCCAGGCGTCTATGGATCCAACGCCTAAGATGGCTAGGCCATGTAGAGCGTATGGACAACTTAGTTCCGGCCCGAAGAGTCTTCGACTCTGAGCCTGTGGGACAACGCAACAGAAGACGTCCACGAACAAGATAATAAAGTAAATAAAATTGAATTGAATTGAAAAAAAAAAAAAAATATCGTGCTGGCTGGTGAGGCATGTTGAGTGAGGCCCAGGTCCACCTCGGACTGTAGCACCCTAAGAAGAAGAAGAAGAAGAAGACTTTTTCCGATTTAGCTGATCGGCGTTAAATCGATATTTCTGGTGTTATTCGATACTGACCACTGTTGCAGCTGTGTTTGCTTTATTTCGTACCAATCTCTATCTGGTCGGTGGCTTTCCTGGTCCAGAAGAGTATACTCACGCTCAAATTTTTTCACTGTGCGTGATGACGATCGACCTCACAACGGAATTCACGTTGCGTATTTACAGCTGAGCCGGAAATTTGTCATTTTTTAATAATTTCCGCACGTTTGTGGAGCATGAGAGGAGGCGTGATGAAATGGCAAATTTTATGTCATATTTTAACTGCTGGATGTCATTGTGAACAGCTGCTGAAACATAGGAATTGGAAAAACTATCATCGGTCTCTGGTCACTCTTTATTGAAATGACCAAGGGCTTTCTTAACCGGCATTCGCAAGGTCAATGCTCCAGCACAAAGGAACTGGGGGCCTTTTAAGGGCACCTTAGACTTTTAGATAAAGTGGTTCAAAGTTATCGAATAAACCCTGGGAGACATACACAAAATTGGGACACAAACGATTTCGAAAATATCTAAAAATAAAATTAAAGCGAAAGATATTTACTTTACTCTTGTTTCCATAAAAATGGAAGAAAAGGACACGTTGCAGCTTATCTTGTCGTCTGGATCACACATCTCGAAGTGCTCTAAATGTTAAAAAAGTTAAAAAAAAGTTAAAAAAGTTAAGTGCTATAAAAACTAATTAGTTAATAATTAGGAACAATTTCTATTCTGTTTCATGACGTATTAAGGTTAAGTTAGGTTAGTATAGGGGTGGTGAGTAACCACTTACAGAGTTATCCTAAGTGTTGACCTCATAACCTTTATTAAAACGACGGAGTAAGAGTTTTTTTTTCTTTTGTTACTCATTTTTTTTATATTTAAATCAAAGTTAAAAACAATTATTTACTGAACAGTAATGAATACCGTAAGTAAAAAATACTCTGACATGTATATGTAAAAATACTAGTTCCATCGTTAACAATCGCAAGCAAATTGATCTAAAGAATGTGTTGACGTCATAAATCTCCCCATGAAATCGATGAAAAAAAGACTCACGTCAAACGAATTGACCCGATTGAGTCACAATCTCGTAAATTACTTCCCTGAGCAGTGCAGCAGAATTCAAGTGCCCATGTCCCTTGTTCGGAATGACTCACTCCTTGACAGACACCTGTCCTGTGTCCCCTGGCACAATCGCCATTCAAATCAAGTTCCATCTGATAGCCACTTGCCGTCCCTTACGGAATAATGTACGCCTGACATCGTTATGATTAATTGGACGACATGTGGTAATTCTCATTTGCAAATTATACGACATACCCGGTTGAATATTCATAAGGACACCTCCAGTGAACCCTGCAGCAACCGCAGTACCGTTTGGACTTTCAATCTGTATCAACCTATATCCCCCTCAACCCCTTCCCCACCCCACTCTACCCCCCTGACTGTGTTCCTTCAATCGATAACACAGAACAAAGTTTTCTTCAATCGATAACAGAAAACAAATCTAGAAAACACGCCCCATGCACCAGTAATGCTCGCCTACATGTCCGCCGGTCAGCACGCAGTCCCATAGACCAAACGTCAGACCACTTTCGATCCAGTTGCTAATTTATCACCGCAACTAAAGCAATTAATATCGTATCTCTCCGCATCGCGAACGCGCCGGCATCGTCGTCAGCGCCGAGCTGAGAATTATAATAACGACATGACATTAATATGCATATTCGTATTGAAAGAGACGCGATTCCAATTTGTTATACCGATGCCCAAATTAGATTTACGCTCGATCACTGAATTTTTGAACAGAACCCGTTTTCGGGAAACTTTTTTGTTCAGGTTTTCGACTAGTTTCTAATTTGTTTCTTTATTTCTTTCGGGTTGGTGTGGATGGAGGGACGGCATTCAGCTACTAGTGTTCTGAAAGTGACAGATGGAAACTTGTGCCAAGTTGTCAGCGTGTTGCTCATTGAAATTTTGACACCTGAGGCAGCAGGATTTATAGCGTTTAGGAGTTTTTGTGTTCAGTCAGGGATGTCAATGTTTGCGTTGATGAATTACTCACCTTAGATTGACACATTTCAACGGCAACAGATCTGAAGAAGTTTTGTTTTTTTTTTTTCAGGATTTTTTAAACTCTACTGGAGCACTCAGACTCAAAACTGGGCCATTGTACTGCCAGGTAGCAACCTACTCCAAAGTCATTAATTTGATCATAACCGCAAATGCCAGTCACCAGATTCGATTTCACTGGGATTCGAACCTGGGACCTCTCTAACTTGGGGCAGGCACTTAACCAACTGCGCCATCCAGTCGTTCTGATCTGGAGAAGTTACTTTCGAACTTAATAATGCGAATCAGCACTCGTCACAATTGTGGTAATGGTCATCATTTTGTCTTCATTCTTCTTCTTCAGATGGTGCTACAGTTCGGTATAGACTTGACCCTCAATTAATATGCTCCATCCAAGGCGATCTTTTGTCATCTATATCCGGAGTGTGGTCCTTTTCAACTCGTGATCGACTGCTGCATTGGCCTCTAGGCTCAATTAGAAAACTACGCGCTGGGCAATTCGTACTCCTCAGACAGAGACCATCCACACATCACTGGCGGGTGTTCCAATAGGGGGTTCCGAATTTTGACAGTTGATAGCGGCTATATTGTTGAAGCTACATCTGTCAAATTGGCTGTAATTTAATCTGTCGAAATTCCCATGGGTGGACATGTTTGTTCAAAAACACGTACAAATTATAAAATTTGTCTATCAAAATTGGTGTACGAGCAACGTTTCGCGCATTTCGCCATAATCATCCTTATGGATAAGAGAGAACTATTCGCAATGTGGTGGATAAATTAGAGTCATCTGGTGCAGTAAACGATAAGCTAACATCCGAACGTCGACACAACGTAAGATCTGCCGAAAACATCGCCACTGTCCGTGAGTGAGTGAGTGTGCAGGAGAATCCGAGGCAGTCAATTTCGCGTCGCTCACAAGAACTCGCCCTTTTGCAGACAACTTCTTCTTCTTCTTAGGGCGCTACAGTCCGAGGTGGTCCTGGGCCTCACTCTGTTGCGTTGTCCCACAGGCTCAGAGTCGAAGACTCTTCGGGCCGGAGCTAAGTTGTCCATACGCTCTACATGGTCTTGTCATCTTAGGCGTTGGATCCGTAGACGCCTGGCTAGACTCATGTCGCTGTACAGCCCATACAGTTCGTGGTTGAGCCCTCTCCTCCAAATACCATCAACGTAAACAGGAGCAAAGTTCGCGCGCAGAACTTTTCTCTCGAAAAGACCAAGAGACTGTTCATCCGCTTGGGATATGGTCCATGCTTCTGCGCCGTACAGCACGACTGGGATGATCACGGTCTTATACAAAGTCAACTTGGTCTTCCGAGAGAGGGCTCTACTACTCAATCGCCTTTTGAGTCCATAAAAACAGCGGTTGGCAAGAGTTATTCTGCGTTTGATCTCGGCACTGATGTTGTTTGTACTGTTTACCGCGGAGCCAAGGTAGAGGAAGTCCTCAACTCCCTCAAAGTTATAGTTGCCTATGGTGACGTTCTGGCCAAGTCGTCGATGTTGTGCGTCCTTTCTCGATGACAGCATATACTTGATCCCAGACCCATTTTAGCCGCTTCCGTTTCAATGCCAGCAAACGCATCATTGACGGCTCGCTGTGTTCGCCCAATCACGTCAATGTCATCCGCGTAGGCTAGCAGTTGAACGGACTTTTGGAAGATCGTGCCTCTTGTATTGGCCAGTGAGTTTTGCACGATCTGCTCAAGAACGATGTTAAAGAAATCACATGACAGCGCGTCGCCTTGTCTAAAACCTTTTTTGACATTGAAGGTCTCGGTGAGTTCGTTACCGACCTTGATGGAGCAGCGAGAGTTCTCCATCGTCATCCTGCTCAGTCTGACGAGTTTGGCTGGAATGTCAAAACTAGACATGGCGCTGTATAGCTCGTCTCTATGCACGCTGTCATATGTGGCCTTGAAATCGATAAATAGATGGTGTGTGTCGATCTGCATTTCCTGGGTCTTCTCCAGGATCTGCCGCAGTGTGATTTGATCGATGGTGGACTTCCCGGGCCTGAAATCACACTGATAAGGACCTATCAGTTTGTTCTGAAATGGTTTCAGGCGTTCACACAAAACGACAGAGAAGATCTTATAAGCGATGTTAAGGAGACTTATCCCTCGATAGTTGGCGCAGTTAAAGGGGTCTCCTTTCTTGTGGACACCTCTCCATACAGCACGGTATTTTTCTAACTGCTTCCAGCGACTCACGTTCAGCTGATTGAGGTCCCTTTCCAGCTTTGTACGTCACCGGAGGCATGGTCCTCCTTTACCGCGTTGTCTCCGGGGTTGGAGTCGGAGACTTTCCGGGCCGGAGTGTTTATGTCCATTCGCTCTACATTACCTAGCCATCTAAGACGGGAAAAACGGACTCGTTTGACTAGCTTCATGTCGCTGTCCACACACCATCAGTGCATACGAGACCAAAGAAATCCAACATACGTCCGCCTAAATGTGGCAGCTTCCATTCCAGTCCTCAGCAGTAACTAGACTTTCCCCAAAAATTCGCAGAGTTTTGCGTGCTTGATATATAGAGTCTCTAGATGCGAAACATTTCTTCAACTTGAAAGCATTTAAGGTCACATGCTATTAAATTTGAGCATTCTGGTGAATGGATAAATTCCTGTAGTGACCATTTAGATCGAAAAAAACGTTGTTTTTCTCGAACAAAACCGCCCTCTTGCCGAAGAAGTGACATCACATCTCTGCCTAATATAACACCAACTCTTCCCCATGAGAGACATAAGCGCAGCAAATCCTTTCTCACAAGACAATCGTGGTGAGTCTGGCATGGCTTTTGGTCCAAGTAAGTATCCTAGAGCTGTGTTAAACGAGCAAATGACTTCAAAACCACTAGGATCCATGGATCAGAAGACTAGTCTATGGAGTAAGTGAACAAATATCATCGACAAGTGGCCGACCGCCTGCCTAGGAAGTCATGTAAACCACAGAAGGACAATTATTTTAAGGCCTTCCCACCCGTCACCCCATGCTACAAAATTATATGATCACACATCGCTGGGCATTGTGCCATCTCGGCTAACCATCCACCGAGAGACAGAGAGAAGAAGATTAAAATCAAGAAGCGGCCAACAGATAGGTTGCCATTTGTTAGAACAGCGTGTGGCACATGCATCCCCGCGGTGAGCATTATTGAAAATTGATTCTGCAACGGCTCGTGATTTATGGACGACGAATTACTGGAGTCTTCTGTGCGCGCGCGCATATATGAGGATCAGGGCTGATTCCTCTATGCTGTTAGTGATTCATGCTGATGCCCCGGCTGCTGTGCGCATCGTTGCTGGCTGCTGTTGCATGCGCGAAGACTGAATTTTATTTAATGCATCCACTGGAGAGTTGGGGGCACGGCAGGCAGTATAATAAATTTCGATAGTAGCTCCCACCTTTGAGTATCTTAAAGTTATTGCCATCGATCAAGGTTCTATCCGTACTTGTTGTTGTTCTGTTGCCACTAGTGGGGTTCTACGAATTGTGAGGCAGAAGGCATTCGCGTGGTAGCGATTCATTCATTGAACGACAAGAGGTAGTGATTGCTTCACGGATTACAGTGAAATTAATTAGTTCACGTTTTTGAAGATAGAGAGATACTTTTGTGTGGTGTGGTAGCCGGGGGGAGAATGATTGGAATGAGTTTGACGTAGGGATGCAGTTGGAGTGCCGGTGATTAGAAGTTTTGGCCTTAATGTGTTGATCCCACATGAAGGCAGTCATGGTTGCTGGCCTGGTCCGGTTATCTACGCCAAAGTCCATTTTAACAGGCTTGTTTGACCCAATGTCATTTTGGGTGTGAAGTCTTTGTTGTAAGAAGGGATACAACATAAGGCGATGGGCGTCTAATAACGTGGGACAGCAGAGCGGAAGTGGGCCACACACAAGAGGGCGCACACAAATGATGGAAGGGAACCTCAGCGTGCGGAAAAATGAACTGGCCTGAGAAGCACAAGACTAACATTAGTCTTTTCTGTCCCATTAGGTCCCTAAATTCTTCCAAAGACTTTGTTTCAGTAACAAACTCATCCCTGTCTCTCAAGATGTTCTACAGATTCTTTATTAGCAAGATGTACAAATTCCTTGCCTCCTTTGAAACCAGCGAAAACAATATTTTGATTCCCCTTGTTGCTGAGTATTACTCCGACAGTACTGGATGGAGAAGTGTGTTGGCTGAGGCCCATGTCCATCCCAGACTATTTCGGAGTCGACCTAAAATTGTCCCAAAAGTCCCAAAGTAAAGCATGAGTGGTGGCTGTAGTCCTCCTCGGACTGTAGCGCTAACCGAGGAAGGAGAAGAAGAATTTAAAAAATTACATTTTAGCTCATTAGAGAGAGCTATGTTCAGCAAGTCGAATGACTTTCATTTCTTTTCGACGTACACTAAATTACACAGAAATGGTTGGTCTTGTTTCTTGGAAACCTGCCACAGTGGCACTGTAATTACGCCTTCGTCAGAGTACTTCATCTATGAGCTGTACCAGGATGTGGATGTATTCCGGAAGGCAAAAATCCGTCGACTGCACTGGCTCGGCCACATCGAGCGCATGGACAACAACGCTCCAGCTAAGAGGGTCTTCGAATCCAAGCCTTCTGGTTAGAGAAGGAGACGAAGACCGAACCTCCGGTACAAAGACCGAGTCATCGCGGACGTAAAACAGTTTGGTCTTGACGACTGGAAGCAGCGTGCCCAGGACCGTCAACGATGGAAGGCAGCGATATATCAGGCTCAGACCCTACATGAGTCGTAGGCCTGCTAAGTAAGTAAGTCAGAGTACTTCATCAATTTCCCGCTGTTGAAGTAGTTCATGACTGATTTTGTTATGAACAGTTTCCCCTGTTAAAGGAGTTTCTAAAGCCTCAGCATAGACCAAGACTTGAGTCAGCAATCAAAGTCATGCCAAGGATCACGAAAGACATGTTAACTGCACACAGCAGACTCTTAACAGACTCTTTCCTAGACCAAGTTCTGCACCATCCAACCAAACTCAAGTCCACATGGACCAACTAGATGTCACAAGCATCCATCCACCTAACGTCTGTTCCCACATAGTTCAGATCTCTTGAGGACACCACAGTATGAAGTGTCAACATTCACTTACCATGCAAGTGCCAACAAGTGTCCACCACATGCTCTCGTTCGCAGGCCAATCAAGTAATGACCCGAGGTGAAGGAAAAGACTAGCATTTCATGCTGCACGGCGTCTTTGAGCGTTTCATTTCAAATTCAGCACGAACCTAATGACATGTTACGGTTATTAATAGCCCCGCCAGGACTCTGGACACAGGTTACTCTCGACAGGTTATGGTACTTTATTTTGTGTGCGCTCTGGCCTTGTACGCATTTAAATGCTCTCATTAACTCCAGCTGGACACTTAGCCAACAAGACTCACTCACACACACAACCAGAACCAGTTCCCGAGGAGCTTAAGACTTCACCCGACTCTCCTGGCTGTGTTCAATGTTCCCGTGTGTGTGTGTAGTCTTTGAGCTGTTTTTGTTTCAGTTCTCTTTCAAAGTTTTATGAGATACCAAGGGCCAACAGCAGCACCAGCACCAGGAGCAGCAGGGAGGAACATACTTCCAACTGTTGACCATCACCATGATCGGCCACAGAGCTGGAGTGAAATTTATGTCCATTCGATTTGGTTCTTCTGGGATTCCATTTTGCATAATGTGCATCTGCTGCTGGTGCTGTTTGTGCTGTTTGTTTCCCGAGTCCCCCCCTGTGACCCTCTCATCCTTTGGTCTCAGTTAGGAGGCAGTTCATTACATGTGGTGCACCTGAAAGGCGGTGTGCGGGGTGCGGGGGGGGACTTGCTTACGCTGGTTTTGGCGCGCAGCATACTGTCATGCAATTCGGAGGGAACATAGGACTCAAATGAAGGGAGAATCTTAAGTTCGCACTGTGCTAACTGCGAAATTGCGTGCGAGTGGTATTCTCTTCTGTGAGGATTCTGCACGACGACAGAAATCAGTTCTGGTGAATAATGACTGGAGGGTGTGGTAGACTTTTTTTCAGTTTAGAAAGGAACGACAGATGTATGACTTCACGCACATCTGAACCGATTTAAGGATGGTTAATAATATGAATCCATGAACCGGGACACCTACCGAACGAACGGGATCAGAAAATGATTAATCCTAGGAGTTTACACTTGACTCCGTCTTCACCAAATGAATACCAGAAGTTTTCCAGAATTCAAATCACTGTAGGTACGAAACTCTTTTTTGGAAATGGATGAAGATTTATGTTATGGCTCACTCCTGTTAAAAGATCATCAGTTTTCATCTTCAGTTTTCATGGGAGTAACAGCTTTGGATGGCTTTAGACCCACGCATTCATCTGTAAAGGTAAGATGAGGGTGGTAAAAAATGTGGACCTCCATGTTTCACAGATTTAAGTCGTAATTATTGTTCTACATACGAGTACATACTTCTCTTGTTCAGCCTCAAAATCTGCTAAAATTCTCGTGAATATGATAATTTACCACCCGTTAATCAACTCTTGTTTTCTTAAGGCAGGTTTTACGCTCTCACGAAGGTGTGTGGGAGGTTGGCTTCAAGTAGAAAAAGTCTGTACGCTTTTCTATGAGCCTTGTTACAACATAACAAGTCTTAGGCCTGGCTTGCAGTATCACGAAGCTAACATGGTCTCCAACTCAAAACCACTCGAGATAACTTATGTGTATCCACTGCATGCATTTGTCTGGTTTAGTCTTAGAGCAACATTTTACACTTTGGCTTCTTTGAATCAAGCGCAGCTTCAAGCTCAACATTTTTTCAGAATTTGATGAGTCATCTGATGTGACCTAACAAGCTTTGCCTAGCCTCACTCTTAGCCACTGGATATTCCAGTAAGTTGCAAGTGGTGATCATTTTATGTCGTCACAACCGTTTCTGAGGATTTATGACTTTCCTCATTTAATCATTCCTTGAGTCTGTGTTCTCCTTTCACATCTTGACAAATAAATAGGATCAATAGTTCAAGTCCAAGGTTCCTAGAGCAATGATATAAAAGAACAAGCAGTAGGAAGTTAGACGTCCCACTTTGATGCCAGACATGATTCAGATATCACCCAAGCTTGTTGAGTAGAATTAGAAATTCATATCGCATGGACTCCCTGAGTGCCGTCTGTGAGAAAGCTTTTCTATTCCATACTGCGACACTTGCCGTCCACAATCCGTACGTCTATATGAAAGCCTACCATAAACCCACAGAGGATATACCAGCTGGCTGAAATTTTTCCCATGCTGCAGCCTCTCTGGCAAATGCATACACCTCGGGTAAATGATCCTAACGATACTTGTTCGACATGCAATCCTCGAGCGGATATCCGGTAAAATACCGGCGCTCACCAGACATGTCACGGAGAACAGGTTCCTTCGCCAAGAAAAGTCGCATTCTGTCAGCTGTCCGCGGTTCTAATCCATACCACAAGCAGCTAGACAAAAGCCAATCGATGTCTACATTTCCGATAAGACCGTCAAAAGCAATTGGCCGCGAGAATAAATTTCGCAGTCGCAGCAGTTCCCAACCATTTTGGCCACAGCACAATTCCGCACACACAATCCATTCACAAGCGGCCCACTTTGTGGGCTCTTTTATGGTCCACCGGCAAGAGTGATTGTGCCGCACTATCCTCCGCGCATAAGTCCACCACGCTGTGCAATGTTGTCCGGTGCACCGAGCACCGAGCACCGACATGTCTGAGGAACGCCGCTTTGTTTGCATAAGTCCGTGCTCCAATTGTACCCTTGAACTGGACTAATTCCTTTGGGGGAACAATCGTCAACCGTCACCATGACCATACTTAGCGCACACTGATTGGGCCCGGCTAAAGAAGCTCCGATTAAATATTCCGATCGTCAGATATCCACGGAATTAAAGGTCATTAAATCTGATTCCTGACTTTCTCACGCCGCACCATGCTGCCACCGCCACCGCCACCGCCGCCAGTGGGACGGTTTGAGGGCAGCCACTTCCCTAATGATGATCGTGCTCATCTGCAGGGATACCCGCGTATGTCCCCCGTTGAGGTGAGCCCTGCCCTTTCATATCATTCACCTTGTGTTACGAATCAAATCAGTTAAGATGACTGATGGACGTTGGCGATGAGCGAGTGGGTCCGAGGGAGGAGGGCGAGATTCATTCATGCAGGTGGATAATTATTCCGATTCTGGGTACAGCACGCCACAACTAACCGAAAACCGTCTTGTCGTTCGTGTCGCCGGTGTCTTGTCTGGACAAGGTTTGACGGTGTTCCCGAAAAACAGAACAAAAGTGGAAAGAGAACCTCAGAAAAACCGGACTCTATGCGAAATAACCGCCGGAGCATGTTACAGAGGTAGAATATCGAAGTGGACAGGTGAGTTATTCGATACCCACATGGAGCACCAAACACGTTCGGTCCACCGTGCGCCCCTCGTGCGCTGGTCTCGTTGCGTCGTCGCTCCGGCCACCATCACAGCTCGGCAATCACTCTTAGGTTCCAAATGAAATTGATCGCGACAATATTGCATACACGTTGTGAATTTATAATATCCTTAAGGACCGTACGCCAATGAGGCCAATCGACTGCGGTCGTTGAGGTTCGTTTTAAGGGAAGCCTGCTCCAGTGGACAAGACCGTCGCCGCTGCCGCTGCCGCCGCACCGCCACCGTGGTCCAGAGAGAGAGTGAGAGAGAGACGTCGGGAGTGCGTAGCCGCTCGTGTGTAGCGAAAGAGATTCAATGAACGACTCGTGTGATTTATGAATGCAAGTGCAAATGGAATCCTTTGGCAAGTTAATGGCTTCACGGGGACAACAACAACTAGGAGGTGGTAATCAATATCAATACATGGCGCGTACGCGAGGTGTGCATGCGGCGGGGAATAAATCCGATCCAACATGAATCAAAAAATATGAAAATAATTGCACGCGGATGGTATTTCTGGAATTTCTTTGATTTACTTTAAAGCTGAACGGGCCGGACGGTGTCTCTGGAGGATGTGCAAAGGCCGAGGCTGCGACTGCGGCTGCTGTTGGGTCTTAATTGAAACCGAATCGGATGGAACTGGGGGTATTCGCGCGGCTGTGGCGTGCAAATTGGCCGGCAGAGTGCCGGTATTGAATTATGAATTATGGACAAATGTGGAATTAGAAACCTGTTCGACATGATATTGGCTACTTACATGGTTTTGCTCACTTATGGCGCGGTCCTGTGCAGTTGTGCGTGTCATCGTGTGCGATTAGTTGTGATGCTTGTTCTCTGAAAATTGCTTTTGGTGTTAATTGTCCGCGCATTCCAAGTTGAGATGGGATGATAAGAGGCTCCAGCGAGTGACTTGTCTTAAAGAAATACTCGTATCCAGTTTCTGAGTAAACTTTGCGTCACTGCGGTGATGAAAAGGTTCCCACAAAGATGGGGAATGCTAGGCAACACTTAATTTTTGCTTGGATCTACAAGGTCAGTGGAGACAGGGTTTGAAGTCGCAACGCCCTACGGTCACAATGTCATGTGCTTAGCAAACTTGAAGGGAGTGAAAATGGCAAACATTTTCATTTCGGGGCACTGTCATGTGATGTCTTGACATTTGACAGTATATTCACGACTCTTTTGTGCTTTCATACTACATTATGCACTTGTGGAGGTCTATTTTTTTAAATTGTCACCATTTTTTCGAGAACTGAACTACTAGCAGGGCAGTTTGCTCGGATGCCAGTTCGGAAGGCGTCAGGGAAGAATTTGCTTACGCTGAAAGGATAACTTTGTTACGGGGCGAAACCTCTCTGTAGCTAGCACGCGGTTCCCACACCTCAACATCCATAAAGGGACCTGGCGGTCCCCTGATCATTCAACCGTCAACCAGATTGATCACGTTGCGATCGACGTCAGACACTCCTCCAGTATTCTTGATGTCCGAACGTTCCGAGGCGCCAACATCGACTCGGACCATTTCCTTGTTGTAGCCAAGGTAAGGACACGGATATCGAGAGTACAACGGAGTCAAGGAAGACAACCACGGTTTGACGTCGAAAAGCTACAATCGCAACAGACTGCCAGGAACTTTGCCGATCGAGTCTCCCTGAAACTCTCCGAAAGTTCGACGCCGCCTGCACTAACAATAGACGAAGAATGGAAACGTTGACAAAGAGCCATCAGAGAAGCCGCTACTGATGTGTTGAGTTTTAAAACACCACTTAGGAAAAACCCCTGGCTTGACAACGAGTGCAGGCAGGCACATGCAGCAAAGCAAGAAGCCTACCGGGCAACGCTGCATCGAACTACGAGAGATGTTCGTGAGCTCTACGAACAGAGAAAAAGGGAAGAAAAAGAGAAGAGAAAAAAAAGAGCACGAGAAGCGCGCAATCGAGGAGATGGAGAGGTATTATGGCAGGAATGATGTCCGAAACGGGTATAAAGTTCGGACAGAAGCCTGCCGGGACGAGAATGGTCAACTAGTAGTAGATTCGCAGTCGATACTGAGAATTTGAAAAAATCATTTCTGCAGACTGTTAAACGGCGATGAGGACACAAATACCCCTGTCAGGCAGAATGCTCCACTCAACACAACGGACAATAATAGAAGAGAATACGACCTAGACCTAGACCGACCTAGACGAAGTCAAGATAGCGATATCGAGACTGAAGTCGAATAAAGCTGCTGGTGCAGATAGTCTGCTCGCCGAAATGTTTAAGGCAGCTGGAGGTGATCTGGTAGGGCGCATGCACCAGCTCATCTGTAAGATATGGTCGGAGGAAAGCATGCCCGATGAGTGGAATCTCAGTATCGTTTGCCCGATCCACAAGAAAGGAGACCCCTTTGAATGCGCCAACTATCGAGGTATAAGTCTCCTTAACATCGCCTACAAAATCTTCTCTGCCGTTTTGTGTGAACGCCTGAAACCATTTGTGAACAAACTGATAGGTCCGTATCAGTGTGGTTTCAGGCCAGGGAAGTCCACCATAGATCAAATCTTCACACTGCGGCAGATCCTGGAGAAGACACGACAAATGCAGATCGACACACACCACCTATTTGTCGATTTCAAGGCCGCATTTGACAGCGTGTATAGAGACGAACTATACAGCGCCATGTCTAGTTTTGACATTCCTGCCAAACTTGTCAGACTGAGCAGGATGACGATGGAGAACTCTCGCTGCTCCATCAAGGTCGGTAACGAACTCACCGAGACCTTCAATGTCAAAAAAGGTTTTAGTCAAGGCAACGCGCTGTCATGTGATTTCTTTAACATCGTTCTTGAGAAGATCGTGCAAAACTCACTGGTCAACACAAGAGGCACGATCTTCCAAAAGTCCGTTCAACTGCTAGCTTACGCGGATGACATTGACGGGATTGGGCGAACACAGCGAGCCGTCAATGAATTGAAACGGAAGCGGCTAAAATGAATCTGCCGGTAAACGAGGGCAAAACCAAGTACATTCTGTCATCGAGAAAGGACGCACAACATCGACGACTTGGTCAGAACGTCAGCGTAGGCAGCTATAACTTTGAGGTAGATAAGGACTCCGTCTACCTCGGCTCCACGGTGAACAGTACAAACAACATCAGTACCGACATCAAACGCAGAATAACTCTTGCCAACCGCTGTTTTTTGGGCTCAAAAGGCAATTGAGTAGTAGAGCCCTCTCTCGGAAGACCAAGCTGACTCAATACAAGACCTTGATCATCCCAGTTCTGCTTTTCGGCGCAGAGGCATGGACAATATCCCAAGCGGATGAACAGTCTCTTGGCCTTTTCGAGAGAAAAGTTCTGCGCGCGATATTTGGTCCTGTTTGCGTTGATGGCATTTGGAGGAGAAGGTTCAACCACGAACTGTATGGGCTGTACAGCGATATGAGTCTGGCCAGGCGTCTACGGATCGAACGCCTAAGATGGCTAGGCCATGTAGAGCGTATGGACAACTTAGCTCCGGCTCGAAGAGTCTTCGACTCTGAGCATGTGGGACAACGCAACAGAGGACGTCCACGAACAAGGTGGCTCACACAAGTCGAGGGGGACCTCGACCGGCTTGGTGTGCGAAATTGGAGACAGCTGGCGAAAGATCGTGCTGGCAGGAGAGGCATATTGAGTTACAGTCCGAGGTGGACCTGGGCCTAGCTTCTCAGCAACCACTCGTGTTGTCCGTGCTATTGTTCTTTCACGAGTGGAGGGGACCTATAGTTTAATGCCGACTCAGAACGGCGAGATCGAGATGCTTTTTCTAGACAGTTATACTGTCTGAGCATTGTCAGTGAATCGAAAGAGGTGAAACCGTGAAAAAAATGTTTGGTGTTTTTTCTGGAAACGAACCAACAACATCGAGCGTAGAAGTTAACGCACCTACCCACTACACCAAAGCGCCCACAACCAAATAATATACCGTCTTATTCGAAAAATAGTGCGTTTTTGCGTTGCGTAGGTAGTCCTTCGACCAAATTTTCACACTGAGACAAATGCTGGAAAAGACCAACGAGTTTCAAGTCGAGACTCATCACCTATTTATCGACTTCAAGGCCGCATACGACAGCATCCATCGTCTTGAGCTCTACAAGTCGATGGCCGAATTCGGGATCCCGGGGAAACTGTGTCGTGCCACGCTGGAAAACACGCGGTGCAAAGTGTAATTTGGGAGCAGTTCCTCCGAACTATTCCAAACATGCACCGGATTTCGGCAAGGAAATGCGCTGTCGTGTGACTTCTTCAACCTTGCACTAGAACAGATAGTGCGCAAAGCAGGCGTCAACACAGAAGGCACTATCTTCAACAAATCCGTACAGTTGCTGGGCTTACGCAGACGACATTGACATCATAGGTCGCTCCCAGCAAGCCGTTATAGAGGCTTTCACGGCCATTGAAGAAGAGGCGAAGTGAGTTGGTCTTGAAGTAAATGAGGACAAGACCAAGTATTTGCTGTCACCAAACATAGAATTATCGGTCCACCGCCTAGGACAAAACGTCACTGTTGGCAGCAATAACTTCGAGGTGGTTAAGGAGTTTACCTACCTCGGAGTAAATATCAACCTCTCGAATGACACCCTAATGGAGATTCAACGAAGACTTACCCTAGGAAACCGCTGCTACTTCGGTTTGGCGAAACAAATGGATTCAAAGCTCCTAACTCGAAAGACAAAATCCATGCTCTACAAAACGCTAATCCTGCCAGTTCTACTGTATGGAGCCGAGTGTTGGACGATAAGCAGGAAAGCAGAGCATATTTTGGGTACTTTTGAGAGAACAATTTTTCGTCGAATTTTCGGTCCTGTATGCGAGGAGGGCGAATGGAGGGGAAGATACAACCGTGAACTCTACGAGCTGTACAAAGATGTGGATGTAGTCCAAAAAGCCAAAAAAAAATACGACTACACTGGTTCGACCACATCGAGCGAATGGACAACAATGCTCCAGCAAAGAGGATCTTCGAATCCCAGCCCACAGGTTCGGTAAAGAAAAGGAAGACCGAACCTCCGTTTCAAGGACCAAGCTATCGCGGATGCCAGAGCGCTGAGTCTGGATAATTGGAAGCAGCGTGCCCAGAACCGCAGGGCATGGAAGGCTGCCGTATCTCAAGCAGAGACCCTTCACGGGTCGGGAGCCCGCTAAGTAGGTAGTCCTTCAACCACACTTTGAAATTATCAACTGTTTTCCTTTTTAAATTTATTTCAATGAAATGTCAAAACACAAAAAGCCTTAATTTAAATGGGAAGTGTCAAAAACGCACGCAAATGTCACATGCTGAAAGATTTGCGTGAGAGAGTGTGTTATTGCATGAGATTACTCATTTTTTAACAAACATAAGATCGCTGGATCAACGCTGTATTTTGGGCTGCAACATTGTACGAAGTAGAACGTCACTCGACGGTAGTACCAACGCAGTATTGTGTTTCAAGCATTCAAATTGAATGAAGGCCTTGTAGTGCCTGTGATCGGATGTGAGAGAGATTCGCTAGAATACCAAAATAAGTGCAATACAGCATCGGCCTAACCCTGGAACGTTAAGGCTCCCGTTCCATAGATTTCTTTGCGTGCGTTGAGTTCTCACAAAAACGCATTCTTCGGTGGAAAACATCCTTTCTTATGAGAGGTAATCCATGTGATGTGTTCCACGATTGTAATCTGTCCTTTTTGGCGTTTTGCGTTAATTAACAACTGTTTGACTTTTATCAAATTTTCGTTGTTCTTCATTTCATGTCATGAATGCGTATAGCAAACGCGACGCATGCTTTGTTCACAACTTTTCGTGCCAGAAACAACATTTTTGTGGGATTTAAACACAACCCCACAAGGAAATCGACGGTGGTGAGAGTTTGAACACCGACCAAATGAAACGAAATCGACCAGTTTCAGCCCACAATTGGAATGCTTTCCGCGGGAGATCATGCAAGAGGCTCTTTGGTTAACGCTCATGTTCGGCTTGCACTCTCATAGCACAGAAGTTTATTCATTCAAATCAATAATTGATCCCTGCGACCTACAAATCGGCAGCTGTAACGACTCCATTAGCATCCGTAAGCCAAGGTCCTGCCCAAGAAAAAGAAACCAACTCTGGTATATATGATGCTCTCTAAAAGTGCACCTTGAGGCTCATTAAGACTCGTTTAAATCCGTTCAATCACGCCACCATTTGTCCATCCCCATTCAAATCGATTCGCCACAATGTTGACCACAGATTACCCTCAAACGACCTCAGCCCATCTCAGGTGCGACTTCACACGTCCTTCCTGAAACGACCGCCAACCTGAAGAATGCACTCCGCATCCGCGGTGCGCAGGCGGCTGCCCTCCCGCACCGCGTTCGGTAATAAAACACCGAAAGCACATCCCGAATCTCAATCTCCGCCGTGGCACTCGGAATTATGAATTAGGCCATAAAAACATTCGCGCGCAATAAAATCCCGCCGTCTTCGATCCGCTCGTTTGTTGCTGTCAATGGTGGCGGACACGGCTCTAAGGCCCGCATCGGATCGTAGGGTGCTCCTCAATGAAGGTCTTAATTTCCATGCGGGGAAATAAAAAATTAATTGAAAATGTTTGATTGAGCCACAGTTGGGCAGCAGAAGGGCGAGTGCGAGAGTGAGGACCTTCAAACAGGGCCTCGACCTAATGAAGACATTAAATTGGACATAAAAACTTTTGCAGCAAAGGTGCCGATTGCAGCGCAGGGGATTATTAATCGCTGAATCGGCCCTAGCGATCCTGATGAACCACAGTAAAGCTCCATGCGGATGTGCCGGACGTGCGGATGGGAAAGCGTGAATTGCGGGTTACTACAATTTAACCGGGAATTAAAGTCAAACATAAAGTTGGCCATTTAACGAGCCATCTCGGCCTGTTAGTGACTTCTGACGGGTGGTGTTTTGCCACCACCGACCTGAATGCATTTGATGGCAGAGGAAATTGAGCTGGACTGGGGTTCGTTTTTTGATTTAAGGGCCAATGGGTGATTGGTTTTCCTGATATCGACGCCACCACCTGCTGTTACGTATTTGAATGAAAAAAAATGCGACCTCAACAAAGTTGCAGCGGATTTAGCACTTCGGGGGCTGTTTGAGAAAGGGAGCGATGAACCCTAGAAGCATTGGAGTGGGGTTCTTCGGGTATTCGTGTAGGAAATGCGCCAACAACAAGGCTCAAGAAGTCATGTGCGTGTGCTTGGTACAATGAAAAGGCTTCAGCTTCTCTGTAGGAAAGAAGAGACTTTGTAACGCGATGCATCGTAAAGCGCGGCTCTAGAATCCCTGAACCGTTTGAAACCTGGTCCGGATTTCGCCAAAGATGCGTTACCTTGTGATTTCTTCAATCTGGTGCTAGAAAAGAGAGTGCGGCGGGCGGGTGAAGACACGGAAGGCACTATCTTCTGCAAATCGGCAGCAGTTGCTGTGTTTCAATGGCTCGCTGAGAACACGTGACAATGTCGATGGCAGCAAGCCATTGTAGAGGCATTTACGGCGATTAAAGCACAAGCTGTGTCAAGGAGGAAACAAAATATATGCTGTCGAGCAAAATTCAATCCGTCGCCCATCATCTAGGACAAAACGTCACAATCGACAAATAAAACCCGATACTCCTCCTGCGCTCCTAGTTTTACATTGCAGCGCCTGTCCATATGCCTCGTCTGTTACACGTTTTTCCTGTTCGCACTCGCCATCGTACCACAAGTTTCTTGTCGGGGGTGGCAGATAGCCCAGGGTGGTTTCGGCTACTTCTTGGATGACTGAGCGGCAATGCAACCACATGTTGTTGGCGTTTGTATTCAACGCAGGCATACCGGAGAGTCTCTCCCCTAGTAGAGAGACAATTTTGCAGACAATTTTTTCTGTTTTTATCTCACTCTTCCACCCGAATAGAAGAGAGGGAGTGCAAAAAATTGCGAATAACCTAGTATCTTAAGAATTGCGCATGTAAAACCCACTTTAGGTTGTGGTTGTTGAGCAAAATGCTCTCCGTAGGCTCTGGCAATCTCCGATATGCTCAAGCGTCCAATGTCAAAACTTCTTTCTGTTGGCTAGTGCAGCTGTCTGACATTTGACAGTCGAGTTCTGAACCGTGATGCTACTAAGAAGTGATCAGAGTCGGCATTCCCCCTGAATGTTTTCACATCCAAGATGCTTGATGAGTGCCTTCCGTCAATGAGCAGATGGTCGATTTGTTCGGCGGTCCGGAGTTCGGCAGGTTGCTGTGTGGATCCTTTTGCGAGGGAATTTTTTGCTACTGATCACCATATTACAGGGTGTCCCAAAGTCCGTCAGTCGGAAGCCGTTGTCTGTTGACGTGTCGTGGAGGCCCTGCTTTCCGGTCACTCCGCCGATTATGTTTTCTTTACCGACTTTGCTATTAGAGTCTCCCAATACGATTTTGACGTCGTACTCCGAACAGGCTTCGTAGGCACCGTGCGACAGGTCTTAGAAGTCCTCTTTGATGGGATCTTCAGCCTCGTTGGTAGGAGTGTGTGCACATATACAAGATCCAATCAAAGAGGACTTCTAAGACCTGTTGGACGCACCGTTTACGAAGCCTGTTCGGAATTCGAAGTCAAAATCGTATTGGGAGACTGATATTGTAGAATCTGCCTTGGATGTGAATCACAGCCAGGCGATCACTTATCGACTTAAAGTCGATG
The DNA here is from genome assembly GCA_930367185.1 of Myathropa florea. NCBI lineage: Eukaryota > Metazoa > Arthropoda > Insecta > Diptera > Syrphidae > Myathropa > Myathropa florea. The sequence continues at coordinate 131,123,470 of OV884002.1, read as the reverse complement.
ACCCTCGGCCTTAGCCTTTTTCCCACAACGATTCCGCATTCCAACATGTGCAGCCTTTTGTGACAGCTGTAATATATGTCTCTTTTCTTCATTATTACTTGTCCTATCCAGTGTACTTCTTGGATCGCAGTGCTTGAGGATATTTTCCCATTGATGAGCAGCCCCTGGAGTGTAGAGTGCTCTAACATTCCAGGAGCACACTCTCAAATCATAGTCCTTTTTCATTCCGTATCGTCGTTGGTTCGTTCGTCCATTCATCCGAGCCAACTTGTTCCTTCATAAAAATGTCTTTTTTATTTGGACGGGTTGTTAGCCCTCCACACAACCGTCAGTTCGTACGGGGTAGTTTTCCGTTCCCTTTCTTATGACGGTCGCAGCATACATTAGATCACAGGTGACGTCGCGAGGAGACTGTGTGTCAACTTGACCTGAGCATTTACAGGGATCGTTGCTGGCATCCAGCCAGTTTAAGTACGATCAACAACTTTACCCTCAATGCCCCCCAATTCGTTTTATAGTACGTTTACACCACACACAAATTTAACATTTCGGTTAGTTTCTGCATTTCAGCCCAAATACATTGCATTTCGCCATACATTTCCTGCATTCTGTAATATTGCAATATATTTAATATGTCCGAATTAGCACTTAAATTCATCATTAAATTAAAATAACACGCTAAATGGTTCAACAACTTCTGATTTCTAATCAGGAAAAAAATCCAATTATAAATTCTGACACTAGCTGTCATTTGAAATGCTGAAGTTGCAGTGGGAACGCAAAATTGAATTTCGAATTTTTTTCCTGAAATGTTGAATTTGGGTGCGGTGTAAACGTACTATTAGAATCCACTTAAACCGTTCTGAGTACTTCATCATTGGAACAAAATTTCCATTAATAACTGATTGAGTCCACTACTACATGGTAAATGTCACCAAGTGTGCCTAAATCATCACAGACAAAAACCAGTTTTCTCATAACTTTGAATGCAACAAATTTCCCACTTTTAGTCAAAATTCCATGCTAGTCTTTGTTGTTAATTGTAAAAAGGACGTAAAAGCCAAGAAACAGTTTTTAAATCCAAGCAATAATTGTGTAAAATCAACTTATGACAAGATTAATTCCGTGATTCGCAAATTTACAAATAATCATCACAACGAAAGCACCCAAAAGTATGCTAAGAACAAGGTTTTATTGGATTTGCTTCGCATTATTTAAAGTGTCATTCACATGCACCGCACTCTGGGAAAATCTCAGATTTTGACAAATATTTCATATGTGACGCAGGCATATGCTTAACAAAATGTTTAGAATTGTTCGCCTTTGCACACCAAACACTCACATTTGAATTTTTCGCGGGTGGCACATCAGCGAATTATTTTTTCGCAAATGTGTCGACTGCTTTATGGATGGCGATCTCAGCTTGACAAGTCGCAAATAGAATTTTTGAATCGAAGAAAAAAATGATTCATTTTGATATTTATACAATTTGCTTAAGTTTTTCTTAGGTAAAAAACACTCCATAATTGAAACAGGTGGAGAAGTTTAAGTATCTCGGGGTCTTTTTCGCGAGTGATGGGAGGAATAATGCTGAGCTTTCCTATAGGATTGGTCAAGCTGGGTCAATTTTGAAGCAGCTTGGTCGCAGTATTTTTTCCAACTCTCACCTATGGTCAAGAAATTTGTGTAATGACCGAAAGAATAAGAAATCAAGCTGCCGAGATGAGATTTCTTCCTGCTCTTGTGGGAATAACTCGCCGGGATAGGGTGGGAAATACGGCAGTCCGCGAGGAACTCAACTTTGGGCAGTTGCTTCTTCGTACAGAAAGGGCTGTACTTCGATGGTTTGGTCACGTGGCACGAATGTCTCCATCATCACGGCTTCCGAGGCGTGCCTTGAATGCGATTCCATCAGGTAGGCGACCGCTTGGCAGACACAGGACGAGATGGTTGGATCAGGCACAAAAACTCGCCTGGTTGCGCTTGGGCATAGCTCCTGATGAGATACATGGCGGAGGATCGAGTGGCCTGGAAATCTGTCGTACATGCATTGCCCCCGCGAAATTATGATGATGATGATGATGGTAATAATTAAAGCTGCACCTTTTGGCATTCCAAAAAATTCAACTTTTTGTTAATATTTGCCGAAAAGTGAATATTTTTGGAAAGATCGCAGATTGCGCTTCATGTGAATGGCACTTAAGGATGTATGAATCGTCGTTTTGGAGAAAGAAATTCAATATTTCGAATTCCCGTAGTCGAAAAAATGAACAAATGAAAATGAATGAATCTTCTGTCTCCCGATGAATCTGAAAATATCTCTAAAGGAAGACAAAACCATAGAGTAAAATGGAATTTATTTCAAATAATTATTCCGTAGAGCATCCTAAAATTTGAACTTCGATTTTAAGAAATCATCTCCTTCCAATTTGTAGTTCCTTGGATAAAAAAACACGCTGTTCATTTAATAAATTTCCTATAAATCACGATTCCCACAAAGACCATCCCTGTACAAATTCTCTGGGAATAACCCAAAACAATCCCAACTGGTAAAAAACCCACAACGAAAATCCCTTCTTCACTAACGTCAAATGTCAAAAGAAAATTCCCAAAACATGCGCATTTCCCAATTCATTTGGTGCAGTAGGTACAAGTCGAACGTAATATATTCGTTTTCCAGACAATTCCGGCAGAGCAGGTGACAAAAGAAAATCACAAGTAGCAAATCACTTCAGTCCAATCAATCAGTGCTAAATAATTTGAATTCTGCATCAGAAATATAAGTGAAGTTTTTTTTATTTAATTTTCCCATCAAAATGGATATCTTGCGTAAAATGTTCAAAATGACCGAAGATAACAATGCCGATAGCAAGTGAGTATATGCTCGTCAACGACGAGAAGCATCATTATCGATCGATACGGCTTTTATTTGAGACATAATACGAATCGCCTTTTGGTTTCTTTCTTATCATTTCATTTGCAGTCCGGTGGAAAAAGATGAATTCCGCAAGCCTAGTTGGTTTGACGAGTCCGATACGGATGATGAGTTGTTTGGTGATAATCGGAAGTTCGCATTCCAGATCTTCACCAATCCAATGGAGCTGCAAAAGCATTTCGAACAGCAAATGCGACAGATAATGGAAGCTGTTAGCGAATACGAAGGTATGTAATTGTATATCATTTTTCGTCTTGTCGGATGGGGTGTGCGTACGTGAGGCGGGTGGGAGGTTTTCATTGTACTGCGTGTGGGGTGGTTCTTGCAGGATGCTGACTGATGGAATGTTAATCAATTTGCTAATCAGTAGGTACATACGGTATTATGACAAGAATAGCAAAGAAGTATGAGGGACGAAAAAGATGAAATGTTTCTCTGAACATTTTTGGCAAGACCCGATGAGGGAAAAGTTTTGGATTACATAAACTATTTTGATCGGTCAAACTGCGCTGTTAAATTTTATTTGCACCTTTGAACAGATGTTATTTTGGACACGCTTGCGTAGAACACAACGAATTTTCTGAAAGCCTGGCTAGTTCCGGATGACTTGCGGCGCATAAGAAAGTGCATCTTTGATTCTTTCGATTTTCCCAAAATAATTGCCGATGGATACAGTGAATGAGTAGGTATATTGATGTACGTGGTATATCTCATGCATAACACTTCACTTTGACCTCTAGATACGGTATATACTTGTGCATGGGAATTGAAGGTTGATGATGTGAGGAGTGCTTAATGAACCGTGTGAAGTGACACTCTGTATTTCCTTGAAATTTAAATCACATAGCAGACTCCTAATCAAGGAATTCAAATCCAAATCTTCGTCGCCTGGGTTAAATTCTGTGTTTGCACAAACATATCAATTAATCTTGTTTTAGAACGTTGGTGAAATTTTGTAGGTTATGTTGAATGCAGCGTTGTGAAATGCATGTTTTTGCCGCTGCATCACAAGTGCTGCAACTAGAATGTTCAAACTCTTGGTAGATCTACTGAGGTAACGCATTTGTTGCTGTTGATATGTAAAGCTTGCATCAGATGCGTGGGCTGTGTGGAGTTCCTTACCTCTCATAAGTTCCCATAGAAGTGCTTGTTGATTCTGCATCAACAAGTGACACTCACATCACATTTCATTCAAAAACAGCTATAGAAGAATGAATTTAATACTTATCAGGTCAACCACCTCTGGGTGATGCCAACAAGCCTGAGAAAACGTCTCCTTTCATGGCTGACAGTCGCAGGCACGCTGCTTCCAAGTTGTCTGGCGTCCGCTATCACTTAGTCTTTAAAACCAACAATAAGAAAATCATACGCATCTTAACAGGGGTCACTGGCCACTGCACGATAGGTGCAAGAACGACGGCTCACTTGAAAGCAGGTTCTTTCGAGAGCTCAGCGATGTGGCGAAGGTACAGATCCATGACCAAAGGAAATTTCTAATTAGAACGGGGTGGTTTTGGTAATTGCATACTGACCCTGCGTTAATTCTCGGTAAGCATGCAATCTTTACAGGGCATACACAATGGACCTTCACGGCCTCTGGATGTAATTACTGGCAACAGCATTAAGCCCTCCTAACCTAACCTAACCTAACCTAGTCTTTAAAACAAAGATTTGAGCCTTCTTCATGAGCCTCGTATTCAAAATCTTTTAGTTGGAGCAATGGTGTTCATTCGCTCTATGTGGCAATGCCAGTTTGGTCGACTGATCTTTGCCTTCCGAAATTTGTCCACATCCTTGTACAGCTCGCAGAGTTCGCAGTGTGTCTTCTACACTCGCCTTTCTCGCAGACAGAACCAAATACGCGACGTGGAATTTTTCTTTCGAAGCCACTAAGAATCAGGTCTGCAGTCCTACTTGTCCAACTTTCGACTCCATACAGCAAGACTGACAGGATAAGGGTTTAGTAGAGCATGATTTGCCCCTTCGAGTCAGAAGTTTTGACACAAGTTGTTTTGACTAACCAATGTATCAGCGCAAAGGCTGTTCTATGTCAGATTTCGGCCAAGATGTCGCTTGTGGAGCTCACATTTGTCACGAAGCAGTCCGGGATGGACTTGCGCCTAGCTTGTGCGTGCTATTCTCTCACGAGTGGGAAGGACCTACAGTTTAACGCCGACTCCGAACGGCAAATTTAAGGTGATTTTTTCGGAATAAACTCTACCTCAAAATTATACCTGTGAACTGTGATATCTCATCTCATTTTCAGTGACCCGCATGTTTCACTAAAGCGGTCGCAGGGGCAATGCATGCACGAGAGATCTGCAGGCCGCTCGATCCTCCGCCATCGACTCTAACTCATCAGGAGCTATGCCCAAGTGATGTTTTGTCTTAAATGATGGGAGACATCGATTTTTCAACGACACCGTCTTCTTATTTAGTCTAAGATCAACTTCTTTCACCTTTTCTTCATTCGGCGTAAATGGCTTTACGACGGCTCGCTAGAAATGCACGACGATTTCGATGTCATCAGCGTTACCCAGCAGCTGGACAGATTTGCAGAACAAAGAGCCTTCCATGTTTACACCTTCCCGCCGCATAATTTTCTCAGGTTGAAGAAATCCGATAGATGTTTTCAACAGTTTAGAATTGACGCGTGAATACTTTTAATTTGAATGTGTACTTGCAGCTTCAGTTTCTTCAATTTAATGTTTTGTTGCCTTTTTTGAAGTGCTTTGTGACCTCGTACCCATCAGGTTCACTCTTTTAAAGTTCTTCCAAAAAAGCGTAAGGAAAATAATCAGGTAGTCTTAAAAAGCTTATCCCACAGCACTCTGCTACTATTTCTTCCACTTTGATTGCGTCCACTTTGATCGAGTTGGACCCGCAAGAACAACCATAACCATAACCAACCATTTTCGATTCTGAACCAGAGGGACAATGAAACAGGACGTTCGCGTCTATAGTGACGTCCCAAGTGTAAAGCACTTGGACCAACTTGGAGTGTGGCGACAGGTGGCAAAAGATCGTACTAGCTGCAGCCCACAGCGGACTATAGCATCTTCTGTAACCATAAGAAGAAAAAACTGTCTCTAGAGCCGCACTTCAAATTGATTGCGGAACATGTGTCTTGTTCTGCAGTGCGCCACGTAGATAATAATAATAATGGCGGCGCTACAGTCCGAGGTGGACCTGGGCCTAGCTTCTCAGCAACCACTCGTGTTGTGCGTGCTATTGTTCTCTCACGAGTGGAGGGGACATACAGTTTAATGCCGACTCCGAACAGCGAGATTAAGAAGCTTTTTCTAGACAGTTATACTCTTTGAGCATTGTCAGTGACTCGAAAGAGGTGGAGCCGTAAACAAATTATAGGCGATTTTTCGGGAATCGAACCGACAACATCGAGCGTAGGGGTCGACGCACCTACCCAGCGATTGGCAAAAGATATGCCCAATAAACAGCACTTCTAACAGCTGTCCAGCCCCACCCTTCCTTCAATCATTCTTTCATGAAGAAAGAAATATCATCCGATGACTTCTCCTTCTGATAGCGATACAGTCCAGTGTGGACCTGAGCCTCAACCAACAGACGTCTTCAGCTGACACGATCTTTAGCCAACAGCCTTAAATTACCCACGCCAAGTTGGTTGAGGTCCTTCTCCGCTTGTGCACTATCAGTTTCGTGGGCGTTCTTCATTGCGTTGTCGTGGAGTCGAAGACTCTTCGAACTGGAGCAGTGTTGTCCATGCGCTCTACATGGCCTACCCATCTTAGGTGTGGAATCCGTAGAGCCTGGATCGACCCTTGTCACTGAACACCTTATACGGTTCGTGGTTGAATCTTCTTCAGATGCCATCAACGCTTATCTCTCAAGAAGACTTCTTCATCAGTTCTTGGGATTGTCCATGTCTCTACGCCACAGAAAAGAATAGGGATGATGAAGGCGTTATATAAAATCAGCTTGGTCCTTCGGATGAAGTGTCTATTACTCAATTGCCTCTTGAGCCCAAAAAAACAGCGATTGGCAAAAGTTATTCGGCGTTTAATCTTGGCATTGATGATATTCCTACTGTTTACTTGGGAGTCGACGAAGACAAAGTCCTTCTCTGCCTCAAAAGCATATCTGTCAATGGTGATGTTGTGCCCCAGTTGTCGGTGTTGTGTGTTCTTCCTTGAAGGCAGCACATACAGTGGACTTTCCCTAAGTCGAACTCTCCCTAAGTCAAATTTCAGTCTAACTCGAAGTTCTTCGCAATATTTTTTCGGCATTCCCCTTAATTTTCTTACAAAAAACTATCCTCTAAGTCGAACTCCCTCTAACTCGAACTAATTTTGATATCCCGTGATGATTCGGCTTAAGGGGAGTCCACTGCACTTAATTTTTCCCTTATATACCGCTTAACCCATTTTGGCAGCCCCCAATTGACCGTCAGCAAACGCTTCACCCGGCGACAGTCCACTAAGCATTCCCGTCTCCTGCGTCGTCTAGTAGTTCTTGAAAACTCAAATTTTCATAATTTCACAAAACATTCTGTTCCCTTTTTTGTAGAAAATGCTCCAAAATTTGAGAAGGATATTAAAGAAGAGTATTTAAAACCGGGCTTCGAGGGGAACTTCCTTAAAGAGTTCCAAAAGCAAAAGGAAATGTTTGACACTGATCTCGACGGAGAGTAAGTGAACATCTAGATGTCTGATGGCAATTTTCATTTAATTTAAATGCGATCTGACGTTTTTCAGAATCTACGTTGACCAACTGCACTCTTTGATGCAGCGAGTCTCCCCTGAAATCAAAGACATTCTTCCGAGCAACGATAAGAGTGCAAAGATGCTGCAACCAAAGAAGAAACTCTCCGATGAAGAGACTATAATGGGCCGAATCCATGGCACATTGATTGACGAGGAAGCCACGGTTCGTCTACCGGACAGGAGGAAGCCGGACATGATGACGCCACATATGCGTACACCATTTGGAGGCGTCTTCGAGGGGACATACCAGGTAAGCGGAAAGAGCAATGGAATAAGCTGAAGGAAAAGAACAATTGTTTTGTGTCTTCTTGTAGGGTCCGAAAATGTTTCGTCAAAGTGTTGTAACAAAGACCGTTCGCAAACCGGACGGATCCGTTGAGACCACAAAAATCACCCAGGACTCGAATGGTAACGTAAAGACCACAACAACTCGAACCGTGAATGGCAAGTCCGAGACAGTTACCTCGTTCAATAATAAGCACACAGGCCCAGCCACCGTGCCATCGGTTCGCAATGAAACCGAAGGTAATTCGAACTTCTCGGACCGTAATATCTATGTGTCCGGACAAGGTTATGCTCTTCCAAAGAACCTCTGGTGACCAGTAGTCCCCAGCACCAAGAACCATAACAAAACATCAACTTTAACCCTTAGTGCATCCATAACAATTGGAAACTGCAGCAAACTTATCCCCCACTTCAAAATTGTTTTTCAAATATATTACCTGTTAGTTTGTAGAGTCATTAGTGTTTGGTGTTCTAGATGAAACTCATAGTCTCAGGCGTGTATGCAGCAGCAGCCTCAGCTGCTTCTTAGTTGTTCTTGTTTGTGTGACGTGTCGGGCATGCGTTGAGCAAACATTCAATCACAAATCGAAAAACAAGAATATTATCTTTGTTTCAAAGCAAAAACAAATCAATTAACTCAAATCATTACTTGGAGTGTCAAGCCGACTCGCCCTGCAAGGGAGAATGAATGCCCAGCTTTCGGGAGACGTTTCACACACCACCAACCGTGTGCGGACGGCCTCGGAGCTGAGCGTGTGCAGGCTTCTTCGAGTGGTGCGCTGATAATTAGACAAACAGATGCGTATTAGTTTTGATTTATTCTAACATCTGATCTAATGATGTCGACATACGACGATCCTATCAAGAAGAGAGCTACAGCGAGAGGATGTGCGACAACCCTAGAAGACGAACAAGACGAAGAACGACTCCTAAATCACCTTATTTTTGTTACGTTCTGAATTCTCGTACTATCTGGCAAGTTTCCTCAACCCTCAAAAAGAAACAATTTCACGGCATATGGTACTTGTGACGAATCATTTATGAAATAAGACGACGGGCGAAGAATGAAGAGTTTCATGGCTTCAACTTAGAAAAAGACATACTATACACATATTTCGCATACTCTTTGTTTTGTGTTTCGTTCATTTCTTCCTTAGTTTCGACTGAATATGATAAATTTTGCAGTAGGTTTACGTATATCAATTTAAATGCAAATTTAAATCCGAAATGTATGGTCTCAAGTTAAGATAGAATCAAATAAATACAAATCAATTTATTGTAGTGCTTCAGTAGATGCTTCCAGAAGCAGTCTTTTAATGTATCTTATCGTAAATATACTATATCGATGTAATTCAATAAAATCCGTATGTATGTGTGCAGATGATTGCATTTTTACTTTAAACCGAAAGGATTTCGTCACTTTCTGACGGATGAAGAAGTGTCTGGTGGTGAATGAAAGACCGGAATTGCAAGGAGTCTTCTTTTCTTTTGCACGGCCTTATACATAACCGGACGCAAAACACTAAGACACCATTTCTTCAGGTCACTTAATGATGTGGCTGTAAGGAAACCACACCTACTCGCATATGATGTTTACGTGATGAGCATTTTGTTGACGTTTATGAACTCGCCCACATTCTGTCTTAATAAGAGCGCTGATGGCATATATGTTTGCCCCGAGATGTGAGAACACAGAGGACCAAGATTGGTCTAAGCGAGGCTCAGGTACCACCCCTAACCTAACCTAACCTAAAGCACCTTTCTGGATATTGGGGAAGCATTTAACAATGTTTTAAAGCTAAGCTGGATAAGGAGTGCATCTTTGCTAGAGTGATCGGTAAACACAGTCTGCAAGAAGCCACGTCCGAAAACGGACTCAGGCTGATGGGTTTTGTCACGGGGCGTGTAAATTGCACGCGGTTCACATCAACATCCATAAAGGGTCCCTTGTCCAACCGTCAACCAGATTGATCACGTTGCGATCGACGTCAGACACTCCTCCAGTATTCTTGATGACCGAACGTTCCAATGCCATGGAAGGACATGGATATTGAGAGAACAATGGAGTCGAGGAAGAGAACCCCGGTTAGACGTCGGAGTCGAGGAAGAGAACCACGGTAAGACGTCGAAAAGCTAGTCGGAGTCGAGGAAGAGAACCCCGGTTAGACGCCGAAAAGATAGTAGGAGTCGAGGAAGAGAACCACGGTTAGACATCGCAATAGACCGCTAGCAGCTTTGCCAACCGAGTCTCCTTGAAACTCTCCGAAAGTTCGGCGCCACCTGCACAAAAAATACAAAAAGCCATTAAAGAAGCCTCTACTGATGTGCTTGGTTTTAAAACACCACTTAGCAAAACCCCAGGGTTTACACGACAAATGCAGGCAGGCACTTGCAGCCAAGCAGGCCGCATACAAGGCAATGCTGCATCGAACAACGAGAGCTGTTCGTGAGCTCTACGAACAGAGGAGAGAACCTGGCTTCTCATGAGAAAAAAGCAAGAGCATGAGAAACCAGCGATGAAGGAGATAGAGAGGTGTTACGGCAGGAATGATGTCCAAAAGTGTTTCCAGAGGGAGAAACTACAATCGAATGAATATAAAGTTCGGACAGAAGTCTGCCGGGACAACTAGTAGTAGAGTCGCACTCGATACTGAGAATTTAGAAAAATCATTTAAACGGCGATGAGGACACAAATACCGCCGTCAGGCAGAGTGTTTCACTCAACACAACGAACGATTATAGAAAAGAATACCGTCCCCCGATCTAGACGAAGTCAAGATAGCGATATCGAGACAGAAGTCTAACAAAGCTGTTGGTGGAGATCAGAAATCATATAGTAACTATTTGATTTCTCGTGGAGATAGTGTGCTTGCTAAAAATGTTATAAGCAGCTGGAGATAATCTGGTTGGACGCATGCATCAGCTCATCTGTAAGATTTGGTTGAAAGGAAAGCATGCCCGATGAGTAGAATCTCAGTATCGTTTGCCCGATCCACAAGAAAGGAGAACGCTTTGACTGCGCCAACTATCGAGGGACAAGTCTCCTGAACATCGCGTACAAAATCTTTTCTGCCGTTCTGTGTAAACGCCGAAAAGGGTCTGGCGGTAAACGAGGGCAAAACCAAGTATATGCTGTTATAGAGAAAGGACGCACAACATCGACGATTTGGCCAGAACATCACAATGGGCAGCTATGTAAAACACCGCGGTAGTGAAGGACTTCGTCTACCTCGGCTCCATAATAAACAGTACAAACAATATTATTACAGCAGTTAAACGCATAATAACTTTTGCCAACCGCTGTTTTTTCAGGCTCAAAAGGCAATTGAGAGCCCTCTTTCGGAAGATCAAATTGACTCGGTATAAGACCTTGATCATCTCTATCCTGCTTTACGGTGCAGAGGCATTGACAATATTACTCGTTTAAATTAAACGACAATATTTTGTTTGTTTCTTAAAGTTATATTGTGCGTAGTTTTATACACTTCTTCAGTGACGTCCTTCTAATTAATAACACAAAATACAATTGCCAAATAAAGTAGTTTAGACCTCATAGAACATACCCTAGAGAATCGTCAATTTAGAAAATTACAGTTACATTCAAGATATTCAAATATAAAAATGTTATTACAAAATATAAATTTTATTGCACAGTTTGATAGGTCTGAATTCACTTTTCAGTCGTAACGAACTGAACGTGGTCATTTGCATTTTGACGTGTGCTGTCAACTTTCCTACCAAATTCTCCGTGTCATTGAAAACAAAACCTTTTTTCTACGAAGTATTTACTAAAATCAAAATAAACTAAATTTGGTAAGTAGATTGCGAATTTTGACTAGCCAATATTTTCAAATAAGAGTACTAAGTGATCGCATATTGGATAATTGGCTAGGCATACTCGCTGTAGCGTAAAAATCAAGTAATAAATTCAAAACATTGTAGCATCTTGCTAATTGCATCCATTTGCTGTTTTTTGTTTCAAGTCTTTCGAATATGGTTGTTCCAAAAATATCCGCCAAAGATGAACTGATAAGCCTTATTGCCGAGCGAGATAAATTAGAAAAGTCAATCTCGGATTATGGAGCAATTTTGGCTGCAAATGATAATGTTGGAATGAGGGGACCATTGGTGGACAGTGAAGGTTTCCCCCGCAACGACATTGATATATATCAAGTTCGGCAAGCAAGACAACAAATCAATTGCTTGCAAAACGATCATCGGAGTTTAATGAAACAAATTGAAGAACTTCTCATTCAAGTTCATCAAGAAGCCAAAGAAGCTGAAGACCCTGGAACTTCAAGCAAAGTTGAAGCCAATAATGTCACGTCGACAACAGAAGAGGCCACAACGTTTGCGCCTATCGTAAGTGTGAACTTGGTCAGTCCAGGTTCTCCAGCTGAAACTGCTGGCTTGAAAGTGGGTGATTATATTGTACAATTTGGTTCGATTAATTCAAAAAATTTCGAAAATAATCTCAACCAAATCGGTGCGTTAGTAAGAAACATGGAAAACAAACGAATCCCACTGAAAATCAAGAGAAACTCTAATGTTTTGGATCTATCATTGATCCCTATGAAATGGACAGGTCGAGGACTGTTGGGATGCAACATTGTATTACCCGAGACGATAGAACGCTAGATGATAGTGAGCAATCAATTGAATAGTTTGCGAAACACCGGTGTTTGGGTGGTCAATTTTATGATAAATAATTTGTGATACATGATTTTGACCGGAAAATATAAACTTGTATTTATGTAAGAAAGGAAATAGTCTTGGCTGTTTTATTCGATATGGTGGAATGTGGTTTTTGGAATATGAATTGCGATCGGTTTGGGAAGTTTAAAATCTTAAGTTCCAAACAATTGAGTTGAATTTTCTAACTACTTGAACTAGAAATCAGTTAAAGTTTTTAGTTGATTTCTAACTTGAACACAATGGAAAATTTCCTGTCAAAAGTGAAATGGTTTGGAAAAGGAACGATAATATTTTCTGTCATGATTCCTGCTTCAGCTGTTTTTATTTACGAAAATTACTTAAAATTGAATACATTTTTCTAGATCTATATTGAAAATCATTATATCGCTTGTTTACTTTGGTGTAAGGACCAGCAAATATGCTATATTCCGTCTCTGATACTCCTGCCTTCTCCCATTCATGCAATTATGCATTATTGAGCGTCATCGAAATGCAAATGACACTACAAGTGTTTTGTTTATCAAAAAATGAATCTCGTCCCGTACTGTACACCAATAATTTTTGATGGACAGTATTCATTCGCTGTTGATTTCATTCTTATCGCAGAAACCGACGCTTCTGGTAGTGTTTAGCTTTTTTTTTCCTTTGCACACAGGTTGTGGTATTTTACATAGAATTGAATATTCCTTTAACCGCTTTTATTTAACAAGGGAAACCAAGGTAAACATAATCTCTCTCTTTTGCAAACAATCACGACGTATTTATTCTCACAAATCATAACTTTTAGTTGCGTAGAACGACGGATATAGTCGCACATTCAGGATGGATGGACAAAAAGGAGCAGGAAGGGCACGTGGTCAAGGAAGAGCATCCAGACCATTTCAATCTGGTAATGCAGGCGGTGGTGGAAGACGACCTCAAAACGCTAGGACACCGGTAAGCATTTGCAACAAAAATCAACTCTATTTGTAAACATTTATCCAACCAGTTTGGCTGGCAGTCCAGGGAATTGAACTATTAGGAACCAAGAGGGTACAGTTATGTGTTCAGAGTATGCTATTTCATATAAAAAAGCACATAGCACAAAAGCACTTTGTGTACATATAAGTGTATGTATGTATGAAGCTCTTATTAGCGGACTCAATATTCCCGCTGTTTTGATCCGCCGCACTGGTTCATCTACGGGCTTTTTTGGGTAACATCTTACGATGTGTACGTTTTTCGCTTATGTACTTGTGTTGATGCACCTATACATCAAGGAGTTTTTCAGAATAAGGTCACCCCGTATTTTTCGTTGCTACAGGTAGTGGGAATACTTTTTCCAAATATATAAGGGGATCAGAGATTGAATACTTGTTGAATTTGAATACTGCGGTGATCTAATCCTTATCTTGAATATCTAGGAATCAGGCGATCTTTATGCGTCGGGATTAGTATCTAGAGGAGTGGCGCATATAAGTAAGGTTTTCGATATCTTATTTATATCGTTTTATCGAATACACGTACGCATGTGTGAGGAGACAGATGTTTTTTTGCGTCTCGAAGTATGTTGCATGAGGACCCTCAATTTTTTCTGTCTCTGATTCGGGAATAACTACCACAAACTGATTGGTATGTTCAGTGGATGTGAGTGATGTTTGTTTAAATTTAACGAATTGCATTGTCCACAAATATGCATGAACGCACTTGTAGATATGTTGCTCTTGGTTTATTTTCCCGATTTTAGAAACCAAACTTTTCAACGAACTGTACTCTATTTACTATCATATTCTGTACATTCGTCTTAAAGGCAATTTTTTAATTTGGTCGTCATATTACTTAAAATTCCTTCCAAGGTTCATCATGAACAATAACCAGAGACCGAAGATGATATTCTTATAAAAACTCTCGTCGATAATTCTGCGTCTGCAGCATATTTTGATGAATCTGATAAACCCAAACCCTTTCCATGCATACATCCATTCATGCCGAGTACATATGTGTTTACATTATCATTCTTTCATATTTTTTGAGCAACCAACTTCCCTCTGCTCGAATATCTGACTGCAACGAAATCTGAGAGTATGCTTAAGTGGCCTCTGCCCGTTCATAGTTTTTGTTTTGTTTCTTTTTTTTTTGTTATGATTTTTCGGTTTAATTTGAGATATGTACGGAGAACAGATAAGATTCGTGGTCCAACAATTGCTACCTCTAATGGGTGTACAGGGAACACAATAAGTCTTTGTACGATTCATTCCTTAGGACATAAGGACAGTTTGCTTTAATTACTTTGTTTTTGTCCGTAGTTTGTCCTTGCAGGCAGTTTTTGACGAACTGTGCGAAAAGGAATAGTAATTTTCGCTCACACAATGAGTATTGTTTGAAAGCGTTGTGCAAAATGTCAAACATTGTTCGCACACTTTCCTGTTGCGGGGTTAAGTTACTTTGAATGTAGGCTAATGCAGCCATCCCTCATTTCTCGTTGATTTGCGATACCTGTTTTAGGTTAGGTGCAGGTGACTGACTGCTGATCAGCATTCTCACTTAAGCCCTATCCTTCCTGCCCTCAAAAACTGCTATCAGGCGTCTAAATTGACTGCTGTTGATGCTGTGAAGCTTATTCAAGTCATCGAAGAATTAAGCTCCCTGATGAGCTTTCCTGCGAATGGAGAGCGCACCGCACGTGCAGAGGAGATGTGTTGGAATCTCCTCGTCTCCCACATCCCTTCAGCTTCTGCGGAAGTCGCTTTTTTTTTTATATATAAATTGCGCACGCAAAAGGGTGTGTGTTCTGGATCAGAACGGCATTGGAAGATGAAGAAAGGAGAGAGGAGGCACCTGTGCACTTTGGTCTTAAATGGCTGTGAATTGTAGTGAGAGTTTCAATCTAGAGGATTGTGTGCCAATGACACAGTGTAAAATGACAGCAACGAGGTTAGGTTAGATGTATGTTGGATCTATTGAGAGAGATTATTTCTTTAGATCTTTTGCGATCTTGCTTGGACCAGATCATTCTGGAGGTGTGGCACGTAGTGCCTGTGGCCCCCCTGTTATTTGTTTCATGAGTTCCATCTGCTAACAGCAACAATTTTCAAGTCGTAAGGGGCATACACATGTAGCAAGTTCATTTGCTTTACAGTTGCCCGGAATGTCTGGCCTGGCGAATATTGAACTGTTCGGCCATATTGTCTAAAGATGAGCGACAGTTTATTACTAATTTAGAGTTTAACGAGATCTGGTAGGTAGGTAGGTAAAAGTGGTGGTGGACATACAGATCCTGTTTATCGCACCCAATTAGCGCCATGAAAGCGCCGTTTTGATACCACATCCTATGGGATACCTAATTTGTGAGAAGGGGTTGAAAAGGAGTGTATTCACTCAGATTTTCCTAATTTTTTTTTTAAAAAACCACTGGAATTTATGAAGGCTAGCAGACTGAATGTTTGCATCCGAGAGGTTATTAGGGGTGTTAAAGAAGGCTTTGCCCAGAGTGCGCTGTCTGAATCTAGCTAGAGCCGGACATTTGCAAATGTTAATTAACGAGACCTGGCTGTCCGTAAAAATTGAAATATTACGCGTGGATATTACATTGCATTTGAGCCAGGACAGAGCTTCACTGATTGCCATTATCTTCGCCTGAAACACACTGCAATGATCGGTTAAGCGAAAGGAGAGACTGATATTTAGTTCGTTGGTTGCCACTTCCAGCTTCATCCAAGGGTTTAGACCCAACCGTAAAGAGATGCAGAGATCCTACGAAGGGGATAGGACCAATCGCTGTCCGCAAGAAAGGTTTCAAAGTTCCTATCAGAGAAATATTGGTGTGTGAGGTGATTTAATTTTCTAATTGGATAGTTGAGTGTCCATATGGAGAGGTCTACTGGAAAGAGTTCTGCCTATATAGCCTGGGACACCCATTAAACCATTTGATGGTTCCTATGAAACGCTTAAGTTGACTGATGCCGACGTTGTTCAGTACACCCAACCCGTCAACGGTTGTGTAGATTAGATCCCATGAGCTGACAGATGAAGTTCTCAAAAGCAAAATGTGTCTTAAGGTTATCTACAAATACTCTGCGGTTTGTAACGAATGCTGGCTGATAACAAACTATAAATTATAAGCGACAAAGTGCTTACTTTGAGCAAGGCCGTTACGCAATTATGTTCGTTCTCTTCTGAAATTGGTCGGAAGTTTGTTACAAGCAGCTGACTTTCTAGAAAGGCTTCTATTTGTTTGCTTAGTATTTTTTTCGCACACTCACACTTTTCCACTTTCCAAGCCATGATGACAACCGAGCTAACGACGAAATTTACGTTGCGATTCATAACTGAGCCGGAATTTCGGAAATTTTTGTTAATCCCTTTCGACCACTCCGCAAACATGAAACGATGCATGATGAAATGGCAAACCTCACTGAATATTTTGACAGCTGGATATCATTGGTAACTTTGACAGCTGCTAAAACATAAAACATAACAACTGAAAAAACTATCATTGCAATCTGGTCACACTTTACTTTTCCAATTCTAAGCATTTTTCGTTGATCAGTTTTTGTTGCGACAGTAGAAGAATCGATGTAGAAGTGACTCTTAAGTGTTTCCTATCTTTCTCTTGCGGAACGAACATTTTCAGACCTCAAATGCGTCCAATCAAATCATAAATAGTCAATTAATTTTAGGCAATTTTTTAAACAGCAGTCTCCTTTTTTTCTAAACCAAGGGTCAACAACAGCAACAACAGGGGGGATCCGGCCGGAACGGACAAGGCGGAGGACGAGGTGGTGGACCACCACCGTCAGCATGGGGTGGCAGAGGTGGCCCAGCGGGTGGCAGAGGTGGCCCAGCGGGTGGCGCAGGCGGATCCGGGCAACCATCTGCATGGGGTGGAAATCAGCAAGGTACACAACCAGCACCACCACCGCAACAATCGGCATGGGGCGGTCAAGCCAGACAACCAGCGCCAGCTAGTCAAGCGGCAGGCGGAGCAGCGGCTGCCGGGCCATCCTGCAGCACTGCCGTACCTCAGCAGCGTCATCAAGCGCCATTAACTCAGGGCAGAGCCACTTCTCATCGGGTCACTGATCCCGCAGAACCCGTAAAAGGTACCAAACCAGATCAAATTGTGTAACATACAAAAATACAAAAACGGTAAATTTTGCAGTTGCCAAAGAGGATGCTCGTGGATCTACGCGTGGTAGACGTGTCATTGCAGAGTTTATATCTACTCGCCCAAAGGAATGTACCACGAAGAATGGTAAAAGCGGAACCAATTGCATTGTGAAAGCGAACTACTTTCGGGTGATTAAGAAGCCGAGATGGTCGATATTCCAGTATCGAATTGACTTCTCCCCCGACGTGGACTTGATTCATATTCGCAGAAAATACCTCTACGAACATCAGCATCTTTTCGTTGGCTTCTTATTCGACGGCACAATACTATTCACAACCACGCATTTGGACACACCCGCAATGGAAGTCTACTGCAAGGATGAAAACGAAGAGACAGTCCAGATACGCATACGAAAGGTCGGTGAAATTCGCGTCACCGACATACAGTTGCTGCAGGTGTTGAACTTGATTTTGCGTCGCTCGCTGAGGGGTCTTAAGTTGCGTTTAGTTTCGCGAAATTACTACGATCCACAGTCTCTGGTAAGTGAAACTAGCCTATAAATGAAGGGAAAGTGTAGGAATTTTGTGTCTTTTGCTCAGATCACAGTGAAGGAGCACGGGTTAGAGATTTGGCCTGGTTACACAACCTCAATTCGTCAACACGAACAAGATATACTCCTGTGTGCAGAGGTTTCGCATAAAATAATGCGGACAGATACGCTGTTCACAATTTTAGTTGAGTGCTCACGCAACAATCGCGACTATCAGGATGCGTTCAAGAAGGCTGTTGTGGGTAAGTTACTTGAAGCAAAATCAACTCTTCGGGCGTTGAGTATATGTTCACTCTCTTGTAGGAATGGTGGTGCTCACTGGGTACAACAACAAGACCTACCGTGTCGATGACGTGGACTTTAACCTTTCTCCACTGTCAACATTCAAGACAAAAGATGCAGAGATAACCTACATGGAGTATTATAAGAAGGTACCCTGAAAGAATGCTGAATGTGTTCTAAAACTAAATTAACTTTCTTTCGCAGCGTTATATGCTCACGATTCGTGATACTCGTCAACCGCTTCTGCTGTCACGTCCTACCGAGAGGAATATCCGCGGGGGACAGAGCGAATTCATTTTTCTCATTCCAGAGCTTGCCCGAGCAACGGGTTTGACCGATGACATGAAAGCCAACGGAAGGTATGTTCGCCTTTGTTCCTCCATTCCCTTTATTTGTCCTCTGCATTTGTGACTTATTTTGCAGATTGATGAGAAGTGTAGCAGATCACACTCGTTTAGCTCCAGGACCACGCATAGAGCGCTTGAAGATGTTCAACAAACGTCTGGAGAACGCACCTGAGAGTCAGGAGGTGCTTAAGTCATGGAATTTACAACTTGATCCGAGTCTCGTAGAGATACCGGGTCGTATTCTCAGGCCGGAAACTATTGTTTTCGCTCAAAATCGAAAGTGAGTATGAGGAATGAGGTTATGTCGCGGATAAATGAAAAGTGCTTTGTTTCAGATACCAATGCGATTCAAATGCCGATTGGAATCGGGAGTTCCGTAATGGAGCAATGTTCGTTCAACGAGATGTTGCTCGGTGGTACGTGATTCTGCCGAAAAGAGTTGAGCGGGAGTCTAAAGATTTCGTTAGGATGCTCCGTACAGCAGCGGGAGGGATGAAAATGAATTTCGCTGAACCAAGATAGTAAGTGTGGGGTGCGAAAGTCAAACCTTTATGATATTTCATGGTTGCTTTTCAGCTTGGAAATGCCAGACGATAGGAATACATCGTATTCGGCCGCCATTGAACAGGCTTGCACAAACGATCCCCAAATGCTCATGGTCGTTGTACCGAATGACAACGCAGAAAGGTAAGGACGATGGATTATAGGCAGACCACAGTGGACTTGAACCTCTTTTGTCTTGTCTTTTGACAACAGGTACAGTTGCATTAAGAAGAAATGCATCGTTGACAGAGCCGTGCCATCGCAGGTTGCCTGTATGCGCACATTCTGCCCGAGGAGTGGAAAAACTGGTGGTCTCATGTCAATCGCAACGAAAGTGGTTATACAGATCAACGCAAAACTACTTGGCGCCCCCTGGATGGTTGAGCTGCCACTGCGCGGACTTATGACAGTGGGTTTTGATGTATGCCACAGTGCACGGGACAGTCTTAAGTCGTATGGTGCACTGGTAGCAACTATGGACATGAAAGCATCAACTAAATACTTCAGTGCAGTCACCGAGCACATGAAGGGACAAGAGTTGTCCACTGACATAGTTCTAAACATGAACAAAGCCCTGAAGACCTACAGGGATACACACGGCGCCTTGCCGGAGCGTATTTTATTCTACCGCGACGGAGTCGGTGATGGACAACTGCAACAGGTGTTCGAAACAGAAATTGCAAATCTCAAACAGAAGTTAGATCAAATCTATAAATCTGCTGGTATTGAGATCGGATGTCGTATGGCGTTCATTGTTGTGTCAAAACGTATAAACACCCGATTCTTTTTGAATGATAAAAATCCACCACCAGGTTTGGTTGTGGACGACGTTGTTACGCTTCCGGAAAGATATGATTTCTTCTTGGTGTCACAGAGTGTACGTCAGGGAACCGTCTCACCGACAAGCTACAATGTCATCCATGACTCAATGGGTTTCGATGCGGATAAACTACAAATTTTAACATACAAAATGACACACATGTACTACAATTGGTCGGGAACTTGTCGAGTACCAGCTGTGTGCCAGTATGCCCACAAATTGGCATTCTTGACGGCACAGTACTTGCATCGAGCACCAGCCAATGTTCTTGAAACGCAACTTTACTTCTTATAAGTATTTAATAAGCACTATTCTTATTCCTTCGTTTTTTTTTCTTCAAGTTTTTGAAGTAGTTTTTGAATTAATTTTTATAATTTTATCTCTGGACTTTTGAGATTATTATTATTTTTTTTTTTACTTTTCTTTTTTGATTGTTACGAGTTGGTGATCCATCATGATACATTCGTTTGTAGCTTTTTACGGAATGTTTTAGTTGACGTAAGAGTGACGGTGAGGACGAAGAGATTGTTCACATGTGTGTTTACGAGCATTTTAAGCTTTTTGCTTTCTGAAGTTGTTAACTTGTATTCGATGACTTTTCTGCATTCAAGTTTTTATTCATCAGTTATTGAAAATCAAGTGAATTTTTGAACTCGAAAGTGTAACTTCTAATAACTTCTTACATAAATAATTGAATGAAATTAAAATATTTGAAGAAAAACTTTTAAGACGTGCGTCAAAACTTAGATCGCACCAATAGTTGCAAGATTTAGCTCAGTTATACATAAAGTCTGCTTGCTGTTGAAATGAATGCGACGGAGAAGAGCGATAGAATGACAATGTGCCACCAACAGCCTTCCAAATCGTATGTCGTCGACTTTGTAAGGACATTCCAAAGTTTTTGACTTATGTGTGCATACACGGTAAGGAGAGTTCTTTCTCGATGCAAATACTGCCGATAGTAAAAGCTTGTGTTGATTTAAAGAGAATTGTTCTTCCTCAGTCCAAATTCTGTCGCATGACATAAGCTTTTTGTTGATTTCCTTGGTGCGCAACTCCAAAAATATAAACCAAACGGACAGAGAGAGTGAAGGACGTATGATTTTGCAAACGATTGGAAGGGCGAGATTTGCACGAGCATGGCAGATACTTCAACTATCAGCCATTCTCTTTTGCGGTTGCCTCCATTTTTCTATTTCAATCTCACTCTTCCACACGATAAAAAGAGCAAATGCAAAAAATCCTAGCAAGCCGAATTGCTAGTGTAAATCCCACCAAAGGGATGCATTTTCGGCGATCCAACGCATCTCGTTCCCACCTTTTGGGAAATCATACGGTGCGCCTCCATTTCTGCCTTCCGCTCATTTAATCACCGTGTCCAACGCATCTCCTCCAACCTTTTGGAAAATCATACGGCGCGCCTCCATTTCTGCCTTCCGCTCATGTAATCATCCTGTCCTTCCAATCTTTTGGAAAATCATAACGGTGCCACCTCCATTTCTGCCTTTTTCCGCTCATGTAATCACCGAGTCCTCATATCAAAAATCAAAACGAAAAAAAGTACAAACAAGCACTAACCACCGAAGCGTCATAACTGCAGGATTGACATACAAAGAAGAATTTTCTCAAACCATCAGTACAACTAACAAATCTGCCAGAAAATAAGAATACGAAAGAAAAGACGGTTTCATACCGATCGTACCTACAGTCGCATTATAGTCGATTGCAAATCTTTGGGATCTGTACGCAGTTCAGTACATATCCACATCCTACGAATATTTTCGCATTTAATTTTGTAATTTTTTTTTTAGAAAGCGCTTAGCGCACATTTATTTACTTTGCATTGTTTTTGTTTATCTACGCACTGGATTGTTGCGGTTGTAAGAGATACTTATAAATATAAGAAAAGAGACGTATTCATAGTTTTTGAGACAAAAAATTGTTATGCAGAATTTGGTAAATCGTTTCCTAAGACACACAGGGTATTGCTTTACTTTAGTTTTCTCATCAGCTACCAAAAGAAGAATGGATTTATACTTATTTTGCTTCACCTATGTTATGTTTAAGCATTTCTCATACAAAGGTTTTGAAAACTAAATTGATATTTTTTATACTTGAGGAAATGTATTTTATATACATGTTATGGATGTAGACATAAAATTATTTCTTGTAAAAATTTGTTTTGTTTTATTGCTCATTTTCTTCTAATTGTTTAGTTGGCATGGGAGAATGTGGAGATGGCAGAAGTGAGATGCTCGATTCAACTTATCCATTGGCTAAAAGGAACAGCGTTTGGTAAGGGATGTTCCTCGTTTAATCTCTGTTCTGATGATTGTTCTATTCAGCTTGGAATCGATGTTAATAAAGTCCTTCACCACGTTTAAGTTGTATCTGGCGATTGTTCTGGCCAAGTCGTCGTTGGTAATAACAATGCTGATACAGTCCGACGCCAGAGCAGTCAGCCTTGGCAATAAAAACTTCAAGGTGGTTGAGGACATCGTCTACCTCGGATCTACAGTAAATAGGGACATCGGTACCGATCAAACGTAGAATTACTATTCTCAATCGCTGTTTCTTTAGGGTTAACACGTTGAGTGCCACCATACAATCCGAAAAACTGTCCCCACAGGCCACAGGTTTTTTTTATTGACACTTCGATTTAAGGTATTGCTATCGGAAAATGATTTTAGATAAATTTATTTGCGTGTTTATACTTGCATTTTACCGTTGTTTTATTGTGGTGACATATTGGTCTCACGACGACCAGCAGGTGTGCAGTAAATCCCGAGAAGCCGCATGATGCCAATGTGTCACCGCAAATTCCAACGAGAGAAAACGGAGTGTTTTCAGTAAAGGGGCCTTATTTTGTATTGCTATAGTATCGGAAATCTATTCGAAAATCGGAAATTGGTATTTTGTACCTCTATAGCAAATACACACAATCCGCATTCGAAAACAAAAAGTTATGCCAACTCGTTTACGGAAATTTGGTATTTTGTATACCGAAAGCGGATGTCAAAACCGTCCTCACTTACGGATTTTCATTCGATAACTATTTTGCTATCGGATTGTGTGTGCTAAAGTTGTTTTGATTGATTTATTTAATTTTTTCAAACAGAATAGAAACATATTAAGACATTAATAATAAATGTGAGCAGTTATTGTCCAAATTTGGATGTCTTGCCAAAGGATTTCTTCAATCTGCAGATGCAAGCCAGAAATCCAATCAACTTTGGCATCGGCCCAGGTGCGGAATATAAACGGCGGAGGAGGTTCAAGTAAATACGCGCAACTAATGCAACTGGAAGAAAAGTGATATTAGAGTTATTACATCTCACTTTTGCAATAAGTGGCACTCGAAATGAACCATCGTTTTGATTATCACCCGCCCAACCACATAAATCCTTGAAATATACTGGCGAATCGAAAATTTCAACTTAGCAATGTGAGACAATGAAGAATCATCCTGCTCTGAACCATCTTCAAACGAAAAACAACAACAAAACGATATGTTACACTGTGAAAGAATAAAATTGAATTCAATTTATTTGCAACTGGCTTCTATTTGAATGATTATTTTCTGATTTGACAGTTTCATTTTCGGAAATTATTGATAAAAATTTGGCAGCATTCAAACCCAATCCGAAAGTGATACAAAATACGAATTGATTTGAGTATCGGATTTGATTTCCGAATCCGAATCCGAATCCGAAAGTGATACAAAATAAGGCCCAAGGACTCAGTTTGTGTATTTGCTGTTGTGTCAAACAGTCACCCATATTGCGGTTGTCGATTGTCGATTGTCGATCAAATCGACAATCGCTGAGTTCGTCGATTGATTTCATTTTTAGTATTGTGTAACTCAATCGACAAACCTCATGCAAACCTATTGTGAATAACCTCATGCATATTGTCACGTTTGACAGATGCAAACTAAAATCCCTTGAACTTTGTTTACATGAGCCAGAGAATGCAACACAACCATCTCACTCTTTCCTTTGGCTTTTTTCTTGTCACTCTCTCATTCAATGTGCATGTAAACAGGGGCTTAACGGGGCTCATATGTACAAATAATTTTTGCAATCAGCATTTTCATGCATACATTTTGCAAGGATTTTCATGTGTTTTTCATTTGTAATTCTCTTCAGTTTTTATTTTTGTAGTTTTCTGACGCGTCCCAACAGTCGACCAAGAAATTCTTCACGACGAAATTCGCTCGGCAAATCGACAAGAGTCGATCAAAATTGACAATCTTAATACCAAACCTAATCGACTATCGACAATTGTCGATCGACAACCGCAATAGGGGCCAGTGAGAGGTAATCTTAGCGGTCGTATTTTGCAAATTTGGGAAAATGTCTTACGAAAAA
Organism: Myathropa florea; assembly: GCA_930367185.1. Taxonomy (NCBI): domain Eukaryota; kingdom Metazoa; phylum Arthropoda; class Insecta; order Diptera; family Syrphidae; genus Myathropa; species Myathropa florea. Next base: position 131,098,812 of record OV884002.1, on the reverse strand, counting down.
AGAGAAAGACGCTTGAATGCAATGATCCAAGAATTGATGTCGGGTGAAGAAACTGGAGGAGCAGATGCTTTTGAAGGAGATGTCTCATCAGACATACTTACCGGATTTCCAAAGTTGCAATTCGGATTCCAAATCAGATTATGAACCTCCAGCGAGAAAAGTTAGAGAACAACTATCTGATTCAGTGGCTTCAACTTCTCAAGCAGCCGTACCAGCAGAGCAGCTTCAAGAACCAGTATCACCGGATTCTGAAAACCCGATGCAACTTCTCAATAACGTAGATGCAATAATAGACCAAGTAATCGGAAACGTAGTCTACAGTGATATTGAGGATGATGAAAAAAATGATACGCGCAAGTATAGCAAGTTCGAAGCTCCGTATGACACATTAATCTCACAACCGAAAACCAAGCAAACTCTAACAGTGTCTTGGGTGTATAGTTTAGAATGGCATTAGATTCAATACATATTGTGAGTCTAATACAATTCTGCATACACAAATCTGTGCGAACCTACTGAGACCACTCTGGTATCATGCGGCACAGCAAGCCCAAATTCGTGTGAGACCAAAGTGGTCTCTTGTGGCACTCAACGTGTTAACAGGCAATTTAGTAATAGAGCCATCTCTCAAAGGACCAACTTCGTCTTATATAACACGTTGATCATCCCAGTTCTACTCTATGGCGCAGAGACATGGAGGTTATTAAAAGCGGATGCAGAAGCCATTAATCTATTCAAGAGAAAAGTTCTGCGCCCGATTTTTGGTCCTGTATGCATTGATAAAATATGGAGAAGATTCAACAACGAACTATACGGCTTGTACAGCGGCATGAGCTTGGTCAAGCGTCTACGGACAGCACACTTGAGATGGCTATGGCATGTTGTGCGTGCATGTGTTCTCACGAGTGGAGGGAAGCCTGCATTTTAATGCCGACTCCGAATGGCGGGATTGAGAAGCTTTTTCTAGACAGATAGCTTGACAACGCATTTTTTTTGGGAACTTGATTTTTCTAGTTAATTTTCTTTTAAAAGCAGAAACTGCACTCAGTTGTACTATGAACCATAACAGAAACCCAACAATTTTCGTTTTATTAATATGTTTATTCACTAAACTCCTTACTATAAAGAACTCTTGACACCTGACTCAAATCAATATCCACCACCAAAGATGTTGGCGCTGAAAAGTTGTCCACCTTTTCGTCTGATTCCTCTGATTCACGAACGTCATTTTCACCGCTTATACACTTGCATTCTATTGTTGAGTCATTACTTGCATAAGAGCTATCAATATCGGCCGATTGTGCCATGTTGATTGATGAATAGAAAAATAAAAAGAAAAACATTCCACACAGCACGAACACTGGACAACTAAACGCAAAATACGTGTCCGGAACAAAGTAGAAATGCTTCGTGAATCCTAAGGCTTGGTATGGGAGAACCCATATTACGTACAATGTGAATAAGGTGGTGAAGAATAAGTTAAAAGAAAACCCATAAATTGCTCTATGTGGTTCTGGTCCTGGAGTGTTCTTGACCATTTTATGCGGCTGCCTTGTTTTGTATCGCGAATTCGTTTATAATTTCATTACACAGCAGGAAAGATTCAAAGAATGCTGAGGAACCCGAACGGAGATCTTTTGGGCGAGTTGCTGTAATGTGCACGCACAATGAATCGTCTTCTACTGAGATCTCCTGATTGGCAAATCGGTCGTGTTGATTGAGGTCCACCTTGAGGACTTCAGATATAATTTCAGCATTTGCCTTCGATTCGAATGGAATACGAATATTTCTAAAAAAGTGGTCAATGATTACATACAACTATGCAATATATTCATTCTTACAATTCGCCATGTTTTTCATTGCTAGACATAATACTAGTATCTGCAGCAAATAATTCAAGTTTTTAATAAAGTTCTTGTGTTTATTTAAAATTACGGCTGATTTGACACTGGGATTTTGACAGTTCAAATTCACATGAGTTGTCATAATGACAATTGTTGCATTCAGGCGCTAAAGGGGGTGTATAACAAAGTCCGAATCAGTCGGAATGGAATTCCGCATATGATTCAAGAAAACGTCGCTCTATGCATGGGCGCACGCACGGGTCTAGAGCAGAAATAATCTACAACGAATGTTTTCCGTAACTGACGATGATGGATATCATCATTTTGGCGTCTTTTAGGTGGAGATTATCTATATAGATATTTGTGCCTTGATTTGACTCATTGAACCAGTTAGAGCTTACAATGTATTGATTAACTTGATTGATGCTGCCGTTCAGTTCGCTCAGACTTTTGGAAAAGTTGCTCCTAAATACATGTGTTTTTAAGGTCACCATATGAGAAGAGTAGGTGAAAAATTGTTTCATTTTCTGGAAATACACCAGATTACCACCGTACATGATTAACCCTTATCTATAAGCGTGCCTGTCAATGATGCCCTGCCCTAATCAACTGTGTTTTTATTGATAAGACCACAGTTTTGGTCCATTGTACCCTTGTATATGGGCTGAAAGTAGACTACTACCGTGTGATATATCATATAGTTTATATCAATTAGTTGATGATTAAGACCATCCAGACTTTTGTATAAATCTCTGAAAATTTTCAACTCAATCTTAATCAGAATTTTCAGCTTGTCAAAGAAGTTTCTGCCCAATAGTTACAATCTTCTTCCGATTAGAGCTGGAAAATCGAGTGGCTTCTGCTGTAGTCGTTAGGGGGGATTCCTAGACACATACCGTAAGTGCCTCTTAGACAGTATTCACAATGCTGAAAGAGTATAACTCTCTAGAAAAAGCTTCTCAAGATCGCTGTTCGGAGTCGGCATTAACCGGTAGGTCCCCTCCACTCGTGAGCAAACAATAGCACGCATAACACGAGTGGTAGCTGAGAAGCTAGGCCCAGGTCCACCTCGGACTTTAGCGCCGCCATTATTGTTATTATTATCAAAGAAATAAGACCCGCAACCTTTCTGCTGTGTTGTTGTGTTGTTGCAGAAAGGGATAACCAATTCTAAAGAAAAAAATTAAATAAAACAATCGTGGGTGTTTACAATTTTCTAAATAATTTCTTTATTTTTCTATTAGTATTATTTTATTTTCCTTATCATTCAGTGTTCTATATTTCATTATAAAAAACAAAAATTAAAAATATCTCGGAAACATTAAACTTAGTCATACATGTATACTCCTATATTTAGCTTTATAAACATTTACTATGTAATTTTTTACAGAATGTCATACATTTCGTACATATCTAAGGTTTTGTTATCCTCCCAAGTCGATATTAAATATCATTTATTTTGCTTAGTTAAATTGTATCAGCAATTTTCTTCTTTTCATTGAAATTATTTATTTATTTTTAATTTTTATTTACTAAGTGATTCGGCTCATTTTGAAATACTCTTATTTCCAAGGGCCTTACTCAAAAATACAATCGTCGTGTCATGCGAAATCACTATCCTCGTGACTAGGTGCATTTACTTGAAATTTCATATACCTTATCAATTTTTTTGGGTTATGTATTTTAATTTTGCGTAAAGATAGAGGGCGTCTTATTCTGATACACAATACATAGCTAGACTACTTAGGTTTCTAACACTTTTAAGTAACATGTTTTTTACAACTTATGGATACAGAATGAATGTATGTATGTATTTGTATATATTTTTGTATATCTCTATATATATAATTTTCCCTTTTTGTTTTTGTTAAATATAGATTCGTTTTGGTTTAGCGAAATGTACAAATGTCGCTAAACACGTGGTTCTTATGTGCTAGAAATTTTAGTTGCAGATACGCGATTTGTTCAGTAGATTAACTACAAATTTTCAAATGTCATCATTAATCAAACATAAATTATTTTCCTAAAGTCTTACACACTAGATATTGATTTCTAAGAATTTGTTCTCTATGTCTACAATAACTAACAACTTTATTCACTAGATTGAGTTTTATTTTCAGGTTATGGTGAATGTGTCTGAACAGAGGTAAATTGATAGAAAAACAGTGAAGTCAAAAACAAACACAACACAGGGCTAGTTTGAAGATTAAGTGATTCTGGTATGTATTTAGGCAGGCATTAGAACAATGCATTTCGGCACATTTCTTTACACTTTCATAAAATTTACAGCTTTTTAAACTACTGCAGCAGTTGAGTTCTTCGAAACTAACACAAAATTCAACCACAGATGTACTCGTACGTAACGACCTTAATTTTGGGAATGATTGATTGAACATCTTAGGTAATGTGTAAGAATCCACAAATGTATTGAAATAAAATGGTCTGAAAAGAGGCGGCGGCGGTGATGAACAGACGGTAATTGCCAATCCGCGATGTAATACTTAACGGTAGTCCCACTGGGGAGGTGGTTAATGTGTGGATAGCGCGCGAATCGTGCATGTCAGAAGTTCGGTGTATATGAACATTCCAAGTCCGTTGGCCAAAACCATAAAAGAAAACGGTACAGGTACTGAAATTTATGTAAATGACATAAGAAATCAGTTCCAAATACCGAATTTTTTTTGTAACAATGGATAAACAGCTTAATTTGCACCTTTAATACTCGAGTATGGGACACGAACCGCAAACTCTTTCACACTCGCATTCAATAAGTTTCATTATTGCCTCAAAAGTAAGATGTGTGTTTTCAAGGTTCGATGTGAGAATTGACGTACTATTTGGCAATCGGTTCTCACTTAAGTTTGTGTGAAACAAATTAACTATTCTACACATCGTACGTTTGTTTTTTTGGATCCAAATCTACACCGGCCAGACGTTGTTATTCTTCTATTTCTTCGGGTCCGGGGTGGACTTGGGTCTTGTTTCCCAAAATAACCACTCATTTGTGAGTGCTATTCTTCTACAAGTTCTATCAACTGGAACTGATACTTTTATGCCGACACCGATTGGTTAAAGAGTCAACTATAATGGCCGTACAGAAACTTAAGAGAACTGAAGCAATCAAGCGAATGCACAAAAATGATGAAATATGATCATAGTAACCGCTTCGCTTAGTTTCTATAAGTTCGTTCAGTTTCGGTAAGTTTGTTCAGTTTCGGTAAGTTCATTCACTTTTGCCTTATTGAACGTGAAATGAACGCTCTCTACGTATGCAAGTCTCAGTTCATAAATGAATTCGGGTTAACATTCTATAAGAAATTGTAGACATGTCTAAATTTGACTATGCTTCTGGTTTCTTCTCGTTTGACATGCGCTTAAGTGTCGGTACAGCTATTATAGTCGGCTCTTTAGTTCGAGAGACTTTTCTTGATGGTTATACTCTCTGAGCATTGTCAGTGACTAAAGAGAGGTGGTGTTGTAAAGACGCAAGTTGCTGCATCGGGATTTTATCCACGGACCTTCGACGTAGGATTTAATACACTTACTCACTATGTTACGGCGGTCATTTTATACTCATAAAATTTCCCTGAATGGAACGCCTTATGAGTATGATTCAATCTTTGGTTCAACCAGAATGTTACAGTCAACTGAAGTTGAAGAGAATACCCCACACTTCATTAAGCCCAAATCGCAACAACGCGTTCGGTCGCTCGGACTTTGACAGGGATTGGTACGGGTTTTTTTTTGTAAGCACGAGCACTCAGTTTTACAAATCGAAATAGAACTCGCGCGTTTGAGAAGTAAAATATTTTCCTCGAAGCTATCCACTTTTTAAAATACATTTTACAAGAAAAAAATGCAATTACTATAGATAAAATCCCTACAAAATATTATTTGCTTGCACAAATAATTGCCTTTGCCCTCCAAAAGTGAAAACACAAATGAATAAAAAAAATTGTTTTTTTTTCCTGCCAAAAAGCCCGACTGAGTAGAGAGTAGCTCTACTCCAAACTTTATGCTCGGACTTACGATACTACGATCTGTGAAATGCCAACGCCCGACCGCGCTATTCCGACGTGATTTACGTGTATTCTTCATAAAATGTCAAAGCACGACCGCGCGAACGCGCTGTTACGATTTGGGTATTAAAGAAAAAACATGCTTTGGTTGTTGTGCCATCATCAACATCGAACTGTCGAACTGCGAGATCATCAAGTTGGAAAACTGATGCTTCGTTGAGCTAGTTTGACTCGCTTGGATTCTATATTGGGTAAAGATTTCGCAGTCAAACAGATTTCTTCGCAAAATTAAACAATCGCTCAAAAATGGCTTCGTGTCAAATGCTTTAGAGAAATTTTGGAAAAATTCGATCATGGTGATCTACTTACAAGATGTCAAATATGAAGCAAAAGATCACCTGTTTCTATGAAAAAAAACGGGCATGTCTGTATATTGTTTGATACTACTTTGGTTTGTTGAAACAACCCGGCTAAACGCTAGTATTCGAGGAACAAATATATTTTTTGGCAAAAAGTTCATCTTGTAAGTCTTGCAAAACAGTGGAGCTGATTTTGTGTTTCTTCAAAAGAAGGATAGGATTGTCGGGATTTAGTTAGGGTCTGAGAAGAATATGAAAGTGCAAAATCTACGAACTGAATAAAGATGTGGACATAGCATAGAAGGCTAATCTACTTCACACCAATGCTCTGTCCAAAGTGGTCTTGAATCCTAGTCTATTGCTTCGCGAATTCCTCATGGATCCTTTGTAAAGATAACTATCAGGGTGCGTACGACCACCAATGCTGAAAGGCAGCAATAGCCCAGGCTCACATCTTCCTGGATCGCTGGTTTTCTAACCTTTTAAATAAATTTTCGAAGAAGATTCAAATGGTTATCAAAAATAGTCAATTAATTAGAGTGAATGTTGCTTAACTGGCTCTCTTAGCTTCCATTCAGTTTCCCAATTTCTGTGCACTAATTTTATTGTTTTTATGAAATAATATTTCTTGTTTAATTAAAAATGAAACAAATACAAAATCAAGGAGTTCAAGGAGATCAAAGAAATAAAAAATATAAGTCTATACAAATTAAAATCAAAGTCTATACAATTTAAATAATCAAAGAAATAAAACAATACAAGTCTATACAAATTAGAATCATTCCGTAACATTGATTCCTTGTAACTTAATAGACATCCTGATTGAGTCCATGTTACACTGCAGAAGAACTGTGATTTTCTTAAGTTATTTACAAATTTCATTAGAGCATATTTGCTGTTTATACATTTCTTGTTATAAGTGTAATACTTTCCCACATTAAACAATTATTTATTATTCATGTTTAGTTGTTCTCTATTAGCTATGTACATATTTCCTTTTTAATTGATATGTTTGATTTCAAGAATCCACAGAAGAAAAAATAACTGTCTGAAGTTATTTGCATTCATATCATAGGTTTTTGTTTTATAAAGACTTGGTCCTGTCCATGGATTTTGTTGTTTTCAATTTATTACGTTCTCTGCTTAAATTAAATTTCAAACAGTCTAAGAAAATCTATGCAACCTTATTCGATTTAAAACTTAACACTGGATTTTATTTGTAGCCTATGACCTTTATAAACGTATTCATACTCTCTGTATGGGTTCTATTTTTATAATTTATTTGAAAAAGGTACTTCCGTCTCTTTCGATTTAACTAATTTTTCTTGAAAAATAAGAAAAATATTTTATTTTTAATTTAACACATATTGTTTATTGTTTTTATAATTTTTTTTTGCTGTGCTTATGAACGAAAATTTACTTGAATATATGTATCTATCTATAATTTGTACATTTACACAACTTATGCCTAGAATCGTAATTATGATTAATCAACCTTTTCTGAAATACCGTGTAGAAGGAGTTTTTTTTATTTAAGTTGAGAAAAATAATACATTTTTGAGAAATTTATGAGAATCTGGTTTGAGTTAAAATTTACAGAAGAGCTGTTTGTTTTTGATTTGGAAATTTATTCCTTTTGGATAAAGGCGTTCTTCAAGAAATTTACTTTCATAGAGCATCAGATGTATTCATGGGAAAGTTGAAAATAATTATATTAACATGAAGGGCTAAGCGAACGATTAGATGTTGTTGAATGTGGATGAAATTAACTAATAAACGATAGTATGGGTGTAGAAGTTTGTTAAGAGATACAAAGCAGGATCTTGTTTTTTTCAAAACTATTTCCGAACCAGATTAAATTCAGACTGAACTTCCCAGCAAGGTCGTGGAGTATTTCGCAAATTTGTTATTTATTTTAACCAAGAAATGAAATAAGTTAATTAGCAATGGAATGTTGAAACTCTCAGAGATAAAGTAAACACAATTTAAATGGTCTCGATGGAATGTGATGTTACAATCTGAAGACGAAGGCCCACACTCAAATAAATAGAAAATATTATAAGAACTCCTCATGCTCTAGACTTTAGACTGCGACAAATCGAAAAAAGCCCTGCTGTATATCCTTCAAACCATAAGAAGGGATATCCTTGCCGATGAATATCATCATAAGAAACCGGTGCTTTTCAGGGGAAGATTCCTGTTACCGCTCTGGTCAATAAGCCGTTCCGAAACGCCAACAAAATTAAAGCATCGTGATGCATCGCAACATCAGAAAATCGTTGCGTCGCATCACATAGGCAGCGATGCTTACGTGATGCACATTTTGTTGACGTTTACGACCTAAGCCGTACTCCTGTGTTTGTCCTGAGTGCTCAAAACGGAACCTAAGTCCTAGAACTCAACGCGCTACAGATCTCAGCACCTATACATCAGTCGGACTAGCCTGAGGAGAATATTGCATGAAAACCTGAGATTACACGCGAATGAAGAGGAAAGCAACATGACCACCCGTTACAACACCGCTTATCGATTTGGGCTTTAGAGCAGTTTAAAATTGAAAATAATTTTGCTCAAAAAATCATCTTTCCCCATGAGGCGGATTTTTATATCGGCGGGTACGTAAACAAGCAAAATCCACACACAGTCGTAGTAACCTATTTAAAGACCCGCATGAAAGGATTAACAAGACTTTTACTGTCCCTACCTATTTTCTAGCAAAACCAGAGGTAATGAAATGGGCTTGGAATAATTAGCGCGGAAAGTGGACCCTGCTGAACGACTGTTTGGTGTGGTGTTTGGAATGACAGCATTATTGGTTCATGTTTCTTTCACGACGACAATGAAAGAAAGATAAAGGTCAATGAAGACACGACTGGATGGCGCAGTTGGTTAAGTGCCTGCCCCAAGTTCGAGGGGTCCCAGGTTCGAATGCCAGCGAAAACGAATCTGGTCCAGTTACCATTTGCCGTTGCGATCAAATTAACGGCACTGGAGTAGGTTGTTACCTGGCAGTACAATGGACCAGTTTTGAGTCTGTGTGTTCCAGTAGTGTTTAAAAATCCCCCGAAAAAAGGTCAATTGAAAACGCTCCTGAGATGTACTCGTAAAAAACAACTTTTTTGGCAGTTCCAAAAACAACTATGGTTCCAATAAGATCCATCCGTCATTGGATTTTTTGCACACAAAGTTCGATAATAATGCAATCAGTCGTTTTAATGATGTTGCTTGGATGCCACGAAGCTCCGATTTGACGCCGTTTGACTTTTTTGTGGAGCAACATTAAAGACCGATGTTATGTGAATAATCCAGAGTCGATTCAGACACTCAAGAACAATATTGCTCAAGCTATTTGTGAAGCAGGGCCCGAAGCCATCAAAAATGTATAAAAAAATTGAGTTTATAGGATGGCCTACTGATAAGTCAGCCAGGACAGACATTTGAATGAAATAAAATTTCGTAATTAATTGAGTGGTTTACACTTTTCAATAAAGCAACAGTCGTTAAAAATATAGAAAAGTAATTGTATAGGCTTTTTAAAAAGAAACCAACAGATGGCTCACCCAACGTTGTCTGGTTTTCTTTGAATTTAAGTAACAAAACATATTTGGAGGTCTTCTCGCAAGATATCTTTGCTCTGGTCAAATGATTGGAACCTGAAACAAAACAAGGCTCTATAGGATTAACCTTTATCTTGGTTAAATTCAAATGACTTTCTTGACTTGCAGTTCACAACTAAAACAAAGGGGACGAAATAGTTGCAAGAGATTCTGTTAAACTACGAAAAACTATAATGCAATTTTCTGCATCATCTTGTGCGTTTTTCTCTTCCGAAAAGTCTTCGTATTTCTTGTTAAGGGATGTGCGTAAAGGGACAAGTATTTTTCCATACTATTGACTGATAAGGCAGCTTTTGCACATGACAATTCCGTTTCGGCAATTTGACAATGTGTATGAAAGCCGGATGAAAAGTGCGGGCGTGCAGATAAATTGCTCGCAATTTTGTGTATTTGATAGAAGGTAGGTAGGTAGTAGGTAGGTAGAAGGTAGGTTGAGGTAGTGAAGGACTTTGTCTACCTCGGCTCCGCGGTAAACAGTACAAACAACATCAGTACCGAGATCAAACGCAGAATAACTCTTGCCAACCGCTGTTTTTATGGGCTCAAAAGGCAATTGAGTAGTAGAGCCCTCTCTCGGAAGACCAAGCTGACTTTATATAAGACCTTGATCATCCCAGTCCTGCTGTACGGCGCAGAGGCATGAACAATATCCCAAGCGGATGAACAGTCTCTTGGTCTTTTCGAGAGAAAAGTTCTGCGCGCGATCTTTGGTCCTGTTTGCGTTGATGGCTTTTGGAGGAGAAGGTTCAACCACGAACTGTATGGGCTATACAGCGACATGAGTCTAACCAGGCGTCTACGGATCCAACGCCTAAAATGGCTAGGCCATGTAGAGCGTATGGACAACTTAGCTCCAGCCCGAAGAGTCTTCGACTCTGAGCCTGTTGGACAACGCAACAGAGGACGTCCACGAACAAGGTGGCGCACACAAGTCGAGGGGGACCTCGGCCGGCTTGGTGTGCGAAACTGGAGACAGCTGGCGAAAGATCGTGCTGGCTGGAGAGGCATGTTAAGTGAGGCCCAGGTCCACCTCGGATTGTAGCGCCCTAAGAAGAAGAAGAAGAAGAAGAAGGTAGGTAGGTATGGTGGCTTCCAACGTGTGCACATTGGATTCACTTAGACCCATAGGGTCCATTGTGTTGCCAGACCCGGCTTCATGCCGCTCATTTCTGGAACCAGTTCGATTTTGGACGAATATCCATAATTTCTTGACGTCCTTTTTGGATATATCAGTTAGTGAGCTTAGATTATATTCTCCCATGGTTTTCTTCCTTATGGAGGCTAAGGCTGGACAATTGCATAGTAGGTGTGAGGGGGATTGCTCTTCCTCTTCATCCATGCATCTACTACAGTAGTCAAAGTAGTGGGATAGAAACAGAAAAAAAATGCTTGTGAACGTGTAAATGCAGCAGGTAACTGCAAAAGAAAGTTAAGAGCAACCAAATTGCGGTGCGCAAAAGCCACCTAAGGGTTTTTAATAGTAGGTTTACACCGCACCCAAATTCAACATTTCGGCTAGTTTCTGCATTACAGCCCAAATACATTGCATTTCGCCATACATTTCCTGCATTCTGGAATGTTGCATTCCAGCGAAATGCAGAATTTCGTCGCTGCATTTGTAAGTTCGTCAAATCGAACAATCCTCTTTACAAATTCAGCACGTCACACAATGACATTTCAACAAAAAACAGCTGTTTTCCCATTAGTTGAGAGCATCGAGTTTCATCGCGATCTCCATATTTTTATATTGAGTCAGCAATATATTTAATATGTCCGAATTAACACTTAAATTCATCATTAAATTTATATAACACGCTAAATGGTTCAACCACTTCTGATTTCCAATCAGGAAAAAATATCTAATAACCAATTCTGACACTAGCTGTCATTTGAAATGCTGAAGTTGCAGTGGGAACGCAAGATTGGATTTCGAACTTTTTTTCCTGAAATGTTGAATTTGGGTGCGGTGTAAGCATACTATAAAAATGTGTATGGTTTACTTCTTGGCAGCAGCTTTGTTTAAATATCCACTCCTTGAAAGTCGCAGATATGAAAATTCAGAATAAGGAAGCGGAGCTTTGAACAATTTTTTTTTTGAAGAATTGTTTGTCTGAACTGGATTCGAACCTAAGCTGTGAAAGTCTAGTGCGTATGGGTTGACGCACAAACCCACACGGCCACGGTGCATTACATAATAATTATTTATATTTGATTTTGTACTAGAATATCGTTGATTTATTCTCCAATAAATAAATTAACTTGAAAGATGTCTGTCTCTTTCTATTTTTTACAAGTAAATCATAATTTCAGCTTTAAGTGGCGATTGAGACCGCCTTGAAGTTACAGGAAATTTATGACCCAGGCAGATCTTAAATTACAAAATACGTTCTCCAAACAACAAAAAATAAAAAAATACCATTCTATGTAAGCTTTTGCCAAATTGATCATTTAAAAACCATCTCAAAACAAAATACAACATCTCTTATGTAAAAACAAACGAACAGGTCTGGCCAAGTTTCTTGACACTCGTCCTAGGAGATAATCATTTTCTTGAAGTATTTCATTTTTGTTTTGTATTCCAAATTGATAGAGGCACTGGAATTGGGTATTATATCTAAAGTACGTATATATCTGTGTATATAATCATTTTTTTCAAATTAATTACTTATACTATGTAGCAAAATCAGCTTATTTAAAATTTATTTCCCCAATTCCGGTTCAGATGAAATTAATTAGCTAGATGTACAATTGTATGGATCATCAGTGCGGAAGTTTGGATGATCCTCAAAGGGCTTAACACCATTTGTCTTCTTGATGTCTCGTATTTTTTCCACCTCCATCATGACGCGTATGAAATTCCCTCCGGCTAATTTTGTTAAATCCTCCATTGACCAGCCCTCGCCCAGTAATTCAGCAAAAAGTGTCGGATACGATGAAACGTCCTCCAGTCCTTTAGGGGTGCTACAAAATACAAAAAAAAAATACGAATAAATAAACAAAGATATAAAATATACAAATTTTAATTGAATTGAGGTACATATGTATCGTATTTTTGTGTTCACAAAACTGTGCCGTTTTTGAATTAAAAACGTAGATTTTTTTCATTTCATGTGTATGGGCTTGGATACTGGGATTATTTTTATTTTAATGTTTTCCTCCTATTTCCTGTTTTGAATTGTGTAACAGAAAATATGTGGAGGGCTCTTGGTAAAGGGGCCAAAAGCTGAAATCCTTTTTTTAGTTTTTCCATTTCCGTTCGAAACAATTCTAAACGTTATCGACACAGTGTTTGCCTTTAAACTAAAGTGTGCAACATTTGTGTATCCTTGAATTGCTTGGTGGAGTATGATGACTGTAACAGTCAGATTTTTGTTTCCTATTTCTCATTTGATTCATGAATACTTGTCAAGGTTTGGTGCAATGATCCTTGATCTGTTCAAAAAAAGGTCGTGCTGCCCACATACTGAGAAGTGCGAAATTTAAAACATAGTGCACGTTTTGTTTCTCTCGATAAGGGAATGAGCGAATTATACGTGATTTATGAAAGATTTTATTTGGATATGATGGAACGAAGAGAACTCGTCGATAGTTGTGTTTGGTAAAAAAGAGATGGGTTTTTTGGTTATCAGAAAAATTAAATATTTAATAAAATACAAGAATGTTTATATTAGCGGTTTTTTTCAATAGGGACTCACAAATTTTGTGTTTTAAATCAAACACACCCTTAAACACTTTTATAATCAGTCAATGTTAAAACTTCGACAAAGTTTCGAATTTTTATTACGGCAAAGGTCATGAACGTGGATAGTTTGAAAGCTATTTAGAATTACAGAATAGTCTCGAAAACATAAGCGGTTCAGGAAGATAAAAGATTTTTTCTAATATAGAGCAGTTTCTTTACGAAAAACTTCTAAATTAGTCCTTTTCTTTACCTTTTTTTATATTTTCTTGTTTTTTTTTAATTAAAGAAACTATTATTTTGATACATGTAATGTTTATTTTGGATATACGTTCTTCTTTAACTTAATGTTTGGATATACGAAAAATTCGGCAAGATGAACAGGGTCATGTTTTATGAAGGGTCTTTGACGGTTGATAGCGGTCATATTGTTGAATCTACATCTGTCAAAATGGCTGTGATTTATTCAGTCTATCAAATCACGATTAACGGACATAATGTTCTACAACACGCGCAAATCATAAAATTGTTTTATTGGCAACGTTCCGCATGCTTTCCCATTTTACGGTCGCCGTAATCGAGTCGTGGGCGCCGTGGCATAGTGGGTAAGTGCGTCGACTCCTACGCTCGATGTTGTCGGTTCGATTCCCGAAAAAACACCTAAAATTTTCTCACGGCTCCACCTCTTTCGAGTATAACTGTCTAGAAAAAGCTTCTCAATCTCGCCGTTCGGAGTCGGCATTAAACTGTAGGTCCCCTCCACTCGTGAGAGAACATTAGCACGCACAACACGAGTGGTTGCTGAGAAGTTTGGCCCAGGTCCAGGACTGTAGCACCGCCATTATTATTATTATTAATCGAGCCCGTTGGTTCAGTAATCGATACAGCAATACCTTCATGTCGGCGAAACCCAAGATCTGCCGAAAACAGAAAATATCGCCGCTGTCCGAGGAAAGTCGATTTCGCGTCGCTCAAAAGAACTTGCCCTTTCGCAGACCACAACTTGTCGAATTTTGTGTCATGACTTGGGCCTGCACCCCTACAAAATTCAACTGACCCAGGAGCTGATGGCGAACCATAGACAATGACGAGTGTTAGCTGAATGGGCTCAGGAGCAGTTGGAAACTGACCCTAATTTTCATCGAAAAATCATCTTCATTTACGAAGCTCGTTTCTGGATGAATTTGCAATACTGTAGCAAGGAAAATAACGCTAATTTCTAAATATTGAGGAATTTATCTGAAATAATAAATTAATTGTCACACATGATGTCAGTTGTTTCTAATTTCAATTGAAGTGATTTCGAAAGGATTTCGAAATTATGAAAACGAGTGAAACGTAGAACACTGCAAACAAGTTCACTCGATTTGAAAATTCAATTTCGATTTGATTTCACTCGATTTCTGGAACCTAGCTGATCATCTTCAACGATGAGCCCCATTTCTGTATAAATGGGTACGTCAACAAACAAAATTGTGGAATTTGTTGCTTTACCAATGCACATGAGACCCACATGAGACACATGAGATTTTGGGCTGGCAGCGTCATCGGTACAAATTTTTTTGAGAACGTCGTTGGCCAGGCCGTCACTAGGTCGATAATTACCAACTTTTTTTGGTCTGAATTGGATGATATGGACACCAACGACTTTCGAATTCTTCCGGATTTATATGCCACAGTCATGGAAAATGGGATATTTTCGATGCGCGTGACTCAGAAAAGCAACGGCGGACATTTGAACGATATTATATTTCATACGTAATGGCATGGATAGACCTTCCAAAAACATACAGAAATGTTGGTGGTATGTCACACAGACTTTGTTTTATTTAAATTAGAAGATAGGAAGCGCTTGATGAACGACCCTGTACTAGAATACAACAACGAGTCATAAAACTTGTGGGAGACAGTAATATCACGAAGTGAATAATAATACAATAATAATGGCGGCGCTACAGCCCGCGGTGGACTTGGGCCTAGCTTCTCAGCAACCACTCGTGTTGTGCGTGCTATTGTTCTCTCAAAACGAGTGAAGGGGACCTACAGTTTAATGCCGACTCCGAACGGCGATTTTGAGAAGCTTCTTCTAGACAGTTATACTCTTTGAGCATTTTCAGTAACTCGAAAGAGGTGGAGTCGCGAACAATTTTTTTTTTGAAAAATTGTTTGTCTGAACTTCGATTTGAACCTAGGCTGTAAAAGTCTAATGCGTATGGGTCGACGCACGACGGCCACGGCGCCCACATCACGAAGTGAATAGACTCGCTTAAACACTGACATAGTGTCTCTTCCGTTATGCTCAAGTAAGCAGGCCAATTGCATTATTGTTCTCCATGAATTCAACCATAGTACTCACCTCGCCTGGGATGTTCATAAGTTCATTCTTAAATCTGCCTTCGGACGTACAGTTAACAGTTACGGAGACTCGATTTTTAGCCGCACCAAATGAATACGGAATACTCTTCCTTGTACAATATTTCCCATTCACTACAATCCACGGGCATTTAAGAACAGCGTGCAAGGTACCTCCTCTCCCTTTTCGTGTTTTGATGGAGGACACTTACAGGTATTCGTAACCCATTTTGCAAGCGCAAATAAAAAAAATGGTCACTGGGGCGGCATGCGCAATTTGGAGAGAATCTCTACTGACTTGGCTCGGAACATTGCAGATAGCTAACAAGAAATTGTCTCAGCTAGACATCCTTGTTGGTTGTAGCGGAAGGCCGTAGATGCACTGAAGAAAAATTACTATTGTGGGTTTCTTTTGTTGTCAAGCCGATTTAATCAAATTCTTAACGAAAGATGCCAATATTGTACTTGACTTCGAGGGAAACAATGTATCATCAGATTGTAAAATTTAAATGAATTATTCTTTAAATGCGCTTTAACTTATTTCTTACTGAATTGAGAGGAAAGGACGACGTGGGAGACTGCAAATCTTCCGGTAAATCTCCCATCTATCCAAACTAAACATCACTTCACACAATTTGTGCTTCAAGCTTAAATACAAATTCAATAAATATCTTATCGGATATTCTCGAAGCAGCAACATGTATTTATTCAAAATTTGCCTCGCTCACACCTGCCCAAGTGTCAGATTTCCTCCTCAATCTATGAAATCACTTTTATCGAAGGTCTAACTACCCCCGAACACCTTGCGAGCACTTTCAGACTTGCAGTCCTAAAACCTTTCACTTTATTGTGTTTACATGCACATTCATTTGCGAAAACAATATAAACCTGTACCCTCCGGCCGTTCTGCTCCTTTATCCAATCACTTTTTATCACTTTTGCACTATTGTTTGGTCCTTATTGTCCTCCACGCTGGGGTGTGTGTGTGTGCCTTGAACAGTTTCTCAATGCTTAAGCGTGCTGCCTTCCGCACTGAAAGTCGGTTTTCACAGAAAGTTTATTTTATCCCTCTGTTAGTCAGACTTATTGAATTATTTAAAACAGACCTCAGGATCATGGAGTATGAAGTCCAGTGGTCGCAACACACTCACACACGCCTGTGCATACCCTTGCCCGGGCACATGCGGATAAATGAAATTCTTGAACTGGTCTGTAGCCATCTCTGGCCTGGTGAAACACACCTCAGGGGCATTATTAACTCTCTCCGTCCATCGAGTGACCGGTGCCGACAAAGTTACGAAAACTCCATGACAGACCTCGGTCACAATCTCCTCAGGTTGGGGTATAAATTAATTTTCAAATTTATTACTGTGCCCCTCATCCCCAGCCTACTGCTCCTACTTTGTTCGTCCTTGCAGAGCAAGGAGAGAGAAAAAACGAGCCCTAACTGTACGTGTGCCATGACGGGGATTCATGTGGGGCACATGTACCGACGTAATATATTCTCCTCCTTCATGGGCCCATGAATAAGTAGGCAAAGTTCCCAATTTACCATGGTTAATAGCTTCCGATTGGAACAATACATTATCCTTTATTGTGTACAGTTAGAGACTGGTGAAATACCAAGCCGGTTGTTGACGCCGAGCGCTCTGCACAAGGTCGACTATGGACGAGCGACGACCTCGCAGTGAGGCGGAGATTTTATTTAGATTCGTTTGCGTTGACGACAAACAAGGATTATCATTGCAATAAATTACTGTGACTTTTGGCAGGGACATTAGTGACGAAGGAGTGGTGGGGTGAATGCAGGTAAGGGCATGGATTGTTCTCTCGGCGGTGTTGATACTCGTGATGAGTTATTTGTGCTTTCACAAAAGAATCGTTTCTTAGTTGTCATGTGAAACAGCTTTTCGGTCTGAGTGAATATGGTTTGGACGTACAAAGGACATAGGTCGCAAAGAATCATTGAACCCGAGCCAGTGGAACAACGCAGCAAAGGACGATCACACACTAGTTGGACCTTAAGCTTACTTAAGGTGGCGCTATAGTTCGGGGTGGACCTGGGCCTCAACCAACAAGCGTCTCCAGCCAGCTCGATCTTTAGCTAGCTGCCTCCTTAACCTTTCCAGTTCTCCTGTTCAGTGTAATGGTGTTGTTGGGTGACGAGTGCAACATTGAAGAATTAATTTTACAGCATTTGGTCATAATTAGGCGTCTGAATATCTAGCGCCTTAATTGAGTACGCCATGTTTAGAGGATGGGCATCACAGTTACAGTCCAGCACAGGATGTTCACGGCTAAGGTTTCTCCCGAAAGTAGGAAAGGGCTTCAACTAATTTCAAATTTGCATCCAAAAGCACCTAGCAGAAAATCTTGCTATCAGGATATATTTATTAATTGTGTCTAAGTCTACTTTAAGTAAAAGGAGAACGGAGATCTCTGGCCTTAATATGATTTCTGGGTATTTTAATACAAAGACAAATAAATAAATTAGCTTCAGAACTTTTTGAGTTCTTCTTTGGCCCCAAAATAAATAACCATATAACAGCTCTTTCCGTCGAAGAATAAATATTTCCTTTGTTCAATTCATTGTTTGCATACGACTCTTGTGACTAATATTTGTCGTTCTCTTCATTTTTGCGTATACAAGTACATCATAAATTTTTGATTGAATATGCAATTTAACTTTTTACATCAAATATGCAGTATATTTCTATTTTCTTTTGTGTGGAGTGTTTTTTTTCTTAGAGATGTAATTTCCTACTTGGCAGCACTGTTCGTAATTGGGGTCAATTTGACAATTGAGACTCGATTTGATTAACTCAACTATTTTACCATAAACAAGTTTACGCGAGTGTCATATCAATCAGTGCGCGGAAATTATCGCCTTGCGTCGAGATCCTCGACTCGAGGATCAATTCAACTGTCCAAGTGAGCAATCCAAGTCTACGGTTCCAGCCGCAAAAATGCAATGCTATTTGCGTTTTATAGGCTACTGGAATCATTGGTATTATCTTTTCAATGATGAGCTAGTCAGAGTTTTCTGATTTTTTTGTCCCTCAATTAAATTACCTTAGCGAGGAAGAGATCTAATACAATCAATTAACTAGATGTTGTGGGACAACGCAACAGAGGACGTCCACGAACAAGGTGGCGCACACAAGTCGAGGGGGACCTCTGCCGGCTTGGTGTGCGAAACTGGAGACAGCTGGCGAAAGATCGTGCTGGCTGGAGAGGCATGTTGAGTGAGGCCCAGGTCCACCTCGGACTGTAGCGCCCTAAGAAGAAGAAGAAGAACTAGATGTAAACACTCTTACGACAAGTCTTCAGTTTTGTCGTATGGAAGTTCAACGTTTTCAACCATTTTCCTTGTCGTTTAACGAGCGTTCATATTCAATGACAAGTCGTACGACTGCATTTTTCATTTATGCTTGTGATTTCGATAAGTTAACATCAACGCGGAACAAAATAAAAAAAAAAATGATATTTTTTTTCCAAGGGTTTTTCAAAAAAAATTGTCCACCTCTTTCGAGTCACGGACGATGCTTAAACAGTATAACTGTCTAGAAAAAACTTCTCAATCTCGCCGTTCGGAGTCGGGATTTAACTGTAGGTCCCCTCCACTCGTGAGAGAACATTAGCACGCACAACACGAGTGGTTGCTGAGAAGCTAGGCCCAGGTCCACCTCAGACTGTAGCGCCGCCATTATTATTATTATAAGTATAAAATGGGTGTTCTGCCCGGGAATGTTCCTCGCGTTTCGCCTATTTAACTGTAGCCATAAACGTGCTACAGAGAGGACTATTCGCAGTGTGCTGGATGAATTTGAGTCCATTGGTTCAGTAAACGATAAACCGACACCCGCACGTCGATGAAACGCAAGATCTGACGGAAACCGAAAGCATCGCCGCTGTCCGTGAGTGTGTGTAGTAGAATCCGAGGTCGAGGCAGTCGATTTCGCGTCGCTCAAAAGAACTTGACCTTTCGCAGACCACAACTTGGCGAATATTGCGTTGTGACTTGGGCCTGCACCCGTACAAAATTTGAGTTAGTTGACACAGGAGTTGAACGTAAACGACACGACCATAGACAACGACGTGTGTTCGCTGAATGGGCTCAGGAGCAGTTGGAAAAGGACCCAAATTTTCATCGAAAAAAACTCTTTGGCTCAGGAGCAGTTGGAAAAGGACCCAAATTTTCATCGAAAAAAACTCTTTGGCGATGAGACTCATTTCTTAATGAATGGGTCAACGTCAACAAACAAAATTGTCAAATTTGAGACGATACCAATCCACATGAGATCCAAGAGTGTCCAATGAATCCCGTCGAGATCAATGTTTGGTGTGGATTTTTGGCTGGCGGCGTCATCGGTCCATACTAGTATTTCTTTGAGAACGACGTTGGCTAGGACATTACTGTAAACGGTGAGCGCTACAGGCCGATGATTACCAACTACTTTTGGCCTGAATTGGATGATATGGACACCAACGAATCGTGGTTTCAACAGGATGGCGCAACGTGCTACACAGCTCATGCCACATGGCTTAAGTTCCAATTTGAAAGTGAATTAAAGCCATAAGTGGATTATGGCGTGAAAGTGAATTGAAAGTGGATTAAAGCCATAGGTGGATTATGGCGAAAGTGAATTAAAGCCATAAGTGGATGTCGTTAATTCACTTTCAAATGCGAATTAACGCGATTATGGCGTTAGTTCATATGGCCTTCGTTCACGGCACCCATTCGGCACGTGCGATTCGAGGGCATGATCTTCTCACGTGGAGGTGATGTGAACTGGCCACCGAGATCGTGCGATTTAACGTTGAGTCCGTTAGAATTTTTCTGGTGGGGTTTTCTGAAGTCGCAGGTCTATACGAATAAGGCGCAAGTCACAGCGGCCCTCAAAGACAACATAACGCATGCCATTGGTCAAATTGAGCATGATTTATGAGCCAGAGTAATGAAAAATTTGACTTTTCACATGCGCGCCACCCAGAGAAGCCGCGGCGGACATTTGAACGATTTTATATTCTATACATAATAGCATCGATAGGCCTCTCAAACGAATAAAAAATGTCGATGTTATCTCACACAAACTTTAACAGGGAATCTGTTATAAGGCAAGTTTTTCTCCGAAAACATGGATAATCTTCGAGTAGTGTTAACCAATCACCTCAAAATTATTTGATACCCGATTTCAGGCGGGATTTGTTTTCGTGTTGAAGCCTTAAATCAGTGGTTTAAGATCAGTTAAGATGAAGATCTCCCTGCCAACTGTGATATGCTTGAAATATTAAACTGCTCCAAAGATGGTCATTATTGCCTATTCAGAAACCGTGAGCTTGTCTTCGGTGTATCTGATTCTTTTTCTACAAAGCGCTACAGGGTTTTATACTCTCTATCGCAAAACACGCCACAAACACATCTGAGTTTAAGATTGAACGCTCCTCAATAATTCTCCACCCCTTTTCAAATATATGATTCCATTTAACCAAATTTGTGGTCATACCACAATTGAATTTGACTTATTTGTGTACGCCATTAAAGCCAGACACATTTATAATGGCAACCCTCACTTGTTCAACCCCCCAACCACCAGCAATCACATTCGTAATTCTTTTGCAGACCGCAGATAAATGAAATCCAAAGAACGCACACCATTGAGTAATGTTGTAGTCCATTAAAGCCATTAGATACTCCCATCTAGTGATTAATGAAATTTAATTTCGCTTGTCCCTAATCCAACATCCACTTGCGCACCAACAATGCGGTCATATCTCAAAACGCTTCCTTGCTCTTTTTTCCCACCACGGCGGAAGCACTTAACCCAATCTATCTTCTGCCACTTATATTCCAAATTTATTCCCGCTTTCATCCAGCCATCCAGGCAAACGGGCCGTTCTCAGAAATATCACAAGCAAATACGATTAACTACAGCAAACCCCTGCGAATGCGATGCTAGTGTTTATTTGTCGAAATGGATCACAAAAGAGGGCACCTCGGCAAACAGCGCAACCCTCAGTCCACCGGATATCCCCAGCGTCCGGCTTCCGTATTCGCACCGCAGACAAATAATCGATCCGTTTTCATTAACTAATTAATGAAACAGGGTAACTGAAAATCTAATACAGCTTTTTCCGCAACGAACCTCCAGGAGGCTGGGGCGAAATAAATATCCGGGCACACGTATGTAATCCAGCGGCATCCAGGGTATTTATATGGAATTCCTGTGTGGGACACGGTTGAGGGTGCATTCAATCATTTCAACGATTTCAATTAGCAGAATTGAGTCTCTAAGAGTTTGACGATGCGGAACAGAGCACAGAAAGTCTTCCGAATTCGATTCCCTGTCGCAACCGACTCCACGATCATTCGTTTCA
This sequence comes from Myathropa florea, assembly GCA_930367185.1. Classification (NCBI taxonomy): domain Eukaryota; kingdom Metazoa; phylum Arthropoda; class Insecta; order Diptera; family Syrphidae; genus Myathropa; species Myathropa florea. The sequence goes on along the minus strand of OV884002.1, from coordinate 131,076,564 downwards.
CCGCGTATTACCTACCGAAAAACGCAAGCGTTTCCGAATGCAATATGCATTAGGAGGACGTAACCTCGCTCTGGGACGGATGAAAAAACTTCTGTCAGTCACTCTTGAAGGACTATTGATTGGGAAGTATCAATCCCTTTGGGATCGACTGAAAAAAGGAGCAAGCAATAGGAAGTGGAACACATACCAGGGGGAGCCGGGAACCCGTGTTGCCTATTGCCGGTGACGATGCCTTCAAGTGCTTCGATTCTGTATCGACGAATTTTTTGTGGTTCGCTCTGTTTCCGTGCGATGCCTTTGCGCTTTCATGACTCTGAATGCTCCTGTTGAATACAGTTCGTCAAATCTGTTGTCTCTCCTGGTATTTGCGCCACACAAAGAGAATCGATGAATTAATACGCTTAAAGGACTTCCCCCACTCAAACCGGGGTTTTCTTTCCAACTTAAAGTCACGTCCAAAAAATGAAATTGAATTCAATTTCATTCACGGTTGGACTCACAAAAGGTTACCGCTGAAGTGGGCTTTTATCCACAAAAAAGAAAGCAGCTCCCAAATCTGGTCTCAGTCGTCGCCCCCTCCCCGGGGTACCGGCCTAATTCATTTAATGAAAATGAACATTCGTGACAAAACTGGCAGGTGACCGTGACAGACATGCGAACAAGAGTGGGAAGCTTCCGTTGAATTTGTAATTCAACACGGTGGCTCTGCAGTCAGTCAAAAACGAGTACGAACAGGTGGTATGAATAAGTCAAATGGCAGTGGGCGGAAATCTCGGAGATAGACGTGGGGTAGGACTTCTGTGACACGAGATGGAGGTGTTGAGGTGAGCGAATATGAAATTGAATTAAATTAAAGTTTCACATTTGACGGAGGTTTTGAAACACTATACTGGAGCACTCGGACTCAAAACTGGTCCATTGTATTGCCAGGTAGCAACCTACTTCAGTGCCGTTAATTTGATCCCAACGGCAAATGGTGACTGGAACAGGTTCGATTTCACTGGGATTCGAACCTGGGACCCCTCTAACTTGGGGCAGGCACTTAACCAACTGCGTAATCTAGTCTGCTTCTTGATTTCGATTTTGAACTTAAAAGCAAAAGAATACGTCCGCAAATGTGTGATCATTGAATACATTTTCAAGAAACCTTGTGGCCTTGAAAATCTAACTAGATCTTGTTTAGACTATAGCTAAGGTCCCAATAGCAATTATGGAAGGATATGCATATATCTGATGAAAATCATGGAACCGTCATGCAGAATGGCCTTATTTAGTAGGCGAACTCAAAGTTAGCAGTGAGATAAACCACAACGCATCCATCGAGGCTTCAAAATGAAGAATGTGTACACGACACCTTTGCCCAAAGTCCTCAATCCTTACTGAAAAAACGATCACATCAAAAGTTTGTAGTGAAGAAACATAAGGGACCGAACAAAACCCCTTGATCATATCAGAAATATATTAAGTATACGCCCCGTTGCTTAGTGGTTAAATGCATTGACTCTTACGCACACCATCTTGGGTTCAATTTCTGTCAAAAGCAAACGATACCTACTTCCATGAACGGCGAGATTGAGAAGCTTCTTCTAGACAGTTACACTCTTTGAGCATTGTCAGTGACTCCAAAGAGGTGGAGCCTTGAACAAATTTTAAGTGTTTTTTCCAAATTCGAACCTTAGACCTCGAGCGTAGGAGTCGACGCACCTACCCACTACGCCACGGCGCCCACATTTGTTGAAACAATTTTATCATTTTCACGTGTTGTTGAACGCTATGTCCATCAATGGTGATGTGGTAAAATGGACTGAATAAATGACAGCTAATTTGACAGATGTAGCTTCAACAATATGATCGCTATCAACTGTCAAAGTTTGGAAGTTTCTATTGGAAGATCGTTTAGAACAACGAACATCAGGAAAGAAAAGAAGCTGTAATGTCTGTGACTTAGTAAAGAATATTCACATCGAGCGTTTTATATGACTTGCTTTTTTCTTCTGAGTCCTGCGTTTGTACTTTTTTCCGAGAAATTCCACTGTGTTCCATGGTGTGTACGCATGCATTAAGCAAACTCATTACCTGCCAATATAACGCTGCTTTGTGGCCTAAAACTAAGCAGAGTTACGATACATATGCGTATCGTATTCGCAATGTGTGGTCATTTCCAATCGATTCCATCGATATTTGTATGCATTTCATTAAGCGAGTGTATTTAATTAAAAACCAAATGGACGCACTAAAATCTTTACAAATCGGAGAAAAGCCTTTCAACTGAATGACTCTAATAATACACAAACATTACCCCTCACAGAATTCCATCGCAAATATACCGTCACTTGCAGCCGTATTTTCGCAAAATCCATCCATTCACCGCCGCCATTCAGTCTAAATCATACACAAAATCAATTAAGTGTCCTCATCAAATTTCCCCACTAGAGCCACTAATGCGTACGTGGCTTCGAAACCCGGTCCACTGATGGTAATGAAGGTAATGTTCGGCTTCGAAATTACCCGCCCATTCTGGAACAACAACGTTTCAAACATTTCAATTTACGCGTGTTCTTTTCTAGCCGTTCGTCATGTTTTCACTGCTTGGGCGAGAGCTTCAGCCACCACAGGAATCCTGCCACTACTGCACCATGGCCCAAAACACCGCCCGTGCTGTCCAAATTATTGCGGGCACGTGCGTCAATTTGAATACAACAACAAAAAAAAGCGAAAAGAGATAGCGAGCGAACTAACGTTTTCAATATTGATATTGGACACCGCACCACACTCAAATGCTGGCATGAGTTTGTGGTTGTGGCACGGCTTTTCATCCGCCACCGCATTTGAACCATAACTCAGGCGCGTAACTGTGCATCTGTGACAACACATTTGAGAAGATTCCGCCCGTGAAGGTGTCAACGCTTGGATGATTTTGATCGAAAAACATTTATGACTATAAAATGTCAAAAACGCAGGACAAAAAAAAGAAAGCTAAAAGCCAGGACATACATGCGATAAACGGACAAAATGTTAAATTTCTGTTTCGGTAAATTGATGCCGGGGTTCCGGTGATCGGAGCTGTGAGATACTTTGGGTGCTGTTTACCCTAATGCCCGGTTGACCTCGCTCATGGCAGCGAATGGCGAATGGCGAATGGCGAATGGCGAATGGCGGATGGCGGATGGCGGATGGTTTCTCGTTTCGCACGAATGAGTATTTCGATGATAAAAATTTGAAGTACATTCATCAAACTCACAGGATGTGGTGGTAGAGGGACCACAGTACAGTAAATTTTCACAAGACCTAATAGGTTTGGTGTTCGTGGCAAGGAATGAAAAAAAAAGTAAAGAAAATTGCCAACTTTGATGGTGGACGCACGCAATTTAACACAAAGCAACCGGCTTGTGGAAAACTGATGGTGAAATATGTATTGGATGGATAATAGGGGGAAATATGGTAGGAGAGCTGGGTAAACATCAAACTCATTTCATCGTAAGGATGCAGGAAGGGGGACTGAAATGAGTTTTTGCCCACAGGATATGGAAATGACCTTAAATGGAAAACCACTATCTTCGTTAAGCACACAAACAGGCTAAACTATTATGGAGTGTCAAGCCGAAGGCTCTTGCTTATCAGCTAGCTTGCAATTATTTTGAGCTGTTTGTTTTCTATCAGAATTACTAATTTTCGATTCAGATTTAACAACATACACCAAACTATATGCGGGGCATTTTTAGTATTTCAACTTGTGTTTCCACCTTTGGGGGAAATTTCTTAAATCATGATGTCTTAAGGCGCACACACATTCGCCATCTGTCAGAAACTTCTCTTAAAATCAAAACTAAATTGAGTTTTGTTTCACACGTATTTTTGCCTCAAAAATGAAAATAAATCACGATTGCTTAAAGCTTAAAGTTTAAGATTTTCGCAAAACTCGTCAAAAACTTAAATATTAAGGAAAAGAGTAGAATTGATGTGGTTCAAACATGACGCGAATGGGGGGGATTTAAAACGCCGCCGTTTTCTGTGCCAAAATCATACAACAAAGTCAAAGTAATAAATGAAAACAAAACCTCATTTTCAATATAAATTCATGAACGAAAATCACGTGAATGCCCCTCATGCACAGACACAAGCCGTATCATGAATAAGAAATGGTAACGCGTGTTTGCTGTGCTGTTTGGCCTAGTCACACACTGGGGGGTATTTTTATTGAAAATTCAATTGAATAAGGAAACAATTGTTGTACTCGCATTCGACGAGAAATGCGCAATATTTGATATCAGAAAGTCGAGAAAAAAAAAGAAAAAAAGTTTTTTGCACTCTCTTGATTGGCCTTGTCCGGATATGGCGTTCGTTTTAAATTGAAACGTTACATAAATGTCAAGGATGTGGTTTACGGGAAGCTAGGAATAGACAACGGTTGCTGTTGGTGATGAGAGAAGAAGGGTGTGCGTAAGAACCTCGTGGGTGTTTGTTTTTTCTCCTTAGATTTGTTTATTTTGTTTGGAAGGTGCTTGGGTAAATTGTAATGCCTTGTATGGTTAACTTTCTCTTTTCCGCCATTTATGACATTATGTTTTGAATATAATATCGTGTGTGGGCCCGCGGCGGCTGCTTCGAATGGAGCGTAATTTTGAACACAATTTTTCCACTACTCTTTCCAGTAGCTGAGGCCATATACCTGCGATAACACGGTGACTGTTGATTTCCAATCGACTTTCCTTACCTCCTCCAAAAATAGTCCAGCGTTGCGATATTTCATGATCTTCAAGTTCATTTCGTGAGATTATGCGCTCATTTAAAGTTTTCTTCAGTAAATTGGTGGCATGTACTGACGAATTAGAACTCTTCCAACGTGGTCATTTATCCGGGAAACGAAAAAAACATTCGGTTCCAATCTCCATTGACCTTAATGTTCTGACCGGCTTTGACTTTGATGAAATATAGGCCAATGATTCCACTCGTCGCAACAAAAAAATGAACGTTTAAAAGAAAAAGAAGACACCGCAAATTTAGTTTATTAACGTAGTCCTTCAAAAAGAAGTGGACCTCGTAGTTGAAGCTACATCTGTCAAATTGGCTGCCATTTATTCAGTCTGTTTTGCCAAATCACCATGGACGGGTATAGCATTTAACAACACGTGCAAATGATAAAAGTATTTCAACAAATGTGGGCGCCGTGGGGTAGTGGGTAGGTGCGTCGACTTCTACGCTCGAGGTCTAAGGTTCGAATCTGGGTGTTCTGTTAGGGAACGTTCTTCGCGCATCGCCTATTTAACGGTCGCCATAAACGTCCTACAGAGAGGACTATTCGCAGTGTGGTGGATAAATTTGAGTCCACTGGTTCAGTGAACGATAAACCAACACCCGTACGTCGATGAAACGCAAGATTTGCCGAAAACATTTCCGCTGACCGTAAGAGTGTGCAGGAGAATCCAAGGCAGTCGATATCGCGTCGCTCACAAGAACTCGTCCTTTCGCAGACCACAACTTGGCAAGTTAGGGAATTTTTTGTCGCGATTTGGGCATGCTGCCGTACAAAATTGAACTGACCCAGCAGCTGATGGTAGGCGACCATAGACAACGACGTGTGTTCGCTGAATGGGCTCTGGAGCAGTTGGAAACTGACCCTAATTTCATCGAAAAATCATCTTCATCTATAAAGCCCGTTTCTGGATGAATGGGCACGTCAACAAACAAAATTGCCGAATTTGGGACGGTACCGATCCGAGAGCGTCTAATGCATCCCGAAAAATCACTGGCAGCGTCATTGGTCCATGTTTCTTTAAGAACGTCGCGACGGTGGTCAGGCCTTCACCTTGACGGTGAAGCGCTATAGGTCGATCATTACCAACTGCTTTTGGCCTGTGTTAGATGATATGGACACCAACGGCATGTGGATTCAACAGCCGTTGACATACAGCTCACGCCACACTGGAAATTCTTCACGAGAGATTCGAAGACATGTTCATCTCACGTGAGGGTGACGTGATCTGGCCCCAGGATCGTGCGGTTTGTCCCCTTTAGACTTTTTCTTGTGGAGTTTTCTGAAGTCAGTCTGAAGCAAGTCCATGCGAATAAGCCACAAACCACAGCGGCCCTCAAAGACAACATAACACATGCCATTGGTCAAATTGAGTCTAATTTATGAGCAAGAGTAATGAAAAATTTGACTTTTCGGATGCGCGCCACTCAGAGAAGCCGCGGCGGACATTTGAACGATTTTATATTCCATACATAGTGGCATCGATAGGCCTTTCAAACGAATAAAAAGTTCGGATGAGAAACACGGCAATGCGCGAGGGGCTCACTTCGATGGTTTGGTCACGTGGCACGAATGTCCCCATCATCACGACTTCCGAGGCGTGCCTTGAATGCGATTCCATCGGGGAGGCGACCGTTTGGCAGACCCAGGAAGAGATGGTTGGACCAGGTCCTAAAACTCGCTTGGTTGCGCTTGGGCATAGCTCCTGGTGAGTTAGAGTCGATGGCGGAGGATCGAGTGGCCTGGAGATCTCTCGTGCGTGGGTTGCCCCCGCGATCCCTTTAGTGGAACATGCGGGTCACTGAAAATGATGATGATGATGATGATGTTATCTAAAGATAGGAAGCGCTTAATGAATCACCCTTTATGTTCAACTTATTTTCAAACCAGTAGGCGTGGCCAAATAAATGTAGTCGATACATTTTAGCTTTTCGTACTACATTTCGACTTATTTCATTCCGCGGATGTATGATACTGACTTTTTGTCTAGATTTCGAGCGGGAAACAGCTGTCAGTGTCAAAATAACCTATGATTTAAAAAAAAACTTCTAGATGGCCCAACCTGTACATCCATGAGTTTAAACACGAATAAAAGAAGTTTTACTTATTTTCTGATTTATTTGTTCCAAAACACATCTTCTTCTTCTTCTTCTTAGGGCGCTATAGTCCGAAGTGGACTTGGGCCTCACCAACATGCCTCTCCAGCCAGCACGATCTTTCGCCAGCTGTCTCCAGTTTCGCACACCAAGCCGGCCGAGGTCCCTCTCGACTTTGAGACTGTGTGCCACCTTGTACGTGGACGTCCTCTGTTGCGTTGTCCCACAGGTTCAAAATCGAAGACTCTTCGGGCCGGAGCTAAGTTGTCCATACGCTCTACATGGCCTAGCCATCGCCATCTTAGGCGTTGGATCCGTAGAGGCCTGGCTAGACTCATGTCGCTGCACAGCCCATACAGCCATTAACGCAAACAGGATCAAAGATCGCGCGCAGAACTTTTCTCTCGAAAAGGCAAAGACACTGTTCATCCGCTTGGGATATTGTCCATGCCTCTGCGCCGTACAGCAGGATTGGGATGATCAAGGTCTTGTATGGAGTCAGCTTGGTCTTCCGAGAGAGGGCTCTACTACTCAATAGCCTTTTGAGCCAAAAAAAACACCGGTTGGCAAGAGTTATTCTGCGTTTGATCTCGGTACTGATGTTGTTTGTACTGTTTACTGCGGAGCTAAGGTAGACAAAGTCCTTAACTACCTCAAAGTTATAGCTGCTTATGGTGACGTGCTGGCCAAGTCGTCGATGTTGTGCGTCCTTTCTCGATGACAGCATACATTTGGTTTTGCCCTCGTTTACCGCCAGACCCATTTTAGCCGCTTCCGTTTCAAAACACATAGTGGGCCATAAATTGCTTTTTCTTGCCACATCCTCGATTGGTTAGTAAAATTAATGACCACATTGCCTGTCTGTACTTGTTCTGCCTGTTCCTCAAATGTCTGTTGCCTTTCATTCCTGTTGGTGCGAGGTATCCTTGGTGGAGTCTCCTAGTCCGTCTACCTCGCCGCAAGGCAACAACTCGCAACCAAAACATTTTCAAATCCTTTTTTGGAACATGATACAACGAGTTACCTAAGAAAAACACTTATTGCCTGTTCCCATCAAAAGTTTCACTTCAGCCCCGACCGAGTTTCCCTAAAAACTTTGCTCCCCTTGTAACTTATGGATTACTTGCAGTCCGGTGGGACGCGATATATTCAAATGTATGACGAGTGAACAGTTTTGTAACACGACACAAAATAACTGAAAATACAACCGCTACACTAGAAGGGCATGTTTTGGTTTACTTACTAATTAATTCCATCAAATCCAGCCCCCAGCCCGACATGATCAATGCCAGCCACTTGCTTGATGTGATTTATGTGCCCTGCATCCGAGGAATATTTTGTGCGCGTTGCATGTTGTCGACGTACCCCCATCAGCAGCCAATGTAATCGCAGTCGATGGTGTTGTGTTCGCGTAGATGTCGGCGTTGAGAGCAGAGGCAGACGTCCCATCGGCATCAAGCAGCATCAGAATTGATGAGGAAAATAGCCCGTGGGAAATTGTCGGCGTATCCGGGAAGATCCAAGAACGAGAAACGAGAATCAAGAAAATGAGAAACATCAACTTTAATTTGCAAGTCATTTTTAGACGATGGGCGGGGGGATAGGGATCAATTTGAGGAGCACTCACCGACGGCATCGTGCACCGTTGAGTTTTCACTGCACGAGAGAAACTTTGAGTAGAAGTTCACCATAACCATGCCGCCGTTCTTTGCCAGCGATTGAAGGATGTCGTCCTGCACGTTGCGGCTGGAGTTGCATAGCTCGTAGGCGGAGGAGTGAGAGAATATCACAGGCGCTTCGCTGGTCTCGAGTGCGTCACGCATGGTGCCGACAGAGACGTGTGAAAGGTCGACCATCATCCCGAGTCGATTCATCTCGCGTATGATTGTCTGGAAAGAAAAGAGAAGGAATGCATATGAGACATTGTTTCTGCGTGGGTGTGTGTCTGTGTGCGTTTCACTAAGAATCCTTGTGACGTGAAATGTGATTAAATTAATTAGTAGCTCCGGGAGGAGTCTAATTTGACAGATGACAAAGCGAGTAGTCACAGGCACTTAGGTGAAGCTGTGGAATGCTCAAGGAGATGCCTGGTTATTTTGGGACACACACCTCCTCTCTGTGTAATTTGGCAGGTAATTGAGGGTTTGATTGAGACGCTTATTAGCAATCGATAGTATCGTTAAGTGTACGCTTTAAGTCCGAATGTGTAGCCGGTTAAGTGTTTCTGCATTATGGATGAGAACTGAATGCAATCTGATGGAATGATGTGGTTAATGACGTCTACACGGTTGCTGGGCAGTTTAGTTAGTGAGTGCCTGGTTAGGGACGTCACTGTGTGGGTTGGCGGTATCTGAGGCGGTAGGATGAGTAATCAAGTTTGATAATCAGTACCACGTCGGAATGTGGCTGAGGATTGATTCGAATATTTGGTTTTGTTTTCACTGAATTTCGATGGATTGCGTTTGGATGCTTTAGTAGCAATCAAAGCCACGTTGGTGTGGATTAAGGGGTTCAAAAGCGATTGATATGGTCAAAGATAATAGCAATATCTCGATGGGTAATTGGTTAATGGTTCAATGCGTGCCTTTGTCAGTCAGAGTCTTGGGGCTCTTGATGGATGTCAGACCGTTTTGCGTCTCTTTGAACAGTTATGGCAGAGGTGGTGTGATGAAAGTGAAGTTGGTGTGTTGACTCGAACTCGAGTCGCAAACCTTCGACGGTGGAGTTCGTGCAGTTACTCGCCTACGGTGAGTGGTTGAATTCTCAATTTTGTGTTTGTTCTTCCTTAGACGGACTTAGTTATCATTCAACAAAGCGAAACGCACTCGAGGTGCTGATGGTTGGGAAACTTACAAAAGTTCTCTCAACCCCTTCAAAATTGAACTCAGAGCCAAGCGTGTGTCTTGGAGACTCTTCTGCGGCAAAATTGAAGAAGTTTCTGAAGCCTCAACGCTGAGGAAAGTACTATCATCGCTCCCGAAAGCACCCAGCTTTCTCCAAAAATCGGATGGTACCTGGACATCTTCCAGTCTAGACACTCTAAACCTACTTGTGGAGACCCAGTTCCCGGGAAGTTTAGCTGCTAGATCAATCTGTTCTGGATGTACACCATCCAGCTCCTCCTGTAGCCCTCTTAAAACAGACAATGCATCTGTCTGAATAATTTTAAACCATATAAATCACCTGGCCCTGATTGCATTATTCCTGAAGAGCTCCAAGCAGTTGCAGATCTTATTCTCCCCTGGCTGACAAGCATCTACCAAGCTTGTTTAGATTTAGTATATGTCCCCAGGTCTTGGAAGGAGGTAGGTAGGTAGGTAAGTAAGTGGGTAGACGGGCACAAGCCACGCCTCACTTAGGTCTATAGGGACCCATTGTGATGCCCAATTGGGGAATAGTGTCTCCTTGGAAGGAGGTTACAGTAATCTTCATTCCCAAGGCCGGCAAATCCTCACACAGAAAACCTAACGACCTTAGACCTATCAGCCTCTCTTCTTTTTTCCTAAAGACACTCGAGAAGCTAATTGATCACCACATCAGAAGCAGTATTGCGTCTGGCAGATTCTCGCATCGTTCGTGCGTCGACCCATACGCACTTGACTTTCACAGTCTAGGTTCAAATCTTAGCACAAGCAAACATTTTTCAAAAACAAAATTGTTCACGGCTCCACCTCTTTCGAGTCACTGACAATGCTCAAAGAGTATAACTGTCTAGAAAAAATTTCTCAATCTCGCCGTTCGGAGTCGGTATTAAACTGTAGGTCCCCTCCACTCGTGAGAGAACAATAGCACGCACAACACGAGTGGTTGCTGAGAAGCTAGGCCCAGGTCCACCTCGGACTGTAGCGCCACCATTATTATTATTATTAGACTCTCGCATGCTCAACAAGCGTACACTAAGGGTAAGTCAGTGGAGACAGCTCTACACACCCTCATAGGTACGATTGAAAAATCACTAAAATACAAGGAATTTACCCTGGTAGCTTTCCTTGACATTGAAGGAGCCTTTAACAATGTCACGCCCGAGGCAATTACCTTAGCGCTGAACAATCTCGGTATTGAAAAATCAATTGTGGCTTTTATTCACCAGCTACTTGTTAGCAGAGTAATAAACTCTAAACTCGGGGAATCCCATGTCCGCAGAACAGTTAATAGAGGAACCCCGCAAGGTGGTGTACTCTCTCCTCTTCTATGGGACGTTGTTCATTGACTGCTACTGAACTTAGAGGAGGCAGGATGCAAGGTGATTGCCTAGGCGGATGATGTTGCTGTTGCAGAGTCCGGAAAATTTTCTCGACACTTAGGGACATCATGCAGCATGCTTTCCAAAAAACTAACCTCATGGACCAGTGCATGCGGTCTTGGAGTTAATCCGAAAAAAAGGAACTAGTACTCTTCACGAGGAAATAAAACATTCCTCCCTTTGACCCTCCCTCATTGTGTGGCGTAAAACTCACACTTACAGATAAGACCAAATTCCTGGGTCTCATCATGGATCGAAAACTAAGCTGGAAGCCCAACATCATGGAGCGTATTAAGAAAGCTACCACTGTGCTCTACTGCTGTAAAAAAGCAATCGGATGTAAATGGGGCCTTCAGCCTAGAATAGTATACTGGCTGTATACAGCCGTAGTCAGACCAATCCTCCTATATGGAGTCCCAGTATGGTGGACAGCTCTTGGTACAGCCGTCAACCGCAACCTTCTTAACCGCGTGCAAAGAACTGCAAGCATATGCATCAGTGGGGAGCTAAGGACGACACCATCCGAAGCACTAAATATTATACTGCATCTCCCTCCACTCGACTTGTTTGCCAGACAAGTAGCAGCTTGCACAGCGGTAAGACTCAGAACACTGTACCTATGGAATGACCACCATATAGGTCATTCTAGATAACCTCGAGTTTCTACCGACCTCCTACTGGCTCATCTCGTCTTTGAGAAAAACTTTTTTACCAGCATACCCTCCAGGTCTGACTGGAAATCTGATACTCAGACGCTGGACGGTCATCTGCGTCCACAGATGGATCCAAGACGGACGAGGGAGTAGGAATAGGTGTCTACTCCAAGGATCTCAATTTTAGTATATCCCTTCACCTTCCAGAACATTGTAGCATATTTCAGGCTAAGACGATGGCAATAAAAGAAGTCCTGTCATGGCTCAGGAACAACGTGATATCCAAGAAGGACATCACTATCTGTTTAGACAGCCAGGCAGCAATAAAATCCCTGAACTCGGTCACTTTCCCCTCTAAGACCTCCCTAAATTTGCCGCCTATCTCTTAACGAGATGGCTGAGCATTTTAATATTCACATCAGTGACACAGTGACATTTCAGGGAATTGTGAATCCGATGATCTCGCGGTACGATCTCCACAAATCTCCCTAGTGGAAATCTTCCGCCTATGCCATTCGCTGTAGCTAAACTTCTTTTAAAGAATCATGGTATTAGAAACACCAACTCAAGATGGTCAGATTCATGGCCACATGCACTTAGACTCAGAGAGTCAAACTGTTGGAACAACAGAACATTGTAACATCCTTAATGCACTACCACAACAGGCGATACTGAGTCATACTGACTACCTTATCCCAAAGCTAAATTTCAATAAAAACTATACTTTCCAACTAGAACTGAGTGGAAAAGCGATAGAGTCATCCAATCCCATGACATATGGACTCTGGTGTGGGCGCTGGAATCTTCTTCGAAACCAAGTTTTGCAAGCTTTTTCCAGGCAAAAGTGCTAGCAATATATGATGCGTGTTTTGAAATTAAGAACAGAACAGAAACAGCACAGCGGATAGCAGTTTTTTCAGATAGTCAAGCTGCTATCAAGGCTCTAACATCCATAACCACAACGTCAAAACTAGTGGATTGCTGCTGCAAGGTACTATCCATTATAGGTGAGCGGAGCCCGGTCTCTCTGATCTGGGTTCCCGGGCACACGGGTATAAGAGGAAACGAAGCAGCAGACGAGCTAGCCAGACAAGGATCCAAACTCGACAGTCTCGCTGTGGAACAAGTCCAGGCTCCACTAGGCTTCGTAAAAAATAACATCTACAATCACCTCCTCAAGATCGCCAACGAAATATGGACCAAGCTGGAAACATGTGTCCTATCCAGAAGCTTATGGCCCAACTACAACCAAAAGAGAACAAAAGACCTGCTCAACAACAGTAGAAGAAACATATCCAGAATTATAGCGGTCTGTACTGGACACTAGGCTGTTGGCAGGCATGCTGAGAAACAGTACATACCATTCAACCCGCACTGCCGCAGCTGCCGGGTGGAAATCGAGCCAGAAACCCCCGAGCACTTTCTGTGCAAATGTCCGGCTCTAGTTAGAGTCAGACAACGAACTCTGGGCAAAGCCTTCTTTAAAACCGCTAATAACCTCTCGGAAACAAACATTCATAGTCTGCAAGCCGTCACAAACTCCACAAAGTGGTTTTAAAAACATTTAGGCAAATCTGAGTGAATACACACTCCTTTTCACCCCCTTCTCACAAATTAGGTATCCCATAGGATGTGGTATCAAAACGGCTGCGCTTTCATGGCGCTAATTGGGTGCGATAAACAGGATCTGTATGCCCACCGCCACTTTTACCTACCTACCTCACTATCTACTCATTCACCAGCCGATTTGAGTCTTTCTCTAAAGACAAAAATGATACTCCATAAGGAGAGACAAGCACAAATCATTGGGGAGTGTAGTCCAGACTTTTTTTTGAGGATTTCTTAAATCTCTTCTGGAGCACTCAGACTCAAAACTGGTCCATTGTACCGCCAGGTAGCAATGTGCCGTTAATTTGATCCCAATGGCAAATGGTGAATGGACCAGATTCGATTTCACTGGGATTCGAACCTGGGACCCCTCTAACTTGGAGCTGGCATTTAACCAACGGCGCCACCCAGTCGTGTCTAGGCCAGACATTCTTTTAAATCGAATGCCTAACGAGGAGTATGAAAGGAACCACCATCCCAGAAGTCGTCAAATCAATCAGTCCTTCCGTAGTTCTGTTTCCTTTATGTGCACAAAGGGCAAAGTTGAGAAACCTATCAAAGAGGAAGCTCTTTCATAAGTTTTGCACTGGATTTTCTGATACACGTATGAACATGCGTTCGAATGGTCACTTTGTGGCACTCAAAGGCCAAAGGCCATCGACTTTGTTGCTGACATACGGAGCTCAAAACAGTGCCCTAGACTTCAAATTCGATGGACATGCGAAATCTGTGAATAATACCGTAAATTAATCAAAGGAACAGTAAGCCTCCGTTCAGTTTTTCCTGTCGGTCACTGCATTCAACACAAAGGCCTGTTGGCATGTTTTATTTTCAGTTCCGAGTTCAAACATTAATCCCCTTGCCCGAAACCAGTCAAAACTACCACCGAAAGGTGGCTTTCATCAGAACATATGCACCTCTCATGTCAAATTGATGACGTCGTTCAAACGCTGGGATATTCAGTTTCGACTTTCCCTGAGGGGGGACTCCCAAAAAAGCACGCCGAACGAATAAAGTGACATTTTCTCTGCCACATATGTGTGCATGCACACTTATTAGAGTTCAATTTTCGGTTTGTGAATCATTTTCAGGAAGTAGTGTCTACTTTGTTTCAATTAGTCGACCATAATCGCAAACAAAAACCCCAAAAACATAACTCGTGTCCAATCAATAAACAATTGAATCCACAACAAATCCACCCCGGGCAGCCAGCAAGAGCAAAATAAATACTATTTTTGAAATAATGCAAATGTATGGCGTGATACGCGTGAGAATGCTGCTTTCATTTCATAGATTCAATTTCGAAAAACTGCTGCGGACTTGATACGGCGTTGCGTGAATCGATACTGCACTTCCGCCCGACCTCGATTTGTAATTAAAATGAAACGAAATTAAAATGCTCTCTGTTCGGAAACGTACATTTTTGGAATTTTCAAATTTGCCCCCATACATTAATAATCACCGTAAGTGATTGAACAATGTGATTAACCAATCAAGGTGAGTGTCAAAAAATTCACATTCATGTCATACTCTTGCTTTTGTTCTGTTTGATTTTTGAGTGTCAGAAAGGCTTCGTTTTATTTTTTTTCTTGGAAAAAATGTTCGCTTTTAATTGACAACTATTGGAGTTTGTTTTTTGATGCAGGATTCGAAAACAGAATTAAATCAAAAATTAATCCACAAACTCCGTAGAGGTGTGATATCAAACTTGGCAGCACTGTTCCTGGTGACAGCCATCAAGGGCCCCGAAGAATTTTCGACTCCGAGCCAGTGGGGCAACACAAACGTGGTTAAGGTGGCGCCACAAGTTTATCACAACGAAATCGGTGTGCAAAACTGGAGATAGCTAGCGAGAGATTGCTCTAGCTGGAGATGCTTGTTGGTTAAGTCCCAAATTGTAGGTATTACTCAATTCAATACTCAAGTAGAAGAAGAAAGTACCAAATCAATCCTCACGAAACGCACGTTTCCATTTAGGCACCCTAAAGTTCAAAAGAAACTTAAACGAAATCCTTAACAAATCCTTTAAAATCCGTACATTTTCCCTGACTTCTGTCAACAAAATGACCGAATTTTTATGAGCAACAATCAATTTTTTTTATTGAATCTCCCTAGACACCATAAAGGCTATCAACACAAAAATTCCAAACCAAAGCACTATACATTCATCTTCACCAATCCCCCCTTCGGTTATTCCCTCGCTCGTATACAGTTTTAGATAAATTTTTCAGACATTTTCCAACTTTGCGTTCCCCCGGGCTTAAGCACTCGAATGGTCGTTTTCTATGTTTAAGTGAAACATCCATTCCGTGTCACATACCGCTCATCCACCAGCCAACCAGCATAAAACCAGAGAAGAAAGAAGAAAAAAAATTGGGAAACAAAATTTCTCGCAGCATCCTTGGTTTCGTTCGTTTTTTGGCCACAAAATTTGTGTGAACTTGTTTGTCGGTTGGTCCTTTCGATATATCCCTCGGGTGGAGTGTTTCTAAATTATTCTCAAAGGAATCCTTTTCATTTAGGAACGGTTAAGTTTTTATTTTTATGTGAATATAATTTCGTATATGTATACAGCCAACAGGTGACGCTGACGATAATCGGTTGAAAATGAGTGAAGTCGTTGGGTTCTTCAATTTCCAGTGCTCATCATTGAAATGGGGAAATTTAATGAGAAGAAAATTGAAAACAGAAGCACTTAATCGGTGGCCAAATGGGACAGATTTTCAATTGACATTTGTGATTATCACTGAAGAATGTAGTAGATTAATGACAAAGATATGGAGTGCGTTCGGAAATATGTATGCATTCCGACCTGTTTAATTTTGATGGTAAAATAATGGAATTCTCATGAGTTTCAAATTGAATTAGATCCGCCATAAGGTTTTGGCTACTCGTGGCTACAACTTAATAATTCATTGATCGTTTTCAGTTAAAATAAATACGTTTTGAGATGTAAGCAATTATTAAATATGTATTATGAACGCATCTATTTGGTGAGCTCCCTCTGTGACTTATTAGTTTTCTGTGATGGACGATCGCGAATCGCTGCTATTTCAGGTACGTTCGCCATCGTTCAGTCCGTATTTCCTTTTCCTTTTTCCAGCTTTTGTTCTCTTCTTGTGTAAAACGTTGAGCGAGACGGTCAGTCCCGTCAAATAAAATTAAATTAAAAGAAGATAAGTAGTTTACAGAGGTTAAAAAGCAGAGTATTAACAAAATATTTTTTTCCGTGGTTAATTTTGTTTAATCTTCACATCACAAAAAGCCAAAAGCCTGGCCAAAGGCTTTAGGAAAGGCACCCAGGCTCTTCGAAATTGTGAGGGTAATCTAGTTACTGACCCGCAGGGAATAGTGGATGTGTTTAAGCAGCACTTCCAACAGCTGCTTAGCGGGCCGAACCAGGAGAGAGTGATAGGGAATGAAGAAACCCCTCATCCTCCCGAGCTTTCAAGAAATCGGCACAGTCATTAAAAAGCTGAAGAACAACAAAGCCGCTGGCTCAGATGGCTTACCATCAGAGCTCCTCAAGACCGGTGGCAATGTTCTGGTAGGGAGCATGCACCAGATCATTTGGGAAGATGAAAGCATGCCCGACGACTGGAATATTAGCTTCATATGCCCATATCCACAAAAAAGGCGATCCTACTCGTACCTCTTGCAACAACTATAGAGGTATATCCCCGCTCAACGTCGCCTACAAGATCCTGTCCAGCGTACTGTGTGAACGTCTAAGGCCGTTTTGCACCACAATAATCGGCACGAGTGCGGCTTCCGGCTTGGCAAATCGACTATAGACCAGATCTTCACACTAAGGCAAATCCTGGAGAAGACCAGCGAGTTTCAAATCGATACTCACCCTCTTTTTATCGATTTTAAAGCCGCATACGACAGCATTCATCGCAAGGAACTATTCGAAGCGATGGCCGAATTTAGGATCCCAGGAAAACTGATCCGGTTGTGTCGCACCACGCTAACACATACGCGATGCACCGTGCAGTTCAGCTCGGGGACCTTCGACCCGTTTGAAACCTGCACCGAATTGCGGCAAGGAGATGCGCTGTCGTGTGATTTCTTCAATTTGGTACTGGAGAAGATAGTGCGGCGGACTGCTGTAAACACGGAAGGTACTATCTTCTACAAGTCAGTCCAACTATTGGGGTACGCAGATGACATCGACATCGTTGCGCCTTCCCAACGCGCCGGTGTGGAAGCTTTCACGGCGATTGAAGAACAGGCGAAACGAGTTGGTTTTAAGGTCAATGAGGATAAGACGAAGTATATGCTGTCGAGCAAGAAACGATCCGCAGCACACCACTTAGGGCAAAACGTTACAATCGACAGCTACAATTTTGAGGTAGTGAAAGTGTTCGTCTACCTCGGAGCAAACGTGAACTCCACGAACGACATCACAGTGGAGATCCGACGTAGAATCGCCCTTGGCAACCGATGCTACTTCGGTTTGTCAAAACAACTGAGCTCAAAACTCCTGACTCGAAGGACCAACATCATGCTCTACAAAACTCTTATTCTGCCAGTCCTGCTATATAGAGCCGAAAGCTGGACACTAAGCAGAACTGCGAAGCTGATTCTTGGTGCCTTCGAAAGAAAAATTCTACGTCGGATATACATATGGTCCCATCTGCGAGGAAGGTGAATGGAGGAGAAGACTCAACCGCGAAGTCTATGAGCTGTACCAAGATGTAGATGTAGTCCGGAAGGCAAAAATCCGTCG
This sequence comes from Myathropa florea, assembly GCA_930367185.1. Classification (NCBI taxonomy): domain Eukaryota; kingdom Metazoa; phylum Arthropoda; class Insecta; order Diptera; family Syrphidae; genus Myathropa; species Myathropa florea. Next base: position 131,058,479 of record OV884002.1, on the reverse strand, counting down.
ACTGCACTGGCTCGGCCACATCGAGCGCATGGACAACAACGCTTCAGCTAAGAGGGTCTTCGAATCCGAGTCTCTTGGTTCGAGAAGGAGAAGAAGGACGAACCTCCGGTACAAAGACCAAGTCATCGCGGACGTAAGACAGCTTGGCCTTGATGACTAGAATCAGCATGCCCAGGACCGTCAACGATGGAAGGCAGCGATAGCTCAGGCTCAGACCCTACATTGGTTGTAGGCCTGCTAAGTAAGTAAGTAAGTAATCTTCACATCAGTAGGTTAAAAAAATTAAAAAACGTTTTTAAAAACATTTACCAAACTCAAAGCGTGATTATTGACGTAATTTTTCTTGTTCTACGATTAGGCTGCGTCCATAAAGCGTTCCTCATAGAGGGTCTTTCAATAGGAACTTTGACACTTGATAGCGACAATGTTCTTAAAGCAATATCTGTCAAATTATTCAAATTCCTCATAGAGGGTCTTCCAATAGGGACTTCCGAACTTTAACAGTTTATATATTGCCACTAATATTGTCGAAGCAATATCTGTCAAATTGGCTGTCATTTATTCAGTCTGTTTTGCCGAATCATCACGCATGGACATAGAGTTTAACAACACGTGCAAATGATAAAATTGTTTTATCAACATAGATCTTCTGTTCGGGCAACGTTCCGCACGCATCGCCCATTTCACGGTCGTCATAATCGTCCTCCCAAGAGGACTATTCGCGGTGTGGTGGATAAATTTGAGTCCATTGGTTCAGTGAACGATAAACCAACACCCGTACGTCGACGAAAAGCAAGATCTGCAGAGAACATCGCCGCTGTCCGTAAGAGTGCGCAGGAGAATCCGAGGCAGTGGATTTCGCGTCACTCACAAGAATTCGATCTTTCCGAGACCATAACTTGGCGAATTTTGCGTCCTGACTCGAGCCTTCTGCCATACAAAATTCAACTTACCCAGGAGCTGAAGGTAAACGACCATAGGCAACGATGTGTGTTCGCTGAATGGAACAGTTGGAAACTGACCCTAATTTTCATCGAAAAATCATCTTCAGCGATGAGGCTCATTTGTGGATGATGGATGGATGTGTACTTCAACAAACAAGATTGTCGAATTTGGGTCGGTACCAATCTGCATGAGATCCAAAAGCGTGCAATGCATCCCGAAAAAATCGCTGTTTGGCATGGATTTTGGGCTGGCGCCGTCAGGTCATCGGTCCATAGTTCTTTGAGAACGCCGCAACGTTGTCCAGGCCATCAACGGCTAGCGTTATAGGTCGATGATTACGAACTTCTTTTGACCTGAATTGGATGATATGGACACCAACGACATGTGGTTTCAATAGGACGGCGCGGCGCTACGTGCCACACAGCTCACGTCACACTAGAAATTCTGCACGAGCGATTCGAGGGCATGGTCATCCAATGTGGAGGTGATGTGAACTGGCCACCGAAATCGTGCTTATTGACGTTGACCCCGTTAGACTTTTTCTTGTGGGGTTTTCCAAAGTCGCAAGTCTATGCGCATAAGCCACAAACTACAGTGGCCTTCAAGCCAACGGCTGGCATGGGTTACCAACCGTCAAATTCAGCTTGATTTATGCGCTAGTCATGGAAAATTTGACATTTCGGATGGGCGCCACCCAGAGAAGTCGCAGCAGACATTTAAACGTTGTTTTATTCTGTATATAATGGCATCGATAGGCCTTTCAAACGAGTAAAGAATTTTGATAATATCTCACACATGCTTTGCTTTATTTAAATTTAAAGATAGGAAGCGCTTAATGAACGGCCCTTTAGATTGTAAACAAAGGCTGCGTTCACTGACTTCAATGAACAAGATTTCCTCCAGAATCATTGCAGTGATTACGGAAAAATTAACAACAATTAGTCAATCAGGACCTCCAGAGAAACTCAAGTCACCAAAGAACGCAATCAATACCAGAGACCACTAAAGTCCACTCTGCTGGTGACAGTACGTCACATAAATAAAAATGCACGTCCACAGATTCCATTCAAATGTCGAAAGAGTTTCTACTGAAAAGTCCCTAAAGAGTCTAAATTGAAATGTGTGGTTCATATATCTCGTGAAATTCAGCGAAAAAGTTCGTTGAACTTAATTTGCAACAGCCCAACAGCGCTACTATGATCGATGTCAAATGAAACGCGAATTTAAATCCATTCAGTTCAACGCGAAAATATAAAAAGTAAACAACTGCCGAATTCGTTTATTTGATTTCGCTCTTTCACAGATCAAGCAGACAAAGCGGTTCTCGGAAGCGGCCAATTCATCGCACAGATGGAAAATAAATCAATAGCGCCATCAAAGTCCGCGTCCGAAAAGAGGAAATTAATCCCCTCTCAAAAAAAAAGCGATTTGAACAGGTTTATGTGATTTGAACCATAAACCGCATGCCCGTTCGATGTTCAGCTGAGCACACGTTAACTCAAAATTCATTCGAATTGCATCTGTTGGCTGCTGAATAAATGGCACAAAGCACCTATTGTGACAGCAAACTACCGGATGAAGTAAACCGTTCAGCTGGTGTTTGCTTTGTTGAATTTTGAATTTTTGAATTTTATCCTTAAAATCTGCATTTCCAAGCGGCACCGTCGGCAGTCCCCCAAAAGAAACACTGAAATTGAATTTCAAACACAAACGGAATGCTGTTATCCTTTATTTGTGATCTTTGTCAGTCAATACAATGGGGTGCAGAAAGGGCAAAGACGTAAGCGTACCACTATATCTTTGAAAGTCATTGAGTCGTCCTGCAGGAGGGATAGATGCACTTGCAATAATTTCAACACAATTTGCCTTGGAATGTATTTTTCTTTGACTTCGATCGAGGAAGCAACTGAAGGAAACTGTTACGTTGGAAGTATTATGTCCTCGTCAGTGCTTCGAACATTATTTGTGGACAAAGTTGCAGCTGGGCAAAGTTAGAGGATTTGTTGTTTGAGTTGGGCGAGGATAGTTTTAATTGTTTCCTGAAGAGGGTGATGGGGTTGGTTTGGGGGTTGGAATTTATTAGGTGACAATGGGATTTTAATTCAAGAATGCTAGAGCTTATTAAGGACTTACAGGAGGCAACGTAGGGATTTGTTGTGTTTGAGTATATTTTTACTTAGCTACAGGCGATTGCCTTAAAGTTGACTTGAGCACAATCATCCATTAGATTCTTTCCCTTTGTCCCTTTGTCCCTTTGTTTCTTAATAGAATGACAGATTTAGTCGCAGCCGCGAGGACTTATATGTCATTTTAGGTGTGATCGATGTCATTATCGACTTGGCGGCAGTTAAAGCCATGTGAAATTTTGGTCAAAAAATTGGTCAAGCAAGACAAGGCTGACCACACGTCCTCTTTTAAGAGGGCATGTCCTCTTTTATCTCATAAGCAAATGTCCGGTATCTCTTTGGAAAAACATGCAATTTCTCCTCCTTTCTTTCTCAGTTAACTAAATTTTTCGACAAAACTTCAACAAAATATTTTTTTTCAATACTAATTTAGACATTTTCTGCATTCTGGTGCGAACACGACCTAAAATATATTTGTGCCTAAACTCATTCGCTTCTGAACACAACTCCATTTTTTTGTGTTTTTTTCAACAGTCTTCTGAACACACCCACTCATTTGACAGCTCATTTCATACATATTTTAATATATTTAAAGTATATACACCGTTAGTACAATGGACCAGTTTTTGAGTCTGAGTGCTGCAGTTTAGTGTTACAAAAAAAATCACACCGTTTGTTTACCGTATTTGTGCGTGCTTTTCTAATGTAAAAAGAAGTGAGTCTTCAATTTTTATTTGAGACTGTTGAAGGTGTCCTCTTCTTCATGCTCATGGATTTGGTCACCCAAAAATGAGACTATTTGAGACTTTCCGTCTGGTGTTCTCTTTTTCATGCTCATGGATCTGGTCACCCTAAGCAAGACCCTCAAACTCGTTGTGATTTAAACGGATTGCATTCGTTGATTTCTTAAGAATAAGCCGCTTCGCTGCTTTCGAAGTAGACACATATTGACGGATCTCTGCGTTCCCAAGCTTCGTGACTATATGACGGGTATATCGTTGTGAGCTTGTTGCATTAAGAACTTGAAAATCTGTGCAATTGATAAGGGTACTTTGGTTGGTTATTATCGTTCATGGTAGTGACTGAGGAAAGTCGCTCTATGCAGGGATATGTACATCTCGGTCTGTCTGGTTCCAGCGCTCTCTTCTTTTGATGGCTGTACAGTCCGAGATCGACCTGGGCCTAGCTTATCAGCAACCACTCGTGTTGTGCGTGCTATTGTTCTCTCACGAGTGGAGGGGACCTACAGTTTAATGCTGACACCGAACGGCGAAATTAAGAACCTTTTTCTAGCCAGTTATACTCTTTGAGCATTGTCAGTGACTCGAAAGAGGTGGAGCTGTGAGCAAATTTTAGGTATTTTTTCGAGATTCGAACCTTAGACCTCGAGCGTAGGAGTCGACGCACCCACTACGCCACGGCGCCCACAGCTTTTCTCTCCTACCAAGATCTTGAACCAGCTGTCTGCAATTACGCACGCCAAGCTGGCTGAGGTCCTTCATAACTTGTGTTCGCCATCGGCTTCGTTGGCGTTCTCTGTTGTGTTTTCCAATGGGCGCAGAGTCCAAGACTCTTCGGGGTGAAGCAGTGTTGTCCATGTACACTAATTGGCCTAGCCAACTTAGGCGTTGAATTCGTAGACACCTGGGTAGACTCATGTTGGTGTACTGTAGTTGCATGTTCTTCTCCAAATGCCACAATGCAAACAGAACCAAAGATTAAACGCAGAACATTTCTCTCAAATGGACCTAAAACCTCTCTGATAAGGACCTATTAGATAATTCTCAAATGAATTCAGGCGGCTACACAGAATGGTAGAGCATGTTTTAGAGGACATATTTAGAAGACTTAGCCGTCGATAATTGGCGCAGTCAAAGTGGGTTGAGTTCCCACTCATGGGGCATGCTTTACTCGAACCATTGATCTAGAAGATTCTGTTGAAATATTCATAAAAATTTCTTCAAAGGTTTGGTTAGGAGCTAGTGGTAGACTGCACTAGCTGCGTTGTGATACCACGGACATTGGATAATCAGTTAACAATTCTGAACTTGCGATGAAGATTAAGTCGGCTGTTTAAGTAGTATGCCTCTAAGTGGGTACTCCTTATGGCCGAGAGGGTACTACATTCGAGGGTTTGTTAGGTTAAGTTAGGTTAAAGAATGGGAGTGTGATGGTAGAGACATCACTTTCACTCGGAGGCCTTAAGGCCCATAGTGAATCCCTTCAATTTTTGCGGTACACAAATCTTACAGACCTATTCTATCACGTGATGGCTGAAACCACCCTATGCTCTTCATAAATATTAGGAGATCCAGTAAGTCTCCGTGAATAATCTTTGGTCTAGCGAGGCTTGGCGCCGGTTATGAAGAGCTGGGTAGTAGCACAGCAGATGTTGGATCGTTTCGGTCTCTTCCTTAGCTCCTGGAGAGATCGCTGGACTCCGCCATTTTCGAAGCATACATAGTTCCAATGGTCAATGTTCTGTGTGTAGGAACGTTTTAAAAGCGAAAGAACAACTGCGAGGGTGAGAATCCGTTTAATGAGTGCCACTTATGAGTTGGCAGATCTTTCATACAGTTGTTATGTACAAAAATGTGTGGAGCGTTATCAGGTCGTTCACCTGATCGGATGATCGAACATATATTGCCAATTGCAGCTAGCTGACTGAGTTAGAATATATTTCCAATATGCAAAACAGTGGTGCACAAAAGTGTCCATATCAAGTTTTCCTACATGTGATTACTCCGACGAGTACGCGAATCGAGTTTCGTCGCAACGCCAGCAGCTCCTTTGTTGAATGTGTTACCCCTTCACCTTTCTGTAAATTCTACAGATTTCGCTACAAGGGAGACCATTCCCGAACATTTCCTGACATCATCAAAGATAATAACAATAATAATGGCGGCACTACAGTCCGAGGTGGACCTGGGCCTAGCTTTTAAGTAAACACTCGTGTTGTGTGTGTGCTATTGTTCTCTCACGAGTGGAGGGGACCTACAGTTTAATGCCGACTCCGAACGGAGAGATTGAGAAGCTTTTTCTAAACAGTTTTACTCTTTAAGCAAGATTTAAGTGACTCGAAAGAGGTGGATTTGTCAAAAAATTTGGTGTTTTTTCGGGGGCGTAGTTGGTAGGTGCGTCGACACCTGTGATCGATGTTCTCGGTTCGTTTCCCGACCCAATTCAAAGAGAGTTTAAAACTCAAGCGAGAAGGTAGACTAACTTAAATGCTTAAGAAAAACTCGCCTGTGATCCTGCTAATTGCCAATGGTTTGTCGATTTCCTTCATCCACCTCTGCCAACTGCAACCACATTAAATTCCTCCAGCATATCACACGAGCTTTAAAGACCACTTGCCCTGAACAATTAAAAAAAAGAAATGTATCCTAACACGGACACTAATAAGAAACACCCAAGACGTATCTCCTTGACAAGTCAACAAAAAAACGAAACATAAGCAGAGGATTGAGATGCTTCAACCCAACCGCGCCTACTTGTTAATTATCCCTCTCCAAGGATTCCAGGGCAACTAACTCATTTCCCTATGCAAACACCCATTCAGCGTGCTTACAACCACGCAATAGTATCATTCCCAGGAAGACATCGAATTTAAATGATAAAATAATCACCTGAGGATACACGGCGACTATTCCACGGCTCCTCGGTGTGTTCCATTTAAAATTTTCACAAGTGTTTCGTGTAAAGCGACAGACATAATTGGAAAACCGCTGCTCGGGGCGGTGTAGTGGAAAAATTTTAGTTTTACTCTGACATTACACCCCATCACCAGGACACCTGCCAATCCGCACAAACACACACGCGCTCGTCTTCTGCTGTTTTTTCTGTTTTCTTTTTTTTTTGTTTTTCTTGTCTCATGTAGCCTGAGATGGAAAAAAAGCAGGAAATCCTTTTTCATTTGTTCAGGTGAGCGATGGAGAAGTACGAGACTCGAACAAACTGAATTGCAGGCGAGGATAACAAAACACGCTTCGCCTGGGTGTTAATTTAGTTATACGGATAAGAAAAACCGTACAGACACACACACTACTTGATCGGGAGGCTTGTGTTTGAAGCTCGTGCATCCTTCCTCGGTGAAGGGTAACATAGTTAGGGTGAGCTCATCGCCGGAAGATAAGGAAACTTTCATGTCTGAAACGAGAAAGAAGGGATAACAACAGCCGCTCACTCGCAGGATACCTCAAATGAAGTTTTCGTTATTTTTAGTGCTTAAAAAGTTTTTTGTTTTTTCACTTGTGGATGTTTGTTTTTTTGTTATTTTTTGTATCTTGACGCTGCCGGGTAACTGCGTGGTTTGTTTTGTGTTAAGGAAGATTTAACTCGCAGCTTTAGATGATTAAAGGCATGAGCATGAGGTCAGCGAAAAGGATGATCTGATTGCACATCGGAATTTGCTTTAAATGGGGATTTTTTTAATAGTTCGGGACATAAATTTTGTAATTTTGTTGGCCACGCATGAATGTCGTCAAAGACTCTGCTCGTTGATTCGGTTTCTCTCTGTGCTAAGGTTAAGTCGCGGAGGTTTTCAAACTTTTGTCGTGGGATCTAAAGTCTGTTGAAGATTATAAATGTACATCTTTGATGATTGTGGGCGCCGTGGCCGTGTGGGTTTGTGCGTCGACCCATACGCACTTGACTTTCACAGTCTAGGTTCAAATCCCAGCACAAGCAACAACTTTTCAAAACAAAATTGTTCGCGGCTCCACCTCTTTCGAGTCACTTAAATCAAGCTTAAAGAGTATATCTGTCTAGAAATAGGTTCTCAATCTAGCCGTTCGGAGTCGGCATTAAACTGTACGTCCCCTCCACTCGTGAGGGAACAATAGCACGCACAACACGAGTGGTTGCTGAGAATCTAGGCCCAGGTGCAACGCCGCCATTCTATATTTTATAGTAACAAAGTGCAGTCATCAAAAATTGTCAGGAACTGAAACAGGACTCGATTTAATATCACAAAGCCTCTCAATCTTCTCGCTCAATAAAATATTTGATGACCATGTTCTCCCACTAGTCCCTCCGAAATCGAACCCCCTTCGATTGAACTCTTTCGCTCGCACCCCAATCTGACTAACCCTCCTCCCAATCAGCCTCTCCACTCAATTCGTGCTTAAGTAAAGTTGTCAAGGATACCCATGCACGTAAATTTCGGAAATCTGATGACACTTTGTGGTCTCTTAGATATACCATGGCTCCCCTTATAATCACCAATATGATTCATCCCTTCAGGTGGTATCTCGGCTCGTGTCGTTAAAGTCTTAAGATGCCTCTTCAGCCTGCTCACATACTGCTGAACTCGCATCGGCTTTGTTTGTATCCCCATGGGCTTACTTGTGCCAGGCAAATCCCTTAATATTATTTCAATACAGGATACGAGTCCTTATCGCCTCCGCTCACTTGAGACATTCACCTTCCACTTCCCAGGAAGCTAATTACACCGACCCTTCGGTCGGCTGTGCTCCTAACCCCGTCATCATCGCCTATCACTATCAGTCAGCCTGTGTTTGCACCCACACGTGGGCGGCGGCGTGGGGGGTTAGCGGAAAAGGATAAATTCCCATTAGCCGGGCAAGGAAGATAATAAATCCTTATAACGTATGTGGAAGTGTTATCGCAGGAAACTGGTATTCAATTCACAGTTTGTTGCTTAGTGCACCTCGCACGGCAAGGACAAACGAAGGAGCTGGCTGCATTGCACATGCACACATCCCTACACGCCGCCGCTGCCTTTCGGGCAACCTGGAGATGGATGCAAACGTATCTCTGCAGCTTTCTTCGTACTTTTCCGGGATAAACAAACTGTCCCGTGTTTGCTGTTGGGGTCCTGTTCGTGTGCAAAGTGCTTCAAGAACGTCGCCCCGCTGCACGTCGGCCGGGGTGTGAGCGGCAGTTGAAACTTTGTCAGTTGCAGGATACACACCAGCGCCGGTATCAAGATGAGAGCGTGTGTATCCCTGTAAACGGCACAACACTGCCGGCAACAAAAGGTCAAAGTATGGAGGTCTTTGTCTCGTCGGCATCTATCAGCGGTTGCCTACATGGCTACGGCTTGTAGCTGTTGGTTGCCTGTGGCCCCATTATAAGTCAAGTAAATGAGAATAAATCCTTGGAAAGGTGGATGCCGGACGATTTCTCGAATAATGTGTACACTAGCCTGGCCGGGGAGCGAGCGCCGACAGTGGACGAGTACGGCAGGCTTACGGCGTAAATCCCTGCCGGGATATAAGACCGGAATAGGGAGAAAAGGTGGTGATTGAGTTTACGTGTCGAAACTTGATTCATTACATGAATTGTTCGGTGAGGGCGGCCGAATGTGTTCCCCACTGGAGGGCGGCTCTGTGGAATTGCTGTGTTGTTTTAAAGTTTAAAGCAGGTGCGAATGGTTGAGTCGTCCTGCGGCTGCTTGCGACAGGAATTGAAACAAGTGGAACAGTTTAATTTTGTTGTAGGGATAATCGCAAGCGTGTGAAAGTGACCAGGATCGTAGATTAACTTTGCAGGGCGGCTATGTTTTATGCAGAACTTAAGGAGCTTAAGTGGGCTCAGTGATTTGGATCTCTGTGTCACAAAGGGACACGAAAGTTGGTTACATCTGCAGCTTCTGTTGTCTGCTTGCAAATGCAATTCAATGCGAGGCGATGGCAGTGGTTTTGGTGGATGGGTTTTGTAATTGAAATCGTTTGTGGGAAAACTAGTTTTCTTTTTGTGTGGAGGACGAATGACTTGAGGCGTCATTCATTTGTCTGATGAATGAGAGTGAATTTGAGTATTTCTGATCCAATTTTAATTGTTATTTAATTGTTATCATCTCACGAAGCAACGATGTCAACAGAAACAATTTAGGAGCCAAAAACGGAGTAATAAGGAATGGTGCTGAAAATGCATAGCAATTCTTCTCCAGAATGTCATTCAAATTTTGAACAAATGGACGTTTGGCCGTGGTTACCTTTTACAACAATTGTCATCGACATTATTCAATTTTTCACAGCAAAACAAATTTCGTTCCACCCTGTTGAAGCGTGAACACTTCAACTGAAGGGCATATCATTGAACGCGCAAATATTCACTGAACGTGCCGAAGTTAATTCGTCTTTCCTTTTCCTTATATATAAGATACATACAAATGTTAATCCATCTATCCCTTTTCCATATTATACACTTTTTTCTGTTTAATATTATAATGATGTTCCTTTCTCTTTCCTTTTATTAATACTTATATTATCATGCACATATCTCTATCTCTTTCTCTCTTTATTAATTGAATGTTATATAACCTTCTTTTGACATTCTCATCTCTCTATTTGTATGACCCTTGGAACGGATAACACGTGAAAAATAAATGAATTATTATAAACGACAGTGTAGTCTTGATTTTTAAGGTTCCGTCTACAAAAACGGAAGCTTCATAATTTCGGTGTGTCCGTCCGTCCGTCCGTCCGTCCGTCCGTCGTGTCTGTCACACTTTTTTATCTCCGAAGTTTATGAAGATATCGGCATGACATTTTGGAATTAGGTACTTCAGACCTAGATGTCATTGCCTATGCAGCGATTTTAAAAAGTGGGGCCATTTGGGGGTGGCTCCAGTACAGGTGAAGTTGACATTAATTTTGAAAAATTGTCGCACCCCATCGAAATATATATCAATCGACAGTTCTTTTGAAATGAGGTGGATGTTTCTTTCAACACTTTTTTATCCAAAATACCGTTTGGAAAATATGGAGCTCCGACTTTTTTTTTAATACTTTCCCCCTGCCATTTCTAAACCAAAGTGTTTAAAAATCTGAAAAAATCACAAAAACTTGGCTTCATTGAGTACTTTCATTTAAAACCATTGCGAGCATTCTGGCCTTAATGGTTTTGGAGATATTGGCCAAAAACGGTCAATCATCGACATGCGAATTTTGAAGATCTGAAAACGCAGTTTTGAAGACATCAATGTAAGCATTAAGAAATGATAAATTTCAAAATATCGATTTTTGTTGAAATTTTGAGATATCCAAGATTTAAAATAAGAAAAAAATTTCATTTTCACACATTTCATGCTGTGTTCGGCCACTCTATTCGTTGATGAGCGTTATCTTTTCGATCTCACCCCTAAATGCCCAACAGAAATGAACACACACACACCGCAGGCATGAGCAGTGATTGGGTATGTGTATGATGGAAGGGATTTTCTGTGGTGGATAAACTTCGATAGAGGTATAGGTATATGTATGGATAAATATTTGTTCGGATGTATAAATGTATGAATGAATAGTTGATTTAGGTTGAAGTTAGAAGAAAATTCAACTGAAATAGTTTTGAAACGTCGTTTGATATTCAGAAACCATCCATCAGTACTATGCGACGGAACCTTCCCCGTGCGAGTACAACTCGCACTTGCCCAGTTTATTTTATTTTATTATCTTTTTAACTGAGCTGAATCAATTTTTGAATTGAATTCAAGAAATCAAACACACCCTTAAAACGGAATTAGTTGTTATGATGATCTCATCAAGAGTATCGATATCGGGCGCTCGACATCTCTCTACCAAAATGGGAAAAATGTGTCAAAACAAATCCTACCTAATTTTGTAAGGCCTTTATTTTTTTTTAGTTTTTGTTTTTTTTTTAAGTTAAGTCTGGAGAACATATATGGCATATGATAAGGCCAGTCTGCCGCGAAGGAAAATCCTCCTTTTCATTGGCGGAAACAATTATCGGCCGCCATTGGAGCGGTCGAAGTCCGCACCAAAGCTGATGGCAATCGAAGAGGCGATTGGCGAGGAGGACGGCGAAGAAGCTGAGGAAACCAAGGAGCCCGGGATGCGGGCGTGCTGTCAAAAGGATTCGCTTTACCCGGCTATGACACTTAGCAGATTCGATCAGGCGGACAGGTAAAGCCAGACCGACATCTTGTGAGACATTCAATACTTCAGGCAGTGGCTGCAGCAATACCAAAGATTCTAGCAAAGACGAGAAGAAAAGTCAAGCGGAGAGGGGACGCTGCAAGAACGCCGGCGAGGGCGGTTCAGACGAGGATGACTTCGAGAAGCTGCTGATTTTCAACAACTACGATACAGACTCTCCCCTTGCCAAAGAGCTGCTTCCATGCTTTGACTTGTAGATGCACAAAAAGGCCAACAGCAGTAGCCTGAACTATCTGACAACACATCATGACCACGAAGATGACGAAGAGGACGTAATCGAGGAGCACCCGAATTTCGAGCCTTCGGCTGGTCACACCAAGGTGCAGAAGCCATGCGAAATAACCATCGGTGAACTGTGCAGAGACGACGAGGAAGAGTTCCTGGACGATGAGATATTTTCCCGACAAGCCAGCATCCTGAAGGTGCTGCAGAGAAACTCCATGCGAAAGATGACCAGCCTCTCGATGAGCAGCGGAGACAGCGCCCTGGAGAACCCATGCAGCACCGGAGCCGGCACCCAGGTGATTTAGAGTCATAAGCAACTTTCAATGGACTGTGATGAGGGTTCCATATCTAGCGGTTGTGAAACAGCCAGTACCGTCACTGCAAACGTCGACGACATGTCACTGAAGTACCGCCACGTTCAGCAGCAAGTGACCCAAACGTTTCCCCCCCAGTCAGCCGTTGAAGCACACGCAAATGCAGAGGAGATGTCTTCATCAGTGGATGAGGAGAATTGCCAAAGAAATGAACTGGAACCGATCGAAACCCTATTCAGCAGTAGAACTACTATATCCCCAAAGATTCCATCGCCCAACTCCCAGTTCAAGCGAAGTCCCTGCTGCAAGCAAACCCACATCGAGCACGACGGCTCCGACTCCGAGTGCAGCGATGAGTCCGGCCAGGACCAGGACCCAAAAGCATCCAGCACCGCACCAGTACAGCGATCTAACAGCGCACGGGGCAGCGCTCCTTACTTGAAACTAAGAAATGTTTTCCTTCTTTTTTATTAGTTAATTTAAAAAATTGCTTACAAAGATTATAGAAAAAAAATATTAATAAGGTCTTTAAATTTAAATTAAGTCTTAATGAATTAAACAAATGACAGGAACAATAAATTAGACCAACTTCCGAATCCTTTCAATCATTTCCACACATCTGGCGAATTTCATTTGCAATGTGTTAGTTTAATTAATCCCCGAAAATTCAGTAGCATTGACGTCTATAACACTCCAAGCACTGTACATGTCCAGACAGAGTTATCACGTCGGAACCCGGAATGTACGACAAAGGAACAACTTCAATAGCCACTCTCACCTACTAGTTCGCTCGTAACCAAGCCGTACTAGTGTTCCCACTGATGACTACTAACCTTCTGTCAGTGGAACGTGGACTCATCAACCACCGAAGGGAAGCGAGAAGGGGAAGCGAAATCCGAAAACAAAATCATTTCAATATTAATTTAAAAGTTTTAATGAGTTTTCTCCACTGAGCTGAAGGATTTGTATCACTTAAAAATCCCCGCCACACAGGGACAAGCCACGTCATTCGCCTCGTCGTCTCTGGCAGTCCTTCCTTCCGTTGCCAAGGTATTGCTCACAGCTACTGTGGCGGCGATGACGGTAACCAGCGACTGGGACAAGAGCAAAGAGCGAAAGGATTTCTTATTATCTTTTCCTTGAGCGAGGAGATTAGATGCGCAAGGGAAAAGGACACTGCAGGACAGCACACAACGTTCATCACAGCGACTCTCGTCTCTGATTTGCATTATCCTCTAAAGAATCTAAATGGCTTGTTGTACGAGCTGCAGCTCTGTGGTCAGGGAAAGCAGAGAAAAAAAAAACGTGTCCTTACTTTTTGCTCCGTCTCTCCCGGTTTTTTCTGCTGTGTTGAGAGTCTGGCTTACCGCACTAGTTTAATTCATTTTTAGTGAGTTACACAGCTAAAGAGGTTATCCTGTATATCCATGTCCACCATCGCAGCAGCAGTGGCGGATGGCAAAAGCCACTCGCCGACGATAAATGGTCGGCAGCCAGAGGGCTGTTCTATTTTCTGTTCTTTGCCGTCGTCCTGCTTCTCTCCGAGCAACGGAAACGTATCCTTCACAAACAAAGTGCTTGCAAGATTACAATTGTATTACATTTTTATCCATTACAATTATTGCGATGGAACTCTGGCGGAGGCGGGGAGGGAGGTTGGGCAACAATGACGGATGCGCTGCTAACGAAACGAGCCAAGCGGTATAATATGACATTTCTCTGCTGGCAAAACGAATCCCAGACAGTTGGGTGGCCAGTGGATTGGAATGCTGATGCTGAATAAGCCGACGTTAATGAATTGCACATGTCTAGTGCTGGAGTTATCATTCCTTTGATGACAAATTAGAGATGGAACAAGTGGTGCTTGGTAGGGTCTTGGGCCCACCGCATTCCGACCATTGCACTGACTTATGAGAGCAGAGAGTGGGACAGCGGAGGGACATTTACATTGCCAGCAAAAAACTCCTTGACCTCTGATGGGAGGCAAAGCGATAAAACAAGGAATGACACTCGGCCATGTTCCGGCCAATCAATAAGCCACTAAACGTAACTTTTATTGCAAGCACTTGATTCTTTCACAGAGGTCTTGAGGGGGCTTGACCTGATAGGGGCGTTGTAAAAACGATGTGAGAGGAAATAGTTCTGTTTTATTGATTCCAAAGCAGAGGGATGAGCTAACTCTCGCGTGGTTTCACTGACACTTTGCAGCGTTTTTTTGCGGCATCAGTTAGGTCAAGGGTGTTCTTCATGCTCATGAATGATGGATTGTTTTTATGTGGCGTTGGCGTGTGCGTCGCAAGTATCACTGAAGGATGTGTTTATGTTCATGGGCAATCCACACGTGTTCCTATTCTGCTCTCCTTCTTGGAGACACCGCTCTTTCGACTAAACTTGCGAACTTTAATTTCGGTGCAGTACCTCTATAGACTTATTTCTTTTCTGAAGCTGCCCTCTATTCTCTCATTTTTCTTTTAATTCTAATGACCTGCCAAGCCAAACTTAACCTTATTGACACTCAGATTGCGAGTTATCTTGAGCGTTTAAAATTGTTTTTGAAAAAAGGTCTAGAAACAAACGTCTAAAATAAGTGAGCACCTACCTAAACGAGGCGTTATGACTTACAGTCATCGACACAACCATATGTTCACTCACTTTTGACTGCGGTTTTTAGCACTCTTCTCTTCTAAATTTGGTTACTTATTTTATGTTTAGTCTTATGTTAAATATAAAACAGTATATTTTAAAGTATGACTTTTGAGCTTTAATTTGATGTATCTGTCCTATCTTGGTCCGGTGAATTTTAGTTCAGTACATAAACTTTCAGGAGATAACTGCCTGTTTACTCACTTTTGACAATGACTGTATACGAATTGACTGGATGGCGTAGTTGGTTAAGTGCCCAAGTTAGAGGGGTCCCAGAATCTGACCCAGTCACCATTTGCCGTTGGGATCAAATTAACGGTACTGGATGTCCACCCAGGTCCACCTCGGACAGTAGCGCCATCATTATATTATCCTGTTTAGTTGCCATTTTGATGGTTGACGTACAAGTTTTAATTGTAATCAATCATTAATCATCGTGACTAATGGAGAATTACTTGAAGTGCCTTTCTATTTCAGTAGATACATCTAAAAATAAAATCATTGGATTTTGCCGATATGAAGCCTTTAATTTATTCATCAGTCGTCTCTGCATTAAAAGTGACAATATAGAGTTCAATGGAAGTCCAAAAGAACCATTGTCTCTCACTTTTTGTATGGAGTGGGACTTTGTGGGACTGTGGGATTTTTTTTGTTGTTTGAAGAAGAAGATGTAAGTTGAAAAACACCCCGTCGATTCTGTATAGCAGGGACTAATTTTGTCTACTACTGGCTACCAGTGTTCCGCATTTTTTTTTTATGAAGATTTCGAAAATATTGGCTATTTGAAAACAAGTCAATAAGTTAGACCAAACGAACGTTTGGAATAAAACTTAGGTTAGATTTGTTTTGAAATGAATCATTAGGTACCTTGAGGTCATCTACGATTAGTGGTTCTAGTACTGTTTTCTTTTATGAGATGTTTTGCTGTAGCCAACGGCATGGGCGGTAGTTCTCCGCTGGGTGTTGTTATGGGGCAGTACTTATACGACGGACACATGAAAACGAACCTCCTTAGCACAACACCGAAAAAGGTGCTCAATTTGTTATCAAAATATATAACAATTCTTTAAGAAATAAGGAAACATTTAACTTTAAATTCAATTTAAAAAAAAAAAATATTTAAATTTTGATTTTATTTATTTAAATTTTGATTAATTCCCATGTAAAAAATAATTAAAATTTTGTTTAATTCCCTATAGACTTAAACAGTTATCATTATCATTAAGTTTGTGGGCTTCGTGAATACTCCGTAATCAACCGAATGTAAGTCCATTGATGAAATAAATAAATAAAGACCTCATATCTGTATAGCCTTGTGTCAGGATCGAATTCCCACCGTCCTGGGCAGCCCTCAGTTGGGTCAAAGTGAAATTCACTTTAATTTCATGTACTGTACCCCCAAAATGACGAATCAAAGAACATCCGTGATTAATTTCGCAAACAAACTACTTCCCAGTTCGCCGAAACCCACTCCCAGTGCCCCTAAACAGTGCCGTTAATTCATAATGGAACCAGTCACTTGGCAGGACATGCCAAGGTTGCCAGTAGTCCGGCTTTGTATTCATTGCCCACTGGCAATGGACTATGTTCGGCAAACACCATTAATCTAAATTTGTGCGAATTTCTTATAAATCATTAATGGAAATTAATTACCTTTAAACACTGCGTGCTACGTCGACGGCAGGCGTTGATAGGCCCGATGCCAGTGGTGAGGTGGTATCGGTCGTGCTTTCGAACCACCCCCGCCCCATCAATTTCCAGTCCCACCGCGACGCATACATTTGGATCAATGAATCTCAAAAGCACACAACTATAACTCATTACGCTTGTAACAGAATGGCTGCGGGTGTGTGTGTATGATTACCTCTCCCCGATTGCGTTAGGGAAATGTCAATCCATTACGACGTATGTTTAATTAATTTTCTCCTTACGTGTGCAAACAATTTCCATAAATTAAAAGCCATCTTTTACTCGCACTCCTCCGGCAGCAGGCCACCTTCGAGGGGCGCATCCGATGATGCCTCGGATATTGCTTAACTGGCTCTGAAGCAACTCAGCCCCTTCACAGAATGCCGATAAATCACTTCATGGGAGTTTTGGGTAACAATTTGTACATTTTCCACAGCAAATATCCCGTTCGAATAGTTTGGCATTAAATACTCGTACATGCACAACGATACAAATTGATCGTGTGTCTCGTTGGTCGGGGGAGTGCTGACTGAGTTGGGGGCGTGTGGTTGTGATGTCTTTAAGAGCTAACATTTTATCTGGGAGATTATTGTTTGGCAAATGAAATTTGTACCGAAATGTGGATACAGACTTGTGATCGTTTCTGTTTTATTGGTCAAAAGTTAAGCAATGTAATGTTTGAGGCAAACAATTTTTATTGCCTCCCCGGCCGAGAAGGAAGGGGCAGGTGCCTGTGGACATGTGGGATTGATTCCAGGGATGGATTGTCGGGTTCTAAAGAATTGGTACTGGGGCGCTAAGGAGCTCAGTAGCAATGGTTGGCTGAGGAATCAAAGGAGGAACCTAAGGAATCTGAGAGACCAGATGCCAAAGCTGAAAGCTTGGTTTTTTTGATGAATTGCTACCAGTTTTGATAACATTTTTTTTCATCCAAAAAATGCACTGAAATGTTGTAGAAAATAAGATGGGTCTTGCGGCGAATGAGAGTAAGACAAAATATCTGCTGCCTACGAGAGAGGTCAACACCGACGTTTTGGACAAAACTTTGCTATAGACAGCTACAACTATGAGGTAGTCAATGACTTTCTCTACCTAGAGTCTGAAGTGAACTCAAGCAATAACACCACTGCAGACACGAAGCAGTAGTCAGACCAGAACTAACGTACGAAATTACATTGCTCCTGACGAAGCTGTGTCGGGAAGTACATGCCAAAAAGGCAACATCTGCTGCGCTGAACATAACTAGCTGCCTTCCTCCACTAGACTTATTTGGAAGACATGTAGCAGCTAGCACCGCTGTTAGACTCAAACAAGCAACCTCCGGCATCAATACTACACCGGATACACTACTATTTTCGATAAATTCGAGCTCCTTTCCCAAGATACTAACCTTCCACAAACCCCAATCACTATTTAAGGAAATCGTCTTAACCAGCATTCATTTTAGTATGGAAGTCTGACGCTGGACGATCGTTCGCGTATTTTCTCAGATGGATCCAAGACGGATTTTTAGTTCAGAAACAACGACTTGCCTCACATACAGATGGATCTACTGCTGATGCCCTCGGTCCTCAATAGACTGCGTGCAGGCAAAAAGAGGATGAAAAACTGCGGCATGTATTACGGCGATTGCTACAGAGAGTGAAGGCTGCGTTTATTCGGATGTGAATTTTATGTTCAAGGCAGACTTAAGCAAAAACTCTTAAACTTGGAGAATGTAAGCGAACGAACGCCTTATAAAAATCCAGTCTCATTTATTTCAACGATAAATACAGCCTTTACGACACCACTTCTGAAACGTATCTGTAGCTAGAATGCGGTTCCCACACCACAACATTCATAAAGTGGACTGTGGATGTGGATCAATAAACCGTCAACCAGATGGATTAGGTTGCGATCGACGTCAGATACTATTCCTGTATGATGATGATGTCCGAGAAAAGGGGCGAGAATGGACAACTGGTAGTAGAGTCGCAGTCGATACTGAGAATTTAAAAAAAATCATTCCTGCAGACTGCTAAACGGGAATGAGGATACAAATACCGCTGTCAGGCAGAATGTTCCACTAAACACAACGGACGATGATAGAAGAGAATTCCGTCCCCCAATCTAGATGAGGTCAAGATAGTGATATCGAGACTGAAGTCGAACAAAGCTGCTGGCACAGATAGTCTGCCTGCTGAAATTTTTAAAGCAGCTGGTTGGCCGCAATAGAGTAGTAGAGCCCTCTCTCGGAAGACCAAGCTGACTCTATACAAGACCTTGATTATCCCAGTCCTGCTATATGGCGCAGAAGCATGGACAATATCCCAAGTGAGTGAACAGTGTCCTGGCCTTTTCGAGAGAAAAGTTCTGCGCGCGATCATTGGTCCAGTTTGCGTTCATGGCATTTGGAGGAGAATGTTCAACCACGAACTGTATGGGCTGTACAGCGACATGAGTCTAGCCAGGCGTCCACTGATCCAACGCCTAAGATGACTAGGCCATGTAGAGCGTATGGACAACTTAGCTCCGGCCCGAAGAGTCTTCGACTCTGGGCCTGTGTAACAACGCAACAGAGGACATCCACGTACAAGGTGGCGCACACCATTCGAGGAGGACTTCGGCCAGCTTGGTGTGCGAAACTGGAGACAGCTGGCGAAAGATCGTGCTAGCTGGAGAGGCATGTTAGGTGAGGCCCATGTCCACCTCGGACTGTAGCGCCCTAAGAAGAAGAAGAAGGTTGGCCGCATTCACCAGCTCATCTGTAAAACATGGTCGGAGGAAAGCATGACCGATGAGGGGAACTTCAGTATCGTTTGCTCAATCCACAAAAAAGGAGACCCATTTGACTGCGTCAACTATCGAGAGATAAATCTCCTGAACATCGCCTGAAACCATTTGTGAACAGCCTGATAGGTCCTCATCAGTTTGGTTTCAGGCCAGGGAAGTCTACAATAGACCAGATCTTCACACTAAGATTAAATGCCGATCGATATCCACCCTCTGTTCGTTCGACTTCAAGGCTGCATATGATAGCGTGCATAAAGACGTGCTATTCAGCGCCATGTCTAGTTTTGACATTCCTGCCAAGCTCGTCAGACTGAGCAGGATGACAATGGAGAACTTTCGTTGCTCCATCAAGGTCGGTAACGAACTCACCGAGACCTTCAATGTCAAAGAAGGTTTTAGACAAGACGACGCGCTGTCATGTGATTTCACATCGTTCTTGAGAAGATCGTGCAAAACTCACTGGCCAACACAAGAGGCATGATCTTCCAGAGAAAGGACGCACAACATCGACGACTTGGCCAGAACGTCACCATAGGCAACTATAGCTTTGGGGTAGTTAGCGACTTCGTCAATCTCGGGTCCGCGGTAAACAATATCAACAACATCAGTACGGAGATCAAACGCAGAATAACTCTTGCCAACCGCTGTTTTTATGGGCTCAAAAGGCAATTGAGTCCACTGATCCAACGCCTAAGATGGCTAGGCGATGTAGAGCGTATGGACAACTTAGCTCCGGCCCGAAGAGTCTTCGACTCTGAGCCTGTGGGACAACGCCACAGAGGACGTCCACGAACAAGGTGGCGCACACAAGTCGAGCGGGACCTCGGCCGGCTTGGTGTGCGAAACTGGAGACAGCTGGCGAAAGATCGTGCTGGCTATTGTTGGGTGGCTTTTTTTTCGCTGGATTTTGGAAACACTGCACTGGAGCACTCAGACTCAAAACTGTTCCACTGTACTGCCAGGTAGCAACCTACTCCAGTGCCGTTAATTTGATCCCAACGGCAAATGGTGACTGGACCAGATTCGATTTCACTGGGATTCGAACCTGGGACCCCCCTGACTTGAGACAAGCACTTAACCAACTGCGCCATCCGTCGCTTACTTAGTTCTCGATTTGAAGCCAAGTCTTTTCCAGACCCATTTTCGATCGTATTTGCGTCCCGGTTTCTTTAAAAGGTGATTCCATCATCAGAGTGTTTGAAACGTGTCATCCGGATGATGCAAGGTGTGTCGGTTCTTTTCGCCGACTGACGTCAAAACATTGAAATTAGCAATTAATGGACCCAGACAGAAGTCAGTCCAGCTGGGTGTGTCTTGAAGCCAAGTCATTGTGCATCTCCCGAAGATGGTCGCCAATGAGTACCATATTTTTATGACACCACCGTCAATGAATGTAGATTTTTCTTCCGTCAGAAAACGACGACGGGACTTTGTCGTGGTAGCTGCTGCCCTCCCTCCCCAAACACGACGATAAGTGACTCAATATCGAAGTGGATTAAAATGTAATGAAGCGACTTCTGAAAGTTGACAAAGAACTGCATGTAAAACCGGAAGAAGGGTTTTCTGAGGAATTCAAACATTTTTAAACGATGAGAGGGGTTTTCGTGCGATAAATTATCCTTTTCCTTTGAAATTTGCTTTGATGACTTTCCTGGTTTCAGGCCAGGGAAGTCCACCATAGATCAAGTCTTCACACTGCGGCAGATCCTAGAGAAGACCCAAGAAATGCAGATCGACACACACCACCCCTTCGTTGATTTCAAGGCCGCATATGACAGCGTGCACAGAGACGAGCTATACAGCGCCATGTCCAGTTTTGACATTCCTGCCAAACTCGTCAGACTGAGCAGGATGACGGTGGAGTACTCTCGCTGCTCCATTAAGGTCGGTAACGAACTCACCGAGACCGTCAATCTCAAAAAACGTTTTAGACAAGGCGACGCGCTGTCATGTGATTTCACATCGTTCTTGAGAAGATCGTACAAAACTCACTGGCCAACACAAGAGGCACGATCTTCCAAAAGTCCGTTCAACTGCTGGCTTACGCGGATGACATTGACGTGATTGGGCGAACTCAGCGAGCCATCAATTTGCTGGCATTGAAACAGAAGCGGCTAAAGTGGGTCTGGCGGTTAACGACGGCAAAACGAAGTACATACGTACAACGAAATACAACATCACCTTGACCAGAGACATCACAATAGCCTGCTATAACTTAAATGAATAAATAAATACTGCGGCGATGTGAAGTCTGATGTGAACTTTGGCTACAGTTTTTTTTTTTTTCTGAGGTTTTTTTATTTGAAACACTACTGGAGCACTCAGACTCGAAATTGGTCCATTGTGCTGCCAAGTAGCAACCTACTCCAGTGCCGTTAATTTGATCCCAACGGCAAATGGTGACTGGACCAGATTCGATTTCACTGGGATTCGAACCTGGGACCCAAGGACTGGTTACAGTTTAATGCCAACACTGAGCGGCGAAGTTGAGATGCTTTTTCTTGAATTGTCTTTGAAACTTGATAATGAATCGGGGATGATGGGGAACTGTGAAAAAAATGGAATGTGTTTTTTTTCCGAAATCGAACCCAAACTTTGAGCGTATGACTTGCTGAACGCCCCGGCAGGTATCACTCGACAATTGGGACAGTCAAAAGTGTCTCCCCAGTTCAATGTATGAAAAATCGGCCTTTAACTGCGGCCCGTTTAAATATTTCCTTTGCCGATCCGCTCCAGTCTGCATTGAAGACTTTAAGAGTGTTTACACATGACAAGACCATCTGACAAATCCACAAATAGTCCAGGGTGTCGGCCTCAAGAAAGTGTATTCATCCTTCTAACCAAGGAGGCATACCTCCCCCAAGTCGTTCACATCTGCTTGTGAATTGGCAAATTATTAACAAACAGTACAAGCGGATGCATTTAACTCACATTCCGACCGCACTCTGATCTGTGACTGACTGTTATTTATGCATTTGTGAGCACCGAGTGTGTACACACTCCACCAACCGGCTGGGGGCCGGAGGCTGCTGCAGAATGTATCTCTGCTCCCTAATTTAATATTTGAAGCAATCTAAGATGGTATTTGGAGATTTCTTCCTTCCTTCCTTCCGGCGCCCCCTTCAATTTGGCACTGTACTGCACATCCGGTGCTGCTACCTGATGTCACTGATGTCAGTTACTGTTGTCGGTCAACAGATTGCGTTTCTTAAGATGGAAACAATTATTTTGCCAGCTTGCCGGTTTGATTCTGCGGCAATGGGGGGTGTTCGGTAGATGCTCTAGCAGGCAGGACGCCATAATTACGGGTATCTGAGCTGTGGATGTCATTCCATTTCAGAGCAACGAGCAATGGATTGCTGGTATTGTTTACCAATGAATTATTGTTGTGGCTAAGGGCTTCATTATGCTTGTGCAGGCCCTGCGAGAGTGCGAGCCGACAAAAGACTTGCACATTTGGGTTCCATTTCACTGGACATCAGAAATCAGAGAACAACTGCTGCAGACCGATGACTGCTCGTCCCAGTTTAATTAGCACTAAGACGACTTCAAATGTTGTGATAGCCGAGCAGATTACTCGTAATTGTTACAGCTGAGAGCTTAGTTTGCGAATCGGTAGGACTGGTGCTGCTTCATAATTAATTACGGTGCAGCCACCTGAGTGATGCGGGATTGTCTACAGATTTGTGCATGACAAGCGCTTTGATGATGTTCAGTAAATAAACTCTGAAAATTCTGGGAAGAACTATTCTTTGTGCTTCTTGAGACGGAAGGAGGACACTTATCCGTTTGTCCTCCTCCTCAGATTTCTGATTGCACTTGATAACTTAAGAGATTTAAATGATCAAAGCTTAGAGAGAATAATCTGTTATTTGATTATGGAATTCGATTTAGTGTGCATGGAATATGATATCCATGCAGTGCCACAGGGGTAGCTTTAGTTTCTGTGAGTTATTCGATAAGCCTATTGGGGGAGTTGTTTGTCTGACTGTCTTCTGTCATTCATTAGGTAATCAAAGATGGGAGGATTTTGAATGCAGCCATGTGGCTTAGGAGTGAGGGGACAAACATCACAAGATTGTCTTCGTTTGATTCACAGTGTCCCTGACTGGCGACAAAGATCGAAGCAGTATCCAGTCCTAAGCGGTACCAGGAAACTAAAGGGTCTTCCAATAGGGACTTCTGAAGTTTGACAGTTGATAGCAGCCGTGCTGTTGCAGCTACATCTGTCAAATTGGCTGTAATTTATTCAGTCTGTTTTGCGCCAAATCAACATGGGCGGACAGCTTTCAACAATACGCGCAAATGATAAAATTGTTTTATCAAAATGGGTGTTCTGTTGGGGTAAAGTTCTGCGCGCTTCGCCCATTTTACGGTTTCGCCATAATCGTCCTCTCGAGAGGATTATTTGCAGTGCGGTGGATAAAGTTGAGTTCACTGGTTCATTGAACGATAAACCAACACCCGTACGTCAACGAATAGCAAGATCTGCCGAAAACAACGCCGCTGTCCAGGAGAGTGTGCAGGAGAATCCGAACCAGTCGATTTCGTGACCACAACTTGGCGAACTTGGCAGAGGCATGGACAATATCCCAAGCGGATGAAGAGTCTCTTGCTCTTTTCGAGAGAAAAGTTATGCGTGCGATCTTTGGTCCTATTTGCGTTGATGGCATTTGGAGGAGAAGGTTCAACCACGAACTGTATGGGCTGTACAGCGGAATGAGTCTAGCCAGGCGTCTACGGGTCCAACGCCTAAGATGGCGATGGCTAGGCCATGTAGAGCGTATGGACAACTTAGCTCCGGCCCGAAGAGTCATTGACTGTGAGCCTGTGGGACAACGCAACAGAGAACGTCCACGTACAAGGTGGCGCACACAAGTCGAGGGGGACCTCGGCCGGCTTGGTGTGCGAAACTGGAGACAGCTGGCGAAAGATCGTGCTGGCTGGAGAGGCATGTTGAGTGAGGTCTAGGTCCACCTAGGACTGTAGCGCCCTAAGAAGCAGAAGAAGAAGACTTGGGCCTGCACCCGTACAAAATTCAACTGACCCAGAAGCTGAAAGTAAACCACCAGACCATAGACAACGACGAGAGTTCGCTGAATGGGCTTTGGAGCAGTTGGAAACTGACCCTCATTTCCATAGAAAAATCATCTTCAGCAATGGGGCTCATTTCTGGATTCATTGTACGTCAACAAACAAAATCGTCGAGCTTGGGACGATACCAATCCACATGAGATCCAAGAGCGTTGAATGCATCCCGAAAAAATCACCCAAGGTGGCGTCATCGGTCCATATTTCTTTGCGAACGACCTTGGCCAGGCCATCACCGTTAACGGCGAGCGCTATAGGTCGATGATTACCAACTTCTTTTGGCCCGAATTAGGATATGGACACCAACGGCATGTGGTTTCAACAGTATAGCGTGGGGCTACGTGCCACACAGCTCACGACGCATTGGAGATTCTGTACGAGCGATTCGAGGACATGGTCATCTCACGTGGAGATGGTGTGTACTGGCCACCGAGATCGTGCGATTTGACTCCGTTTCTTGTGGGGTTTTCTGAAGTCGCAGGTCGACGCGAATAAGCTACAAACCATAGCGGCTCTCAAAGCAAACATGTCCCATGCCATCGGTCAAATTGAGCCTGATTTATGCAGCAGAGTCATGGAGAATTGGACATTTCGTTTGCGCCACACAGAGTAGCCGCGGCAGACATCTGAACGATGTTATATTCCATATATACTAATATCAATAGACCTTTCAAAAGAATAAAAAATTTCGATGACTTCCCACACACACTTGGTTTATTTCCTATTTAAAGATAGGAAGTGCTTGATGAAGTACCCTTTATGACAAGAGTGTTAACGTTGAATGCTTGTATGTTTTCAAAAGAACTGATTGCTCTTAACAGATAATCTGCCGTCCGTTAGAAAATTACATGTGGAGTACATAATCGATAAGAGTAACTTTGAATGAAAATGGTTATCAAGTTATTACCAACCTTTTTGTCTGTTGGATCTATATTTTACTAAGTGAATTCAACGATTAGCTGGTTTTAAATGATTTGGATATACAGTGAAGTCTCTCATAAGCGAACACTGTCGGTACCAAGAAATCCGTGTCCGCTTATGAGAGGTATCCGCTTATGAGGGGTGTCCATTAGGAGAGAGTACACTGTACCTCATCGTCGCAGTCAATGAAATTCGATTTTTCTGATGAAATTGACTTCATTACTTACCAATTCTAGAAAGAGTACTGACTGCATCCAACATTAAAATAAAATTCTGAATTTAATTGATATGAAAATATTTCGGATTACGGAGGTATACGCCTCCGTTTCTTTGAATTCAATGGAAAATATTATCTCTTTTCTGTGGAAACCCGGACCAATACGTGACACGTATGAGTTATTTTTGATCACAAAATACGAGGAAAATTTACTGTCGATTTCAGTCATATCGGCATACGCTGTAGGAGATATACATACGTTTCAAGGAAATAGATACTCTCTAATTGCCAACGAAATGCTCTTAAAAGGTAGAATAGTCGATGAGCAAGGGAAGTATGTGGTTCATAAGGGATAATTTTGTTGGCCATACAATAAATCAAACCTTGAAGTTGACTGCAATTGCATTTAGGACGCAGCCAACACAACTTTGCAAACAAGCATTGATCAAGCAGAGATCAGGTAGTAAACCCACTCATCACATCTCATCACAAAAAAAAATTCAGCTTGGATATTTCCTTCGACAGTATCAATCGTTGGCAGAGCATTGGCGTAGAATTTAACTTTAACAGAAGGCAAAAGAAATTAAATTCGACTAATGCGAGTTGTACTCGTGCGGGAAATGTTCCGTCGCAGCATTTCTGAATATCAGGCAACAAATTCAAACAATTGGGCTTAAATGTACAATTAGTTTTAAGATTTACTTGTAATAAAACTCGTAATTTAATCTGAAACTTGAAACACACTGCTGTCAACTTTCTTTCGACGCTCACTGTATTTCTAATGGAAAAATTAGGTGCCTCAAAATCGGACATTTCATGTTGTACAGACTAATACATTTTGTTTAGACCCGTTTTTAAACCTTCTTTCGAAAATGAAGAGCGTTGAAAGCCACTTGATATCATCCGAATGTTTAGAGGCTTTTACTTTAAACTTCTTTAAAATCTTGGATTTCTGTCGCAAGGTCCTAGAGCCGAATTTCTGTAAAATAAACTTTATTCTAAAAATTGTAAATTTTATGCCACAATACATGAATGTTGGAACGTACCTAAACGACCAGTGGTAAATCACCCTACAATCGATCGATGAGACAGGACAGTTAACTAAACGAACAAACGAACGCTCACATATACAGCGAGACAAACAGACAAAATTGTACAACAGAGCTAACATCAGAGATCAGTTCAGAAACAGAACCCAACCAGGAAGGTCAGCTGCTAAGCTGAAATTGTAACAAGATTTGTGAAGTAAATTGGAATAAAATAAAAAATTACCTATTTAAACACCAAGGAAGTCAATCCTACATGAATAATGCCTTCTATCTTCTTTATAGTCCGAGGTGAACCTATACCTCAACCAACAAGCCTTCCAAGCTAACTGTCTCTAGTTGCACACATCGAGTTGGTTGAGGTACTTCTACACTAGTGGACTCTACCTCAAACACGGACGTTCTCTGATTCGTTGTACCACAGGCTCAGAGTCGAGGATCCCATTTCACAGCAGCAACATTTTCAAATTAATGACTGAATGGGATAGGATTATGTCTGTTGCTATTTCATGTTGAGTTAGCGTCTTCAGGGCGACTGCTCAGATGCTGCAGTGTTTGTCCTGATGTTGCTCACGAGTGAATTGGCGACCAAATTTAAGTTTAGGTACACCTTTCGACTGATATTTATAAAAAAACATGTATTCCATTATTTCAAGTTCTAGAGGAGTTCTGGGCGCCGTGGCCGTGTGGGTTAGTGCGTCGACCCATACGCACTTGACTTTCAACAATTTTTCAAGAAAACAAAATTGTTCGCGGCTCCACCTCTTTCAAGTCACTGACAATGCTCAAAGAGTATAACTGTCTAAAAAAAAGCTTCTCAATATCGCCGTTCGGAGTCGCCATTAAACTGTAGGTCCCCTCCGCTCGTGACAGAATAATAGTACGCACAACACGAGTGGTTGTTGAGAAGCTAGGCCCAAGACCACCTCGGACTGAAGCGCCACCATTATTATTATTATTGTCTGCAGTCCGTTTTGCAACACCCTCTGGAAGGTAGAATAAAATCAAATACATCCCCATTACACAAAAGTTATGCAAGGATTCTTCCGTGCTCTGTTGCTGAGCAAGACGTGCCGTCAAAGGTTATGGCGTCCTGGAAAAAAATCACTAACCCTGATACCTTCTTTTTATGACTAATAATTTCAGCAATCTGTCACTCGTAAGGGCAATCCATCAAAGAAAATTTCGATCAATTGCCAGTTTCCGTTTCTGGAGGACTGATAATTTGACTACATCCTCAATGAATCATCAATCGACGGCTGTTGCATGTGTCCAATGGCATAGACCAACGTTCAAGGTTCTGTATAGTTCAAGGGCTACAAGCACAGCATGGTCATCTAATCTACTGTCAAGTCAATAGTCTGCTCAAAGGAACAGCATAAGAGCAAACGTCAAAGACGCTATAATGAATACACAATCAGAATCTGACGACTAAGTGACACCATTGAAACAATAAAACCATCGCCGGAGGCAGTCACAAAGGGGGCGATGGGTGGGCGAGAAGGAGGAGCGAACACAACATCATTTTTTTGCTGCATAACAACCGAGCTGAGAAAGCACAAGAACACGACGAAAAAAGAATTACAAATGGCAACATTAAAAGCACAAAATCAAGTCATTTCTCATTAACATTCGTTATAATGCTGATATCCTTGTAGCATTGTTCGTCCTTTTTTCTGTTCGTCTCTCTTAATTGGAACAGTAGAACATCTACATCATTCTCGTTCCAGCGACTGACATGGCCCACCCACTAACATATCCTTTCTCTGGGCCAGAGAATGCCTACAAGAACTTTCACTGGTTCTTGCTGAAGGGGGATGCGTCGCAGGACGTGGGAACAGAAAAAGGACACAACTGGCAAGGAATGGATAGATGAATGCAGGAAGGAGCGGGCAAAGGCCGGGAACTCTCTGGCGAAAGTAAGTTATGAATGTGAATATGAATTCTTTCTCTGAAATTACGCTGAAGGATACTGGCGGCCAAGGATGTTATTCACATGAGTTCTCGCAAACATGTGTACGTACACACACGGAGCATGTACATGTGCCCGTGTTCAGGGCGAACAGGACGTACGGGGCTGTGAATTATTCTTTTTATATCATTTTTTTGTTGTGTGAACAACGAATGGGACGTGCACATACGGGCCGTCTCATAATGTGTAGGTGAACGAGAGGAATTTCGTAGAAACGGAGAAACGCATCAGGCGCTCACTCGGCTGAGAGGTCCTTAACCGTTTCACAACCCACAGAGGGGGGGACCCACGCGATTCCCCCAACTAACCGGGGGACCTTTTTATCGCATGTTTAGGTTCGTCACATCACATGAGGATTCCTTGGGTGTATTATATCCCTGTTTGGATTGTTCTAAATTAACTCGGCCTACGTTGGGTGTGGGCTGTGAGTGCACAATGGGGGCACGCTCCCATGCTGGCTGTGTTGTCGTTACTTTCAGGACATTCATTCATTCACGCCTTTCAGAAGTTTAATTTTGATTCAAAAGCGACAAATGTGCGATAAAGTTTTGAAACAATGGGTGAAAGGACGAGTGAGTTATTGTGTGTTTTGTTGAGAACCGAGGAAGTAAACGTGCAGCTCGCTCGTTCTGTGGCGGCTGGCTGGGCACGGGGAGTGTCAATAACTTTTGCTTGAGGATTTAACACTAATTTGCATTTGACGATTCATCGCAACAACCAGGTGGACGTTGGTGAATGGGCGCAGAATGATGGCAGCAAACAAAAAATCGATAACGTGTCGGTGGAGTTTCCGGGGTGCTCAAGAGAGATTCTTTAGTGATCTGTGCTGCAGTTCAGTGAATGGTGGCTGTCGTCACAATCACTGAAGAGGGACAAGCAATTCTGCACAAAAGTGAAAAATGACTGGTACAAGTGTGTTGGCAACGAGAAAGTGTTGGCTCCCATGGCAGGTTTAACAGCACACGTCTGGACTAAGCCGATCCTTCTCATATAAAAACGGCAGTACAGTAATGCTGGCTATTTGTTCGTATTTCAAAGTTATACGGTTTTTCTGATAAAAATGATGATATCCTTTATCTGTTATGTGAAGGAGATTGATTGCAATAGTCATGAAAAATTTTACTTTTTGTTTAATTTTAACGTGAGGTATTTGTTTTTTTTTTGGAAAATTATATTTTTTTCCTGTCAGCACGTAGGCGTATGCGTAATTTTTTCAGGACTGGGGATGATTTTAAGACTATTTATTCATATTTTGTGCCGCTACAGTCCGAAGCGTGTTATTATTCACTCGCGAGTGGGAGGATGAATGGAGAGATACGATTCACAAAAGCCATATTGAGACGTGTTGCAGGAGATAGGAGAACTGCTTCCGATGAAAGTGATCATAAAAGCTTAAAGCAAAAATTTCTATTATTCCATCATATATTCGCTGATTATTGTGTTTGCCTTTCTGGATTCAGATTTGCAACTTTTCGAAGAAGCGGATCTTTCTTTTTTTTCAGATTCAAAACTGGTCCATTGTACTGCCAGGTAGCAACCTACTCCAGTGCCATTAATTTGATCCCAACGGCAAAATGGTGACTGGACTAGATTCGATTTCACTGGGATTCGAATCTGGGACCCCTCTAACTTGGGGCGGGCGCTTAACCAACTGCGCCATCCAGTCCTATACAAAGTCATGTTAACCGACTTTTTGTTTTACTGAAATTGAAGACATGGACTTGGACGACCTCTGGTTCATGCAGGAAGGCGCGCCATGCCACACAGCCCATGCCACAATCGATCTTTTGCGATCCAAATTCCAAAATCGTGTTAGCAGCCGTCTTGGCGATGTCAATTGAACGCCTCGGAGCTGCGATTTAATCCCTTTGAACTTTTTTTGTGAGGAACCGTGAAGGACCGATGTTATGCCAACAATCCGGAAACGATTAAAGGACTTAAGCCCAATATCATCCAAGCAATTCGTGAGATACAGCCCGATATCATCAACAAGGTGTTGGAAAATTGGGGTGACAGAATGCGCGGAGAATGGGAAGCCAGCCGAGGCAGCCACTTGAACGACTTTGTATTTCATAATTAATGGGAATGTTTTTTTACTAATAAAACCATAATAGATGGAAAAATGTTGTTCATTTTATTGCATTTTTAAAAATAAACTTGTATTTGGCCCACCCTGTATATATCATTATCCACAACTGAATCTGGAATCTCATCGGTATATAATTAACCGTCAATACTCACCATGGTCCAGTATACTGCACTGAATTTAGTCCCTCGACTTTGAACGTCCGAATCATTACCAGACACATTCTGCTCAGTGCTCTCCGGACTACATCACCGTTTAACATATCGCCGAAGTGACAAGGCCGTAAATCCCCGCAAGGATTAATGTGCTTCAGTACACCTTGGTACGACATCTTCTTTTGAGTCCTATAGTCAAACGATGCTCATTTCCACTTACGATTTCCAATAAAATCCCCAGTCCCTTCAACGCAATCGGAGTCATTCGTCCGTTTGACGTTATTCAATTTGAAGTACAAACTCATCTCAAAAGTTTAATTTTTCGAACTCGAAGTGCCAATAAATGAAGAATAAAAAGCGATACAAGCCATTATATCACTAACTCCTGGACGTAAACATCCAAGAAGGTGGCCATCAGATCCTATTATAAAAACAAATTAAGCCCACCCCCAGACTGGGCGGCCGAACGTGCGCAACTTTTTGTTTCCTAATTGAATGAACAATTGCCTTGGTTGCTACTCAATGAACAGACGGAAAGAAGTCTCTGCCGAAGGACCCTTAAAAATTCCGGGAACGAAATCCACATCCGAGCAATCCAAGATCTTCCTCACTCAGTTTGGGCAGCCATTCGGTTGTAGGATTCCTCGAATTCCCTATTAATTTTCAACTCAAAACCCTCCGAATCATTGGTCTTGCATTCCCGAGAGCAGCGAACGGAGCCACTGGCATTTTACCGCCCAAAATACAATTTCGCTGATTATAAAGTTGCAAATCGATTTACCTTTCCGTCGGGATGCGGGAGATCTTCTTTCGCTGGCGCTTCACCTGTTCACTCGGTTTGCTTGTCCTATTTTGTATCTCATTGTGTTTCATTGTTCACCATCCGTTGCTTTTATCGATGTAATTTCGAAGAGCATCGTAAATCTGCTCCGGAGTGAGCGGAGACTTGGCCCGCGATACGAGGACAACGGTAAGGTGAATCTTGTAGAGAGACGGGATTCCGAGTATTAAATCAACATTTCGCTCGACACACAACCCCTTCCGGCATACAAGCATCCCCTCCCTGGCACTCGACTCGTTCCTCGCACGGAATAGTGATGCCATTAAATTTTCCCATTTAATTCGTCCCCGCGGATTGTACCCGATGCTCATATTCCAATCAAAATGTATCTTTCGAGACACCCGTCGGATGCTGGGGGAAGATTTATGAGAGAGATTTCTGCTTTTTTAAGAACGAAAGATACATTCGCTCGGATCTACTCGAGTTTAATTGGAAATATTCACTTGTTTCGAGGAAGTATCGAAAAGCGTTCCGCTGCTGAGACGAGCTAAGAATCTCAACTGAGTTGGGGATGAATTGCTGTTTTTTTTTTTTTTTGCTCAGGGGATAATGAGTAATATTTGGATGGATGAGATTATGGCCGGGGGCAAGGGGGGACGCTCTTAATTGATGCTGCACGTTCGTCTGGAATTGCTCTTAAAAAATTAACGTCGTTAGACGATAGTGATGAATGGAGATGCTTGAATTATTGAGAGCTTGTCACTTCTTTATGAGATTCTCTTGAATCGGAGGCGCGGGGGACTGCAGTGAGCTGACGCCCACGGTAAAAGAAACTTAACCCAAGTACACTTCCCTGGAATCGGATGTAAAAAAGTGATTACGGATGAACGTGCGATCAACTTCAAGTTGAATGCTGTCTCAGACCCTTAAGGGAAAGTCTGAAATAAGAGGCGCGCTGAGGACTGGTTGCTCGGAAAAGCAGTTTATAGAAAGCGGTAACTAAATATTTACTAAAGTGTACAGGGTGTTTTTCAGACTTCTTTGATTTTTGAATGGATTCACACGAGAACAACCATCTTCAAAGCCAATTTGGAAAATCGATTTTAAAGTTAAATAAACTGGGGAAGTGCGAGTTGTACTCGCACGGGTAAGGTTCCGTCGCATAATATTGATGGATGATTTCTGAATATCAAACGACGTTTCAAAACTATTTCAGTTGAATTTTCTTCTAACTTCAACCTAAATCAACTATTCATTCATACATTTATACATCCGAACAAATATTTATCCATACATATACCTATACCTCTATCGAAGTTTATCCACCACAGAAAATCCCTTCCATCATACACATACCCAATCACTGCTCATGCCTGCGGTGTGTGTGTGTTCATTTCTGTTGGGCATTTAGGGGTGAGATCGAAAAGATAACACTCATCAACGAATAGAGTGGCCGAACACAGCATGAAATGTGTGAAAATGAAAATTTTTTCTTATTTTAAATCTTGGATATCTCAAAATTTCAACATGAATTGATATTTTGAAATTTATCATTTCTTAATGCTTACACTGAGGTCTTCAAAACTGCGTTTTCAGATTTTCAAAATTCGCATGTCGATGATTGACCGTTTTTGGCCAATATCTCGAAAACTATTAAGGCCAGAATGCTCGAAATGATTTTAAATGAAAGTACTCAATGAAGCCAAGTTTTTGTGATTTTTTCAGATTTTTAAACACTTTGGTTTAGAAATGGCAGGGGTGGACGCATTTAAGAAATCTTTGGAGCTCCATATTTTCCAAACGGTACTTTTGATAAAAAAGTGTTGAAAGAAACCTAAACCTCATTTCGAAAGATCTGTCGATTGATATATATTTCGAAGGGGTGCGACAATTTTTCAAAATTAATGTCAACTTCACCTGTACTGGAGCCAACCCCAAATGGCCCCACTTTTTAAAATCGCTGCATAGGAAATGACATCTAGGTCTGAAGTACCTAATTCCAAAATTTCATGCCGATATCTTCATAAACTTCGGAGATAAAAAAGTGTGACAGACACGACGGACGGACGGACACACCGAAATTATAAAGGTTCCGTTTTTGTAGACGGAACCTTAAAAATGTGTTTGCTGACGATTCATACCTCAGGGAAAAGAGAAAATTAGGTTTTTCGTAAGGTTTTCGGGGCCAGTCCGCATTACTCTCAAGTAAACCCTCGTCTACCGACTGGATGGCGCAGTTGGCTAAGTGCCTGCCCCAAGTTAGAGGGGTCCCAGGTTCGAATCCCAGTGAAATCGAATCTGGTCCTGTCACCATTTGCCGTTGAGATCAAATTAACGGCACTGGAGTAGCTTGCTACCTGGCAGTACAGTGGAACAGTTTTGAGTCTGAGTGCTCCAGTAGTTTTTCAAAACCTCAAAAAAAAAAAGACCCTCGTCTGGTTTTCACGCTGATGTGAACATGGAAACTCATTGCTTTTTAGAAACGTTTGCAGAGATCTATTTCCATTGAGTTCTCATGATTGCCTCATAATGTACGAGGAGTGTTCAGAAAATAACGAGAATTTTTAAATTTCCCGGGTTTGGAGAGTCACTTAATGAAGTCAACGACTTCATCTTGACTTTATCGGGCCGAGTTATTTTGTATTTCAATGTCTGTATATTTCCACTTTATCCTCACTTGACTATTGACTCAGAGAGACACATCATTTTTCACTAGCCCTTCAAGCACGACCTCTCAGAATCGCCAGAGGAATTAATTTAGAATTACTTACGTTCACAACAAAGTTCCATACATGATCTCACCGTCATCGATCATAGTCTGAACATATTTAAGCATAGAACAGACGTATTACCGAGAAAGGGTTTAAAAAACTGTCATACGAAGCCCATCCTCCACAACCACTCACAAAGCTCAACTTGGAAAAAGAAAACAGGTGAAATTAAATCCTTCCTTACAAAATACTCGAAAACAAAAATACAAACACGAGAGTCCTCGAAGCGAAAAAAAAGTCCTGAAACCGAAACAAAACGACTGAATCAAAAATAACCATTTGAACATTCCTCGTTTTTTTTGGTTTTGTTTAAATGTGTAGTCTCCTCTAAAGGATTTCAATTGGAAATCCCTTTCATCGATGTGTGCCATAATGTATCGACATTTTTCGGCATTCATCGTTATCCCTTGAAACAAAATTCCAACAAATTCGTCTGCCTCTTGTCAAAAAAAAAACCTATTCAAGTTGAAAAGAGGTGTGCAGTCGAATATGTTTGCAAGGAATTTTTACACTCGCAAAGCTACTTTTCGAATGCCAGAGCCATTGAATCAAAGTTCGTTTTGCAAATAAAGAGGACTACTTTTTGTTCGTTGAGTTCACGGTCATTGCTGATTGATGTGAGAGGATTTCTGGATCTTTAATAACAGTTTCGAGGTTTAAATAAACCCTCAAAAACTTGTGAGTTCAGGAATTTCTTTTTTGCCGATGATTGACATGCTCCTATGTAACGCGGGAACTTCAGTATCATCAAAAAAAGGGTCAATTCCCTTTGAATCCCACTCTGCGGGGGTCTCTTTGTTTACGCCTTCTGCTCCGAATGTGCAGAGTTGACTGACCAATTGACACACGCAAATATTAGCGTTACGTTACATTTCAATTAAGGACCAGGATTGTGTGCGGTTTCAGTTTGAACTCAGATCAGTGAGTAGATGTGTCACACAACACGAATTGGTGTAATTTTTATTGGGCGTCAGTTGCGGACAGAACTGGTTGCCGCTAGCATGCCCAAAAAGATATTTTTATTTGTGCTTGTTTCTTTCGAAGATAGCAAAATAAATAGTGGTTAAATTAATGAACTTTAACAGGTCACGAGGCTGTTAACACTTGATAGAGGCGAGTAGGTAAATGTGGTGGTCACTCTTTTTTTTTTTTCTTTCGGAGGATTTTTGAAACACTACTGGAGCACTCAGACTCAAAACTGATCCATTGTATTGCCAGGTAGCAACCTACTCCAGTGCCGTTAATTTGATCCCAACGGCAAATGGTGACTGCACCAGATTCGATTACTGGGATTCGAACCTGGGACCCCTCGAACTTGGGGAAGGAACTTAATCAACTGCGCCATCCAGTTGTATGCGGTCACTCTTAGACCTGGGGAAGGCACAATTCTCACTGCAGGGTCCCGTTTCAATGCCATTTGAAAAGGGTATATCATTAAGCGCTTCCTATCTTTAAAATTAAATAAAACAAAGTCTGTGTGAGATATCATCAACATTTTTTATTTATTTGAAAGGCCTATCAACGCCATTATATACGGAATATATCGTTCAAACGTCCACCGCGGTTTTTCTGGGTGGCGCGTATCCGAAATGTCCAATTTCCCATGACTCTGGCGCATAAAGGCTCAATTTGACTGATGGTATGGGTTGCATTGGCTTAGAGGCCCGCTGTGGTTTGTGGCTTTTAATAATAATAATAATGGCGGCGCTACAGTCTGAGGTGGACCTGGGCCTAGCTTCTCAGCAACCACTCGTGTTGTGCGTGCTATTGTTCTGTCACGAGTGGAGGGGACCTTCAGTTTAATGCCGACTCCGAACGGCGAGATTGAGAAACTTTTTCTAGACAGTTATACTTTTTGAGCATTGTCTGTGACTCGAAAGAGATGGAGCCGTGAAAAAATGTTTGATGCTTTTTTTTCGAGATTCGAAACGACGACCTCGAGCGTTGGAGTCGACGCACCTACCCACTATGCCACGGCGCCCATTGTGGCTTTTAAGTAAAGAAAATACCTCATCTTTTGCGGAGACTTCTTCATTCACCCACATTTCTTTAAAGACAAAAATGACAAGATTGCAGTGTTAAATGGAGAGGACTATAGATCAATAACCACTTATAAAGGGTGATCAGATGTGAGTTATAGTTTCTCTAATTGTTATGTTTCAGCAGTTGTCAAAGCCACCGATGACACCCAGCTGTTAAAATATTCAGTAGGGCTTGCCATTTTATCATGCATCGTTTTATGGCTGCTGAACGTTCAGAAATTATTAAAAAATATTCTCCAATTTCTGTCTCGGCTGTAAAAACGTAACATGAATTTCATCCTTTCTTCAGTGTGCAGGCAATTCGTCGCACTATTGACCAATTTGAGCGTGGATACACCTCTTTGGACCTTACGCCGCCACATAGATAGAGATTGTTCGGAAATGAAGTAAACATAGCCGGCGTAATGACCAGTATCGAAAAAGACACAGAAATGTCGATGCGGACATCAGATGAATTGGATATCGTCAGAGAGTCGATCCGGCTTATTTTGTGGCTGAAATTTGGCCTACATCCATATAAGATTGTGCTGACGCAAGAATTAAAGCCAGGTGACTACAGACAACTCCGTGAGTCCGCTAATTGGTTGCTAGAAATATATCCGGATTTTGGCCAAGAGTTCGTCGTCTCAAACGAGGTCCATTTCTGACTCAGCGGCTATGTCAACAAGCAAAATGTTCGTTATTCCAGCGAGCAAAATCCACAAGTGTTCGACCGTGCGTCAATGCATCCACCAAGATTGGCTGTTTAATGCAATTTATGGCAAGGCGGCATCATCGGCCCTTATTTTCTTTTTCGGAAGAAATGAGACATCGTTGCCGTCAATGGTCTCCGGTATAGAGCGATGTTAACCAATATTTTGTGGTCATAGCTCGACAACATAGACATATCCGAGCTGAGGTTCCAAAAAGACTGCGCTACATGCCATGCGAGCCACGCAATGCTGAAAGTTGTGAAGGAGAAGCAGAAATTCGGCGACTGTGTCATCTCACGGCGAGAATTCATCAATTCGACGGCGCAATCATGGGCTTTAAACCATTCGATTATTTTCTCTGGGGCTACGTCAAGCTAACAAGCCAACCAACCAAGCTCAAGGCCAACATTTGAGACGCTATTGTCGGAATAACGCCGCATATATTGGACCGAGTCATCAAAAGTTGCACCGACTGCTGGAAGCACTGCCAGCGAAGCCGAGGCGGGTATTTGAATAATGTCCCATTCCGTACATAATCGCATGAATGTAGCTTCAAAATAAATAAAGAATCGAGTTTATACCTCACACCGCGGTTGTTTTATTTAAATTTTTTTTCCTATCGTTCTTATCTGCTCACACTGTACCTCGAAGCTGCCCATTGCGACATTCTGATCAGCTCGTAGGTCTCCCAGAGACAGCATTCGACAAAGATATCCACTCTTGAAAAGACACATCAGCATTTAATATCGTAGTCCAAGAAGCTAAAGTTCCCGAAGCTCAGCCT
This sequence comes from Myathropa florea, assembly GCA_930367185.1. Taxonomy (NCBI): domain Eukaryota; kingdom Metazoa; phylum Arthropoda; class Insecta; order Diptera; family Syrphidae; genus Myathropa; species Myathropa florea. Next base: position 131,020,283 of record OV884002.1, on the reverse strand, counting down.
CGCTTTAAGGCGTTTATTTTTGATGCGTCCTACAAGAAAACGTAGAAAACAGATCGTAGAAGCTGCAATCACTTGGAGTGCAATTAAGTGCTGCACTGAAAGTTCTACCTCTGCAAAATTGTTCACGACGAATACTCTTGTTGGGCGCCATTCATTTTTAATCGAAAAAATTACAAAAAAAAAACCCTCCTGTCAGAGGAAGGCCATTCTACTTCTGTCCAGGCCTCAGGCATTCGTTCTGCCGATTCCACGGCTAAAGTCGACCATTCAAACTGCAGGAATCAAGTGTTCCCGTTTTGTCTTGATTGCTTAATTGAGTTGCAACCACTTAAGTTAAATCCGCTTACCTCATCTGCCAGCGCGATTCTCAACATCCCCCAGAACAACCAACCCACGAGAGCAAAAAGTACACAAGTCCAACGCCAACACCGCCGTGTTGAGCCATCATTCTTCAGCCAGAGATGGAAAGTTTTTTTTTGTTAGTTTCACTCACAGAATCCAAGTGGAAAGAGGAAAAATTTATTTTAAGCAGAATGAAAAATGAAATAAGGCGAGGAAACTCTCCGCAGTGAACAACTTCATATTCACCTGGAAATTGAACCTTTCCGCACCATCGCAGAGGCAACTCCAGCCGCCGATCCATCAGAATCCTAGCAGAGCTCTAGGAAATCATCGTTTTCGCAATAAACTCCCCGTAGACAACACGGTCTCTAGGCACTTCATTGAGGAAGGCGGTTGGCTGTCAGCCTGATTATTGAGATGACGTAGTGGATTCGATGTTGTACCGGCGCACAAATAACGCCCGACGTGTAATTTTATTATGAGAACACTCGGCGGCTGGAGGCTGGAGGAGGAATCCCAGAAAGGGAAGGTGGCAGATGGATTCGACGATGGAGTTGTGGGAATTCTCAAGTGAACTTCGAACGCTCGGTGAAGGATGCGGATTGAGGAGAATTGCCGGGCGCAGAGAGGGCTTGGGTTGAGTCGATTAAAGAAATTGATTTCCATCGTCATTATTGGTGGCAGGAGCGTTGAGTTTTGCTCTTCCTGATGGAGTTGTTCGATTCTAATCGAAGCCGGTGCTTAACTGGGGCAGCAGGTGATGAGATAGACAAACTGAGCGGGAGGGGGGAGCGCGGTTATGTGGAATAGTTTTCAATAGCGAATGCAATTAATAGATTGTTTTCCTGTTGGCGGTGGCAACGCCTGGAGGAGCTGATGCTTAGCTCTCTCGTGTTCACGTCTTCATCGGGTTTTTAATCAATGCAATGTGCTTTAAGTGGATGTTTTGCTTGGTATTCTTCGGCCGACTTGGGATTTAAGTGGAGAGTTGGAAACGGGGACGAGGTTCCATTTGGAATATCACAAGCAACAGGCGAGAAGCGTGCCATCGCGCTTAATGCTTTGTATGTCTTTTGGGGCATTTCACTCTTTTTCAAGTCCAATTGCAACAGTCGCTGTGCCTAGACAGTGCGTCCTCATTCGGAGGCTGCTGCAGGCTGAAGGACTGGAGGACAAAGCAGATTTCTTTTTTTTCTCAGAGAAGTGTCTCGAAATTACCTTGTCCCTTGAAGAATGCATGTTGATTAAAGACCTATTGTTCATCAGTGTGTATTGAGGGTAATGGATTTATACGTGCTGTAAAACGAGTAAACAATGCATCTGACGGAGCATTCACCGTCACGACGATCTTGTGGTAGATTCATTGTGCTTTTAAGGTTTCTTAAGATGGAGGTTAGCTTTTGAATGTAGGATTCACTGTCCTTTTCCCTACTTTTAAACAAAAAATTAATTTATTTAATTCACGATACACAATTTTCGGCGCGTTTGGTGACGACTGTTGCCACTTCGGATGACTATCATTGACTGTCATTTGTTCATTCGTTTTGTCTGTGATGTCCCTGGTTTGTCCCTTCGTTCGATAGTGAGTTTGCGTGTGTGTGTGTGTGTGAGTGCATGCACGTTCGATCGCCTGTTCTTCGGCGCGATCTATGCGGTACTGGTATGTGTGTGTTTTATGTATTTCTTTGTTCGCTGTTCTCTCCCTGTTTGGCTTATTTTTCTGTGTGTCTGTAGGAATGTACTTTGTTACTGCGTCGGATAGCTGTTGCCTGGTGAAGTAGGAATGTACTTTGTTACTGCGTCGGATAGCTGTTGCCTGGTGACCTGAGTAAACAGTTATCCTGACGCGTGTTTCGTGTGTCCTGTTCTGTATTTCGTAGGGTATATGTCTGTCTGTATGTCCGTTGGGCCCCAATCCCACATGAATATGTGTCTCCTCATTTAGGAACTCAAAGACATCAACAACAACTGATTTTTTTGTACATCGATGCCTTTATCCGCTGACAGGTAAGTGGCCATTTGCGATGATAATAATAATAACAATGTTCGAGGTGGACTTGGGCCTAGTTTCTCAGCAACCACTCGTGTTGCGCGTGCTATTGTTCTGTCACGAGCGGAGGGGACCTACAGTTTAATGCCGACTTCGAACGGCGAGATTGAGAAGCTTTTTCTAGACAGTTATACTCTTTGAGCATTGTCAGTGACTCGAAAGAGGTGGAGCCGTGAAAAAATGTTTGATTTTTTTTTTCGAGATTCGAACCGACGACCTCGAGCGTAGGATTCGACGCACCTACCCACTACGCCACGGCACCCATTGCGGCCATTTGCGATAGCTTCGGTATATTCCAATAGATTTCTACATTTTCTTACAGAGTTCTGCAGATTAAGCGTACTCATAACGAAGGGCTCAGAGCTGTAGAAATCAACTTTCTTCAACTCTTTATTCACAGGGTGTCAACTTTCTTTTGACGCTCGCTGTTCATTATGAAATACAACATCGTTCAAATGGTGGCCTCGGCTGGCTTCGCATTCTTCGCGCATTCTGTCACCCCAATTTTCCAAGACCTTGTTGATGGTTTCGAGCTGTAGCTCACGGATTGCTTGGATGGTATTGACCTCAAGTGCTTGAATCGTTTCCGGATTGTTGGCATAACATCGGTTCTTCACAGTTCCATACAAAAAAAGTCCAAAAGGATCAAATCGCAGCTCCGAGGCGTCCAATTGACATCGACAAGATGGCTGATAACACGATTTGGGAATTTGGGGTGCAAAAGATCGATTGTGGCATGGGCTGTGTGGCATGGCGCATCATCCTGCATGAACCAGAGGGCGTCCAAATCCATGTCTTCAATTTCGGTTAAAAGAAATGTCGGTTAACATGGCTTTGTAACGCCCACCGTTGTTCCCAGCTTAATTTTCAAAGAAAAATGGTCCAATGATGCCACCACTCCACAATCCCCACCTAACTATCACTCTCTGTGGATGCATTGGCTTCTGGACAATAATGTGCGGCTTTTCCGAGCCCCAGATGCGGCAGTTTTGTTTGTTAACGTAGCCGCCGAGATGAAAATGCGCCACACATTGTAGGAAAAGATGATTTTCACCCAAAATCGTTGACCCATTCCAAATGCTCCAAGTCCCAAACTGCGAAGCGATAACGCAGCAGATGGTCGCGCGCCTTCAATTGCTGAGTCAATTGGATCTTGTAAGCGAATAATCCGAGATCTTTGTGCAGAATTCTCCTCAGGCTAGTGCGTGAAATGTAGAGCTGTGGATATCGATGGCGAGTTGTTGTTTGTGAATTGGGTCACACTCTCGGCCACAGCAGCCACATTCTCATCTGTGCGCACCGTACGATAACGGGGACCATGAGTATTGTCCACTACCATACCAGCCTCACGAACTTTTTGCACAAACTTGCGTACAGCAGTCGCGGTGGGTGCCACATTTCGGCCAAAACTTCTTTTCAAAACACGCACTGTTTGGGCAACACACCACTCACTTTGGAAATAAGTTTTCAATATTTCCCAACGTTGTGCAAGCGTGAAGCGCATTATTTCATTCCGCGGAGGTATAATAGCGACTTTCTGTCAAGATTTCGAGCGGGAAACATCTGTCAGTGTCAAAATAACCTATGATTTAAAAAGAAACCACTAGATGGCCCTTATTAGCTCAAAACGATGAAATTGTCATCTTATCCAGAATTGAATGAGTCTGCACAGCAATTAAAATAACAAAGCTTCAGAGTCATCATAGCCGTTCACAACTGTCAATGGATTGGTAGAGAGTAAGCATCAGACCATCTGAAGAATTTGGGCAGACGAAAGTAAGCAAGAAGACGATACGAATGTCAGCTCCACATGAGCCATTAAAAAAAGGCTATCCTACCTTCTGCAAGAGCTATAGAGGAACGTCGCATCAATGTCGCCTATAAAATCATGCCTAGCTTACTGTGTGAAGATCTGAACGGCATTAATCGATAGGTATCAGTGCGACATCTGGTTCGACTTCAAATCTATAGATTTCGACAAATTTTTGTAAAAGACTAGCGACCTCTACATCGTCAGGGACCATCGATTTATGAATTTCGGTACCACATACAAAAGCATTCATTCTATTTGATTCTGTCACCGAAAATGACACGACTGGATGGCGCAGTTGATTAAATGCCTGCCCCAAGTTCGAGGGGTCCCAGGTTCGAATCCCAGTGAAATCGAATATGGTCCAGTCACCATTTGCCGTTGGGATCAAATTAACGGCACTGGAGTAGGTTGCTACCTGGCGGTACAATGGACCAGTTTTGAGTCTAAGCGCTCCAGTGTAGTGTTTCAAAAATCCTCCGAAAAAAAAAAATATCACCGATTTCGAGATTTCGGGCAAAGGCGATCCTATTGTATTGCTCTACACTGAAATATACTTGAGATACCGTGAAGATGGGTTCTAGCAACTCCAAACCGGGAAAGACATTGCAGTGGGCAGGCCTCGATCGGCTAAGCTGCTGGGCAGGGCATCATATTGCGTTCTCAGACGAAATCGCGTGGAACCGAAAGCTAGAGGTTAAACTGGGACTTATTTGCAGTATCTTTGAAAAAAGAAACTCAAGACCGACAATTGGTCCTGTCTGCGAGGAAGGAAAATTGAGGAGCTCTACAGGAATGTGGACACAGTCCGGAAGACAGTGATCCGTGGACCATGAACGCCAATGCCAAGGTAGGGTAGGTAAGAAGTGGCTATGTATGCATTTAGATCAGTGTTGATCCATTGTGCAGCCACATGGATTGACTGATGTCAATCCAATAGAGTATTTGTGAGACACCATTTGGAGCTTGTAATAAAGCGTAGTAGATTACTAATGGAAACCACACTGAGTTCACATAAGTTTTCAAAGAAGTAGGCCCCTAGATGAAGGCGTCGAAGAGACGCTAGGCCCGGACAGGAGCAGAAAGGGTAAGCGAAAGGAGAGACTGATGTTTAGTTCATTAGAGAAAACGCCACTGCCAACTTCATACAACAGAATGGTTCTAACGACGGCTGTGTAGATCCAATGAATCATATGAGGTTGGAGACCCCATTAATGTCAAGGTAAGAGTAAGAGGTTCTTTCGATTCTCTCGATTCGACATGGAGTAGAATACCTACCGGATCACTGGTAAAAAGATCGAATGATAGTGCACTATGTGGCCTTAAAAGTAGTACGTGCCACGTGGTGTTACAAATTAAAGGCACCTTCACGGGTCGTTGGTTTGCCAAATAGGTACATATTTAAATGCTGCAGAATACCACGACGAACCAACTTTAATTAAATTTTGAAATGTATTAATGTTTTCTAATGAAGATGCTAGTATTAATTCCCGCACAGGGCAATTCAAAGAATAAATCTGTTATAGCCCACGTCAGCTCTTAGTATTTCTAGAAGCTGAAAGCACCGGGGTATCCTATTACGAAATAGTTTGCCTTGAGTAACATCCATCCGGCTTTTCCTCCATAATTAAGGTCTGTCCCCTGTTAACATGATTAAGCTGCGTTCAATTTAAGGTTCGTGAGATCACAGAAACCACTCGCAACAACACCAGAGGCTGGAGACTCTAATTAACTTTCACCCGAAAACTCATTTACTAGCTGTGGTCGGATTGGTTACACAATCTCAATTCAAACAAATTCAATTTGGACCCATAGCGGTATCTTTGAAAGTCACTCCATCAAATCAACCCCGCGCTACGCACACGAATGCGTCAATCAGCTTACTCGTGTACACTCCCGGTTTCAGTTTGTTTTCGGCACCGGAATCAAATAAAAATCAAAAATCGTTAGATCACAATTGTTCACCGAAAAATTCATTAGACAGTCGCCTCAGTTGCTCGACAAAGGGAATAACAAACACGCACCTCTCCCACACGCCACAGCGCCACCCACTGACAACACAAGCTAGTACGCCTGAAAAACTCCACTCCACATGCGAAGTGAAGGATGTGCGTGAGTGGTTGGGACCGTCTCCCGGCCTCCCACCGCAGCAGAGTCGACGAGATGAAATTTGGTAACAAATTAATATATTATACGCATTCGACCGCACCGGGGGGTGGTGGTTGTTCCTGTAGCCGCAGAGAGATAGCTTTCACTTAAAGTGAAGGGCTGAACCACGTGCCGGCACTTAGCTCGAGGCCCCAACTCCGTTCTTTTCCCCCACAACAGACCACAACACACTTGGAGTTGGGGCGAAGATTGCTGCCGTGTACCTGAAAATGTGGAAAAGTGGTATTTTCTGCTTCATTCCTTCAAAGCAGAACAGGGAACCTTAATTATGCGCCCCACCCCACACCCACTCATCTCGAAATGAACACGAAAAGTCCCCCCCCCCACAGACATGTGAGCACAGATCATGTGGACATGCACACGTGTGGGTCGAGAGGGAAGCGACGCAATTCGAGTGCAACTGCAAGCAGACCACTCCCTGCCATGGACTGAACCATTTCAGACGGAAAACTTGAGGTCCTCATGCGAAAGATACAATGTGCAGAGTCCGCCTTGGGCAGGTGCAAATTAAAACGGGACTACAATTAAAATCCAATTAAATTATGAAGACCATCTCCTCTGGGGAGCTGGTGCTCCTTTGTGTCCACCTCTGTCCTGTCTCCGGGTTCATTAAGCGCCGCATGCAAGAGAACCGAAAGGAAAACTTGTTCCATGGGTCGTTTTATCTTAATCACACCATCATTATGAATATCACGTTTGCCTTGACGGTCCGGCATCTCCTTGCAGTCCGGAGAGGCGGGATCTATTGTTCAATTATCCTTGCTGAACTGTGTTTGCGTGGGGGTGTGTGTTTGCACTTACCTTGCCAAAAATGGTTAACCCTCCGTGCTTAACGTTGAATGTTGGTGCATCGGCATAGCTGGAGTCGGCCCACGGTGTGTGGCAGGTTGAGGTCAGTGTCATGTATCTCACTCCGATCGCATACAGTGTACGGAGCACGGCCAATGAGCCGCCCAGGGAATGGCCACCCTCGACGCCGGTTAGCGAGCACAACTGATGATTCTTGTGGGCTTCGATGATGTCTGCAAGGATACAAGAACGAACATATTATTCCATCGTTTGTGTGACTGTCTATGTGTGAGTTTGTGTGGGGGGGAGAGGAGTGTACTTAAAATATGCTCTGGACGTCTGCCCCCCAGATGGATGCATTCTACAGCAAGACGATGAGGGAGGGCAGAGTGAGACTGTGAAAAGTGGTAAAGGGTGATCACAGATACACCCGACTTTTCGGATTTCATTGGATTTTTCGAAGTGTGACACATATCTGGTTAAAATTGCTGTCGTTCGTGGCAGCCATGGAACCGAGTGGGGGTTTCGGGATTTAACGAAGAGAAACATTTTGAATGCAAGGATTAAAGTAAAAGAGTCCCAAGTGGATGGGTTTTCATAATGAATCTTTTAACTTGATGTTTATGTATCCTTTGGTCGATAAACAAGTTCTGTTCTGGATAGGGGTTCAAGAGATACTTGAAGTCTGTATAGCGCTTTTCGGCTTTGACTGGGTCCTGGCAGTAAATTGTAGCAAAATATTTGCTGTGGCAGCGCAGGAGGACATAGTTTGCTCTCTGGTCAGGAACAATTTTGTTCTATTTGAAACAAATTGCTTCTTCTGGACTGCAAGAAACACTCATTTTAATGATCTAATTTTTCAAGTGCTCAGAAAGGTATTTGAAAATAGATTGATTTTCGTGGAACTATGAGATTCATTCATCGCCTTATTCCTCCATCAAGGGAAGGGCTAACAGATGGGATTGCCGGAATTTGACCACACTAGAGATTTGCTGAGTGGTTATCCAGACTCCTTTCTTTGAGCAGTGCTACAAATGGATGTCAGAGACCTTCGGTTGAGAATGAGAGAATGTGGCTTAAGTTCTGCTGGAGTAGTGTCCATTTTCTGACAGACCTTTGAGTTGTATTTCGTTTAGAACTTGAAATGTAATTTGGAGACCTTCCACTTCACACGCTAAAGCAGTCCAAGGTCTTTCTTTTTTTCTTGTTTTTGTCAAAGTGCAAGAAAGTCTTGAAGTCAAAAGAAGTCTTGAAATTCAAGAAGTAACATATTCTTCTTGTAGTCGGAAAGTCAGCATGGAGCTAGATTTTACGACAACAACACCTCTGAGCTGGGAAAACATGTCGACGTCGAAAAGACGAAACCGATAAGACCTTTGCCACAGAGAGGTTAGCAAGTTCGACAGTATCTGCTTCTTTTGGGTAGTTGACAGTTAGTTGTGACTCACGTCTCCCACAATATTTCGCCTAGGAGGATGCAACTCTGATGAGCTGCTAATTGTGTATTTAGGGGTTTAGAATTAATGTGAAATATACTACTGAAACTCGTGTAAATTTGTCCATTTTAGCAGGGTCTTACCGGAGCCCGCTGTAAAGATTTTCGCCCAAGAGGAGATTGTTCTCCGGCAGTTGACAGTCAAAGTACGTTGTGGAGTAGGGGGTAAATCTAGGACGTCAGAGACGTGAGATTACCTGGTTGAAGTCCTCAGGGCGGAGTTCTTGCAACTCTATTTTTTTGCCGTTTAAGCTGTTCCGAATCCCTTGATTCCACGAAACGTGGGCCTACCGCTATTATGGGCGGAGGAACAATTTAAACTGCAACAGAAAAAGAAGACTCTGTAAGTCTCCACCAAAGCCCGGATGAAGTTCGCTCAGGCCAAACGATCAGAGTTCAGGGCAAGGCGATATTAAAATGAGTTTTTTGGTCTGTTCACGGTTGAGGTCTAAAGTAGTGGTTTCGTTGTTGTTTGTTGAAGGACGGGTTTCCCCTGAAGATACCGTTAGAGCGATAAGAAAATGCGGGAGCGAGACAACCCCAGCCGCACCCAGCATTCAATGTAGCTGTATAGAAAACCGCTAAGCGATCCGGGGACAAGAGAGGATACCCCGAGCAAGCAAGCTAATCTAGGTCCTACTTATACCTTATAGAGAAGTGAATTTCGAGAAATTCATTGCGAAAGTTCTTGAATGTCAAAAAGGTTAGGGTTTTTCATTTTTAAGAAACCCAACAGACACCTATTCCGTCTAGAAAACTTATCTGCTACAAGCTCCTCGAGAAATGTCACAAGAGGCAAATGCTTGACCCATGATCCATGACACCATCAAGAGGAAAATAGATAGGGGAACGCCGCAAGGTGGGGTCCTCTCACCTCCTTTGTGGATCCTAATAGTGGACGAGATCATCAAGGCGTTGGAGAGGGATTGACTTACTATTACTTCATATGCAGACGATGTAGCTATAATAGTATCTGGGAAGTTTCTATAAACGCTAAGCGAGCGCCTCAGTCATGGATTGAGGTTTGTCATTAATTGGACTGCCACTCGAGGCTTGAAAGTCAACCCAGAGAAGACAGAACTGATGCTTTTCACGAGAAAAAGGAGAATTCCGGAGTTTACAAGCCCGCATATTAACGGGGTGGAACTCAAACTCTCAAGGACGGCTAAGTATCTGGTGTAGGCTAATTAAAATTAAAATTCACTTGTCGGTGACTATTGCAGTCCACTGTACATACATATAAACGTCATAGACTTTTATGTATGTATGGTGGATGAGACTGTTAAAATGTTGTATCATCTGATGGGTTGATTGTACTGAAAACTCTCCATTAGCGGTTTTCATATCAGATCTATAATATAATAATAATAATAATGGCGGCGCTACAGTCCGAGGTGGACCTGGGCCTAGCTTCTCAGCAACCACTCGTGTTGTGCGTGCTATTGTTCTCTCACGAGCGGAGAGATCAGATCTATCATATATAAAAACATGTTGTTTGTTGAAATAAACACTCTGTTGCATAACCTTGTACAAGAGCATTCGCTGTTTTTTTTTTGTAAGCCGCCCACACTGGGTATCACACTTGATTCCAAACTAAACTGGAAAGAGAACATCGAGGAGCGGATCAAAAAAGCGTGTGTAGCTTTCTACACATGTAAGCGAGCCTTCGGGGTCTTAGACCACATGTGGTATACTGGCTATACACAGCGGTAGTAAGACCCATCTTAACTTACGGATCATCAGTCTGGTGGCAACCACTGGAGAAGAAATACCTTCTTTCTAGCTTGACGAAGGTCTAAAGATCGGCCTGCTTCGGAATCACGGGTGCCCTAAGGACAACACCGACAGCAGCACTCGAGGTTCCACTCCATCATACCCCTCTTGACATCTTTTATAGTAGCAGAGCGGCTATAACCGCAAGGAGAATCAGGGAAGTCAAGATGTGGAAAGACAAGCCATATGGGCACGCATCCAGCCTATAAAAATGGACAGCATCATATAGATACAAAACGTCGGATTATCTGCCACCAACCATGACTACCACGAGGAAGTTCTCCACCCGAATTCCAGACAGGAGAGGAGAGAGAAATGGCGGCGAAGATAATAATAATAATAATAATGGCGCCACTACAGTCCGAGGTGGACCTGGGCCAAGCTTCTCAGCAACCACTCGTGTTGTGCGTGCTATTGTTCTCTCACGAGTGGAGGGGACCTACAGTTTAATGCCGACTCCAAACGGCGAGATTGAGAAGCTTTTTCTAGACAGTTACACCCTTTGAGCATTGTCAGCGACTCGAAAGAGGTGGAGCCGTGAAACAATTTTTAGGTGATTTTTCGGGAATTGAATCGACAACATCGAGCGTAGGAGTCGACGCACCTACCCACTACGCCACGGCTCCCACGGCGCCCACGGTGGCGAAGATATCTACCTATATACAGATGGCTCAAAAACAGGTGCAGGAACGAGGGCAGGGGTCTTCTGCGATCTCTTTGAAAGACCCCTAAACCTAAGCGACGAATGTAGCGTTTTCCAAGCAGAAGTGGTAGCAATAAATGAGGTGGTACTTTGGCTTAAAGAGCTTAGTTTGACTGAAAAAACGATAACTATGTACTCCGACAGTCAAGCGGCTATAAGAGCCATAGCGTCGGACATTGTAAAGTCGAAACTAGTCAAGCTATGCAGACAGAACGTCAAGGAAATCTCCAGTCTAAGCACGGTGACTCTCTGCTGGGTACCGGGACACACAGGAGTTCAAGGAAACGAGAGAGCGGATGTGTTGGCGAAGGAGGGCTCAGAGTTAGATAAATCTCGAGCACATTGTCAATGTGCCGATAAGTTTCCTAAGGAAGGCAATAGAGGACGAAGGCTTAGAAAGAAAAATGAGCTATGGCTGAATCTGGATATTGGCTCAACGTCGAGAGCGCTATGGCCGGAGTTGAACAGGAAGAAATCATTATCAGTGATTAGCATAAGTCGCAAGGATATACAGACGGTGGTGGGAGTTCTCACCGGACATTGTCCGATAGACCAGATATCAAACCAGAAGGTTAGGTATCCCCTTAGCGACTACTGTAGAAGTTGCAGGGACGAGGAGGAAATAGAGTCCGTCCGCCACCTGCTATACGATTGTCCAGGCCTACCGGGAAGGAGACTGCTAACACTAGGCAGTAACTCCTTCGTGGAGCTGGAGGATCTGAATAAAATAGAGCCGAAGCACCTCTTGAGATATGTACAACAATCTGGTCGGTTCTAATCAGCAATAAAAGTGTAGGTTTCACGGGGTACACCCCCCCACACCCAGGGCACCCAACTGTAGGTCTCAGTGTGCCACGACCCAGTCACAAGAGCACCCTACCTCCCTACCTACCCACCTTGACCCATTTGGTCAAGAAAAAGAAGAGACGACCTCTTACTTCCCTGACTCCAAACTCCATCAACTCTCACTCATTCAACACACACTCAACCCATATCTACAAGAGTCCTTGAGTCCACACGATATCGATTTCTAAAGAGTTCTCGAATTACCGTTCAGCAGATTACAGAGCCAACAAAACCTTCAAACCGAAACTTATGATTGACCACACATCCACCAGATTAAGGTAATTCCCAATCAAAATTCATAGAAATCTCCAGCCGCAGTCACACATGGTCGCCTGGAATTGCTCTGTGCCAGCGAATAAAAATAATCGATTTCTATCTTGCATCAGTATCTGCTGCCCGCAACCGTCTCGTGAATATTCAACCCAAATGTCAGTGGATGATCCGTTACTTTTGGCCGATTAAGTGAATATGCCCGCAGTCCAGACTGTCCACACATGGGGGCCAGGACATCCACTGGAAGGAACTGTTGCCTCCGCACGGAGAATGGCCATCGCATTAAAGTTAAATGAACAATCAACGTTCGTGTGCATAAGACTTAACCTCGACCCGATGCACGTTCGCAAGTTTTAACTTTTTACCTCGTTCCCCCCATTGGCCAATAACGCGGTTTCCGGATACTGTGCGATGGCGTTCGCCGACACCGGTGAGGGGGTGGAGGGCGCAGTAATCCGGGGATGTTCAATGCACTTGGATACCTTTACACTGTAACCCAGTTTCTCTCCGCGCAGAGATTAACCCCTCTTTCAATAGGCGGCCCGCAGGCAATGGCTTGAAAGTTTTGTCGCATTTTCATTATTCAAGCACTTAAGCGTTGGAGCAGTGATACTTTGAGGCTACTGCTGCTACGGCAACGGCTACGGTTGAGGCTGCCCCCTCTGGCAGAGGAAGACGGGAAAACTGTAAGACTTTTCCTGTTGAAAAGTGGTTACCTTTACAGTGAATCACATCGTTTTATTCGATTCGTTCTCTTGTGCTTGTGTGTGTGTGGGGGGGATTGGGGAGAGGATTTGTCTGCCGGAGGTTTACCCATCATTCAGGGAATTGCAACCCTTGCAGGGACAAATATAGAAAAGAAAGTCATCCCACCGATTCCTCTCTGCCGCGTTACATCCGTTTCCACAGAAGCCGAGGAGCGAGCGTGGCAACGAAGCAGTCCACGAACTGAAATATCCTGCGAGAAAGCGAAACACTTGAATGAACTCGAATTCAGGATTCGCAGCTAATGGACTGAGGGAAGAAAAGGAATGGCATCCAGTGGAGGGACTCCATTGAAGTCAAGGTAGGGGCTATTAGTTATTTCAAGTACACTGAGAGAAAAACCCTCGAGTAAGGATGAAGTTTTTGCCATAATTTCGTAGTCACGCGAATCTAATTCATTTGGCTGAGGTGCTCCAGAGAGGTGAACTGATTTACATAGTCGACAAGGATTTATAAGTGAACTTCTTGGGTGAGGCGGTGTTTATGTTTTTGCGATGCCAAGTGAATAATGAAATCGGTGAGAATTGATGGTGGAAGGAAGTTATCGAAATGGGATTGCCTAGAGGGGACTTAGTGTTTCTTGACAGCCACTGAATGACAGGTGCTGAGCATGTTGAAGTGAGTGAAGGTAAACAAGAACGTGTTTTGATGATTGTGGCTCGGTTGGTGGAGAGCTGTGGAAGGAAGACTGGAATGGAAGGCTTTAATCTTAAATCTGAGCAGAAATATTCAAAAAATGTCAATTACATTTTGACTTTGGTACGTGACAGTAGGACTTGTGTGCAACAAGGTTTCGTAGAAGATTTGACTGTCAACACACCTCGGGATGGAATTAGTAATTTTACGAGGAATTTATCCGAGGATCACTGAAGCTCTAAATTGATGATCGGTCGAAACTACATCAGTGTCTCATGCCAACTAAATGAGCGGAGCCCCAGGACTTGATGCAGTGGGCTCTTGGAAAAAGACGGGAGCCATGCATTCAACTGATCGAGCATGCCGTCGGTGCACATCGAATTGCTTCCCCAGTTGGGAGACTTTGAAGACCTTAAACTGTCTAGAACAACGATTGCATCGACTTCAGCGATCGATGTTCTCGAAGGATATTTCAGTAAAATATCATCGGTTGCTATGAAATGTAAAAATTTTTGAAATTTTCCGGAGCCTCATAAAGGGTGACCAGATAGCAATGATAGTTTTTTTAATTGCTATGTCCCAGCAGCTTTGAAAGCTACCAATGATATCCAGTTGTCAATATGTTCAATAAGGCTTGCCATTTCATTAACCATTAAAAAACTTTATCGAACGGCGGGATTTAGATGTGACCTGGTGTGGTGGTGAAGTCGTCTTGAGGTGACTTATGGCGTGAGGCCAATGGACAAGCTGAGTGGTGTTTGTTTGTGATGTTTTGATGGATTGTCGGAGCGGCTCTAACGGGTTGTCTATTTGGAATCGGTCTTAAAGTAGAGTTGTTCTCACTGTGTCTTCAGTGGGGGATTGACAATTTAGTAGCTTGCTGTGTGGATTTGAAAGCACTCCCGAAAGGGTTCACGACGCTTGTAAGGCGGACATTCCCTTCGTCGATTAGAGCATTGATTGGCTTCGTGCATCGAAGTGACATGGAGTTTGGAGGCCTTCGAACCAGTAGCACTTCGAGGACTTAAATAAAGTTCAACTGAAAATTCGGCTTCGGCCACCTTCGTCTAAAAATATCAACTTCGGCAAAACATTCGGCTTCGACCAAATGAGGCCGAAGATTTTGCCGAAGCCGAATGTTTAATTTTCTGTTTTCTGTAAAAGTTCAAGTTGCAAGGAGCGGTGTGTTTTCTGTTTTGTTACTGTCGGATATTTTTTATTTTAAAGTACCTTTGCTTTAAAATCAGAAGATTTTGCATTTGCAAGTTGATAAACTATGAAGTGGTCTGTATAAAAGCATGCAATTTATTTGCACTGGTTTCAGGTAGAAAGAACACAAAAAATGGCAGCTAAAAATCCAATTTGGGGTTATTTGTGATATGAAAGCGACTTGCAAAATATGTTCCAAACAGAGTCCTAATGAATATTCGGCTTCGGCTTCGGCTTCAGCCGATAAACTGGCCTTCGGTCGGACTCTAGACTTAAGCAACGATTAGTTTCGTGGATTGGAGTGACATGAAGTTCAGAGAAAAATCCAATTCATCCATCTTTCCTGACTTTTGCTAGCGAACTTAAGACAGTCATAAAGCACTTCGCTTTAGGATGTGTTATAACGTCTCCGCCTAAACCCTTCTTGAATTAGTAATTTTAGGCCATTTTTTTTTGTTAACAGAAGAAAAACGTGGCATACCGCAGGGTTGGTAGCTTCCTCTTATATTTTTCAGAATTTTGTTCTTTTTCTCTTCTCACTTGTGAACCACGTTGAAGCAGAAAATCAGTGTTCTGGAGAAAATAAAAGCGTAAGAGTGCATTTCTTGAGCAAGACATGTAAATCAAAACAACTTTGGGACCTTTCTGCTTTCATGGGAGCCTACGGAGCGTTAGAGAGCGGATATCTGAAGAAGCACAACTTACGGTGGCTTAGAACAAACAATTTTGAGGACTGAAGACTGGATTTTGGCAGGAGTATGAACGTAAGCTACGTCGAGTACGTACAAGGTGTGCCATCTTTTTGGTCGGTATGCGACCGTTTGGGGGTATTCCAAGCTGGTTTGTCTGGTATATTCTTTGAGTCGATTGCATTTTATACACTACCAAGTGTAAATCATCTCTCAAGTCCGTCGCAAAATGATGCCGATGCCTAAATGCTAAGCATGGTCATGATACGACTCAAGTTTGGTGCGCTTTATGGCAGGGTGGCATCATTGGATCTTATTTCTTTCGAAATGTGATAGGAGACACGGTTATCGTCAATGGTCTGAGGTATTGAGAGATGTTAACTGTTAAGATCTAGACAACATATCCGAGGTGTGATTTCAACTAGAAGGCGCTACATGCCATAAAAGCGACGCAACGCTCGAAGTGGTAAAGGAGGAATTTAGCGACTGGGTAATCTCACGGCGAAGGGTTCATCAATTGTCCGCCTCGATCATTCGACTTGACACCGCTCGATAATATTAGGGTGAGAAACACGGCAGTGCGCAAAGAACTCTACGTTGGGCAGCTGCTTCTTCGTACGATTAAGATTAAGTGAATATGCGGAAAGGGCTGTACTTCGATGGTTTGGTCACGTGGCACGAATGTCTCCATCATCACGACTTCCGAGGTGTGCCTTGAATGCGATTCCATCAAGTAGGCGACCGCTTGGCAGACCCAGGACGAGATGGTTGGACCAGGTCCAAAAACTCGCCTGGTTGCGCCTGAGCATAGCTCCTGATGAGTTAGAGTCAATGGCGGAGGATCGAGTGGCCTGGAAATCTCTGGTGCATGCATTGCCCCCACGACCCCTTTAGTGAAACATGCGGGCCACTGAAAATGATGATGATGATGGCCGCTCGATAATTTTCTTTGGGGCTACGTCAATGTCTTAGTCTACGCGAACAAGCCGACTACTTTGGATGAACTCGAGGCTGTGGCCAATTCGAGATGCTGCTGCCGGAATACTGTCTCACATATTTGACCGCGTCATCAGAAATTGGACCGACCGCTTGAAGCATTGCCAGTGAAGTCGAGACGGCTATTTAAATGAGAAGCTGAAGCAGGAGTATAAGTCGGACGACCATAGATAATGCCATGGGTTTGATAATTGGGCGCTGGAAATAAATCCGGATTTCGGCCAGAAAATCATCTTCGCGGACGAGGCCCATTTTTGGCACGGGGCTATGTCAATCAGCGAAGCACTGACAGCAAAGCCGAGGCGGCCATTTAAATGATGTGCTATTTGGCATATATTGACATGAAAGTAATAATAATAATGAGGGCGCTACAGTCCGGCTTCTCAGAAATCACTCGTGCTGTGCGTGCTATTGTTCTCTCACGACTGGAGGAGACCTACAGTTTAATGCCGACTCCGAACGGCGAGATTGAGAAGCTTTTCCTAGACAGTTATACTATTTTAGCATTGTCAGTGACTGGAAAGAGGTGGAGCCGTGAATAATTTTTTTTTGGAAAATTGTTTGTCTGAACTTGGATTCGAACCTACGGCACCCACGGCATGAATGTAGCTTTAAAATAAAGCCAGAGTCAATTTTATACCTCACACTGTTGTTGTTTTATTTAAATGTTCTTTCCTATCATTCTTTTCTGGTCACCCTGTATCTTAGGCTACTATGGAATTTAAATAAATTTGACATTTAACGGCAGCTTCATACAATTTCAATCTCTAAATGAAAACCCTACTCCTGATTTGTTGCCACAAGTTTTTGCTTTGAGTGTACCCACAATGTCGGGCATGTCCTAAAAGCAAAGAATGTCCCTTTCAATGCTGCTGTTGCATACTTCTTTCCAGTTTAAGTCAGAGACAGATTTTATTTTGCATTCGACGAGAGATTTCCTGGAAACTATGCGGGTTACCTTGGCAATTCGGAAGAATACCAATTCTTCCTGCCATTTATTCCCGTATTCCTGTATTCCTTCCCAAAAATAACATTATTCCTTTCTCCTTTCCTTCCCGTTCGTCGTTGCACAGCGCTGGTGCTCGCTTGGCTGCATGCAGTTGGTGAAGATGGGTGAAACTCATTTTCAATGCACAGTTGAGTAAAGAGCAATAGTCTGTGCTACCGGAATGGAAGATAGAAACTCCACTCCAGAGGATCCCTGCACCAGAATAAGGATTGGGATGTTTCACTAAGGATATCCAAATAAAGAGCAAGTGCAATAAATCAACGATGTTCCACTATCTGGCAAAAGGGTGGGAGGAAATGTCTGAATTGGGACAGAAATTGTGTGTAAACTTACCCGCTGCTGATGTGCATGTCGTCAGCTGCGGCGAATAGCGTTCAGTCAGTCGTTTAATTACGTCGATTTGCTCCAGCGTCAGTTGAACAGCGTCTCGATGCTGTGCTTCGCACGGTACATAAGCCGCCCAGAACTGAAAGAGACAAAATGAAGAAAGAGAAAAAGGATTCAGTTAGGATAGAACTCGATTATTTTCGGTGTAAATAGGGTTAACTTGAAGCAGTTGGAAATAAATGAGAGCGTTTGGTGTGAACTATTGTTGTATTTTGTGGACTGTTTTAGAGTGTCTGGTTTTAAGCGGCCATTTCATTGTCAGATTGACTCAGAGGATGCACAAATTTTTGGCGAAGAAAAGATGGAAAAGACAATCTCTTGACTTTTTTTATTTTGTTGGGTACTTACAGTTGTGTTCAAAATAATAGTAGTGCCTACCGCAAAAATACTTTAATGAATATTTCAGCTTGCTTTCACATAGAAATTTGATTTTCAGCTTTTTTCCACAAACCAACGGAATGTGTCAAACAATATTACTGTAAAATTCATAGCAAATATCTTACATATCAATCCATGTGAGTCGAGTTTGTGATCTCAGTGAAAAGAGTGCTGTTCAAAATAGTAGTAATAGCAAGAAAACTATTTATAATCAAAGATTTGTTTTTGTTTCAAGTAGAGAAGTAAGTACTGTATTTGTCTTTTTAAAATTCGAAATAAAAAACCAAATTTTTTGGCGAAAAATATCTACAGTGGAAAGAGGCAAGCATTGCAGCCAAGAAAAGCGTGATCTCATTAAAAAATGAAGAAGAGAAGGCAAAAGTTATGCCCAAATACAAAATTTGCTAACTTGTACTCCAACAATGATAGCCAATGCCATCAAATATGTTGAAAAGGCGAAACTAGAGGTAGAAAGAGGAAACGAACGGAGTAGACGATCGGCACGTTGTCAGATACAGCAAATTGCATCCTTGTGCTTCATCATTTGAAATCCAAAAGGAGCTCCAACTTCCTGTAACTGCAGTGCCTGTTCGCAGACGTCTTTTAGACCATGACTTCCATGCATGAGGTCCACGAAAAGTTCCTCTTTCGACAAAGAAACACCTCAAGGGCCGTATCCAATTCGCCAAAAATCACATAGAGTGGCCAGTTGAAAAATAGAGCAATGTATTGTGAGCAGACGCTAGTAAATTCGTTCTCTTTGGAGGTACTGGTTCTCGGCAGTATATTCGTCGTCCACCCAACACAGAATATCAACCCAAATATACTGTAAAAACCGTAAAACACGGAGGGTCAAAAATATTAGTTTGGGCATGCTTTTCGTACTACGGCATTGGGCCTATACACCTGATAGACAGAATAGTGGATCAACATGTCTATGTTGATTTTTTGAACAGCACTATGCTAACTTACGCCGAGTATGAATTGCCTTTAACATGGGTCTTCCAGCAGGACAATTACCCGAAACACAGGAGTCGAGCAGCTAAGAAATGGTTTCGGGTTAATGAGACAGTCCCCCGACATCAACCCCATAGAAAATCTTTGGGGTGATTAAAAAAGAGTTAAAGGAGCCAAAACCGTCAAACAATCGGGACCTTTGGGAGATTGTGAAGGATTTCTGGACAAAAATCCCAGAAAAGCGTTGCCACAGCTTAGTAGACTCCATACAGCGTCGTTGTAAAGCAGTTTTGAATAATAAGGGGATCACGACAAAATATTAAGCACTAGTGTATTTTAAAATAACTTTAATTTTAATACTTATACCATTTTAATGCCGTTATTTCTTAATAATATGAATACTACTATTTTTTTGAACAGTGAATTTTCTTTGTTGATTTTATTTTAAGCTTATTTTATTAAATTTAATAAGTTTAGAAAGTAATGAATTCTTGTAAAACATTAAATTATACTTAAGGTTTGGATTTTTTTTATTTTAACGAAAAAAAAACTTTAAAGAAGTTTTTTTTAAAAACTTTAAAGAAGTTTTTTTTAAACTATTTGTTTTCTTTAGTCAACTACCATTATTTTGAAAACAGCTGTAAGTACCCGGAGGTGTACAGCTGGGGTTTGAAGTGCTTCTGCGGCCTTAAACGACATGGCGCACGTTGATAAAACCAAATTATTCGAATGATCTGAAAGTGTGCTCCTCTATTAGTCCTGCATTGGCATCATTTTAACAAGCAGCAATAATTCTTCATCGCATTAGAGATGCCCAAAAATTTTTGAAATCTCTCGGAGTTTGATGTTTTTTTTAACGAAAATCGCCGTAATCTGTCAAAGAAGTGGCTTTCTAGAGTGGGCTATTCACTTAGATTGCGGCCCCTTTGGTACAATGCTTTGATGCGAATGGAATGCGCGGTCCAGCGCTCTTTGCAGGAGCTACGGTGATGAGGAAGAGACCCAAACGATCAAAATTTATACCAAATTAGAAATATGGCCTACTTTAATTTGGCATTATTTCACGCTTTCTCGTCTTCCTTAGCGCAATACCTAGAAAAACCTTTTTAAAATCCTTAATGGTAATCGTTTCTGTCAAGGAACTTCAAGATCTGCTCCGTTGTCTTAAGTGTACGTCTTGCAACACAAAACAAGTCGAAGAAAGGGCAAAACATCAGGGCAACAACTACTTGAAGCAATTAAGTTGCAAGAATACAGAAAAATGATTTCAAACGAGAAGTCTCTACGTTCATATCCACAGCCTCAGTTTCATTCCATTCTGAATAAAAACTCCGCCATTTGATGCTCACCGGCCGTATGTAAGCCTCTTCATCATGTTCCAGTGCACAACACACTCGTTTTTCAAAAGTTCATCTCGATCTTAAGCCAAATCCAGGCTAACCACCCTCAGATGGTCTTAATGCCAGCCAGCTGCTAGGTAACGGTGACTACGCACCCCAAAGCACTCAATGAAATTAACAAAGTTGATTGCAAAATAAAACATTTTTATTGCCCCAACATGAGGCAGTACCTTGTCAACAGTAATGAAGGATGACAAACGTTGAATGGGGAACCCTTTTCCGTGCCTGCGCCTGGCTCATGTGTGCGTACGTGTGTCGATCAATTATTGTTTCAACAGTAAGTCCATGCCAAAAGCAATTAAAAACAAAATTGTCTTAAACCCTCCCGCTGCCTGGCATTCGCCCTGCAGGCGGGATATGAGTGGAGGAAGTGCCGACAATGGGCTGGGGTGAGTTTAAACCCCCCCACACTCAACTCATTGCTCGACGACATTATTTGGCGTATTTAATTGATTTTTAATGAAAGAAGGACGTGCCACATTCAACGCACTTATTCCTGTATTCACACTCCATGATGACGCCGAGAGAAATAAAACTCTCCCCGCTGGTTCCTGTTGGCCCTTCCGCCCATTCACGCCCAGCCATCCATTCTCTCCAAACACCGGTGCCGCCACGGCTGCGATGAAAGGTAAACACGAGAGAACGTAGCCAAAAAGGATTCACATCATTTTTACTTTAACACAATACACTCTCGATATTTGAATACGTTTCGTTACGATGTGAGACTGCGGTGTGGCCATGGCTGTCGTTTGAAGGGCCCTGCAGCTGGGGAAAGACAAGTTTCCAAACTCCTGCTGCCGCCCCTTCCCCGGCGCATCCCGAGTGTCAGGGTGGATTATAAAAATTTTATTTACAAGCGGATAAAGTGCGGACTTCATGGGATCCTTCTCGATTTATTGTATCGAATGGGAGTGGAGCCGCGCCGGGTGGATGTCCTAGGAAACGTGTAAGCAATTAATCCCCTCTGTTGTGATGGTAAATTATTTGGAATAACCGCGTAGGTAATTGCAAATTGGTAGAGAGATTAATTCGCGCCCCAAATTGAGTTTTGTTGACGAGTGAACGTAGTTGTTTGTGCTTTTTTTTCTTTCTTTGGTCTGTTTTTGTTCCCGCTGCTTGGGCTTTGCTGGGATTGACGTGGCGGTAGGGGCTCTGGAGTTCATTTAAAATGTGTTTTGTGCTGGATGATCTGAGTGTAAAAAGATGTTGGGAATGCACGCGTACTGAGGGATTAATAGTCGTTGGTGGGTTGAGTACCACCTTAGCGAGTGCAATCTGGTAATCCCTTGGTTTCAATGGAAGGTTTTTTTTGGTTTGTTTTTGAGAAGCACTAAGCCCGACTGCCGACTGTCGAACGCAATGAAAAATTCAATACCAGACTCAGTGGAGGGAAAAAGTTGCACATTTTTGAGTGGGATAGACCGGCGGTTTTACGAAATAGGGCTCAGCTGATAAAACCTGATGAATAATGCGATTCTGTTAACTATTTACGAAATGACAACCAATTCGCGGTATTGTAGCAAACTAGAGGGACTAAAATAACGAATTAACAATTACCCAGTACCCGATGGCTACCACTTGGAGGGAAAATAAGCACAATTGATATATAGGAAAAGTTACAACACTGGGCATCGCCAGGTTAACGCCAATCAGTGCCTACCCGATTCCTACAACATCCAGCCATCCGTACAAAGCGGCACTGCAAAGAAGGACAAAAGCTGCTCGCGAGCTCTACGAACAGAAAAGGAAAGACGAACACCGGCTTCTCAGGAGGAAAAGAAGGAGCATGAGAAACGCGAGATCGGTAGAATAGAGAGCTACCATTGCAGGAATGCGGTAAGGAAGTTTTACCAAAGGGTAAAGTTAACCAGCCGTGGGCGCCGTGGCGTAGTGGGTAGGTGCGTCGACTCCTACGCTCGAGGTCGTCGGTTCGAATCTCGAAAAAAACCATCAAACATTTTTTCACGGCTCCACCTCTTTCGAATCACTGACAATGATCAAAGAGTATAACGGTCTAGAAGAAGCTTCTCAATCTCGCCGTTCGGAGTCGGCATTAAACTGTAGGTCCCCTCCAGTCGTGAGAGAACAATAGCACGCACAATACGAGTGGTTGCTGAGAAGCTAGGCCACCTCGGACTGTAGTGCCGCCATTATTATTATTATTAAAGTTAACCAACCAGGGTTATAAAGCCCGAACCGAAGCCAGCAAGGACGATCAAGGGAACATCGTAGTAGAATCACAGTCGATGCTGAGGATATGGAAGAACCACTTCTGCAGATGAAGAACCGAATTCCGCTGTCAGGCAGATTGAACCATTCAACTCGAATGAAAAGGACGATGTAGATCAACAATTCCGTTCCCCCGACCTGGATGAAGTGAAGATAGCTACGAGTATCTCTAAACTAAAGTCCAACAAAGCTGCTGGAGCTGACGGCCTGGCGGCTGAGCTTTTCAAAGCAGCAGGCTATGACTTGGTAAGGAGCATGCACCAACTCATCTGTAAAATATGGTCGGAAGAAAGCATCCCCGATGAATGGAACCTCAGCATTGTTTGCCCGATCCACAAAAAAGGAGACAACTATAGAGGCATCAGTCTTCTGAACATTGCCTACAAGATCTTATCTGCCGTGTTGTGTGAACGTCTAAAGCCATTCGTCAACAACCTGGTCGGTCCATACCAGTGTGGCTTTAGACAAGGGAAATCCACCATCGACCAAACATTCACGCTGCGGCAGATCTTGGGAAAAACCCAAGAGCAGCAAATCGATACTCACCACCTTTTCATTGATTTTAAGGCCGCGTATGACAGCATCTATAGGGACGGGCTATAAAGAGCAATGTCTAGTTCTGACATCCCTGTCAAACTCGTCCGTTGGTGAAGGATGACGATGGAGAATTCACGCTGCTCCCTCAAGGTCGGTAAAGACCTAACCGAGAACTTTGATGTCAAAAAAGGATTCAGACAAAGCGACGCGCTGTTATGCGACTTTTTCAACAACATACTTGAAAGAATTATGCAAAACTCGCACGCCAACACCAGAGGCACAATCTTTCAGAAGTCCGTCCAACAACTTGCTTTAGCCGACGATAAGAGACTAAACCTCCCGGCGAACGATTTCTATAGGAGCTGTAGTGAAGAAGAAATTGAACCAGGGGAGCATCTCGTTTGCCATTGCCCTGCTCTACAAGAACGACGGCTCACTCATTTGAAAGTAAAGTTCTTTCATGAGCTCAACGAGGTGGTGAAGGTACAGATTTCTGACCTCAGGAAATTTCTAACTAGAACGGGGTGGTTTTGGTAATTGCATGCTGACCGTGCGTTAATTCTGGCAAAACATGCAATCCTTACAGGGCATACACAATGGACCTCCACGGCCTCTGGGTGTAATTGCTGGCAACAGCATAAAGCCCTCCTAACCTAACCTAACCTAGAATTCCTCAAATCAACAGCCGTTCAAGCCCAACCCAATATTGACTGATTCCAGTAAATATTAAGCACACCAAACAGGGTCTTATCTGGATACAACGGCGGCATCCATTATTTCTAACGTCGCGTCAAATGTGACAATTTCACTTGTTGATGTTACTGCCCACAAAGAATAAGCCTCATTTCTTAAGAAAGTTATTTGTTGCTAAATAAATTCAAACTAGTTTTTAGCCCATTTATCGAAAGCTGTTTTAATGCTAACGCTCATATACAGTCGACACTGACATCAAATCAGTCATCAAATTGATTGTTGCTGCAAAGCGATTCAATTAGAAATATAACCCCTGTACTTTTAAATAACATTTTGCGCTTTACAGTCAAACGAGAATAATCTTCAAAACAGAAACAGAGGAACGTGCAGACTTGGATTCATGCAGCCGGGCTCATCCAGCACAGACGGACAATTATTAACAGACAACAACTGCATCTTATGTTGACACAAGTGCACTCAGAGAGACAACCAGAAGACGGTGAATGATATCAACGGGAGACATCACAAGATATTCACCAGCAGATATCGACGGAGACAATCACAAGCAGTCACGCAGAAGTCCCGGAGAAACCTAGACCAGCAGAGGCAGACGAACTGAGATGCCTAACATATGATTCATCGCCAACGAACAAGTGAACGAAAACACCATCTGAACATTCCGTCATTCGTTTCACGTGCACAAACATAATCACACTCGTTTATCATCGTTTTTTGTCGGGCAACTCAAAGCAGCCTTAAAGCGGTTTACAAAAGCAGAAGCAAAAGAGAACAAGGAACACTTTAAAACCCACTTGGCACTTGGCCCCTGCTACTGCTTTATTGTTTGAGTCAAGGGCCATGCGAAACGCCAACCCTCGACGGTCACTCAGCACCCGCAACTGCGCCAAGATGAAGTCTCAAGCAGGAACACCGAGCAGGCATTGTTCTCCATTCCACTCTGCGCTCGCAAACTCACCCAACACCTGCCTGGAGAGTTCTTAACAATTCTGATCCTCCCAAGTCGTAATTTTTACAGACTTTTTCAGTTTTCAAGCATTTTCAAAATTAAATACTTTCCACTCATCCCGGCAGAAAGGAAAACCCTTTCGCTTCCCACTGTTATCACCGCAATGACACAAATCTCTGAACTAACCTCATTCTCTGAAGAGGCTCTTCCACTCCCCCAAGCAGCGTCCACGTAAAGACATAATTTCTCAGGCGGCCGCCTTTCATTACCCACTTCACCTGCATTCCACTTTCAAAGGAAAACGCTGCTTTTTTTTTTCGCTTTTCCTCCTCCCGTATTTACCTGAGTCCGCTCGGACTGTTCGCAAATATTTTATGATAAAGTAATAAAGGATATCATAGACCCATGGCCCCGCCGTCCAACCGGAAATGGGTTGAAATCCATTTAATTGCCACTTATGGCAATAGCCTTTCAACTTCTCTCGCCAACCCCTCAAAAAGTCCCCCCCTCTCTCTCTCTCTCTCTCAATTATCCACGCAGAGGATATTAAAAAATGGGAGGCCATAAATAAATTAACATGTCAAACAAAGAAAAAACGGAAAAAGAAGAAAGGAGGAGGAAAAAAGGGTATAACAAGGGTCCGTCGCCTTGCCAATCCGTGCCATCACCTCCATGCCTGCTGACCATCAAGAATGCGACGAGGGGCTGCCCTTTGGCGCCTCGCTCGTTTCTTTCCTGTCGCGCCTTCGGGCAAATTGCTATGAAAGTAATAATTAACTTTGCTGAAAGATTGACAAAGTTATTTGGTTAGGGTTCCTTGTGTCTTAAGGGCCTGCCTGCCGAGGACTGATGGGCGGAATTGGAAAAACCAATCAACATTGCTCGAGAATAATTTAAATTACGAAAGTTTCGTAGAGGCCAGGTAAAGGGTTGCCACGACACCTTCGAGCACGTTGGAGTTGTGGAGGGCGTCATAAAAATGTCCCATGCAAGCCGCACGTGCAGGGTGCCGGCCAGGAGAAGGACGTTGCCTTAAACTTTCGAGGATTGATGATGATATCGAGATCAATACAACGGCGGGGCCTAACATGAATGACCTCCATATCCCGGAGGAGTGACAGATGGCGGGTAATCAAAGCGGCCCGGTGGAGGCCCGGCTCATTTGCGGGCTGCAATAAAATTTGAAATATTAATTTCTGATAGGCTAAGTTGAACGCTTCCCGCTGACCCCCAGAGTAAATTACCCCACGCTCTCTGGATGGCGTTGTGGTTGGTCGCGAGCGGGTTCATTCATTCGTCTGGCAGTGAACTGATGAGCATTTTAGTGCCACTTAAGAGGTGTCGCCCACGCTGATAAAAGTTTTAAAACTCATAAAGCCCGATTGCATGTGACAGCTGGGCGCGAACGACTTATGGTCGCGACTTGCGGGCATGTGTTCCGTTTTACGAGGGCAGCATTTTAAAGCAACCTCCTTGTGATGTGGCCGTAAAGCGGGTTTACGGTCGTGTTATTGTGATTTTAAATGAATTTCACGACATCCCTGGTGTTTGAGATTCTATGAGTTACAACATGTGTCTCGGGCAGTAATCGGATTCATGGCTGACTCTGAGATTGTGCATATCGGAGCGTTGACAATTGTCGAACAAAGAGCAGGGATACAGCAACAAGGGCACGTGGTGGAGGGTTTAGTTCGGACGGCAAAATCAGTTATGTATAAGCGCAATCGTTTCATCATCGTATTACGAGATAATTTCAGAAATGAACTCTTGGCTCTGGTGTTATGGGCCATAATTTGAACTACATGCAATCACAGCTGAACAAGTTCCTTCGGCACTCGTCTCGTGCGTGTTATTGTTCGCACGCGAATCGGGCAATCAGCATTTTCACACACACTCCGTATGTCTTCTGGAGTATTGTTAGCGAATCGCGAGATGTGATGAAATGAAATGAAGGTTAGCATTTGCCTCTGTTGGTAATCAATCTCAAGTTGTTGGCTAGGATTTATTCCAAAATCCAGCTGGACACAGGTGCATGCCAACAAGAGGAGTCATTTTGACTTTCGCAACAACTTTCGTCAACGAAATGTCATCATTCAACGATCATTGCAATGCGACACAATGTTGGTAGATTTTCGGAGGATTTTTGAAACACTACTGGGTCACTCAGACTCAAAACTGGTCCATTGTACTGCCAGGTAGCAACCTACTCCAGTGCCGTTAATTTGATCCCAACGGCAAATGGTGACTGGGCCAGATTCGATTTCACTGGGATTCGAACCTGGGACCCCTCTAACTTGGGGGAGGCACTTAAGCTAGCCCTAAACAACGAACATGTTGGCCGAACTTGCTCGTGCTCGCCGCATCTTCGTCGTGTATGGGCTGGTTCGCGAGCCGCTCGCTGTCGAAGAAAAATTTCGATTTTGTAGGGTTCCGTATATGGCCATGTTCGCGAGCAAACCTCATTTTTGCTGTGAACGGCGCCGAGTCCATATCGCGGATTAAGCACAATGTCAACAGTCAGCCACTATTTTATCGAGGAATTCATCACTTGCGCTTCCCTATCACACATGTTGACGGTTTGAAGAAACAACACGAAATGAATGTTCCCCAAATGTGTTCGCCGTGTAGGGGATAACGCAAACGAGCAAGTTCGGCGAGCATGTTCGTCGTTTAGCGCTACCTTTAGCTGACTGCGCCATCCAGTCGTCTTATTTTGTGGGTGGTGGATGGTCCACATCATCAAATCGCAAAAATTATCATCCAGGAAATTTATCTAGCAGTTAACACGGGTCGTGTTGTGTAAGATGTGGTACTGTCTTACAACAGGTCTTCCAAAAGGGACTTCTGAACTTTGACAGTTGATAGCGACCATATTGTTGAAGCTACGTCTGTCAAATTGGCTGTCATTTATACAGTCTGTTTTGCCAAGTCAGACTTTGATGATTTTCATCGAAAAATCATCTTCAGCGAGGAGGCCAACAAACAAAATTGTAGAATTTGGGATGATACTAATCCACATGAGAACTAAGAGCGTTTGATGTAGATTTTGGGCTGGCAGCGCCGCATCATCGGTCCATATTTATTTGAGACCGATTTTGGCCAGGCAATCACCAACGGCGAGCGCTGTAGATCGATGGTTACCAACTTCTTTCGCCTGAATTGGATGATATGGACACCAACGACATTTAGTTTTAACAGCAAGGCGCGGCGCTACGTGCCACACAGCTCACGCCACATTGGATATTCTGCACGATCGTTTCGAGGGCATGCTCATCTCACGTGGAGGTGATGTGAAATGGCCACCGAGATTGTGCGATTTGACCCCGTTAGACTTTTTCTTGTTGGGTTTTCTGAAATTGCGGGTCTATGCGAATAAGCCACAAACCACAGCGGCCCTCAAAGCCAGCATAATCTATATCATCGGTCAAATTCAGCCCGATTTATGCGCCTGAGTAGTGGAAAATTTTACATTTCGGATGCGGGCCACTCAGAGAAGCCGCGGCAAATATGCGAACGATGTTGTATTTCGAACACAATGGCATTGATTTCAAACGAATAAAAAGTGATATCTCACACATACTTTGTTTTATTGAAATCTAAAGAAAGGAAGAGCTTAATGAAGGACCCTTTATCCGACAACATGGAGCTCTACGCTTTGCCAATGCGGAGCAATCAGTTTGAATGAAATCTGCATTGCGTCATGCTATACTTACCTATCAGATGAACGAGATGGCATAAGCATCTAATTAACGAATTCAAGTTTGTCCCACATAATCAGCAGCTCTTATTCGAATTTATCAAGTGATAAATCTTCTTCAAGGCTTTGCATCAATCCCACCAGCTTCTGATAATGCTACAACTGCATTCTACTCAATCAATCAGCTCGTTCGCATTTTACATGTGCACCCGTGGAGCCTTCTCAATTTTAATCACATTGTTGCATCAGCCCGCACATGTGGCACAGCATCTCGACGGGCGCGTGTCAATGTGCGCGCCTTCTTGAAGGGACGCAATACAAAAGTCGAATTCGCATTATCTTCATGACTTTATTGGATTTCCCTTTTAATTTCGCACAATTCTCCTGATGGAAATTGTAAAATGCATCTGCAACCGCCTCCACACCCATCTCGTCATTTCAAACAATCGCCGGGGGATGAGTAGAAACGAAAAAAAAGGAAAATTGCCATCGTCAAATTGAATTCGTCGATAAATCACGTGAATTCTCCGTACACTGCTAATTAATGTGTCACATTGTTTCGCAGAATTTATTCACTTCGGGCGCCAGCAACGTGCCTCCGTCGTGCAAGCGATCATAATGAGACACATTGTTCCGGGTGCTTTACCCGACCACAGCCCATCGATAAGATATTCTCAGCCATCCGGCATTGAGCGGCTCTTGTGGATACATTTTAATGCTTCGGCTCTTATCTGGGCGCGTGATAAATTCAATTTGCTACTCGTTAATGTGTGTAGCGCTGGCAGGATGAAGGAGCGGACTTCCGAAGCGATAGGTGGCCAGAGTGGATGATTCTATGCGGTGGCAGGGGTCGGAAATTATTCTCTTCAAAAGAAGCGGTTTTTTAATTTAAACTTCCTCTGGTAATGAGCGGTATTGCATTCTGAAGAGACTGATTGCGCAGATTTATTACAAGTCTACTCCGCAGAGCGTATCAATGCGGTATCCTCGCCTATCCTGGCCTCGGTGTGGAGCGATGAGAACGATGAGTTATATGAAATCCAGTAAGAAACCTTCAATAATGTAGCGGTGATTTGTCTTAATCCTAAAAAGAAATATTATCGATGAGAAAACAAGGAGGGGATCGAATGCAGGACAACATAGCGGAGGAGTTTCCATCGCAGCTCGCCAATAAGATAACAAAAGAGTACTCTAATTCGAGAGAAAAATCGCTCTTCGAAGACTGAGATATTTGATCATTAATCACACCGAAATGCTTTCTGCAAGAAATAAATTTATTAACCACGACTGCATCCGGGGATAAGCGGGGGGAATGACGCTAGTTGGACTTACATTGGTCTGTGTGGATTTTCAGCTCATAGAATGTATCTTGTGTTGAAAAGTCTCCTGCAAAACTATTTCAAAAGCACGTCCTTTGTCCGCTTCCTTGTGACACCATCGAAAGGTTGTGCATTGTTTCTTCATCTTTCAAATATTATTTTGTGACTTTTTGGGGCATACCCTTGGGCAACTCATGTGAATAATTGATGCGGGTTTCTCTCATGGGTGCTTCCCAACAGTTCATTCCTCTTGGGGCTAACCTGGGGGTTCACCACATGAAGATGACTTTCCGCTGGCGGTTCTCTCAAGAGGCATTTGAGGGTAATTGCCACGAGGGGTATTCGTGAAAGCGGATGTTTGTCAGAAGGATCTCCTGCAGGTGATTCCAGATTGCCCAGAAATTTTTGAATGAAAACTTTAATTTAACAGGTTTTGTGGATTTAAATATCTTACTAAAGGGTGTTTCATTAAGCGCTTCATATCTTTAAATTTAAGTATACCAAAATGTGTGTGAGTTATTATCAAACATTTTTTTTTCGTTTGAAAGGCCTGTCGATGCCATTATGTAGGGAATATAAAATCGTTCAAATGTCAACCGCAGTTTCTTTGGGTGATGAGCATCCAAAATGTCAAATTTCCATGACTCTAGCACATAGATCAGGCTGAATTTGAGCGATGGCTTGGGTTATGTTGGTTTAAGGAGCGCTGTGGCTTATACGCATAGACCTGCGACTTCAGGAAACTCCGCAAGATAAAGTCTAATGGGGTGGTGGCAAGTTCACATCACCTCCAAGTGAAATAACCATGACCTCGAATTGCTCGTGCAGCATTTCCAAGGTGGTGTGGGCTGTGTGGCACGTAGTCCTGTTGTTGGTTTCCATGTCATCCAATTCAGGCCAAAGAAGTTGGTAATCATCGATCTACAGCGCTCGCCGTTGACGGTGATGGCCTGGCCAACGTCGTTCTCAAAGAAATATGGACCAATTACGCCGACGAGACGCTCTAAGATATTATGTGGATTGGTATCGTCCCAAATTCGACAATTTTGTTTGTTGACCTCTTCGCTGAAGATGATTTTTCGATCGAAATTCGAGTCAATTTCCAACTGCTCCAGGGCCCATTCACCGAACGCACGTCGTTGTCTATGGTCGCCTACCATCAGCTGCTGGGTCAGTTGAATATTGTACGGGTGCAGGCCCAAGTCACAACGTAAAATTCCTCAAGTTGTCAAGATGTGGTCTGCGAACGGCCGAGTTCTTGTGAGCGACGCGAAATCGACTGCCTCGGATTCCTCTGCACACTCTCCTGGACAGCTTTCGGTAGATCTTGGGTTTTATCGACGTACGGGTATTGGTTTACCGTTTACTGAACCAGTGGACTCAAACCACTCTGAGAATGATCCTTATGGACGATTATGGCGACCGTGAAATGGGCGAAGCGCGCGGAACGTTGCCCGATCAGAACATCTATTTTGATGAAACAATTTTAGTTTAGTTTAGTTTATTTCATCTACCGAGTTAAACTCTAACAGATTATAGAAATTTAAGTACATGAATATATGTATAGCGCGTGTTATTTAAACATAATGTGTGATTTGGCAAAACATACTGAATAAATGACAACCAATTTGACAGATATTGCTTCAACAATATGGCCGCTATCAAGTACCAAAGTTCGGAAGTCCCTATTGGAAGATCATTTACAGTCAAACTTCTTTATAACGAACCTTCAAGGGAAGAAAAAATTGCTTCGTTGTAAAGAAGTTTAACACAAAATTCGTTATATATAATTCATACGGCATAATCAAATTCGGTTTATAGAGAATTACGCTATAAGGATGTTCGTTATAAAGAAGTTTAATTATATTTCGATTCCGCACGAAGATTTATTCAGCGGCTGCGCTAGCCGATGTACAATCTAAATGCTATTCATTGCAATCCAGGTTCCCTACAATACGTCTGTATCATGGTACAATACATTTGAGTGTCACTCAGAGTGAGCAACTGCTAGAGGCAACCGAAGACAATCCCATACTAGTTGCAATTTGATTTCACAAAATTTGTCCAAAATACTGACTATATTTATCAATGCCTGAGGGACAGAATCTTCGACTCTGAGCCTGTGGGACAACACAACAAAGGACGTCCACGCACAAGGTGGCGCACACAAGTCGAGAGGGACCTTGGGGTGCGAAACTGGAGACAGCTGGCGAGAGACCGTGCTGGCTGGAGAGGCATGTTGAGTGAGGCCCAGGTCCACCTCGGACTGTAGCCCCCTAAGAAGAAGAATAAGAAGAGGGACAGAGCAAAAAAATCACAGCTGCCAGTTCAACGGACCAGTGAGACTTTAGTCCACATTTTTTTACACTTGTTCCTTACCATTCCTCCATGGTAAGAACCATACTTTACGAGAACTTGATCTCCCTCCCAAGCTAAGGTTAAGGTGATAAAATTCAAGTGCCTTCGTGGCCCTCTCAACGGCCCATAAAATGTATCCCCATGACATTACGAGAAGAGAAAAATGCAAATCTAGTCGCGGCATCCTTGAGTTACCTCTCTAAATCTGCAACCATTCTCAGCAGAGATTTGATATAGAAAAAGCTCTGCACTCAAACCGGCACGGTCACCAGCAACAAGGGCGTAAATCTCTCAATTGATGGCCCTCTTTGCAAAGCCCATATGCAGCCTTCAAATGGCACAACCTCGTGCCCCAAGCACGTCCTTGAAACTATTTCTCGAGTTCATCCATTTAAATCCCCGACCATGAATATTCAAATCGCATTCACAGTCCCCGCACGCCAGCAGAGTTATTCAATAGACTCGCCCAGACCTTGCATCCGACCGCAAGGCGCGATATTAAATCTTGTTATCCTCCAACTGAATAGCGCTCCCCAAATGGCGGAGTCCCGTTTTTATTGCGTGCGCCTTTTCACTTTCAACGGACGAAAATAAATGCCCTGCAGTTGCCACTGCTAGACAAAGTTCGTTCGCTGACTTTCAATGTCCTGCACGGCATATCTCCCGCCGAGTGCTTAGATACGCCAGAACTGAGCACAAAAGTTCCCCCGAGAAAACGAAACGGAAAATTACAAAAGTTAACGAACTCCACCTGTATGCATGAGCGGATGGGCCGACGTGTTTGCACCCTCTGCCGCGATGCGCAACCGTCCCGTTGAAACGGTCTGGGATCGCCCGAAAAAGTTTCCCTCAATTCAACTAAAAGTGTAAGTGCATTCGAAAATGTCAGTTCCTCGAAGCATTCTAAATCCCATGATGCATTACGAACTTCGGTGTTCGTATGCCTGCGGCTGTGGCGATGGAAGGACCGCTCCGGACGGATACAGATTCTGTTCATTCTATTTGCGGGGGGCAGTGAGGTCTGGTCGAAATGACCTCGTCCAGGAGGAGAAAGGACCGGGCTAAGTCCATATTGACCATTTTCGACTAGAGCGAGTGCACAATGGGCGCCCCCCACCCACGGGGTGGATAAAGTTCTCCGTATTTTCTGAGACTGGATTTGCCGAGCTGACGCAAACAGCTTTAAGGACTTCTCCGCAGGGCGGTGCAGAGTTGTGCAGAAAAAATAAATAAATAAAATTTCCTTAACTGCATGTGGCACATACCGGCGTGTCTGAGGGGCCTGGGAAAGGACTGCATCTGGGCTCGGGGTTCGATGAAAAATTGAACCCCCCACACATTTTCGGGGGTATCCTCCGATTTTCGGCTGTAATTGGGTAATGGAACTGGCTGTCGATACACAGAGAGCCAAATTCGATTTTCAAGTGGGCGAAACTTTAAAAAGCATTTCACCATAAACAACTTTGAAAATGTCAAGGACGAGTCCCGGCAGTCATTCACTTTGGTGATTTTCTCGAGTTGATCTTGACTGGAATGCGCTGGGCAGGAATGCTGGCAACTACGCCCTCGCAGCACACTTGCGGTGGCTTGCCGCAAAGTGATGAATACTTTTCGCATTGGAGTCGTTTTGCGGAATTAATTCGTTGATGGAATCCCGTCGTCGGGACACATTTGGGTTGAGTAACTTCGTGATCGGACCGACAGAGAATTTCGATTAACCTAGATGCTCGAGGAGTGGTCTGTATTGTGTCCTTTTATAACTTTCTTTCTTTTTCTCGACGGAACTCGAGACTTCCATCTGGACTTTGTTCAGCTTACATACGATAAGTATCCCACAGAGTTATTCATGCGGAAATTGGTCTCAATCAGTCGAATTACATGCAGTTCTTTGTCAACTTTCAGAAGTCGCTTCATTACATTTTAATCCACTTCGATATTGAGTCACTTATCGTCGTGTTGGGGGAGGGAGGGCAGCAGCTACCACGACAAAGTCCCGTCGTCGTTTTTTTACGGAAGAAAAATCCACATTCATTGACGGTGGTGTCATAAAAATATGGTACTCATTGGCGACCATCTTCGGGAGATGCACAATGACTTGGCCTCAAGACACACCCAGCTGGACTGACTTCTGTCTGGGTCCATTAATTGCTAATTTCAATGTTTTGACGTCAGTCGGCGAAAAGAACCGACACACCTTGCATCATCCGGATGACACGTTTCAAACACTCTGATGATGGAATCACCTTTTAAAGAAACCGGGACGCAAATACGATCGAAAATGGGTCTGGAAAAGACTTGGCTTCAAATCGAGAACCAAGTAAGCGACGGATGGCGCAGTTGGTTAAGTGCTTGCCTCAAGTTAGGGGGTCCCAGGTTCGAATCCCAGTGAAATCGAATCTGGTCCAGTCACCATTTGCCGTTGGGATCAAATTAACGGGCCTGGAGTAGGCTGCTACCTGGCAGTACATTGGACCAGTTTTGAGTCTGGGTGCTCCAGTGCAGAAAAAAAAGGCACCAAACAATAGCCAGCACGATCTTTCGCCAGCTGTCTCCAGTTTCGCACACCAAGCCGGCCGAGGTCCCACTCGACTTGTGTGCGCCACCTTGTTCGTGGACGTCCTCTGTGGCATTGTCCCACAGGCTCAGAGTCGAAGACTCTTCGGGCCGGAGCTAAGTTGTCCATACGCTCTACATCGCCTAGCCATCTTAGGCGTTGGATCAGTGGACGCCTGGCTAGACTCATGTCGCTGTACAGCCCATACAGTTCGTGGTTGAACCTTCTCCTCCAAATGCCATCAACGCAAACAGGACCAAAGACCGCGCGCAGAACTTTTCTCTCGAAGCGGCCAAGAGACTGTTCATCCGCTTGGGATATTGTCCATGCCTTTGCGCCGTACAGCCGGACTGGGATGATCAAGGTCTTGTATAGAGTCAGCTTGGTCTTCCGAGAGAGGGCTCTACTACTCAATTGCCTTTTGAGCCCATAAAAACAGCGGCTGGCAAGAGTTATTCTGCGTTTGATCTCCGTACTGATGTTGTTGATACTGTTTACCGCGGACCCGAGGTTGACGAAGTCGCTAACTACCCCAAAGCTATAGTCGCCTATGGTGACGTTCTGGCCAAGTCGTCGATGTTGTGCGTCCTTTCTCGATGACAGCATATACTTTGTTTTGCCCTCGTTTACCGTCAGACCCATTTTAGCCGCTTCCGTTTCAATGCCAGCAAACGCATCATTGACGGCTCGCTGTGTTCGCCCAATCACGTCAATGTCATCCGCGTAAGCTAGCAGTTGAACAGACGTTTGGAAGATCGTGCCTCTTGTGTTGGCCAGTGAGTTTTGCACGATCTTCTCAAGAACGATGTTAAAGAAATCACATGACAGCGCGTCGCCTTGTCTAAAACCTTTTTTGACATTGAAGGCCACGGTGAGTTCGTTACCGACCTTGACGGAGCAGCGAGAGTTCTCCACCGTCATCCTGCTCAGTCTGACGAGTTTGGCAGGAATGTCAAAACTGGACATGGCGCTGTACAGCTCGTCTCTGTGCACGCTGTCATATGCGGCCTTGAAATCAACGAATGGGTGGTGTGTGTCGATCTGCATTTCTTGGGTCTTCTCTAGGATCTGCCGCAGTGTGAAGACTTGATCTATGGTGGACTTCCCTGTCCTGAAACCAGGAAAGTCATCAAAGCAAATTTCAAAGGAAAAGGATAATTTATCGCACGAAAACCCCTCTCATCGTTTAAAAATGTTTGAATTCCTCAGAAAACCCTTCTTCCGGTTATCTCTCGACGAATGAATTGAAACCCTTAGCTGGACCCACTTGAAAATGCGTTTGTCTGATTTCCTAAACAAATATGTTCTCCGCTTTGAGACTGAATCACATCCATTGGCTTCGTTTTGCCGCTATTAACTTGAATTAGTCAACTGCCCCTACCCACACCAACGCTCATTCACTTAACATAAACAACTTAAGACATCATCTAATAATAGCCAACCACTCAAATGGAGGATGTTGACGTTAAATGGGTCCCCGCAGCGAGCCAGAGCGCCCTGGTCAAACGATGTCTGCGCCCACCACCCCAGCGCAGCCACCCCTCGAGCAGCATTAAGAATTTATTATCCATTCAATGAGCGCCAATTGGGACCGAACTTTGTATCCTTTCCATGAATTTTATATTCTTCCGATTCCGTCTAACCCATTGCGCTCTGCGGAGTGGCTTCATTAGCCGGAGTGTGCCCCCACCCCTCCGTCCAATAATTTTTAATTAGCAGCATCGGCGAGTCATTTAAATTCATCCGGTGGTCGCTTGCGCCTCTGTCTGTCGACTGGATTCGGTGTCCAGTGCTCTGAGCGGGTTCCCCAAGTGCGTATAAATAAATTAGTCAGTGCTTGTGAGTCACTAGGTGTGAGCGCGAGGTTAGCACTCCCTCATTGTGTGCTTGATTGCGGCTTGAGTGCAAATGCATGTTCGCCTGGAGCCAGTGCCTAACTCCAGGAAGCCGGTGTAATGTCCCATAGGTTCATCCGTGACAAGACTTTCCCGGAATTCCTTTCTCCGATCTGAATGCCCCACTTAGTCCGGCTCAAATCGTCACAATCACCAGCAAACTTTTTCCGACTTTCCCCCCGTCCGGTTCTTTGACAATTTGTATTCTCATTCTCGGTGGCGTTTTCCTGCTCTCTGTTCCGTTCGACGGGAAACACAGTATTTCATGGTGCTCCAGTTGTACAAGCTCATCCTCTACCACTCCCGGGATGGGTTGCGGAATGCCCTGCAGCGTGCGGCATAACCCGAACCTGATCTACTTAATCTCACTCTAGCTCTCGATTGTGGATGCTAAGTAGACTTTGCAAGGGGAAGCAATCATCGTGATCCATTTTGTTGTTGCTTGTGTCGGTTGCCGGGCTGCCTTCCTGGGTTTCGCTTTCTTCGGAGACCTTGACCCGATCTGGCGGTTGTAGAGCATGAATGTGGGTTCCATCCGCAAGACATCGGGTTTGTGCCGAAAGGGATATGATGTGATGTTTTTAATTGCGATTGCTGTTGCCTGTGTTTCTCTGTTCGCATCCATTGTTCGCGGGAATCGGAGGTGTGGCGGGTCATGGCATACACCAGCAAGACGCTCCTTGTGCTTTGTAGGTGTCACAGGTTGGGGGAGCGACAATGGGGCATGGAATAGTCGTATAATGACTTTGGTTGGGGGTGACAGGAAATGCTTTGGAGTTCAGATTCAATCAGAGCTAAGAGCTTGACGCTGTTGCGGGGGGGGGAAGGCTTTGGAAATTAATGAAGCGACGGGGAGGAAGCAGTCACAGATTTGTTGTCTGCTTCAGAACGAAGGAAGGCGCGAAGGATGCGACTGTTAAGTGGAGCTCTTAACCTGATTTTTGAAACTGTAGGCCTCGCAAACGATGTTCATTGTTGATTCTATTCTTGAGCACTGCACAATTGCATACAGCAGTCGCATAAAATGTGACGTGAATAAACGCTTCTCACAAGGTGACGTCATTAAGGGCGGACGTTTCTTTGAGAAGGCTTCAGCACGCGTTTAAAACATTCGATGCATGTATTGAGTGAATATTCGCCACTGGCTGAGGAAGTTGTTGGATCATATTTCAGCCGATGTATAGAACTCGCGGAATTTGCTTATGGGATAGAGAGGGAACTAGAACAATTGGAGGTTTGCATTGGAAGATCGTGGCCTTCTCTACAACGGACGGGGTGACAGTCGAAATGAGGACATATTATCCATCCAACTGGAGAGGAAGTACGGGCCGGATGAGCTTAGAAGATTGTTAGGCCATATTCCTAAGCGTTTCTGACATTTAACGAGTGATTCTCTCGCAGAAATGATGTCAAGGAGAGATGAATTAATGGAAAAACAAGATCTTTCAACGAAAAGAAAGAAAAAAGGGGAAAATGGTGGAATAGTTCAACACAAGCGATTACTGCACGACAATTATAAAATAAAAAACTTCGAATAAAAAGAAAGATATAAACAAACGTAAAGAAATGTAAACAGCTTGGAGAGCGTTGTCTTCCTCTGACAACTGTTTGTTGAAATATAAACGTCCCATTATCACCAAATCGATCTTGGCTAACTTCGTTTGAAAGGTCTATCAATGCCATTATGTATGGAATATAACATCGTTCAAATGTCAGGAGCGGCTTCTCTGGGTGGCGCGCATCTGAAATGTCCAATTTTCCATGATTGTGACTCATAAATCAGATTTGACCGATGGCATGGGTTATGTTGGCTGGGAGGGCTGCTATGGTTTGTGGCTCATTTGCATAGACCTGCGATTTCAGAAAACTCCGCAAAAGAAAGTCTAACAGAATCAAATCGAACGATATCGGGGGTCAGTTCACATCTCACCTCCACGTGAGATGACCATGCGCTCGAATCGCACGCTGTGTGGCACGTTACGTCGTCTTGTTGGGAGCACGTGTAGTTGCTGTCAATATCATCCAATTCAGGCCAAAAGAATCGACCTATAGCGCTCACCGTTGACAGTGATGACCTGGCAAACATCGTTTTCAAAAAATGTGGACCGATGACGCCGCCACCAGCCCAAAATCCACACCAAACGGTAATTTTTCTGGAATGCATTGGATGCTCTTGGATCTCATGTGGACTGGTATCGTCCCCAATTCAACAATTTTTTTGTTGATGTATCCATTCGTCGCTGAAGATGTCGCAGCTTCCAACAGATCCAAAGGCCATTCAGCGAACTCATGTCACTGTCTATGGTTCTTTACATTCAGCTCCTGGGTCAGTTGAATTTTATACGGGTGCAAGAGCAGGTCCACGTTAAGACACAAAATTTGCCAAGTTGTGGTCTGCGAAAGGTCAAGTTCTTGTGAATAACGCGAAATTTAGTGCTTCGGATTCTCCTGCACAATCTCACGGGCAGCGGCGATGTTTTTGGCAGATCTTGTGTTTGCGTTTCGTCGACGTATGGGTGTTGGTTTATTGTCTTCTGAATCAGTGGGTTCAAATTTATCCACCACACTGCGGATAGATTTCTCGGTAGGACGATTATGACGACCGTAAAATGGGCGAAGAGCCAGAGAGTTTGCCTGAATAGAGCACCCATTTTGATATGTCCATCGGTAAATGGGGCGAAGTGCGCGTAACGTTGCCCAAACAGAATACCCATTTGCACTTGTTGTTGAACGCTGTGTCCATCCAGACTGAATAAATGACAGCCAGTTTGATGGATGTTGCTTCCACAATATGGCCGCTATCAACTCTCAAAGTTCGGAATACCCTTTATCAAAAGTCATAGCGAAGTGCATGTAAGCATTTCTATTGCAGATGCATTATTCCTTTCTTTGCTACCGTCGGCTAATGTGTGAACAACTTTGTATCTTTATTTACGCTTTGAAGTGTTAATTTTTGCAATGCCGCCACTCTATCTCCCCCTTCCATTCAACAGCTTCTGCAACTCCACCAATTCCCACTCGGATACTGGGTAACCATCCCCCATTCACTTAAATCCCAACTCAACCGCCGTTGTCTTCGTCAAATCGACGACATTTATTGGTCTCTCTCATAGTGCTTACACATCTCAAATTGACAAAGTTCCAAACAATCAACAACTTCGACTTAAATCACTGCATAATCTGATTGAACTAAAGCACGACGAAACGCTTTAATCACACATCCACTCGAGAAGTTCTCAACGATGACCCAGATCCTGTTGTCTCACGCGATGTTCATATGCATATTCATATCTATTCACGCACAACTTATACGAGCAAAGTTTAAGGTTAAGTCTTTTCCTTATGACTCAGCAGCAACCTCAACTTCCATGAAAAGCAAAGTTTCCTAACAACGCTGTCAACTCCCCACGAGAAATATCATTCAGAGTGGTGCTCTGAATCTCTCTTGCCGACCTACATAAGCTCCTCAACCGATGCGGAGTGCTCAAGAAGTTTCGGTCTGCTTGGGGCGTCGCTATGCCTTCGGCAATTTGCAAATTGTCCCACCAGTGGCACTTTGTGGTTGCGTCATCATAAATTTGGTAAGAACTTCCCCGAAATGTGGTATCTTCAAGGCATTCTGGTAACGACTGGGGAATTATTGATAAATATCAACGAAACGAAGAATAAACTCGAAAAATACTACCTTCCAACTTCCGGATGACAGTAATGCTGTTGCATTTCAATCTTTAAGCAGAACTAAATTAAGGGGTATTAAGCAGACAGTTACCAGCCAGATTCATTATTCTTCCTCATTCTGAAAGCGTGTTGAAAGACGTTTCAAATGGAATGAGCATTTGCATATATTTATTACACAATTGGTTTTTGGTTTCATTTTTTGGTGCCCGATGCCTTTTTTGAAACACTACACTGGTGCACTCAGACTCAAAACTGGTCCATTGTACTGACAGGTAGCAACCTACTCCGTTAATAGTGCCGTTAATTTGATCCCAACGGCAAATGGTGACTGGACCATATTCGATTTCACTGGGATTCGAACCTGAGACCCCTCCAACGTGGGGCAGGTACTTAACCAACTGCACCATCGAGTCGTGCCTTAATTTAAAAAAAAAAAACTAGGTCACCCCACACCGGCAGCCTTTCTAGTGGACTCGCCGGCAAAGACTGCCCTTTAGGTCCTGTCGATGTTGGCCAATTGGCAAATTTTACAAGCTGGACGCTGACGTAGATGTAATCCGAATGAAAAAACGGCTAACATTTAGATGGCATGCTAGTTCACTATCCAGAAGTGTGCGGTTCTGTTAAGACAGGACTTTAAATCGGTTCGCCTTGGTGTGTGCATTTCGCCATAGCTGGTAAAATATCGTGCTAGCTGGAGAAGTTTGTTGGTTAAGGCTCAGGTCCACCCCGGACTGTAACGCCACATGAAGGTTCAGTATAGGAGCCCACGCATATACAATTTACGCCACTGCCTCCACAAAAAATCAAGGACGATGAATGTAAAGGGTCTTCCAATGGGGACTTCCGAACTTTGACAGTTGATAGCCGCCCTGTTGTTCAAGCCACATCTGTCATATGGCTGTCATTTATTTAGTCTGTTTTGCCGATGGACATATCAAAATGGGTGCTCTATTCAGGCAAACTTTCGGGCTCTTCGCCCATTTTACGGTCGTCATAATCGTCCTACCGAGAGATCTATCCGCAGTGTGGTGGATAAATTTGAACCC
Source organism: Myathropa florea (assembly GCA_930367185.1). Lineage (NCBI taxonomy): Eukaryota > Metazoa > Arthropoda > Insecta > Diptera > Syrphidae > Myathropa > Myathropa florea. The sequence continues at coordinate 130,978,631 of OV884002.1, read as the reverse complement.
ACTGATTCAGTAGACAATAAACCAACACCCATACGTCGACGAAACGCAAACACAAGATCTGCCAAAAACATCGCCGCTGCCCGTGAGATTGTGCAGGAGTATCCAAAGCGTCATTGACAAGAACTTGGCCTTTCGCAGACCACAACTTGGCGAATTTTGCGTCTTAACGTTGACCTGCTCTTGCACCCGTATAAAATTCAACTGACCCAGGAGCTGAATGTAAAGAACCATAGACAGCGACATGAGTTCGCTGAATGGCCTTTGGATCTGTTGGAAGCTGACAGTAATTTTCATCGAAAAATCATCTTCAGCGACGAATGGATACATCAACAAAAAAAATTGTCGAATTGGGGACGATACCAGTCCACATGAGATCCAAGATCATCCAATGCATCCCAGAAAAATTACCGTTTGGTGTGGATTTTGGGCTGGTGGCGGCGTCATCGGTCCACATTTTTTGAAAACGATGTTTGCCAGGTCATCACTGTCAACGGTGAGCGCTATAGGTCGATTCTTTTGGCCTGAATTGGATGATATTGGCAGCAACTACATGCGCTCCCAACAAGACGACGTAACGTGCCACACAGCGTACGATTCGAGGGCATAGTCATCTCACGTGTAGGTGAGATGTGAACTGACCACCGATATCGTGCGATTTGACCTCGTTAGACCTCTTCTTGTGGAGTTTTCTGAAGTCGCAGGTCTGTGCAAATGAGCCACAAACCACAGCAGCCCTCCCAGCCAACATAACCCATGCCATCGGTCAAATTCAGCCCGATTTATGTGCCAAAGTCATGAACAATTTGAAATTCCGAATGCGCGTCACCCAGAGAAATCGCGGCATACATTTGAACGATGTTGTATTCTCTTCTATTATGGCATCAATAGGCCTTTCAAACGAATAAAGAATTTCGATGATATATCAAACACGCTTTGTTTCATTTAAATACAAAGATAGGAAGTGCTTAATGAAGTACCTTTTATTTTGGATATTAATGCAGTAATTGTTCCTCACACTCCTTATAGAGTCCGAGGTGGATCTGGGCCTAGCTTCTCAGTAACCACTCGTGTTGTGCATGCTATTATTCTCTCACGAGTCGAGGGGTCCTATAGTTTAATGCCGACTCCGAACGGCGATTTTGATTAGCTTTTTCTTGACAGTTATACTCTTTGAGCATTACCAGTGACTCGAAAGAGGTGGAGCCGTGGAAAAATGATAGATGTTTTTTCGGGATTCGAACCTCGACCTCGAGGGTAGGAATCGATGCACCTACCCACTACGCCACGGCGCTCACACTCCTTATGGAAGAATATAATTGACAAACGCAGCTTCTTTCAAAATGTCCTGACGAATGAGCATTCACTCATGCATCCCCGTCCACGTGCTTGTCTGCATGATTCCATCAATCCTCAGGCACAATTGCAATCATCTCAGCCGTAAGTTGGCATTTCTCTTTCAGTCCTGCTCATCAAACGAGACTTCCCCTCAAACAAGGCAATCTGGTCGATCAGAAAGACCCTTTTCTCGTTTCTATTTGAAACGTCCCAATTCACCAGAATCAACAATCCGTCTAGATATTGATGTCCACTCCAGTGGTACTTAGCCTTATTGAATTACCATGCCCCCCTCCTCGGGACCGCGATGACAGCATAACAAATGAACTTAGGTATTTACGAATCACGTACAATGTTTTGTTATTGTTCAAGGAATTCCGCATGGGTGCTGTGCACCTCCCCTAACTCACGGGCCAAGCCTTCCAAATAAATGGGGAGAAAGTAACGACCCGAATCGGGAGAAAAGAAAACCGGAGCAGGGCAGCGCTGCGGATCCCTTTTCATATACCTTCCATTCGTCGACTTTCTCCTGCGGTGGGTACATTGTACGGCGTTATTTATTTGGAAATCCTGCGATACGCCCGTAAACGTTATGTTAGGGGGGCTGACAATTGAATGTAGAAGGAGCGGGCTGAACAGGAAGAACCAGAGGCAAAGCACAGGAAGAACCGAAAGAATATGGCACAAGGACGTCTTACCGGGAGGTGGGGGGAATAGCATTAGCAACGATTGCGAAGAAACTCGATGCGGTCTTATTTTTCTTCTCGACTTGTGTTCCGTGTCGCGCAGTCAGTGGCTGGATTTTTGCACTCCTTTCTGTTGGACTCGGTGCAACCGAATGGGGTTCTGTCGGAAGGAAGCAGGCCGAGCTGTGAGAGGCTGAAAGTTTTCAAAACTGGAACTTCGTGACGAGTGTGTGCAGCTGGGACTCACTGTGCGCTCTGTGCCAGGGATTGCATTCGAGATGAATTTCAGAAAGTCGAGTGATTTTTATGAGAAGCTGTGGGAAAAGTTCTTCGCAAGTTGTCCTCTATTCCTCACAATTGGTGTGCATTGATTTTAATGCCTGGTAAGGATAACGTGAGGTGGAAACTTTTTGGCACTTTTCGAACAACTGCGACGTTTAAGAACGCCTTAAAGTGAGGGGAGTGGGTGCTGTAACAGGGTTTCGCAGTCGGTGATGGATTGTGTATTTGCTGGGGAATGAGGTTATCTCAATACAAATGGAATGCTGTTTACGAATGCAATGAGTTTCCGCCTCAAAACAGATGCTCAAAGACAGAGATGGAGTGTCCTGCTCGTTGATGGAAATCTTTGAAATGAGAGCGACGTTCCTGAATCATGGAGAACTAAGTCAACTGGATAAAGGAATCGTTTGAGTGTACATAGAGCTTATCAGAATCTGCTACTGAGCTAAGGAATGAAAAAGAAACACCAACGGGAAAAGAGTGTTCATAGTGTGCTTAGAACTGTGTTTTTTTCGATTTTTTTTTAGCGAACATAAGACATCTTTCTTCAACAAATCTGTGAGAAAACGGTGGCTACCAAAGCAGCCTTGACACATAGAAAATGCAGTGACTGAAACGGAACCCATCACACAGGCCATTTGACGATCCTTTACTGTAGAAAAGGACGAAAAGAGTGGATGCAATTTTTTTAAGGATTTTCAAACTTCAATAACTACTTAACAGTCACCTCGTACAGGGAAAAATGGAGAAGTGATAAGGCTACAATATATTCTGCCTCAGAAATTTTCAGGTATAGCTCCAGAAAAGTTCTGCGTGCGATCTGTGGTCCTGGTTGCTGGTCCTGACCACGAATTAAATGGGCTGTACAGCGACATAAGATCAGCCAGGAGTCTACGGATCCAACGCCTCAGGTGGCTAGGCCATGTTGAGCCTATGAAAAACTTGGGACTGACCCGAAGAATCTTCGACTCTGAGAATGTGGGGCAATGCAACAGAGGACGTCCACGTCTAAGGTGGCACATCCAAATCAAGGGGGACCTAAACCAACTTGGTGTACGCAATTGGCAAAAGATCGTGCTAATTGGCGAGGTTTGTTCATTGAGGCCCAGGTCCACTCCTAGTGTAGCGCCACAAGAAGAAGAAGAAAAAGCTACAGAAAATCCGTCTGCACTAGGATGGGATAGATGTTCAAAGCACTCCGTCTCCCAGAACATTGCATCTTTTTTCATTCAGACATAAAGAGCAAGGAAGTTCGATTGCTCTCCACCTATATTGGCCTTAAGATGGTCTGGACACAGTTTCAGGGATGGTACCTCTCTGTTCAAGATCGCGAAATTATATTGGGCATAAGGGTACTCCAGCCAACGAAAGATCTGATGAGTTAGCCAAAATCAAGGCGGAATTGGGACCTACTTCTAGCCTCATGTTGGAACACACTCTTGATGAAGCGGTCTTAGCCTGATTTCACTAACACTAGACAGTCGCCGTGTTGTAGTAGGTAGGTGCGTCGACTAATACGCTCTAGGTCTAAGGTTCGAATCTAGAAAAAATATAATTTTTCACGTCTCCACCTCTTTCGAGTCACTGACAACGCTCAAAGAGTATAACTGTCTAGAAAAAGCTTCTCAAAATCGCCGTTCGGAGTCGGCATTAAACTGTAGGTCCCCTCTACTTGTGAAAGAACAATAGCACGCGCAACGCGAGTGGTTGGTGAGAAGCTAGGCCCTGGTCCACCTCGGACTGTAGCACCGCTAGTGGACAGAAAACAAATCAAAAAAATGTTTACCCTACTATTGGTAGGGTTACTAGTAGAGTTGTACCGAATAGTGATTTGGCCGGATACCGGATACCGAATATTCGGCCTGCAACTAGGCCGGATAGCCAAATATTCGGCGGCCGGATATCTGCCCAAATTAAAAGTGTAATAGTTTGGTGGTCTGATACTCAAATCAGACCGCTACAAGTAAAAACAACTTAAACATGTTTTTTTCCTTCTCCTCCACAAGATATTCTTACTTTCTACATAGCAAAGTTTTTGGGACATTTTTGAAGAGGTTGCCTAAGGCAAGCCAGCTTGAGTTTTCTGCCAAAAAAATACCGCCAATGAGCTTGACTTATATCTCAAAACGGATTATTTTGAACGGAATAGTGACCCTTGGCCTTGGTGATCAGTAAATGAAAGCCGTTACCCAATTTTGCAATCACGAACTTCATGCGATCTACCTCGAAGCTGATTTAAATAAAATATAATAATAATAATGGCGGCACTACAGTCCTAGGTGGACCTGGGCCTAGCTTCTCAGCAAGTTGATATAGTTGCAAAAATTAAGCTCGATAGACTTCGGTGGGTAGGGCACCTAGCTCGTATGAGCGAATAGGAACTGACCGGGAAAATCCTTTGCAGCTCATTTTATGGCAGACGACAGCGTGGTAGACCATGCTTACGCTGGAAAGATGGGAAAGATCAGGATGCACGAAGGGTTGTCGAGCGCCGCTCGATGGTGTCAGAGAGCGATCGGTACAGTTGGAGAGACTTGTTGATGGAGGCCTGGACCGGATCCCGGTTTCGCGCCGATGATAATGATTTGTTTTAAATGAATGCATTTTTACTCTATTACAAAACTGTCCGAATTTTCGAATTACGTTGGTTACTGCCAGAAAAGTTTTGGTTAAAAACATTTTCGGAAGAATCTTTTATGATTCTACGTGTCAAATTTCGTCTACATATTTTTAATTTAACATCTCAATGCGCCAGAAATTGATAGACTTTTATAAGACTTCTGCTGACATAATGATCGTAGCGTTCTCAAGGGTTGTAAGGGGTGTTCCCTCTTAACGTGTATAGACAACAGCAAGAAAAAATTATTGAAACAACAAAGCACTTGGGTCGATACTGAATGGCTAACTTAAGGGTCTTTAATTAGGCGCTTCCTATCTTTTTTTTTCGGAGGATTTTTGAAACTCTTCTGGAGTACTCAGACTCAAAACTGGTCTTTGTACTGCCAGATAGCAACCTACTCTAGTGCTGCTAATTTGATCCCAACGGAAAATGGTGACTTGATCAGATTCGATTTCACTGGAATTCGAACCTGGGACACCTCTAACTTGGGTCAGTCGCTTGTCTGTATATTTAATTTAATCTCCTAAAGAATCACTTTTTCACCTTCAGACTGCAAGAGAGAATAAGAGAATGGATTTGCATGTCGTTTTCGTTCAAATAAACCAGTTATTGTCTGTCTCTGTTTTGCAGTACCGGTCGCAGGCTTACCTAGTGAATTTCGTAAAGCCTTCTGTCTCGCTTCCTAGGCAGCGAGAAGTGAAACCATTTGACCAAGGACTTAATGCTTAATATCAAACAAAACCCTTTTCACATCCCAGGTGTTGGCACTGCAGGAGAAAGAGTAACACCGAAATTAAATCGCACAAAAAGGCACTGAACCGTCGGCCATCAGCTCTCCTCCCACAGAATCCATTTATTTGCCTTTTTTTTTTCTTTTTCCTGTCTGAATTTTCGTGCTTATTTCGCATTCCGTCAGGATGAACGAGTAAACGATGTCCTTTGCCGAATTGATGCCTGTCGAATGCGTGTCCCCCATCCCACCATCGATTTCAATTTCCTTCATTTTATGAACTTATTTCCATTCACGTTGAAATTAATTTCGAGCAAATAATGAGCAAGAGGTGATGAGGGAAGGAGTCTTACCTGTGCGGAGACGCGGCCCTTCTTCAGCCTCTGCAGATCTGTGTGGCTCCACTGACTTCTGGCCCAGGGCATGACATTTCTTAGATCCTCGTCGAAGCTGCGAAATGTAAAGAAAATGTAAAACAAACACGACCGGAATGAGAAATCAAATGACACAAAGCGACTGAAGGGAGAATGGAAAAGAAAACGAGTTCAAACGAAACTAATTGAAAGCACCCAAGTGGGCAGTCGTGGGGCGGAAGGCGGGAGGTCGATACGGGATTGTCAAAGAGCGAAACAAAAGACAGATGTGGGCGGGAATGGGAATGGAAAGAGGAATGGGTGGGTGTTCGTGTCAACACCGATGGCGGTGATTATGAGGATGTGACGACTACTCACTTGAAATCGTTGAGCTTATTGTGCAGGAACTTGCGAATATTCCACGGTAAGTCGTTATGCCCATCGATTAAAGGCACTTGATCCAGGAGTTGAATAGCCACTTGTAAGCGCTCTTCAAATGGAGCACCTGTCAAAAATCAAACAGAAGTATGCGCACACATGAACGTGGGGACAAAGAAAAATGGAAATGAAAGCAATCAGGGTGGTGGATGGATACTCACTTGCAGCTACACGTAAGGCCAATGGCACAGCAACACTTGCCGCACCGATTATTAGGAGTATCGAACTAACAGCGAGCCAGTGCTTTGCAGCGTCGAATCCTGGAAAGAGTTGTAAAAGTGACGGTATTTTAGTTGAGAAGAATGTACAGTGGCTCAATGTTATAATGGGACACTTACAATTATGAAAAATATCAATTATTTTCTAGAAACTTATAAACGCTATATATTAAATATATATAGAATTTGGATGTTCATAGGGTCAGTTTATTAAAAAACAAAAATCAAATGAAATTCATTAATATATATACAAAACAACAACAAAAACATCAGAAAAGTATATATATTTCATATATAGCGTTTATAAGTTTCTAGAAAATAATTGATATTTTTCATAATTGTAAGTGTCCCATTATAACATTGAGCCACTGTAAGTCATTTCGAACAGACAGGAGAGTAGTATGATTTTTTTTCGACCAGATGATGCGATGAATCTAAAATTTATGTCAGAGTGGAGAGTTTTGAGTTTTTTTGAAGTACGAAAAGTAGGTTGAACAGGTTTGGTGTAGAATACAACAATTGTACCGCCTGTTTCCGAATAACCGACCGATGTACGGAAGATGTATGGCTGCATGCTCTTGAGTGTACAACTGCTTTCGCATGCAAGAAGTTGCATGAAAATTGTATGGTTTGTATTTGGACACAAAGTTATATCGATTTAGGTTGTGTTTCGGCTGTTCTAGTGGCGGGCTAAGGCCAAGTTTAAATAATTTCAAACTAACTGCTCAAGAACGACTTAACAAAATGCTTGGTTGTACGTAAATTGCACAACCATTGGATCGTGTATTTCATACTCAAGGCCGAAAGTGCCCTTGTAAGGCTGTGACTATTTATAGAGGAGGCGTTTTTGTGACACTGTATAGACTGATAAATTGGCCGGGTTTTAGAGGTTTAATTTGCAACTTCACAGCACTTTCGAAAGTTGACTTGTTATTCGTATGCTTTGCTATTTTCGAAGCATTTCTGGTAGCAAATAATAGCACGCACATCATACAGTGAAACTTCTCTATAGCGGACACCCGCGAGACCATCAGTATTGTCCGTTATGTAGGGGTGTCCGTTCTAGAGAGGTAACCTAAGTTATTTATGGCAATTAAATTTTCACATTTTGGAAAAATAAGTTAAATTACGTACGTATTACATTTCACATGTGACATACACTTCTGTATTTACATCTGTACATTCATATAAATACTCTACTTGTTCACTTCTTTTGGAAAAACGTGCACCAAAATTTAATGAATAAACTGAACAGCATAGCACTCAAATACATAGCGCCAATTCAGTTCCAAAACGCATACGAGCCGATTACTCACATCAACAGTTTCTAACAGTTTAGGCATTTTGTGATGAATTGTAGAAACAGAATACATTTGTATAAACAGAGTGCGTTCGCCTGTACATAGACTGGGTGTTCCGTTTTCACACGAGTAAATATGTGTTAGTATGCATGTAGAGCAAGGTATTCCATATCTACATACTATATTTTTCTTTTTTTTTCATCTTAATTTTTTCTTCGTGTGTCCGTTATTATGAGTACAACTGCTCAATATGCGTTGAAATTCATGTCCGTGTCTGGTATAGAGGGAGACCGTTGTAAAGGGCTCAAAATACACGAATAGCCCAATCCTCATGCCGGGACCGTGAGGAATTGTCCGTAAAGAGGGTGTCCCTTATAGAGGGGTGTTCGTAAAGAGAAGTTTCACTGTAATTAGTTGATGTGGAAGATAGGCTTGCCCAGAATCTGGCACCATCAAAAATTTAAAGAAAAACTTAAGTTCAGTTCATATGCCAACTTGTTCAACGTCTAAGCTCGCTTCTGCTTCAATAGCTACATCAAAACTTGTTTGATCTGCAGTTAATAAAATCTAAAATCCTTTATGGAGATGCCCTTATTCATACAAAAATTCACTGCTTGATGCATTTCATATGCTGGCGGGGTCATTGGCCCACATTTCTTTAAGGATGAGGTTGGTCAGAGCGTTACGGTCAACGGAGAGTGCTACAGATGATAACTGATTTTAATCGTTTCGGTTTTTTAAGAAACGATGCCACACGCCACAGAAATTTATGATCACTAGGAAGCTAACTTCAACCGCATTATTGCCGTATGTCTCGGGTACTTGAAAATCAAATTGAAGTTAAAAGTTTCCCTTCGAGCACAATGACCATAATTTTTGTGTTTGAGGGAATTGCAATTTAGAATTTTGTGAATTTGTGAATATCTTTTATGTGACTCAAATTTCACGTGCCAAATTTGGAGATCTTATACCCAAATCTAGAACGCAATGGCGTTTTCGGACTTTGATAGTTTAAGTATTCACACGGGATCTCGAAATGTTTACTCCCGCGTTAGCTTCTGCACATATCATAGTACTGTAAGTCCGAGCACAAAGTTTCAGGTAGAGCTACTCTTTGATATTTGGGGCATTATGACAGTTGTGTGCTTGATTTATTTAATATTATTTATTATTATAATAATAATAATGGAGGCGCTACAGTCCGAGGTGGACCTGGGCCTAGCTTCTCAGGAACCACTCGTGTTGTGCGTGCTATTGTTCTCTCACGAGTGGAGGGGACTTACAATTTAATACGAGATTGAAAAGCATTTTCTAGAGAGTTATACTTGATTGTGACTTGAGATTGTCAGTGACTCGAAAGAAGTGGAGCCGTGAAAAAACGTCCGGTGTTTTTTTGAGATATGGAGAACTCTCGCTGCTCCATCAAGGTCGGTAACAAACTCACCGAAACCGTCAATCTCAAAAAAGGTTTTAGACAAGGCGACGCGCTGGCATGTTATTTATTTAATATCGTTCTTGAGAAGATCGTGCAAAACTCATTGGCCAACACAAGAGGCACGATCATCCAAAAGTCCATTCAACTAGGCGAACACTGCGAGCCGTTAGTGATGCCTTTGCTGGCGTTTCAGTTTCAGGAAGCGGCTAAAATGGGTCTGGCTGTAAACGAGGGCAAAACCAAGTATATGCTTTCATCGAGAAAGGACGCACAACATCGACGACTTGGCCAGAACGTCACCATAGGCAGCTATAACTTTGAGGTAGTTAAGGACTTCGTCTACTTTGGCTCCGCAGCAAATAGTACAAACAACATCGGTACCGAGATCAAACGCAGAATAACTCTTGCTAACCGCTGTTTTTTGGGCTCAAAAGGCAATTGAGTAGTAGAGCCCTCTCTCGGAAGACCAAGCTGACTCTATACAAGACCTTGATCATCCCAGTCCGGCTGTACGGCGCTGAGGTATGGACAACATCCCAAGCGGATGAACAGTGTCTTGGTCTTTTCGAGAGAAAAGTTCTGCGCGCGATCTTTGGTCCTATTTGCGTTGATGGCATTCGGAGAAGAAGGTTTAACCACGAACTGTATGGGTTGTACAGCGACATGAGTCTAGCCAGGCGTCTACGGATCCAACGCCTATGATGGGTAGGCCATGTAGAGCGTATGGACAACATAGCTCTGGCCCGAAGAGTCTTCGAGTCTGAGCCTGTGGGACAAGGCAACAGAGGACGTCCACGTACAAGGTGGCCCACACAAGTCGATGGGGACCTCGGTCGGCTTGGTGTGCGAAACTGGAGACAGCTGGTGAATGATCGGGCTGGCTGGAGAGTCATGATGAGTGAGGCCCAGGTCCACTTCGGACTGTAGTGCCCTAAGAAGAAGAAGAAGAAGAAGAAGAACGAGTTCGTCTTCCTCGAGGCAAATGTAAACTCCATAAATGAAGTCTTGGTGGAGATCCGACGCGGAATCGCCCTTGGCAACCGCTATCACTTCGGTTTGTCTAAGCAGCTAGGGTCAAAACTCCTAACTCATCGGACCAAAATCATGCTCCACAAAATCCTTATTCTGCCAGTTCTGCTTTTTGAAGTCGAATGCTGGACGATAAGCAGAACGGAAGAGCTGTTTCTTGGTTCCTTGGAAAAAAATTCTGCGTCGAGTATTTGGTTTTGTCTGCGAGGAAGGCGAATAGAGGAGAAAGCATAACCGCGGGCAGTACCAAGATGTGGACGTAGTCCGGAAGACAAAAATTCGTCAACTACATTGGCTCGAGCGCAAAAACGCTCCAGCTAAGAGGGTCTTCGAATGTGACCCTCCTGGTTCGAGAAGGAGAGGGAGACCGAACCACCGGTTCAAAGACCAGGTCATGGCGGACGCAAGGTCCAGAGAACTGGAAGCAGCGTGGCACTGTCAAGGATTGCAGACAGCTATTGCCCAGGCCCAGTCCCTCTATGGAACGCAGGCAAGGAAGTACTGCTCTTCTGTCCGTTGAATTCAGCATGAATGCGTTGTTGACTTAGGAAATTAATGCAGTTCACACAAATTAGAAAATTGCACCATTCACGAGACAAACTGATTGAGCACAAAAAGAGGTAAAACGTCGTCTTTGTGCTGAGGAAGGGATTCCAAGTGAACACAATTGTTTCCAAGTACACAAGTTGCTACTCTTGTCTTAAATCAAAAGCAGGGCACAAAAGCACTTTCGAAACAATGCTTCTGCTGTAAAAAAGAGTCAAGGATACGAAATTTGACAAACATGCAAATATACTTACGGAATGAATTCGTTCCCGAACTCGACGATCCTCGACTGGGACACTGGCGGTGCTTCCATGGCATGATGCTCATTGTCGAGCTCGACGAGTGCAGCTGCTTCTGCAATTGTTTGTGCTGCAGCTGCTGCTCAATCTGCTCGTGCTGCAGTTTGTCCTTAAGGCCACTACTCGAGCCGCTGGCTAGCGTCGTGAACGAACTGTTTATTATGTTCGAACCGCCAAAGCTGCAGCTGCTGAACGCATTCACAGGTGTCTGAAACTGGGTGTACGGATGTCGGCCGAGTGTCGCTGGCATTGTTGTCAAATCGACGCCGCCTCCACCGCCACCGCCACCGCTTGACCGGTCCTTATTAATACAGTTCGGATGCCAGTGCATTGTGTACCCATCCGGATGGTAAACATCGCCCCCATGATGATGCTGCTGCTGCTGCTGATATGGGTGCGAGTGCAGGTGATGATGTGACTGCTGCAGATGCTGCATGGGGTCCGTGGTGGCGCAGGTGGAAAAATTCGATAGAGATTGTGACAAGCAGCGCAATCGTTCTAGATTACGTTGCTGATTGCGTTTGAGGCTGCCTGCGGTCGAGGAGTGGTGGAGGTGGTGCTGCTGCTGCTGCTGTTGCTGCTGATGGTGGGCGAACGTGGCGTAGGTGGCTAATTGCTTTGCATACTCGCTGCTTGGTCCAATTGTATTGTATTTACCTAAACTGAGGCTGCTGTGGTTATTGAACTTGTCCTGATGGTGATGCTGCTGCTGCTGAAGCTGATTGTAGGCATGAAATGTACACATCGCAGTTTCCTCCTCGTCGGGCTTCTTCATCTTGCTGATGATGGCGCTGCTGCTGATGGAAAAGTCATCTCTTATGCATGGGCAAATGTTCGTAGCGCTGTTGCCCGTTGAGGTGCCAATTCGGGCGTTATGTTCACGATCCTCGGCAGTGTTGACATGGCAAACATCCGGCTTCACAGACTGGCCCAGGGTGAACGCCAGGTTGGAGCCAACGTTGGCACACTTCACGATTGTCGACGCACAATCGTCCAGTATCGAGGATGCCATGTCGTAGTTGCCATTCGCACTGCCCCCGCTGCCACCGCCGCCACCGCAATCGGGCAGTAAATCAGTGTGAAACAGGCTGGTGGGTGGTTTTCGATTTGCCAGCGCCGGCGGCGGGGGTGGTGGTATCACGTCCACGTCCGACTGTGAATCGCTCTGAAAGAAATAACGAGAGGGAGGTACATGAAAACGCTTTTGAGGACATCTTTTCGAAATCAAATGGCGGGGGCACAGGAAGTGGAGGAATTCGTCGACCGTTTGGTATCGCCGTCGAGGGTGTTAATGTGATTTCAAGTTTCCAGCACTTAAAATGGGAATTGAAGCTGGACAAATTGGTAAGGAATTAGTTTCCCAGGACACTCAATCCTCTTGAATGGTTGAGCGAAGTGCATGACTGAGGAAGGATGGAGAAGGATATTTGGTTCACAGAGAGCAGCTATCAGAAATGTTTTCCTAGAGGCGCTTGCCTTTGAAAGCGTACACCAGATGAGGAAACAATAGCATTCTTCCTTTGAGGCATGAAGAACGCTTCAGGATGCTTGAAAAATTCTGCAGTCTTGCCGCATGTGCCGTGAGTGGGCGGCTGTGTGCAGGAAAGGGGAGCTAACGAAGTGTGTCGTATTTTCATGCGGAGCGTCTCAACGCAAACATATCTCCGTATCCGCATGAGTGAGTTCCTGTGTGGGAGTCCGATGAAGTTCGCAGGAAGGGAAGCGATATTCAAATAGACGATTCGTTTTCGACTCGAAGCGAAGTCAAGTGGATAAGAGATGGATGAAAACGGCAGCGGGATGGCTGAGTATCCAATTCCTTCATGTGAAGTAACTCGAAATAGATATACGCCAACGAGAGCAAGAGATTACCCTTCATCCGAAAAAGGCAGCAAGGACGCGTGCAGCCAATTGGATAAAATGGGATTCGAAGTAGGCCAGCGCAGAAGGTCAACGGTCCCAAGTGTTGTTTGGAAACATTTCCAGCGGAAAGAGTAGAACTGCCCACTTGGCTGTATCAAATCACGGTCTGACCACAAATGGCAACTAATCCGATGCTCAAACAAGGTCGTATGTCATGCCAAATACGAAACGACCTCAGGGACGGGGGCGGCAGTGATAAGTGGTGCAGTATTTCCAAAGGAATTTGCAAGGAAACAACTATTTACCAAGACCAAACAGGAGCATACAGAGTGGGTAGACATTCCTTACTAAACTGGCTTCAGTGGGAGGGAGATCTTTGTTCCGGTGCAAAGTCGCTTCTGAGGCTTCCTGTCAAAGTACATTATTCTTCATGGTCTATGCGGATATCAAAGCTGAGTTCTCGAAAACTGAGGAATATATGCCAGAGAATGATGTCCTGCATTTGAATGAGGATTTCGTGGATTGTCCTGAGATGCTTTCAGGCAATTCCTTGAAGGAGTTTATCTGCTCATAGTGGACTTGCACTTAAACGAAATTATGGGAAATGTTGCAAACAAGCAGTTAGTTAGAAGAGAGTTTTAAAGCGGATTTGGATTAGACCTAATCTTTCTGAATAGATCTATTGTATGAAAACTATAGAAGCCTGCGTCCATACCACACCATTTCTTTAGAGTTAATTCAAAGGCGAATTTCTACGCCTAAAACCGTCCTTTGAGTATTTTTTGTTAAAGTTTTGAGGTACAAGGATGCATTGAAAGTCCTCTTCTATTTTCTTGTAGTGACGCTGCAGTACCAATAATAAAGGGTGACCAAATAGCAATGACAGTTTTTCCAATTGTTACGTTTCAGAAGCTTTTAAAGTAAACAGTGAAATCCAGCTGCCAAAATATTCAGTATGGTTTGCCATCATTCTTGTCGAACGTGCAAAAATTATCAAAAACTATCGAAATTCCGGGTCAGTTAAAAAGACGCAACGTGAGTTTCATCGTAAGGTTGGTCGACATTATAGCTTCAGTGGTCGCGTCCAGGCAATTCATCGCTCCGTCCAAAAGTTTGAGCCTGAGTACTCTCTTTTGAACCTTAAGTCACTAACCACACAGCGACTGTTGCAAAATAAAGAAAGCATAGTCGCAATAGCGACAAGTATCAAAGAAGACCCAGAAATGTCGATTCGGCTACAATCAGCTGCTCAGCTCAGAGAGCCAACCCGGCTTAGAGGCGTGAATTGTGAGACACACTTTTCAGGTCAATTAACAGCTTAAAAAATGCACTGCTGTGATTTCGAAGAAATCCATGTCCATCCAATTGGCAACAAGATCACTGTGTGAAAGATTCCACTGCTACGAATTGTATCGACGACAGCGCAATGAGAGCCTTTAAATAGGTTCTTCACAAATAACTTGCTTCTTGCTCTGGCACCCAAGGGACCCCTGGAAGTTGGAAGTAGTGAATAAGTGCGTCATTGACATTTGATCCTCGGCAAAAGGAAGACGAAAATATTCGAAATGAAATTCATCAGCGGTAAGCAACACGATACGACACGGGTGACTGAAGAAGACTAAATTATTGTTTGGACTAAAAAAATTAGCAAATAAGTGGAGCGAAGGTCACTGTAGCTATTTTATCAATAACGACGGACAGGACAGAAATATGTAGGTTAGAAGCCGGGGGAGTGAGTAACAAACTCAAATGAAAAGGGGCTATTAAGAAGACCACAGTGGCGATAGTAGGAATGCATTCAATCGGGTGCACAATTTTGGTGTGAGTCTCCGTGGAATAGCTTCTCCGAACGAACAGGTTTTGCGTTTAATCCGGGTGGACAAAGAAACAGATTCATACAAAAAACGTGTCGGATCTAGTGCCTAAAGTTGCTGGGGAATTTAGAACGAATTTATACGACGGCTTCTCCGAAACGACAGTTTTTGGCCTTAATCCGAATGGACAATGAAACAGATTTTAACATACAGTCGTCTCGGATCCTGTGCCTAAAGTGGAGAGGCAATATAGAGCGAATTTATTTGACGGCTTCTTCGAACGGACAGTTTTTGCATTTAGTTCGGTTGGACGTGGCTACAATTTCTTTGGGGGGCACAAGTTAAAAGGAATAAGGTACTTAGAATTCGACGCTGTAGACTGCTAGCAAAAGATCAGGCGGAGAATATTTTAAGCTCTCCCAAATTGATGCTGTGCCGTACGAGATCTGCAAGTACGTTGCTGGGTTTCAAGTCCAGGATGTAGGTCTCAAAAGAAGTCACTTCAGTCACGGCAACATTAGGTACATAACTCGATCGCAGTTTTGTGCTTCCCATCGGACCATTTTCAAGATTCTGAATCAAGTGTACTTTCAACAACTTTCAACAAACGTACACTACAAAACCCTCAGACCTCAACTGACGCCAGTCCTTGACTTGACAGTAAATAAAATCATCTAGTTTGACGACTCGCGACGGATTCAAACAACAATTTGAAGCGAGTTTTCTTAAACGATTTGAGCCATCGCCACGGACTAACAAAATGCAATTCAGCATTGATATTTGTCTTATGTCTACCTGCTTGTCAGGCACTAGACCCCCCTGGCGCGGAGATTATCCAACAAGTTCATTATGGAACTAATCAATGCAAGTACCATCGAGTTGTGACCCTCGGGTTATAAGTTTCTCGACTCAAAAGTCTGGACATCGGTAAAGTACAAAAGAACTTCCACCAAAGGGCGACTTGAAAGAGTTTTAAAAAAAACGTTGTGCTTTGAAAACACACTTTATTCCGAAGTTTTGTGGAACAGTTTAGGTTTCCTTTTGCATAGACGTGTATCGGAAATCCGTCGAATTTAAGAGCCCGTCAATACCTTTCACTATTTACCGCTGCAGAGCTGACCTATTAGTTCCGTCGGCATGGCAATCCGGATTCAATTCCCCTAGTCACCAGGACCAATCGTTAAAAGAAACCATCTCCACTCCCAGCAAATGGAAGCACAGGCAACACTTTATTCATGCACACCCGGAGATTTATCGATCAAAATGTATTCCAACAAGCTCCATCTCAAAGGCAGGATAGTGCTTCGTAGATATGAAGCAGAGGCAAATGGAAATAGACAAAAGATAGAAAATACTCGCGTCAAGGGTGTAACCCTTTCATTTTTATTTTCCGGTTCTCCCTCGGCAAAGAGGATTCCATTTCAATTGCACATCCTTCCTCGCCCCACGCTGCCGTGCTCAATCAAGGAGCAACGAGGCAACTATTTAAACTTTGTATACCACTCCAGAGGGATGGAGAACAACAATCATTTGACCTTCGCCAAGAGGCGGGGGAATAAACACCACCCCCCGGAAATAACGATACACGGACCAGACCGAGGAGGTAGCTGCGCCTCGTCGGCACTGGAATGCCGCAGTCCCCTTTCTGGTGAAATTGAATTTGATTTAAACGAATTCATTATTTGTTTTGCGCAGTAAGTGATTTTATTTTTCCGCCGCATCAACCCTTCAGTCCGTTCGTCATCAGTCCCTTTTCCTTCTTTGGCTTGTCCATTGGAAATTAGATTTTTCGACATAGGCCCCGTGACTGAAACCTATCATCTTCTGTCGGATTGAAGCGTTGTGCCGCTGTGGGATGAAAGGGGTGGGATGGACGGTACACCTTTCACCTGGGCATGGACAGTTTTAGGATATTAAATGATAAGGGTAGCACCGATCCCAAAGGTTTTCGCTCCATTTAGGGGATTTTTTTTCCATTCGTCTGTTTCGCAGTGTCTCCGAGTAATTTATATGCAAGGAGTGCTTGGTGTGGGAAAGGTGTTGTATCATTCATTTAGGGATTACTTTGCTAATACTCTTCAGAAAGGGTTAATTTACAGTCGGACACTTGGAAGAAAATGTTAGGCTATCCGATCACCGAATTGCGGAGGCAAGGTTCCTGCTTTGATGACGAAGGGTTTGCTTGTGATGTCAAAAAGGTGATGATGCCTTGGAATCTTTTTTTACAGTTCTTAAAGGGGTTATTTCGTTTGATTTTTTGTCTTGAGCTCTTGATTACATTGAAAGCGTGACAGGTCTGAAAAGCAGGAACTTCTGTGGGGTTTGAATGGATTCATTGTTGAACGGAAGTTAAAGCATTGAACAGACTGCTTTCTTCAAATCAGTTGCGGCTTTTCCGATAGCGTCTTGGCAGTATTGCCATTGGTCCTCTAAATTTGACGTCGGCGGCATAGGACTGAGAGGTTAAGGAAGACAGGATCGAAAAATTTGTCTTGCGATCTCTCGTGATTGTAGTTGTGCGACATTGAATTTCCTCACAGCATTGGGTAGAGGCGCCGTGGCGTAGTGGGTAGGTGCGTCGACTCCTACGCTCGATGTTCTCGGTTCGATTCCCAAAAGAACACCTAACATTTTTTCACGGTTTCACCTCTTTCGGGTCACTGACAATGCTTAAAGATTATAACTGTCTCGAAAAAGCTTCTCAATCTCGCCGCTCGAAGTCGGCATTAAACTGTAGGTCCTCTCCACTCGGGAGAGAAAGCAGAAAGAAAGAAAAAAAAGCAGAAAGCAGAACAATAGCACGCACAACACGAGTGGTTGCTGAGAAACTAGGCCCAGGTCCACCTCGGACTGTAGCGCCGCCATTATTATATTATTATTGGGTTGGTTTTGTTTCGTCCGCGAAATCCTCGTTCAGAGTTTGGCCAACACTAGGAAGTGATGCGAATCTATGTTAGCGCCTTGGAACCTCCGGATGTCCAAAATGCTAGAGGAATGTCCTGCGTCAATCACAATATGATCAATTTAGTTGACCGTGGATTGATCTGGAGATCGTCATGTCTCTTTATGAATATTGGGATGCATTCGGTGCCCAGGGTACGGCTATTTTTTGAGTGGTTCATAATGTTACAAGAGTCATTGAGACCTTCGACAAACGTACTGCTGGTACATAGCATTTGCTTAATTTCCTCCGTAATGGGGGAGAATGATGCAACGTGCAACTTGCTGAGAAGCTAGACTCAAGTTCCCCTCAAGCAGCATGCAATTTTTGTTTTAATTTAAAGTCTTCGTTAAAAGCCTTTGGAACATGCTCTTGTGACTAGGGCTCTTGATTTTACCCGGGTAATACCCAATTCCAATTCTACATTTTACCGGGTACCCGGGTTTCTGCGATTCATTTGGTGCAGTCACCTTTCATGATACAATCCAGTTGAATAGCTAGTTATGCACACAAACTGCCATTCAGAAGCGCAGTTGACATCTGTATCTCTGACATGAAATCATCTTCATAGTCTACCCTGTTTCACCGACCTCTAACGCTCTGCGGATTACAATTCATAAACAGCTTCTTACGTTTTCAACACTGTGCAAGAATTTCTTTCAATTTACGATTTAATTTCCGTGATATCAAATTGGGAATGGCTACAGCATTCACTTGGAATCTTGTTTACTTAAGTTTGTTGCCATCTGTGAGAAATGGAAATTTTCTCAGGACGACACTTTTAAGAGAATCGGAGGAAATATTGATTTAAATTTGTGTTTGTGGGGTTGAGCTGGAAGTAGTGAATAAGTGCGTCATTGACATTTGATCCTCGGCAAAAGGAAGACGAAAATATTTGAAATGAAATTCATCAGTGGTAAGCAACACGATACGACACGTGTGACTGAAGAAGACTACATTATTGTGTGGACTAAATAAATTAGCAAATAAGTGGAGCGAAGGTCACTGAAGCTATTTTATCAATAAGGACGGACAGGGCAGAAATATATAGGTTAGAAGTCGAGGGAATGAGCAACAAACTCAAATGAAAAAGGGCTATTAAGAAGAGCACAGTGGCGATGGTAGGAATGCATTTAATCGGGTGCACAATTTTGGTGTAACCTCCGTGGAATAGCTTCTCCGAACGAACAGTTTTTGCATTTAATCCGGATGGATAAAGAAACAGATTCATACAAACAGTCGTCTCGGATCCTGTGCCTAAAGTGATTAGGCAATTTAGAACGAATTTATATGACGGCATCTCCGAACGGATAGTTTTTGCATTTAATCCGGATGGACAAAGCAACAGATTCGCACTACCAACCATCTCGAATCCAGTGCCTAAAGTGGCATGGCAATTTAGAGCGAATTTATATGACAGCTTCTCTGTTCGGACAATTTTTGCATTTAGTCCGGATGGACAAATCAACGTGGCCACAGATTCAGACACACAGACGTCTCGAATCCAGTGCATAAAGTGGAGATGCAATTTAGAGCGAATTTATAGGACCTCTTCTCCAAACCGTCAGTTTTTGCTCTTAATCCGGATGGACAAAGAAACAGATTTAAACAATCAGTCGTCTCGGATCCTGTGCCTAAAGTAGCGAGGTAATATAGAGCGAATTTATACGATGGCTTCTCCGAACGGACAGTCCGGATGAACTTGTCCACATATTCGCTGGACCGCACAACTTAAAGGACCAATCAACTTAAAGTTCGATTCTGTAGACTGTTGGAAAAAGATCAGCCGGAGGGTATTTTAAGCTATGATGCTGTGCTGTTTGAGAACATCTACAAGTACGTTGCTGGGTTCCATGTCCATGATGTGGGTTTCAAAACAAGTCACTTCAATCACGGCAAAATTAGGTACATAACTCGGTCGCAGTCTTATGCTACCCCTAGGACCAAATTCAAGATTCCGAATCAAGTGGACTTTTTTACTGGAAACATCTTTCAACAAACGTACACTACAAAACCCTCAGACCTCAGCTGACGCCAGTCCTTGACTTGACAGTAAATAAAATCATCTAGTTTGACGACTGGTGCCAAGCTCCCCAGTGATTAATCTCCGCACACAAGTAGTTTCACAAAAAAGACGCCCCATGCCAGGGCCGCAGGAATCATCCCACTGGATGAGTTTGAATAACCCACCGAGGAGATAAAAATCTCCTTGTACCTGCTGTCAGTTTGTCCCGCGCTCAACAAAATTAAAACAAATTAAACAGCCCGTGGGCGGACAAAAGAAAATTCACTGGGAAATGCAAAACGAAATAAAAAATAAAAACAGAGAAGAGAAATAACCAGCATTTGGCTGACCCAATCAAAAATTATTGTCCGGAAAGGAGAAAAAAAAATGAAAACATTTTGGCGAAATTATTTTTCCAACCCCCACCCCCGTGGGGGGGCCTATTCCATCACTCAAAAGTGTCCTAAAAAAACACACCGCCGTGGTGCTGGGAAATAAAGCAGCGATGGAAGTGTGCAACAAAAAGCAATTACCACTGTGTATCACATCCTGCTGATCTTTCACTTCACCCGCGCGCGCCCACCCCGCCGACACCGCATTCTATTTACGTACACTTGATTAAAATGGATGAAAAGCGAGAAATAAAAAAATAAGAATGAAACTGAAAAGAAAGTGGAGCAACAAGGAAAATTACACGCACACTTTCCCGACACTAGTTCACATCACCTCAGGTTGGAGGACTCGGCGCTGACGGGCACGGCCGTGGAGGTGGACGAACCAGCAGTTGTGTGTGTGTGTGTCTGAGAATGACATGACCTGTCAAGATTTTAATTTTCTGCAATTTTTTTTGCAAGTGAAGCCTACAAGTGGTGGGGGTGGTAACCAACAACCCACTTTACCACCACTGGGCCTGCGGCATTCTTTATGAACAATTAGTGAAATAAAAGGAAAGAAACATCATTCTCCTGCCACAAGAGCGACTCTGGTGGGAGTGGAGATTAAGGCGGAGATTCACCGTCACCGTTGGGACATCATGAAGCTTCTATGACCGGATAAGTGGGCCTTTGGGAGTATGCAACCTCGACGCTGACTCAGCGCGACGGGTTTTGGAAGGGTTTTGATGGGTGGTCGGCTGGGCATTCCGAAGGTGAAACACGATTGTGCAGCAAGGACAAATTCTTCTGCGGCTGACTTTGATGGATAGTTGAATGAATTCCTTGTTGGGCACTTTGAAGCTGCCCGAGTGAAGTGAACTGACCACGAAAATGAAGACGGACAAGAAGTGGAAAGTGAATTCGAGATGAAACTCGGTTGCGGCAAGTAAATAATTGCGAATGCCGGTAGATGAAGTTGGGTACGGGAACACATTGAAGACGTTGAGACTGGCATCCACATTCAACTAGTAATTTTTTTGTCAATGATTCTCAAGAAGTAACAAATAAACTTAACCACGAACTGTATGGACTGTACAGCGACATGAGTCTAGCCATGTCTAACGCCTAAGATGGCTAGGCCATGTAGAGCATATGGAGAACTTAGCTCCGACCCGAAGAGTCTTGGACTCTGAGCTTGTGGGACAACGCAACAGAGGACGTCCACGTACAAGGAGGCGCACACAAGTCGAGGGGGACCTCGGCCGGCTTGGTGTGCGAAACTGGAGACAGCTGGCGAAAGATCGTGCCGGCTGGAGAGGCATGTTGGGTGAGGCCCAGGTCCACCTAGGACTATATAGCCCGAAAAAGAAGAAGAAGAAGAACAAATAAATTTCTCACCAATTTTGATGTCCAGAAGAATTACCTGATGGCTGGACAAAATTGATTAATTTGTCACAAGACGTGGATGAATGGGATGGTGTTCCCGCTTCGGAATCCGTCGCAAAGTGTCCCCTAGGACCTAAGTGAGGCGTCGATTTTTGCCCGCCTACCCATCAATCTAAACTGATCTAACTTAGCGCTTGCCTCGATGGCCAAGGCGAAGAAGATTCATTGACACTATCTGCGCGACAACCGGGCTCCGGTCGTGGCCTCCATCAACCATTCTCTCCAACTACTCCAATCGCGCGCCGATGTCATCCAGCAGTACACCCCAAGGCTTCGGGCGTCGTGGTCTACGCTAGAATACAGAATCACTAAAAAACTGATCGGTGGTCCAGCTCTAACCATCAACCAGTTGGAAGTCTGGACGGTTGTTCACCAACTTTGGGTGACAACCGGCTCAAAAAATAGAAGGAACATTTTGTAAGTAAGTCAGTGTAAGTGTAAGTCCCAAATAGGATAGGCACCACTTTTCCTAGTATGAATAAAATAACTACAGCAATTGGAGAACCACAAGACGATATGATATGACGGTATTCCCGCAGGGGTGTTTTTATCGTCTTTTTTTTTCGGTATGTTTTTGAACCACTACTGGAGCACTCAGACTCAAAACTGATCCATTGTACTGCCAGGTAGCAACCTACTCCAGTGCCATTAATTTGATCCCAACGGCAAATGGTGGACCAGATTCGATTTCACTGGGATTCGAACCTGAGACCCCTCGAACTTGGGGCAGGCACTTAACCAACTGGGCCATCCAGTCGCTTCCCGCAGGGGTCTTACAAGGAACGTTAATAATTTCGGCAAAGCTACCGCTTCCACTTAGAGAGAGAGAGAGCCTGTGAAGATGTCACAACTTTTCTTTTGAGCGGAAGAAGGGAAAGATCCTCAAGCTGCTTAAAAAAAGAAGTCTTGTTCAGTGCGAAAACTGCATGATAATATGTGTATGACCAAGAAAATAGCGAAAATAATCCAAATAAACTGAATAAAATATATCAACACCTCGAAGACACGTAAGGTGCTGGACAAGCAGGTTTTCGAAGTAGATCTTCCTGCGTCGACCATATAAACGCTCTTTGAATAATTGCCGACAGACAGTGTG
The DNA here is from genome assembly GCA_930367185.1 of Myathropa florea. Lineage (NCBI taxonomy): Eukaryota > Metazoa > Arthropoda > Insecta > Diptera > Syrphidae > Myathropa > Myathropa florea. The sequence goes on along the minus strand of OV884002.1, from coordinate 130,955,820 downwards.
TTGAATATAGGCCACCACTTCATCTGTCGTTCATTGATTTTGAAAAGTCATTCGAAAGTATAAACTTAAGGTGATCTTCGGATTAGGTGACTGCTATTTTCAAAGGTGATGGCTGTATGTTGTAGGAATCAGGTAGGCACTGACTGGCGTCAAACTGGCGATGCCCAGTGTTTTAACTTTTCCTATACATCAATTGTGCTTATTTTACCTCCAAGTGGTAGCCATCGGGTACTGGTTGTAGTTCATCCGAACTCAACCTGCTAAACTGCGACCTTTTGTCCTAGGGGTTACAAAAAAGGAACTGGTCCTCCAGGTTGGGGGTTGTGCCGTCGGGGTAACTGCCCGGCCACACCAAAAACATTAAGTTACGAAACAACAACAAGCCTCGGAAACGGACGGAATTACTGATGACGAGCCCTGCAAACGAAATAAGGACAACGATCTTTGGATCTGTACGTGGAATGTAAGGCCCCTTTATAGACCACGTGCAGCCAAACAATTAGCGGAAGCCCTAGACTGCTACAAAGCAGATATTACCGCCATCCAAAAAGTGCAATGGGATGGGCCAGGCAAAAAGAAGATGAAAAACTGTGATATTTACTGCGGTGATTGCTACAGACAACAAAAGCAACGCTTGTTTGGATGTGGATTCGTCGTCAGAGGCAGACTTAGGCAAAAAGTCTTATCGTTCAGGTGTGTGAACCAACGCCTCACGACAATTCGCAACAAGGCTAAATTCGCCAACATAAGCCTAATATGCGCACATGCCCCCACAGAGGAGAAAGACGACGATACCAAAGACAGTTTCTATGAGCTCTTGGACAAGACATACGAGCAGTGCCCTATCTATGACATTAAAATTGTCTTAGGCGATTTTAATGCAAAGCTGGGAAGAGAGAGTGTCTTTGGTAGTACGGTCGGCAAGCACAACCTACACGACACCACCTCCGATAGCGGATTTAGGTTAATCGACTTTGCTACAGGGCGAAATATTGTAGTAGCCAGTACACGGTTCCCACATCTCAATATTCACAAAGGAACATGGAGATCTCCTGATCAATCAACCGTCAACCAGATTGATCACATTGCGATCGACGCAAGGCACTCCTCTAGTATTATGGATGTCCGAACGTTTCGAGGTGTCAACATCGACTCGGACCACCACCTTGTTGTGGCCAAGGTAAGGTTGCGGATATGCCGAATAGCGCCAAGACAAGAAAATACTGGGAGGAAGTTCGACGTCGGAAGGCTACAATCGCAAGAGATCGCCAAATCCTTTTCCGATCGAGTCTTTCTTAATCTCAGAAGAAGTCCTTTGCCGCAAACAACAAGTATTGAAGACCAGTGGCAACATTGCCAAAAAGCTATCATAGATGCCGGCTTTGATGTGCTGGGTTTCACTCGGCCACCACAACGAAATACCTGGTTTGACGACGAGTGTCGGCAAGTGAATGCAGCTAAGCAAGAGGCCTACGAAGTGGCACTGCAAAGAAGGACAAGAGCTGCTCGCGAGCTCTACGAGCAGAAAAGGAGAGACGTACACCGGTTTCTGAGGAGGAAAAAGAAGGAGCATGTGGTGAAACGAACCCAACCATCTTGAGGCTCTGGAGACAGCTGGCAAAAGATCGCGCTGACTCTAGATCTGATGGGGATGTATTTTGGGGTGGACCTTCATCTTAAAGGCGTTGACAATATCGAGATCGAGTAAAGAAGACTTCTCGTTTTGAGCAGAGAGTTGTCAGAGTAATCCTTGGTAAAGTTGGGCCTGATGGCGATTGTAGGCGATTTTATGGGCTAACCAACCCATACATATAATATAACGACTGGATGGCGCAGTTGGTTAAGTGCCTGCCCCAAGTTAGAGGGGTCCCTGGTTCGAATCCCAGTGAAATCGAATCTGGTCCAGTCACCATTTGCCATTGGGATCAAATTAACGGTTGAGCCTGTGGGACAACGCAACAGAGGACGTCCACGAACAAGATGGCGCACACAAGTCGAGGGGGACCTCGGCCGGCTTGATGTGCGAAACTGGAGACAGCTGGCGAAAGATCGTGCTGGTTGAAGAGGCATGTTGAGTGAGGCCCAGGTCCACCTCGGACTGTAGCGCCCTAAGAAGAAGAAGAAGAAGGAGTAGGTTGCTACCTGGCAGTACAATGGACCAGTTTTGAGTCTGAGTGCTCCAGTAGTGTCTCAAAAAAAAAAAATCGTCAGAGAAAAAAGAATAGGTTAATCGGCTGAATCCTTCGCTTGTGTCTATGGACATCACCGCTCTGGCTCGAAAAATCGTCTAGTTTGAGTAGCCTACGCAGCATATGACGACCACATCTGCACTGAAGACTACAACTGAACTGTGAACTCAGCTAACTTAGGGTGAAAAACTAGAAAATCTAGCAAGAGACCAAGCCAGTTGAAGCTTCATGACTTAGGTCCAGAATCATCCCGACCTGGCTCAATAAAAATTGTACCAACATTTTGCACTAGTCGCCCATAGTGTCGCACGTCTAGCTAGTGGAGATTTAAATGCACTCACTGGTGCGGCTCAGCTGCATTCTTTCCCTGGATGGCTTTCTTACCTCTAGGGAGCTTAAATATCGGGACATATACAATCAACGGTAACCCACCATCGCTGTGACTTTCTTACGATAAAATGAAATGTAAGCTAAGAAGCAAAAAATGGCATCGAAGGTAGTCACACTTATGACAAAATACAGTTCCATTCCGAAATTCCCTTCTCTTTCCATCATACAGACCGTCATCAGGGCACAGTGACGAGCAAGATGTTGTTACCGTAGAGATAAACGTAAGTTGAAATCCGCTCAAACGAAATTAATCAAGGAATCCTTGGCAGCGGGTTAAAAAAAGAACTGCTTCTGAGTGGAACACAATTTCATTCCAACGATGTGCCACAACTAACCTTGAGTCATCCTCAATTTAGACATTTCCTAGGCTAAAAGTCTGTCCTTGAAATTTGCGTCTAACTGCCGAATGAATGAGTCTTAAATATTTCTTAAGCGACATAAAGCCTCTTCAACGCCCATTCCCCTCGAATGGCACACAAAGCTGTCGGGACAAATGACCGCACAAACAGCCACAGGAGCCACAGACACCAATATCCGAAATGGCACCAATAAACGTTTTTGTTCTCTCGAATCGAATGGCATTCCACGAGACGCCTGCGATTGTTCCACTGCCACGTCCCCGGCGCCGCAGACCGCCAGACGCCATTAGACGCTTTATTAATCGCGCCACTCACCCCTAAGACAACAAATTCAAATTGATTGTTCGCAGTTCCAGTGAAACGCTGTTTCATCTGCCCACTCCACCACAGCTGCTCTTGGCTTAGATAGGTGTCGAGTTACATGGCTTAGTCTAGCGCAGGAAGTCAACGGGGAGAACTCCCTCGCACAAATGGAGAAGGAAAAAAACAAAAATACAACCGCATCTAGAAAAACATAATGAAGACAAATTGCGACTAATCCGCAGCAATTTGTCGGAATGCCACAAACCTAAGGGTTCTTCACACGTCTGCTTCGTCGACCGTCGGGGAATCGATGCCGTGGGGGAGTGTGGAAGTGGGTGAAGGGAATTTCGTGTAAACCAACGAATTGTTTGTCTTCCTTACCTGGGTGTCTAGCGAGGCATTCATTCCGGTTTTGCTGCTGGCCACAGATGCTGCATCCTTCGCTGCATCCTTTGCGGAGAGTTTTCTATTACGCTCACGTTCCAGTCTCATGAGTATCTGTGCGTTCTGTTCGCACGTGTACGTGTGTCCTTTATTCCGTCGATCTAAGCTGTACTGAAATAATGGCCGGACTGGATCCGGATTGATTTCCGTATCGGCGCCCGCATCGCAGCTGCACAGCGACTGGTTGCTGCGTCCCTTGCTGCGGCGCAGCGAACCGCGATTCGAGTGAAACGGTCGCTCGTCGGTGCAATTCGAAAAGGTCACGTTATTGGTGGTACGTGTCATTGTCGGCGCTGGAAGGAGCGTGTGAATGCTGCTGCTACTGCTGCTGGCAGCCGTAATGAGATTATTATTGCCAATGATACCGCTGACTCCGCCGCTGCAGCTACCCGAGCGCAACAGCTGCATTGCGGAGTCGGAATAATGGCTGGAGCTCTCGAAGTTGTCCATCGTTGTCTCGGGGCGTGCAGACCCGTATGTTTGATACGACGGGGGGTACGCCAGTCCACCGCCGCTGTCTGTGGTGGGGGAGCGCGCCTCGTCGAGGCGTTTCTTCTGTGCCGATGCAGTGACTATGCTCAGCGGGTTCCAGGTCATCGACGAGCGCCGCCCCGATGAGTGGTGAAGATTCTCGATGCGGTTTTCGCTTCGGTTGCCTTTCCGCTTTGTCGGCGAGACGTAGTACATCTCACGCTCTTCGAATACCTCACGACCGGTTAAGCTGCTGCTCCCGGTGCTGGCGCTGTTCGAGTGCCCGTTTAGGGACTGCAGCGGCGGGTGTCTGTAGTTGCCGTTCATTGCGGGCGCGTACACCTCCGGCGTTGAGTTACAGCTGGAACGGTAAGCGTCGCGACTTATTGAGTGGATACGAGCATCAGCGGTTCGCGTCATTTCCGTCATCGTGGGGGATGTCTGCGAAAAAGTCTTTGCTTCGAGGTAGCTGGTGGTTCTCAAGTGTCAGTGTGTCTCTCCCTTATCGATTGCTAGCGAAAGTGACTGAGGCCCTCCGTTTGTGGCGGATCTCATGAATTATTCATGGCGTCGATGGTTGAAGTAACTCGCCCCCGCATACACCTTCGGCTGCTTGTAGTCCCTTGCCACCAGAACTTCAGTCGACGCACAATGGATACGAAACCAGGAGACTCGGCTTACTTTGCATTTGATTCCATCCGTGCGGCAGGCTGAACCTCTGACCTTCGCCCCTCCCCTGTGCAGGAGGGTGGGGTGATGTGTGTGCCACGTAGCACCTCGGCGTTCTTCTCAATTGAATTTGCGACAAGTGAAGGAAAAATGAGATCAGTCCTTCGCGGAGGGATGGATCCCACTTGTGGCGCTGTTCAATGATTCCCTTTGACAGTAATCCGGATTATATCTTGCCAGCACTCATATCGCTCAGCCCGATTGGCGATGGTGCGACGAAGACGGCGGAGCGTCTCGTTGTGTGCGTGTTTGGCTGGATTACTTCACCCCAATTACATGTGTCGCGGAGGTGGTTTCCATTTCCGGCGGTCCTTCTGCTGGGGATAATTTTATGGCCCGGATGTGGCTGCTGGCACTCTCACGACCAGTTCATCATTTATCGCACCCGACGGAGCGGGATCAAAAGGATTGAACGGGCGTTAGTACTGATGGCACGAGGCTACGGCTACGGCTCTGGCTATGGCTGTGGCTGCGGCTGGTGTGAAGGTAATTTGATCCTTTTGAACTCATCACCATAGCACGTCACTTGCAGGAGTTGTTATGGCTTTTGATTGATTATTGTGCTGTGCACGCCGGAGGAGCCAGGTGACTGTGATGTATTCACGCGAAGGAAAAAGCTCCGAGTTCATGGGACTGCGCCAGCACTTGGGGAATGTTTCCCAATCGGTCTTGTTTTTGTTTTTTGCCGAGCGATTGTTGGCCAGTTAGTCGGTTGGGGGGTGGGTGTATCTGTTGATTGAAGAGAAGAAATATGTTTCGTGATGAATTATGACGGGGTGCGGGTGGCGTTTAGTGATGTAACACTATGCTCGGAGCGAAGCACTTACCATAAGCTTTGGTGTGGATTAGGGGTGTTTTCGCATGCCCAGGGGATGACTTTAACAACGCACCAGTTGTCGGAGCTGTAAAGAGACAAACGGGAATAGGTCAATATTTGTTTGCTTCGAGTGGTGGGGTGGGCAGGCGAATTATTATTTTTTGTCTTTGTTCTTTTGGTATGCTCCAAATGAACGGTGAAAGTGATGGAAATGTATAATGAACTGCTCGCCTTAGGGGTGATGTGTGAGTGATGGAGATGTGATTTGTGCGCTCACACACGAATTCGAAACTTATGCTGCTGCTACTTAACATTGGAATGGAATTGATTGTTTGTTTTAGTTCGAACGGCTGTTTTACAGAAGTGCCTGAGTGGGGTGAGAGATAATTCATTTTGTTTGAGAGTTAATCATAATAAATTTCAAACTTGGACCTAATGAGTAACACAATTATAAGCCATTGGGCTGAGTGTCTGTCTAAAGCTCTGAGTTTTGATGAAATTATTCAGATTGAAGTTGAATTTAATTATAATTTGAAAGCAATCCGAGTGCTTTGAAAGGGTCCTATTATAATCCTTAAATAAAATTTACCAAGAACTGTACGTGGGTCAATATAATGGTTTAATGCAAGTAGAATTGAAAATAAAGCATATTTCCTTATAATGGACTTTGTTATCCGTCTCCGTGAACTATGGACTAGGAAGGAAAATTGAGATGCTTTAGCCTACGACATCGACTACACCTTACAACAATATATAATAATAACAATAATGGCGGCGCTACAGTCCGAGGTGGACATGGGGCTAGCTTCTAAGCAACCACTCGTGTTGTGCGTGCTAGTGTTCTCTCACGAGTGGAGGGGACCTACAGTTTAATGCTGACTCCGAACGGCGAGATTGAGAAGCTTTTTCTAGACAGTTACACTCTTTGAGCATTGTCAATGACTCGAAAGAGGTAGAGAGAACTTGAATTCGAACCTAGACTGTGAAAGTCTAATGCGCATGGGTCGACGCAGGAACCCACACGGACACGGCGCCCAGCTTACAACAAACCTGACAAAAAAACACGACCATACATACGAAAAGATAACTTGTCAGCGATGGAAGGCGGCAATTGCTCAGCTTCAGACCCTCCAGGGGCCACTGACCTGATAAGTGAGTAAGTACATATAACTTGCTTGGAGACGGATTGACTTGTATATTTATTTCATGCAGATATACATTGTCTACCGATGAAGATCTTCAATCTATGTCCTTATGTTAAAGACAGCAATTTAACGCCTTTAATTGTCGCCTTGTTTTCACCGCATAATAGACCGAAGACGAGAGTGCCTCTGGTTATTATTTTCAGCCGTAAATTTTATCTAGATTTTATAGCCAAGTGTCACATAATTTCGTTGGTCGTGTTGGTCTCGTGTTATTATTCATTTAATTATAGTTTGTGTGTATTCCTGGCGGAGCAGACTGCACTGTCCATTTGGTTGTGCTTCCTTGTGGAAGATTGCGATTGGACTGTCAAATTTGATGGTTGGATCAGCAACATGTGCGGTTTCCCACGTTTTGAACACAAGCACGAGCACGAATCTGACTAATGAAAGGTTGATTCTCACTTTCTCATGCAATCGAGGGTAGGACTAAGTTGGACCACAGTAAGGTCAGAGTTACACCCGTTTATACGATAGCAATCAAAACTAGATGCCAGTGTACAGTCGTTAAGGTAAAACAAGAACCTGGATGTCGTCTCGGTGAATCTATGAGCGGTGACGGAATATACTGGTACCTCGGGCAATAAGAGAGTGGATGAATTTGCAATAAAATTCAATGAATCATCACACAAATCTAGATTTTAAAATGTCACAGGAAAGTGATATTCAGTCGTAAAAACATTCGTGTACACAGGGTGTTCTTTGGAGGTTTGTTTTTAGATTTTGGCAACACTTTTATCAGACAGAACCAAATTTATAGCTGGAAATAGACACGTGCTGATGAAAATAGGCAAAAAACTGAGGCATTAAACATTTTCTTACCTTGGCTTGCTTAAAAAGGAACTTGCTCTTAATTCTCATTTTCAGTCAACAATTTTGTTAACCAATGGAGTTATTTTTGTTTGAATGGCTGCATTAGAAAGAAAAATACAGGAAGCGCATGACTTTTATTCACAAGTCAGTGAGTTGTAGAGCCAATAGACCCTCAGTTGGACCATATTCGTTCTAAATTATTGGGGACCGGATACTTAGGCTGTAAGAAATTGTCATAATATTAACGTTCTTGTGACGTCAAAAAGACGGAGCAAAATGTTACATGACAAGCTTACTGTCTTCAAAGACTCTTTCGATGAACATATAAGGTTTTGTTACAATTTTCTTTAAACTCCCCGATGAAGGGAGTAAAGGAAAAAATAAAATTCTGAGTGGTTTACGTGGGAATAAGCTTGATGGGAAAGATTCGCGCTTTTAAGGCAGCTTATTGAATAACAAGAGTGAATAGGTGACCCATCTATCTGCGCACAGTGCACTTAATTGTTGGATATTCGTGGCTCTGTCTTATAATACCATATTGGCTTGGGATTTTTTAAGTCTTTCATTAAAGGCTGGTAAGCAGCTCGTGCAAAGTTTTACATCCTATACAAACAGGTCTATAAAGCGAACAGTTTGCTTAAAAATCCAAAGCAATATCGTATTTAAGAGATAATCTCTTATGTCTTGTGATAGTTAAAGCCTCAATTACTTTTTAACTTTTATTTACTTTAACTTTATTAAGGCATATTAAAATCAATATTAACAAGTTTTTAAACATTTGTTGCTTAGTCGACTTGAAGATATGTCTGACTTCAGCATTACTTTATAATAATAATGGTGAAGCTACAGTCCGAGGTGGACGTGGGCCTAGCTCCTCAGCAACCACTCGTGTTGTGCGTGCTATTGTTCTCTCACGAGCGGATGGGACCTACAGTTTAATGCCGACTCCGAACGGCGAGATTGAGAAGCTTTCCTTAGACAGTTATACTCTTTGAGCATTGTCAGTGACTCGAAAGAGGTGGAGCCGTAAAAAAATGTTAGGTGTTTTTTCGGGAATTGAACCGAGAACATCGAGCGTAGGAGTCGACGCACCTATTCACTGCGCCACGGCGCCTTGCTGATTACAATTTTCATTTCATTTACAGCATTTTTTTCACGTCGCAACATTTTGAAAGTCACTGACTTTTGGGGCCTTGAATCTGTGGCCCATTCTTTTCGTGTAATAGTACTAGGAGATACAAAAGCAGTAGTTGTTAAAATATAAAGTGGGATTCTTTCTTCTTCTTCTTCTTAGGGCGCTACAGTCTGGGGTGAGCCTCACTGAACATGCCTTTCTAGCCAGCACGATCTCTCGTCAGCTGTCTCCAGTTTCGCACACCAAGCCGGCCGAGGTCCCCCTCGACTTATGTGCGCCACCTTGTACATGGACGTCCTCTGTTACGTTGTCCCACAGGCTCAGAGTCGAAGACGGGATTCGAAGTGGAATTATTTGCATTACATGAAAACATCAATCAACGAAACACACCCTGCATCCATGCTAAAAAGTATACATCTGAAGAAAAAACTAGCAAAATTTTCGACGTTTCAGAGAACCCGACACTTTATTACCATTTTTTAAATGTATCTCGAATTTCCCAGTTCTCTGATGCTTTTTTGTTATCTACCAAAGATTTCAAAAGTTCAGCAAAGTGCACGATTGCTCAGACTCTACGTGCGTTGTGCTGTTCGTGTTGATTTTTGTATGGTTTTTTCAAAAACTGGAATTCAGGTGGGGTTTCTATTACACAAAACTTCCCGAATATAGATGCGGTACTTTAAACTGAGGCAACAGTTTATTTTGTTGAAGAAATATGATTAATTTAATATGAATCTTCGACAGATTGGTACATAGTCGCTTTGGCGGTGGTTCAAACCTAATGAGTGTCTTCGAGTCTTCGAGTGGATATCGTCCTTGCATTTCGATGACGTATATACATTTGGTTAGAGAATTTATTAGTTTCCTATGAAATTCATTCAGATGGATTGAAAGATCACGAGTAGTAGCATGAACTCGAGATCGTTCAATTCAACAAGGATTTGATTACTTATCATTAATTCCACTACCACAGAGGACTGTGATATCCTCTGTTGATGGTTGGTTCCTGCCAGAAAATTCTGTATTATTCGATTTGCCCACCAAAGCACTTTCTAAAAGTCTTAAGGATGCACTACAGTCCGGGGTGGACCTGGGCCTCAACCAACAAGCGTCTCCAGCCAGCTCGATCTTTAGCTAGCTGCCTTTAGTTTTGCTCGCACAATTGGTTGAGGTCCCTTTCCACTTGCGTGCGCCACTTTCAAACAGACGAGCAACGTGGCATACCGAGGTAACTCAGTTTTCGACACTTTTTCGACCAATCTGGGATACTAAAGTTCCCCGTTTGATTGCATTATTGAAGCGGAATGGCAACGTTACATTTTCCACTTTTATAGGATTTAACTGATTATAGAACATCCCTTGCTGGTCATGGATCTATAGCACTTTCCAATGCCTGCTAGAATAAGGCCTTTATAAATTTAGTCCATTCGATGTGTCTAAGAGAAAATTAAATGCTGCAGAATGACTTCCTCAATCAAAACGCAGCACTTTGCTTCCTAATGTTGTTATTCGAACAGAAATAACTTCAAAGCTTAACAAAATTTTGCATTAGAAATGAGAATCAAGAGAAAATTCGTTTTCACACGATTCACAAGCGATAAATGCTATCAGTCTTTGAATACCAAAATACTGTGAACATGAAACTATTCAGCTATTAATTTGGCTGTTGCTGGGAAAGTGTTGGCAAATCGAAAAAACTTCAATGAACACCCTGTGTACACGAATGTTTTTACGACTGAATATCACTTTCCTGCGACACTTTAAAATCCAGATTTGTGTGTTTGTTTATTGCAAATTCATCCACTCTCTTATTGCCAGAGGTACCAGTATATTTCGTCACCGCTCATAGATTCACCGAGACGACATCCAGGTTCTTGTTTTACCTTAACGACTGTACACTGGCATGGTTGGTTTTGATTGCTATCGTATAAACGGGTGTAACTCTGACCTTGCTGTGGTCCAACTTAGTCCTACCCTCGATTGCATGAGAAAGTGAGAATCAACCTTTCATTAGTCAGGTTCGTGCTCGTGCTTGTGTTCAAAACGTGGGAAACCGCACATGTTGCTGATCCAACCATCAAATTTGACAGTCCAATCGCAATCTTCCACGAGGAAGCACAACCAAATGGACAGTGCAGTCTGCTCCGCCAGGAATACACACAAAACTATAATTAAATGAATAATAACACGAGACCAACACGCCCAAGGATATCGGCGGTAGCATTGAACGAATTCATGTGGCACATAACCATAAAATCTAGGTCAGTGAACTTAATGCGCCACTATATGACATCGATAACAATTACTCTCCACGCCATAGGGACCCCAATGAATTGTAAATTCCCATTCGGCAGAGTACACAGCTCTCCTGAATGGCTTTGAAAAAAACTGCAGAAAAAAGAACAGGACCGAATACGAACAAAAATTGTGGAATCGGTTCCGTATAACAATTTGTCTTCACTCCTCCAGCTGCAGATGCTGTGCGTTGTTCATACTCCATTTACTTTTCAGTTAAATTAACATAGTAACGCGCCGTGCGTAAGGAGCGTCCTTGCGGCGGGCGGAACACCTCACGCCATGCTTCTAACAAACACCAACAACGTCGCATTCACTTCCGTCCTTTTGGTTTCTTTTTTTTCCCATTTCATCTAAAAGGGGCTCGCAACGGATGGGGTGGGGCGGTGATCCTGAAGGAGAGAGGTCATTATTAACGCACTATGGCCACGAATGGCAGGGATGTCTTTACGGTGGCAATTTTTTGATCATTAACGGTAATGCTCTCAAGTCACACGCACCCATTTATAATGTTAAAATTAATTTTCCGTAGGCGTAATCTCTGACATGGTGGAATTTCATTAAGGATTCCTTCCCTTCTTATCTTATCGCAGGGATTCACCCACTTCCACGTCCCCATTCACACCAGCTCCTCCTACTTGACATGGTGTGCTTGTCGGCATCATCGTCCTCTGCGACGTTGTCGTTGCCCCTGAGCGGGAGAATAATGCGCGCACCTCCTGTGACAGGATACGTCTAATTTATGGATTCTTTCCTTTGCTGTTCTGTGTCTTGAACGTGCCCATTCTTCTTGCTCAGCGCTTTTCCATCACAGGACCCTCCTGTCGTCGGCAACAGAGGCACCCGAATTCCAGCCTCGTCTAGGGAGATAATAGAATTTTCGCATGCCGTCTTTGATTTCAGGCAAAAGTGACGCAAACAAGGCCCCCTTCCCTCGGAGGCGGAGGGTGAGGCTGGTGCTCCTGTATGCACTTAGCGCGTTGATAGTATGCCAAAGCTGACGTTCGGCTGGGAGTTTCGATTGTATACCCAAGAAGTATCGCAAGAAAATTTATTCAGGACGAGCACAAAGCGCTCACCAGAGTGGCATGGTAAGCCAGTGGCACAAAAGAGCCTCATAATTAAAGAGTTTCAAACTTTTGCGAAACTTTAATGTAAACACATGAGACAATGGAACAACTGAAACGGGTGCGCGTTAAGACGGATTATCCCGGGTCGACAATTACTTAATTAAAGCTGTCACTCGGGGAGGCAACAAAGGTGGAGAGACAGCGTGCGACAGAAGGTGCTGAGAGATCACCGAAGGCGAAGGAGACTCTGTGGCTTCCGAGTGACTCAAAGGCGGCGACATACAAAAGGCGGATTATTGTGAAGACTTTAATTAAGGCGTGAATCGATATGCGGACGGACTACCGCTGTCAGTGGGATTTGCCGGGCTCCTGCGGGGTAGCGAGCAAATGGATATTCAAATTGTTTTGAGATTGATGAGGGAGAAGGTGGTTTTCGGCTATTGTGTGTTTCCTAGCTCATACCGGTTGATGTGGCTTTGGGCGGCGGGGGATGGCTGAGAAAGTTTTGAGTTTTCAATTTGCCAGTGATCCGGAAATGGGTCATATTCCCCATTGATACTGTGCATAGTTGATGCCTTTAAGTTTCACACTTAATGGGGAACGAGCAAGGAAATGTTTCTTCACGGAGTCGATGGTGCTGAATTGGTTCACTGAAGTGGAGTATTTGGAGATATTTCTTGTGGCTTTCGCAATCGAAATGAGGTTTGTGTGTACGTTTTTTTCCTGTTTCTGCCTTTTCGACTGTCTCTGAGCTACGGCGATGTTGTCTCAAGAACCGAATAGGAAAATACTTTGTGGGTCAGAGAAGGAAGTGTGTGTGTACCATAGATATGCGTATTGACTTGAAAGAGGGTCTAGTCTGTTGCTGGATCTCGTCGGCATATGTGGTATCATTTGAAGATCTGCAACAAGGATCCGTAGACCAAATGTAGTCAAAGTAAAGTGTGACCAGATAGCAGTGATAGTTTTTTCAAGTGCTATGTTTCAGCAGCTGTCAAAGCTACCAATGACTTTGGACCATTAAAATGTTCAGTAAGGCTTACCATTTCATTACGTATCGCTTTAAGTGTGCCAAACGTGTGAAAATTATTAAAAATTTCCGAAAGTCCGGCTTTGTTGTGAATACGTAACGTGAATTTCGTCATGAGGCGATCATCATCATGACTTCAGTGTGCAGGCAATTCGTCGCACTGTGAAAAGTTTGAGCTTGAGTGCACTCTTTTGGCCCTTAAGCCACCAACCAGATGGACATTGGGGCGATGTGAAGAAAACATAGCCGCCGTGGCGTCCAGTATCGAAGAAGACCCAGAAATTCCGATTTGGTGCCGATCAGAAGAACTGGGCATTGCCAGAGAGTCATCCCGACCTATTTTGCGATTTAATATGGGCCGTCATCCATTTAATGATTGTGTTGACATAAGAATTCAAACCGGACGATTATAGATAATGCCGTGAGTTCGCTAATTTGGTGCTGCAAATGTTGGCCAGAGGTCCGGATTTTAGGCAAAAATTACCTTCTCAGACTAGGCCATTTTTGGATCAGTAGCTTTATCAACAAACAAAATTTCGGTTGTTAGAGCGAACACAATCCACAAGTGTTCGACCAAGCATCATAATAATAATAATAATGGCGGCGCTTCAGACAGAGGTGGACCTGGGCATAGCTTCTCACCAACCACTCGTGTTGTGCGTGCTATTGTTCACTCACGAGTGGAGGGGACCTACAGTTTAATGCCGACTCCGAACGGCGAGATTGAGAAACTTTTTCTTGACCGTTATACTCTTTGAGCATTGTCAGTGACTCGAAAGAGGTGGAGCCTTGAACAATATTTTTTTGAAAAATTGTTTGTCTGATGTTGGATTTAAACCTAGACTGTGAAAGTCTAGTGCCATGGGTCGACGCATAAACCCATACGGCCGCGGCGCCCACAATCGAACCTTAATTCTCTCGAAATGAGGAAGAAGACACAGTTTCCGTCAATGGTGTCAGGTATTGAGCGATGTTAAGCGATTTTCTGTGGCGAGAGCTCGATTACATTGATATATCCGAGTTGTGGTTTCAATAACCATGCACCATGCAGACACAAGTGCAGACACAAGTACCTCATCTCCCCCGTTATGAAATCCGAGAGCCTGGTACTATTGGCAGAAGTTGGAGTGACCAACCCTCATGGGACGTCTGGCCGGCTTCAAGCAAGAGAGGGGAGAGTGTGAGCCTACCAGGGCTCATCGCTCTTTTTAGGATGACGATGAGGAGCTGACCAACTGATTGGCCAACGGCGGCATCTACAATTCCAGTCAGCAGGAGCTACCTGGTTTCCATGGTTAGATCGGGACCTTAGAATAGAGATGTCGGCGGATGAGTCCTTTTCTTAGGGCCAACGGCGGCACTCATAGCCTGCAAGGGGCTACCGACACCGGCTCTTTCCAGACCCTTTTGTCCCGGGTCTGCACAAATGGATCTGTCCTCCCATTTGGAGGTGGCGCGTGGGGTTAACTTTCTCACCACGTAAAAAACAATCGAGTTCAGAAAACACAAACTGCCTCGGATATGAACGGATTTACTGTTGACGACCCCAGCAAACGGAATAAGGACAATGACTTTCAGTTCTGCACGTTGAATGTGAGGTCCCTGAACAGACCAACTCGCGGAGTCCCTAGACTGCTATAAAGCAGACGTTATCGCAATGCAGGAAGTGCGGTGAGATGGGCCGGGCGAAAAGAGGATGAAAAACTGCGATATCTACTACGGCGATTGTTGCAGAGAGTGAAGGCAGCGATTATTTGGGTGTAGATTTGTTGTTCGAGGTAAAAAGTCTTAACCTTTAAGTACATAAGCGAGCGCCTCATAACAATCCGCATCAAGGCTAAATTCGGCAACATCAGCCTAACCTGCGCCCACGTCTCAACGGAGGACAAAGATAACGATAGCAAGGATGACTTCAGTGATCTCCTAGAAAGAACGTGCGATCAATGCCCCAGCTACAAGACCAAGATCGTTCTAGGAGATTTTAACGCTAAGCTGGGTAAAGAGGACATCTTTGCTAGAGTCATTGGTAAACACAGCCTGCACGACACCACGTTATGTGTTAACGAACCCAGCGAAAACTTCGTCTACCTCGGCTTTGCAGTAAATAGGGACAACAATATCAGTACTGAAATCAAACGTAGAATTAATCTTGTCAATCTTTGGGCTCAAGAGGCAATTGAGTAATAGATCCATCTCTCTTAAGTCCAAGTTGGAAATCCCAGTCCTGCGTTATTAAAGGCGGATAAAGATGCTCTTGGTCTGTTCAAGAGAAAAGTTCTGCGTGCGATTTTTGTGCTACATGAAGTACACACGACGCAACACTCGAAGTTGTGAAGGAGAAGTTTGGCGACTGGGTCATCTCATCAATTGGCCGCCACGATCATGCGACTTGACATCACTCGAGTATTTTTTTCTGTTAATACGTCCATCTATAGACTAAAGGTCTACGCTAACGAGCCAACCACTTTGGACGAGCTCGAGACCGAGGCCAACATTCGAGACGCTATTGCGGGGATAACAAACTTTTTCTGGCACTGTAAACATAGCGTGGACAATCATACTCAAATTCTAGTGACGTTCATTAGTGCTGTACCAACAAGCCTCTTCGTTCTTTTGGATCCAAGATCGCAGACAGGACTTTTCTCTTGAAAAGATCAAGGGCTTCTCTCGCTTTCGATACTTACCGTCGTTGCCTTTGCACAGTAGGGCACCGCCGGGCTAATCAAGATCTTGTACAGAACCTGGTAGTCTAGGTATAGTTTAGTCTTTCGAAGAGGACTTGGTTACTCAATCGCATCTTGAGTCTGAAGAAGTATCACAGTTGGTTGACGAAGACTCAAAAGAGGATGTTGCCAAGGTCAGATAGTGAGTAAAGCCGCCATTCTTGTTCTTCTTCTGCAGCTGGTGCTACCTACAACTTGGGCTGACTTGGGTCTAGTTTCTCTACTCGGATTCTGATGGTTTAAACCTCGAATGGCGAAGTTTGAGAAGTTTTACATGACAGTTATGGTCTTTGTGAGTAACTCGACAGAGGTGGTTTCGTGAACATAAAAGCTCCTGTGTTCACCTCTGTACCATGAAACTTTTAATAGTAATAATAATGGCGGCGCTACAGTCCGAGGTGGACCTGGGACCTCGTGTTGTGAGTGCTATTGTTCTCTCACGAGTGGAGAGGACCTACAGTTTAATGCTGACTCCGAACGGCGAGATTGAGAAGCTTTTTCTAGACAGTTGAAACCCATGAAGCTTTTGCTCGATGCAATTACTCAGTCCCAGCCAGCCCCACCAACTGCATACCCCAAAAGTTTAGCAGTTCAATTTTTCACTAAAAAAGCTGCATAAAGATGTGCACCCCTCGAAAACTTTAAATAATTCCGCATACCAATTCCTCGTACCCCCCTCCCGCGTCAGGTGCTTCTTGCACAAAAGAAACAGAAACGTCCCCCAAATTACCGAGGTAATCAGCATCACATAAAATTCCATACCCTCTGCCATCAACGTCACTAATTAGACGAATGAATGAGAACGGCACGCGCAAAGGAATGCAGTGATAGCTCTTCCAAGGCAGAATCATATCGGCCATCCGCCCACGTCGACTTCCTTCAATGGTTCCTTTGAATGAATTCCTTTTAATTTATGCCCACCCCCGTCAAAGACCACCAGCATCCGGAGGACTATAAAATTCCAACCGCCATCAACACCCCCACCGCCACGGTCGGCGGCGGTGTTCATTTGCGCCTTTTACTTTCAAATGACACTTTTATCTAATTATTAGTACTTGCCGCTGCCTCTTGCGAGGGACAAAATGAAGCGGGAGCAGCAGGAAAAGCAATCCCTCAAGTTGTTCTATTTATTAAGAGTCGACGAGCTTCGGGTTCGCGTGGCTCCCCACTGCGAGCAGTCGAGTGTCTCCATTGAGCACGAATGTTTACAGCATAAACTCCCAAAGTTACTTTCAAAGGTAAGTAATGGCATGCTCCATTTGTGGTGAGGGTTTTTTCTTTGCCGGAGCGAGTTGGTTTGCTACAAAGGAGACGAGTAACTGATGCTTCTTCGAGGGCTCTGCGACTTTGCCTGTCGATTACGTGCGCGTGTATGTCACTTCATGAGAGCAGACCCCAACCGCCAACCGTATTCAGAAGAATGACAGAGGGTGGCCGAGAATATTGTCATCGTCAAACGGAGGGGTAGCAGTCGCAGCCATTGTTAGAACAAATCTGAAGGACGTCGACCAACCGACGGCTCCTTTTCTGTGGGCACAGCGGTCTCTCTGCGTTCTATTGAAAAAAAAACCGCAGGACCTTCTTGTGCGCCACATCACTCTGCCTTCACTGTGAACCGCCGCCCGCGCTCCACCGCCGTGCACCCCTCTGCGGATTCATTCATTATTTGAATTGAGTTCATCATTGCATGGGTGGTGTGTACACTGGGTCGGGCATACAGGGCGTATACGTGCTTTTTTCCCAGTTCCGTCCCCTCGTGTAGATATTTGTAACCTCATTTCGTCTCCATGGAAAAAAATATGTTAGCAATGTCGTTCGCATACAAATACACACTCCTGCCGCATGTGGGGGACCGGATTCGGATGAACACAGGGTCCCCTCAGTCCGCATGCAGGCGGATATCTGCCGTGGTGCGTGGGTGTGCCGGCCCGCTGAATGATTGTGATAAATGATGTTTGTTGCTTTGCTTTAAGCAATGTTGCACATCAAATGTTTGGCATTATAATGACACAGTGAGCTTGTTGGCTTGTGCCTTTGTCTTGTGCGGGATGTGGGAGGGTGCCGGGGGAGATCTGTGTAACCGTGTTGTAATTTTTAAGGACGCCGCCCAAACCCGTTCGTTCGACTGCCTTGAGGGCGATGGTTACAGATGGTCGCTTGGAGTCGTCGTGTGTACCCCGTCTGCTGTGAGTGTTCGTAATCCGTTGGTCCACCGAGGACAAGGGACTTTTTAGAGTCCAGCAGTGGCTGCAGCATGCGGATAACACACGCCCGGGGTGATGAGTCCGTATGGCTATGGCATGCTTCTGTTTTTTTGGGTGGCCTTGATGAGTTGACTTGTCGTCGGCAGGGGCGCGGGGGGACAACCATATGAAGTGACATACGGCAGGATTTGCTTTGAGAACATCATCTCACCCCTTTGTGCCCCCACTCCGAAGGTAATCTGTGAAACACGATAAGGAGGGATATTTGAATATCTTTGAATTGAACGAGGACGTGCCGGGCGCAGGGAAAAAGGGATACGGATTTTATTCCCCTTTGATACGGAGAAAGTTTTGTTTCAGGCGAGTGATTATAATAAAACGCAATGAAATTGTATCCGAGGGAAGTAAGCCGATATGTGGAGTCTTGCAGGCGGGCACTGAAGGAGCGGTAACTTTCGAAAGAGTTTTCGGGCTATAATTCTTAGTGCTCTTCAGATTTTGAGTGTAATTAACAATTTCTTAAGTTACTGCGAGAATGTAAAAAGACGGGAAGGGATTTTCGCAGCAGATCTGAAGCAGAATCTGAAAATGATTGGTACAAGAAACCACTCTTCAAGTTTCCATGTCAGCTTGGGTGGATGGAGGTAGAAATGTAAGGAAAATTATATTATTTCTTGGAAACTATTTCTTGTTACTGGAAGATTTTTTTAGAAAACTTCGCTTGTGTTTCTTAGATAATATCCACATTTCACCTGCAACAAGGGTTCCCTCACAGAAGTTTCAGAAAAAAAGTCTTCTTAGTCAAAAACTAAAGGGTCCTTCATTAACACGCTGAGTGCCACCATACAATCCGAAAAACTGTCCCCACAAGCCACGGATTTTTTTTTATTGACACTTCGATTACACTCTGATCTCACGCGGCACAGCAAGCCCAAATTCGTGTGAGACCAAAGTGGTATCATGTGGCACTCAACGTGTTAAGCGCAGGTGAAATATCATCAAGTTTTTTCATTCGTTTAAAGTGCCTGTTGATGCCATTATGCATGGGATAGAACATCGTTCAATTTTCCGCTACGGCTTCTCTGGGTAGCGCGCATCCGAAATGTCAAATTTTTCATGAAGGTTGAATTTGACCGATGGCATGGCGTTTGTTGGCTTTGACGGCCGCTGTGGTTTATGGCTTATTCGCAGGGACCTGCGATTTCAGAAAACCCCACAAGAAAAAGTCTAACGGGGTCAAATTGCATGATCTCGATTGCCAGGTTACATCGTTACTTCCACGTGAGATGACCATGCCCTCGAATCGCTCGTTCAAAATTTCGAACTTGGCGTGAGCTGTGTGGTACATCCTGATGTCCGTCCTGTTGAAGCCACATGTCGTTCGATAGGCGTCCATATCATCCAATTCAGGCCAAAAGAAGTTGGTAATCATCGACCTATAGCACTCGTTGTTAACGATGATGGCCTGCCCAAATGGACCGATAACGCCGCCAGCCCAAAATCCACACCAAACAGTGATTTTTTCGGGACGCATTGGACGCTTTTGAATCTCATGTGGATGGGTATAGTCCCAAATTCGAAATTTTTGATTGTTGACGTACCCATTCATCCAGAAATGGACCTCATAGCTGACGATGATTTTTCAATGAAGATTAGGGTCAGTTTCCGAATGCTCCAGAGGTCATTCAGCGAAAACACTACGTTGTCTATGGTAGCTTACCTTCATCTCCTGAGTCAGTTGAATTTTGTTCGGGTGCAGAGTGCAGGCCCAAGTCACGATGCAAGTTGTGGTCTGCGAAGGGCTGAGCTCTTGTGAGCGACGCGAAATCGACTGCCTCGGATTCGCCTGCACGCTCTCACTCACAGCGGCGATGTTTTCGGTTTTTGACAGATCTTGCGTTTCCCTGACGTATGGGCGTTGGTTTATCGTCTACTGAACCAGAGGATCAGTCAGTCAGTCATTTTTTTCGGCTCAATGCTCCCTCTCAAATCAATTTCAGCTCTTTTTGGCACAACCTGTTTACCTCTCCATTCAATCAGTTTGATCGTCCCGCTCTACTGAAGTAACCCAATCGTTGCTATTGACGACAATAGAATAACAAAGCGAAGCAGACAGGAATTCTGAACCAAATTTATCCACCACACTGCGAATAGTCCTCTCGGTAGGACGATTATGGCGACAGTAAAGTGGGCGAAGCGCGTAACGTTGCCCGAACAGAACAACCATTTTAATAAAATAGTTTTATCATTTGCACGTGTTGTTGAACACTATGTCCATCCGTGATTTTGCAAAACAGCCTGAATAAATGACAGCCAATTTGACTGATGTAGCTTCAACGATATGGCCGCTAACTGGCAAAGCTCGGGAGTCCCTATTGGTAAGTCAAAGATGAAGTAGTAAGCCAACCATTTCAGATTATAGATGAATTACTTGCACAGATGCGCCGTGGCGTAGTGGGTAAGTGCGTCGACTCCTACGCTCAATGTTGTCGGTTCGATTCCCAAAAAAAAAAAAGCTTAAAACTTTTTCAGGGCACCACCTTCGAGTCACCGACAATGCTCAAAGAGTATAGCTGTCTAGAAAAAGCTTTTTAATCTCGCCGCTCGGAGTCGGCATTAAACTGTAGGTCCTCTCCACTCGTGAGAGAACAATAGCACGCACAACACGAGTGGTTGCAGGTCCACCTCTTACTGTAGCGCCGCCATTATTATTATTATTATTATTACTTGCATAGATGCCAGAATACACTGACCATAAATGAATAGAAAGTTTCGATAACTACGACAGTAGCCTGGAAAAAAGCAGCCAATTTGAAAAATTAAAATGGCTGCAAGTTTTTTCTTGATTGTAATCGTATGTCGCACGTCAAGACGGTGCAGTAGATTAAGTGCCTGCCCCAAGTTAGAGGGTCCCAGGTTCTAACCCCAGTGACATCGAATCTGGTCCAGTCATCATTTGCCGTTCGGATCAATTTAACGGCACTGGAGTAGGTTGCTACCTGGCAGTACAATGGACCAGTTTTAAGTCTGAGTGCTCCAGTAGAGCTTCAAAAATACTCCGGCAAAAAAAAAATGTCGAAACTTCTTACAAATTTTGTCCATACAGACGAAACAATGCAAACGTAGTCGGTCCGAATTTTTTTTTTCGTTACGAAAATACTGGTGTCATAATTCCTGATTCAAGAAACAGGTCAGATTCTAGAGTTGGTATATACCCTGTGCTATGGGATGGTCAAGGTGGTCCTCAAGGTGCACGAGGTGGATGACCTGCTCATCCTGTGCATCTGTTATCACCCTTGGTATAAAAACCACCGATGAAGGGAAAAACTAGAATCAAGGAAACTAGTTTTGCAATCAAGCCCTCCGCTGAAACGGTAGTGACAAAAAGACACCCCGAAGTGAAGACAACAAAGAGGAATACAATCACAATAATTGACGGACGCAGATAAACCTAAATCAACATCAAGACAGAGAATATATTGGCCTCATCCAGGGTCATTGGATCATCAAAGATGAACGTGTAGCGGGACTGAACTTCGGAAAAAAAGCAAGGCTTATGTGTCACGGTAACTAAAATTTGTTCATTCTCCATTTTGCTTCAAGTACTAAACCAGGATGAAGAAAAAGTAATTTATACCAATGCGTCCATTAAAGTATTTCTTCAAATGTGGGCAATGATGCCTTAATGATTGCAGAGGAAGCAGTTTTAATGGAACGGCTACGGTGGCGGTTATCCTAACATGATATCTGCTTGTGACACAGAAAAACAGAAAAATACTTCGCTTCGTCACTGTTATCATTCTCCTTCACTCACCCTTCGGAATGGCCGTTCCTTAATCCCCTCAAATGACTTCTTCGACTCCACAGCCCCCCACACTGCTGGCGGAGTTGTACGAAAGAGGTTCCGGTGGATTGCCAAAAGGGTTCACAATCATACTGCGCGTTGTAAGCAACTTGAAGAAGATGAATGGATTTCAGATGACTTTTGTCTGAAATCTGACATTCTCCCCTCCCACCGAACGAAACCCAATTCACCGGGCACAGCTGGCTACGAGGGTAAAAAGTACGAACCTTAATTAAAAATCGATTTCAAATCCAACACCACATCTGGTCACCGGAGTTAAAGCACCACCAAAGATTCCCGGTATTTGTTACCACCTATCATCACATCACTCACCTCAGCCGTCGATTTACGACCCAATTTCCACTCCCCATCTGTTCGAAAACCACACAATATTTGAGTGTTCGGCACTTAACAAGGATGCGATACATAAAATTGCATCATCGTCGCCCGCTCAGAGAGATGCCAGTCCACTCGGCGTTGCCAACGAAAAATCCATCCATCCATTAACACACAACTTAACCGTGTTACTCCCGTCTTTAGTCTCCATAAAAACAAATCCAAGAAGTAACTCTTTAACGACCGTTTTACCGTTTTACAGCCATTCCCCAGCAAAAGCTAAAATCCTTTCAACATCCAATAAAGGAATTTTTATTAAAGCAAAAAAAGAACACCACCACTCGCTCATAAAAACATACTTTTGCACCGCTTTTGTATATTCCCACATCCATGGGGGATTCTAAAAAAACTATGCGTAGGAAAAGACGAGCGAGAGGGCCCGCCGCTTATCATTTGTATCCTTCGCCAGAGCAGGCACAGAAGGCAAAACAAAAAAAGAAAGCGCAGTGAAAATCAAGAAGAATGTCCGCTCTCGTAAATTGAAAAAGGGATCCTTCGCCGCTATCGTCGTCAGTGCCGTCAACATCGCTGTCGTATGAGAAAGGAAACAAGAAATACCCAGCGAAAGTAGGAAGGCCTTAAGTGAATCAACAAACTAAAGCGATATCCTTTTTAGTCGCGATAAAAATAAAGCAAAAAGTAAATAAAGCATCCTCGCTCGTTAATTTCGCCCAACTCCTTCGCCCACCAACTGCCTCCCACATTGCATAATTCAATTTCTTCATAAGCCAACTGCAGGCGACGAAGGGGCGAAAAGGTTGAAGTTTCCAACGGACGCCGAGAACAACAGCGACAGCGGTAGCATAGAGAACCAAAGACGGACGCTCGGGCAAGAATCCAACTCCAGGTCCAATGGTTTTTTCGTCCGTTTTTTGGCTTTTCGCAAAGTCACCGTCGTCGCCCATGGAATCCTTAAATTCATCTCTCTCTCTCTATGGAAATGAAATTTATGACCTACGCGAATAATTTTCCCTTTTTTTCGCCGGGCTCGCTGGCCTCTTCTTGAATAAATTTCCGCATTTCACAGTCCTGGACATGACTCAGCCAACGAATTACGGGTCGGTTTCCCTCCCCCCTCCCCACCCCCTTCACTGAAATGTGTCTGAGACGTCTCCCCGCCCCACATCGTGGGGTTTCCCTTTGAACATCAACCCGATTAGTCTCTTCTGGGCCGGAAAATCGTGCATGCCGCCCCCTCGCTGCGAAGACATATCCTTAAGTGGTTTTGTCTAATTGTCTTAGCGGTCGCCGACGGTCCTTCAGATGCCTCCACACAAAAAGCAATCTCGTCCCTTCACTCTCCCCCGTTCGAGGACCGCCGAGTGAATTTTGAAAATTTCATAAAAATTCGTTAGAAGCAGACACTTGTTAGGATGCCGCAGGACAGTCCCGGCTCTGTTCAGGTGGGCGACGGGGATGCAAAGCATTTCAAAAACCAACAATAACTGTTTCAAAACGTCCCGAGCCTGGCCGTGAGTGAGATGAGTGAGTGTATGTCGCCTCGGGATGTTGTTGTTGGCATAATGAAATAATTATTTCCCCGCCTCAAAGGAAAGATGTTCTTTCATCTTCCCCGGGTCTTTCATAGTTCTCCTTCTCCTCCCCCTGTTGGAAAATGACCAACCAAGAAGTTGAAAGATGATGGGACGAACAACGGCCAACAGTTTTTGTTTTTTTAAAAAATTGTTGATGTTCATTCCGTAGTCCTTCCTTTTGTGCGCCTCCTTCTCGCTGGTTGTTCGTTCGTTTTTTTAGACGCTCTCTGTTTGGTAATTACTTTGTGAAAACTTTTTACTTAATTCGATATATACCATTTTGCTTGGCGCATGTTTGCTCGTGCCTTCGCTGGCCAACACAGAGAACAGAAAACACGCAGGATGCAGGGACAAGGAGTAAATATGAATGCGAAACTTTTTTGTGTGTTGCTTAATGGCATTTGAAAATATTTTTGGCAGGGCTTCGGAATGACACTTGCCTAGGGCGGTAATGCGAACCGGGGGTGCTCTAAGGTTAACTGCGGCCCAACATCAAGTGAATACCGAATGAGCTTTGATAAGATCAGAGATTTCGGTTAAGTACTGGCAGCCGGAGAGCCCTTGTGCGGAGTGACAGTTGAAATGTGTGGGAAACTATGACTTTTTAATGGCATGGAGGTAAGGAGCTTTTTGGTCCTGGTGCTCATGTGGAATTAATAAATATGGCTTGGGTTTTTGCTGGCACACGTCGACACTTATCGTAGGAAATGCACACATGTACACATCAAAGTCGTGTGCTCTAGGCATGATTGCGGTGCCACCGCAGAACGCTGACACAGCTACGTGAGGTGTTGCTTGTGGTATTTGTCATGTGACGTGTAGGACTATTAAATCGTGGAGAGCATTTTTCTGTAAACATTTTAAAGATTCATCTAAATTTTGAAGAAAAATGTGTTTTAAGACGGAATTGGGAAATGAGCATTCAGACCAAATTTGATTTCTGTTAAGCGGTATTTTGTTGCAGACACATTTGAAGGAATTTCATTCCTTTGTCAGGCTATCGAACTTTTCATCATATCACATCACATTTTCAGTGACCCGCATGTTCCACTAAAGGTGTTGCGGGGGCAATGCATGCACGAGAGATCTTCAGGCCGCTCGATACTACGCCATCGACTCTAACTCATCAGGAGCTATGCCCAAGCGCAACAAGGCGAGTGTTTGGACTTGGTCCAACCATCTCGACAGGGGCCTACCAAGCGGTCGCCTACCTGATGGAATCGCATTCAAGGCACGACTCGGAAGTCGTGATGATGCGGACATTCGAAGTACAGCTGTACGTCGATGGTTTTGTGACGTGGTACGAACTTTCGAGAACCTAATCCTGGGCTGTCTAAAAAAATAATGGCTGTCTTCTCGTTTTAACGGCACGGAACTCGACACTTCCAATTATCGACGCTGAGCCATTTTTCATATACGATGAATTGGTTCGGAGATTGGAAGTTCTGTCTTCCTCTCTAGACAGTCTTAACCGAACCAGAGTAGACTTAGAATTTGTATAACCACCTAGAATTATTATGTAAAGGGTGGTCCAACCTTAATGTACGATGTTAATTTTGAGTCACACCTCAACGTCAAGTTTTTTTGCCCAACTTAATTTGACATTTCTTTGTTTCAGTGTTTGACAAATTCACCCATGGAGAGGTACACAATTAAGCAGCGCTTTAAGATTGTTGAAGCCTTTTACGAAAATGGGCGTTCAAATCAAAATGCATTTCGTGCATTTGGTGATTTTTTTGGTCAGCATAATCGACCAAATGTGTCCACAATCGGTAGAATTGTGCGCAAATTGTCAATAAGTGATTGTTGAAAAGCCAATGCATTCACAAGAGTGACTGTTTGGTGCGGTTTATGGGCTGGCGGCGTCATCGAGCCGTACTTCTTCAAAAATGAGGTCGGCCAAGCAGTTACCGTGAGTGGAGTTTGCTATCGTGAGATGATAACGGACTTCTTGTGGCCAGAAATTGAGGAATGGACCTGGACGACTTGTGCTTTCAACAGGATGGTGCCACTTGCCACACAGCCAACGAAACAGTGACTCTTTTGCGCGAGAAATTTCATCAAGTGTTCTTAATTGCAAACGTTTGGCAATGATGCTTTGCATCACGTTCTAAAATGCAACATGAAAGCAAAAAAAAAAAGAAACAATTGAAACACAAAATAATAAACCGTTCCGAAACGCCAACAAAATTAAATCATCGTGATGCATCGCAACATCAAAAAATCGTTGCGTCGCATCACAAAGGCAGTGATGCTTACGTGATGCGCATTTTTTTGACGTTTACGAACTCAGCCTTTGCAATTAAGAACGCTTGACGTTGTTGAGATTACGAACTCACCCACTGTTTCGTTGTTAAGTTGACGTTCACAGTTGTCTAGGTGACACCCAAAAGAAATATTGATATCAATATGACTTTGGCAAGTTCTTCAATTGCTTCAAAAGATTCCATGACTGCTGGTTGAGAACGGAAGGATAAAGTACAGATTTTGTGAATGATGCCAAGACAAACTATGTGTTGTTAACAAGAAAAGAACACTGAGGTTCGATAAAGTGGACAGACGACAGCCAATGCCTAGCTAAGAGAAAAGTTCTGCATTCGATCTTTGGTCCTGTTAGCGTTGAGGAATAGAATAGAGGAGCGAATAGAGGAGGAAAAGATTTAACCACGAACTGTATGAGATATAAAGCGACATGTGTCTAGCCAGGTGTCTACATAGAGCAACTTATCTCCGGCTGAACGAATTTTCGATTCCGAGTCTGTGGGACAACGTGACAGAGGACGTCCTAGTTTAACGTGGTGCACACAAGTGGCGAGAAACTTCAACCAACCTGGTGTACGTCACTGTAGGCAGAGGGCGAAAGATTGTGATAGCTGAAAAGGGCTTGTTGGTTGAGGCGCAGGTCCACCCCGGACTGTAGCGCCACAAAAAGAAGAATAAGAAAGCCCTTCTGATCTGGTTTTCGTTCAATGGAGGCAAGGAGCGAAGCTAATTAATACACAACTTCAAACTTCGAAAGAAAAATTACTTCTTTAGTGTTTAGCACCATATGATTGTGGGATTGGGGCCAGACGGTCATACAGACAGACATATACCCTACTAACTACAGAACAGCACACACGAAACACGCGTCAGGATAACTGTTTACTCAGGTCACCAGGCAACAGCTATCCGACGCCGTAACAAAGTACATTCCTACAGACACACAGAATAATAAGCCAAACAGATAGAGAAGAGCGAACAAAGAAATACATAAAACACACACACATCAGTACCGCATAGATCGCGCTGAAGAACAGGCGATCGAACGTACATACACTCACACACACTCACTAACGAACGAATGAAGGGATACGCCAGGAAAATGACAGACAAAACGAATGAACGAATTACAGTCAATCACAGTCATCCGAAGTGGCAACAGTCGTCACCAAACGCGCAAAGGATTGTGTATCGTAAATTAAATAAATTAATTAATAATACTAAAGAGCCAAAGTGTTTTATTTAAAAGTAGTGAAAAAGACTGTGAATCCTACATGAATGGTGTAGAATAAGCAGTCATGAGCTGTATCAAACCGGCGGAGCACGGATCGAGCCAGAAGAGTTTATTGTGTTTAAAGAAGATTCTTCGCATCTTCATCTCTAAATTTTTTTCGCAACAAAACAAAACAAAGAAAAAAAATCAGCCACTTGTTTCTGATGACCGCCAGTCGGTATCAACTGCACGTCAGCTTGGGAAGCGAGAAAAATCCGATATCATGACAAAAAAACAGATGCCAATGGATTCATTTGAGTAGCTTGCCCAAGAAGCATGTAATGTTTAACCAGCCTCAGTTTTTCGTTCTCAGAACTGTTCCAGAGTTTCGCAGACTCCTGTTACCGAACATCAAGAAAAATGAGGATGGCTTGGCTTCATAAATTCTTCCTCGGATGTTCAGCATCTTATCGTTCATTCACTAATCATGGCTGATAACGCCCTTGACGTTGAACATTTCATTTACCAGTACCATTGATTTAATTTAGCCCACGTCTTGTTGTGATGTTAAGTTTATTTTTATTCTTTTTTCGTTATACAGCGCAACTGTCCGGAATGGACCTAGGCTTCAGCTCACAGACTTCTTCAGCTAGGTTGATATTTTGCTAACTGTCTCGATATTTTGTCTGTGGCGGTCTTCTGTTTCGGTTTTCCCACAGGCTTGAGCCTGAACCGCCACAAGATCCTTCTGTGCTGGGTTCCTGGACACTCCAGCATTGAAGGAAACGAAAAGGCAGATGAACTGGCACGGACAGTTTCAAGTTCAGGCACATAATCGGCTGACAATACTGTCCATCCTCCTATTAGCTCAGCTAAAAGACTCATTGAGCAAGTCTCTGTGTCATCGGCAAACGAACAGTGGCAATGCCACCCAGGCTGCGTCATATCCCACTGCTTATGGCCCAAATATGATAACAACAAGACCAAAGCCCTCATATCCAACAGTAAGAAAATCATACGCATTTTAATAGGAGTCACTGGTCACAGCACGGTAGGTGCAATGGCTAAGAGACTAAACCTCCCGGCGAACAATTTCTGTAGGAGCTGTAGGGATGAAGAAGAAATTGAATCAGTGGAGCATCTTCTTTGCCATTGCCCTGCTCTACAAGAACGACGGCTCACTCAGTTGAAAGCAAGGTTCTTTGACGAGCTCAGCGATGTGGCGAAGGTACAGATCCCTGACCTAAGGAAACTTTTAACGAGAACGGGGTGTTTTTGGTGATTGCATGCTGACCCTGCGTTAATTCTCGGGAAGCATGCACTCTGTTCATTGTTTGGATGTTCTATACACAGACAATTAAATTCATTTGTAATAGAAGACGAATTACTATTAGTATTAATAAAAACTTGAGGATTAGATAAAGAATTGAAATGATCATACATAATCAAATAATAAAGAAAATACAATTAATAAGAAAAAAAAAATTAAGATTTATCAAGTTCCAAAAAATCCTCAACATTACGAATTACGATTACTTTTTCGCCTTCTTTTTTCCTAATAAGAATAATACCATTATTTACCCACACAAATTTACATTTTTTATTATGCTTCAGTTCATTCGCTTTTTTTAATAAACTCCTTGAATACGCTGTGAGGCAATCATTCACGAATATCTTGTTGTTGCTGCTAGTAATGTTGCTGGTACTGCTGCTGTTGTTTGTGCCACTAATGTTGCCAACATGTTTCAAAGCTCCATAAACACTGGACGAAGAGATGTTTCTTTTCTCACGCATTTTCCTCATTACAGACTTTTTCTGCAGGAGAGATGAGAATTTTACGCAAACAATGTTGGATGGTGATTTATTTTTGTTAGTGGCGTTCGCTCTAATCTTCTTGACGAAACACGAAGCAATGTCGATGTTGTTGAAATCGTCACCATTGAGAGCCGTAAAAAGAGTACGCACTTTCTCTTCTGCATTGTTATTGGAGACGTCAGGAATACCAACAATGTCAACAGAGCATTGGAGGTCTTTTTGCTCAAGCGCATTCAGCTTCGATTCTAACAGAACAATCTTATTAATAAGAGAGCAATTAGATTCCTCAAGAGATTCGATCTTATTAAGCGCATCAGAATTAAGTTTTTTAGAGTTTGATGATCTCCGCATAAAGCATTTGAAGCGTAACCGAAACCGTATCTCCCGCATTGTTGATGACGTCAGCCGTGTCAACCGAAGAGATCAAAGTATTTGCTCTTTTACTTCCTGGTGATGTGTTAGCAGCTCCTTTGTTAGATCTGGAGACAGTAACTGATGGAGTACTGGTGGTAATTGTACTCTTGGAGGCGATGTCTGCAGAGCGATTTATGGGCTCATCAGTAAGAAAAGATTTTCTCCTCAGAGAGATACAGCTACTACATTTAAAACTTGGGCCATTTCTCTCAAAAAATTCGATCTCTTTCTTTTCAAGTTTCGCACATTTAGCATGAAGATACACTTTGCAAATGAAACATTGAATTTTACCATCTTGTCTTTCAACTTTTAAGTTACATACACCGCACTTCATTGTTAAATTTAGCTTAAAACGTACAAAGCACAAATTAAAAATATCAGTGAAAAAAGAAAAAAAACTTAGTTTGAATTTTTATTTAAAGAGATGTATTGAATACGTGTGTCCCCATCAACAGACAAACACAAACACGAACACAAATGCCGAACCAAATCCCAAACAATTTGCATGAAATGAGTAGTCTTTATGGGCACTCGTGGTTCATGTACAATAGCCTAGACAAGGTACTATGCTGCAGACGACGCCAGGATCGAATCTTAAGTGGTACTCAAATGTGACACTAGGCATCGCGGTATTTGACTTTAAAAGGCGGGTGGCATGAGGTGGACCTGCCTGAAGAATATCCTTTATTAAAGCAGAGATTCACACCACGAACAGAAATGGGTGAATGATAGAGTGACCCTCAGGGGATCTTGGGTGTTCCTTGCACTCAGTCTGATCCCTTGTGAGGGGTATTTATAGGCTCCCTTCCACCGCATCCCTGGACCACATTGATAATTTTTCATAACAACTGCACGACTGTTTGGCGCAGTTGGTTAGGTGCCTGCTCCAAGTTAGAGAGGTCCCAGGTTCGAATCCCAGTGAAATCGAGTCTGGTCCAGTCACCATTTGCCGTTGAGATCAAATTAACGGCACTGGAGTAGGTTGCTACCTGGCAGTACAATGGACAAGTTTTCAGTTTGAGTGCTACAGTTTAGAGTTTAGAGAGTTTAAAAAACCTGCGAAAAAAAAAAGAATAAGTTTACTTCTCAAAGCGTCTCGTTCATTTCATACCAAGAAAAAGGTTTTAAGTCATGACTTTTTGTGAGTGTACAGCACACTTACCACGTTAAGCTGATGTCATCTTCAAATGAAACCGTCAGTAAATGTCATAATTTATTTCAATTTCGTCGGCAGGCACATTTCAAGCTGCGCTTCCGCAATTTACCGTCAAATTTGAATGGAAAATCGTTTCAAAATTAATTAAATTCACCGGAAAAGAGCACGAGCAGCAAAAGCAGGAAGAAAGAGAAAAACCCGATTCACATAAGACAGCCAGAGAAAAATCCATTAAATATGAAAAAGCCGTCGTATTTTCGGGGCATTAACACAAGCGACGGTGGCACATCCACCTCGCCTCCCCTGCAGAAGGAGGTCTCTCCTGTATTCCCTCAGCTGGCGCTATAATACATTTTAAGTGCAAATCAATACGCCTCTTGCTACAGAGACTTAATTACTCAAAGGCATGGAGCGGGCGACAACAAAAAAATAAAACGAAACCATTTAGAAATTCGGTTTTGCGGAGGCGGTACGGCACCTCCCACCCCAAGCTCGACGTCATTGCGTGCTCATTAGTTGAGAGGACTCATTCTGCTTTCCATCATCCCCAATTGGGATTCCGAACAAACACCGGGAGGCGGCAAACAAAGTCCCGAAAGAGCTTCGACCCGCGACTCCACTGATCGCGACGCATACAAATCGAACCGATGCACCTCGATTACAGACGGCTCAGTCTGCATTTGTAATTTTAAGTGCCTCACGCTGAGCCAGCGAACTTTGGCGTAGTTACATTTTAATTACATCAATTTAATGGCGCCCACCTCCCCGCAAGGATCTGCCTCGTTCGAATTAGAATTAAGGCACAAAAACCGCCGCTACTATGCAAATGTTTGGCGACATCGCAGATCCTAATTGAAATTCACCTAAGCCCCGAATTGCAGCGTCGCCATTAGGATGGGTCTGGAGTCGCCGCTGTTATCCCATCGCATGTGACTGCGTGACACAAACGTGGCGACAACCCACATGAATAATAATCATCATAGGAATCGACAGTCCATCGCTCGATGCGTGCGTAGCTATCCCGACCACCGTGTAGATATCCTGGCGTGGGACCAAAGAACAAAAGCCAGAGACCGCCTGAGTGTGGGCGAGAACTCAACCATACGCAGCATACACAGCCTCATGTCCCACACGGAGAAGCGGTGTCCTTGAGAACGGGCCGATGCGGAGGATATGAGCAGCCATTGACACAGCGACGCATATGCACATGAACTAGCATGCGATCACATGAGGACATGAGCACATGAGTGCGGTAGTTAATTCATACGGACGACCTACATAATCAAGATGTCATTACCAAGTGGCCGATCAGGGAGAGATTTCTCGGCGTAGGGCCTTTCCAATCCACAGCCATGCAGGGGTTGCGTGGCGATGGACAGGGCCGACATAGTAATTTGCTGTCCAGCAGTTCGCATATGCTCCTCTGGATACCGTCCCTCCTCTGGGTGCCATGCAGACACCGAGAAGTGCGTGGGATCTGGCAAATGAGGTTAATCAGATATTAAGGGTTACTTTCATCTCGTTTTGGGTGCCCATTGTTAAGGCTTGCTTGAGCGTGGCAGGAGAGATACGGTTGGTGGTGTGACGGTGTCATGCAAGGCGTATGCGTGCTGTTTTTCTGGTGTTGTTAATTTTCATTCGATTGGAAGCAGATTTTTGGAGTAATTTGTGCGTTCAACTGCCGGACCATGGGGGGCGGCAGTGGTGTGCTGAGCTGTGAATTTTCGGTAATTATATAATGGAAACGATACGGTAAAGGTCGGGGGGGAGGGCGTGAGGAATTATGTCGGTACTTGTTCGCACGAGTGTCGAGGAATGTCTTTGTATTGTTGGAGTGGTTGCTTCGAGTGCGAACCTTTCCGACTGAGAGCGACACGGGCGGCGCTGTGATGAATTGAAGGGCCCTTACAGCGGATGAAGTGGAATTCTTAGTTTGTTGAGGGTTTTGTGCTTCTGCAAAAAAATCTTCTAATGGCTTTGGAAGACACATGTAGACAGCAATCGGGTGGAGGAAAGTCCTTGGGTTGAGCGCTGAGCAACCGAAATAAAATCAATAAGCAAACTGCGTCCTTTATTGCCGTTGTAATAATTTTCTTAAATTAGTTACAATTCCATTTGTTTCTTGAAGATGAGTGCTAGATCTTGATGATAGCAGGTTATGTGGAGGTGATATTTTGCGAACAAACCACTTGCTAGAGGGCGTGGTTGGGGTTTGAGTTGAATTTTGAAACAGAAGAAAGTGGATGGTATTTAGGGATTTGAGCAAAGCGTGGCCTGCGTAATATTTTATTTATTCGCGGGTGATGCTACCATAGTTAGTGCACCGGTGCATCTAAACAAAGCAAAGTCTTAAAGCTCAGATTTCATTCGCAGTCAGGGTCTTCCAATAGGGACTTGAATTGAATTGAATTGAAGTGAATGGGGAGTGACTGTATAGTTACATAGCACGGCGATCACAATAGATCTATTGTGCCCCCTTTTGTTTCTCTAGGACTTCAGAGCTACCTTGAGAAATTGTATGATCTCTTTGGATGGAATGTCCTGGTAGTCTGTTCCTGTTAATGTGAATCTGCTGGTTTTTTAGCATCTAATTGGTGTCAGATTTGGACACTCGAATAAAAGGTGTTCCATGGTCTCCTTTGATTCTCCGCAGTGTCTACAGTTTTCAGTGCTGCTGTGCCCCATTTTGTGTAGGTGATAGTTACATAGGAAGTGGCCAGTAAGTGCACCACATAGTATTTTGAGGTCAGGCTTGTGAAGATTTGGTTCATCTCGGATCATCCCTCATCAATTTTTCGGAGTGCGTAAGTCCCTCATGCTTGTTCCATAGTTGGATACGGCATTTGTGTGTCCAGTTGTTTATGTCCAGTTTTTGTATGTTGGCGTTTCCGAATCCATACAGAGGGAAAGGCCCAATATAACTAGTTTCAGCTCCTTTCTTTGCTAGGTTGTCGGCCTTTTCATTACCGTCGTGGTTTTTATGTCCTGACACCGATATTAGTTTTATTCTGTTTTTATCTGCCAGTGTGTTGAGTATTTTGTGACATTCCCAGACAGTGTTTGAGTTGAATGTGAAGCTGTTTAGGGCTTTGAGTACTGCCTGCCTATCTGAGAGTATTTATTTTCGAATTTGTTGCATTTCTGTTGCCGATAAAGTGCGCTTCATTTATAGCAAAGAGTTCAGCCTGGAATATTGTGGACTCTTTGGGGACAGGCATGTGTAGGTTACATCTGGGTCCTACGATGCCAGCTCCTGCTCCACTTTCCGACTTCGACCCATCTGTGTACCATCTTTGGGCGTCATCAGTCATCCAATAGGGACTTACAAACTTTGACAGTTGATAGCGGCCATATTGTTGAATCTACATCTGTCAAATTGGCTGCCGTTTATTCAGACAGTTGTGCCAAATCACCATGGATGGACATAAGTTCAACAATATGTGCAAATGATAAAATTGATTTATCAAAATAGGTGTTCCGTTCGGACGACGTCCAGCGCGCTTCCCCCATTTTACGGTCGCCATAGTCGTCCTACCGAGAGGACTATTCGCAGTGTAGTGGATAATTTTAGGTCCACTGGTTAGACGATAAATCAACACCCGTACGTCGACGAAATGCAAGATCTGCCGAAAACCCGAAAACATGGCCGCTGTCCGTGAGAGCGTGCATGACAATCCGAGGCAGTCGATTTCGCATCGGTCACAAGAACTCGGCCCTTCGCAGACCACAACTTGCGTCTTAATTTGGGCCTGCACCCATAGAAAATTCAACTGACCCTGGAGCTGAAGGAAAATAACACGACCATTGCTGAATGGGCTCTGGAGCAGTTCGAAACTGACCCCAATTTTCATCCCAAATATCATTTTCAGCGATGAGGCCTATTTCTGAATGAATGGGGAAGTCAACAATCAAAATTTTCGAATTTGGGACGATACCGATCCACATGAGGTCCAAGAGAGTCCAATGTATCCCGAAAAATCACTGTTTGGTATGGATTTTGGGCTGGCGACGTCATCAGCCCATATTTCTCTGAGAACGACGGTGGCCGGGCCATCACTGTCAACGGTGAGCGCTATAGTTCAATGATTACCAACTTATTTTGGCCTAAATTGGGTGATATTGACACTAATGACATGTGGCTTCAACAGGACGGCGCTACGTGCCACACAGCTCACGCCACCTTGGCAATTCTGCACGAGTGATTTGAATGCATGTTTATCTCACGTGGAGGTGATGTGAACTGGCTGTCGTGATCGTGCGATTTGACTTCTTTAGACTCTTTCTTATGGAGTTCTCTGAAGTCACAGGTCTATGCGATTAAACCACAAACAACAGCGGCCCTCAAAGCCAACATAACCCATGCTATTGGTCAAATTCAGCCTGATTTATGTGCCAGAGTCATGGAAAATTTTACATTTCCGATACGCGCGATCCAGAGAAGCCGCGCCTGACATTGAAAGGATGTTTTTGTATATTCTTTACATAATGGCATCGATGGGCCTTTCCAACGTATAAAGAATATCGATGATATCTCACACACACTTTATTTAATTTAAATTCAGAGATAGGAAGCGCTTAATGAAGAGCCTTTTCTTTAAAACCCACTCGTTTCCCCAGTTCGTCGATCGCCGTAAAAGCATTTTCAATGGCACTCTCGCAATGCGCAGCAACTGGACCGCCTCATAGAAGATAGTGATTTCCGTCTTTGCATCTGTCCAGCGCACTATCGTCTCTCGCGTACTGGAAGTCTTCTTGTTCAATACCAATAAAAATTTGTAGCAGTGCGAGGATTCCAGAATCAGAATCAGACCTTGTGCTTCACCGCCTATATTTAAGCCTGGCTTAGGACTCATTCTTAGGTAAAAAGTGCGAATGCGATTTTTAATAATTTCTTCGAAATTTCTGAATATTGCCTACAGTTTGTTACTTCTAAATTATATCTCTTCGATTATTCAATCGATATAAAGAATTGTAGACAAACAACTTTAAGCAATAAACTCGTAGCCGATGTGGAGAGTGAAAAAAATCGAATACACCATAGAAGGTCGTTGTCCCTTTCATCGAGCTAAAACTGTAAATGGCACACACACACACCCCACAAGTTCAGGACAGAACTACTGAATTCTTAAGTCTTCGTGGCTCTTTTAGGGTTATACATTATGAATTTTAGAGTGTCCAAAACTCTCCCGTTTTCGAAGTCCGTTCAGCACTTTGTCAGTTGTTTGTTGTAGATCAGAATCTTCTCATTACAAGTCTACTTTTCCTCGTATCAAATTTTCGCAAGTTTTCGCATACATAGAAACAACAAAAGCATAGAAAAACGTAGAAAAACATAGAAAAAACATAGAAAAAACATAGAAAAAACATAGAAAAGCATAGAAATTCATGGGAAATAAGCAAACTTGACAGCATTGAAAGTGTTTGACTTGGAGCAACAGTAAGTAACTATGTTTGCCCTCATCAAATAATTCTCATTCCTTTCCTTAGTCGTATAAAGCTCAAATAATTCATAACTCCGTTGACAAACAATCGTCTTCGAGTCTATTCTGTCAATATATCATTTAGTGTCTGATCCTAAGGCAATCAATGCCCATCATAATTATATCTGAAAGTTGGAAGGCGAACCCTACTCAAACAAATCCCCTCAGGCATTTTCACCATCTCCTCTACCTGATTGAAGATTTTAAATCACCACTCAATCGGGCCATTCATCCCCTCCAAGTGGGTACACAATAAAGTCAACGCCTATTAATTGGTGATTTACTGCCCGCCATCTTTAAATAGGCATTTCCACCCCGCCGAATCTAGATCTAAACTGAAATACGAGTATCTGGTCGATATAAAGTCCCCCTCCCCACCCCCATTTGGCAGTGGTAATTGACAGACGACATATTTACGACAACATTGGCTGTAAAACATTATTACCTAATGGAAAGTATCTGATAAAATTTCCAGATACACATAAATAACGTCCGCACTCGGTCGCCGTCTCTCGGTTACAAATCAAACAAAGTGGACTTCCTGCAAGTGCTAAGTGCCGGCTGGTGTGTGTATGTCCACATGTGGAGTCCTTGTCCCTGGTGGACCCATCATGGACTCTCGCCGAAATTGTGGAACTCCTTCGCCGATCCAGCACTTCACCACTTTGCCAGGACGAATGGGCATTTCAATAAATTCCATGAATTATGATGTAATTGAAGTATCTACAGATCGTTGCAGGATCGAGTACACATCCTTTGTTTGCCGTTAATAAGTGCTCGGCCGTGGCAGAGGGCAATAAAAGAAAACAAATTGCCAGGTGGGCATGTGTGAATGCACACCGAAGACAGCGCTTACGCGTTGGAAGGACAATCCCATTGCTTTAATAACTCCTGGTCTCCGCTCCACTTGTCGTCCTTGCGGGTTGTATTTTTCCGATGCTCGTACCTTCGATGACTTTTTGTTATTATTTTTGACGGCGATAAATCTTCGGCTCGTAGATGATGGCGGAGCCGGTGCCAGTTTGGCAGGACTGTGTGTGCTCCTGTCCATATTTACCTACAATACATTTTCGAGCGAATGCGACCCCAGGGACGTATAACTGTTGGACAACCGGAATTGTTTGTCTTTTTACCTTCGCAATAAATTGCAATAATTTGGAAATTCTGAGCAAACTTACTCCATTATGGGGGAAAAGTTTTCACTTGCGTTGTCCTTTTAGGATCTCTCCTTTTTTATCGGTTTTGTTTCCTCGGCAGCCGAGCGGGCTGGGTGGAGCGGAATTTGGATATTTCTTTTTGTTGTGGAAGCATTTCTTTTTTGCCTCCCGTTCCTTCTGCGGGGGATTAGTCCTTTGTGAGCGGTGGGGTTTCGGTTGAAACGGATGGGAATCCGGGCCGGATGTAGGGGAGGTTGTGGGGATTGGTGGAATATTTAAGTTTTTTCTGAACGTTATAGGTTCTTCGCTTTCGTATTCATTGCAGACACTCAAGGCAAATAGGCTGTTTTTATGATCTGGCTGGTGGAGTTCTTCGAGGAAGTTTTATTGCAGTTTTTTTTGTCCGTCAGAATACCGGGGGAGAACAGTTTTCTTTCGATGGACTGGAAAGTGGTAGTTAGTGGGATGTGAAATAAACGGAGGGTCCGCTGGGAATGCTAAGCAAATCAAAGGTATAATAGCGGAATCAACCGAGGACAGTGGTCGCATTAAAATTGTAAATGTCCATTCCTTAACAGATTGCACCTTATTGATCCACTTTAGCTTTGCTTTTGGGAAAGAACATGAGCTGATGGAATTGCTGGTGTTTAAAAGGAATTTCTTCCACACCGGGGAGCATATAACATGCGCTGCGTCATGGGCCGTGAGCCATAAGATAGGACACATATTTCAACTGTGAAGTGAGCCTGAAGACATTGAAAATATTTCTTAAGAGTGAAAGTCATGCACTTGATTGGAGACTGTGGGAGCTGTACTCCTGATGTCATTAGAAATTGTGAATTTCGTAAGCGATACAAGGATAAGCACTCATGGTTCGCAACGAAAATACCATTAGTTCCAAGAAGCCACATGCAAATTTGATCAGAATATTTCAAACAATGATATTGAGGATAACAGCTTTCATGGGACAGCCTCTCTTACAGACAATGCTCAGGAAGTATAACTGCCAAGAAAAGCTTCTCATACTTCGGCTTAGTTCGCATAAAGCTGTACGCTCTTTAGGCGAGGGAGAGAGTACATTTTTCGGAGGATTTTTGAAACACTACACTGGTGCACTCAGACTCAAAACTGGTCCATTGTACTGACAGGTAGCAACCTACTCCAGTGCAGTGCAAATGGTGACTGGACCAGATTCGATTTCACTGGGATTCGAACCTGGGACCTCTCTAACTGCGCCATCCAATCGTCAGACGTCAGTTTTCGGAGTTAGATCATTTTTGTTCGAAGTAACATTTCAAAGGGTACATCATTAAGTGTTTCCCATCTTTAAATTTAAATAAAACGAAGTGTGTGAATTGTCATCGAAATTTCATTTGAAAGGCCTATCGATGCCATTATGTGTGCAATACAACAAAATTAAAATGTCTGCCGCGGCTTCTCTGGATCGCGTGCATCCCAAAAGTCAAATTTTCCATGACTCTGGTGCATAAAACAGGCTGAATTTTACCGATGGCATGGGTTATGTTAGCTTTAAAGGCCGCAGTGGTTTATGGCGTATTCGCATAGACCTGTGAAAAAACGGCGAACGGGATCAAATCGCGCGATCTCGCTGGTCAGTTCGCATCACCTCCCCGTGAGATGACCATGCTCTCGAATCGCTCGTGCAGAATGTGGCGTGAGCTGTGTCGCTGGCGTCCATATCATCCAATTCAGCCCAAAATAAGTTGGTAATCGTTGAACTATAGCGCTCGCCTTGACGGTGATGGCCCGGCCAACGTCGTTCTCAAAGAAATATGGACCGATGACCCCGCCAGCCCAAAATCCGAACCAAACAGTGATTTTTTCGGGATGCATTGGACGCTCTAGGACCTCATGTGGATCGGTATCGTCCCAAATTCGACAATTTTGAATGTTGACTTACCCATTCATTCAGAAATAGGCCTCATCGCTGAAAATTATTTTTGGGATGAAAATTGGGGTCAGTTTCGAACTGCTCCAGAGCCCATTCAGCGAACACACGTCGTTGCCTATGGTCGTATCGTTTTCCTTCAGCTCCTGAGTCAGTTAAATTTTGTATGGGTGCAGGCCCAAATTAACACGCAAAATGCATGAAGTTGTGGTTGGCGAAAACCGAGTTCTGTGAGCGATGCGAAATCGGCTTCCTCGAATTCTCCTCTACACTCTGACGGACAGCGGCGATGTTTTCAGATTTTCTGCAGATCTTGCATTTCGTCGACGAACGGGTGTTGGTTTATCGATTACTGAACCAATGGACTCAAATTTAACAACCACAGTGAGAATAGTCTTCTCGGAAGGACGATTATGGTGACCGTAAGCGAAACGCTCGGAACGTCGCCCGAACAGAACACCCATTGTGATAAAATAATTTTATCATTTGCACATTTTGTTGAACTCTATTTCCGTCCGTGGTGATTGGGTACGACAGTCTAAATAAATGACGGCCAATTTGGCAGATGTAGCCTTAACAATATGGCCACTATCAACTGTCGAAGTTTGTAAGTCAATATTGGCAGACGATGGAAAACATTCTAAGCACAGGCTCAGACTCTCCATCGGTCGCATGCTTGAAAAGTAAATAAAGTATGTGCCCCACGTTAATCGATTTTCTCAGTTGCTACAAACACCGCATTAGTCATAAAACACTCACAGTTGAAGCCTTCAGCAGGCTGATTTTTTATATTTTCTTCGGAGCATTTTTGAAGCACTACTGGAGCACTCAGACTCAAAACTGGTCCATTGTACAGCCATGTAGCAACCTACTCCAGTGCCGTTAATTTGATCCCAACGGCAAATGGTGACTGGACCAGATTCGATTTCACTGGGATTCGAACCTGGGACCCCTCGAACTTGGGGCAGGCACTTAACCAACTGTACCATCCAGTCGTCCAGAAGCTGATGGTTCTCTACGATATTTTCCCCTTAAAATTTGCAGAGTATAGAGGGAATGAGAAGTAATTTAGATGCATGCGAAATGAGGAAGATTTGTGGTGAGGTCGTCGACGAAATTTAACTCAAGGTGAACTATAATTTTGATGCGACGAATTTCGTTTTTTCTCTCTATGCTGTTGGCGAGTTTACGAGTGACGAGCCTCTTGTCGACACAGAAATGCACTCAACGCAAAATATTTTTACGAGCATTTCGCATTCTTGTTTCAAAGGTCAAAAGTGGAGTCCCACAATCTTTCGTCGTGTAACTTCATTCAAAATATGTTTTCGTATGCACCGAATAAAACTAGCATTCATGCGAAAGCTGGAGTGATATATGCATGTTACTATCCATAGACAAGTTAAGAGGACAATTTATTCTGAAACAACCCGAAGATTCATATGATCCATTTGTGGAGTTTCCCCTACCATATCCACTCCTGAAAAATAAATATCGAACAGTGTGTTGAGTATACTTGCTTCACTTCCTGTTCTTTCATTTTGAAAACGAAGCTATGGTCTTCGTGTAGCGCTGAGGGAAACGGAGGAGTGCATGGGTTCGCATAAACCAACTAAAGTACCGGAACATCGCCGAATGTATGCTTACATTTGTGTGCAATGACGGACATTCACAATATGACATCAAATTTGGGCAGGGAGCACACTTATTTTATTTACCATTTACTCAGTCATTCTTACGTCTTACGACAGTCACTGCTTCAGACCGACTGTGCCGACGTACATGTGTATTGTATTAACGAAAGCGATTTTGCGGTAAACATGCCTTCTCAGCGTGATACGTCAACAAGTTTGCAGTGGGCGTGAAGTTGTCTGCTGTGGACCTAAGAGAATCAGCAGTGGGTGCAAGTGAACTTACAGTGGATGCGAGTCAGTCGCGAGTTGACGTAAGGAAATTTCCAGTGGATGCGAAATTATCTGCAGTTGATGCAAGGTAGTCTGCAGTTGACGTGAGCAAGAATCCCTAACCCATCCGCCTGTACAGTGATTGCCTTCATCAGAGTTGTTGTTCCCTCAGTACGGTTTGCTCACAGAAAAAGGTGATTCTTTGTTTGCTGAGTTAAATGGAGAAGGTGAGTCAAGTGCCTCAAAAATGTCCGACATAAACTTAAGAATTTGCTTGTGCATCTTTTGTGAGAAGTCTTTGAAAACAGGTAAAACATTCTTTGAAGTCCTTCAAGAACAAATTCAAAACTTTCCGCACATCAAAGTGATACAGCTTAAGATCCGATTAGAATACTCTACGATTTAATCTGAAAGATTTACCACGAGACTTACGAAAACAAAAAAAAAAAACACTCAAACAAAATCCATCGGCACAGGCACATCCTTGAAATTACACAAATCCAATTTCGAAAACTCGAATCGCATAAATCTTCGATGTTCTGGTCGAAGCTAGGGAAAATCATGAAAATTCGATTTGCCTAAGCAGATACGTCCATCAAAAAGCATCCACAAAGTTTTTAACGCCACAAGACGTATAAAATCATAACAATAAGCGCTTCTAGATACATTCTCTTCAAGTTTTTATGTATATTCCGAGCACGATAATTTCCCTTCAATAAATTCTTTTGCTGAATTTCACCAAAGACTCGTTAATAGATAAACTCCCCCTCTCTGGCATCGTTTTGTATCTTCATAAAACTTTGAATCCAAGAGCCATTTATGGCCGCGTTAGGCGTTTATAGGTGTGTTATCGGGGAGGAGAATACTTAACCTTGCTTGTTTTCGAAGGACGGTGTTCCTCGGAATCCGAAAATCCACAGAATGTTACCTTTATGCGGCGGTTATTTCTTTATTTGCTTTAATAACTTGTCAATCAAGCTCAAAAGGTCACGCCGAGACAGGAGTGTGACTGGAGAGGATTAGTTTGCAAAAGTCATTCAAATTTACGGGCGAAATTGTGTGGGACTAAATGGAATGAAAAAGTTCAAAAAGAATTTGATTACGGATACATACGCAAGAAAGGAGTGGTTAAAGCTAAGCCGATAATTGGTCGTCTGGCAGTTCTGGTGTGAGCTTTTGTTTGATCATCAGAGGACCAAGTGCAGTATGATCAGCGATCAACGGTCATTTGGTTAAGAACTGAATGTCTATTTATTTTAAACTAAAAACTCGGGATCGGCATTAGTCTCTACTCAGGGTCTTATAAAGAAATTTCTTTGTGGGAACAAATTTCAAGTTAAGCTGATCTAGTTGGCATGAAACGAGGTCTAATGTATTTTTTCAGATTCTGAAATCACTTGGAAAATGTGAGACATTTTCCTAAGCAACTTCGAATTGTTCTTACATGTGGTATGTACCGCGGTTTCACCCTACGTAAAGTTATGTTGAATGGTTTCTTTCGTTTCCTTATGTGAAAGTCTGCGTTTGTGGTTTGCTGGGAACAGAATACTCTCAAAATATGCAAAAATCTATTAACTTTGACTGTGGTGCACACCTCCATGTGGTTGTATTGTGGTGGGCAACAAAATGTCTTTGTATGAAAATGAAACATTAATGTTGAAAAATGACTACAACTGAATCATTCAAAACATTGTCCATCGCTATCTTCAACTTTCCATCTTTTGGGGCTATCCACGAATCAAGCCATTTTTTGATGTCTTCATATGAGCGGAACTGTTGAT
Source organism: Myathropa florea (assembly GCA_930367185.1). NCBI lineage: Eukaryota > Metazoa > Arthropoda > Insecta > Diptera > Syrphidae > Myathropa > Myathropa florea. Next base: position 130,912,783 of record OV884002.1, on the reverse strand, counting down.
CATCTCGACCATGTGCCATCGAACGGATCAAGTAATAATCGGATTGCGCAATATCTGGGGAATATGGCGGGTGGAGCAGGACTTTCCATTTGAGCGCTTTCAGGTAGGTTTTAAGGGATGGGCGCCGTGGCCGTGTGGGTTCGTGCGTCGACCCATGCGCATTAAACTTTCACAGTCTAGGTTCAAATCCAGGTTCAGACAAACAATTTTCCAAAAGAAATTGATCACGGTTCCACCTCTTTCGAGTCACTGGCAATGCTCAAAGAGTATAACTGTCTAGAAAAAGCTTCTCAATCTCGCCGTTCGGAGTCGGCATTAAATTGTAGGTCCCCTCCACTTGTAAGAAAACAATAGTACGCACAGCAGGAGTGGTTGCTGAGAAGCTAGGCCCAGGTCCACCTCGGACTGTAGCGCCGCCACTATTATTATTATTATTATTATTTAAGGGTTTGACATCGTGAAGCCGAGCATTGTCATGCTGTAGAATCGCTTTTTCGTGTCTCTGCTCTTATTATGGTCGTTTTTCGCGCAGTGCTCAACCCAATCGCATCAATTGAAGTCGATACCGTTCCCCAGTAATAGTTTCATTCGATTTCAAGAGTTCGTAATAAATGGCACCGACCGTCCGACCAATACATAGCAGCATGAAAATTCGGCTGAGGCGACGACGTAGAAGCATCACCGGGCAGTCCCCATGACCTTCTTTTCTTTAGGTTGCTTTAATGAATCCATTTTTCATCACCCGTCATGATGCGATGAAGAAAACCTTTCGTTTTTTGCCACTGGAGTTGTTCACAGCGAAAAAACGACGATTAACGTCGACTTATTTGGCAGCAGTCATATATTGAATTAAAACAGGCGCATCTCGATTTCAGTGATTTTGATTTGATTCGGCCTATTGTGCCCAACGCTGCAACAACCTGAGACCATACCTGAGACAACACATGAGATACTTGCAGAACACACAAGTAGGCCACAAGTGCCGAAACATGTAACATAACATACAAGTAGGCCACTAATGCTAAGCCAAATCATGTTACTAGTCCCAAATGTGTTAAGTATTCTTCCAAGCACTTGACTTACTACCGAGTGGAAGAATACGGGTCAAATGCAATAATGGGGCGTCAAATGACAATAGCACATGTTACATATTCTTGCCCACTGAGCAAAGGCAAGAATACTACACATGCTGCGCAACCGACCCGGTTAACGTAGTCAGCTCGATTACGAGGTTATCCAGAACAGGAAGTACGATCAGAGGTTGCGAGGGCAAGCAGAATGAACGGTTGAGGCAGTCTTCAGCACACCCCAGTAGAAAGCAGTGGTTTTTCATTTGTTAAGTCTGCGAATCCAACAGGCCCTTGCCTCTCATTTCCTACTGACACTTCAGCATGCAGCTTTTGACTATTGAATTATTAAGTCCAAAAATGTATTCTCATCAATAGCCATGAAATTTTAAATATGTAAACAATCATCATTCATTGAACTCCTCAAAATTGCTCCAAGAAAAAAGAATAAATCTTTAATTATTAAAAACAGGAAGAATAGCGGTGATAAAATATCAGTTAAACGCTTTTTATATGCCCTCTGGATGCAGGCCATTGCATGGAAAATTCATTAAGGTCATATAAAGTGATAACTTACATATATTCGACACATTACTCTGCGCATCCTACAGGATGCGAAACCAACAGTTTGGAGGATATTCAGCATTGGAATTGTAAGCATTGGAAATTACAGTTGCTGAGATTGTAAGCGATTTTTATTTTTTCCTCTCATTTCATTAATTGTTTTGCTTTCACGAATCTAACGAATCTTAAATGGTGTCTAATACATTGGGCCAAGGCTGTATGTATAACCCGAAAAGCTGCCAACCTTCAAAATGGCTCGAAAGTTGATTTGAAGAGTAACGTTAAATCTATCTTGGCTTATTTTGGGCAAAAATTCGCTAAGTTTCATCGAAATGATCCTTCAGTTCAATCAAAACAATCTCACTTTCTGCTTCGGGTATTATGTAAAAGAATTTAAATAAAATACTTTTGTAAATAATAGGCAAAATAAAATATTTCAGTTTTAAATATTTTAAGTTTTTAGTATTATAGTATTGCATTTAAATAAAATTAAAAACGGTGCCATAAAACGTTAATTTTAAATAAAATTAATTAAGAATTTTTATACTAATACTGAAAAAAATGGAATTGTCTCAGTTTGAAGGTAGTGTTCACTGCAATGCTCTAAATCTTTGTACGAGCTCGACTCGACCGAAGTATCTTCTAGAACTTGTTCCAACATTGGCCTAAGTCGCCTTTCTCTAGTTTCGAAACACTTTTTTATCAAAAATTAGAGAAAAAAGATGAACATAAGTAAAGAAACCGAAAACAGCAATAGTTAATTTTGACACGAAAGGCATACACCAACTATGTGGCGGGGTATTCCGTACCCAAACGAATTTTTGAGCGCGTGTATCGCGACCGATGAGCAGCGCGACGCTGGGAACACACCACTATCCCCTCCCGCTTCTCTTTAACTCCAGCTACACGAAACGACAATACGTTTGTGTGATCAGTTAAAAAAATACAATTATGTAAATAACATGGTGGGTATATCAAGTGCCGTGAACGAAGGCCATATGAACTAACGCCATAATGGCGTTAATTCCCATTTGAAAGTGAATTAACGCCATAAGTGGATTATTCCCATTTGAAAGTGAATTAACGCCATTATGGCGTTAGTTCATATGGCCTTCGTTCACGGCACCGGTATATCAGACCCAGCCACACTCTCGCCGGGTTAAGAACGGGCACATAGCGGAAAAAGGAAATTTTTACATAGGAGAACTTTACAAACCTTCAATGAAATATGTCTTCTGAGATCTTGGGCCCTAAGAATTTACCTGAAAAGAGAGAAAATACACTTATTTTAGAAACATTTCTACGACAGGTCTAATAATTTTAAATTTAATTTTATATCGTCAGGTACTTTTTTGGGTTATAATGTTTTAAATTGCACAGAATTTTACATTAGTTTAGAACCAATCGATGGCTTATGAAATGTTTATTTCAAGCATATATGAGCACTAAAAATATTTTGGTCGCTTCTGAAACTTCTTAAGGAAATAAAGCCTGATGATATTTATTATTCATTTCATTTATTTCATTCATAAATATTAAATGTTTAACCCCTTAGAGATCGCAGCTCTTCCTGACCTTTCTTAAAGGCCATCTCACTCTTCAGTTTCTCGGGGTTCGAGACGGAGCGTGTCGATTCACTCTCTATGACCTAGCCAGCTGAGATGGGAGATACGGATTCATTTCACCAGATCCATGTCGCTGTACTACCCGTCTCCTCCTCCAGACACCATGAGTGCATACGGGACCAAAGATAATTCGAAGGACATACCTCCCGAAGCGAACACGAACCTCCCTGTCTCCTTTGGTTAGTGTCTATGCTTCAGCGGCATACAACAGGGCTGGGACTATCAAGGTCTTATATGGACATATCTTGGTTCTTCGAGAGGGGGCTCTATACCTCAATTGCCTTCTAAGCACTAAGACACGACGATTGGCAAGAGTTATCCTTCGTTTTGTCTCCACTATGGTGTTAATACGTAAATTCACTTCGGAGCCTAGGTAGACAAAGTATCATACATTTCACAATTTCAAAGTTGTAACTGCATATAGTGACGTTATGTCCAAGATGTCGGTGTTAGACAGTTTTACTCTTTGAGCATTGTCAGTGACTCGAAAGAGGTGATGCCGTGCAAAAATGTTTGGTGTTTTTTCGGGAAAATATGGAATGTGCTTAATGGAAATTGAATCTAAACCTTAATCGCAAGAGCCGACAGACTTATCCACTTTGCGGAGGAGCCCACAGTTTCGATTCTGATCGCAATAATGTGCAGGGTCCTAAGAAGTGAATCAAATTCCAAGCAAAATCTATCATCAAATGAAGTGAATCACTTTTCTTTACTCATAAAGAAAGTTGTGAAGTGGCACATCGTTTCTGGATGTAGACCCGTATCCATTCCTTTTTAAATGGAATGTCGATAATGGTTAACAAAAAAACGCACAATTTATGAAAGACTGTTATGGACATTAACTCAGCTACGATGCAAATGCTTTTGCTGCGAAAGGTTGCCCTTGGATTTATGAAGATTTATGGCTTATGGCTATTTTAACTATCCCATCACTTTATTACATACATTGCTGTGCTCCTCCCACCCACCACCCCCAACTGTAGGCATCGTTCCTTTTTTTTTGTCAAAAGCGCACAATTTTAATGGCTTATCCTCAGATGATTAAATGAATTATGCGTTTCATGAGGCCAGTAATGTCTTTACGAATATTTTCATCTCTCCCTGCCCTGTCCAAGCGCCATGCAGTCGAACGGTCGAGCCTTCGAAATGTCCTCATTTACATGTAATTGCTTGTTTAAAAATTCCACAATCATTCAATTTTCCGCTACAGAAAAGTATCTGGGGCCATCCTTTTCGCATTCTCCCGTCCATTTAATCGACCATCCCCATCCATGACCCCTTCCATTTTGCTATAAAAAAATTTGAAAACATCCCCTCTTTGGATCCCTTTTCCAATAACTCCCCGGCAATTTGGAAAATAAATGACAAAGTGAATATGTTCTTCTGATCTCCATAACTCATCTTCGCATTTTCGGCACCGTCATTCGGGCCCCGTCGTCGGCCCACTTTCACCCTCCATCGGTGTCCTCGATTTTTATGATTCACATGCAGGCCCAGAGTCTCGAAAGATCATAAATTAAAACTAAATTATTCATGCTGGCATTTTAAAAGGATGGATAAGGGAGGCCGGGATAGAGCAAACACCTCCTCTCCGAACGAGCCCATAACTACTGCACTGATGGGAGAATGGGCTGGGGTGGAGGACACACCGGAAAGTCTGGTCGAAAACTTTTCCAATAAAAGTGTTTAGTGTACGAGAATAGTGCAGTAAATAAAGATCACCAGGACTGCTATCTTCCTGACCATAATCAAAACCAAGATACAAATCGTTCGGCTGTATCTCCTCGTTGGGGCTTTTATTATTTCTGTGTATCAGTTTCCACAGTGGATCAGTCGATTAGTAAGGAAGGGAGGAAGCTAGGAAATCCCTGGCAGTTGTATGTCCACTTCAGAGCTTCATCTCTCACTCCCCCTGTTCGTTTTGAATGTTTATGCATCCCCTGAGGGTTTGGCTGGAGGCAGCATTCCTCTACGCCTTCCTCTGACACCTCTTGCTGGCATTGTGGCCGTCTACTAATTCAGTTTGGGAATATCTAAAAATCGTAAAATTTTATTGAGAATGCTTTCGAATACAATGCCAGCGGGGCAATCGGGGGGATGACAAGTGGGTGGAGTTCCTTTTAGTGGTTTATGTTGTGTGCACGCAATTATCCTTCCCCCAAAGTAAGGCCAGGAGCCCTTATTGTGTTCGCTCCACACAAATTAATACCTTAACAATGGCTCTTAGCATTTCTGTGAGGGGGGCGGGGGTGTTGGGTAGTTAACAACTTCTAGTCTGTGGATATGGATATTCAATTTCGAAGAAGTATAGTACTGGTGGCCTCCTTTGCGCTTGGCATCCTTTTTAAATGTTCCGTTTAATGGGACTTTTACAACTTGTGGAATGTCCATTTCGAGCGAATTGAACCTGTGCGGTGTCTGGTTGGGGAGTCTGACTGAATCCTCTTCGAGGAAAACATCGGTTCCGAATGTTCTTAATCATTCGCCCACAATCTGACCCGAATTTTTATGGGCTGATAACCCTTTTCCTGAACTCCTTCCCTTGTTTTCGCTGCCCCGTGGTCGTTACTTTGCATTATTTCCGTTCCTTCCCTTCGTTTGTGTAAAGCAGCCTCATCAGCGGGTGGGGGTAGGGGGCCACATAGCCCCTATCAATGGACGAGAATGCTTTCCTGCTTCATGAAGCTGGGTGGGCAAACTACGAAGGAATTTGACTCGAAGACTGCCCGTCAGATGAGAGGGCGTCGGTGGACGATGTCCTGTAAAATTTTATCACTTGTTTATGCTTTGAACAATGCATACATTTACATCCCCCTCGCCTTATGGTAATTTTACCTTCTCGCCTGCAATCGCCCCGAGAAATGCGATCTCAAGGTTCGGACTTCAGGATTCAAACATCGGCTCCATCTGAAGGGTGCATGCTTTGATTTTATTTTCATTGAATTAACGGCAATCGATTGGTGAGGGTGGTGGTTGTAAAATGCGTCCTCGATTGGGGGGAGGAAATTCGTTTGTCGCTCGCTTGGTGGTATCGGCCGGCAGTAAAAGGGATGCTTTATGATTTGTTAATTTCCGGTGTGAGTATGAGGAGGTGTGCCCATGGGCAGAGACGGCCAGTGTGTCCAGCCTGCGTTTGCGCTCCACCTTGAACTTGTCCTTCAATCGAGAATCAATTTTCCCGCACAACATCATGCGAGTATCTCAGAACATATTGACTGGAGCAAAGTTTATCTTTTATTGAATTAGAACCGCTCCATCAGTGGAAGATACAGTCTGATTTATTGGTTCGTAAAAGTTGTTGGTCTGTTTGTTTGTTTGTTTCGATTGAAATTTGGATAAAAGAAAAGTAAAAGGGAAAACTATAAGAAGTTTCAGGAGTGAGTTCGGAATTTTAGAGGGGAGTTGTTTATGTTCTTCCCTTGTTTACCGATATTCCCATTCAGTGGAAAAACTTAAACGAAAGATGGGGTTGTTGGCTTCTTTTCTCATTTTTTCGTTGTTTTTCCTTATTCTTTTGGAATGAATTCAACTTCCGCTGATGTCACATACTATAATGAAGAGGTATTTTCCCTCGAACGCAGGAAAAAAAGAAAAGAAACGAAGCAAACATAACGATTCCACTAAGTAAATCCGGAAAGTTGCCAACATTTGAAGCAAAACCGCCAGAATTCGCAGCGGAGTTGTTGTCGTGTTGAAACAACCGAAGTCCTACGGGAGAAGGAGGACTGTTTTTGTTTTGTTAGTTTGGGGTTTTATTGTAAAGACAGGAAATGGATTCATAGAAGAGGAACTTGTTTCCAACTGAACGAGGCACACACTTAGTACTTTAGTACAGTTCGGTGAACAAGGTTTACTTCGAGTTTGGAAGTGCTGGTTACATTTTTCTTAAAGAATAAGTTTAAATGTATTTTTCTGGAAATTCTCTTGTTTCGGTTACGTTGTATGGAAATTTTGTTGAATCATAAAGGTGAAGCTTATTCGTCGCCATGTTATGAAAATCCAAATTAATGCATGAATTATGCATTTTTTCATACGACGACTTTTCTTTGACTGCCAATTATTTTAATTAACTGGTTTGAACACCGAAAGGAATTTAATTTACATGAGAGCCTCTGATTCAACGAAAAATAAATGCAATTAATTTTAGTTTTAATGTACTTTTTTATTTTTATCTTTTCGAAAAAAAATCTTAAATTCTAAAAAAAAAATATTTAAACCGCATATAGATTAAGGGGTTTTTACACTATCTTACTGGCCGAATTACTTTAGTAAAAGGGATGGAATGAAAACTTTCCAATGGATGGTGAGACGACATTAGTTATAAGAAAAAGAAATTGGATCGACATATAGACAATAACTAGAATTTAATCTATCGTACGATGAATTATGTCGGCCTGTGTATGAATAAAAAATAAATGCAGTCGACTATTACCTATTCGCAAGGGTTTAAATGCTTATGAATAGTTCAGAGATGTATCGCCTTGGCCAGCATTCCGATGCTGGAAGTCTACGGTTCGATTCCGAACACAAAAAATCATTTTAATAGAACTTCCTTTCGCGGGTCACTGATATGGACCTGGGCCAAACTTCTCAGCAACCACTCGTGTTGTGCGTGCTATTGTTCTCTCACGAGTGGAGGGGACCTACAGTTTAATGTCGACTCCGAACGGTGAGATTGAGAAGCTTTTTCTAGTTATACTCTTTGAGCATTGTCAGTGACTCGAAACAGGTGGAGCCGTGAACAATCTTTTTTTTTTTTGAAAAATTGTTTGTCTGAGCTGGGATTTGAACCTAGAGTGTGGTCTTGAAGTAAATGAGGACGAGACCAAGTATTTGCTGCCAACAAACAAAGAATTATTGGTCCACCGCCTAGGACAAAACGGCACTGTTGGCAGCAATAACTTCGAGGTGGTTAAGGAGTTTATGCCTCGGAGTAAATATCAACCCCACGAATGACACCCTAGTGGAGGTTCGACGAAAACTTACCCTAGGAAACCGCTGCTACTTCGGTTTGGCAAAACAAATGGGTTCAAAACTCCTAACTCAAAAGACAGAATGCATGCTCTACAAAACGTTAATCCTGCCAGTTCTACTGTATGTAGTAGTTCTACTGTTGGGCAGGAAAACAGAGCACATTTGGGGTACTTTTGAGAGAAAATTTCTTCGTCGAATTTTCGGTCCTGTATGCGAGGAGGGCGAATGGAGGAGAAGATACAACCGCGAACTCTACGAGCTGTACAGAGATGTACAGCCAAAAATCGACGACTACACTGGCTCGGTCACATCGAGCAAATGCACAGCAACGCTCCAGCAAAGAGGATCTTCGATTCACAGCCCACAGGTTCGAGAAGAAAAGGAAGACCGAACCTCCGTTTCGAGGACCAAGCTATCGCGGATGCCAGAGCGCTTGGTCTGGATAACTGGAAGCAGCGTGCCCGAGACCGCAGGGCATGGATGGGAGGTTGCCGTGTCTTAGGCAGAGACCCTTCACGAGTCGGGAGCCCGCAAAGTTAGTAAGTAAATTCGTAAAGAATTGTCTGGGTCCGGGGCTACCACGAGATCACAGGAAATGAGATCACTGAACTGAACTTGCTAGGCTAGTTTCAGAGGAGGTACTCCCAGGACCTGAACCTGCGATGGGCCTGCCTGCGTCCTTGGTTAGGGCTTCCATCGATGGTTGGCTCTCTCGAGAGCACTTAGCCTTTTTCTTTAGGACAATATTAAAGACAATGAAAATATCAAAGCCTATTCGCCTCAATTATGTGAAAGCATGGTAAACAATTTTTTTAAAAGATATTTAATTGTAGGCAAAACCAAGACCGAAATTTGGCAAATATTCTATTGCAATTCATTCATCACTGAGCTTGCACTTTAAACCAAAATAAATATGGTACCATTTTCTGCAAAAATTATACATTTATCGTAAGATTTGCAATATCACCTCTTGGATGACCCTATAAACCAAAGTTTAGCGAGAAATGAACGAAAATCGGAGTGTTGTGTTCCAAAGAGAATTGGGGAAAATAACCACTTCTTGATAGTGTCGTAGGAACCTGCATACATATATTCTGCCCCCAAGTTGCACGCCAAGGTAATGTTAACACTGGTATACAGGGGTCAATGCAAAAACTAACCAATTTCTCCAAATTAAAGGACAGTCCATATAAGGCTACGGCCTCAGCATTTAAATGGTCTCTTCTTCAATTCTGAGTGGAAGAAACACAACAGTGAAACGGTTGAAAGTGAACAACACAACGGCTGAAACACAACAGTGCGTCAGCATTGTATTTCAACGCACACAATTCAATGGACATGCACGGAATACTGCGTCGACCTACGTCAGTGAAAAATGAGAGACATGAGAGGATCGTAATGAAACGTAAAACGTGATCCTAACGCACGTCATTATTCAACATGTTGGATATGTTTTTGACAGAGGGATGCGCTGTGAGAGCGAAATTGAGAAATGCTTCCCAAATTGAGAACATTTTGTGGCGATTGACATTTGAGACATGAAACAGCTGACTAAAATTATTTTAACGACAAAACTATTGACAATTGTTTGACCAGAATATTTTATGATTTGATATTTCAGAAATTAATACCGTTGTCGCAAGATTTTGGGAGAGAGACAGAGAGAGAGAGAGAGGGAACGGCTGATTAACGCAGTGCGTCAACGCACACCTTCCGTAACATGAAGTTGGCTAGCGCAACGCAATGATGTCTTTCAGCCATAATTTCATCGGCTGGAATTCTTTGTTGGGAACAAATTACTGGGAGTCATTAGCAGCTGCTGTAAACTCAGGGCCGATGAAATTGTACGTTTGTAAAACTTTTCGTTCTTTGGAATGTTGCCTGTGGCCAGAAGGAAACTGTCCACCAGTGAAGTCTAAAAAATGAATGCACGATTCTAAGATCCTTGACGCAAAAAGAGTCTATCCACTTATGCGTGGTAATATAAAAATCGGCATCTAATTCAAAATCTTTTCAAGGACCCGCTGAATGTGTTGTATTGTTCTACGAAGATTACCCGAGTTAACAGCAGACAAACAGTGAAACCATAATCGTGCTGAGCATAAACTCTTCACGGTCTCTGGTGTTTTTGCAGACTCAATGAATTCGAGGACGAATTGTGAATACCAATTAGAGTGCGTGAGCAAAGTGACAGCGAATATAATTCTGCAAAGTCCCAACTCGAGCCTAATTTAGTCAGTCCCATCTAGGAGCACAACCCACCTACCTTCAACCAAGCTCCATTGGTGTCCTTAATTGGAAAAGTTCCGCCTTTCTCAAACCGAGGGAAGTAGAAAAATGCAAAAACTTTTTCATTTAAACAAACGATTTGAAACGACGACAGGAGACGGAAAGGAAGAGGACTGAAAAACCGAAATAATCACGAAGTCGGAAGCAGTAGCACTCACCCGCCGCGCACCACCGTGCCACCTAAGGAGCAGGGAAGACGACAAAAAAAAAATAGATGTATCCATCAACATTTCCGGAGACAAAAACGACTGACGTAAGGAAAACATTACAACTTGAACCAAAAAACCAGGACAACAATAAACCAGGAGCTAGAGCTGTGGCAGGGAAGTACTGCTGGTGTATGTGTGTAGGTACGCCATCGCTCAACTTCGCTGTTGTCAATTAAAACACTCAAAGGAGAAACCCAGCAAGGAGCACCGGGACGCAAATAGAGAGCACAACGCGAGCAAATAAATTGCTTTTGTTTTTAAAAATAAATTTGCTTGCAATTAACTGGATCAACTTTACGTTAGATGCGCAGAACGCGGTGGAATGGAGTAACTACCAACGGCCAACGACCGCCAGTTTGTTGTTGTTGGCATTAAGTTTGGCCTGGTCCCCCTGGTAACTTTGAGGCGGAAGTGTCTCCTGGATCCAGAACTTTTGAAAAATTGGTTAATTGCAGAAGGGTGCGGGGCGAAAAATGCGAATATCCTTGATTTGTACCCAACCAATCAAGGATACACACGCTTTGCAAGTGGTGAGCAGAGTGAATGGCAGGAAGTCCCCCAGCTTTTCAGTGGTTTTTCTGAGTGCAGCGCTGCGTAACGACAAAGTTCCCACTTGTGGCATGGTTGCCATTGCCGTCTTACAAAAGACACACACCCTCTGCTGGTGATGGCTTTTTTGCCTGTCATGTAAATCGATGGAGGTCCCCTTCAGTGGATGGGAAAACTAATTAAAAACTCGAAGGACAGTGGTTGAGAAACCTCAGCCACCAATGCCATGTGCATGCTGGGGTTGGCTGCAAGTGTTATCCCCAAGCATGTGCAATCCATCTGGTCTTTGGGCCCCGTAATGGGTGTGTGTGGCTGCTTCTTTAGGTTTTTTTTTGTCTTTTTCTTTTTACGTTGTCTTGACATTTTGGTTTGGAACTTTTTGTTGACGACAGAAGGGCAGAGAGAGCCTGTGTGTCCCTTACAGGGGACTTGCCGAGGCAAAAAGTGTCTCCAAAAGTGGTTCTACTAATTATCTGCTTGGTTCTTGTGGCTGCAAAACATAAGGGGACTAATGTCAATTGCTAGCCAGGGGTGGCGTGGGTCAAAAGTTGATGCGAAAGTTTATGAGCATGCGAATGAGTAGTTTTGGGGAAGTGGGTCTTTTTTTGAAAGTCAGTTTTTTTCTCTGGCTATTTGCTTCGTATCGACTGTAATTCCTGCTATTCCATGTTGCTGCCAAAGTCGAATATTTGACTAATTCGTAGACAGAAGTGGAAAAATCGTATTCATTTTGGAATAGAAGCTTGGGCGATAGAAAAGAAAGGAACACTCAAGGCCTGCTCTGCACGAAAAGGCTTACTACCTGTGAAGCAGGACAAACAGAACGAAGTTCTCCAGGAAAAAAAAAACTGAATGCTTCCGACTCTTTTTCTAGGGGCTAAGGAAATAGACTTGACTCACCAGGTAGAAAAAATAAAGTCAGGCACAACAACATGCTTCGGTTATGGATGGATCTACTGATCGTTGGACCCCAGTGAACGGAAAAAGGACAACGACTTTCAGTTCTGAGCGTGAAGCGTGAGGCCCCTCAACAGATCACGTGGAGCCGATGAACTCGCAAAGGTCCTACCATCGCTTATTTGGATGTGGATTTGTTGTTTGAGACAGACTTAAGCTTTAAGTAGTGCCTCGTAACAATCCGCGTCAAGGCAAAAATCGAAAACATCAGTCTGATCTGCGCACGGGTCAATAAAGTACAGGGATGTCAACAGCAGGGATGACTTCTGTGATCTACTAGAAAGAACACTTGATCAGCTACGACATCAAGATCGTTTTAGGAGATCTTAATGCTAGGCTGGGTAAAGAGATCATCTTTGCTAGACTAATCGAAAAACATAGCCAATTCCAAAAACCAGCTCAGGGTGGTGGACTTCGTCACGGTAGCTATCGCGCGGTTCCCACAACTCAACATCGATAAAGAGACCTGCCGGTTCCCTGAAAAATGAAAAAGATTGATCACGTTGCGATCGATGTATCACATTCCTCCCATATTCTTGATGTCTGAACATTCCGAGGTGTCAACATCGACTCGGATCCTTTCCTTTTTGTAGCCAAGGCAAGAATGTGGATATCAAGAAGAACAACAGAATTCGATGTCGTAAAGATATAGCGTGACCAGATAAGAGCAATAGGAAAAGAAATTTAAATAAAACAACAACGGTGTGGTATTGAAATGGGATTGAAAAAGAAAATTGATTCTGGCTTCATTGAGAAGCTATGTTCATGCCATAATACGACTGGATTGTGCTGTTGGTTAAGTGCCTGCCCTAAGTTCGAGGAGAACCAGGTTCGAATCCCAATGAAATCGAATCTGGTCCAGTCACTATTTGCCGTTGGGATCAAATTAACGGCACTGGAGTAAGTTGCTACCTGGCACTGCAATGGACCAGTTTTGAGTATGTGTTTCAAAAATCCTCCGAAAAAAAGAGAAATGTTCATGCCATTATGTACGAAGTAGCACATCATTCAAATGGCCACCTCGGCTTTGCTGGCAGTACTTCAAGCGATCGGTCAAATTTTTGATGATAATGTGTGCGACGTTATTCCAGCAACAGCGTCCCGAATGTTGGCCTCGAGCTCATCCCAAATGGTTGGCTTAAGTATTACTGTAGACTAAGGAGTTGACGTAGCTCCAGAGAAAATAATTTGGTAGTGTCAAGTCGCATGATCGAGGCGGGCAATCGATGAACGCTCGTCATGAGATGACTCAGTCGCCAAATTTAGCCTTCACAACTTCGAGTGTTGCCGCGCTTGTATGATATGCAGCGTCGCGCCTTCTTGTTGATACCACAGCTCGATATATACGTTGTCGAGCTCTGGCTACAGAAAGCCTGTTAGCAGTGCTGTATTCCTGAGACCATTGACGGTAACAGTGTCTCCTTCTTTATTTCGAAAGAAATAACAACAGGTGACACATTGCTATAAACCGCATCAAACAGTCAATCTCAAGCAGTGAGACCAAGCATTGATGCTTGCTAGAAAACTTGTGGATTATGTTCGGTGCAGTAACTACAATTTAGCTTTCGACATAGCCGCTGAGAAGATGAATTTTTTGCCAATAATTCGGATCTTTGCCCAACATTCGCAGCATTCAATTAGCGAAATCAGGTCGTTGTCTACTGTTACCCGGCTTCAATTCTTACGTCAGCAGAATCCTATACGGATTTAGGCTCAAATCCGACCGCAAAGTAAGTCGGGTTGACCCTCTGGCTATGCCCAATTCAGATAATCTGCGCTGAATCGATATTTCTGAGTCTTCTTCGATATTGACCCCTACGGCGCCTATACTTTCTTTATTTCTCTGCCAATCTCTGCCTGGTTGATAGCTTATGGCCCGAAAGGATGTACTCACGCTCACATTTTTCAATAGTGCGAGGAATTTCCTGCACAAGACGAAATTCACGGAGCGGATTTACAACTGAACCGGATTTTCGATGAGAGTTTTTAATAATTTTTGCTCGTTCGGCAAGTTTGAAACGATGCATGATGAAGTTGCAAGTTGTCTTTTTTTCGGAGGTTTTTTGAGACGCTACTGGAGCACTCAGGCTTAAAACTGGTCCATTGTATTGCCATTTAACAACTTACTCCAGTGCAACTTGATCCCAACGGCAAATGGTGACTGGATCAGATTCGATTTCACTGGGATTCGAACCTGGGACCCCTCTAACTTGGGGCAGGCACTTAACCAACTGCGCCATCCAGTCGTATCTAGTCTAAGTTGTAAGTCTCACTGAATAATTTGACACAAGATGGCATTGGTAACTTTGGCAGCTGCTGAAAAATAACGATTGAGGAAACTATCATTGCTTCTGGTCACCGAAATGTGGTCTATCCAGTCGGCAGAAGACATACCAGGATGACACAATTAATTAAATTTAACGGGCATTAGGGACCCCATTTCACAGCGAAGGAGGGACATCTGAACACGCGTAAGCATCAAAATGAAGGAATACCACACACACACACCACTCGTGTATGATCATTATCAAAAACCGAATGAAAATCTTTGGGTAAACATGAATATTTGACGCCTTAATTTTATGAAGACATTACCCACCCCGCACGCATGCCATTGAAACTGTTAATAACAATAACGATCGCAATAAAGGCTTACAGTGGCCAAGCATCGCCCATCAGCCGCCTTTCGAGGAACAGGAATCGGAACTCTCGAAGCAATCTAATGCCATTTTCCTGTTCGTTCACAGCATTAACGAAACAATACAATCATTCACAATAAAACGGATTACCCATTAACAATTACAGCCGAAAACAAATTCCCATTACCCACACAATGTGATTACAATTGGGTCGGGCCCGTCAAAACCGGTTTCCTAAATCACTCCTCATTGTTTTATGTCTAAATACCCATAAATTACGGAACCAACAACGAAACCGATGGATGGGTGGGTGCTCTGCAGCGCTCTGGGTTCTCTCGGTCTTCTGTGCTGTTGTTCGCGCTAAGACTCATGGAGTTTATTTGCGGAAGTAACTACTACTCCCGGGAAGTTGTAACCAACGAATAAATGAACGGGCAGAAAAATGGAAGCAGTCTACCCAGTACATGATCGTCATCTAGAAACACAAAGAGCGAAATTATTCTCTGTTCTCCGCGAATCTGTGGATTCTAATTGCCCCACATGCTGCCGGGCAACGACAAGCTCCGGGGCGGGAGTGAGTCTGTGACGTCTGTCAGATCTGTCACTTTGGCGTTGTCGTCTCTGAATGTGTCTGCCATTGAGCAATGTTCCCGCCTCTAATGGTCGGGGTATTATGCAAACTTTTCACTTCGCTGTGTGTTGCTGTGTGTGGTCCTCCTTCTCGTAAGTCACCGCAGATTATTTTTTCGGGAAAAAGAAAAAGTTTTCTTTTGGGGGAGGGCGCAGAAATGAGAGACAACAGAAACAAGTAACGAATGTAACGCTAACTAAATTGTTATGGCTTTGTTTTTGTTATCCACTCAGAGAAAAATGGATACGGCCGTCTGTCTCTGGGTCGCTACCTCCGTCCCATTTTTTGTGCCAGCGACCGAGGGTGGTGGTCTATTGAATGGCTGGCATCTACATCGCCCCCCCCTCCCGGGAGTGGAAACGTAGATTGTCAGCCAATTGATTTGCCGACCCTCCCGACAGAAACGACGGGGACCCAATTGTTTGTCTGACTGAATTGTAGTGCCAGTAATGATTGTCTTTGCAATTTCATTAGGACAACTGAGGTTGGTGAGGGCGATGGTACGCTGCGGCATCGTTGGCGAGTGCCAGGGCGAAGGTAGTGGCGAGGAATCGGGGAGGAAGGCATTCAGATCTGTTGTCCTAGTACTTAACTTTTAGATAAATTAAAAAGAAAATTGGGGGAAAACTCGCTCGGTGGTCGGTCGTACTTTACAAGGGTAAATAGCCATTGTTTCAATATTGCCCAAGTTATTTACCTTTGAGTGGCGCTCTTGAAATGTTTATTTGTTGTTGTTATTGGAGACAGTTGCGGCTGAGTTGGATCAAGTTTTTGTACACGTGGCATTTTCATTATTTATTGAGAGCCTTCAGATGTCGACGCGTAACGATGGCATAGCGGAGAGAAGGTTTGTACCTTCTGGCAAATCTCTGATCAAGGTCAAGTTGAGTTCGATGAGATATATCCTGATAAGGGTTTCCCTTGACGGTCGCTGGGAATGATGAAACAGTGTGCTGCTTGGATCCCTCAGATGGCAGGCCATTGTTTTGTCGAAATTTTATGATTACTCTGCAGAAAGATTTCAAAAAATGATGACAGGCGAACACTTGGGGGGAAAATGGGAACAATTTAAGAGCTGCGTAGGAGTTTAATGGAATGTTGGTGTGAAATCGATTTGGTGGGATCTATTCGTAACATTAAATGAACGCGCTTTATCCGAGGATATTTCGATTTAATTTAACATTTGTTTCGTTGTTCTACTGTATTTTACGTCGGATATACCGATATAATTCTGGAAATATTTCCTTCTGTGACTGTCGTAAGGGATTTCAAATCGAAGACATGCGAACCATGCAGACACAAGCGTCCTCACTTAGCCTCTATTAAAGAACTTCTACTCTCACCTCTACGTGGTGAAATTCGGGATCTTAGCATTTGCGACAGAAGATGGGCTAATTAACCCCAATTCTTCTTCGACTTTGAGCCTTTGGGACAAAGCAACAGGACACGTCCACGTACAAGGTGGCGTACCCAAGTCGAGGGGGATTCAATCATCTTGGCGTTGCGCAATTGGCGACAGCTAGCAAATGATCGTGCTACCTGGAGAGGACCTGGTTGAGGCCCAGTTCCACCCGGGACTGTAGCGCAACAAGAAGAAGGAGTAATCATCATCGAGTGGTACCGAGATGCATCTGAGTCTAAGCAAATGCGGTTTTCCGTTCAGCTTGGTCTTAGGCTAGGAGCTTAAACTTATCATGGCCAGATGTGGCGGCCGTATCGTAGTGAATAGGCGCGTCGACTCCTACGCTCGATGGTCTCGGTTCGATTCTCGAAAATCACCTAAAATTTTTTAAAGACTCCGACTTTTTCGAGTCACTGACAGTGCTCAAAGAGTACAAATGTCTAGAAAAAGCTTCTCTATCTCGCCGTTCAACACGACTGGATGGCGCAGTTGGTTAAGTGCCTGCCCCAAGTTCGAGGGGTCCCAGTTTCGAATCCCAGTGAAATCGAATCTGGTCCAGTCACCATTTGCCGTTGGGATCAAATTAACGGCACTGGAGTAGGTTGCTATCTGGCAGTAAGTACAATGGACCAGTTTTAAGTCTGAGTGCTACAGTAGTGTCTCAAAAAACCCTCCGAAAAAAAAAATCTCGCCCTTCGGAGTCAGCATTAAACTGTAGGTTCCCTCGACTCGTGAGAGAACAATAGCACGCACAACACGAGTGGTTGCTGAGGAGCTAGGTCCAGGTCCACCTCGGACTGTAGCGCCGCCATTATTATTATTATTATTGGATGACCCAATCCACTTTCCAGCTGCTCGAGCCACCGGAGATGAGATCCTCCTTTGCCACAAGACTTTCAAAACTGAGCCAGGAGCTAAGGGTAAACGACCATTGACGTCGACGTGTGTTCGCTGAATGGGCTCTGGAGCAGTTAAAACTGACCCTAATTTTCATCGAAAAACCATCTTCAGCGATGAAGCCCATTTCTGGATGAACAAACAAAATTGTCGAATTTGGCACGATACAAAACCAATCCACATGAGGTCCTAGAGCGTCCAATGCATCCCGAAAAAATCATTGTTTGGTGTGGAGTGGATTTTGGGCTGGCGGTGTCATCGATCTGTATTTTTTTGAGAACGATGTTGACCAGGCCGTTAACGGCAAGCACTATACGTCGATGATTATCAACTTCTTTTGGCCTGAATTGGTTAATATGGACATCAAAGACATGCGACATGTGGTCTCAACAGGACGACGCTGCGTGCCACACAGCTCACACCACGTCACATTGAAAATTCTGCCGGAGCGATTCGAGAGCATGGTCATCTCCCGTGGAGGTGATGTGAACTGGCCACCGAGTTTGTGCGATTTGACCTCGTTAGACTTTTTCTTGTGGGGTTTTCTGTAGTCGCATGTCTATGCGAATAAGCCATAAACCACAGCGGCCTTCAAAGCCAACACATTACATGCCATCGGTAAAATTGATCATGATTTATGCGCTAGAGTCATACAAAATTGGTCATTGGATGCGCGCCACTCAAAGAAGCCGCAGCGGATATTTGACCGATGTTATATTCGATGCATAATGGCATTGATAATAATAATAATAATGGCGGCGCTACAGCCCGAGGTAGACCCGGGCCTAGCTTCTCAGCAACCACTCGTGTTGTGCGTGCTAGTGTTCTCTCACGAGTAGAGGAGTGGGATAGGACAGGACAGTTTAATGCCGACTCCTAACGGCGAGATTAAGAAGCTTATTTTTCTATACAGTTATACTCTTTGAGCATTGTCAGTGACTCGAAAGAGGTGGAGCCGCGAACAATTTCTTTTCGAAAAATTGTTTTTCTGAACTTGGATTCCAACCTGACGGTGAAAGTCTAATGCGCATGGGTCGATGCACGAACCCACACGGTCACGGCGCCCACAATGGCATTGATAAGCCTTTCAAACATTTACAAAATTTTGATGATATGTTTCACATAATTTGTTTTATTTAAATTTAAAGATAGGAAGCGCTTAATGAATGACCCTTTATATGCATCTTGACAAGCTTTAGAAGCCAGGGTTTCTTCTTGTACTGCTACTGCACCAGTTGCGGCTGTTTTCTTGCTTTTTGACAATATTGCCAGTGGTTTTCTGCACTTGGTTTTGGTTTGGTTTTGGGGGCATAGGACTTTGTGGGAGGTTATTGGAGACTCAATCGGAATATCGTCTGGTAATTAATAAAGATTACAGCCGTGCAATGTTCAATTTCTTCAAAGTATTTTGGCAACTTCATCGTGTCCGGGAAATTCTCATTCGAAATATGGCTTCAGATAGAAAATCATCCTAACCTTGCCCAAACAAGCAACCGTCCCGAAAGTTGGTTAAGAACCCGAGTCGCCCGCAGTATGATCAATCTGATCGATCTGAAGACCGCCGTGTCCCCTAATAATGGCGGCGCTACAGTTCGAGGTGGACCTGAGCCTAGCTTCTCAGCCGTGTCCCCTAGTAATGCTCAAATCCTCACTTCTCCAAATCAAATGGAAACACAAATTGTCGCCATCTCTTATATTCGACTCTAATTCAGCGTTTTCTGAAACATTCACTCACCTTAAATCAACAAATTTCAATCAAAAACTCAGTCAATTCCCTTTGAGCACACCGCGGAAGCTCCTTAGTAAGCAACTCCGTCTCATCTATTAGTGAGCTTACACGAGCAAAAGTTTCCGCATAAAGTCAACCCGATTAGGGCCCAAAAACATCCATCACCTGGAAAATTGTTTACAAAAAGGGAAATCGTCCGACACGTCTTAGGCGGCGGCGGAGCTCCGTTTACCTCACAGCCCGTGTCAAGTGCAATTACGCCCCCGGTACTCCAGCACGTAATCTATTCAACACCTACGCCCAAAAGTTACCTAGTCAAACTAACAGGTACTCCTTCGCACAGCTTATTAGAAATGCAACACTTTTACTGCAGCCACATAATTCCACCTTTGCACATCTCGCAAACTAATCCGCCGTCACGCCAACAATTTGTATCCTTCGAGAGGGAGAGAGGCGGTGAGATGCGCCTGCCAACAGGGTGGCGGTAAAAAATTCACAGCACGTCAATATGGTAAACTACTTTGCAGCAGTTAACTCCTTTTGTCGTGACGCAAGCGACTGCGCCTCCGCCACCCGCTCCCATCAATATGCTTCCGGGGGATCGAACGTGCTGGCTTACTTATTCGCCCCCGTTGTCACTGCTCCCCGGCAATGGCAGTTCACCAACCAATTTGGAAAAGTTCACCCGATGACTCTGTGAATGGGGAGAGCTCACCGCCGCCTCTGCTGCACTATCGTCAAATCGCTCTCGGGAAGTCAAAGGCGCAGTTCGTTTTGGAATCGGGGCCACAACGCCGTGGGAGCGAGGGTGGGAGGAAGCGCCTATTTAAGCCTGTCATCTTTTCAGGGTGAGTTAAAAGTTTTACGCCCGCATAACTTCGTTGTAATATCTTGCGGTAAAATTTTAACGGCTACCCTCCCGACGCGCAGAAAGTTGGGGGAGCAGTTTTATGGATGGTCCACTCGAGAAGTCTGCGAGATCCATCAGCGCTGAGAAGTTTTTAATCCACCAACTGGCGAAGGAAACTTCTAGAGCAACTCAAACTGAAGGTCCCTTCTCAGAGACGAAAGTTCAGTTGTAGATCTGTCGGATTAAAGTGTGCTGAGGTGACTGAGGGCAGAGGGAGCCTTTCAGAGGCACGTCTGAAGGGCATGACAAAGGATGCCATTTAACTGGCCAATGAACTCGTCCTAGCAAAAGTTCCTCAACGCGGGGATTCAAATAGGTCCCTAATCGGGGTCGCAATCTACCGAGCCTTCCGGTGCAACTCAATGTGCGTTGCCAGCCACGGGATTGAGGATGGCAGATGGAGGCGTCCTGGAAGGCGCTCACCCAAAGTACGTACGTACCTGTGGCCGATTTGAAAGTTGATTTCCTGCCTGAAGGACGCTGGATGATGGCGCCCCGGCTGGAGGACACCAAGGTTTGCGTTTTAAATGAAAAATGCTTTGAGGAATGATTCATGAGCGCCCAAGTGTCCTAGAAGCCGGAAGAGTGAAACACTGGGGCGAAGCGTACGCGATATGAACTAAATTGCACATTATAACTCAAATCAATGGTAAAAAGTTCGTTTTATGTTCGTCCTGTTCCGTTTTGGAACGCTCCTCGCTCGCTCTGGCGGTCGGTCGGTAGGGTGTCAGTCCGGCTTGAAGTCGGGAAATGTGCTAAATAATTGATGAGAAAACTTTTTTGAACTTTTACCTTTTTTGTGTTCCTGTGTTCGGTGGGGCAGCGGCGGGTGCCGGGGATGATTGTACACGGACACACGTTTGTACGCTCTGTCAGTTATTGAGGTACCTACCTCCCAGCGGGCGAAGCGAGAGGGTTGGGAAAATGCAATAAAAAAGTTGAGGATATTAGACCTCAGTTGGATTAAGTTTTGTTTTAGTTCGTCGGCATCGGTCGGGGTGGACGTGTAAGTTGCAGGGATGGGGTTCTGTGTTCTCGTCGTTTTGACTTAATCGTATTAACAGGGATCAAAGTTCTTGGCATCTGTACTTGTGAGGTTAGTGCCAGGAATAGAAGAGACAGCCCTTGCATTTGATATGAAGTTCGATTAGGGCTTTTGTCTTGCAAACTTTCGCATGGAAATGTACATGGACAATTGAGAGAGGGCACTGTTGATAGCAGAATGGGGGTTGTCTGCACAAGTTCTTGGAGGAAAAATTGGCTGCACGGTCTACTGATTGGGTTTTGTAATAAATTCTACGGGTTGACATGTCAGTTACATTTAACAAGTCAAGATATTAATGATTGCGAAAGAACCAGATTGGTATTTAAGACAAGGTATCGAGCACGACTGGGACAACGAGGGGAATTGATTAAGGTTGATCCAGCCTGCCAATGAATATGGGAATTTTTGATTCGTTGGTTGGAAAGGAAAACATGGAAAACATGACCAAAAATGGATCTCCAGAAAACCACAGCCATCCTTAGCCTAAGCAGGAACAATCTGGATGACCTAGTAATTGTCCTAATAGGACACCGCGCTTTGGGTAGGTACGCCACAAGACTAGGGTTACCATTTAACGGCTACTGTAGTATATGCATGGATGAAGAGGAAGAGGAATCCCCCTCATACCCACTATGCAATTGTTCAGTCTTAGCCTCCATAAGGGAGAAAACACTGGGAGAATATTATCTAAGCTCACTAACTAAATGAGTGGCAGGAAGGCGGATGTGGCAACTAGAGTCCGACCGAAGGCCAGTTTTTCGGCCGAAGCCGAAGCCGAAGCCGAATGTTTAGTCGGACTCTATTTGAAACAACTTTTGCAAGTGGCTTTCGCATCATTTTTACGAAAGAACCCCTGCAACTTATACTTTTTCATAAAACAGAAAATTAAACATTCGGCTTCGCAAAATCTTCGGCCTCATTTGGCCGAATGTTTTACACGAAGGTGACCGAAGCCGAAACCGAGGCCGAATGTTCGGTCGAACTCTAGTGGCAACACAATGGACCCTATGGGTGTAAGTGAATCCAATGTGCGTACGTTGGAAGCCACCTACCTATTCACCTAGGCTTCTTTAGTGAATCTTGTGTTTATTTATTTAATAATACTAAACAAATTTTTTTTTTTTGATTTTTATTTTATTTCCTTTTCATGTTTTTACGTTTTTTGTATATTTTTTTTTGATTTTTAAAAAAAAAATTTCTTAAATATGCCGTAATATAATGGCCTAATCTATAGACAGAGACAGTCAGCTCATTAAACTGACGACAGCTGGGGCGTCTGATGGGGCCGCAATCACCAGTAGAATACCCGATCCTTGTCACTCTCCGTTCTGTCGGGAACATGGATAGATCTACTGAACCGGAGATCATCCGGACTAACTCTTGCTGCATCGCTTTCGTAGAGGAGTCGCCTTTATGTCGGTGAGTTCATTACTGTCTTTCGCACCACGTGGAAAATCAATGGACATCCCTCCGCATCCTGGATTAACACGTTGAGTGCCACCATAATAATAATAATATAATAATAATAATGGCGGCACTACAGTCCGAGGAGGACCTGGGCCTAGCTTCTCAGCAACCACTCGTGTTGTGCGTTCTTTCACGAGTGGAGCCCCCTCTAGTGTTGGCCAGCGAATTTGGCACGATCTTTTCAAGAATTATGTTGAAAAAGTCACATGATAGCGCGTTGCCTTATCTTAAACCTTTTTTATAAATTGAATATGTCGCCGAGTTCATTACCGATGACATTCACGACTCAGTGAATTATGGATGGAATAACAAAATAAGACATGATTCTGTGTAACTCGTCTTTATGCCTGTTGTCGACCGCGGCCTTGAAATCGACAAATATGTAGGTGATATGTGTGGATCCGCATTTCTTGGGTCTTTCCATGATCTGCTGTATTGTGAAGATCGGGTCTTTTATGGACTTTCTTGAAAGTTCATAAAAAACACTCGATAATTGCAGGCGAGTGTGGGCTGTTGTTTTTTTTAGAGATTAAGAACTTCCAAATGAAAGAAGTTACAAAAAATTATGTTTAGGTCCATATGTTTCGAATATGATTTGTAATGTGTCCTCGCCATGTTCACTTAAAAAAAAAAAACAATCTGGAGCACGGTTTGGAGTCTGTATATCGCCAATAATGCGGTAATTGTTTGCTTCTTGTTGGAGATAGAAAGTTTCTAGTTTATCACTATAGCCTAAGAACTTTACGTGTCCCCCCCAGAAAGAAGTCCAGCGAATTGATATCATACAATTTTGCAAACTGACTCACAGCCCATTTCGTGAGAGGATGAAGATCATCAAACATCTCTTTCAAGAAATTGATTGTATCGTGCATTGTGTGGCATGAAGCTCCGTGTTCAAATCACAACTCTTCCACGTCGAGAGCTTTCGATCGGGGAACGAATAATGAATTATCATCGATCCATAGAACTCTCTACTGACCAGAACGCTGTGGGAGACCAATGATTTTGTTCATGAAAATCGCAAAGCTTTCTGACAACAAGTCATCTTTCAAACAAAATCAAAAATAAAAGACTCTATGGCGTATACGTAGTATTAAATTCCAATTATTTGTCCTGTCGAGTGTCCACTGTTAGCGGGGCTTGTGAACTTAACCAAGTTATTCTAAGGCCACACCAGTTCGTATTTATTGCTTAAAACAAACACATCATCTTGCTGAAACCTGTCAGAAAAATGGGTAGGATTTTTTAATGTCAGTCAGATGCTAAATTAGTTTTTCTTATTTATTACTTTTGCTACGCAGACGGGTATCTCACTCAACTCTCGTTGCGCAGTTGTGCTGGATTAATAACTAAGCCTCAGTTTGAAACTCCTTAAGACCATTCAGAATTCAGAAAATGTCTCTACTTCTGAATGACTTCTTTCATTGACTGGAGCCGTCTTGAAAAAGAGACAGATAACTTCATTTGCCCCAATTGCCATGCATTAAAGGGGATTGACTGAGTTGTGCTTCCCGGTTATACCTTGATTGTGAGGAGAACACAAAGTTTCCACTCATCAGTATCTCTTGTCTGACATGTGCTCTGCTTATCTCATACGGCGCATTTCAAAGCAAATGATAAATTAAGCTGTCACCATGTTTCTGTGCGTCCTCAACTAGTTGAATTCGTCTCGGAGGACAGCCACCCCACTGTGAGGGGGGGACTATTTTATTCAGCAATCAACAATCTACCAAGCACAGGCGAACATGCATAACACCGATTGTTGTGTACACAAGGAGACACATACGCTTGCGATGATTTCCACGTATCTAGGTAAATATGCATGAATTTCATACACCTCTCGAAGGCATCCCATGTCCTTGTGCATGCTCCGCTGTCAAATTAATGCAAACAGAAAACTTCTGCGCTGTTATTTATGTTCTTAGCAATTAAAATTTTCAGAAAATAACCCCCCTCTCGGTGCGTTGGGACTTGCTTGCTGGTGGTCTTTATGATGCCAGATTCTCTGCAATCAATGAACTTCATCAAGAAAACTCCCGAAAACTTTATCTAATTTGCATATCAAAATATCGCCACGAGGCTCCGTCCGCTCCGCAGTAAAAGGAAAACATTTCGTCGCCCCTGCTACGTCGCTCCCTTCAACAAGTGCGCGAGAAGCAATCACAGACGTTCCGCAGAAAGGGCTGGTGCTGTCCTTATCAGGGACATCTTCTCGCTGCTCAACCATATTCCCAGCACCGACACCTTAATGAATTCGCATAATCAGTAAATAAGGTTCCCTCACGCAGCCGTCAGCGGCGTTTGTGTACCGCTGATGTTTGCCGAAACAAACATCACCGAACAGGGGCAATGAATAAAGTTGAATTGAGCAGCGGGCGAGGGGTGAAAAATGTACCGACTCCAGATACACTCTGATGGAAGAGCATCGAGGGAACTTGGATGCATCAATCATCTTGAGGCAGATCACGGGTCCATGCTTGAAGCCACACACGAACAGTGTGCAGTGTGCGGCTGAGTGTGTCGGTTTCATCCTGCCCGATGAGGTGGATGTAGAAACTTTTGTTCCCAAAGTTCGTTTGTTCTTCCTCCTTCGGCAGCCCGGACCCAACTATAAATCACCTGCGGTAATTACTCATCAATTACAATGGCGCCACCGTTTGCCTGTGTCAGACGAAAGGACGTGCTGGGCTGTGTCGACGACAACGATACTCGTGTGTGGGAGTGAGGCTGGAGTCAAATGCAGCAGAAATCACTATGTATCGTCGGAAGAAAAACTATCCCCAAATGACTATCAATTTGACCGGAAAAGTGTACTGTGGGACGTGTCATTGGATGATGTATGCCAGGCAGTGGAGGTGCCATCAAGGAGTGTTCCAGGTTTGCCTGGGATAGGGGGCCAGAGAAATGGCAGTCGATTTTGTGAGCAGGAGACAATTAAGTCGTTCCATGGGGGATTATGATGGAAACTATCCAGGAGCATATGTGATACACGACGTGTTTTTCAGACATTTCTGGGTGCTGAAACGGGTTACGTGCAGGCGCAGGATGACAGCAGATGGCGGGGGGAACTTTGATTCGATTTTCATGGAGAATACAAGGGAATCTCGTTAGTGACGTGCGGCAAAATGAATGCTGGGGAATTTGAGCTGTCAGACGCTGTTTGATCGATTTTCCTTTCATTCCATCGTCTGGGTATCTCAGAACTGTATTGTATTACTTTTGCGCATACTTTTGACGTGGCAGGGCTTGAAGGAGCATGAATCCCAAGAAAAGTGTGCAGATGAGATGTGTTGATGAGACGGGAAACAAACATGTTTTTTCTAGAATAACCTGCGTCTGTACTTTAGACAAGCAAGGTTTCTCACTCCCGAACTGGCGATAATGCCTTTTTGCATGATTCCTGTGAGATTGTGCCACAGGTAGTGCGATGTCATCATTATGGGTGTCATTAAATTGGATTTGTAACTGGATTTGCTTGTGGAGTGTAACTGTTGCATATGCTGCGGGACTAGCTTCTGAAAGGAGGGTTTCAAAAATTAACCAACAGACAGTCCAAAAAGGGTCAAGACTAAAGCAAGTTGTGAGATGACTGGATGGCGCAGTTGGTTAAGTGCCTGCCCCAAGTCCGAGGGGTGCCAGGTTCGAATCCCAGTGAAATCGAATCTGGTTCAGTCACCATTTGCCGTTGGGATAAAATTAACGGCACTGGAGTAGGTTGCTGCCTGGGGGTACAATAGACCAGTTTTGAGTCTGAGTGCTCCAGTATTGTTTCAAAATTCCTCCGAAAAAAAAAAATTGTGACATTGGCTGGCATCATATGAAGAGGAATACCACTCGAATGTGAATAACCACTAGGAAGACGAGAAGTGACTCTGGTAATATTTTTCCTGTTAACAATGGAATTTTGTGTAAAAACATTTTTACGAAAAAAATAAATAGAGTTGTGGGGATACTGTGGCCAATACGTAACATTTTTGTAAATTCCAAGACATGCTGCGAATATCATAACACACACAGTCCACTTGGTAACCATGTTAAAAAGATGGGATTCCCTTGCGTCGAGCTCCGCAGAAATTGCGAATATGAAAAGGGCGAGCCCTCCAAATCCGTGGAAAAACGTACTTTGAGGCATACAAGAGGGTACTTCATTAAGCGCTTCCTATTTTTAAATTTAAATGAAAAAAAGTGCGTATGATGTATCATCAAATTTCTATATCTGTTTGAAAGGCCTGAAAGAATGTTCCACTCAACACAACGGACGATGATAGAAGAGACTTCGTCTAGATCGGGGGGACGATAGCGATATCGAGACTGAAGTCTAGGTAGGTAGGTAGGTGATAGGGTGCCCTTGCGACCGGGTCGCGGCTCACTGAGACCAAGAGTTGGGTCCATTGTGCCCTGGGTAGAGACCTAGATTGTTGTATATATCTCAGGAGGTGCTTCAGCTCTATTTAATTCAGATCCTCCAGCTCGTCGAAGAAGTTACTGCCTAGTGTTAGCAGTCTCCTTCCCCGTAGTGTTGGACAATCGCATAGCAGGTGGCGGACGGACACTATTTCCCCCTCGTCCCTGCAACTTACCTAACCTTCTGCCATGGGTGGCTATCGGACAATGTCCAGTGAGAACTCCCACCACCGTCCATATATCATTGCGACTTAGGCTAATCATTGATAATGATTTCTTCCTGTTCAACATCGGCCATAGGACTCTCGTCGTTGACTGAAGTCTAACAAAGCTGCTGGTGAAGATAGTCTGCCCGCTAAAATGTTTAAAGCAGCTGGAGATGATCTGGTGGGGCGCATGCACCAGCTCATCTGTAAGATATGGTCGGAGGAAAGCACGCCCGATGAGTGGAATCTCAGTATCGTTTGCCCGATCCACAAGAAAGGAGACCCCCTTGACTGCGCCAACTATCGAGGGATAAGTCTCGCCTGCAAGATATTTTCTGCCATTCTGTATGAACGCCTGGATTTTGAAGAGTTAACAAGCGAACCATACAGACACAAGCGTCTGCACCTACCTTCTATTAACTCTCACCTCGAGTGGTGAAATCCGGGAGCTGAGTACACTCGACAGAAGATGGGGTAACCAACCTTCGTGGGACGTCTGGGTGGCTGCAATCGGGAAAGGGGGGAGTGTGAGTCTACTCATCACTCTTTCAACGACGGCATCCACAACTCCCGTCAGCAGGAGCTACCTGGTTTCCATGGTAAGGTCGGGACGCTGGAATAGAGATGGCGACGGATGAGCCCTACCGACACCGGATCCTTCCGGACCGCTTTGTCCGGGGGCTAAACAAATGGACCTGTCCTCCCAGTTGGAGGTTGTGCGTCACCAAACTGATAGGTCCCTATCAGTGTGGTTTCAGGCCGGGCAAGTCCACCATAGATCAAATCTTTACACTGCGGCAGGTCCTGGAGAAGACCCAAAAAATGCAGATCGACACACACCACCTATTTGTCGATTTTTAGGCCGAATATGACAGTGTGCATAAAGACGAGCTATACAGCGCCATGTCTAGTTTTGACATTCCTGCCAAACTCGTCACACTGAGCAGGATGACGATGGAGAACTCTCGCGCTCCATCAAGGTCGGTAACGAACTCACCGAGACCTTCAATGTCAAAACAGGTTTTAGACAAGGCGACGCGCTGTCATGTGAGTTCTCTAACATCGTTCCTGAGAAGTTTGCTGGCAGTGTTTGCTGGAAGCGGTTAAAATGGGTCTGGCGGTGAACGAGGGCAAAACCAAGTATATGCTGTCATCGAGAAAGGACGCACAACATCGATGACTTGGCCAGAACGTCACCATAGGCAGCTATAGCTTTGAGGTAGTTAAGGACTTCGTCTACCTTGGCTCCGCGGTAAACAGTACAAACAACATCAGTACCGAGATCAAACGCAGAATAACTCTTGCCAACCGCTGTTTTTATGGGCTCAAAAGGCAATTGAGTAGTAGAGCCATCTCTCGGAAGACCAAGCTGACTTTATATAAGACCTTGATCATCCCAGTCCTGCTTTACGGTGCAGAGGCATGGACAATATCCCAAGCGGATGAACAGTCTCTTGGTCTTTTCGAGAGAAAAGTTCTGCGCGCGATCTTTGGTCCTGTTTGCGTTGATGGCATTTGGAGGAGAAGATTCAACCACGAACTGTATGGGCTGTACAGCGACATGAGTCTAGCCAGGCGTCTACGGATCCAACGCCTAAGGTGGCCAGGCCATGTAGAGCGTATGAACAACTTAGCTCCGGACCGAAGAGTCTTCGACTCTGACGTGTCGTTTTTCTTTAGCTCCTGTGTCAGCAGAATTTTGTACGGGTGCAGGCCCAAGTCACGAGGCAAAATTCGCCAAGTTGTGGTCTGCGAAAGGCCGAGTTTTTGTGAGCGCCGCGAAATCGACTGCCTCTGCCTCGGATTCTCCTGCACACTCTCACGAATATGTTTTCGGCAAATCCAATAGAGTACAACTGGAATGATCAGAGAAAATCCCAAGAGCAATAAATATGAGACTAAACCCTCGATGATTGGCGCACTCAAAGAAGTTTCGTTTCTTGTGGAAGTTTCTAACTCACCTCGCAATAGAAATTTTGTTCCATTCCTCAGAACATGAAATACCTCTCATTCAAAAACTACTTTGATTGCACACGAATTATTAGTTGGTGCCTAGCCCAAGTCATCAGGGGATTTCAGGGCTTCCGTGCCTGCTCCTACCCTGACACATACGATTTCCTCTAAGAGAAAATATTTCAGCCTGTGGGCTGTTTCTTTTCAACGCTTTCAGAACTTTCGGAATCAAACATGTGCACATATTTATGGGTTTTTGGCCAATTGAACGAGCTCAATTGTCCATTCGATGCGATACACTTTCACATCCTGGACGATTCAAGAGCGCTCACGAATTTGAATGCAACGAGATAGCTTCACCATCTGCTCGCAATCGAAAACGATTCAAGTCTGTCTACGAGAATCAGAGGCCATGCAATAAATTCATTTCAACTCCGTTGTCGTTTTTCAACTGGATTTGCCAAGCTAACTGCAGTTTAATGAAGACGAACAGCTTGAATGGCAAAATAGTTTCATCATTCCAAAATGCTGCACCACAGAACAATTTAAATCATCAAGGACACAATGCATTGCCAGGTGCATTGCACACGTAAGGAATGCCAGAGAGGAGGAGCAACCACGTCCGTGCTGTTGCGTACCTCAAAGAGGCGCCTCCGCATACGAAGCAGCCAGAAAAATACCTCAGGATTGAGGCAACTACAGCCAGTTGAAGGAGGTGAGTGTCTCAATTCTCATTCAATCATTCATCCAACATCCTCCTCAGTTTCGAGTGAGACGAAGCAAAAGGAACCCCCTGCAAAGACGCCCCCGTCCTTCAAGAGCGCTTTCTTCATCCCATCGGCTTTCGAGGCAGACGCACCCTCATCACATCAGCCGCACAAAACGGGAAATGAAGGGAGAAGCACACAAATGGACCGACCGTGTGGGGAAGGGAGACGGAGTGGTGTGCTGAAAGATATAAATTTCAGATTCACAGGATGTCGGATTCACTGATGCGATAAGCAATCGAGGAGCATATTGACCGCACAGTACAGAAAGCAAAGCACAAATGGAATATTTCGAGAATTCAAAACCAACAGCAACAGTCAGCAGCCACCATCACCGCCCTCGTGGAGTGGTGCCTGGTTGATATCGATTGTGTGGGTCTAGGAACCGAAATCAGTTAAAACACCCCGTCGTTCCCATGAGTTCGGTCTCGGGTCGCTGTGGGGGTGTGACATAATATTTTGTAGGGAATATAATTTCCTATCATTTCATAATGCTCTGATGAATTTACCGCAATTTATTTTCCACACACAGCCACCCACAGTGAGATGTGCTCGTACACAATAGAATCTTGGGCGCCAGCTCGGAAACGCCACCAGAACTCAACTCTCGTGTGTGGTGATGGTGGCACGTCGTATTCCCATTTCAAGTCCTCCTTTACTTCGTGAGAGATAGCGGTCAAGGTTCGTTGTTGTTCTTTTTCGTTCCCATACCTAGATCACCAGCGAGAGATAGATACACTCATAAGTCGCCGGAAATGAGAACCACTGCGGTCCGGTTCGAGAAAACACAATTTCAAGAAAAACAACAATAAAAAAGGGACAATGATAATGAAGGGACATTCGAGTGAGTCCCAATGGCAGTTCTTAGTTAAAAAAAAAAACAAACTTTTCGGACGATGAACGACTTCGATTGTGAGATTCATTTACCTGATGAGCTCGAGGAAAAGTTTTCTGATGGGGCCGCTGGTAATGAGGCGCGTCGGTATTTCATTAGGGGACGGGTTGTTTTTGTTCCCAATCGCAATTCGATGCTGTGATGATGTGAACTGATTGAGTTTTTCCATTGAATTGTCACGTCGGTGATGATGAAATGAATTCTGCAGTAGGAGTTTGAAGGACTTCCATGTGAGTGAGGTGCTATAAGAGGGGGACTGTCATTAAGGTAATATTCATTTTTATTCGACTTTGGAAGTTGGGAACCTGACATGAGAGCAATTATTTTTGGTGTCATTTTCCGACAAGTTTCAGTTGAATTCTCTGGCCTTCAAGCGAAATTTTGAGCTCAGGCAATCGGGATTTATCAAAATGGAGCAGATCCGCGAAGGTTTGGTCTACTTGTACCACAAAAATCAAAATGGTCGGATTCAAGGACTCTCTTCGTTTGAGCATTGGTTCGAAGTAGCCAAACTTTCACGACTGGATGGCGCAGTTGGTTAATTGCCTGCCTCAAGTTAGAGGGGTCCCAGGTTCGAATCCCAGTGAAATCGGATCTGTTCCAGTCACCATTTGCCGTTGGGATCAAATTAACGGCACTGGAGTA
Source organism: Myathropa florea (assembly GCA_930367185.1). NCBI lineage: Eukaryota > Metazoa > Arthropoda > Insecta > Diptera > Syrphidae > Myathropa > Myathropa florea. The sequence goes on along the minus strand of OV884002.1, from coordinate 130,880,959 downwards.
AGTTGCTACCTGGCAGCACAATGGAGCACAAAGTTTTGAGTTTGAGTTCTCCAGTAGTGTGTCAAAAATACTCCGAAAAATAAACGACCAAGCTTTCGGTTCTACATTGCAAAACTGGTAGGATTGGGGTTTTGTCCAGTTCTTCGAGTCTGAAGTTTTGGCCCAAGTTGTTTCAACAAACCGAGGTAGCAGCGGTGTCTATGAGCGATTCTTCGTCATACCTCCACCAAGATGCCGTTTGTGGTGTTCACATTTGCCGCGAGGTATACCTCTTGAGTGTATTTCTGGTGATAGATCAACCATTACCAAATGCAGGTCGTTTGGTCTTTTGAAAACTTTTGCAGTACAGAACTTTGAGCGTTCATTCAGTTAAGGAATTTGATGGTAGTTTCAACATTTGGGGCGCCGTGGAGTAGTGGGTAGGTGCGTCGACTCCGACCTACGCTCGAGGTCGTCAGTTCGAATCTCGAAAAAACATCAAACATTTTTTCACGGCTCCACCTCTTTCGATTCACTGACAATGCTCAAAGAGTATAACTGTCTAGAAAAAAGCTTCTCAATCTCGCCGTTCGGAGTCGGCATTAAACTGTAGGTCCCCTCCGCTCGTGAGAGAACAATAGTGGTTGAACACGAGTGGTTGCTGAGAAGCTAGGCCCAGGTCCACCTCGGACTGTAGCGCCGCCATTATTATTATTATATTATTATTCAACATTTGCCTGCAGTTCCGAATCGACGCAAGAATTGTCGATGTATTTAATTAAAAATGTGTGAATAGGGCGTTGAACGTCTTTAAACGAGTTCTAAGGAGTGTGCTTACTGCACGAATAACAATTTTTATAACATTTGTTAAATTAACTTTTTATTCAAATAACTTTTACATTTAATTATGACTATATATATTTATAGCAACTGTACTGTACTAGCTTCCACTTCGGCGACTTCAATAGGAGTGACTTCTCTACTTCTTCTGTTTCTTCTTAACGCCTCGGTTGCCTTCCTCTCTCCATTCCTTTATTGGTTGGTTGGTGGTTTCTCTCGAGCTGTTTACAGCGAGAGAGTTCTTTTTGTCACCAAGCACATGCGATATGGGCTTGGCTTGCCCTTTGTGCACGTGTTTGCTGATTCGTTGATCATGCATGGCATGCGTGTTGTTGTTTACACCGATCGCGAAAACAAGCGTGGTGTTTGGCTTGGGACGCTTGTTTTCGTGAGAGTGTAACTCACGCAGGGATGCGCAATTTTTTCAAAAATATTCGTAAAACGATTTTTTGATATGCCTTTAATCCCTACCGACACTCTAACCTCGATTCGGTGCTCACCCTGAACTACTTGGTGAACACAATCGACTTTGATAGAGTATTTACACAAAGTACTGGCATGGCCTTATGCAAACGACTGGCAAATAAAAATACGTATACTTGTCGGATATAAACAACAAACCACACATATGTAGTCTTCCAAGTCGCTCCCTGATATCTGCGTGGACCAGATACACGAAATTATGTTCCCATCGAATGCTGTCTTTAATACATTTAATTTTGAGCTGTGTATGTGGCTTGTTGCGCCGGATGCTGAAACTGCTACACTTGCACAAAGACGCCATTCAGTTGGGAAATCAAACAGTCAGTGACCATAAATCTGCAGTGCACTCGCATTTTTGAGGAAGTATGTCCCAATAATACCACCATTTCGGAAATCACATAAAACTTTGACATTTTTTATGGAACACTGCCGCTCACATAAACAAATCACCAAATTTTACAATGGATCATTTGATAGCATAAAATTGGGTGGCGTGACATTGTGCCGAACGACATTGTGCCAAATTGGCATAATGACGCTTTTGAATGCGTTATTGGGCCGAATATTAACATTTGGCATAATGTCGCTTTCAAAAGCGTCAGAGGGCCAAATTAGTTTGCGACATTATGCCAAATTTGGCCCTACGACACTTTGTAGAAGTGACATTATGCCAAATGGCGCAAGATCGTCTAAATTTGCAGCAAACTAATAAACTGTGGAAGGTGCCATGAAATAACGCCAAGCTGCATAGGGCGTTATAGGACATAAGGCGTTATGTCGCTCGACAAAGCTCAACACTTTCAAAAGCCTCATTATAGCAAATTTTTCCATTTGGCACAATGTCGTTTGGCACAATGTCATGGCACCTAAAATGGGAAATGTGATTATGATTATAATCGACTCTATGAAATTTTACCCTGTCCTGAAAGAAGACCATAGAATTCAGAAAAGGAATTCTTGCCGCTCATTGCCAACTGCTCAAATTCCTATCTTTTCAGTTGTCCGTCCGAGTTCTTATTAGGCTTTCTTCTCTCTCTATTTCTTCACTCCTCTCTACTTCTCTCAACTATCTGATTGCACGAAATTTAGTGTGTAAGCAGATGTTGTCCGAGTGCGAGGACAAGAACCATCCCACTGTGCAACCACAAGTGTGCCACCGTTCTACTCCTCGACACTGAAGCTGCCCAAAGGGCTCTGCTTATCGTTGGCAACAATGACATACATCAGTCATCAGATTTATGCCGATGCACAGTGGTTTCATTTGTATGGGAAGGGCGGTCAAAACTTAAAATTTCATTTTAAATGATGGAAAATAAAACAAATGGTTAAAAAAGTGATAAATTTTATGTATTAAAAGAACCTTAGCATAGCTTAGAAAAATATCAACTTCAGTCTTTTGGTTTACCAAGATCATGATAACTTGGTACTGATGTTTTGACAATTTGGCCTCAACCAAAAGTTTGAAAGCATAATTTGAATCAAGTTGTTTGGCTTGAAGATTGTCTGTGGACTGACACAAGGAATATCTTCATCTATTTCAACGATCTTAGCAATTTGTCTCCTTTTAGTTCGAGACGAGCTTTCTAAAAAATGTTTCTTTGGTCTGCCTTGATTATTTGGCGACTTTTTTTCTTCTATTTGGTCCTGTGTAGACCTGAAGTCTTCGATGCTATCAAGCCAAACACTATTTGCAGTTAAAAATTTATTTTTTTTGGCGAGGAAGCCTCCTACCTATGAAAGGATTTACAAAGCGTATTTATTTTTTTCTTGGCGTCTTAACTTTCAATTTGATAAGTTTCTCTAAAAATTGCCCATGTTTCATTAAATCGCGGTGTTTTGTTAGATACAATTACCTAATCTAATGTCCGCAGTCACGGTTGCTTTAGCGAAGCACTGAGGTCCAATGAGATCTGCTGCACTAACGCTTCCACCTCTCCGCAGGATTTTTTTTTTCTCGGAGTTTTGAAACACTTAACTGGAGCACTCAGACTCAACACTGTACTGCCAGGTAACAACCTACTCCAGTGTCGTTAATTTGATCCCAACGGCAAATGGTGACTAGACCAGATTCGATTTCACTGGGATTCGAACCTGGGAACCCTCTAACTTGCGGCAGGCACTTAACCAACTGCTCCATTCAGTCGCTTCCCCGCTGGATATACGAGTACATGGTAGGCAAGTGGTGACCTGACAGTGGTCAAATTATCACGGTCCGGACACTTCAAAAAATCTTCAAAGAACTCAAATTTATACCACAAGACACTAAATCGAAGTTGATTATACCCCTGCGCCAAAAATGTACTGAAAGTTCAGCGTTTGATAAGAAGAAGAAGTAGTCCAATTGAAGTTGATGTGATTCAGTTGTTTCAGTTGATTTGGTTGGCGTGTCTTTCACTTATTAATTTTGCAGCTTTAATTTTGTTAAGTTGAACTACATCCCGTTAGACGCCGTGATCTATTTAGTTGTAAGGGCTGTTCTATATATTCTCAAAAAAGAGTCCTATTCGCCATTTTGTTGTTGCCATGTCGCTTGGTTGCTATTTCGGTCTTTATTTCACTTGGTCGTTATGTCGCTTAGTGGCTATGTCGGTTGGTTGCTATTCGCTTGGTCGCTGTGTCGCTTGGTCTCTATGTCGATTGGTCGCAGGCCCAGTCCCAGCTAAATGAGCGCCCTGTGCAAGACCTGCGTTTAGCGCCCACCCCCCCCCCCCCCTGTTTTTTGGATCATGGTTGTCTTATTTTTTATCATTTATTATTTATATGATTATTATTTTATATTTATTTTCTATTATATTATTATTTCATAATTTTAAGTTTATGAAAACAGCCTTCTCCTAAAGCTACTGTTCAAATTTGGAGAGTAATAACTAGATTCGGAGCAAGACAATCTAGGTTTGAACTATATATATAAAATTTAACACTTCTAAACATGAGCTTTCTGGTTTTACAAGGGAGATTGATACAGTTTTGTGAATTAAGGAATGAGGAACGTATTAAAAAAAAATATTTTAATGTTACAATGTTTGAAAATGAAAATTTTATATGCTTCAAGCTACTCAAAACTCTCTTTTGATCTAGTGTTTTGAAATAAAATTCTACCTTAAAACTTTTTTTCGGTTCTAAACTAGTTTCGTAACATTCATCACCAACGTAAAGAAGATTTTTCTGGAAATTTAGATGCTGTTTCAAGTAAGCATCGAATTGTTTCAAAAGACATAACAGGTGCTCATTAGGCACCGAGCTGAATCATTGACTACTAAATTGAATCAATACGAGCTGAATGGAACGAAAATGCTCTTGGTCGAATTCTGTTTTGTAAACCAGCTTCTTTTCTCTTCATATTTGAACCATTATCGTAACTTAGACTTCGATAGTAGCTTATTGAAATTCCTTGAAATTCAAGTTTGTTTGAAATTAACTTTGTAAGTTCCTCTCCGGTCTTGTCTTCTCCTTTTAGAAACCCAAAATAACAATAGTCAACAATTGCGTAGAATTTGACGTCTTTTAGCATGGACACAATGTGATTAGTAACAGTTGTAGAAAAGATACGTGTTATTTAATTTTGTATATTTTTGTTCAAATATTTATTTTGGGTTTCTTGATTCGATTTTTTCCTCAAGTGCTCTCCTAACACCAAATCAAATAAGGCTACTTCCTCAACAATCTGTAAAAAGTTACTATTATTAAGCTTAAACAACACTTCAGAAGTTTCTCGAAAAGCTAATGCTTGAGAACCAAGAAATTTATCTAAACTAATTAGTGTTTGCAAAACAGCTCTCTAATATTTTATTTCAGTTTAGATCGAGGTGAGTCTGTTGTTGTTTCCGATCTCAAAACTCTTTCGAAAAACATCCTGTATCAGTGCTTGACAAGACTTGGGAATTTTTGTTCATTGCAAATAAAATACAAGCACAATTATAGAGACTAGAGTTTGCTAGGCAATATGTACATAAATCCTTCAGAAATGAAATATGTGTAATTGAATTTTCTAATACATTACATTACATTTTTCAAGAAGAAAAAACCAAAAAATATTAATTTTGTTTTGGGTGTATGCTCAATTTTATGAGGTAGTGTACTGTACTCATTCTCCTTTCAAACAAATATGTATAATGAGTAAATCTCTTTCATGCGTGCAGAAATTAATTCTGCACATTTTCTCTCCTCCAGAGGAACTGAGTTTATTATTTTGAGATTTTTGAGTGCTTGTGCAAGAAATTATCTTGCACAGTCTTGCGTGTAAATGGCATATTGTGTGAACAGGTGAAATTATGTAACTTGTATTATTTGAAAATAATTGCGTTCAGAAAGCGTTTAGAAAGGCAAGTGTAGCTTGGACGAACTAAAATGTTATGAAAGTCAGTATACCGATAAATTGTATATTGTTTGTTTAGGCTCACAATGCGCCCCAAGCGATTGGCACCCTGTGCATTTGCACGTCCTGCACATATGGTAGGGCTGGCCCTGATTGGTCGCTTGATCGCTGTGTTGCTTGATCGCTATGTCATTTGGTCGCTATGTCGCTAAATCCCGGAATAGGATGTCTTAAAAAAGCCTCAATCTCTTGCTGTCCACAAATCTCAGCCGACAACAATTTCATTTGTTCCAATCATAAGATTTGGAAAAAAAAACCCTTATCTTGATAATGGATTACCTTCCTTCCCGCATAAGCCGTATATCCACGTGCCCAATTCGTAGCGACCTGTCGCTACGCGCATTTAGAATTGGCATTCAAGACGTGTACCCCATTGGCCCAGCTCCATGTCGCCTTGGCAATCCCGAAATCACTTTTCGTCATTCTAAAATAATAGGATCTTCTTCCTGCCAAAAGCCATCGGTCCCACTGATCCCACGTCGACTTGGTTCGTCGCCCGTCCGCCCGATCCAGAGCCGATAATCTCTCCCCACATAGGCGCGCACAGCAGACGAGCGTTGAAATCAATCACACAAGTCCAAAAATCCAATCGAATAAATATTTCAGAGCCAATATATCTGGTAACACCCTAATCCCCGTATTCCCATTGCAAACACACACAATCGGCCTGCACTCTCCCAGCCAGCGGCATTTGAAGTGTCCTAGCTACGAGGACATGCCGTTGCCGTAATGCCACCTACCTCATATGAGTTAATACCACGGAAAGAAGGATGTCTATGCAGATAACGTAAATCCAAATGGAAGGGATCACAGATATGTGTGTCTCTTCCTCATTCGATATTATGGTTCCTCTATGTCTTCTTCATCTCACTTTACTGACGAGCGTACATATGTGTGCGCAGACGAGTGGAGAGGACGAATGGTGCGAGCGAAAAAAGGCCAAGAAATTCAAGAATTCCTTTTATATTGCGGGTGGCTCATCTTCTTCGTGTTCTCTGGGCCATCAAAGCAATGGCCACACGGGATGGAGTTTGGGGTTGCCGGCCATGTGAGTATCTGTGTGTTTATTGTGTATGGTATCTTGCCCCCCTCCGCCCCCCATCGCTCCCTCTCACACTCTCTTTCACTGCGGAAGAAGTAGCTTTTTCTTTTTTCTCTCCTCACACTCCCGTCCTCATTGTGTAGTGCCTGATAGAGCAGAAGAGTGAAAGGATAAGAGAGAGAGGGAGAGAAAAAAAAATAAACGTAAGAAGAAAAGATGGAATCTTTGCGGCGATAAAGTCCTTTTCTTAACGACACAAAACAGCATCATATGCCAGGCGTACTAGTCCCTGAATACACATTCATTTATTCAGCCTTGCTGTGTGTATGGGTCGGTGATGGTTGTTCTGCCATATGTGTGTGTGCGCCAGTGTATTCATATTTTCGCTTTTAAACGAGCGTTCAACGACACAATAGCGCCTCCAGTGCAATAACTCTCGTGGCAACACAGTGCGGTCTTTCACCAGAAGCAGGACTCCCATGCGGAGTCGGTCGAATAAAAGGAGATTTGCTCGAGTGGAATTGTTGGTTCAAATTGATTTGCGAATGTCGGAAACCTGCTCGCAACGGAAAGGGCTCACGTAAAGTATACAACGTACGAATAGCGCAATGGCGTCGAGTTATTCACCAGACGGGTTCGGAGGAAGTCTCCACGTAAGAAGAGAAGTGTTTCAAAAATTTAGACAGAGGGTTTCAGATGCCAGGTGAAGCCACGAGAAGGAGGTAAAAAACAGCTTGCAAGTGACGATCAAAACTGCGTAGATACTTCCTATTTGTGCGGCATACTATTTTTCTCCTTTTTTCTGCCTGTTCCCTAAACATTAATGCTGAGAATGTTTTTATTTTTGTTAACACCTTCCTTCCTTTCATCGACTTATTCCAGAAACCGCTCCCGTTGGAACATTTTCCGAAGTCGATCTAAGCACTGTAGATGGTGCAGGAGACCCTATATCCTCCACTTGTCGCTGTCTCCACTCCTGTGTAGTTCTTAAGAAAGTTTTTCCTTCGAGTTCGAGTTCTCAAAAGTCGTACTTGGAAACAATGTATTTGTTGTCTGCTTGTTGACTAACTGACAGAATACCCTGATGCTCTGTGCATGCACAAGTTGGTAGTGATTCCGAAGAACATTTAAGCCATCTTTGTGATACTTTCTCATTCAATGTTGCTTCAAATGGGGCCAATTACGGGCCATTTCCTTACGATGAATGTGTACACGAAGACATGGAGTTCGTGATAAATTCATGCACATGTGCCCCTCTTGTAGAAATCGACCACACTGTGTAGACGATTTTTGTTCGTTCTGCTTTTGCTGCCAGCAGGAGAATTAAGACGCTAACATTATTGTAACCTAAGCTTCTTATAACTTACATGACTCAGTATCCAAGGGCTATTAGAGGTATTACGTAAATTCATTACATTCGGTCGAATTATTCTGATTTGAGGGCTTCGAAAGTGTGTCTTAGGGTTGAAAATGTGCATTGTGTGAGAATGAAAGCTTGGATGCATTTGATTTCCCATGATTTGAGTTCATCAACTCTAAAGGAAGTGAGCTGTTCAATTGTTAGTTTTTGGATGATTGACCCTAAATACAAAATCTTCCATTTCTTTTTCTCACAAAAATGACACCTAAAAACCAACAGAGAAGTCTGCTAAAGTGGGTGACCAGAAGACCGAAAAGAAGGCATCGGCAACGGCCAAAGCAGCAGCTCCGCTGCAGGGAACCCACCGACCCTAAGAAGACTGTCGAGAAGAAACCAGCACCAGCAGCCGGTGTAGCAACCAAGAAGTTTTCCGTTAAGAAGGCAGCAACTGCTGCCAAAAAGCCAGCTTCTGCCGCCAAGAAGGCTGCCCCATCCAAGTGGTTGGAGAAAAAATAATAATAATAATTGCGGCGCTACAGTCCGAGTTGGTCCTAGCTTCTCAGCAACCACTCGTGTTGTGCGTGCTATTGTTTTCTCACGAGTGGAGGGGACCTACAGTTTAATGCCGACTCCGAACGGCGATTTTGAGAAGCTTTTTCTAGACAGTTATACTCTTTGAGCATTGTCTGTGACTCGAAAGAGGTGGAGCCGTGAAAAAATGTTAGATGTTCCTTTTTCGAGATTCGAACCTTAGACCTCGAGCGTAGGTCGGAGTCGACGCACCTACGCACTACGCCACGGCGCCCACAGGTTATAGTTAAGGGTGCTGCTAAAAAACAACTGAATGGCGTAGTTGGTTAAGTGTCTGCCCCAAGTTCGAGGGGTCCCAGGTCCGAATCCTAGTGAAATCGAATCTGGTCCAGTCACCATTTGCCATTGGGATCAAATTAACGGCACTGGAGTAGGTTGCTACCTGGCAGTACAATGGACTAGTCTTCAGTCTGAGAGCTCAAGTAGTGCTTCAAAAAAAAAAAAAAACGCAAAAAAAAGCGTGCCTTTAAGCCAAAGGATAAGGATTTCAAGACCAAGAAGGCTGCTGGCAGTCGATGGAGGCTAAATTGGCTGCCAAGGCTAGAGCAAAGGCCAGGTCTGAAGATTCAGAAGGGTAAAGTCAAGACTAAGGCTGTTGTTATGCTGAAAGCCAAGGTTCAAACCAAGTTGATTAAGGGAGTTTTTGGAACCCGCACCAGGAAGGTACGCACCTGCGTGCATTTTCGCAATCCAAAATACCCATGCCGCTCTCCACCAGGATTCGCAACGATGCCTACAACATCATTAGGTTTCCACTGATAACTGAAGCCGCGATGAGGAAAATCGAGGACAACAACTGGCTTTCTTGACCCACCTGAGGGCGAACAAGAATCGCATTTAGGCCCAAAATCCACACCAAACAGTGATTTTTTTGCGATGCATTGGACGCTAGTGGATCTCGTGTGGTGTCATTGGTATCGTCCCAAAGTTGACAATTTTGTTTGCTGACGTACCTATTCATCCTTACTTACTTACTTAGCGGGCTCCCGACCCGTGAATGATCTCTGCCTGAGACACGGCAGCCTTCCATGCCCTGCAGTCCCGGGCAATCTGCTTCCAGTTATCCAGATCAAGAGCTCTGGCATCCGCGATAGCATGGTCCTTGAAACGGATGTTCGGTCTTCTGCCACCCATTCATCCATCATCCAGAAATGGGCCCCATCGCCGCTATCAACTGTCAGAGATCGGAAGTCACTATTGGAAGATCCTTTACTTTATATTTGCTCCGAAATGTTGCATTCTTGTTGACAAGAAAATAACAAATTTTGCTTCGTCGCGAAATAAATTCAATTTAGTCTTGATCCAGACTCAAAATCAAGGAGTATCTATGAGTCATCTTGCACACATGTCCCGGAGTTTCGAGGCCTTATGTTCTACGGTGCTTATAACCGATATAATCGGTGAAATCTGAAACAGTTTTTCTGCCCCCACTTTCGTGAATCTCGTTTAGAGTAGTCTTAAAAAAGTATAAAGCCAAGGTGTGTAATCTGTCTTATTCTGTCTCGTGTCGTCGTTGTTTTGCAATAAATTCAAATTCGAGAGCTATGCAAAGCTTCTAACCATCTCAACAAGATTTTAATTAAAGTTGAAAAGTCGTTAATATCTCAGACGAACTGGCTTGAGATAACGACACTGATTAATCCATTAAGATCTTCAGATCCCATTTATTGGAGACCGTTCGGTAGAATGCGGAGGAGTATCCGCCATCAAGCAAATAACCCTTATCCGTTAGCCAATGGATTATGATATCACTTCAAATCTCTCCCCGACCACGACCACTCGCTTCGCCCACAAAAAAATGGAAAAAATAAACTACTCATCGATAGATTCATCTCTTAGATCCACTTCGGTTTTTAGCGGGCAACCATGAAAAGCGAGCAGCCAGCAATTAAGCCACGTCACAGAATGCAAAGAGCAAATCAATAGATTAAAATATTTTATCGACACAACAGCAACCGACACGATGCGGGAGGAAAACCGGAAGCCGGAAGCTCGCTACCCCCTCACTCAAGGCAGATAAACCGACGAACGATTAAAGAGAATTATACCACCGAATTTGAGGGTAATTTTATGCAAATTCCTCTATGATCACCCTTTAAGCACTTTATTCTCTGACAACGCTTTAATTTTCGACTTCACAAAGTCACAACGAATTAAAAACGAGCATAAAAACTGGGACTTACTGGGGGCCCAGCACCAGGCGCCCTCCCCTTTCATGTCCCACTTTTGCTTTCGCTTGTTGTATTCTTTCTTTTCTTGTTCACTTCTGCCATTGCGTCCCAGATAAATCGCAGTAATGTATGCCCTGGATCCGATTTTTTCTTTCACTTTTTTTTGTATCCTCGACTCCGTTTTTTTTTCAGACTCATTCTGATGATGATGACGGCATCTAAGGGGAAAAATCGAAAACAACGAACTGGAAGCGTTCTTAGTCTCTCCTCGCAGACCTTTCATTCTGCGTGAGCGATTTCCGTCTTGTTTCTCGTTCGTGTATCCGCTCGGCTTCTGTGTTTATGTTTCGTCCTTTTTGGCGATTTGATCCTTTTTATTTCGGTTTTCTAATTTTCATTATGCTGGCAAGGCAGAGGAACTAAACAAACAGATCCTCCCCCAAGACCGCTCAACGAGAATTCACAGCCCCAGGCGGCTTCCTTTCTTCCGGGTCGTCGGGTATACGTGCATATTCCACCTGAGAAATGTCGGTCATATGCAGATGCAAGTCTTAAGTCAGGGTTTCGAAATTATGTATTTCCACCGCGGAGCCTGTGTTCCTCTGGTGGAAGTTAAATCTGCATCTTTAAGCCAAGTGTCAACCTGCTCTCCAGTCAAACCGGGCAATGGCGGGTGGGATGAGTGACTGTGCAGCCAGTTAAAAACGCTCCCGCATGTCATTACCATACACATAAATGTGAAATGAGCTTCTTATGCAAAAACTGTTACCAAGTAATTTAAGTTTCTCCGCGCTGTTCGTCGTTCCCGTCTTTGCGGCGTTGTGTATGACTGTGGCTTATGCTTGATTTATTTTACCACCTGCCAGACCTTTTTCATTGGGGGATGAGTGGCGAAGGGCCATAGTCCTCACCCTCGAGAAAACTTGCATAAGTTCCTTCGGCGTGTTTTTGAGGAGTTTTTTTCACTTTTTTTTAATCATTTTGTGCCAGAACTTCTGGGTTCGTAGCAAAAGGTCTTATTGTTGCTTAGTTTGCATCTAATTTCGAGTGAAAAATCAAGAGACGATATGCGGAACAGGAAGCAGGTCTCACAGTACAGTAAATAAGGGGTAAATAAGGAAACATTTTTGACTGTAGTCTTCCTTCCATTCCTTAAACCAACGATTGGGTTCTTCTCGCACCAGTTCGCGATTGCATATGGGATTCGGTCTGGATTTCTGCAAGATTGGAATCTTATTCATCATAACCAACTTTATAACAACTAATTATTTCTTCTGTTTGAAGAAAATCCTGAATTTTATCAAAAACTCAGCGATGGAGCCCATTTTTGCCCCATGGCTTTGTCAAGAACCAAATTATGAGTTATTGGGCAGTAACAAATCCAAATGTGATTCAGGAGACTCAATTGTATCCACAAAAAGTGGCAGATTGCGTTTCGTGTGAATTTCATGCTGCAGGTTTTTTAGGTACACTGAGCTGGAGGTTTTATTTGGGCCATATATTTTTTTTGGTCGATGAAAATGATACGGTCAATGGAGTCTTTTTTGACAAAAGATGAATATAATTGACATCAGTGATATGTAGTTCCAAGAAAATGGTGCTACATGTCATGTAGCTGGTCAAAAAATTAATCGGTTTGGTACACAACGCTATCGCCAGTGAAGGGACCCATCCCCCGTACGAACTTCAATCGATTTTCGAATCATTGAGGAAGAAGAAATCAGTGGGTATAGATGGCATATCGAACATTGTGCTTCGACATCTCCCTCCAGCGGCGGTTGAAAACTACGCCATCCTGTTCAACAACGCTCTGAATAACGCACATTATCCAGAGCATTGGAAAACAGCCATAGTGCAACCGATCCCCAAAAGGGGAAAGGACACCTACAATCCGGCAAATCTCCGGTCAATAAGTGTCCTTCCGAATATCAGCAAGGTATTCGAAAAAGTGATCAATAGAGCCTTGCTCAAGTGGGTTGAGGACAATCTTATATTTTCGGATAATCAGTTCGGTTTCAAGGCGGGGCATGATACAATACATGCCGCGACGATACTGGTATCCGATATCCAATGGAACAAAAACAAAAAAACATCGCACAAGTGCTCTGCTGGTTGACTTGGCAAAGGCTTTCGATACCGTTTGGTTAGAAGGGCTCTTTTACAAGTTAAACAGTCGGGGCATTAATAAATCACTCCTGTACATATTGCCAACCGGAAGAAAGTTCGTTGTGAAAAATGATAATGCAACTTCGGCTGGTACTTTTAAAACAAAAAATGGTCTACAACAAGGTGCGGTCAATTTGCCGATACTATTCAATATTTACACGGCTGATCTAATCTGATCCCTTCAGCAGGCGATTGCGTACGCGTACGATTTGATAGCGTACAGATCAGGGCCCAAAATTGAGGACATTACTCATCTCTTGCACGATGAGATCCAGCGTTTTTGCAATGGCTGGAAGTTAATCATCAACCTAGAAAAATCAGAAACCATTCTTTTCAGAACACCGTTAAGTAGGGCTTCAGCGGATACTAAAAAGAATTGGCGAAAGTTCTCAGTTGTTGGACAACACAGACAGCTACTGGCGAATCGAAGTGTAGTCAGATATCTGGGGATCTGGCTAGATCAGTATCTATATTTTAACAAACATGTAGATGCTGCTCTGGCAAGAGCCCGAGGTGCTTTTGCTCTTACAAAGAGACTGTTTCACAACAGCCAACACGATGCGAGGGTGAAGGTTATCTGCTACATGGCCCTTATCTGGCCAATGCTTGCCTATGGGTGTCCCGTGTAGTTCAACGCAAGCGCAAGCTTGATGGAAAAGATGCGGGTGTTCGAGAGGGCTTGTCTTAGGACTTGCCTTCGCCTCTATTGAACGCCACAGTCCCAGTACAAAAAATGCTACTCCAATGAAGTCCTATACAATAGGGCGAATATGATAAGAGTGGATAATTTCCTGATTAAAATGATTCGCGGACACTTCGCAAGAGCAATGACCTCGACGAATAACCTGATCTTCGGGGCTTACTACCCGAACTATAGATACAACGAGAGGGTTCGTCTGAGCGGCTTCGTCCAGAGTCATTTATATTTTTCGATCAGACATGTCCGATCCAGGTTAGATCAGCAGTACCATTAATCTTCCACGTAGCCCGTATATCTGTGGATAGGCGACTTAACTACGACCGAGACGTCACACAGAGCACTGAGGGGTTACTCAGGTTCAGTAGGGCGGTATCCAACGGTGATATAAAAGACGCAGTCAGGCAGCGCACAAAATTTTTGTGGTTGATAGAACCAGCTCCTTCGTCGATCTCTTACAACCCGGGATAGATAAAATATAGGTCCCAAAGTCTGCAAATTTCCTATCGCCGAGGACACAGTTCAATCTATGTTATAGGGTTTGATTAGGTTCGTAAGTTAGTACGTAAGACACAAAAAAAAATAGTTTTAGTTTAGCAGATAATGTAAATTTAAGACAAAACAAATGTATTAAGCCGATTAAGTTTTTCTTTTATTTTTCTTAGTCTTAAGTATTTTGCTCTTATTTTTATTTGAAATATTTAAATTAATACGTCGAAACACAAACTTAAAGAAAAAATATGTGTAACTTAGAGCCCCCGTATAGGGCCACTAAGTTAGAATAAGATAATTAGGTCAGTTAAGCTAGTTTTAAGAGTTTTTGTCTAGCAAGTGAAAGTAATGGAAAAAAAGCAATCGATCGGCGATCGCGAAATGTTAAGAAATGTTCCGATCGAATGTTCAACTGATTCAACGTCGTTGGGTTGCTTTACGTAGGGTTACGTTAAGACATTGGAGGACATTAGAGGAGCACTGGAGCAATTTTGAATGCGAAATTGTTCACGTTTCGGTCTATATGTGGAAGAATTGTGGAAAACTTTCTCAAAAATTCGATCTGTAAACGAGATCGAATTCAATACTGTGTTGTACACCTCGAATAGAATTCGGCGCGACATCTCATTCATTCTGTGTTTTATTTAAATACAAAATTGGTTTCTCCTTATTGAATAGCCCTGTGTAACTGCTTTCAAACTCGGGCTTTAAAAGCTAGGGCCGCTTACCGTCTTCGTTGGAACAAGACCAGTACGTTCGGTGGTAAATAGACTTATTGAACGTACCTGCAAAGAAAAGAAAATGCAAATTATTGTAGGTTTAGATGAAAACAGAAGACAAAAAGCTTATGAATAATATAAATAAAATTGTTCAAGGTATACCGATGGAAGTCGATGTCTTCTAACGGTGAGTTCATCGAAAAAATCAAACGGGTGGCCTTAAAGAGTTGACCCAAGTATTAAAAATACTTCCCATGACAGTGGGCGCCGTGGCGTTGTGGGTAGGTGTGTCGACTCATACGCTCGAGGTCTAAGGTTCGAATCCCGAAAAAACACCTAACATTTTTCCACGGCTCCACCTCTTTCGAGTCGCTGACAATGCTCAAAGAGTATAGCTGTCTAGAAAAAGCTTCTTAAACTCAAAATCGAACGTTCGGACTCGGCATTAAACTGTAGGTCCTCTCCACTCGTGAAAGAACAATAGCACGCACAACAGTTGGTGCTAGGCCCAGGTTTACCCTGGACTCTTGCCATTATTATTATTATTATTATCCCATGACATTATGACTAATATTTTGGACATGAAACGCTTCGCCCCACAACTGATTTCTGAGGAGCTAACTTTTCTGCAAAACTTTGTCAGGAATTGTTGGCCCAAACCTCGTACCCGCTTGATATTGTCACATCTGATTTTTTTACTTAAGCCGTTCGAAGAGACCGTTAAGAGTCAACTGAGACACAAAGAAAACTCAATGTCAGAAGTTGAAGGACATTCGGTCAAGTACTGGCATAATTGTGTTCCACTTGATGAGACTTTCTTTGAGGGTGTCGGAGAATTGATAACCTGTTACTTAGTGTGTCTTTTCAGACTGCCCTCCTAGGCACACCTAAATCTGCATCAGTGGGTGTATGGAGTTGCCCACACTTTATATCTCACTACGCATCGTAAGTAAGACAGGATGATGTCTTTGGTTTCTTTAAGAAAAAAGCCAAGGGCACATTTCGTGACTACACGTGTCCTGTCGTACATCACGTGTACGGAGAGGCAATATCTTCCACGCATAACTCACAGCGCTTATCTCTTGTCGACTGAGCACACAATGCTTGTGCCCTCAACTTTCGTGCCAAACTAAAAAATTATGCAGATTCCGTTCATAACAAATGGCCAAGAATGCACTTAGTGACGCTCCCCAACCCCCTTTCATCCTCGCAAATGTGGTCATTTATTCAGATGCTATGCAGGCTCGGAATAATAATCCATCATCAGCCCCACCCCCACGCAATATAGGCGACTTCGACTCGTCCACGCCATCATTAGCATCGTGATCATCATTTTCATCCTCGGCGACGACGACGACGCTGACGACGACATCGTCATCGTACACAGCGTCGCCATCCCACGCATCTCTCAAGACTAAGCCCAGATGATGTGGTGTGGCTGTGTGCGCTCGTTCTTTCTCGTTCCTCTCCGATAATTTTTAAGCAGAAAGAAAGGGAAAATCCTCCTAAGATTTGTCGTAACAATAAGTCGGGTCGGTGTAGAGGTTGTTGAAGATGCCAAGGGAATCCTGGCCACGTATCCGAGACAAGGACAGCGCTGCAAGGAGGACGACTAGGCGAATGTAATTTGCATCTAATTTCCTTCGACTGCATTTAGAAAATTCCACCACCCTCCACCGTTCAACCCCCATTTCAATTCTTAATCAACTAAAGTTATGCAAATTTCGTTGAAGCCAACGGAAAGGATGCACACAATTCTTCTGGTTTCGCTCGCATTCCGATGTGGCTCCGCTTGTGTAAGTCCTTAAGAACGCAATCTTTTCAACGACATAATTTCCATCGCCATTCATATGCTAAGCCGTGCTGCCATCTTCTGTTTGCAGCATCAACAGCAGCCAGCGCCCTCCATCCGCCATCAGCCAGCGTGCTTCAGGTGAAAATTGCTTTCACACATCCCACCCCCAGGTGTCCTGCCACATGCAGGAAGTATGAAATTTTGATTTGCTCAGTGTGTGTGTGCGCGCATGTAAGCGGTGGCGTCTTGTGTCTGCAGGCAAGGCGGTGTCGAAGATTCCACCACTCCCACAGCCGGGGTTTGAGAGCGGCAGACAAGTGCATTTCCAGGATACAACACAGTCTCTGCACATCACTGGCGTGCATTGGTTTGAAGGAAAATATATTTGATATCCTTGTTAGTGCATGCTCTACTGCGTGTTCAACAAAGTTCCCATATGACACACGACTTGCTCTGTGTGCCAGTGGGGGGTAGGTTGCGGTTGCGGAAAGTATCTTAATCCTTCAACAGCTTTCAAGCGAACAAACAAACAATGCAGAAGGCAATTAACTCATTATACGAAACGGAATTCCAGAACAAGGGGACTCAAGCACATCTACTTCTGCTCCTGCGAATGCTGGCTGGGGTGGGGGAAGTGTAGGCAAAGTGTTACAACACAGTCAACGAGTTGATGTGTTTTTTTTCGCCTGTTTGTTTCATTTTTGGTTTTGTGTGATTTCCCAGTGTAACGACACTGTTCAGAGAGGGCATTTGTGTTCTATTAGAGTCCTGTGTTTATTTGACTTTAAAATGAATTAAAACTGTTGCGAGAAATTGGGTTACACAGTGTTTCAGCTGCCAGGAGTCTGCTGGTGGTGGCGGTGGCGGTGGTTGGCTTTAGACTTTTGGTCACTGGCCCAAATGGGAATGTTTTTATATTCCATACTTAACAGCGGATACTTATGAGGGTTGATGTTTATTTTTTCATTCCGTCTTCGTCCTTTCTGGGCTAATTAAGTCCTTGTAGATGGACTAGATTTGCATACATTCTCCAGATAATGAAATAGGGTCCATGTGCACGGAGTGAAAGGCAGATAAATGATGTGACTCCCGAGTGGGAATAGCGCCGACGACCTCTTAATGGCCACAATTGTTCTTGTCAAGGTGAATGTGTCGCAGAGGGTGTCTCTGCTCGTATTACGACGCTCGACCAGTCGAGTGTGGTTTTTGGGGATTGCTTTTGCAGTCACACGTTGGCATGGTTGCTAAATGGAGCCATTAATTTAATTAGTTAGTCTTGCCCTGGGTGTAGGAACTCAACTGCGTGGGAGTTTGTGTTTCGGGCGAATACAAATGTGAACATTTGAATCGACTTAGTGTTGGAATTATGCAGCATTTTGCTTCTCTCAAACCCCCTCCGTATAAACTGCGAATTAAATATTTAAATTAATGCCTGTAAAGCCAAGCAGGGCATAGGGCTTGGTTATAATTATTTTTCTTCTAACTGCCTGACGTAACATCTTCTCTTTTTTTTCTTCCAGTTGCGCTATAGTCTAGGTTATTTTTTTTTTGTCGGAGGCTTTTGTAACACTACACTGGAGCACTCAGACTCAAAAACTGGCCCATTGTACTGCCAGGCAGCAACCTACTTTTGCTGAAATTTCTGGTCAGACCAGCAGGCGCTTCTGTGATGAGGAGCCTACATCATCAGCTCTCACATCATAAGCACCGAATAACTGTCACCTGATCCGAGCAAAAGCGGGACAATGGCAGAGGAAGTGCTGTACACTGTCATTGTCTTCCCCACAGGCGTCGCAGAGGGTTTCATCGCTTAGGCCAAGACTTAGGTGTTTGGCGAATGAGTGGTGCCCCTTTAGTACGCCAATAAGTTGCCCGCAGTCTTTTCTGTTAAGAGATAACAAGAAAGCCGCGGATTTCTTACAGACGTTGGGGAGCATGCCCTTGGTCTGTCTACATCCTGGAGAGTCATGCCACCTGCGGTTGTGTTCTCGAGAAGTCCAACCATCGACGGAAACCCTAACCAAGGACGCAGGCAGTCCCAGCGTAGGTTCAGGTCCTGAGAATGGCTCATCTGATCCTCACCTAGCAAGTTCATCGGCGATCTCATTTCCCGTGATCCCGTGGTGCCCCGAGACCCAGACAAGTCTTAGCGAATTTAAGCTACCGATCAAATTCAGAGAAGACTTGCATTCCTGAACTATCCTGGAAGTGGTTAAAGGGTTCAGCAAGGCCTTAAGCACAGCTTGGCTGTCGCTACAGAAACATACACTTCGCCCCTTCCACCTATTCTTAACGATATAGCTCATAGCCATTAGGATCGTTTAGGTTTCCGCTTGGAAAAGCGACGCAAATTTGCAAAGTCTAGGTTGGACCCAGGCCTCTGCTAAAATGACTCTCCAGCCAGAGTGAACCTTTTTCAGGATCGCCATGTAAAGTTATTTTCCATTACTGATTAAAAAACGTCTTGTGTTGTTAACGGTTAGTTTATTAATGTCTTTATATTCTTATGCGACAGTGTCGCTAGCTTAATAATAATGCGAGCCAGCTATTCCGATTGTCTGGCGGTCGGTTCCCATGCTCTTGTGGGAATAGCCAGGCTTCTGCTGAACCAGCTATTCCGATCGTCTGGTCATCAGATCCCATGCTCGTGGGATGTTATGTAATAATATTTGGTCCTTGTCTGTTGCTTTATCACTCGAAAACACTCCGAACCTGAGCCGTGATGTACAGTCAGCGTCAAAAGTGAGTGAATATTCAATCATCTGCTGAAGGTTTATCCACTAATTTAATATTCACCGGAGTGTGGTAGAACAGACATGTATACATCAAATTGAAGCTCAAAAGTCATACTTTGAAATATAGTGAATATTATTTAACGTAAGTGTAAATATAAAACAATTAATTCAATTTCAAAGAGAAAATTGCTCAAAACAGCATGCAAAAGTGAGTGTTTATATGGTTGTGTCAGTGACTGTAAGATATAAAGTCTCGTTTCTGTTAAACAATTGTATGAAAATTAAGACCGGCATGTACGAAAACTTAAAAGCAGTAAAGTTATATAAAGTACAATATTTTTCTCTCAAAGATTCTTTTTTTAAAGGGATATGTTCACCCACTTTTGACGCCAGTTTTCAGTACATTTTTTTCTTTTAAACTAAATTAACTTTATTTTGTTTACTGTTATTTTAAGTGAAATATAGCTTACTCTGAAGTATAATTTCAGAGGTTTTATTTGAGGCATCAATGTCAGACGTAGACCACTTCAGTAAATTTTAATTTAAAGGAATACCTCTCAGCTAATGACTGTTTACGCAATTCTGACGCTGACTGTACATACCACTTCAAGGGTTGCAACTGCAAACGCCTGACCGCGCCTTCATCCAAAAGAATATCAATGTTAGGTTAGGTTAGGTAGATGGGTGCCCTTGCTGACATGAAGACCATGTCAACGGCTCACTTAGACCACAATGAGTCCATTGTGCCCAAAAAGTTTAAACCGTGAAAACCTTAAACTTCGATGTATCAACGGCTAAGTTAAGCCACCCAGATATAGATATGTATCTCAGGAGCTAAAGCGATTGGATGGCGCAGTTGGTTAAGTACCTGCCCCAAGTTCGAGGGGTCTCAGGTTCGAATCCCAGTGAAATCGAATCTGGTCCAGTCACCATTTGCCGTTGGGATCAAACTAACGGCACTGGAGTAGGTTGCTACCTGGCAGTACAATGGACCAGTTTTGAGTCTGAGTGCTCCAGTAGTGTGTCAAAAATGCTCCGAAAAAAAAAGATCTCAGGAGTTTGTTTAGCTCTATTTTCCCTAGATCATCCAGCTCCGAAAAGAAGAAGCTCCCTAGGGTTTCCTTTCTCCTAACGGCTAGTGCAGGACAATCACACAGTAGGTAATGAATAGATTCTATTTCTTCTTCGTCTCTACAGCTTCTACAAAAGTCGTGATGGGGTCTTCCCAGCCGTGCTGCGTGATTTTCTACCGCGCAGTGCCTTGTCACGACCCCAACGGCTGTTCGTATCGACTTCGGCTTAGTTTTATGAGATCGGTAAATCTCCTCTTGTCGTAGACTGGCCATAACGATTTAGCTGTAGCGCATGTATTTAATCGACACAACCGTTTATTAGCTGCCTCATTAGACTCAATCCATATTTCCCTGCGCAGGGTTTTCTTCTTTTTTTTTTCCGTACGTTTTAGCCACACTACACTGGAGCACTCAGACTCAAAAACTGGTCCATTGTACTACCCTGTGCACGGTTCTAAGCGGTGTGCTGGCCTTAGGTAGGGCCCGCGAAGAGCTTAGATGTGACCCACCCCAATCAATGTTAAGATCATGAGAATGATTGTACCGATTCTACGCTTCTTTCTCGCAGACATTCATCTCATATTACAGCAATTTCCTCCATAGCAACCCATGCACATGATACCAAGTTCTGACCTCTGTCCATGAATTGTGTGTACGACATGGTTAACACTGGTTCCTTGATGTTGACACGAGCATCGGGAATTTCAACATGATTTGATTTTTTGCTGTCGAGTCAACGCACGTCTCATGTGTATGCCGACGAAAGAAAGAATTTTATTATCTTCAGTGAAATCATGGTTGCCCGCAGCCAAGGCGAAAGATTTGTCGTCATCTAAATCTTGAACGAAGTTGCTGGGCAGTTCGAAATGCTAGTACCATCTTTTGTTATCTGCTTCAAATTGCGCTCACAAAGCTTATTGAAACTACTCCCCACTTGTTTATGCCACCTTAGACGTAATCGTCCTCTGTTGCGTTGTGTCACAAGCTCTGATTTAGAGCCGGAGTTCCTCTATCCACGCCCTTGACATAGCCTAGACGCCTAGCTAAAGCCATGTCATTGTACCAGTACAGTTCGTGGTTGAACCTCCTTCCCCAATTTTCTTCAACGCAAACAGAACCAAAGATTGAACGCAGAACTTTTTTCTCGAGAATACCAAGAGCTTCTTCATCCGCCTCTATGCCGTGGAGCAGGACTGGGATAATCAATGTCCTGTACAGGTGCGCCATTTTGTACGTCGTCGGTATGTACACGTTAAATAACTTTGACATTTATCAGCCGACTGACTTGAGTAGACATGTTCTTGAAAGCTAATTCAGTACCATTTCAAATATGTATCTCGTTCATTGCATCGAAATAGTGACACTGTATATTGAAAATAATCAGTTGTGGCAACTCAAAAAAATAGTGGCCAACAACAAGGACCTTAAGATCGTCCACCTGACATTTATCAATGCCCAAGATGTTCCAATGAACTGGTTGAAGCGGTAAAAGTGAGTGTTACCGAGAACATGTGTCATATCGTCACCGTGCTCAGCATTTTGGCATCAGTGGAATCACCTTGCGGCGCATTTTGAAGGATGATTTGCATTTGTTTCCGTATAGAGTGGTATTGACTCAAAGAATATTGCCAACAGATCGTCCACGTCGGTTACAATATGACCAAACAGTCACTCTAATGGTTGACACTGAACCTAATTTTTGGAAGCAAATTTTGATGACCGACGACGAATCTTGATGAACAACTGAATGACTGAACGACTGAACGACTGAACTACTGAACGACTGAGCGACTGAATAACTGAACGAGTGAACGACTGGAAGACTGAACGACTGAAGGACTGAAGGACTGAACGATTGAGCGACTGAATAACTTAACAACTAAACAACTGAACGACTGAATAACTGAACGAGTGAACGACTGAAGGACTGAAGGACTGAACGACTGAATGACTGAGTGACTGAACTACTGAATGACTGAACGACTGAACGATTGGACGACTGAACGACCGAATGACTGAACGACTGAGCGACTGAATAACTTAACAACTAAACGACTGAACGACTGAATAACTGAACGAGTGAACGACTGGAAGACTGAGCGACTGAAGGACTGAAGGACTGAACGACTGAACTATTGAAGGACTGGTCGAATGAATGGCTAAACGAATAAACGACTTAAGAAAACGTAAAAATAGTGAACTGTGGTCATAACAATCACATCAGTCCGCTTGCGATTATCTACTACAAACGGGATGTCAGCAACCAAGTGATGAAGCAAACACAAGCTTTCGTGTCAGCACGCAAGTGTTACCACTTGTTCTTGTTGCTCGCTTAGATAATTCAAAATTGTTTCCACTCACGATATCTACAGAGACCAGTCCACTAATCAAAACTGACATAGGGAATTGTTTGTTCACCTGGTCTTGCGCGTCCTGGTTCAGTCATCAGGCAAATGTCAAAAGTTGAGTACAGTTAAGAAGAGAAACATTGTTCGATTCCATTTTAATTAACTAATCAAGTTGAAATCACCCCTGGCAGCATCGCCCTATGCCTCGCCATCCACAGAATTTGGCCAAAAAACACGTGCGCTTCCATCCGACTAGATCGCTGTCATGAGAGTGAACACAGAATGTATCTGACCGTGAACTGTTGAATTTATCTTTTTGCCATCGAAACCACAAAAACGAATTCCCCAAACCGTACCGACATATGTACGTCTCATTTATTCCTGCAAACCTCATTGTTCCGCCAACACGGTTGTCATCAACATTACAATCACTTTATCTTAGTGGAGATGAAGGAAACGACGGCGACGGCAACGACTCCACGAGGAGAACGAAACTGTTTGCCAGATAAAAATAGAAATGTGAAAAGAATAACAGATTACACCACTTATAGGTGTACATATGCGACATACGAGATGATACCGTCCTTAATGTCATCCTAAGCGGACGGGGCACCGTCTCCCATTTGTTATCTTCGCAAGGACATTAATCACAATGCGGCAAACTGGTTGCGACCATAATTTATCTTTAATATACCGCACGTACCGTAGGTGATGGCGGCGGTTTTCCAGGGACATCGAGGGCGTTTGATCGCCATCCTCCGCTGGGATTTGCTATTTCATTAGTCGCATGCTTGTTCATTTTCTTTGTGCGTGGGCCTGACCTCCGATCAGGACGTTCGATAAATCATAATCGCCGAGAGCAGTCCACCAGTGGGTTCGCCAAAAAGTGACAAAATGACAATTCCATTAATAACCTTCCATGTGATCTCGCGACCCCCCCGCAGCTCCAGCCGGGCAGCCGGAGGGAGCAGTCTTCATGTGCGTCACATGTGTGAAGGGCTTCCGCTTTTATTGTTCCCCCGTAGAAGTCTCACAAAAATTCACATCCGGCCAGGTTAGGATGCGAGGCAGCCCTTCCGCGGCTCCGGTGTCAGAGGCAGATGTGTGCCTTTCCGAGGGATGAGGAGGCAAAGAAAGGCAAATTTTTTGTAAGGCTTTTACTTTTCAATTCCGTAAAATGGGATGTGCTTTGCGAATGTGTCGGCTGTGGCGGCGAGAGGCGGGTGTTTGGGAAATGAAATAAAAGCTGTAAGTGGATGGAGGATTCAGAACGTTGCTTTGTTGCTCCTGCCTGAATCCTTACATCGATAAAAATAATGTAGAGGCGTGTTGAAAAACGACGGAACATTTAATTTAACGTTTTAAATGTTTAAAGAGATGAGATGTATCTGAATATTTAACTTTGCGTGTGAAGTTACGCACTTGAAGGGAACACCTTTCTGTTGGTTAGACAAGGTGCGGTCCAACGCTGGAGTAGATGGGATCTTGAGATTACCTTTTGCTCCTTGAATGGGGGAAGGAAATTCAATAAGGCCAAATTTAACCCACGCAACGATCGATAGGTTGTCAAGGTGACCATGAAAGGGAATCCTTAAAGTTGATTCCTAGGCACAAATTGGCCTTGTGGTTGAATGCCAACGATGTGTCGTATTCAAAAGAGGAGAACGTGTATCGCAGGCTTTAATGGTGGCGTAAAACTCTCAGTTATTCCCGGTTTCGGCGATTATAACCAACATGCTGTTGGGTAAGGATCGGGAGCAGGATAAAGGAAATAACCTATTTTGGAATAGGTTATCGATATGAATACAAAGGTTTGGTCGTGTACTGCCCTTCTATTACCCATGCAAATTGAGAAACTTATAGAAATTTCCGTTTTGGGATGTCAGCTTTATAAAGACTGTACATTTGGTTTTCCTTCACACAATACGTTGGGAAGCCGAAAGGTGAGCAAGAAATTATGGCTTATTAAGGGCTCTTTCGAATGAAGAATTTTCCTGTGGTCCTGCATACGGAGAGGGCGAATGTAGGAGAAGGCATCCTTTATCTCTGCGATCTGTGTAGAGATTTGAAAGTACTCTAGAGGAAAAATGTCGGGTTCGGCCATGTCGAAAGCATGGGCATCAGCACAAGGGTGTTCAAATCTGCGGGCATTGCGGTCAGGCAGACTTCTTCACCCAATATGGACGGCGATAGATGAGAATTTTGTCCCCTCTAATCTAGATGAGGTCAAGATAGCATTATCGAGATTTAAGTTGCTGGAGCAGACACGTGTGCTAAAATCTTTAAAGCTGGAGATGATCTGTTTGGACGCACCTACGCCAGCTCATTAGTAAGATATGGTTGGGAGAAAGCATGAGCCATGGATCTCAGTACCGTTTGCATTATCCTCAAAGAAGGATGATCCCTCCACAAAGGGGTCAGTCTCTTTAACATCACCTTCAAGATCTCGTGATTTTTGTGAACCTCTGAAACCGTTTATCAACAACATGATAGGACCTTATCAGTGTGGTTTCAGGTTCAATTAGGAGTTCTCAGATCTTCACAGGCAGATCCTGGAAAGGACTCAAGAAATGTAGATCGACATTCACCACATAATCGTAAATTTTAAGGCCGCATATGATAGCGCGTATAGAGTTGTGCTATACAGACGCCTAGTCTAGTTCTGACATTCCTGCCAGACGTGCAGTTGTGCAGGGTGCCAATGGAGAACTCTGGCTGCTCCATAAAAGGTGCTTACGAACTCACCTATGTATATCTATAGTGATGTGGTTGTTCGAACACATCAAGATTTCAATGAGATTTTCTGGCTATGAAAAGGAAGGTATAGTCGTTTACCGCCAGAGGGCAAAACGAAGTATATGCTGCTTTCGAAAAAGGACGTATAATATCGACTTCTTGGTCAGAATTTCACAATTGGCACCTATTAATTCGAGGTAGTCAAGAACTTCGTCGATCTCGGGTCTGTGTGAACGCATTTTGTGTGAAATCTTCCATCCAGTCATCAATTGATCCAAGGAGGCATAAATCAA
Organism: Myathropa florea; assembly: GCA_930367185.1. Taxonomy (NCBI): domain Eukaryota; kingdom Metazoa; phylum Arthropoda; class Insecta; order Diptera; family Syrphidae; genus Myathropa; species Myathropa florea. Next base: position 130,855,064 of record OV884002.1, on the reverse strand, counting down.
TTGACATCACCTCTTTAGTCATGCACACGATAAAGAATGTGGAGAAGAGCTGCTATAAAATTTCAATGTCCAGCTTTAAATTCCTCACTAAATTATGTTCATTAACAGATGAATTTGCCAAGATAGATCTGAAAACTTAAAGATTAAATTGAATAAACATTTTGGTCCTTCGAGCCGGATTTTACATGAAATTCCTACAAACTCTTCAAGTTGTGCAGAACAAGAATAGAGATTTCTCGGTGTTTGTCAAGAGAAGTGATGAACTCGCTAAACGAAGACGCTCGGCTTCTGTTTTGCATAAGATGTCTTTTGGAGTTTTGTAAAAATCTACGTTAATGACATTGACGTGGTGGGCTGATGAGCTACACTTGCTTCTATTGAAATGTTAAAAGTCTATCTGATTACAGCCAGAAGAGAGAAGAGAAAGACGTAAACCATCCATACCTTCGATAGAACAAAAAAAATTGCCGTCTGCAAACTAGAATTATCACCTCCGTAGTGAATTAAACAAACAAAGACTGTACAAATGCAGGTATATTCCTGTTATTCGCAACCTCTTTATGGCATGCCTTAAAATGTATAAAGGCAGTGACCAGACTCCATCACTTGGACTGAATTAAGTAAGTCGATCATTTGAATACCAGTTGTAAGATTTTTCGAATGTACCCCAGAGAGAAGAGTGGTAGTTTATGCTAGCTATATTACGGTGAAACAAATTGATGTGCATGAAGCAATCTAATGTTAGTTCTTGAAGGGATTTATCCAGGGAAATATTTTTTTGACTCTTGCAACTGAATTTAGCAAAAAAAAATGTTAATTCTAAAGAAACAATGCCGCTCATTTTCCCCTTAGAAATGGGATCCTTTGCTATTGTGGCAACACTTATTGGAGAGAGAGCGACTGCCGGTTAGGTAGAGAGAAATGGATGGAAAATAAAGGCTTTCGGTGTAAATCGGTGTGCCATTAAAGACGTTTTTCACTTCAAAGCGTTGGAGTCAGTAAATGGAGTCAGTAATTTCTTTACGATATGTACACCGAAATTGGATTTTTTAATATTTCCCTTCTGTAGCAGTCAAAATAATGTATTTAAACACTCTTTTGAAATAGGGTAAAGAGAAGCAAAATATCTTAAAGAACTACCGGTGTAAGATTGAATGTAAGATCATCAGAGAAACAGTCGGTCATAGTTAGTGAAGGAAGACAGTCGCAAAAGGCAAATAAAGTGTTTTTGAAAATTGACATAATCTGTGTCAAGACGCAACGCAGAGTTGTGTCTAAAGGAAGTCTGAATTTACTATTCTTAAGAAACTAGTAACAAAGTTTTTGAGAGAAAACATTGTCTAGGGACGACACCGCTATGACTATACATGCTTGTGTCCTACGTAGAATAATTATGTCTGATGTACATTTAGAACCAGACTAAGGACTGTTGGGACCCCAAAAGAGTCCCAGTGGATCACTTAAAATGATGATGAAAACCTGGTTTATTTTCACTTACTACTAAAGTAAAGTGCACGCATTCGGAGCCTCCTGGTTACTTCTAAAGCATATTCAGCAGACTCAGTAGAGCTCTGCTAGTAATTGTCTGAGTCCGATATTTAATCAACTCTAAGTGTTTTCGTGTCGTGTTTCGTGCGTTCCTTCTACATGTGGTTGTAATTTGCATAGCGATATTTCTGAGCTATCTGCAATTCTTCCCATGATTTGTGAAAAGCTAAAACTGTTGAGTTATTAAATTTTGATGGATACACACTCTTCAAATAGCTAAACTTGAAAATATCGTTTAAATATTTCCTTAAGCTTATGCTGGTCATCATTTTCTCCGAAATGATCAAACCATTGGACCCATATGCAAGCACCTACGTGCTTGTATAGTACAATTGAATAGAATAGAAGCCAGCAGACCACGCCCAATGCCTTACTTTCGAAGATTGGGTGAGAGGAATGAATTGCGAGTAGGGATGCAAACGATACATCGATGTTTTGCAAACATTGATGTTTCGGTCATAAGTATCGATGTTAACATCGATGTTTCGATAACCGATACATCGACGGCAAAATTGTCAAACATCGACATCGATCATTCGTTAAACATTTCCAAGATGTGTTATATGTTGTATAAAATGGGCTTGTATTTATGTAATAATAATGGAGTGTAAAAGAGCTAGAGATGCGCAATATAATGTAACTTTTTTATATCTTAGCCTATGCTATTCTAACCAGAGTCCGACCGAAGGCCAGTTTTTCGGCCGAAACCGAACTTCGGCTTTTTGATCACGTTCGGCCGAAGTCGAAGCCGAATGCTCGCATGTTTGGATTTTTCGTTGCCATTTTTGATGCTCTTTCTACCTGAAACCAGTACAAATAAATAGCATGATTTTATACAGACCAAACTAAACTATTACCCACTTGCAAATGCAAAATCTTTTGATGTTAAAACTGTAAACAATCGCAATTTCAAAATACTAAATATCAGACAATAACAAACCAAAAAACACACCGTTCCTTGCAACATTTCATTTCATTTCATTTATTTGTTACTAAGTATCTCTGTACAATAAGAATATTCTATTCTTTAATAAGTACAGGGCTTAAAGTATAACTTTTAATAAATATTGTGAAAGTGACATAGATATAGTTACGTTTTACAGATTTGAATAATTGAAATTATACATATATAGAGCATTATTTTGTAATATTAAAATTAAATTTACGTACAGAAAACAGAAAATTCAACATTCAGCTACGGCAAAATCTTCGGTCTCATTTGGCCGAAGCCGAATGTTTTGCCGAAGGTGATATTTTTAGCATAAGGTGGCCGAAGCCGAAGCCAAATGTACGGTCGGACTCTAATTCTAACATCCTACCTCCATGTGGTTTACCTTGAGTATCGAGCAACCCTCAAGGAGACCGGTTAGCGAACTCCTATGGAACTGTGGGTCGGTGGCTAATCGGAGAGGGTTCATGTTTCGGCATGTATTGGCTGGATGCACAAGCATAGCAGACCTCGTGTCAACAGCCAAAAGCGACTCGCTTTATAAAAGTACAGGAAAGACTCGCTCGGGTAGGCTAATCCCGAACCGTAGGATCCTCCGTTACTTTGGGTTTTTCGTTGGCCCGATAAGCCACAAAGTAAACATTCAGTCATCAACGAAACGGAAGACGAAGAAGGTTTTTGGATTGAAACTGGTAAGACTAGTATGTTTTGTTGTTTAGGTACATTACATCGATGGTTCAAACTTCGATGTTTTTAAGAACGATGTTGCATCCTTAATTACGAGTAACAAGATCATGACTTTTTACACAAACTTATTCTGGGTGATGAAGATAATTTTTATTTCTCTGGGTATGTAAACAAATAAAATAGCGGGTTATACAACCCAAGACAGAGGGTTGAACAGTGACAACCTTTCATCCACGAGTTGCACTTTGGTGCTGTTTTTAGGTCTGGTCGTGTCATTGGGCCGTACTTCTTTTGGAAAATGGAGCTGGAGCTATCATTTCAGTGAATGTACCACATTACCGTATGAAGACTTTTTTTTTACTTGGTGTTGATGCTATGTACCTGGACGTGTGATTTCTCGAAAAAGAGACTTCAATTGGTAGCCAACATCGTCTCTTATACACCATTAGGACTTTTTCTTTAGATTTAATTTTATGACAAATTGAGCGCATATGTGAGCACAATTTGGGTACTAGAAGATTTTTTGCTTAATTTCGAATGAGAACGACACTTTCTAATTTATTTCCCTTTTATTTGTACGGAACTTTGATTAATCACGGAAATAGCCGAAATGGTTAGAGTAGATATTCACAAAGATAATTGAAAAATATGGATATAGGTTGATTCGATGGCTATGAAAGAGTTGGGTCTAGTCAAACGGAAGAATATGAATACAGTGGACGCTCGATATAGTGAACATCGATATAGTGAACAATCCAATATAGTGAACACACAACATTTTATACCGTTTCTTCTGCTCATCGTTATGTGCGAAAATATTGTACAATTAGTTATGTTATGTACATGGTACACAGTTTTTTGAAGCAAAAACAAACTGCGTGTTGCTTATATAAGGAATGTATTATTTTTGTTGCGTTTTACGTTTTTTTACGGGTGAGTTGTTTTTGTTAAAAACAAAATATTCTTTTTTTGTAAATATTGGCTTGTTTTTTAGTTATTCCGAAGAAAAATTGTAACTATATCCTTTTTTTGATGAATTGTACTACAAAACACACGCATTTTGATGAAATTTGCTCAAAGTAACCCGAGCGTTGGTTACAATGAACAATCTCGTTCCGGTGAACAGGCCTGGTTTTGATTACTTCTCTATATCGAGCGTCCACTGTATTTGATTAATTGTTTCAAGAAACATTTTGGTTCAAATCGCTTAAGAAATTTGTAATGAAACTAAAAGCAGCTAATTCTAAAATAAATTGCTTAGTCAGAAGATGACACGCTTTAGGATTTAATCCATTCACTGTCTGTCTGCTTTGTACAAGGTTTAATAACTGGCGATGAAGACGGTTTATTAGATCGGTAATCTAAAAAGAAGAGCATACATGTATCTTAGGACTTTCGAACAGTGGGCGACATCAACCTACATTCCACCGAAAGGACAGTGGTCCTTGTGGAAAAGTGAAAAGTGGTACTTTCTACTTCCCTGTGAAGTAGAAAGTAGTACTTATCTACTTATGCCGTGTGTATTGTGTATAATTAACTGATCAACCTACATGCACATGCACAGGCGATGACCACTAACAATTTGAACAAACAGAAAAAGAAATGTATAAGCAAATATTTAGGGTATGTCCAACTTGGCAAGAACATCGGTTACATGGCAACACGATTGAGATCCAAGAGAGCAAATCACAAGATACATTTCCACTTCAGCTTGTCTACATAAATAGCTATTTGATTGATTGCGTTCGAGGTGGAGTGTTGGGGAACGATGAATTACTCCCTGTTAGTCCTTATGACGTCCACCCACCACACAATCGTTTGAACAATGTGCAACATGGCTAATGTCTCGTGTAGGAAGTCGGCAACTGTTTCCTCTTCCGTTTCCTTTACGAGCATTTTACATGGATTGTCACTCAGTTGCTCATTTCAGCTAATAAATTGTTGATCAAATTTACAATCATTCTGGTAGAAGTTTGAGAATTACTGGGGGAATGGGATTGGAAAGACTAACTCCAACGAAGACGAAGTCCTTGACAACATCGAAATTATACTCGTGGCTGTGGATATTTTCAAGCACTAAGTTCAAAAGTTACATAACAGCGTGTCGCTTTGCCTATGACTCTTTTTGATATTGAAGGTCTCGGTAAGTTTGTTCCTTTGACACGACTGGATGGCGCAGTTGGTTAAGTGTCTGCCCCAAGTTAGAGGGGTCCCAGTTTCAAATCCCAGTGAAATCGAATCTGGTCCAGTCACCATTTGCCGTTGGGATCAAATTAACGGCACTTTAGTAGGTTGCTACCTTTCAGTACAATGGACAAGTTTTGAGTCTGAGTGCTACAGTAGTGTCTCAAAAATCCTCCGAAAAAAAAAAGTTTGTTCTTGACCATGGTGGAACAACGAGAGTTCTCCGTCGTTATCCTGCACAGTCTGACGCATGACGGTGTATTGCTCGTCCCAATCCACGCTCCAGCCAATTCATCCTATCTTAAGCGTTCACTGTCCTTTAGGTCCAAAAATGTCACCTGCTCTCGTTTAAATTCCACTTGGAAACGTTTGTTCCTCATCCACTCTCACATTTTTCAGCGATTTTCATCGGAAACATTTTGTACGCTTAAATCGGCGTGCATGATTGTGCCAACCCACTGATTGAGTGGGTTTACAGCTGTTCGCTCGAAATCAAGGACGAAATCCTTGTGTTGTTGCACGCCCCAAGGTAATGACGGATATTCAAGAATTCTGCAAAAGTCCTTGTTGTCGCTACCGCCTCTTAATGGGTCCATCCGGTTTCGAACACATTTTCATCGAACTCCCCCGTGCAAGAGGACCACTTCAAAAGAACACCGCCCACCTCATCGCGCAACAATGATGACATAAATGTCAACAACGATGGAAAAATATTCAGCAATTTACCGACATTCCCATGGTTGTACAATGAAGCGCCGGCGAGATCCCCCTGCAAATATGCAGAAATAAGAAAATTAATTTAAATCCTCGCAATAAAAATGACAGTGCGTGTGTACAGTTGGCGCTTTTATTGTCGCTCGCGTTATCCTTGTTATTGTCGTTGCCTTTGCCCATGCGACACAGCCCGGAGAAAGGAATCACTTTTCAATATTTGGAAATGGAATTCATGGAAATTCATCCACTCTCGCGTAAGAGTTCCCAAATGCAACTTTCACCGATCCATCGTTACGGCTTCCCGTCAGCCTTTTGTGTGACGGGGATTACGCTGAGACGTGCTCAACTACGGCGTCATTGACAACACGACAACATCCCAATTGTGAGTTGTTGTTCCCGCGGGAACGGAGAAGAAAGAAATGCGCCACGACAATAATCGTAAGGCTTTTAACTGCGCAAATATTAGCCTATTTAACTGAAATTCATACCCTACTCGGTGTGCCACCAACCGATTCTTTCCCTTCAGATCCGTTGATACGCGCAGATAAACGATGCGCGGCAGAGCGTACCCCAAAAAGCCTCTGCCGATGATGCACAGGAGTTTCCCTTAGTTTCTCCTTCATTTTTTTCCAGTTTGTTTGAGGATTTTAATTAACAACAGGAGCTCGTTACGGAGGCACAGGCTCATTGGTGTTCATAATATGATATCCTGGCTACGAAAGGGTGAGGATACGCAGTACGTACGAATACTCTCTGTATCCAGGATATCACGTGGCTTCATTTTTTGGGAGAGAGTCACTGAACAGAAAGTTAGTTATTCTCCGGCTCTGGCCTAGGATGTGTGCGGTGTTATGTGAAATATTTCCCCATGTAGTGTAGCTTCTATCAACCCTCTTGTCCTTGCAGCCCTTCTCCTCTGGTAAGTGGGTAATTGAAGTGTACCTTTGGAATGTCGTAATGTCTCGTTCATTGCGAAATCTCTAATTTTAAATGTCAGGTGAAATTTGCATTCCCCGTCAGAAGAATGCCACTTATGCCTCTGAATGAATTTCAGTCGAGCACAGAAAGCATCTTAATTGGCCAGTGCGTGGTCGGATTTCGCCGGTGGAAAGCCATGGTTCTTTGAACTTCCGTTAACTCGCTGTCGCGTGTCCTGCGTGGGCGATATGTCTGCAGGCGAAGCGTGTTTAATGAATCTTTTAAATTAAATTCACAAAAGATTATTCAATACTTTTGGGAAGTTGGGGGTGATGCTGCAGGGTCGAATATCATTTATTCTGTTTATTTCGCTGAATATATTTAAAGAGACAAACAATGCCCTCTGGCGGTGTAAACGAATGAAGGCTGACTATATATTTTGAATTTCGGAACGACCGCCTAGAGAATCGAATGCCTGGACAACTTGGTATAAAAGAATTTAATTCAATTCGGATGGTCCCTGGAATTTTGTTTTGTTGTCCTGGGAATTACATGGCTAGGCTTTAAATTAATTTCAAATTTATGCATAACTTTCGGGTTTACGAGAAGATTGTAATTGATTTTGATTGGATTTGTGATGAATATTTGATATCATGATGCTTTAATCGATAAATTGGATGGGAAATGTAACACATTTTACGGAAGTTAGTCCATTCTGTGGCAGATGACGCGCAGTTAGTAAGTGCCATGACCCCAATACAGAAGACCTGTGGTTTGATCCTCCACACATTAACCTTCAGTTCAGCGGCACTACCTCCTTCGAGTCACTGACAATCCTCAAAAAGTATAACTGTCTAGGAAAAGGCTTTCCATTCGGAATTGGCATACAATCTTTAGGCCCTCTTAAATAGTGAGAAAATAAAAGCCCACACAAATCGACTGAATACTGCAGAAGCTAGACTACAGTCCGTCCCAGACAGTAGCGCTTCGCAAAGAAGAAGAGCAAGTCTATTCTAGATTCTGAGACCGTGCATTTAGTGCTTAGGGAAGGAAGTCCGCAAGGCAGAAGATTCGGGCATTGTGGCAATTGATGGGATGATGGAAAAAAGCAAGAAATCCTGCAACACCCAGGGTCATAAAAATTGTAAAAAATCTCGGTCTGGACGAAGGGAAGGATAACCTGATATTAAGCAGCGATAACGTGGGTGCCATGGCGTAGTGGGTAGGTGTGTCGACTCCTATGCTCGAGGTCTTCGGTTCGAATCTCGAAAAAAACATCAAACATTTTTTAACGGCTCCACCTCTTTCGAGTCACTGACAATGCTCAAAGAGTACAACTGTCTAGAAATAGCTTCTCAATCTCGCCGTTCGGAGTCGGCATTAAACTGTAGGTTCCCTCCGCTCGTTAGAGAACAATAGCACGCACAACACGAGTGGTTGCTGAGAAGCTAGATCAAGGACTGTAGCACAGCCATTATTATGCTATTATTAGTAGATAAGAACGATAAGAAAACTAAACTGGGCGAGAACTAGAAGGTTCCTTCGTATAATACTGATGGATGATTTCTGAATATCAAACGACGTTTCCAAACTATTTCAGCTGAATTTTCTTTTGACTTCAACCCAAATCAACAACCTACACCTCTATCCAAGTTTATCCAACACAGAAAATCCCATCATACATATACCCAATCACTGCTCATGCCTGCGGTGCGTGTGTGCACTGCTGTTGGGTATTTAAGGGTTGAGATCTATCTAAGGGATAACACTCATCAACGCATAGAGTGGTCGACCACAGCATGAAATTTATGTGTGAAAATGAAAATTGTTATCATTTTAAATCTTAGATATCTCAAAATTTCAACATAAATCGATATTTTGAAATTTATCATTTCTTAATGCTTACATTGATGTATTCAAAACTGCGTTTTCAGATCTTCAAAATTCGCATGTCGATGGTTGACCGTTTTTGGTCAATATCTCGAAAACTATTGAGGCCAGAATGCTTGAAATTGTTTTAATTGAAATTGAAAGTACTCAATGAAGCCAAGTTTTTGTGATTTTTTCCGAGTTTTAAGATCTTTGGTTTAGAAATGGCAGGGGGGAACGCTGCCGAGATGAGATTTCTTCGTGCTGTTGTGGGAATTACTCGCCGGGATAGGGTGAGAAACACGACAGTGCGCGGGGAACTCAATGTTGGGCAGCTGCTTTTTCGAACGGAAAGGGCTGTACTTCGTTGGTTTGGTCACGTAACACGAATGTCCTCATCATCACGACTTCCGAGGCGTGCCTTGAATGCGATTCCATCAGGTAGGCGACCGCTTAGCAGACCTAGGATGAGATGGTTGGACCAAGTCCAAACACTCGCCTGGTTGCGCTTGGGCATAGCTCCTGATGAGTTAGAGTCGATGGCGGAGGATCGAGTGGCCTGGAGATCTCTCGTGCATGCATTGCCCCCGCGACCCCTTCAGTGGAACATGCGGGTCATTGAAAATGAGATGAGATGAGATGAGGGGGGAACGCATTAAAAAATACTTTGGAGCTCCATATTTTCCAAACGGTACTTTGGATCAAAAAGTGCTGAAGCAAACATCTACATTATTTCAAAAGATCTGTCGATTGATATATAACTCGAAGGTGTGCGACAATGCTTCAAAGTTAATGGCACAATACTGGAGCCACTCCCAAATGGCCCCACTTTTTAAATTTGCATGGGCAATGACATCTAGGTCTGAAGTACATAATTCCAAGATTTCATGCCGATATCTTTATAAACTTCGGAGATAAAAAAAGTCGTCGACGGACGGACGGACGGACACACCGAAATTATAAAGGTTATTATTATAGACGAAACCTTAAAAATCAAACGAAACAGCAACATTGTGAGATATGAAATTTATTCTGGCTTTATTCTGAAGCTCCATTTATCACATTATGTATAGAATAGGATATCATGGCAGAAATGGCTGCCTACGGTTCGTTATTCTGGCAACACCGTCCCAAGTCTTGGCTTCGGCTTCGAGCTTTTCCTTGCTTGTTCGGCTTGCGTAAACTAAGGATTTCACATGTCCACAGAGAAAGTAATCGAGTGGCGTAAAGTCGCATGATCGCGACGGCCAATTGATGAACGCCCATCGTGAGATGACCCAGTCGCCAAATTTCTTCCCCACAACTTCAAGTGATACGTCGCTTCTATGTAGCGCCGTCTTGTTAGAACTTCAAGTTGGATATATCGAATTAGTCCAGCTCTGGCCACAGAATATCTATTAGACCAACGGTTCTCCTTCCTCATTTTGAAAGAAACAATGTCCGATGATACCACCATGCCATTAACCGCTCCAAACAACCAATCCTTGTGAATACTTCGTCTATCACATGTGAATTGTGTTAACTCCAAAAACGGTAATTTAGTTTGCTGCCGCTGAGTCAAAAATGGGCCTCGTCTGAGATGTTGATTTCTTGTAAAAAAAATCCGGATATTCGGCCAACATTTACAGCACCCAATCAGCGCATTCCGTACGGTGGTTATGATCGTCCAGCTTCAATTCTTGCATCAACACAATCTTTTCTGGATGTGGACCAAATACAACAGGAAAATAACCTCGGTTAACTCCCAGGCGATGCCGACTTCAGCTGATAGGCGCCGAACTGAGACTTCTAGGTGCTCTTCGATACTGTCCGTAACGACGCTGTGGCTATGTTTTCTTCATTTCGCACTAGTCTCTGTTTGGTTTGTGATGACCGACCTCACGACGAAATTCACGTTGCATATTAATAACTGAGCCGGAATTCCGATACTTCGAATTTTTAAAAACATTTTCTGAACGTTTGACATGCGTGAAACGGTGCATAATGAAATGACAAACCATGCAGAATACTTTTACACCTGGTTTTCATTAGGAGCATTGACATCTACTGAAGCATAATAATTAGACCAACTAAAGTTGTTATCTGACCATTTATCCCAAAAATATTCGAAACTTGGCCCTCTAGGAAAAAATTGTCAGCCAATTTGAAATTGATACATTTTCCAAATCCACATACGCACCGGTGAGCCGCATACCAAGTGGGGCAACACCGCCTCGAACGTCGGCCTCGGCCTCGAGCTCGTTCAAATTGATTGGCTTGTTAGCATAGACTAAGGACTTGAACTAGCACTGGCACTGCTGGGGTTCAACCCACACATATAGCTGATCATGGTCAATCTTCAATTCATTGTCACTTCCTGATGAACATTTATTTCCTCTTTTTAATAAAAAATACTTTCAGTCCAGGAATATCAGGTGTACGTTACGGAGAAGCTGCATAGAAGCTCGACGATGTCAGAACCAGAAGTGTGTACTGAGAACCTAAATTGTGGTTTCCGTCCGCACTAAACTGCTACACCACTCTTTTCCAAATCATCTGCATGATTTTTTTTTTTTACGGAGGATTTTTGAAACACTACTGGAGCACTCAAACTCAAAACTGGTCCATTGTACTGCCAGGTAGCAACCTACTCCAATGCCGTTAATTTGATCCCAACGGCAAATGGTGACTGGACCAGATTCGATTTCACTGGGATTCGAACTTGGGACCCCTCGAACTTGGGGCAGACACTTAACCAACTGCGTCATCCAGTCGTCTAGTGCATGATAGCCTTCAACTGATATTTATTTGTTGTCATATGTTTCACTAAATTCAATACACTCCTGTCAGTAAGCATAAAAATAGTGTTTCTGCTTTAATGACCCCATATTGCTTCACTTCGTGTCTTTCGCAACTCATCGTCGAATTAAATTCATTAACTTTGCATAATTAATTTCTGCCACTCTCTTTGTTCAACTTCATCGCATCGCCTTACAGTCGACTCCCCAGTCAACTCCCCACAAAATTCGAATTTTCTTTCACTAATGCGAAATAATTACAGTAATTAGGCCTATTCCAGTTCGTCATACCCGCAGTGGCATAAGTGAAAAGGACCTGATGTTATGTCATTAATTATAATTGACCTTGGTTCACGGCCGATGATTCAAATAATTCAAATCCATTTATGCAAAATGTTCTCAAACGATTCGGAGAACAGCAAAGGTTCGTAATTTGTTACGTAGCCAGTTAATTGAGCGACTATGGCTTTAATGTCGTCACAAAGTTCATACAAGTCGGCAGATGATTTCGTACACTTTCAAGACGCTTTCTGGGAAGGTTTTTGAAAGGCTTAAAAGTCGCAAGTTCATTGTTGTGGCAAAATTATTAAAAAAAAATGTCATCGAAATTCGGACTCAGTTGAAAAAACGGAACGTGAATTTCGTCGTGAGGACAGCCGTCATCATGGCTTCAGTGTGCAGGCAATTCGTCGTAACGTGAGAAAGTTTGAGCGTCAGTACACTCTTTTGGACCTTAAGCCACAAACCAGACAGAGACTACTGCGAAATCAAGAAAACATAGCTGCTGTAGCGACTAGTATCGAACAAGATCCAGAAATATAACTTCGGCGCCGATCAGCTGAATTGGGCACCACCAGAGAGTCAACCCCGCTCACATTGCGGTTGGATTTGGGCCTACGTCCATATAAGATTGTGCTGACGCAGGAATTGAAGCCGTGCGAGTATAGACAACATCCGGAGTTCGCTAATTGGGCGCTGTTGATGTTGATCGAATATCCAGATTTCTTCGGACGAGACATATTTTTGGATCAGTGACTCTGTCTACAAGCAAAATTTCCATTATTGGATCGAACACAATCCACAAGTGTTCGACCAAGCATTAATGCATTCACTAAGAGTGACTGTTTGTGGGCGCCGTGGCGTAGTGGGTAGGTGCGTCGACTCCTACGCTCGAGGTCGTCGGTTCGAATCTCGAAAAAATCATCAAACATTTTTTCACGGCTCCACCTCTTTCGAGTCACTGACAATGCTCAAAGAGTATAACTGTCTAGGAAAAGCTTCTCAAAATCGCCGTTCGGAGTCGGCATTAAACTGTAGGTCCCCTCCGCTCGTGGCAGAACAATAGCACGCACAACACGAGTGGTTGCTGAGAAGCTAGGCCCAGGTCCACCTCGGACTGTAGCGCCGCCATTATATTATATATAAGAGTGACTGTTTAGTGCAGTTGATGGCATGGCATCATCATCGGACCTTATTTCTTTCGAAATGAGGAACGAGACACCATTACCATCAATGGTTTCAGGTATAGGACGATGTTAATCGACTTTCTGTGTCCAGAACTCAACAACGTCAAAATATCCGTGATGTGATTCCAACTAGACTTCGCTACAATCCATACAAACGATGAAATGCTGGAAGTTGTGAAGGAGAAATTTGGCGATTGAGTCATTTCACAGCGAGCGTTCATTAATTGGCCGACGCGATCATGCGGCTTGACACCACTCGATGATTTTTTATGGGGCTATGTCAAATCCGTAGTCAACGCTAACAAGCCAACCTCTTTGAACGAGCTGGAGGCCAACATTGAAGGCGCTGGCATAAAGCCGCTCATATTGGACAGAATTATCACAATTTCACCGATCGCTTAAAGAACTGCCAGGGAAGCCGAGGCGGTCGTTTGAATGATGTGCTATTCCATAGATAATGGTATGAATACAGCTTCAAAATGGAGCCAGAATTAATTTTGCCTCCAATTTTGTTCTTATCTGGTCACCCTGTACTAAACAAAGGCAAGTTGTCAAAGGAATTCGACAACGAAATGAAGCAGCGCAAGGCTGTATGCTATCACCAATACTCTGAGTCTGTGGGACAACGCAACAGAGGACGTCCACGTACAAGGTGGTGCACACAAGTCGAGGGGGACCTCGGCCGGCTTGATGTGCGAAACTGAAGACAGCTGACGAAAGATCGTGCTGGTTGGAGAGGCAAGTTGAGTGAGGCCCAGGTCCACCTCGGACTGTAGTGCCCTAAGAAGAAGAAGCAGATTCGCCGTGGACTTCGAACGACTTGTCAACAGGAGTCGAAGGAATCGAAGGACTCTTACGACTCAGCTTATGCAAATGTACGGAGAGTGACCACCTCTGTCACAAGAGAGATACAAGCGTTCGTCAAACGATGCCTACGCAACATATTGTGAGCTTTCTGACCTAATCGTATCTTCATCGAACACCTTTAACAGAGAACGGGCTCGGAATCCATAGGCACCATCTTGCAACGACGGAAGTGGCTTGGTCACACATTACGAAAGGGCGACAGCAGTCTCGCTAACTATGCTATGCCATGGAATCGTTTTAAACGGGGAGTCTAAAGATCTTTTGGAGCACCTCAGACAAATTTAAGAGAATTGGAGCAAATCTTCAGAAATCAAACGCATTGTCGCCTTGGAGTACTAGAGCCTCTATACCCTACAAGGGGTTATAGGATAAAAAGATAAACAAAAGGAATAAGCAAAAGACTTTTCGGCGAATAGTACGTAAGCTGACAGATCTGTGAGACTACAGAAAATCATTGTCTTTTCATCATCTTACAGCAGAGAATGGACTAAAGAATATTTCCTGTTGGAAGTGGGCTCTACCATGAGGTTGCGTATCAATCTATCGGCATGGCTAATTCCTATGCGAATATCACCGCACAGTTAATCAGCTTGCAGTCTTCATAATTCCGACAAAATTGCATCTCCTTCTCTGTAATTCTCTCCTACATCCAGGCAAGAATTTTCGGTTTCCACATGAGAACGTAAGGCATTCTTAATGCTCGAAACAATTTCACAAGAACATCTAAAGTATTCCCACACAAAGGACATCCAGCCGATTCATTCGAGACCAATCGATCGCAACGAACAATGGTCTGTCCAGAAGTGGTGTCGTCCCGGATCTGAATAACTGAATGCACTGCATTTCCAATGAATGCGAACCTTCGTTGTAAATGAACAAAATCCAATTACCGTAAATATATGCACCCCCAACCCTTCGTTCATCGGGAGAAACAATTCCGCTCAGTCGTGTTTCAAATTGAATTTCCACAAATTTATTTCACTCAAGAACTCCGAAATTGAAATGCTAGCATCGCCCGAATGTGCGAAGGGGAGGCAACACGGCAACGGCCGACACAGCAGGTAGCATTTTTGGAAACCAAATCATCTCAACCATCTAACCATTGGACCAGCCATTTGGTTGATCTCTTGATGACGACTGTTTGATGCATCACAACGAAGCATCGCTCGGGTAGCGATGGCACCCAAAGGAATGGAATTCTTTACCAAATGTGCCGGACGGGGGGGTAGGAGCTTCCTTTATGCTCCGGTTCAGATCTCGGTTCCATTGTTTCGGCTGGGACAGGCGGTAAGTGTGCTTTATGTTTTGGAAAGTTTGCACTGACTTCTGAGGACGGCTTACCGTCTGTTCAGTGTGTCGCCTGGCTCCGAATACCCGAATGGTGTGGGAGTTGTATTAAAGTCGGTCGAACGTGAATAGGCCCTCGTACGGTTGCAGCTCTTGTGCTCCGTGCGCAGTTTTCGGTGTCAAAGTCCTGGAAGCGCCAACACCCCCTTGTTGTTGGGGCGCTTCGCGGGAGGACATAATTCACTTTTTGTAAATACAAACGCTTTGGATTGCCCCTGTTTGAGCACCACACAATGAGAATGGATTTCAATCGTCTCCCCACCTCCTCTCTATTGTGACTGGTGCACATAGCAAGGGGATGCTCTGCACACACACCCTCTCCGGCAGGATTGGTTTTCATGGAGTCACAGCACCTCTCGAGGGAATGATTTCAATTTAATTTAATTTAAACTAATCCGCACAATCCTTTATAATGCACTCGTATGCGAGCGGAAATGGGCGAGGGGAAGCGCGGAGCTAGGGCGACAACCCCTTATTGGCATCTAGCAGGATCTGATCACAATGCCACCATGCCCTGACGTCACACAGTCATCCTTTGGCAAACGCCATTAGTCGTGCCAGGTTGAGCTCGCAAAATGAGGTTATATTGCAGTTTGTTATCCATTTTCTTGGTACCCAGTTGCTATCCTTGCTCGCTTGCCTCGCTCTAACCCACTGCCACGTCCACGGATGGCTTGGATTTTCTCCTTACATGGAACGCGCATCAGCATCAGGTAGGGACTAATAGGACTCTGGCCCGAGCCAGGAGGGGTAGCCTCGTCCCATTAGCATACGGCGCACACATGCATCCAGGACGGTATCAGGACTTCCTCGGGAAGACCTTAACCTCCCATTAGGATGAAAGAGAGATTGTGTGTATTATTCTTATTATCTCATATCTGGGATAAGTGAACTATTACGCCGGATACCCAGCGCTCTGCTGGCAAGGGCTGAGCATGCGGAGGGATGGCTGCACGGATCCCTGCTGCACTCTCGCAGATGTATTACATGCCAGCCGGGGGACGGGGCCGACGACATGTGCATGTGTGTACGTTCGAAATAAAAAAAAATAAATATAATGCATGCATCTGGGGAACAAGGGGCTTGTCCCTTTTTTCGCTCTCACCGCTCGTTACTTATGTTCCATGCGGATTTCTTGTTACCATAATGGGTTGGCGAGTAAGTGTGCACAGTACTCGCATACATCCGTTTCCGGAGGAACTAGTTTCACTTGGCTTTAATGCGTCCCAGATGTTGTTGTCGCTGTGCGATGACAGGTTGCGTATTTCTCGCTTTTCGCTTTTTTTTCCTGCTGGTTTTCTGTTTTGCTTTTAATTTAAGATCACCGGATGGGTGTGGATGTGAAGGTGATTGCAAAAGGAGACCAGAAAATTAATTGTGCCATCGGCAATTGCTTTAGATTCTTGGGGAGTTTCGAGGTCGGTTCTATCGCCATCGCACAGCGTCGTAAGTGGAAGCATTCAGGGAGGTTAATGTGATGTAAAAAGGTCAGAAATTGTTTGGTTGCGGATCCACTTAAGGCAGCATGAGGTGAATTGAAAAATTTGTTCTGAAGAGAAACTACTCAACGAGTGAGTGTGAGTGTTTGTCGCTGTTTCGCACGACCTTTTGTCCTTGTTGGGAACTTCAATTTACCCTTCTTTTCTGTATCGTGTTAATTCCAACGCTCACAGGCATTTGTTGACGAAGTCTGTGAAGTCAATTGAAAGTGTGAAATGTGGGAGATTCGATTTGTAGTGTTTGGCCAATGTGTGACATGCGATTTAAAGAGTTTATCTGTGATGGCTTGCGATGCGATAGAGGAAGGATGTTGATGGCTTTTAATTCAATGAGCATTTTAGTGGTGCAGAGTTACATATGCTGACAGAGAGTGTTTCTGGTACAAGGGTGATGTGACGGGGGGATAAATAAAAACCGAATGATGTGATCTTTTTTGAGATATGCTGTACACCGTCTCGGAAATGTGATCTGATTTTAGCAGAATGACTAGACTGCATCTAAGCCCAGACTGAGTCTTCTTCACCTTCGTGGAAGATGCTACAATTGAACTTAAGGATGGCATAACAAGTAAAGGTTTGCACGACAACAAGAGGAAATAAGTTACATATTTAAACAATATCTACGAGTACGTACTCGTAATTAAATTGAAACACGTCTAGGTTGTCTGAAGGTTTGCTTTATCTGTCTTTTTTTTGGGGGATAGCTGAGCAAATCGAACCGAAAATGTAAGAATCGTGTACAGTGTGTTGGGAAAGTTTCCTGCTTTGTCAATTCTATATAAATCCTTTAGTATGTTCTTCTCGAGTTATTGGTAAACGTTATGCTGCCTTCTTTATCCGTTTTTGAAGATAAGGTAATCCTTTTAGCCAAAATTCACTTTGCATTGTATAAACGACGATTATATGAAAACTTATTAGTTTAGACAATTTTTTTGATGTAAAATCATGCGTCAATGGAATTTACTTTTAACACAGAGTATTTTTTTTTGTAGATTTTAAAGCGCTACACTGGAGTACTCAGTCTCAAAACTGGTCCATTGTATTGCCGGGTAGCAACCTACACCAGTGCCGTTAATTTGATCCCAACGCCAAATGGTGACTGGACCAGATTCAATTTCACTGGGACCCCTCTAACGTGTGGCAGGCACTTAACCAACTGCGCCATCCAGTCGCTTAACACAGAGTATTAGAGCTGTTTATTATTGCAAATAACCGCAATAACCGCAATTATAGCTTGTTGTATAACTTCGGGGTTAAAATTAATGTGAAAAAATCCACTCAGTTTTTCGTTGATTTACCGACTTCAGTGGAGAATCGATACATGAATTTTGAAATTGTTGGTATCTTTGAAAAAGAAAAGGGGCAAAATAGATATGTCACAGCTTCTGCCGCCAGATCTTGCTATACGGATTTGTTGTTTGGTGGAATGCCCTGGAGAAATGATATAGCCGAGTATTTTGAATTGAATTGAAGAGCACGAGGTGTGTCATGCATGTAACACTAGTACTGCGACCATAAAGATCGATTGTACCCCCTTCTTTTGAACTAGGATTTTAGTGCTGCCTTTAAGAATTTGACAACTTCTCTAGATGGAATTTCTTGAAAGTCTTTCCATGTTACGTTTGTTTGGTGTGACATTTTAAATCTTTCTCGGGCAGGACTTGGACAGACGGTCAGTATGTGTTCCACATTGTCTTTGGCCTGTCCACATCGCCTAAAGATTTCTGTGCTGCTAAGACCCAATTTGTGAAGGTGGTAGTTGCATGACCCATGTCCTGTTAGTGCTTCACATAGAACTTTTAGGTCTGTTTTATTAAGTTCTAGAGCTTCTTTGGCTCGTTTGGGATTGTGATTTTGTTCCATGAACTTTCTTGAGTGTTTAATACCCTCTTGGTTGTTCCTGAACTGATTCCTTTGTTTTATAACACATTTGTGTAGGTGTAAGTTTGTGTCGGTGTTATTGAATCCATAAAGTGAAGGGCCCGTAAAAGGTACCTGAGCACCTTTCTTGGCTTGTATGTCAGCCTTTTTATTCCCTTCATGGCTAAATATAGCAGAGTAAAAGAGCCTTCAACGTCTAATGTGCATTGGTTCACTGGCGCACCAAAAGCTACATCACCTGCGTCACTAAACCCGATTCTAAATCTCCTGCGTTTTGATGTTTTCGCACAGGAAGTCGTCAAGAAGACGACTCTAATGGTAAAGGAAACAAGGAGTTTTACATTGAGAATTTTTTAAATATTGGGTTAGCCAATAAGTTTTGCGATTTTTAAGATTCCATCTACAATAACGGAACCTTTATAATTTCAGTGTGTCCATCCGTCCGTCCGTCATGTCTGTTACACTTTTTTATCACCGAAGTTTATAAAGATAATATAATAATAATAATGGTGGAGCTACAGTCCGAGGTGGACCTGGGCCTAACTTCTCAGCAACCACTCGTGTTGTGCGTGCTACTGTTCTCTCACGAGTGGAGGGGACCTACAATTTAATGCCGACTTCGAACGGCGAGATTGAGAAGCATTTTCTAGACAATTATGCTCGTTGAGCATTATCAGTACCTCGAAAGCGGTGGAGCCGTGAACAAATGTTTAGGTATTTTTTTTTCTGAAATCGAACCGAGAACATCGAGCGTAGGAGTCGACGCACCTACCCACTACGCCACGGCGCCCACAGAAGTTTATAAAGATATTTGCATGCAATTTTGGAATTAAGTATTTCAGTCCTAGATATCATTGCCCATGCACCCAAATTTAAAAAGTGGGGCCATTTGGGGTTAGAGGTGTGGCTGCCATAGAATTTAAAACATTGATGCACTCCCTCGAGTGATATATCAACCGACAGATGTTTTGAAATGAATTGGAGGTTGGCTCCAACACTTTTTGATCCAAATTTCCATTTAAAAAGAGGTATAGGTATATGTGTGAATCAGTGTTTGTTTGTTTGTATGTATGAATACAATAATGAATAGTTGAGTTGAGTTGAAGTTAGAAAATTAATTCAGTTAAAGTTTAAACTCGTTACCTGGTACTCAAAAATGATTCTTTGATAAAAAATATTTATGCGACGGAACCTCCCCGTGAGAGTACAACTCGCACTTGCCCAGTTTATTTTAGTATAAATTTAAGAAGATTGAAGTCGATATCACCAGAGGGGGTGCGTCAACGTCTTAAAATCGATGGCAGCTTCACCTATACGGGACCAACACCTAAATGGCCCCAATTTTATAATTTGGCTGTAAGGGCCTGAAGTACCTTATTCCAAAATGTCATGCCAATATTTTTGAAAACTTCTGTGATAAAAAAGTGTGACAAACACGACGGACGAACACACTGAAGTTATAAAGGTTCCATTTCTGTAGACGGAACCTTAAAAAAGAACTGAAGACAAATTATTCTGGTTTAAGAGCTCAACAAGTTTAAAAAATGATTGTGAAGTAAAGTGTGTTTTTATTATTTTGCACAAAATTTGAACAAAATTTTGTACAAAATAACCCAGACATTTTTTTTTTCAAAACTTTCTTTGGAACTTACTTTGGTCAAGTACACTTTTTATAGAATTTTCACGCTTTTATTGTAAATGACTTATCAGTTACAAAGTTTCTCTCGCTTTAGCAGACTGCCAGAAATTCTTCATAAAAGAAAATAAAAGATGATGCAAGCAAAAGTTTCAGTACAAACTTCATTTCATCTTTTACACCAACAAAAAAATAAGAGAATATAAAAAGTATATTCTAAATAGAAATATGTGAGGGTTAAGTAGATATGTACGTCCTCAGTCCAAATTTCACTTTCATAGAGAGACAGACAGACCGAAGTGTAGATTTGCGTCATTGCTATACGGAAAACTTTAAAGAACTTAACTCATCTGTTTTCAATTTTCTGTAAGTCATAATTTGAATACTTGTTTACACTTGTTTACAGACACTGAATCCAGTCAATCACTCGATTTCTGTAACCCAAAGAAATTAACCATATCATTCGGAGGTGGAAATCCCAATACATTAATAGCGTAATGGTGGTGCAATTTTTTCGACAAGGAAATGTAGGTGATTATTACCATATTGAAAAACCTCGTACTGCCCGAACTAAGGAGAATTGGAACACATTCTGATGGACGTTGCAGAAAAATCGATACGAACGTACTCTGGTCACCTCGGTGTATCTCTCAGAGCTCTATGAATCGAATTGCAGCTTTTTCATTTTAATTTCATTCCCTCTTCTGGAGAAGAATGAAATTTACTTTTAATCAAGTAGAATCATTAACGAACGTATTTACTGTGCGGGAGTACCTTTTAACCTTCATCGGGCAGAATATTTGTACAGAATTTTCCGATTTCCTTTTAAAATGTATAAGATGTGATGACAATGAGAAATAATTAACTTCATCTCATTTGTGAGCGCGTGTGGAGTAAATTGTAAAGGGGGAAAAATGAGAATATTCTAACATGATTTGTGTTTTATTTCGACTTTGACTTCTGAGGAAAACGTAAATCTGCTGCGTGGTTCGGCTGGGAGTTCTATCCTGACCATTGCAATCTATAGAGTCTTCCAATAGGAACTTCCGAACTTTAACAGTTGATAGCGGCCACATTTTTGAAGCTGCATCTGTCAAATTTGCCGTCATTTATTCTGTCTGTTTTGCCAAATTATCACGGATGGACATAGCTTCCAGCAACACATGCAAAGGATAAAATAGTTTTATCTCGAATTTGGTCTTTCGCAGACCACGACTTGGTGAAGGGGAATTTTCCGTCGTGACTTGGGCCTGCACCTGTACAAAATTTAACTGACCCAGGAACTGAAGGTAAGACACCATGGACAAGGACCAGTGTTCACTGAATGGGCTCTGGAGCAGTTGAAAACTGACCCTAATCTTCATCGAAAAATCATCTTCAGCGATGAGTCCCATTTCTGGACAAATTGGTACGTCCACAAAAAAAATGTCGAATATGGGACCATACCAATCCACATGAGATCTAAGAGCGTCCAATATAATATAATACGGCGGCGCTACAGTCCGAGGAGGACCTGAGCCTAGCTGCTCAGCAACCACTCGTGTTGTGCGTGCTATTTTTCTCTCACGAGTGGAGCGGACCTACAGTTTAATGCCGACTCCGAACGGCGATTTTGAGAAGCTTTTTCTAGACAGTTATACTCTTTGAGCATTGTCAGTGACTCGAAAGAGGTGGAGCCGTGAACAATTTTTTTTTTGAAAAATTGTTTGTCTGAACTTGGATTCGAACCTAGACTGTGAAAGTCTAATGCACATGGGTCGACGCACGAACCCACACGGCCACGGCGCCCACGTCTCGAAAAATGGACTGTTTTTTGTGGATTTTGGGCTAGCGGCGTCATCGGTTCTTTGAGAACGACGTTGGCCAGGTCGAATTTGGTAATTTTCCGGCCTGAATTGGATGATATGTACACCAATGACATGTGATTTTGACAGGAAAACACATTAGAAATTCTGTACGAGCGCATCGAGGGCATGGTCATCTCACGTGGAGGTGATGTGAACTGGCCACCGAGATGGTGCGTTTTGACCCCGCTAAACCTTTTTCTGTTGGGTTTTCTGAAGTCGCAGGTCTATGCAAGTAAGCTTCAATCCCACAGCGGTCCTCAAAGCCAACATGATCCATGCCATCGGTCAAATTCAGACTGATTTATGCGCCAGAGTCATGGAAAGTTTGACCTTTCGAATACGCGTCACTCAGCGAAGCTGCGGCGGACAGTTGAACGATTTTATATTCCACACATAATGGCATAAGTGGGCCTTTCAAACGAATGAAAAAATGTTGACGACATCTTACACACACTTTGATTTATTTAAATTTAAGAATAAGAAACGTACAATGAAACACCCTTTATAATGAAGACTTTTTTTGTAGACTACCTTGGGCGTAATGCAGCGCATCAACCCATTGCACTGATCATGTCTAATGTTGAGGATGATGTCCCTTTTCGCATAAATACAAGAAATTTAGGAGGGCAAATATCATCGCGTCATCTTTCTGAAGTTCAGGGGAAATTGCAAGCAAAATCTATGGAATCTTTTTGAAACCCTTTGCGTGATGCTGGTATTAACTGTATTATGACTCGCCTTGATTAGTCTCAATGGCATATATCGTAATCAACTGCTGCCTTGACGTATCCTAACTTCGTTCAACATTATTTTCTTTCGGGGGCCATTTTCAAGACTTTTTGAGAACTTCTTCTTCGATGGATTTCTGTTTAATTTAAAAGCTACTAATCTGCTTCCTTGAACAAGGAACCATGTTAGCTTTGAGCTCTATGAAAAAACAACAAATTATCGTGCGAGCTGATTTCCATAAATTATTTCTTCGTCTCCTTTTGGTTTTCCTTAAGCCCTCTTATGTCTTTAATTAGCTTAAGCCATCAATTATATCAGTTTCATTGCGTCGACCGAGTTGTGATGGACGAGGAGGAAGCGGATCACTTGATGAGTAAGACAATTATGCTGCATGCGACTTACCTTGGCGACTTACCAAAGATAATCCATCTTTGTGCCGTCCAGCACACTGTCTGGTTGTTAGATTCATTTCATATTAAATGGACAAACCCCATAGAACGCACACGATTTATGTATATTATCCCTGCCATTCAAGTTTGCTCACTCTTCGTGCCATCAGGAGGCATACAACATGCACATCTCACAAGGAGTCTGGATTAAATAATTAAAAAAGGCTGCAAGGCATTCATAAATCATATTCTCACATATCCTCGGCACACAATTGTTCCAATGTCACTGCCATTACTCTTCAGCACCCGCCCACGGGGGCGAGAACGACCCACTCGAGGAGACAAGTGTTTGCTGGGGAAATATTGAAATAGATTATAAGCCAACACTTTAGCCAAAATTGAGGCTGCAGACATACACAGCCGTGCGCATACGAGCGTACAAAACAACTGTTCCATCATTCAACAGCTTGTTTAGCAGAACAAACTGTTGGGAATGAAGAGGGAAGAATAGGGGGATGTTCTTTCGTCATGTCTCGGTACACTCGAGTCCTGGGGAACTTTTGTGCACACTTAAGTCGAACCCAATGCCATGAGGCCACTTCTTCAAACGTCCCGAAGGCAGCACGCTTTGCACTCTCATTCACGGAACAATTAATGCCAACGCATGTGTCCCGATTCTCAATTCGTCAGGAAGCCGGAATTATGTGCTGCCAATTGATTGATTGTTACAATATATCGCTCGCAGGAGGTGAAGTGCGCTTTCACTGAAATCCAATTAAAGCGAAACTGGAAATTGACACATTTTATGAAGTGTGCGCGGGGGGGTTGTGACTCAGTTGCAGTTGACGTTGGTGGGTGGGTGGGTTTGTAGAGCAGCGACCTGGTTAGAGAACTGTGATAGATGAAGTCGTCAAGGATGAGATGATTGTTTGCATCGAAAATCGTGAAGTATTTGCTTGGGGGGAGCAAGAGGAAGAGAGATGACATCGATGAATGCATGAGCGGGTCATTAACGATTCCACTTTGTACTTTGTCATGTAAGTAGTTACAAAGTTCAATGAGGTTACCAAAGGACTTGAAAGGGGATATAGAAGCTTTTTCATTCCGCGACATGAAATGATATTGTTGTCGCACGAGAGGATATTATGTGGGATTGCTTGTGGAGTTGTTGCCATGGAATTTAAGGGGAAAGAAAATGATTTCACTTAAGATTCCAAGGAGTTGCTTAAATTATTGTGACAAAAAACATATTTTTTGTTAGTATTATTATTTTATTTTTATTGATTTTATGATTTGATTTTATTATTTATTGAAGTGCCTATATCAGGGTTTCGCCAGAAAACGCATTGTTTTCAAGGATTTCACTTAATTGTAAAGTAATGACTGCATTCAGACGTCCCTCTGTCGCAAGTTCTCTCTATTCGTCACCATCTCGCCACCATGGGGGTCTTGTAGGTGGTATTTTGTTCCACATGTACTTTACACATCGGCTGATAAGTTTTCGATCTATTGAAGAAAACACAAGTTTTTTGGACGAATTTAATTTCATTTATCAATACGGTCCCCTTCAAGAGCTATACAATCATTCCAGCGTCTCTCTAACATCTTGGTACCTTTCTTGAAGATGGATTTGTTTTTGACCTCAAAATAGACGTTTGTTTCGGCGATTACCTGTCTACCATATCTTCCTGACCTCCTCATTCGTGACAAATCTCTCTCCGCCGAACATTTTTTTTCGGCCTGCGAACTGGTAAATGTTGGAGAATAGGGTGGATGCGGAAGCAATTCGAAGTGTAATTCGTGCAATTTTGACATCGTAGTCAAAGACATGCAACATGGTGCATTGTCTTGGCGAATGATCACTTTCTTTTTTTTGCATATATCTTCTTCAACGTAGTAGGAAAAAAATTAAGTACGCATGGAAGTACGGATGCGATAATGTTGCGGTATAGTCGATTTGCTCGAGTTTCACCGGCTGCTGTCCACTCAGTTGACTGCCAATTTGACTCTGGCGTGTTATAGTGGATCCAAGTTTCGTCCATCGTCAAGTATTGATGCAAAAGGTCCAGCCGATGTTACCACTTTTGACACTATTCGACGAGGGAATGTTCTCCTAAAATTTGGGTCATGAAACGAACGGTATGATGTGGTAACGTTTTATTGGAATCAAATTTTCTGTAGGTCTAACTGATTCAATTCGGTCACAGGAAAGTTTTTCAACATGTCCTAAAAGCGTTTACCAGTGATTGTTACAGAATTACCTCTGGAAGAAGGGAATGATCATTAAGTTTCCAAAAAATTTAAACCTTATGCAGTTTGAAAAACTGAAGGGGAATAAGAGTACTATCGCTGTTGCTAAGATATAAGCTACTTCAATTCTGCAGCAACATCTCGAAGACACATTAGATATTGAATAAAACGGGTTGTGGATCTTCCTGCGTGGTCAATATAATCAAATAGATCACCGCTTAATCTGTCGTTCATTGGTTTCGAACAGTCATTCGACAGTATTTATACAGAGATTTTTTCTGGTGTGCCCTACGGATTAAACTGATTGCTATTACAAAAGCTACATGCGACGGTCCAGAATGTGGAAGGAGGAATTATACATAAATTTGGAGTAAGACATGGATGCATCCTATCACCAATTTCATATCTTTTGGTGATGCGTACATTTCTTCAAGCAGCCCTGTCGACAGGGAATGAAGAATTACACTGGACTCGTGCGACCCAGCAATCCACGAAATGGAATTAAAGGTGCAGAGGGAGCTAGAATTCTGACAGCCTTGCTCTATTGAGCAAGCTGGACAATTGCAGGGATGATGACGCATATTTGGTCCTGAATGCAAGGAAGGCGAATGGAGAAAAAAACACAACCGCGAACTCCTTAAGTTTTACAAGGATCTGGACTTAATCCGGAAGGCAACAATTCGTCGACTAAACTGCCTCGATGGGCGCCGTAGTGGGTCGTGGATAGGTGTGTCTACTCCTAAACTCTTTTCCCGAAAAAATACCTGATTTTTACGGTTCCACCTTTTTCGAGTCATTGAGAGGGAGAACTGTCACTGGAGAAAGAACATGCACAACACGAGTGGTTTCTGAGAAGCTAGGTCTAAGTCTACTTGTAGATTGTAGCGCCACCATTATTTTTATTATTATTATTAAACTGACTCGATCACATCAAGCGCATGGACACCAATGCTGTAGCCGAGAGGGTCTTCGAATCCGAGCCTCCTGGTACGAGAAGGAGCGGAACACCGAATATCGGGTATAAAGACCAAGTGACGTGGATGCAAATCAACTTGGCCTTGACGACTGGGACCGTCAGTGATGAAAGGCTCCGGACTCTGGACGCTGGTCTAATAGGTAAGTAAGGACACTCGACACAAAGCACTTTATCTAATATTGATATCCCTGCAAAACTTGTCAGGATGCGCCGAATAAAGATCGCTGATCCATCAAAGTTGATTAAGGGTTTTAGAAACACCAAGAATGGGTTTATCTAAGACGCCGTTATGTCATACGCCTTTATCATCGTGTTTCAATCTCCACTAGCCGATTCAAGTAACAAAATGTTGCAATCCAGGGTGAGTTCTTAATCGCAACATTAACGCAGTACTGCAACGTTAAGCGTTCTTAATTGCAAACATTTGGCAATGATGCTTTGCATCACGTTCTAAAATGCAACAATGCGCACACAAAAGCGACTCAATTGTCTCTTTTTCTTGTCTAAAATGTATTGAAGTATGCTGGCATTGTAATTGCCAACATTTTTAACTAAGTTATTTTAAATTTGGTTCCCAATTACTTCGACATTTTTACAAAAAAAGAAACAATTGAAACACAAAACAATAACCCGTTCCGAAACGCCAACAAAATGAAAGCATCGTGATGCATCGCAACATTAAAAAATCGTTGCATCTCATCACATAGGCAGTGATGCTTAAGTGATGTGCATTTTGTTGACGTTTACGAACTCAGCCCCAGTAACAAACTTACTCAGATGACGTCCAAGTTTTGTGTCTAAACAGCGATTAGTCAGTAAGACGTTTGCTGGTTTTCCGGGTACGGAAGTGGCTTAAATGAGTCTGGTGTTAAATGATGACAAAAAGGACTGACACCATCGACGACTTCGCGAGATAATCACAGTGGAGCGGTATAATTTTGCGTTGGCAATGGACTTCCGCAGTTCTTTAGTAAACACCTCAACTAATTCCTGCGAATCACTCTTGCCAATGGTAATTTCTTCGGGTCCAAGGAAAGGTTTTCCTAGAAAGGCGAAGTCATCATCTCGATTATTCAAGTTCTATGTACGACGCAAAGACATGGAAAATATCAAATTCAGATAAAGATGACACAAATCGTGTGCAGAAAAAATTATCTCTGAAGCTGTTTGCGTTAATGGTGGAAATTTAACCACGAAACAGAACAAAAACACGGAGGCACGATTGCTGCGAACTGATATCAGTTGCTATGCTATGAGGAGGGTCTGGACGATTTATAGGAGACAGTAATATCGCGAAGTCGATAGACTCGCTTGAACATCGCCGTAACGTCTCATCCTTATCACTGTTTTATCGCTATTTTAACAAACGATGCTCAAGTGAGCTAGCCAATTCCATTCCTCCACCCCATGAATTCACCCGCAATACTCGTCTCGCCAGGAATGCTCATCAGTTCATCATTAAGCCTGTTTTCGGACGTACAGTTAATTTTAGAGATTCGTTTTTTAGCCGCACCACACGAATATGGAATGCTCTTCCCAGCCCAATATTTCCCACTCACTACAATCCGCAGACATTTAAGACCAATGTGCACAGGTACCTCCTCTCCCTCACTCCCTCTATACCTTCGGCCCGTGCTGTGTCTTGATTCCGGACACTTAAGGGTAAAAAATGACAAGCTTGTGGGGCAACGCAACAGTGAATGACTGCAATTATGATTACCCTCTTCAGAAGAGAAGGTCCTGAAATAACTTGGCGTGCGAAACTGAAGACAGTTAGCGAAAAATCTTGTTCAGCAAAGAAACGTTCTTACTTGACTAGAAGACTTCCCTGTCTTAGGCAGAGACCCTTCACGGGTCGGGAGCCCGCTAAGTAAGTCAGTAAGTAAAGAGTCCTTCAGAATCACTATCGTCCTGTCCAAGATCATACCTAACTGAAGTGCCAGTTGAAAAGATGAAAAAGAACAATACAGACTGTTGTTGCATGTTTTGTCATCTGTCTTTGATGATGATGCCTACCTTTCTTTCGAAAAGACTGACTACGCCTTTTAAAGTGGAAACATTGGGAAGTCGGTTGAATATATCGTAGCAACCATTTGCCAAGTATTTTCTAAAAAAAGACACTTTCATCAAAAGGTTCTGCCAAGAGAAGCATGACATCGTCCCTAGAAAATTCTCAAGCATCCGTATTCTTTCCCTTCCAAGAGGAAATCATTCGCAAAAAAAAAGAATCTCTCCTTTTATTTCGGAACCTTGGAGTTTAATCTTCTAGGGAAATTTAAATACAACTATCTTCCTGTAGTCCAGAGTATCCCTGTTGCCCTTGAAAACCGGACGTTGTTTTTTTCTTTCAGTTTTTCAGCCTTCCACCGTGTTACCCACCCATTCCGACCCACACTTCCACCCAAGTGAAGAATGTAATTTCCGTAATAGCAAGACAGCAATAGAATACGAAAATGTTTGTATTTTATGCGTGCACTGAGTGGAAAAGTACGCATTACTCCATTTGAAACTATCAAAGTGATTACACCTCAAGTCGGTCTAAGCAACAGCATCGCAGAGCCCTTTGAATAGCCCAAGGCTCAAGAAGTATCCTTCCATGACAGGAAGGGAAAAAGTACAAAACCTCTCTACAACTACAAATAAGTACATCTTAACAATTTTACAACGCCCACAGTCATAAAAACAATTCGAAGACTTCTCGGCCATCCAGCGCCCACACTCACTTCTGCACACATAAACATTTTTATTTCGCAGGATGCCAGTGCTTCTCTCATCGGGCAGTGGAATCAGAAAAAAAGGAAAAACCAGGGAAACTGTAAGACACGAGAAAAAAACACCAAAAAGGTCCATCAATAATAAAAAGGACAAAAAATATGTGAAGATGAAGATGGTGTCGACGACCAGGCGGGGAATGGGGTTCGTGCCTGGAAGGTGAGGAATGTAGTAGCTACAGATTAGGGTGTAGGTGTGTGGAAGGGGGTATGGGGTGAAATTTATTGCGTCCTTTAAGGAAATTCGTGCGCTTTTATTAGAGCGGCAGTATAACTCAATAAGTGAAATTGATAAAAACACTCTCCCAGCAGACGGGGGCGCACGACTTTAGATGAGCCATCGCCGTCGCCATGCTGCTCCTGTTCATTGATTGAGAGAGGTACACTCCGCTCGTGAGGATAGTGAACATTCTCGGATAAGGGCCGTGATAGACACATCTTTGCGCTTCGCTCCCTCGGTGAGTGTAACCTTTTGTTCCTTCCGCCTGCCAGTGCGCCTCTGTTTCAGTTTAATGACGATAATAATCTTTTTGGAACATTGTGATGGCTCCAGTGCGCCAGACTCCAGCCCACACCAACCCACACCAGCCCACACACACCCTGACAGCGTCAACGATGTAAGGAGTATCGCTTATTATTCTTATTCTGATCTTTCTTACGTTGTTAGCTGTTCATCGTTCCTTGGAGTATAGCGAGACAAGTGGCTCAATTACCAAGGCACGGCAAACTGAGTGGTGTGTGCCGGTTGCTGTCTGAAACTTTGAAAGGATCTCAAGGAGGATAAGACACAGCACTTCAGCAGCAACGACGACCCACACACAAAAACGAATGAATTATTAAAGACCGACGAATAGAGAGGAGTTGTGAGCACTATAAAAAGAATACACTGCATCCTCTCAACGGATCTATCTGGCTACGAAATAAATCTGTAATGCCAACCGAAGTAAACGAAGAGAATGAGAGAGTGAGAGAATGACGCCGCATCCTTTGTGTCGAGTTTCGTGCTTCTGAAGGAGATTGCCCACATCACATGCTTTCGTTGATTTTTATGAGCGCAAATCTTCATCACGCATAAGTGCTGAGATGCACTTTGGACATCCACTTCGTCATCATGCGAGTTCTGGCATGTGACGAGCAATTGATTTTCAATTTTATTGGCCCACATCCAAGTTCTCGCTCCGAGATGATGTCGTCCTTCTTTCATAGAAATGCTAAAATTACGGCGAACAAAAACGGCAACAAAAAGTGAAGACAAACGGGGAAAAACTTTAGTATCCATTAGAAGAGTGAGAGACACACTTTCCTCGAATTCCGTTGAAGTATGTCCTTTTCGGAGGAGGGAATAATTGCGGATGGATCTGCGCCAAAAATTCGGCTCTGCTGTATGTGTGTCAATGAACCACAACAAAATGATGATGACACACTTTCGGAGGAGTTCTGTGACCAGGACGATGGTAATTAACATATAAATGATTCACGAGGTGCTTGGGCATGTGTCCATGAGAGATGCCATCTCATGGATGATAAATGAAGTCGGAACGACGTAATTGAAATGTTTTTGTCTTTTTAATTGTCACAATATTCTATTCCGATTGAAAGCAGTACATAAGCTGAATAAACAATGAAAACCTGCACATGGTCCTGAAGGTCAATCAATTAAATGGTGCGCTGAACAGGGTGAGCTAATGGAAAGGGCTTGTGCTCTGCATGAGTTTGAGGTGGAAAAGGGAAGAACTCGGTCATCAAATAGAAAAGACAAATAGAGAAATCATAGAGCGCTGCTCTTTGCAGCGGGCCTCGTTAGTGGCGGAGTGACGTTTCAAAAATTGCAGTTGACGTCGTTTTAATTACTCAGAAAATCCATATAATACCAAAATGACTGGTAGATTGGTGGCTTAAAATGAGGTTGCCATTTGCATAGCGAACAATCAGCAATCCGGGGAGTTTAGTTCAAAGTAATTTTGAATTTGCAGCATTAGGCATATATACACACAATGTGATGCAAGGATAGTCACTTTTTGGACGACCCTTTATTCCTACAAATGGTTTTTAACATCGTTGCGAATCAACGTCAATAGACTTTGCTCTTCATGAACAAGGGTTAATGGTTTTTAAGGCTTTTACAGGTCTATGGGTATAACTCAATGTGAATCTTTTGATCGATTACATTGTCCTGCGGCACCAGTTGAAGGAACTTGTTGAAACAACATTTTTTCTGTCGCAGAAAACCCTTTCAAATCGGAAATATTCACCTGCCGATAGCCCATGGAGTTGGGCTTCAGCTGGTGGTCTTTACAGAGAGTTTTGATGGCGGGCTCAAACATGCATTCACACTCAGTAAAGCAATGCATACGATGTCACATCCCTATCACCAATCGCGTCTAAATTACAACAATGGCCCTAACCACTATCAAGCCCGACTGTTAGAATGAACATCAGAATAAGCGACATGTCATTAATATTAATAATAACGGCGGCGCTACAGTTCGAGGTGGACCTGGGCCAAACTTCTCAGCAACCACTTGTGTTGTGCGTGCTATTGTTCTTTCACAAGTGGTGGGGACCTACAGTTTAATGCCGACTCCAACCGGCGAGATTGAGAAGCTTTTTCTAGACAGTTATACTCTTTGAGCACTGTCAGTGACTCAGAAGAGGTGGAGCCGTGTTTTTTTGGGTGTTTTTTCGGGAATCGAACCTTAGGCCTCGAGCGTATGAGTCGACGCACTTACCCACTACGCCACGGCACCCACATGTCATTATTTTTGCCAACTCTGGTGCCTGGGAAAATATTAACTATTTTTTTTCCAGGTTCTTAGGTTAGGTTAGGTACAGGTGGCCGACTGCAGGACACCAGTCTCACTTAAGCCAACTTAGGTCCATTATGGTACTACGTGAATCGGGCATCTGCTATCCATCAAACCATTTGGTGCTTGGTACGAATCGTTTTAATTGACTGATGCCGACTTTGTTCAACTCACTCAAGGCTCCAAGGTACATTTTCCATACGGGAGGAAAGGGCGCTACAAGTGCAGAGGAGATATACTATAGTTTCCTCTTCTTTTTCGCCTCTACAGCTTCTGCAGAATTTGTTGTGAGGGAGCCCCAATGTTGATCGGTTGTTAATGTGCTTGGGCATTCGGGGCATTCGTCATCTTCAACGTCTTCACGGCCATCTTGGAAACACTTATATTACTCGTAAACTCTTGTTTTACTCATACCTGACTCGCCAAAGGCTTTTGTTAACATTTCACTCACTGCGTTACACTTTATAAAATTTTGTACGGAAAATTTGATATAAATTCTTTGATTCATTTTTTTTAACCCGGCGAGAGTGTGGTGAGAAAATGTAACATAGAGTATGTGGTTGGGTATGATAGGGTATTTTGTTATTATAAATATTAACATTTAAAAACTTGTATTTTATTATAAAGGGTATATACTAATTAGTTGCAAATGAAACATATGTAATATTTTAAGAATTTTTATACTAATACTGAAAAAACGGAATTGCTTCAGTTTGAAGGTAGCGTTCACTGCAATGCTCGGGTTCTTCGTCAGAGCTCGACTAGACTGAAGTATCTTCTAGCACTTCTTCCAACACGGGCCTAAGTCAAAGGCGACTCTAGTTTCGAAACACTTTTTTTATCAAAAGTTCGAGAAAAAAGGAGAACATAAGCAAAGAAACCAAAAACAGCAATAGTTAATTTCGGCACGAAAGGCTTACATCAACTATGTGGCGGGGTATTACGTACCCAACAGATGTTTAAAAGCGTGTATAGCGACCGATGACCAGCGCGACGTTGCGAACACACCACTATCCCCTCCCGCTTCTCTTTAACTCCAGCTACACGAAACGACAATACGTTTGTGTGATCAGTTAAAAAAATACAGTTACACACAGTCACAAAAGTAAGTATACACCGTAAAAAATAACGAATCTTGACCGAATCATCAACTAGAAAGCGAAACTGCATAAACTTTAGGTAACATGTTACACATATTTATTTTGCTATTTTTATGCTCTTTTCAAAAAGCAAACAATAAAAAGAATGGGACTAACAATAACAAAAATATTAAGAAACAAAGTAAGATGCTGTTAAAATTGCATGTTACAAAAGTAAGTATATAAAAAAGAGAGATTTATTGCAAATTACTCAAATTTATTCCTAGTTGGATATCCTTAAGCAGTAATAACTGCCTTTATTCTCGATCCCATGGAGGTAACAAGCTTTTGAGTTACTTCCAGACTTATTTTTAAATTATTTTATATTTAAGCTCGAATTTGGTCCTAATGTCATGGTTTAGGATTTGACGATCGAGATGATATTTAAATCCGGTGATTGAGGTGGTGTTTTGAGCTGTTTTCGCACATTGTACAGCAACCATTCCTTCACACCCAGGGAAGTGTGCTTTGGGTCATTGTCTTGTTGGAATATAAATGAACCCTTCAAGCCTAATTTCTGCAAGCTATGGTGGAGATTGTTTTTCAGTATACTGAGGTAATCCTATCGATTCATTGTTGTCTCAATAAATACTAAAATGCCAACAGCAGATGCCGCCATACACAATCAAACCATTACTAACCCGCCATCATGCTTCACCGTACCAGCTATGTACTTTGGATCTTCATAGAGCATAAAAATAGCAAAATAAATATGTGTAACATGTTACCTAAAGTTTATGCAGTTTCGCTTTCTAGTTAATGATTCGGTCAAGATTCGTTATTTTTTACGGTGTATACTTACTTTTGTGACTGTATGCCATACCCAGCCACACTCCTGCCGAGTTAACAAATGAAATTTACCGAGCTCGTAAAAACACGTCTAACATTAGCGACTGCCACAGACAAAGTAAACAATGAATACAGCTGAAAATTGTGTTATACTTTAGTAGCACGTGTACCAAAATAATAAAAAAAAAATGACAATCGGACTCTCCAAGCCCGTATTTTCTGAACACACCTCGTTTGCTAGAGTAATCACGACTAGATTGATTACTGTGCATACGCACAGATGCCACACATCTCCTTTGACGCTTTTGGGGTAGGAAATAGCAACTTGTGCAATTTTGTAGCACCGGCTCTAAGTGTCAGAATGTGGTTGAAATTACTTCAACATACACCGCCTATATCAGTCGTTTTAGACTTTAGTTTACTGAAAATCAAACAACAAAAGAAAAAGAGAACTGGCTCGCAGAATAAATGTTTTAAATATTCACGGATTTGCAATCGCAAAAACGGTGATTACTAAATATATGACACAATATATGATTTGCACAGGCGAGAAGGGGCTGGGTGTCAAAGTGAATTCTCGGGTGAAGCAGGCCTGTTTTTATCCCTTATACATGTGGGATTCGATGCTGAACCACGTACAAATCACCCTACGCGAAACAGAACAAACAAATCACTACTAGACATGGCAAAAGACAGTAAACGATCACGCCACCGAACGGCACCTAAAACAACGCCAGACCTAAAACAACAATGTGCGG
This sequence comes from Myathropa florea, assembly GCA_930367185.1. NCBI lineage: Eukaryota > Metazoa > Arthropoda > Insecta > Diptera > Syrphidae > Myathropa > Myathropa florea. The sequence continues at coordinate 130,820,270 of OV884002.1, read as the reverse complement.
CCAGCAAACCTCAACGAATCGAACGATGCATACGGGTACATACTGACGATCAACGGGACATACCAAAGGGACAAACGAACTATAGGAAGGGAGTTCATTTTTATATTCATTTCGTTGTAAAGAAGCCAGGGATAGCAGTCGTGGTTGTGTTTGCCAACAGCGTCCAAATTCAGTGAAGTTGTAGTTAGTGGCCATCAAGCCCAGATAATAAAATTTACACGAATTGAAGTAATAAAATTTGAACTAACCGAATTATCCAAAATTGGTGTTTCAATTAGGACAAAGATCCCACATACATAGTCCCGACTAAATGGCGCAGTTGGTTAAGTCCCCAAGCTAGAGGAGTCCCAGGTTCGAATCCCAGTGAAAGCAAAGTTAATATGCAGTCACCATTTTCCGTTGGGATCAAATTAACGACGATATCACTGGAGTGGTCGATCGGCTGTAGTAGTCTGACTGTGGATATCACCATGCACGAAAATGGTCTAAGTGTTCTGGTGAAACAGCCCCATAGCCTAACCTAACCTAACCTAGTTCCGTTTTTGACATATTTCCTCTTATTCGGTTATTGCACATGCAGAAAAACTTGCCTGCCCAGGCGGATTGCCCAGTCATTTGTAAGCACCGACAAAGACTTCCAAACTATGTCCAGGGATGTCATATCCTGTCAACTAATTTTTAAAAATCGTACACATGTTTGCATCATAGATCCCTTGTTCTGCGGTTACCCAGCTGGTGGAATTTGTCAATATCACAGATACGACATACAGCGAGTGACACGAACGACATAGACAACTGTTTGACTGGTATGATAAGTAGCAGTCATAGTCGGACCCAATACCATCCATCCTGCTCAGACCTTGCGTCATTGGCGCACCCTTGTCACGTTTTTCTGTTGCAAAGTCAGGGCACAACTCCATGCTTTCATAAGGTCAAAGTTTCTCCATCAAGCAAGGGACCCGCTAGAGAAGGAAAAATAGCACACAAAAATATCTCCCCTCCACAGAAATCACGACCTCAATCCACTGCCCCAACCCGCCGTCAATAGGTTCACGTAAGCACTCCTCGCAAAGGACTTTCCAACTGCAATCATTTGTCATCATTTGATTTCAATTCATAACGTTTGTCCCATTGGTGTCTTGCAATTTGTCTGTCATTCCAGCATGAATTATGAATTATTTTTTCTCCTCTCGCCAAAGTAATACCTCATACGACAAATGGCAAAGGACATGGAAATTCCGATGGTCCCATCCTCACCCACACATCACGATGAGGAGAAACTTTTTTATGACATTTGACAGAGGTGAATGTTTAATGTGTTGTCCTTGCATGATGTTGCGACATTGAATGAATTAATCTCCGGCAGTTCCCTGGAACCGAGCACACGAATGCCTGAGAGGCCCTGAGTGCGTGCGGGAGTGTGCCCTACCTTTGATATGGGAATTTTTATTTTTGAATAATAATAGCCAACTGATACAAAGTCAAATGTACGAGTACGAGTCAACCGCCTGCTGCACGGAATGAGAGCGGAAAAGAACATAAAGCGTATTCTCAAACTACGAGCGGTAAGAGTGTCTTAAAATGTCGTATACCGAGAAGTGTCTGTAGCCGAGTGTAAGTCAGCGCACAACAGAAATCCTTTTTAGCTACAAAATATTAGTTGTGAATAATGCATGACGCTCCTTACAGCACTCCAAAGTGAAGATATAAGGAATAATAAAAATTCCTGCCTGAGTACTACGAGTATATTCATAACTATACATTTTAAATGTTTTCCCATAAATGTGAGGGAATTTGCATACGAGGCGCTGGGGTTAGTGGCTCCGGAGGACGGCCCTCGAGAGGCACCGATGAACTGAATTTAAGACAATTCTCAGAGGTTCAAAGGCATGTTCCCCCCATCCGCAGCTTCTGCAGGAAGTCATCCTGGATGATAAATAAACATGGACACGTTCAAGCCCACACACACACACACTGTCACTCTCGGTCACATGCGAATGACATCTGCCCAACGATGTAACACATCTCCGCTCCGCAAAGATGCCTGCCTGTGTGTGGGAAGGAAAGTGAAGTGATGGAAAAGAAAGAAGGAAAAAAAGAAAACAGGAAAAACGAAGGAAAATGGAAGGAATCTCATGCTGTCTCCTCAGTCTTATCCATACTTCGGTTTGCCAGTGACGGCGAATTTCGTGGAAATTGGGGGAGATGTGAAATTTCTTACGTTTATCTCTAACCGACTGTCAGGAGCAGGTCCTAATCACACACGTTCTCTCCTCTGCTTTGCTGGTTTCCTGGTTTTCTGTTATTCCCTGCTCGGCAGACAGAAGGATGGAGGAATAAAATTGCCGAGGTCGAGTGACAGGGGCTTATACCCTGTGAAAAGCTTTAAGAGCAGAGGCGCCAGGATATGGGACGGTCTTCGAGGTGATGTGCTTTCGTTTATTTATTTTTGGCTCGAGCAAGTTGTTTGGAAAATTCCACACCAAGGTGAGGATAATGTGAATCGCATGAGCTTTGAAATGGTGGACTGCTACGATGACCATGTGAAATAAATTCTCAGGAGTTTGCATAATATTAAGAGGAGAGCATCCGATTCAGGGATAACCTTAGGGTGCCACAAAGTCCCTGTGTGAGAGGTGTTTTCGTCTTTGATTCAGAAACTGAGTTTTCCCATTCCAAGCCACATACTATTTCCCTATGGTCACAGGAGTACGGGTGTGGTTTCTCTACTTACCACCTGAAGTGACAGGGTTGATGCCGAATGATCTTTTGGGGAAATCATTCCATGTTTGGATTCGTGATTACATCTGATTTAAAATAAACACTCTGAAGGGTGCTTTGGTCCTGAATGAACTTTCCCAATGCTTTGCCAAAAGCGTTTCTCCTTTGAAACGTTTTGGTTTGCAATTGCAAACCTTCGCAAAATTAAATCAATTGTTTGACATCAAACGTCGAATATAAGGTACATTGAGTTGGAAGTGCGGTGAAGACAAGAAGGCAACCGAACTTCTCATTTTCCTTAGCTGTGAATGAACGGATATCATTTCGAACTGTATTTCTTAGAAGAATGTTAATTACAGAGTGACCAGATATGAACGAGGGGAAAAGAAATTAAAATAAAACAACAACAGTGTGAGACATAACATGTTGCCCTTATTTTGAAGCTACATTCATACCATATTCACAAGAAAGGACCTAAAAACGAAATAATTAACTATCGTCCGATTGCTAAACTTTCATGCATACCAAAACTTTTTGAAAGTATTGTATATGATTCAATGTATTTTTATTGTAAGTCTTTATTCTCCCCTTCCCAACATGGCTTCCTCAAAGGCAAATCAACGCCCACCACCCTTTCACAATTTGTCTCTAAAGCGTTACGCGCTTTCAATGAGGTCTTATTTAGATCTTTTGCTTCCCAGCCCGTTAAGACAACTTCAGGTGTCCCACAAGGTGGTTATTTAGATCCACTAATTTTCGTCCTTACTACCAACGATGTGGACCATATTATCAATGACTCCCATCTCTCTGTTTATGCCGACGATATAAAAATCTACACATACAGTCTCCTAGGGACTCCCGCTCTCTTCAGGACGATCTTAATAGGTTTTCTGTTTGGTGTCAGAAAAACTTTCTTCAACTTAATGTTAGCAAGTGCCAAGATATTGCATACTCTCGGAAACGTCCACCTCATACGCATAGGAATTACTTCCTCTGCAACGAACTTGTCCCCTCAACCTCGTCCCTGCGTGATTTGGTCTAAAGAATATACCACTAAATCGTTTTACACCACTTAAGTTAGACCCATTCTTGAATATGCCAGCCTGGTCTAGTCCCCTCACTACACTGTTCATATTCGACGTATCGAAGCTATCCAGCGCAGGTTCTCACGTTTCGCCCTTCGCAATTTTGCCTTGACTGATAGGTACAATTTGCCCCCATATTCAGAATGTCTGAAACTTATTCGCCTGCTGTCCCTGGAAAACCGTCGCAAGTTCGCCGATGTTATTTTCCTCCACCAACTCATATCTGGCGAGACTGACTGTCCCGCGCTTCTTCAACAGGTATCCTTCAACGCCAATCCCCATAACCTAAGGTCCATCTCCCTCTTCCATATTCAACAACATCGACCTAATTATGGTGTGAATTCGCCTATGTCCAGAATTTTACGCCTGGAATAATGCCATAATGCTATGGAAGAGATTTTTGACTTTCTTTTAAGTAAAACCTCTCTGCGCCACTCTCTCCGAAGCTGTTCTTTTCCCTCGTCTTAGTTTTTAAGTTAAATTGATAAGTATAGACTGTTTAAGACCCGTTCTCCTCCTTAGCCCTGCCTTAGATAAAGTATTCGTTTTTAAGTTTAGATTGTTTAAGCTTGTATTAAGCGCAATAAATGGGGGTATTGCCACCACTAAACACTAAACACGATTATTTTTGGAATAACATATCATGCAAATGGCCGTGTTGGCTTCGCTGCTTCAAGCGGTTGTTCCAATTGTTGATGACTCGCTCCAATATGTGCGGCGTTATTCTAGCAATAGCGTCTCGAATGTTGGCTTCGGCCTCGAACTCGTCGAAAGTGATTGGGTTGTAAGGGTAGACAAAGGACTTGACGGAGTACCAGGGAAAATATTCATCAAGTCGCATGATCTGGCGGTTAATTTATGACCGCTCGCCGTGACATGGCCCAGTCGCCAAATCTCTTCTTCACAACTTCGAACATTGCGTCGCTTGTATGTCATGTGGCGACGCGCCATTTTGTTGTAACCACATCCCGAATATATGGATGTTGTCGAGCTTTGGTCACAGAAAGTTGGTTAACATCTCTTAATACTTCACACCTTTGACGATAACGGTGGCGCCTTCCTCATTTCGCCCGGTCCGGTGATGCCGCCATGCCATAAACTGAACCAAAGAGTCCATCTTTGTTGATGCATTGATGCTCGGTCGAATACTTGTGCAATCAGAAATGGACCTTGTTTCAGAAGATGCTTTTTTGGCCAAAATCCAGATCTCCTCCTAGCGTTTCCAGCGCCCATTTAACAAATTCACGAGGTTGTCTATTTTTTTTATTTTTTATTTTTCGGAGGATTTTTGAAACACTACTGGAGCACTCAAAACTGGACCATTGTACTGCAAGGTAGCTATCTACTCCAGTGCCGTTAGTTTGATCCCAACGGCAAATGGTGACTAGACCAGATTCGATTTCACTGGGATTCGAACCTGGGACCCCTCGAACTTGGGGCAGACACTAAACCTAACCAACTGCGCCATCCAGTCGTCTTGTCGTTGTCTATAGTCGTCCGGCTTCAATTCTTGCGCCAGCACAGTTTTGTATGGACGTAGGCCCAAATCCTAACCCTGCTCGACTCCCAGGCGTGGCGGTGGTCAATTCAGCTGATCTTTGCTGAATTAAAATTTCTGGATGTTTTTCATTGCTGGTCTATACGGCAGATATAGAATCTTTGTGTGATTTTTGGCTTAAGGTTAAAAAAAAAGTGTACTCAGTCTCAAACTCTTCCACATTGCGACGAATTGCCTGCACACTGAAGCCATGATGACGACCGACTTCAAGACGAAAGTCACGGTGCGGACTTACAACTGAACTGAGATGAAATTTCAATGATATTTTTGGGGTTATTTAGCCACGTTTGGCAAGCATGAATCGATGCATGATAAAATGGCGCACCTTACTGAATATTTTGATGGATGTCATCGGCAACTTTGACAACTGCTAAAACATAATCATTGGAGAAGTATCAGGGCTATCTTCTTCTTCTTCTTAGGGCGCTACAGTCCGAGGTGGACCTGGGCCTCACTCAACATACCTCTCCAGCCAGCACGATCTTTTGCCAGCTGTCTCCAGTTTCGCACACCAAGCCGGCTGAGGTCCCCCTCGACTTGTGTGCGTCGCCTTGTACGTGGACGTCCTCTGTTGCGTTGTCCCACAGGCTCAGAGTCGAAGACTCTTCGGGCCGGAGCTAAGTTATCCATAAGCTCTACATGGCCTAGTCATCTTAGGCGTTGGATCCGTAGACGCCTGGCTAGACTCATGTCGCTGTACAGCTCATATAGTTCGTGGTTGAACCTTCTCCTCCAAATGCCATCAACGTAAACAGAACTTTTCTCTCGAAAAGATCAAAAGACTGTTCATCCGCTTGGGGATATTGTCCATGCCTCTGCGCCGTAAAGCAGAACTGGGGTGATCAAGGTCTTATACAAAAAAAAATACATCACGGCAATCTGTTCACCCTTTATATCAAAAATACTGATAACCTGACGAATTTTTAAATTCATACATTTTTCAAGTCCACATTGTCTATTGCAAGCTTTTTCAGCAAGGCTTCAAATGAAGTCATTTACAACTGTACGCAAAATCAGTCACATCTGCTCTGACGAAAATACAATAATTCTACTTGCAACATCCCCATCCTTGACCGGGAAAAAAAACAGGGGCTAAATTCACAACTTACATCAAAATGTTTCACATACGCACCAGTGAACCGCATACCAACAGGGGGAGAGGAGTGAGGAAATGCCCGATGTACCCATAATTCCATGAGCCGGAACGGAACCACTCCATCTCACTGACACAGATGACACTGCAGTAAATAGGTGAATGATTTAGAATGCAAATGTCCTGCCGAGGATTTATTACCACAGCACAAAGTTATTTATGACAATTTATTTGTTTCATTGTTATCTCGGATTGGCCGCAAGAGCATTAAGGCCCAGAGTCCCCATCACCACCACCGCCAGCACCACTTCACTAAGAGGGTTTATGTCCACTTTGGCGTTGAAACATCGACCAACCGACATGGACACAGACACGGCGGCAGCATGGGGAGTGCCACTCTACGACACTCCATTTACTCGAGTTTTTCCTCCGCAAAAATATATTTCCTCCAAGTCCAACGAAATTCGAAACTTTTCTCTGTTTCTGCTTTCCTCCCCCCCCGGGCGATGGGGTTGCTGCTTCTCAATTTAACACACCCACATAGGTGCACATTGTGTTAGCCTTGAAACTGATTTTAATTTTGAAGAGCCTTCGCTGGGTGAGTGGAGTGCGCACGCGAGGGCATCAATTTATTTGGCTTTATCCTCCAGCGGATGAAAAGATAGCTCAGTCGTCAAAGCGAGGGGGAAGGCAAAGAAACAACAAAAATCCAAATTACTACGATATTTCATTTTCTTTTAATTCGGATCGTTTGGGTGGCGGGGTTGGATAAAAAGGTCGCATATTTATTCATTTGGAAAATTATGCAGGATAGCGTTGTAGATAAATTTTGAACGCTGCCGCAGCTCTCGGCCACTCAAAGCAGAGTGCGGGCTGATGGTGGGAAATGGAAACGTTGTTAAGCGATTAATTGAGGCTCGAGAGGGTTCGCTCAATAAGCATATGGATTTGTATTCCAAAATGTTTACTCCGTCCCCCTTGAGGTCTGCTGTTTAATCGAGTGAAATTTCGGGCTTTTCCCATTCGTTACAATTAATGAAATTTTTTCAAACGAGAGCGAGAGTGAGGAGACGTGATGGATAAAAAATGGAAAAAAAGAAAACACAACGAATTCGAAAGAAACCAGGATCGTAAACTTTTAAATGAGCTCCTGAATGGATTTCTCTCTCGTTTTTGTTTTAATTTTTCGGACTAATTAAGATTTGGGATTATGATAGGATGACTGCCGTGCTGGCTCTGGGAGACGAGATAGACCGACGGTACTCGTTGTTATACTTTTTTTTTTCACTTCAGCGTGAGTCTGAGTAAATTTGGAAAAAAAAAGCAGAGGAAAAATGAGTCTCCGAGTGGGAGGATATAATGGATTCCTCACCCGAAGCTGATTTAATAGAAATATTAATCCGGTACAGAAATTCTCTGATTAACTTTGCCTGACTTGAAAGATATGTAAATGAGAAGAGGAATATTTGTAGATGGTGGACGAATTCAGGCGGAGAATGTAATCGGTGATAGGAGAGATATTAAAGACGCCTTAGTAGATGTCAGAAAATGAAACTCGTGATCTCTCAGATGGCCAGGGCAGTCTGGGTAATTGCAATATTTCTTAAATTTGGGATTATCGGCACACCTCAGAGGTAGTAATCTTTCCCTATCTGCGGGTGTGGACAATGGACAATGTTCTGATCACTGACTTAGAATGCATTATGATGATACAGTGAGTAGTAACAACTAAGTTTCTCTCAGTGATAAGTAACATCATGGAGGGAGCTCTGAGTAATATTCATCACTGGGTCAACAAGCTGTGCTCTGGTGGTTGATTCAGACGAAAGAGAAATGCTGCTGTCTACTACAAAATCAAAAACGCAGAGTTTTATTTTCAATTTATGCTGAACTACTCTTACTCTGTACAATTAGTATCCAAAGATGAATACCGACTCAGGAGCTAGAAAGTTAAACAGAGTAGTCTAGCCCTGTAACAAAATGTTCGTAAGTGTAGTAAGTGGGGACAACCAAAAATGAATCAAGCATACAATGCTGCTGTGCGTCATATTCACATTTACGGAGTTATATGGTGGACTATTGTTAAAAAATTAAAATAAAGTGTTAGATATAAACTCAAAATTGCGGTGCCTATTGGGATCACGATAGCTGCTGTCGTCCTGGACCTACTGCCTCTCCACTTCTCCATCATTGGCTATTTAAACGTTCACCAGATAACAACGTTTGTTTTTCTAATTGTTATGTTTCAGCAGCTGACAAGGTTATCAACGACATTCAGCTGTCAAAATATTCAGGAAAGTTTGCCATTTCAGCATACATCGCTTCACGGTTATTTAACGTGCAAAAATTATGAAAAATTTTTATCGAAACTCCGACTCAGTTGTGTATACGTAACGTGAACTTCATTGTGAGATCGGTCGTCGTTATGCCTTCAGTGTACATGCGTTGTACCGTGGGTACACTCTTTGGACCTTAAGTCACCCACCAGACGGAGAAAAGAAAACTATCCGTCGTAGCGATCAGTATCGAGGAATATCCAGAAAAGTCGATTCGACGCCAATCAACTGAACAGTGCATTACCCAAGAGTCAACTCGTCTTATTCTGCATTAAATTGGGGCTCACATCCATATAAGATTTTGCTGGCGCAAGAATTGAAGCCGGACGACCATAGAGAACTTCGTGACTTCGCTAAATGGGCACTGGAAATGTTGGCCGGAGGTTCGGATTTTGGCAAACAAATCATCTTCTCGGACGAGCCAGAATTTTGACTCATCGGCTATGTCAATAACAATCCACAAGTTTTCAACCAAGCTTCAATGCATCCAAAAGATTAACTGTTTGGTGCGGTTTATGGCAAGGCGGCATCATCGGTCCTCATTTCTTTCGAACTGAGGAAGGAGATAACGTTACCGTCGGCGTTGTTAATAAACTTTCTGTGACCAGAACTCGACAACATCGAGGTATTCGAGCAGTGATTCAAACAAGGCGGCGCTTCATGTCATACAAGTGACGCAACGTTCAAAGTTATTCGTCTCGCCAGAAATGCTCATCAGTTCACCATTAAGCCTGCTTTCGGACGTACAGTCAAGTTTAGAGAGTCGTTTTTGAGCCGCACCACACGAATATGGAATGCTCTTCCCAGCCCAATATTTCCCACTCACTACAATCCGCAGATATTTAAGACCAATGTGCACAGGTACCTCCTCTCCCTCTATACCTTAGGCCCGTACTGTATCTTGATTCCGGACACTTAAGGGTGTTCGTAACCCCTTTTGCGCGAAAAGGGGACTGGGTAATTTCGTAGTGGGTATTTATCAAAGGACTACTGTGATCATGCGATTTGACACCACTCTATTATTTTCTCTTGGGCTATGGAAAGTCCTTAATCTACGCCAAATACTGAACTACTTTGGACGACCTCGTGGCCTACATTCGAGTCACTACTGCCGGAATAAACATTGGAGCGAGTCGTCACAAATTGTTCTCTCACGAGTGGAGGGGACCTACAGTTTAATACCGACTCGGAACGGCGAGATTGAGAAGCATTTTCTAGACAGTTGTACTCCTTGAGCATTGTCAGTGAGTCAAAAGAGGTAGAGCCCCGAAAAATGTTGTTTTTGAAGAAATTGTTGCTTGTGCTGGGATTTGAACATAGACTGTGAAAGTCAAGTGCGTATGGGTCGACGCACAAACCCAGATGGCCAGGTCGCCCGTTCTTAGAGAATACTTCCCTAAATAATGGGCAGACAGATAGAAAGGGATAATTTGTCCACAAATCAACACAATTGACTTCATCGCTTTAAGTGAACTCTATTGAGAAAGAGTCCGCTCCATCTACCAGCCCCATTTTTCTCAAAAAGGGAGAGCGTACATATCAGTCAAATATGTCAAGATGTACAGTTTGTACAGATCAGTCAATATAACGACTGTCCCAGGGCCTTAACAAGATTGCTGAGGACAGCGTCACTTGGATTGTCAGAGGATGAGAGTGCTCAAGTGATACAATTAACAAGTGATCTGTAGCGATATGCAGACTTCGTGGAGAGTAGCTCCATAGCCGCAGTCTCACCTGTGGTCGAGACATTCTTAATTAAAGGAATTTTAATTAAAGGAAATTGAATTTCTCTTTTTATATGACGTTACATTCCGGTGTGGCCCTGGGCCTTGAACAACAAGCCTCTCCAGCCGTTACGTTATTTTGACAGCTGCCTCTAGTTTCGAACAAAAAAGTTGGTAAGGGTCCTTTTCCACTTGTGTACTCCACCTTAATCGGAGGCGTCCTCCGCTGCCTTGTCCCACACGCTCAGAGTCAAAGAAGTTGATAGAAATCAGTCAACAAACTTTAACCATACTATTCTCCGTTGTAAACCAAGATTTGAGTGCGAAAATTCATCAAAACTTTCACATCTTTTGACTCATCATCACTCACTTTGAATACATTACCTTAGCAGTGACCTTAAATTGGTGAAAATGCCGCAAGTTATCCCTGCGAAAGACCGACGATAAGATGAGAAAAACCGAGCCTGCCTCAAAACACACATTAACCTAACGTCGCCCTAAGAACTACCTCAAACACCCAAGTCATGAATTTCAAGCCAAATTAAATATCTCCCCCTTTTTGGTTGCTTTCCTTAAATAAGTGCTCATTCCATTCGACCTCAGTGAGAGGACGATTCCTCTTACATGCCAGCACAAGACCCTGCACACGTACAGACCGCACCGACACATCAGACTATAATTTCCAACATCAAATTGTCCATGTCGTTCCCTGGCAATGGACGATTGTTGGCCAATTTACCTCAGAAACCTGGAAGGAAAGTATCAACAAAACCCCATTCACATTCACAGCACACGCTGTCCGTCCACCTTGAGGAATGTGAAACAAATCCCCTTCAATCCTTGACCCTTCAACAGAAATTCCATTTACCCTTGACTGAAAACTTTAACAAAGCCCCCATAGTTTCACTGCACCACACCACTCCACACCACACACCACACTACAGCAAGCAGTGAGGTGGGCCTTCCCGAAATGATAATAAATATCCACATAACCCTACCCCGAGATGATCTACGTGGCGTAAATGGGGTTTTGAACCCAAAATTGTGGGCGACCCTTCCGTCCCGTCTGCCCGGCCTGTGCATGGTGCTTTGATATAACAATTTCCTTTTTCTGTATAAGGACGGTAATTTATCTCGGTGTTCGGGGCACACTGCATGCAGACAGACACAATTAATCCCTGGTGCGTGGGGCCAATATGCCCCTTTTGCAGCGCAAATGGAGCCACTTTCCGGTGGACCGATATTTATGTGACCCTAATCTGTCATAAAAACGTCAACTTGAGATCCTAGATGGAGCGGAGAGCACAACGAACGCACGCACACACACACACACTCGATGGAACTATTTGGCAATAAAAATGTATGTGCTTTAATTTAAAGTGTATCTGACAGATGTCTGTTGAGTATCTTAACTCAAGTATTCATGGTTGGTGATTGTGAGGCTTTTCTCGGTTGGTCACCGCAGAGGCTCGGAGGGAGAGAGGGACTAGAATACCGACATGTACATGCGAGGCCGAGTGTGCCCATCCGTGCTGACGTATGCATCAGTCATGACCCATAATACGGATCCAAAGAAATTTACATATGTGGGTTCAATGTCATAGTTATGAGAGTGAAAAGGGTTGTCGGGTATGATTTTGGGATTGCACAGGGACACAACGCGCTCCCACACACACCAAAGCACACACGTCCTCACACAACTTGACGGACATTTAGATTGTCCTCTTTTCATTGAGAGTAACATATTTTAATTTGAATGTCGTCCTGAATCTCGTAGTTTATGTAAATTTTAATTTGAGGCGTGTACCAGTGGGAAACGGGCACATGTTCCTATGCATATCTGTGGAGCATTGAGTTAGGACTGGTTTTATGCTTGACTGAGTGAGGTTTACACATGAGTTGCTTCAACATCTTTCGAAAATATCTTGATTGTCAGCAGACGCATTCGCGAACATTCACTGGTGAGTTGAGGGACATCTTTCAAGATGTCATCCTCATTGTAGCTCTATCGATCTTTCTCTTGGCGAATTAGTACCACTCATATGCGGTAGCGTCAAGTCTTACTGGATGTCACTAAGTCATCTTGAGGTCCATAGGTACCTGGAAAAGGGGATGACTGTAAGTTCTTGTAAATCTTGAAGAAGTGTCCCGACAGTGACAGAGATAGTGTAGAATGTCACTCTGGCCTACATAATATATTAATAGTAATGGCGGCGCTACAGTCCGAGGTGGACCTGGGCCTAGCTTCTCAGCAACCACTCGTGTTGTGCGTGCTATTGTTCTCTCACGAGTGGAGGGGACCTACAGTTTAATGCCGACTCCGATCGCCGAGATTAAGAAGCTTTTTCTAGACAGTTATACTCCTTGAGCATTGTCAGTGACTCGAAAGAGGTGGAGCCGTGAACAATTTTTTTTAAAAATTGTTTGTCTGAACTTGGATTCGAACCTAGACTGTGTAAGTCTAATGCGTATTTGTCGACGCACGAACCCTGTGGCGGGTGAGTGCCCTTAAACCCTTGCCGGCAACATTCTGTTGCACTGAGAAAGTCAGTTTTTCCTGCGCTGCCATAATGCCCTTGTTATTTCGCAGGTGGAAATGGAGCGTCATCTAATGGTGGAGGTCATAAAAATCTTGTCGGCAGAGAAGATTGCTTCATGAAGCGGTTAATTATCGGTTAAATGGCCAGTAAGTTTTGACCACTAAACTTCTCAGTGAGCCATAACCCAGTCGCAAGGGTACCCTACGTACCTCCCTACCATCAAATGAGTTACTTTACGCCTTAACAACTTTGAAAAATATTGAAAACTTATTTCCCAAGTAAGTGCTGTGTAGCCCAAACAGTGCGATTTTGAAAATGAAGCACCCACCGCGACTGCTGTACGCAAGTTTGTGCAAAAAGCTCATGAGACTGGTGTGCTAGTGGACAACACTCATAGTCCCCGTCATCGTACGGCGTGTACAGATGAGAAAGTGGCTGCTGTGGCCGAGAGTGTGAAACTTAATTCACGAAAATCAATTCGCCATCGATCTCAACAGCTCAACATTTCATGCACTTGCCTGAGGAGAATTCGAATTCTGCACAAATATCTCGGATTATTCGCTTGCAAGGTCCTATTGAGTCAGAAATTGAAGACGCGTGAACATCCGCTTCACTTCCGTTTCGCAGTTTGAATTGGACAACGATTTTAGGCGAACAATCATCTTTTCTGACTAGGCGCATTTTCATTTCTTTTTTTTTTTCATTTTCATTTCATTTTTATTTACGTTTTTCAAAACTTATCCTAGGCAAAAATGACTAAAATCTATATTAATATCTACCATTTCAAGTTCTTAATTCTATCTTACTGATCCTTCGCGGGTACTCTAAAATAATCTAATCTAACTTATCTATTTGCCTTTCGGCGTCTAAACTATTAACAAGTTTTTTTTTTAGTCCTTAGGACAAACTTTATTATTTAAGACTTACTGGCCAAGAAAACTAAGGAAAAACTTGGCGCTCTAGACAATGTTATTGTTGCCTAACCTAAATCTAAACCCATGCGCATTTTCATCTCGGCGACTACGTTAACAAATAAAATTGTCACAACTGGGGCCCGGAAAATCCGCACGTTATTGTCGAGAAACCAATGCATCCACAGAGAGTGGCAGTTTAGTGCGGATTGTGGAGTGGTGGCATCATTGGGCGATTTTTATTCGAAAATGAGGCTGGGGACAACGTTTCGATCAACGGTGGGCATTACAGAGCCATGTTAACCGAATTTTTTTTTACTAATATTGACGACATTGATTTGGACGACCTCTGGTTCAGCGCCACAATCGATCTTTTGCGCAACAAACTCCCAAATCGTGTTATCAGCCATCTTGGCGAAGTCAACTAGCCGCCTATAAGCTGCGATTTGATCCCTTTGGACTTTTTTTTGTGGGAAACCGTGAAGGCTCGAATAATCCGGATCGATCGAATTGATTCAAGCACTTAAGACCAATATCATCCAAGCTACATCCCGAAACCATCAACAAGGTCTTGGAAAATTGGGGTGACAGAAAGAGCTACTGCGAATCCAGCCGAGGCAGCCACTTGAACGATATTGTATTTCATAATTAATGCGAATGTTTGTTCTTACTAATGAAGCCATTATACATGGAAAGAAATTAAGTTTGTTCATTTTATTGCATTTTTAAGAAGAAACTTGTATTTGGCCTACCTTGTATTAAATAAGCTGGGTAAGTGCAAGTTGTGGGCGCCGTGGCCGTGTGGGTTCGTGCGTCAACCCATGTGCACTAGACTTTCACAGTCTAGGTTCGAATCGCAGTTCAGACAAGCAATTTTTCAAAAAAAATTGTCCCCGGCTTCACCTCTTTCGAGTCACTGACAATACTCGGGCTAAGTACACAGCCTTGTTTGACACCAATTGTAGCTATAATTGTATTTCTTGTCGAAAAGGGAGGGTTTCTGAGATCTTGTTCTAAGAATGCTTTTGTATTGAGAATGTTAACCACTTTAAGTATTTGGGTGTCTTACTCGACTGGAAGTTGAACTGGTCTGAACATACTAATGCACTAAAGAAGAATCTCATGCCGGCCACCAGGCAAGTTTATTTTCTAAATTCTTATTGCGCACCTGAACTTCTAAAGTGTATTTACTATGGCTTAGTCCAATCTAAGCTTGAGTATGGCTTAATTTGCTGCGGTGGTACTCATTACAATAAAATATTTCCTCTTCTTGTATCACAGAAACATGTTGTTAGACTTATTTGTAAGAAAATCCGTCACTATAATAGCTTAGTACTATTTAAAGATCTTAGTATTTTACCTTGTCACTTCCGAGGTGTGCCTTGAATGCGATTCCATCAGTTAGGCGACCGCTTGGCAGACATAGGATGAGATGGTTGGACCAAGTCCAAACACTCGCCTGGTTGCGCTTGGGCATAGCTCCTGATGAGTTAGAGTCGATGGCGTAGTATCGAGTGGCCTGGAGATCTCTCGTGCATGCGTTGCCCCGCGACCCCTTTAGTGGAACATGCGGGTCATTGAAAATGAGATGAGATGAGATGAGTATTTTACCTTTAAAACATCTATATTGCTATAAAGTTTTGAAAATATTTTTCGCAAGATCTGGCTATTTATTAAACAGATGTTCAACTAACTATCATCTCAGAATTAATGAATTGAATCTTCTTCAAGTACCTCACCACAATTTGCAGATCTACTCTCAGTTTTGTTCAGTAAGCGTTCCGCGACTCTTCAATAAGCTACCCTATAATATAAGGTGCATTCGTAATAATTCCAATTTTCTAAAAAGGTGAAATCATGGCTTTTCTTTCTAAATATGCTTTGCATTGTTGTCTAGTTAGTTTTTATTATTTTTATATATTGTCTATTATGTATTGACCTCACTCACTCATTCTGTTGCTTATTGTTAATTAAATTATTATTGTTGTTGTTTTACTGCTTTCGCATCTAGATCCTTATGAGCTATAGATAGCAGTTACTTCTTAATTATATTTATTTAATTTTATTATATTTTTTGTATTGTATCGTATAAACACTTAATGGTTTTTAAGAAGTAAATAAAGAAACTAAACTAAAAAATCCCAGGAAAGCACTAAATTTGAATGCATTTATCAAGATGCATATTTATTTAGTCGACGCTAAATTGAAGAGGTCCAGGTCCACCTCGGACTGTGGCGCCTTAAGAAGAAGAAATTGGTTATTTACTTTTCCAGTTTTGATCCCGTGAATGTATGCATTCATTGTAATTTCATCTGTAATTTCATTCCAATATTCACATGGGGTGGATTGAACTTTCGCGGTTCGAAAAATTATCCTATTCATCTGCAGTAGGCTCTCTAAAATAAACTTTAAATTATCACTCAACTCCTTCAATGAAATATTCTTCTCGATGTGGATTCTTATCTACATATTCAATGAGCCAATTAATTCAAGTTCTATCCATATCGGAACCCGTCTGAACTGCATGATTTATGACAAGATCCACTTTGAGTAACAATTACTGACACTAGATACATCTACAGGGCTTCGGTAAAATGTCAAGAGTATACCTTCAAAGTGGATGAGTGTTCGACTTCGTCCTCTAAACAAAAACGAAGAAATTTGAGAATAGAAGAGTGAGTCTTAATTGAATCCCATCAAATCAAAAGTCTTATAAAGTGCTTTATAGTCTTGAAGCACGGCGGTTGATGGGGTTGTTCGTTAAACGAGGTTCGCGGGCCAACATAAGACCCGTAAGACCTCACTTGAGTGACTTGCAGAATGGAACCACTGAGACCTCGCTTCACAATCAATCCTCATTCGAAGCATGCATTTCAAAGACTTTTATTAAGCAGATAAACGTTCGTATTCTCCTTCATCGTCATCAATTTGATAGTCACTCAGGCGGCTCAGCCCAGTATAACACGTTCACTTGGGCAATACGCACAAAAAGAGTACGCCTTTACTGGCGAAAGCTGAGACCTGCCCAAGCTAGAATTAATAGAAAGTAAATCACGCTACGGTTGGACTGTACGCATCACGAAATTAATGCGTGACTAACATTTATACATCCATTGCGTGCTTAACTCAACCGAAATCCCAACCGGAGGATTTCATTTGATATTCCCACGCAGAGAGCAATAAACTCCTTTTTGTGTTGTCTGCACCAAACGCTTTGACTTGTTTTACATAAGTAATGATCCAGGGAGCTGTCAAATGAAATCCAATCCTCTCGAACATCTACGAGCACGAGTACTCCACCCTCCAGCTCAAAAAGGTCGGGAGCGATCCATTCGAATTACGAAACTCAGATGCCTCCTCCAGCGTATTTAAAAGCCCTAAACGTTCACCAGAGGTACTCCAGTTCCACTTTATAGCAAAATCGAAACAATCCACCGAAACCCCAACGTACCCTCACATCTGCATAACAACCAATGAAATATCTAAGCCACATTCATCCAACACCCCTGCGTGTCCACACCAAACACTTGTACTTCATTGAAATTCAAGAATTTCATTCCGGCCAGGTCCCAGTAGCGGAGGACCAAAGCGTGGTGTGCTCTTTACGATCCACTGCCTTAAATATGCGCCACCATGCTCGTCCCACGCCCAGCTACTGACAGTGGGCAGCTGTGCGGTGTGCATTTCTAAAGCCACAGCTGCGGGGGGTGGCCAGTGTGTTGATTTTTCGATGACACACCAATCCGCAAAATTGACAAAATACGAGAAGGCACATTTTTGAAGCCAACATCCTTCTGCCCGGCCACGGATGCGGATGGCTTGTGTGTGTGTTTTGGCCAGCAGCGATACACAGCATAAAGGCTGTTGGGCCATTCCATTGAAGTTCAATTGCTGAGACAAGAGCTCCCTGTGAAGTACATTTACTTGGGTGGATGGGGGGCGGGCTTTGCGAGTGAAGGGTTTCGCAGGAGTTGCCAGCTGGGTGTAGATACACAGATGACCGTAACGCTTTCCGGTAGTTCCGTTTCCATTTTTAACGTCGAGTACACTCAGAATCAAATTGGATATTTCCTCCAGGAAATTGTTCAGAATCCCCTGCTTTTTTTCCTCGTCCTGGATAGTGTAGCCTCTAGATCGATAGGTAGGGCAGAATCGATGGAAGGGAAATCAAAGGACGGGGTGGATAAGTGGTGGTGTGGGCCTTCGGGGTTCGCATTTGGCAGTTGCTACTCAATTTTCGGGTTGTGGGACTGAAGTGGAGATGGGGAAGTGGACAAAACTCTAATGAAGAGTTGAGATGATACGCAGCTTTTTCCGTGAATTTTTTCAAAGCCTATGGGGAAACGGTGGACACTTTTGATTTGCCAGCTGGGCTGTGTTGTGGAGCTCAAAACTGGGCCATCCCTGAGATAGCAGCATTTCAGAGGAGTCCACAAAGCTTCTTGGAACCTTGATCCATTCATCAATCATGAAATTTAGCTGATGGAATGAACATCAATCAAGGAGAATCAATTTCAAAAGTATTAAAGTTAAGGATAATTTCGATGAACGAAAGTCAGTTTAAATGAAATTCAGATTCTTCTTGAGTGAATTTTGACACTCAATAGATAGGAAAGAGCAGTAGTACTCTATCAGAGGTAACCATATTTTTTTCCTGTTTGTCTTTGACACGACACTGGAGCACTCAGACTCAAAATTGGTTCATTGTTTTGCCAGGTAGCAACCTACTCCAGTGCCGTTAATTTGATACCAACGGCAAATGATGACTGGACCAGATTCGATTTCACTTGGATTCGAACCTGGGACCCTCTAACTTGGGGCAAGCAGTTAACCAACTGCGCCATCCAGTCGTGTTATAGGTACCCATGCTTTTTAATTCTTTCGTCATTTTGATTTCTAATAACTTTAGTGTGGATCATCTGATCATCATCTGTGTAATAGATCGTCTGTCCAAATATGCTGCCATTAGCGCATTAAAACACAAAAAGTGGCTTATGTGATAAACGATGATAGTTTTGAAAGCTGTAAGCCAGGCATCTTGAAAAATTGTTATCTCTACTGGCACTTAAACCTAGACTGTGCCTAATGCGCAGGAGTAGACGCAAATACCATCAAGGCCACAATGCCCAGGTTTAAGGTTTAAGGCGCCCCCGATGCTGGCTTCACCTTTTCGACTCTCTGACAATGCTCAAAGAGTGTCTAGAGACAGCATAATGAGCTACGCCGTTAAGAGTTGGTATTACACTACAGATCCCTTCCACTCGTGAGAGAACAATACCGCACACAACAGAAGTTGTTGCTGAGAAGCTTAGCCTAAGTCCACCCCGGACGGTTGCGCCACCATTATTGTAAAGGGTCTTTCACTAAACGCTTCCTATCTTTAAATTTAAGTAAGGCAAAGTCTGCGCGGGATGTTATCAATATTTTTTATTCGTTTGAAGAGCTTATCAATGCCATTATGTACGGAATATAAGACTATTCAAATGCTCGCCGTGGATTCTCTAAGTAAAGCTCATCCGAAATGTTAAATTTTCATGACTCTGACGCAAAATTCAGTCTGAATTTTACCGATGGCATGGGATATGTTGGCTTTGAAGACCGCTGTAGATTGTGGCTTATGCGCATGAACCTTTGACTTCAGAAAACCCCACAAGAAAAAGTATAATGGGGTCAAATCGCACGATTTCGGTGGCCAATTCACACCACCTTCACGTGAGACGACCATGCCCTCGAATTGCGCTTGCAGAATGTGGCGTGCCGTGAGCTGTAACGTAGCGCCACGCTGTCCTGTTGAAGTAACATGTCGTTGGTGTCCATATCATCCAATTCAGGCCGGAGTTGGTAATCATCGACCTACAGTGCTCGCTGTTGACAGTGATGGCCTCACCAACGTAAATATGAACCGATAAAATATGAACCGAGAAAAATCCACACCAAACAGTAATTTTTTCGAGTAAATTTTACGCTGAAGGGATGCCTGACTTGTAGGACCAAAATCATGCTCTACAAAACTCTTATTCTGCCAGTCCTGCTATATGGAGCCGAAAGTTGGACACTAAGCAGAACTGCGGAACTGATTCTTGGTGCTCTCGAAAGAAAAATTCTACGTCGGATTTATGGTCCCGTCTGCGAGGAAGGCGAATGGAGGAGAAGACACAACCGCGAACTCTGTTTAGGCTGTACCAGGATGTGGATGTAGTCCAGAAGGCAAAAATCCGTCGACTGCACTGGCTCGGCCACATCGAGGGCATGGACAACAACGCTCTAGCTAAGAGGGTCTTCCAATTCTACCCTCCTGGTTCGAGAAGGAGAGGAAGACCGAACCTCCGATACATAGACCAAGTCATCGTGGAAGTAAGACAGCTTGGTCTTGATGACTGGAAGCAGCGTGCCCAGGACCGTCAACGATGGAAGGCAGCGATAGCTCAGGCTGAGACCGTACATGGGGCTTAGGGTAGGCTAAGTAAGTAAGTAAGTAAATTGGACGCTTTTGGATCTTGGATCTTGGTACCATCTCAAAAATTTGTTGACGTATCCATTCATCCAGAAATCATGGCTGAAGATGATTTTTCGATGAAAATTAGGGTCAGTTTCCAACTGCTCCAGAGCCCATTCAGCGAGCACACGTCGTTGCCTATGGTCGTTTAAACTCAGCCCCTGAGTCAGTTGAATTTTGTACGGGTGCAGGCTCAAGTCTTCTTCTTCTTCGTTGGAAGTTTGGAAGACCCTTTACTTATCTAAGACGAATCTCAGTTCTTACCTATCTCCAAGCATAACCTGTTGCCAACAACGCGACACAATGCATTTATAAGAGCTCTCACTTCGCCTGATCACTCCCGCTGATCTTAAGGCAAACAAGTTATCACTTGGCGTTAGTGGGATAACACTTCGATTGCTACTCGCAAAGTCCCAGGTTGAATCCCTCATGGACGAAAACATCAGCTTTAATTTCTTGACATAATCCATCACGAATTATTGAGTGTGCATCAAAGGCCTGGCAAATTCTAGCTCCATCCATTCGCACAACACGAGCGAAGACCCTTGGCGATGTCCCTCCATGAGGTGAATTCGCAGGATTCTTTTATGTAACACTCGGCGTTTCTGTATCAAGAGCTCATCAATCCCTCAGGCATCTGTTTGATAAAATCCATTTGAAATAACGTATCACTCGTTGCTGCATAAGTGTTAACGAATTTTAAGTGTAAGCGAGTACTCGAATATTTTCCCAACTTTGCGCTGATCAAAACGAGCCGCTGGCGAACAAACAGGTAAACAGCCGAAACAGGCCCCATTGAATGAACCAAAAGTACCCTCTCCCAAATTGCATTCGATATTAGCTCCATGCGAGAAACCTCATCAAATTCAAAGCCCTCCGGACACCAAATCATGCGTGTAACGCCATGCACATCCATAGATCGGAGGAGTCCAATTAAATCGCAGGATCTGCACCACGAAGAGCTCTCTCGAACAGCAACCCTCTTTCAGTCAATCGCAAAATGACCCTCCACGCCGCACGTCAATTACTCAACCTCCGCAGCGGCATCGCAACTATTCAAAATTCATTACTTCACAATTGAGATTAAATGAACTTGATTAATGCAATTCGAGAACGCACCCACGCCACCTCGCAACACCCCTCGATGTTCTGTGGCTTTGAAAATTTGATCACATGGCCTTTGATGAGGTTATGTCGAGTTTTTTTTTTAGAGGGAGGAGGGAACCTTGCGCACAGAGAACGACGAAACTAAACGTGTATGCCCACAGTGTCACTTAATCACCAGTGATGTGTTTAATGATGAGAAATCACCTGCATTTTCGGTTAGGTGGGAACATCGGCTCTCAAACTTCATCAAGGACACGTGTGCTGCTGCTTACCGTCTCTGTGCCGTGTGTGTCTGTGCCAAAATGAAAATTACACTGAAGGATGTGACATTAGTTAAAGTATGATAAATGAAATGAAAGAGGGGAGATGAAACCAAGGCAGAAAGGCCGCGCAGGGAAATATAAGACAGATTTACATTTTTAATTAAAACTGCGGATGTGTAGTGTGGGCGAGGGACCACAGAGATGAGAGGAAGAGAGAGAGCGAACTGCATGAGTGCGCATTTACGGTCGTATTTAATGTATCCTTCTATATGTGCTCAGTGTAATTATCTAATTGGATGGAAGTATCTGCGTCCTTGGTGTGTACTTATTGGTGCTTGGAGTTACTGCGCTGGTTTAAGAATTTATGAGGATATGTGGATTAATTTGCTCATCTTTGTGTGTAAGTAAGATGTCGTTTCTAGGAC
The DNA here is from genome assembly GCA_930367185.1 of Myathropa florea. Taxonomy (NCBI): domain Eukaryota; kingdom Metazoa; phylum Arthropoda; class Insecta; order Diptera; family Syrphidae; genus Myathropa; species Myathropa florea. Next base: position 130,798,011 of record OV884002.1, on the reverse strand, counting down.
GTTGTCAAGGAGTCTTAATGCATTCAGGCGAGATCCCAAGGGGGTTCATTGCCTTGGCTTGAGATACGCTGTCATCATTTTTAGAGATGCATATTTCCCTCACTGAGTTCGACCTTACTTTTTCAATTAATTGCACATTTTATGAACCCTTCAGATTACCTTAGGAATATGTGACCTTGGAAGGGAGGATTACTTTTAGCGTTGGAATGTAACTCTTGCAAGTGATTGGAGAATAACAAGTCCTCGGAAATCTTCTGTTTTGAGGACATCAAGTTCAAACAAATATCAGCATGAAAAGCAATATCAAGGATTTTCTAACGCGCGGGCTTCGCCAATTTTACTGTCGCCATAAGCGTTCTACCGAGAGAACTATTCACAGTGTGGTGGATATATTTGAGTCCAATGGTTCACTAAACGATAAACCAACGCCTTGCGTCGACGAAACGCAAGATCTGCCGAAAACCGAAAACATCGCCGCTGTCCGTGGGAGTGTGCAGGAGAATCCCATGCAGTCGATTTCGTATCACTCACAAGAGCTCTGCCTTTCGCAGACCAAAACTTGGTGAATTTTGCGTCGTGACTTGAGCTTTCGACTCTGAGCCTGTAGGACAACGCAACAGAGGACGTCCACAAGGTGGTGCACACAAGTCGAGGGGGACCTCGTGCAGCTTGGTGTGCGAAACCGGAGACAGCTGGTGAGAGATCGTGCTGACTGGAGAGGCATGTTGGGTGAGGTCCACCTCGGACTGTAGCACTCTAAGATGAAGAAAGAGACTTGAGCCTGCACCGGTACAAAATTCAACTGACCCAGGAGCTGAAGGTTAACGACCATAGACAACGACGTGTGTTCGGTGACTGCGCTCTGGAGTAGTTGGAAACTGATCCTAATTTTCATCGAAAAATCATCTTTCTCATCATTGAATGAATGTGTACATCAATAAACAAAATTGTCGAATTTGGGATGACAGCAATCCACATGAGAGTCAAAAGCATCCAATTCATCCCGAAAAAGTCGCTGTTTGGTGTGGAGTGGATTTTAGGCTGACGGCGTCGCGTCATCGGTCGGTATTTCTTTCAGAACGGCGTTGGTCAGGCCATCATCGTTAACAGCGAGCACTATCGTTCGATGATAACCAACTTCTTTTGGCCTGAATTGGACGATATTGACATCAACGTTTCAACTACGGGCTACGTGCCACACAGCTCACGCCACATTGGAAATTCCGCACGAGCGATTGGAGGGCATGGTCATCTCACGTGGAGGTGATGTGAACTGCCCACTGAGATGGTGCGATTTGAACCCGTTATAATTTTTCTTGTGGGGTTTTCTGGAGTCGCAGGTCTATGGGAGTAAGCCACAAACCACAGTTGCCCTCAAAACCAGCATAACCCATACCATCGGTCAAATTTAGCCTGATCAATGCGCCAGAATCATGGAAAATTGGACATTTGGGATGCGCCCTACCTAGATAAGCTTCAGAGAACATTTGAACGGTAAGCATTGATGAACCCTTTAAAAAGATGGAACTATTCGATGATATCTTTAGACACACACTTAGAATACGAAACGCTTAATGAACGACCCTTTAGATTCACTGGGGAGAATTGTAGTCACAATCTGCTTCAAATGCGTTTTTTCTCGGCTTGTTATTACACACAACGAAAGACCAAGAAGGTATTGAAAATATGAGGCTTTTGTTTATAAAAAAAAAAGCTAAAGTGGACCGCTGAGAGCAGAAGAGGGACACTTAAGCATTCAGCTCAACTGTCATCTCGACAGTCTCCAAACAGACAAAAGACACCTACAATGTTTGTCCAAAACAAATAATCATCAAATCAATTCAATGCTTGTCTGCAGAAATCGGTATTGATTTTCACTGATTTATCTCATTTGAAGTCCCCAAAAGGAATGCACTCTTCTGTGATTACTTTTGAAAAATCCCTGCTTTTATTTTCACTTAAATACTTTATCAACTCAAGGATGAATAACAAACTCTTACAAATTCCCATTCAAACTGCTCCCAGTACGCCCCGGCAAAACCAGATAAAAGCAATTCTAATGCGTGCAAATGGATCAATACATGGTAAATTTGCTTTAATTTAACCAAAGCATACAACTCTCAAGAAAATCTACTCTCCACAGACGCTCCAGAGCATCTTTCGCAAAGCCATGCATCAGATGTCGCCCCCACTGCTCTTTCTCTTCAGGCTCGGACTTGTAAATATGCACAAGAAATTTGCATCAACGAACCTCACCATGTGTTCGTACACTTGCTCTTTGGCACTTCTGCCCTTTGGCGTTCCTTGTGCATTTATTAGCTCTCCTGTACACTCACGCAATACACCAGGACAAAGGAATGGAAATCATGTCGCCATATATCCATCTCCGACAGGTCCCTAATCCCACGCAACCAGAGATTGGTTGACCTCAATTTGGTTTATTTACTCGACTCGACCACCTATATTCTGGTCTTCCTGCCTGGTGCCACAAGAAAACATCACTCCCGAGTGCAGGACTTCGAGACGGACGCAGACCAGATGGATGCTGTTTTGCAAGTCAACCGATCGTTAGTTTTGCGTAAAATGGGTCAGCTCAAATTCAAACTGTCACCCGGCACACCGAGGCCGAACGTAACCATTTGAGTGAGTTGCCTCAACTCGAGAGTCCACTTTTTGTCCTGAACTCGCCCCGATTTCGTTTCCCACAAACACCCGAGTGAAAAGTGAAAGGATACCGAGTATGATTCATGAAAAATTCATACCCAGGACTTTTGTTTGCCGAAAAATCAATACCACGGCCATATCCTCAGAGATCTGGCACCAGCACCAGCCTTTATCTGGATCCGAGTATCACTGTAACAACAATAACAGCAAACAGAACTCATCATCGCATTCGCTTTGATTTCCCTTTGATACGAAGTTCTGATGTTTACAAATGCGTGCCAAAAGTTTATCATGCCGACATGTGGAGGGCTCGTCTCTGCCTCGACGCGGTTCGGTTTTGCGAGTGTGTATCTGCCTGCTGTGCCGGGGGGGCCGCTGGGGTGCTTACATAACCATACACAACTCAAATAAATCTATTTATCAATTTTGCAATTGTAAGCAACTCCATCCGACATTCGGTTTGGTTTGGTTCGGTTTGGTTAGACTGGCAAACTTCGACAACCAGGAATTATTATTGAGGCGCAGCCTGATGGGAAGGATTGTACAGAGGCACGTGCGGCATTCGGGAGTTGGATGTTTTTTGCTTTCTTTTGTGCAGCTCAGCTTTATTTTTGGGTTCACAAAAATCTCCACAGAGACGAGGTAGGAAGGAGAAACCTCTCTGAGAGAGAGAGAGTAAAAAAGAACAGAAATTCCAGAAAAATCCTTTCTGTATACCACCCATTTCCATAGCAAAGCCTGTGTGTGCCTTTTGGGCGGTTGACTTTGTTAGCGTATCTGCACGCCGATGGGAAGACTTATATTAAAATTTACTCTCGCGCCCACTAACTTAGCATCACTCAGTCATCCCTTGGATCAGAAAATCCTGTTTGCACGAGCCTGTGGTGTGCTCTGTGGTGGCTGAGAACACAAACTCCTAGGACAAGCTCTGAGCGATGTCATAGAGCGCACGAATAAGAAGAATCCTTGTAATGTAACAACATACGAACTTGGTCCTTTTGTCGTGAAGACGAATTTTGACACGGAGAGTGGGAGGAGAAGAAGGTGCCCAGCTCTGCTATGAGCCAACGATACGCTGGTGTAGTGCGTCTGGATGCCAGAATGTGATCCAAATATTTGGGTAGGCATTATCGATGATAACGCAACGCAGACACACAGATATACACTGCCACACACACATACACACAGTCTAACGTACATTGGAAATATAAACCCTTATCGTGTCATGTCATCTTTGATGTAATTTATTCTAGAATGAGAATTTATAGTCCCACCGCTTCTGCCATCTCCTCTATTTTTGAACGCTTCCACTGTCATCCCCATCCACGCTGGGGGTGGTTGCTGAGGTCTGTCTCTCATTTTGGCGTTCTATGAAGCAGAAAGGATATTTCCTTTTATCGACTGTGTTCAGAAACCACAAGTAATGAACAAAAAAAAAGAAAAAAATTCTAAGATACATACAAAGATACATCATTACTCATCTGATATATATTAGGAGGGGGGCAAAACGTACTTATGTGGGGCACACATACGTTATTTAATTCAATATGGGGATCTTGTTTGCCTTTATACACTTTCTGTATGGCATCCAGTTGTATTCAGATGAGGCAGAGCAATAATGGTAGCGATATGCCCTTCACATGTGTACCATAGATACATACACTTTTGAGATAAAAAAAAGAAAGAAAAAAATTAATTGAAAAAAATAAAAGAAAAAAAACGTTGTTGAGCAGAGCTCCTTGACGAAAGGCAAATACGATGATGAAAAACCTTTGCTATTTTATGATGATTAAATGATGTAGTTAAAGTCCCCTTTTGAGTGAAGCCCACCAAAGGAGGAAAGGATCTTCAGATGATGAGGCACAATGACGCGATTTAAATAAATTTCGAATGGCATATCAAAATATGAAGTGAAGGTTGTTCTTTTCTGCTTTCGTTTTCTTGTTTTCTTTTCAAGTTCCCCTGTAGGACCTTTCAGTTTTATTAATCCGTCATTACTAGAACGAGAGTAGTTGTTGAGGATTCCTTGAAGGGATCCGGCAACTCATCAATTTTGTTTTGTGATGAGTGCTTTATCCTCTGAAAGGTTGGTTCGATGGTGTGCCACGGGTGGTTGGTGCGATGAGTTAGATTGTAATTTTTGAGAAAGTGTGTAGTATATTTTTGAGGGTGTGGTTCAATTTCAGATTTTCCTGGGGTTCTTTTGAATGAAAACGTAAACATCCTTGAAAGCTTTTGTTCGATAAGTCATTGAAGTTATACATATTGGAGATTTTGTTGTAACGTTGTTGGATATGCCAAACGTCGCTGAATATTTTGAAACATTCTTAGGAGTTGAATCAAGGCTAGATAAAGTTTAAAACGCAGACGTCTAGGAATGCACAAAAGCCGACCTCGGCTTACACTAAGAAAAAAGAAATGTTCCGAAGTTGGCGATACAACAAATTCATGAATTTTCAATCTAATTCCGAAAGGAATTGTTTCTCCCCGAGATCTCATGAGAAAAAAACTGAAGAAACCTATCTTCTTAAAAAAAATCTTCCCGAAAAAACACTAAAAATTTGTTCACGGTTCCACCTCTTTCGAATCACTGACAATGCTCAAAGAGTATAGCTCTAGAAAAAGCTTCTCATCAACTGTAGGTCCCCTACCCTCGTGAAGGAACAATAGCAATAAAAATACCCAGGTCCACCTCGGACCGCCATTATTATTATTATTATCTTCTTAAAATTAAATTGATTTGGTCCGATGTCCGTAAACATATTTGGCACTAGAGAACTTGCAATTTCATAAGAAGAGCAGAAGTTTCAGTATCGGAGAATTCAATTTGTATTGGATTTATTCATTTAATTTGATATTAAAGTGATTTCTCAGCTTCCGGCAATGGCTGCCCTTTTGCAAGTCTTCAGTTGTCAATGGCAGAAGCTGAAGTCTTTCCCCAAAAAGTTTACAAATAAAGAGTTCGTCATTAAGCGCTTCCCATCTTTAAATTCAAATTAAACAGAGCGTGTGTGAAATTTCATCAACAGATTTTATTCGTTTGGAAGGCCTAACGATGCCATTATGTATGGATTATAACATTGTTCAAATGTCTACCGCTGCTTCTCTAGGTGGCACGCATCCGAAATGTTAAATTTTCCATGACTGGCGCATAGATCAGAATAATTTTGACCGATGACATAGGTTATGCTGGCTTTGAGGGCCGCTGTGGTTTGGGGCTTATTCGCATAGAGCTGCAACTTCAAAAAACTCCACAAGAAAAAGTCTAACGGGGTCAAATCGCAAGATCTCGGTGGCCAATTTACATCACCTCCACGTGAGATGACCATGCCATGCTGTGTGGCGCGCAGCACGTAGTTGAAACCGCATGGCGTTGGTGTCCATATTATCCAATTCCAATGCGGCAAGTTGTGGTCTGCGATAGGCCGAATTCTTGTGAGCGACACCAAATCGACTGCCTCAGATTCTTCCGCACACTCTCACGGACACGATGTTTTCGGCAGATGTTGCGTTTCGTCGACGTATGGGTGTTGGTTTATGACTTACTGAACCAGTGAATACAAAATGACCCACCACACTGTGAATAGACTTCTCGGTAGGACGATTATGGCGACCGTAAAATGGACGTATCGCGCGGAACACCCATTTTGATAAAACGATTTTATCATTTGGACCTGTTGCTAAAAGCTATGTCCATCCTGATTCCAGACTGAATAAATAAGAGCAAATTTGACATATGTAGCTTCAACAACGTGGCCGCTACAAACTGTCAAACTTCGGAAGTCCCTATTGAAAGGCCCTTTGTAAGGCCACGAAAAATCACTACAAAAGCAAAAGCAAGTTATACAGTAAGCGTCAAAAGAAAGCTGACGCTTTTGTGTTTCAGGTTTCAGATTAAATTCCGAATTTTATGTGTGATGTGAATCTTAAGACTAATTGAACATTTTAAATCATTTTTTAATTCACTCTAAAATATATTTTATTTAGTTTATATATAAAATATATATATATAAAACTATAATAAATACTTCATATCTTACCCGTCAAAAGAAAGTTAACACCCTGTGCATAATGAGTCAAAGAAAACTGACAGCATTAACAACAGTAAAAAATGGTCGCTGTCAATATTTTGTTTGATTGCGTTTTGCTCTAATAACAGCATTCAGCCTCCGGGGCATGGATTCTACTAATTTGTTTGCATACTCGAAAGGAATGTCCTGCCACTCAACCAAAAGTTCTGACTTTAGTGAGTCTTTGTTGGTCATTTCCCTTTTTCGCACTAATTTGTCTCTATAATCTGACAAGTGTTCAATTGCGTTCTTCCTGATTACAGATCGACCAAGCTGTTTCAAAACTGACCCAGCTTGAGCAATCCTACAGGACAGCTCAGCATTATTCCTCCCATCACTCGTGAAGACCCCAAGATACTTAAACTTCTCCACCTGTTTCAATGGGCCTCCACTAATATGTAGAGTGCATTGAACAGGGGTTCTGGAAATAAACACAACCTCTGATTTGTCGACGTTAATCTTCATCCCAGCATTGAACACTTGTAATAAAATTCTGTAATTTAATCTGAAACCTGAAACACATAAATGTCAACTTCTTATGACGCTCGCTGTACTTGTTTAAGGGGAAAATAATTCCTTAAGGTTGAATTAGCAGAAAAGGAACGATTGGTTTTAATATTTCCTTCTATTCCAGCTTATGATAGTCAAATTTATTGCATGCACAATTTTATTCAAAATTAATCATTTATTATGTTATGATAAGAAAGGAACCATGTCAAGTGTGTCTCTGCGGACATAAATTCTCCTGACTAAACGCGGAGCACTGTTCGAGCAAAATTAGGTTTAACATGAAATATATCTTTGACCCAGATAGGCATATCTAATTAGCAAACGATTTTTTTAAAATTAATTTATTTAGTTGATTTATATAATTAAGTTTAATTAGTTACAAATTTTCGAATAAATCCATTTTAACGTAATGACTTTTTGTCCACTATCGGACTCGTTGCTTAGTTGAACTATATACTTCATTAGGTTTCAAATTAAATTTCAAATATGCTCTGAAAAAATTTCATAACGTGTATTTAATTTTTTTAAAGTTTTATTCCCAACATTCGCTTCGTCAATAATGACCGTGTTTTGTAATCTCCATCCGACCGGTCACAACATCCAGCAAAACCCACAATTCTTACTCCGCATTGTTATACAATTTGAATTTATAATTTATTTACGGACAATACCGATTAAATAATTACGTGGACAACTCGATGCGCCAACCCGACCACACCATTGTTTACGCAAAAATCCCAGTAATTACGTCAGTAATCAAACTCATATCCTAGAGGTAAAAATTTAATTTCTCCCCATCCCATTCGCACCGCCACCCCATGACCTCAACCGTTATTAATTTTGACTTTCTGATTTTTAGAAAGCGATACGAGAGTGGAATAAAAACGCAAAATACGCCTATTCCCGTGTTATACGTGTAATTTAATAATTTTGACACTTTTGTGGTCAAGTTGGTAAAAACCCGAATTTATTCGCTAAACGTCCCGTCAAGCAGCTCGTTTACGGGGGGAAGGGGGTATTTTTAATTATTTAATGAAAAGCAAATTAATGAACATTGATATTTTTAGTTCTCTTTTTTAAGTGGGAACACACATAAATGCATTCGGGGAATTGTAGGCGGCACGCACGTCCTCCCACGCCGTCCATTCCGACCGCAGAACTGTTTATGGATTTTTGAAATCCTAATTGGATTTCCCAGAGGTGTGCGCGTTACGTGTGAAATACCCATTCAGCAGTGGTCGTAGGTCCCGGAACAAATCAAGGATGCGCGACAGAAGGACGGTGCATCCACCACTCACCTTTACACCGCCACCATGACGAGGCGGGGGGACCAAATTGAAAAGCATCTGATCGTATGCAGGTACATATTATTGCATTATGTATGGGTGTTGTGGCGTATTATCATGTTGCGGTTAATATTTGCGGCTTTATTGAACATTTTCTGTTTATTACGTGAATGTTTGTGTTAGCCATGTCCGGTGGTCGCATTTGCCCTCGTCTGCGTGCCGTGATGGGGGAATTCTGAATCTGACATTAGTTTTAGTTTATTCAACGGGCGGCAAAAAAATGAAATATCAGTTCGGTTTTATCAAACCAATTAAGCTTATGAGCCATAAAATAATGAATTCATGGGAGGGTGTTGCACTCGAAGTACGTGCGCGGATGTGGAACAAACCAATCATTTTCAAACATCCGCCGCGGAAAAAACACTCAGAGCAGTTGAGTCACTGCGAGTTGACATTGAGACTATTAAATTTATGTTGGATAACGAATTAGTTTTTATTCAGAGACTTAGTGAAGCTGTTTGCGGGACAACCTAAGGTGGATGTTGCTGAGTGCATACATGTACAGAAACATTTTATATTATGCCATCGCTGCTTGAATATAATTTCCATCTGAATGCCGGCAACGATGAACGGACTTTAACGCATCCTACGGATGCTTTCGAATTCAACGGAACGATGATCATGAAATTAGCAATCGTTTGTGTCTTGCAGTTTTAAATAAAATTAGTTCTTAAAATAATTAAAAGAGTTTTGTTTTTATTCTTTCGGTTCGGAAAACATTTTTCGTTTTCGAACATATTCCGACATTTGTTCCACTTGTTTTTCTAAACTTTTTCGAGCAACTGGCGGATATTAATAATAATAATGGCGGCCCTGAACATTGATTGATCACGTTGCGATCGACGTCAGACACTCCTCCAGTATTCTTGATGTCCGAACGTTCCGAGGCGCCAACGTCGACTCGGACCATTTCCTTGTTGTAGCCAAGATAAGGACACGGATATCGAGAGAACAATGGAGTCGAGGAAGACAACCACGGTTTGACGTCGAAAAGCTACAATCGCAACAGACTGCCAGGAACTTTGCCGATCGAGTCTCCCTGAAACTCTCCGAAAGTTCGACGTCGCCTGCACTAACAATAGACGAAGAATGGAAACGTTGTCAAAGAGCCATCAGAGAAGCCGCTACTGATGTGCTGGGTTTCAAAACACCACCACGTAAAAACCCCTGGTTTGACAACGAGTGCAGGCAGGCACATGCAGCAAAGCAAGAAGCCTACAACGCAACGCAGCACCGAACCACGAGAGCTGTTCGTGAGCTCTACGAACAGAGAAGAAGGGAAGAGAACCGGCTTCTCAGGAAGAAGAGAAAAGAGCACGAGAAGATTTACCAAAGGGTAGCCTGCCTGCGGGACGAGAATGGACAACTAGTAGTAGATTCGCAGTCGATACTGAGAATTTGGAAAAGTCATTTCTGCAGACTGTAGAACGGCGTTGAGGACACAAATGCCGCTGTCAGGCAGAGTGCTCCACTCAAGACAACAGACGATGATAGAAGAGAATACCGGTCTAGACGAAGTCAAGATAACGATATCGAGACTGAAGTCTAACAAAGCTGCTGGTGCAGATAGTCTGCCCGCTGAAACGTTTAAGGCAACCGGAGATGACCTGGTAGGGCGTATGCACCAGCTCATCTGTAGGATATGGTCGGAGTGCATGCCCGATGAGTGGAATTTCAGTATCGTTTGCCCGCTCCACAAGAAAGGAGACCCCTTTGACTGCGCCAATTATCGACGGATAAGTCTCCTTAACATCGCCTATAAGATCTTTTCTGCCATTTTGTGTGAACGCCTGAAATCTTTCGTCACCAAACTGATAGGTCCCTATCAGTGTGGTTTCAAGCCGGGGAAGTTCACCATAGATCAAATCTTCACACTGCGGCAGATCCTGGAGAAGACCCAAGAAATGCAGATCGACACACACCACCTATTTGTCGATTTCAAGGCCGCATATGACAGCTTGCATAGAGACGAGCTGTACAGCGCCATGTCTGTTTGTTTTGCATATACTTGGTTTTGCCCTCGTTTACCGCCAGACCCATTTTAGCCGCTTCCGTTTCAATGCCAGCAAACGCATCCTTGACGGCTCGCTGTGTTCGCCCAATCACGTCAATGTCATCCGCGTAAGCTAGCAGTTGAACGCACTCTTGAAAGATTGTGCCTCTGCTGTTGGCGTGCGAGTTTCGCACAATTCTTTCAAGTATGATGTTGAAGAAGTCGCATGACAGCGCGTCGCCTTGTCTGAATCCTTTTTTGACATTAAAGGTCTCGAATACGTCTTTACTGACGTTGATGGAGCAGCATGCATTCTCCACTTTGGTAGGGATGTCGAAACTAGACATTGCTCTGTATAGCTCGTCTTTGAAGATACAGTCATACGCGGCCTTAAAATCGATGAAAATGTGGTGGGTATCGATTTGTTGTTCCTGGGTTTTTTCAAGATCTGCCGCGGCGTGGATATTTGGTCGATGGTGGATTTTCCTGGCCTAAAGCCACACTGGTATGGACCAACCACGTTTTTACGAATGACTTTAGGTGTTCACGCAACACTGCAGATAAGATCTTGTACGCAATGTTCAGAAGACTGATACCTCTATAGTTGGCGCATTTCAGAGGGTCTCCTTTTTTGTGGATCGGGCAAACAATGCTGAGGTTCCATTCATCGGGGATGCTTTCTTCCGACCATATTTTACAGATGAGTTGGTGCAATAGTTAAAAAAATTGCTCCGGAAATACTCGTACACGCTTTTTTCCTGAATTTATTTACGCCGCACTAGGTACTTATTCATATTAGTGGCTTTCATCCACGCACTTAGACCAATAAACGCCCACTATGCCCGCTCGACTAAATAAAGTCATTCGTAAGAATTAGATTACAGACGTTAAATTTTCATTTTTCTATTCGCCTAATTAAACTGTTCGTACATGCTCCACAAGCCCAATTAATTTTTCAATAGCATAACGAAGCCCAGCCCAGTCACATTGTGACATGTCGTACATAAGCAATTTGATTAAGCTAACGCAAGTAAATTCCGCCTCAAGAGTAATATTTCTACTCCTATGAGTTCCTGCCTCAAGACCCATTAAAATGTCCGACGTATGTATGTATCCCCTCCCTGAACCCTTCCTCTCCGATATTTCAATTTCAGATTGTTCAAATATTTATTTACAGCACTTATTTTTGCTTATAGGCCATCAATATTTAAAAACACGATGCATTTTTAATGCAACTTTCCTCTTGAAATTTCTTTCAAAATTACTCCAAAAATGGCATTCTACTCGATACAAGTGCTCCTATTTTTAGTGCAAACATTTAGGTATATACCTTTTTCATTGATTAACGTTTTCCGAATCGTAAAAGTTTGTAGCCCCATAACACATTTCTGCAAACCTTCGGTCGTTTGAGATGTTTTTCATTCACATTTGAATTAAATATTTCCAATTCCATGGAAAGGGACATCATTAGCACAATGAAAATATACACTCTTCTTTTTTCTCTCGTATCCTTTTGCATCAATGTATGGCGCTCATCAAAATTTACATCTTCATCATCAAAACATTTTTATGGACAGTCAATCGAAAATGTTTGTTTTTCATTTTATGTGTGTGTTTGCATGGGACGGCAATTAAGTGCGCATGTAGGCCCGTATTTGACTGCTTATCATTCATAAATATTTATAAAATTCCTCAGTGGAATTTGATCGATATTTTTTTTCGGTTGTTTTCACATAGGTACTCACACTGTCATCTATTCTCCTGACAACGCCAGAGATGAGAAATTTTATGAATTGATCGTTTCTTTGTCACGGGCAAGTGGTTGTTTTTGCACAAAAGTACATTGAAATTGAATTTAGCAGTGGATAATTGCGAGTGAGAATGTTAAATGGGCGCCCTGGCGTAGTGGGTAGGTGCGTCAACTCCTACGCTCGAGGTCTTAAGTTCGAATCTAAAAAAAAAACATCTTTTCACGGCTCCACCTCTTTCGAATCACTGACAATGCTCAAAGAGTATAACTGTCTAGAAAAAGCTTCTCAATCTCGCCGTTCCGAGTCGGCATTAAACAGTAGGTCCCCTCAGCTCGTGAGAGAACAATACCACGCACAACACGAGTGGTTGCTGAGAAGTTTGGCCCAGGTCCACCTCGGACTGTAGCGCCGCCATTATTAATGTTAATGTTAATTCAAACTATTTATAATAATAAAGGTAGCGCTATAGTCCGAGGTGGAACTCGGGCCAGCTTCTACAGCAACCACTCGTGTCCTACTGTTTGATACCGACCCCAAACGCCGGGATTGGGCAGTTTTTTCTAAACATTTATACTCTTTGAGCGTTGTCAGTGACTCGAAAGAGATTTCTCTTCTGTTTTCACACGAATTTAAGGACAGAAATACATGTGTATCTGCACAGAGGAGTTTGATAAGCTCTAGATAATTGCGACCGAAACAGCGACGTCGTTCGTTGGAGTCGACGCCCTTACCCCGAATGCAGAGTATTGAAGGACGTATGCAGAGTATGATTTAACCTTGTAACGCTCTTTGCGTAACCCACTTTCAAGGAACTTTTTTCTTAAAAGCAATAAAACTGTAACCCTAAATGTTTGTAATTTAATTTTACAGAATCGTCACTTTTTAAAACAACTCTTAAAAGTTGTTGGTTGTGTAACCCTTTTAATTCCAAGAACCTGTTGAAACAACATTAGTCCACAAACGGATTAACCTATTTCTAAGTGGTCTCATTAGAATACAAATGGGCTTGCTTGAGTCAAGTTTCACCACGTTCTACTACTCAAAAATATCTTAAGGCTAAACTTTCACAATCATTCTGAGAAATGAAAACACTTGAAAAAAATCGATTCCAATTAGCCACCGTGAATATAAAATGTATCTTCCAGTTTTGGCAGTAATACCTCAAACGGACATGTTGAGCATCATCATAGTTTGGATTTTTAAAGCAAATAATTCGGCAGGTGCATGGACCCAGCTCTATGAAACGCAATTCCTGGTACTTCTAAATGTTCATATCTTCAAACAAATATCTCATTACCAAAATTGTGGAGTAAATGTGTCCAGAATTTGGTTCCCAGAAAGCAGTGTGAATGTAACTAGAATATTGTTGATATTCAAAGTAACTAATAAAACGACACGTGGCTGTTCGTAATGTTGGCAGAAGGAAGAGATTGCTTGGAGATATTGGAAATCACAATTCAATCAATGTTCATAGCTGCTGGGCAACAGATCTACAGTATTGACAGATGTGATATCGACACATTATATAAAAGTTTGAGTAACAAGATCATAATAACAGTTTTAATTTTAAACAGAATTTTAACATATTGGGCCCTCATAAAGAATTTATCTTCGACAACACTTTTCTGAGAATTGTGTTTGTCATAACATCCGACATTGATTCGCATTAAGCCACGTAAAATGTCAGCAAAGTTATTTTCGAAGTGAATGCGGAATTGTTGGCCCATTTTTTTCAATGAATTTTTTTTTCGGAGGATTTTTGAAACTCTACTGGAGCACTCAGACTCAAAACTGGTCCATTGTACTACCAGGTAGCAACCTACTCCAGTGTCGTTAATTTGATCCCAACGGCAAATGGTGACTGGAGCAGATTCGATTTCACTAGGATTCGAAACTGGCACCCTCGGGCAGGCACTTAACCAACTGCGCCATCCGTTAAACGTTACTGCTAAGTAATATAAAGTGTCTTCCAATAAGGATTTCTAAGCTTTGATAGTTGATAGCAGCCATATTGTTGAAGCCACATCTGTCAAATTATAATATAATAATAATAATAATGGCGGCGCTACAGTCCGAGGTGGACCTGGGCCTAGCTTCTCAGCAACCACTCGTGTTGTGCGTGCTATTGTCCTCTTACGAGTATAGGGGACCTACAGTTTAATGCCGCCTCCGAACGGCGAGATTGAGAAGCTTTTTCCAGACAGTTATACTCTTTGAGCATTGTCAGTGACTCGAAAGAGGTGGAGCCGTGAAAAAAATGTTAGGTTATTTTTCGAACCGACAACATTGAGCGTAGGAGTCGACGCACCTACCCACTACGACATGGCGCCCAGTGTTGAAGCTACATCTGTCAAATTAGGTGTCGTTTATTCCATCTATTTTGCCAAATCACCATGGATGGACATAGCGTTCAACAACAGTTGCAAAATGGGCATTCTGTTGGGGCAAAGGCCGACATCGTAGCAAAGAAAGGAACTGAAACTCCTTTTATTGAAGAGGGAAACTCTTCATGGATTCGGAAACACCGACATACAACAACATATAAACAACTGGACAAACAAATGCCGTATCCAACTCTGGAACAAGCAGGAGGGACTTACGCATTCCAAAAAATTCATGAGGGATGATCCCAGAAGAACCAAAGAGGGTCTAAATCTTCAAAAGCCTGAGCTCAGAACACTATGTGGTGCACTTACTGACCACTTCCTATGTAACTACCACCTACACAAAATGGGGCCCTGCATCAAAGAAAACTGAAGACACTGCGGACAATCAAAGGAGACCATGGAACACCTAACAAGAGTGGTTGGTTCAATTTTTGATGACTCGCTCCAATATGTACGGCGTTATTCCGGCAATACCATCTCGAATGTTGTTCTCGAGCTCGTCCGAAGTGATTCTCTTGTTAGCGTAGTCGAGTGTCCAAATCTGACACCAAGCAGATGTAAAATAACCAGCAGATTCGCACTAACAGGAACAGACTACCAGGACATACCATACAAAGTGATCATAAAATTTCTAAAGGAAGCTCTGAAGTCCTAGAGAAATAAAAGGGGGCACAATAGATCTATTGTGGTCCCAGTGCTATGTGACTATATAGTCACTCCTCATTCTCTTCAATTCAATTCAATTCGGGCAAAGTTCCGGGTGCTTCGCCCATTTTACGGTCACCATAATCTTCCGCCTGAGTCCACTGGTTCAGCAAACGATGAATGAACACCCGTACGAGTATGTCGACGAAATGCAAGATCTGCCGAAAACATCGTCGCTTTGCGTGAGAGTGTGCAGATGCGGAAGAATCCAAGGCAGTCGATTTCGCGTCACTCACAATAACGCAGTCATTCGCAGACCACAACTTGGCGAATTTTGCGTCGTGACTTGGGCCTCCACCCGTGCAAAATTCAACTGAACCAGGAGCTGAATAAGCTCTGGAGCAGTTGGAAACTGATCCCAATTTTGATCGAAAAATTATCTTCAGCGTTGCGGCCAATATGTGGATGAATGGGTACGTCAACAAACAGAACTGTGAAATTTGGGACGAGACCAAATACCAATCCACAAGAGATCCAATAGCGTCCAATGCATCCCGAAAAAATTGCTGTGTGGCGTGGATTTTGGGCTGGTCCAAATTTCTTTGAGAGCGACGTTGGACAGGCCATCACTGTTAACGGCGAGAGCTACAGGTCGATGATTATGGACACCAACGACATGTGGTTTCAACAGGACGGCGTGGCGCTACGTGCCACACAGCTCACGCCACATTGGAAATTCTGCTCGAGCGATTCAGGATCATAGTCATCCCACGTGGGATTGATGTGATCTGGCCAGCGAGATCGTGCGATTTGACGTTAGCATCTTTGGAGTTTTTCTTGTGGGGTTTTCTGAAGTTGCAGGTCTATGAGAATAAGCTCCAAAGCAGAGCGGCCCTCAAAGCCAACATAACGCATGCCATCGGTCAAATTCAGCCAGATTTATGCACCAGAGTCATGGAAATTTGACATTTTGAATGCGGTCCACCCAGAGAACCCGTGTCGGACATTTGAACGATGTTATATCCTATATATAATGGCACGCCCTTTGTTTTATTTAAATTTAAAGATAGGAAGCGTTCGATGAAAGACTCTTAACACGTTGAAAGGTAATTGTCGGCACATCAACCCATGTTCTTCCAAATTTAAAAAAAATCGTGCTTTCTCTTTCCTGTACTTCTGCTTTTCAATGATCATGTTAACACCCTCAATGAACTTATATGTCACTTGAACAGAGAAATTTTGTCAGGATTTCAATGCTTGCACAAATTCAATTAAACTGTCAGCAGGGTTGCAGACGTATAATATTTGGCGTATTATACACGTAAAAAATAAATCTGAAAAACATGTGAAAAATATTGCTGGTGTATAAATTTTATAAAAGTGTATAAAAGCAAGGAATAGATATAAAACTGAAAAAAAATTATAAAAGTCAAAGAAATGCATACAAAGTGTATATACTAATGCTACTTGTTCACACTGTTTTTACGCTCTCTTACGGTAAAATGTAAAATATAAAAACCAAAAAGTGTGATATTTAACAACCCTGACTGTCAGTCTCGTGGATCTTGACCTGGCTAAGTAATTCCCAATCGTATGGAAAACATGTATTTGGGTACTTTTCTTAGTGTTTCGGAGTTCTGATTAGAATCAACCTCCTGATGTAGTGAGTGGTTGATTTAATCTAGAAACTACAGTTGAAGAATATGCAGGACCTTGTATTTTTTTGTATGTAAAATCTGTACAAATAAGACCCAATGGTGCATTACGTGGGATATGGCAAAAGCAAAACATTTCCTAACACGATGAAAGACACTTTTTGAAGCACCACAATCCATCGTATGCGGACGTGGATACACATGAGTATGATGGAAAACGTTTTATTAGCTTACTCAACTTATTTGAAGTGCCACATTAGATGAAACCACAATCCCAAAGCAATATTTACTTAAGGAAAATGAGGAATGAACTTCACAGTCATGTTCCCTAATTCAACCACCGAGAGCCTCAGCGACTTCTTATTACGTACGCCTTTGATGTGAAATTGTATTTTATTATGTTTAAATAGGGTGCAACATTAAAAACTCACTCCAATTTCAAAAAGGTGTTCCCTTCTGGCTCTTGGGCTGTATTTGACAATCAAACGAAACCATCCAATCGGAATTAATTGGTTGCAGACTACGAATCAAACAGAATTTCTCACAAAAGTAAAGGGTTATTGATTCTCTAACAATTTGGAAAACGGCGCAATTCATTCGAGGAGAAGTTAATTGATTTTTTAGGGAACTTTTCACATGCGTGATGACATTTAAAGTAGAATGGTTTTGACCTGGTGAATGGGTCAATCAAAAATATTCATAAACAAAAAGCGTTAACAATTTCTGGAATGAAAATAACATTTTGTGAAACAAAATAAATATTTATATGGGGGGATGAGTAAGTGATGTTTTTGTTTTCCTGAGAAATCACTTTGGTTTTAATTAAAAATGAAAAAAAAAAAACAACATAAACAACTAATGTGTACAGAAAAGCAAATACTTTCCATACATCGCGCATACGAAAGGTAGTTCTTCACTAAGCATTCGTGATGGAAATGCCACTTTATGAATTTAAGCACATTTTCTAGCAAATGAAAGTCATGCTCGCGAAATTAATGAAAAATATTTTCAAATTATCAGAAACTTAATTAATTTCATATTTTTATTCAATTCACTCACTGAGCTGGTCCCAGCTGATTTCAGGTCACTCGCTGCTCATATAAAACACAATACAGTGGGCGCTCGATATAGTGAACATCGATATAGAGAACAATCCAATAAAATGAACGCACAAAATTTTATACATGCTATTCTAAATAGTTTTTTTTACACGTAAAAAACTCACAAGTGCTATGCAGTCGGCAGTATCCATACAACCGTCCAAATTTACAGATTGTATATGGTACACAGTTGTTTAAAGCAAATACAAAGTCCACTTTACTTGTACATGGAATGTATTATTTTTGTTGCGTTTTACGATTTTTTACAGATAAGTTGTTTTTGGTAAAAATAAAATATTATTTTTATAAATATTGGCATGTTAAAGAAATGTAATTATATTCTATTTTTGATGAATTGTATTTCAAAACATACGCATTTTGGTGAAATTTGCTCCAAGCAGTCCACGCTCGTTACAATGAAGAATCTCGCTCCAGTGAACAGGCCCGGTTTTTATTAGTTCACTATATCGAGCGCCTACCGTATAACAAAATTAGCATATAAATCGATATTTATTATTTCTTAATGCTTTCACAGAAATCTACAAAACTGCGTTTTCAGACCTTACAAATTCGCATGTCGATGTTTTACCGTTTTTGGCCAATATCTCCAAAACTCGGACAGAATGACAGAAATTCGTTGAAAGTAAATAAAATTACTCAATGAAGCCAAATTCTATGACTTTTGCACATTTTAGTTTAGAAATGAGAGAAGAGCCGCATCAAAACCGAATTTGGAGCGCCATATTTTTCATACAGTGCTTTGACCCAAGAAGTGTTTAAGCAAAACTCTACCTCAGCTCAAAAGTTCTATCGATTTATATCTTAGTTAGGCAAAAAGGCCTTAAGTCGGAAACTGCAGTTTTTCGTAAAACCAAATTGAAAATAGGTTAATTATTTACAAATCGGGACTAAATGTGTTCGAAAGAATGAAATGATTGCAAATAAGCTCTGTAATGAAGTTGTGTTAGACTTAAGTCTTTAATACCAAACGAAAGAGAAAAAAATTTAATTAAACCAAATCAAAAACCCAAAACGCTTTTTTACATAAAACTTTATTGGCCAAATATATTAGGCACCCTCATCTTTTTATCTTTGCTGCCAAATCACTTATCGGAAATAATTAGTTTGCTTTTTATGGTTTTCGGCGACACTATCTAAAGTTGTAAACGATTTTTATTTTTTCCACTCATTTCATTATTTTTTTTTTGCTTTTTGAACATATAACGAAATTTAAACGGTGCCTAATACATTTGGCCAAGGCTGTGTATCACTTGAGTTGGTACGTTATTGTTTCCGAATCCATCGCAAATTTACCTATACGGGAGCAACATTGAAGGTGGCCCCATTTTTTTAAATTTGGGTGCATGGGCAATGATATCTATACCTGAAGTACTTAATTCCAAAATTTTATACCGATATTTTCATAAACTTCGGAGATAAAAAAGTGTGACAGACAGACGCACGGACACACGGAAATTATAAAGGTTTTTGTAGACGGAACTTTAAAAACAGAGAAGGTGATAGGTGACAGTTGAGGAATATTGAAAATGGCGCGTTGCACGGAAGAAGGGACTCAGTGGGACTAGATCAATTAGAGTTCTTAGACTCTCTGGCTCTCCTTCAACAAGTCGTTGAATACAGTTCATCAAAAAAGCCACATCACATTTTTTCGGGCGATTTTTGAAACACTGCTGTTGTACTCAGACTCAAAACTGGTCCATTTTACTGTCAGTTAGCAACCTACTCCAGTGCCGTTAATTTGATCCCAACGGAAAATGGTGACTGGACCCCTCGAACTTGGGGCAGGGACCTAACCAACTGCGCCATCCAGACAACATACCAACGGTCTTAGAGACATATCAGATAGATCACACTATCAGATGGCCTGACACATAATTAGACACATCCGTGGAGTATGAATACCATACTTACAGTGTAGCTCAAAAATTGTGCATTATTAAATAAAAGTTATTTCTTCGACTACAACATCGTGGTTAAAAAGTAAGTTTGTATCGTAAGTTTGAAGAAACTTTTTCTCACAATTGATTCAAGAACTGAGGCCGCCGTGGCGTAGTGGGTAGGTGCGTCGACTCCTCTATGTTGTCGGTTCGATTCCCGAAAAATCACCTAAAAATTTGTCCACGGCTCTACCTCTTTCGAGTCACTGACAGTGCAGAATGCAGAGTATAACTGTCTAGAAAAGGCTTCTCAATCTTGCCGTTCGGAGTCGGCATTAAACTGTCGATCCCCTAAAGTCGTGAGGGAACAAGGGCACGCACAGCACGAGTGGTTGCTGAGAAGCTAGGCCCAGGTCCACCTCGGACTGTAGCGCCAAAATTATTATTATTATTATAACGAAGCTTGTATTTCTCTCGACGGACTTTAATAATCGTTAAAACAGTCTAATTTGGAATTCAGAGAATCAACTTGGTTGTCTTACGAAACAAATCCACAACGTTTCACTTTTCGGTGATAATTTTTGCCTGAAGACGTCATCAGACAATTTTCCTTTGAAAATGTGGCTCTTCAGGCAATAACAGTCAATGGTACTGGCTATGGCGGAAGGATAATCCTGTTTTTTGAGTCATAGATGCAATATATGTGGGCGCCGTGGCCGTGTGGGTTCGTGCGTCGACCCATGTGCATTTGACTTTCACAGTCTAGGTTCGAATCCCAGTTCAGACAAGCAAATTAAAAAAAAAAAAAAAATGTTCATGGCTCCACCTCTTTAGAGTCACTGACAATGCTCAAAGAGTATAACTGTCTAAAAAAAGCTTCTCAATCTCGCCGTTCAGAGTCGGCATTAAACTGTAGGTCCCCTATACTCGTGAGAGAACAATAGCATGCACAACACGAGTGGTTGCTGAGAAGCTACTCGTAGGCCCAGGTCCACCTCGGACTGTAGCGCTGCCATTATTATTATTATTAACTGCAATATATAGACGTGAACTAGATGTGGTTCCAACACAGTGCCAAAACGACTGGATGGCGCAGTTGGTTAAGGGCCTGCTCGAAGTCAGAGGGGTCCAGGTTCGAATCCCATTGAAATCGAATCTAGCCCAGTCACAATTTGCTGTTGGGATACACGACACGGGAGTAATTTGCTACCTGGCAGTACAATAGACCAGTTTTGAGTCTGAGTGCTTCAGCTGAGTTTCAAAAAACCTCCGAAAAAAAAAAAACAGTCCCACCTCTCAGACAGAAGAAACAGTTCAATTCCTGGATGAATTCTATTCTTGTGGTCTTGTCATTTTCTTTTCGGGTGATAGGAATTGGCCGCACAAATCATGCCAGTAAATACCTGTGATCATTTTTATGTGAAGTTTTCTGAAATTTAAAGCTTAATTTAATGCTTTAATAAAAACAAGTCCACGACCGCCCGTGAATTCAAGGAGCTAATTGAGCGCTGTATCAAAGAAATTCAGGCACATTTATGCAAATGGGTCATGAAAAATTTCAACAAAAGATTGCGTATGTGCCAGCAAAGCCGTGGGTTCCAATTACCTGGGAAAGTACTTAAAACTTCTTCGACTCTGAACCAGTGGGACAACGCAACAGAGGACATCCACGTTTAAGGTAGCTCTCACACAAGGGGAGAGCGACCTCAAACAACTTGATGTGCGCAATTGGCGACAGCTAGCAAAAGATCGTGCTAACTGACGAGGTTTTTTGGTTGAGGGCCAGGCCCACTTCGGACTGTGGCGCCACTAGAAGAAAAAGAAGTACTTCAAACAGAACCCTATAGTGTAAGATCTACGAATCAAGAAGAAAATGTCAATCTCTAATGCGAAAATGTGGGGATATCCTGCGAAAATGTGGGGATATCCTTTGGTACAGTATTGAGTGCCTTGCTTAAAAGTTTGACCTAAGCTTTACGAAGTACATTAATTACTTGAATCAGGCATTCACTATTGAAACAAGGACCTAAGTGAGACGCGCCTACCTACCTACCAGGCCCATGAATTTTTATGATTTTTATAAGCTTCAGTAAAGTTACAAGCAATTGACTTCTCCAGCAAATCTTCATCATAACATAATCGGTGGGAAAACATAAATTACTACTCCGCCAAGAAAAAAACATCTTTCCATCCCATCTTCACAACAAAACAACCTCCCTAGCCGGTCATAAAATATGCATCCTCATAAAAACCACAGCAGACCTGTTACCCCACAACAGACATCTTCATAATCAGCGAAAGTAAATTTATCTTCACACTAGCGACCGGCTAACGAAAGCACCGGCCAAGGGGAAAAAAATTAAAATGAACGACTCAAAGAATTAATAACCTAGAAAGAAAGAGAAATTCGTAACTATCCAAATGGAGTCTTTCAGCTCACCTCAATTAAAATTCCTTGCACTCCGAACCAGCAGCAAGGTACACGGCACTTTCCCTTCTGTCGCTCCCTGGTGCCCTCCTTTATTTTTTATAATTCTTTTCTTTTCACTTCTTTTTTTGATTTAATTCACAATTAACCTGTTGCTGAAGCTGCTCCAATGGGTTCCATGGGCAAGCACATAATACCGCACCAGAAGAGAACAAACACCGAAGGAAAAAAAAGAACGAACTGAATAAAATACACACAACCGAGAGATGAAAAGAAGAATGAATCCTTTTTATCGCTACACCGATGATGAGGAGAAATTTTTTAAGTCGGATAATCTGTGGCACTCACTTTGGTAGCACGAGATACACAGAGACACAGTGGCAGAGCTTGAGAGAGACAGGGGGCGGGCGGTGACACACACACACACAGGGCGCAAAGACTTAATTCATAATCATAACAATTTTCACTTTCCACCACTTCACCTTCCACCTGACGACGATGGGCTCTCTACCTTCGCATCATGCCGCAAGGATACCGTCGACCGAGACCGAGGAGCCAACAAAAAGAAGAGTATTTTCCATAATAAACTTAACTTTATTTTTCTTTGCCTTTGCTGCTTTTCTTCTGCTTCCAAATTAAATTTCCACGTGAATTAGCAAATTTGTCGACAGCACTCGAACTTTTTTCGTTTCACTTTTCGGTTTCTTTTTTTTTTTGTTCGCCTTCGGTGTGCGAATCGGGGGGTTGGGGTTGGGGGGAGGATGGACGAATTATCTCATTCGACTTTCACAAAAGGAAATTATTTCTCAAAATCGAAAGCACTCTCTATTTTGTTTCTTTTCTTTGCCCCACTGTTTCATGCGAATTCAGGACGATAATCCTGCTTTTTAATATCCTAGCACCTCTGCAAGTTTCGGAATGCGAGAGTGGGTGTATATTCCACTTGTGTACTTCCACTTGACTTTGGCCTTTTCCACTTGTATTCCTCTGACGAAAGACTTTTTCTCATCATCCCGACCGTACGTACACCACTCGCGTTATTCTGCTTCGCGGGGGGCAGCACTTGTTACGAAAAACATTTAATTTCCGCTGGCCTAATGCACGGTTAGGCGGGCGGGGGAGGGATTGCTGGGGGATTCTCGTTAGAAATTAATTTTTCATTTGACGAACGATGCGAGGCAACGGCAGGCACACTCACCTAGGCGAGTGAATCCTCATTAGGGCACTTTTTTGTTGTCCTCCCCAGCGTACGCAACTTTTATTCTCAAGGACAACGGAGGAGCACACTACGATGATGATTTCCGCTTGAGTTAACTTTCACTGTCACGACCCGGCACTTGGACCGTATATCGGTTTTTTCTTTCTTTCACTGGAAGCACTGACTGCTCGTCTGTGGACCCACTCGTGTATCGTTTTTATTTGCGGGCTCGAAGTATGTTTGTGACCGAGATGAATCACGATTCTGCGACACGGCACACAAACTGGAGTGGTGTGATTTATTTTTCCCGACTCTTGACTCTGCCGAAGGGCCCAAAGCCAATGGCTGGAGTTTGTGTATTTTTTGCCGAGAATAGAAGACTTATGAACACGGATTGCTTGCTTCACAACCGAATGCAAACTAGGACGACCCTAGGACGATAGGAGAGGTAAGAATTCCGTATACTCCGATGGTACCGGATGTCGGAGCTTAACTGACAACTTTTAGCGAAGTCTTCGGCAGCATTGATGCCCAGCATCTCTTGGTATCTATCCAGCCAGCGAGCCCATACAGAGCATCCTCTCACTTTACTGGTATTCCATTCGATAGGACGGTGCTTGCTGGAGCAAAAGATTGTCCCACTTATTGTATTCGATGGAGAGGGATGCTGCCTGGTACTTTCAGTCGAATTTCGAAAGCTTTTGCTGAATGAATACGTTCCACAGGAGGACGGGCGATTCCGGTTACTCTTACGTGGTTGCCAGTGGCAGTGGTTGTTCCGTGCGCATGATTCTCTTTGAAAGTGAGAGCTTGTGCCTGCAAGACCCTTCAGCACACGGTGAGAGCGAAGAGAAGGGTGCTCTTCACGCTGATGGCGAAAGCTTATCACCGTCTAGGCCAGGGTACCACTCGGAGTGCAGTTGCGTGGGCTGTATCCTCGTTAGTGCCAGGAATCACACCCAACTGATTGAATCTCCTTAACCGAATGGGGCTGTGCTTTCAGGCTGCCACACGTGATTTTGGTGTTAGAAAGGCAGGAAATATCCCGAAATGCAATTAATGTGGGTGGATGTGGAGGAAGGACACACAAGCTTTTTGAATGAATCAGGATTATGAATGGCTAACTTGTCACATGTGGACATGGGGACGCTGTTGGCGGTTTGCCGGGCACGGACGAGAGGAACGTTGTTTTTTTGGAGACTTGAAAGGTCAAATTAATCCATTTAGTCTTACCGGTGATGAGATAGACATGTCGGGATTAAGCAAACATTGCTTGGTGAGATTAAATCCAATCAGCAATGCGTGACCCTGGTTTATTTCCCTTTTTCCCTGGGGCGGGATAGCCCCTGGGTAATGGTTCAGTGTACGAGCATGAAAATAGTCTACTTGTGCTAAGTCCTTTGAACTTGTGGATATAAATAACAAACGAAAATGTATTTGCTATGGTCTTCATGTGATTTGTGGTGCAAAATGTTGTACCCTTGGCTCAGTTTGTTTATCCCAGGGACAGAGAAGATGACCAATTCCTCTACGAAGTAGGGGCGGGAGAATGCTTAGCTTACAATTTATTTTTAAATCATTCAGTTGTCTTTAGTTTGAACAAAAGTTACCGAAAGCCGTTGAAAATACTGTCCACCTTTGCCTGAAGGAAAAACAAGCTCGAATCCAAAAAAAAAATTCTTATTTCTCTCTTTGAGTCTGCCCTTAATTGCAATTAAATGGCTTGTGCAAAAGCGACTGAATGGCGTAGTTGGTGAAGTGCCTGCCCCAAGTTCGAGGAGTCCTCGGTTCGATTCCCAGTGAAATCGAATCTGGTCCAATCACCATTTGCCGTTGGGATGAAATTAGCGGCACTGGAGTAGGTTGCTACCTGGCAGTACAATGGAGCAGTTTTGAATCTGAGTGCTCCAATGCAGTGTCCTGCATGACCTGTGCAAATACAGATGAGCCTCAAACTACCATTCTTTTTGGTCTTCCTGTGGCACTTTAGACCGGGAGGGAGCCGAGCCTCAACCAACAGACTTAGCACGATCATTTGCTAGGTGTCGCCAGTGGCGCACACCAAATTGGCTAGGTTTCTTCTCTGCTTGTGTGCGCCACTCTAGATGTGGACGTTCCCCGTTGCGTTGTCCCACTGAGTCAGAGCCGAAAATTCTCCGGGCCGAATCCAAGTTATCCATGCGCTCTTCATGGCCTTGCCATATTAGGCGTTGGATCCATAGACGCCTGGCTAGACTAATGTCGCCTTACAGCCCATACAGTTCCTGATTGAATCTTCTTCTCCAAATGCTATCGACATCGTCAGGGGTATTATGCTCTTCTCTTGCCTGAAACTGCAGTGATTGGGACCCATCAGACTGGTGACAAAAGGTATTAAGCCTTTTAAGTGACTTATCTCTCGATAGTTGGCGCAGTTAAAGTGTTCTTCGTCCTTGTAGACTTCGAAAATTTATAAATTTTGGTTCGAAAACCTACTCTCCTTAAGAATAATTTGGTAAATCTCCTTATGACCTCACTTGGCATCAAAGTGATGTTACAAAATACTGTCGGAATACTATTCCGACAAATGGTTGCGACTTCACTCTAACCACGACTGAAGGAGTCAACTTTTCATCATAACCGTAGGATTATTGCTATGCATTAGTTTGTCGGTACACTTCTTTCCAAATACTGACCCATTACATTGCGCATTGTGCTCCCATCCCACCCCCGACCGCCATGGGGTCATAAAAGTTTTGTTTACCATTTACCTGCACTGCCATTAAAGTCTCCGCCATTTAGGATCCTCACTTGGTGGAAAGCCGAAGGAAACGAAACACAAAAACAAACCAACAAAAAGAAGAAGTGCGTGACTGCGCTTTATGTACATTTTTGTGTTGCTTTGTTTTTGTATTAAGTTCTGCTCAATGGTTGCCACCATCCTTTTCTTTTCATTCCTTCCTTTATGAACTTTTCAGCTGCCATAAACCCCTTTACTTGAGGTGGTTGTGGGGGACAGGAGTGTGTGCCGTATAATGAGTCATTTGAGGCGATGCTCACCTCCTTGAGGTGCTTAACCTAATTATGGTTACGAGTACTTTAATAAGATCAATGGACTGCTTTAATGGAATTATACTAAACTAGTATTTTTACCCTTCCCCCATTCTATTAACCTTTGAAAACGTGTTCTCTCAAGAGTGATTTAACATCCTGTAATTTTAATCTGGATGCTAATTAGTGAGAGTTCTATTTTATTGTGATGCAAAGAGTTGGCTTTGGAGAATAGCCGTGAAATGTTTAAGTGCCGTGAATTCAGAAAGTGCGGGATTCAGCATAAAAAAAAGATTTGAATTTTATTCACAGCTGTTCGAAATTCAGTGCTCTACTGTATAAACAATGAATTGTCACTAAAGTAGGAACTAAAATACGTTTTAAAATCCAATTGAGCTTATGCCGACAAGCAGCTAATGCTTGTCTCTTGACAGATTCGTCTTTTTCTCCAGTTTCTGTTTCTTAAAGCAGTTTTCCGGACCAATTTTTATAGATCGAGACGGTAGTATTGGGAACAGAGATTTCCACGATCTTCTTCAGCATGGTGTTGAAGGACCTGATCAGAGGGAGAATTGTGCACCATTATGCTACATAGCGTGACGAGTTTGGTAGCAGTTCCAAAGATAAAATTTTGTTTAACTTGTCCATAAGCACCATATGGAGTTACAAAAGGATGATAGGCATGTCGTGTCGAAAGGAGACCCCTTTTGACTGCGCCTGCGATGGATAAGTCTCTTGAACATCGCGTACTGTGTGAACGCTTGAAACCTATTGTCGACAATCGTATAGGTCCCTGTCAGTGTGCTCTCAGGCAAGGAAAGAGCACAGTATACCTAAAGATCTGGCCTACGACAGATCCTGGAAAAGACGTAAGAAATGCAGATCGACGCTCACCACATATTCATCGATTTCAAGGTCGCATATCACAACGTATAGACGCCATGACTAGGATCGACAGTCCTGCCAAACTCGTCAGACTGAGCAGGATGACGATAGAGAAGTTCAATAACTCCATCAAGTTCGATAACGAAATCACCGAGACCTTTTTTTTCGGAGTATTTTAGAAACGCTACTGGAACACTCAGACTCAAAACTGGTCCATTGTACTGCCAGGTAGCAACCTACTTCAGTGCCGTTAATTTGATCCCAACGGCAAATGGTGACTGGACCAAATTCGATTTCACTGGGAATCGAACCGAGGACCCCTCGAACTTGGGGCAGGCACTTAACCAACTGCGCCATTCAGTCGTTTTCACCGAGACCTTCAGTGTGAAACATTTTTTAGACGAGACAACGCGCTGTCGTATGGCTTTTACAACAACGTTCTTGAGAAGATTGTGCAAAACCCTCTGACCAGCACTAGATACATGATCTTCCAAAAATCTGTACACCTGCTGGCATACGTGGATGACATTGGCGTGATTGGTCGGACTCAGCGAGCCGTCAATGATGCGTTTGCTGGAAACGACAAAAATAAGTTTGACGGTAGACGAGGGCGAAACGAAGTAAAGGGAGTTTTATTAGAGATTCGGTCTTTAAAATGGCAACACTGTGTCTACAGATTGCCAATTTGACAGTTGAAAGTTGATTTGTGGTTAGTACAATACATTTTGCCATTTTACACGACGAATAGATTACCGCCAGTGAGTGCCGTGAGTGCCGCGGCGTAGTCGGTAGGTGCGTCAATTCCTACGCTCGAACCCACAACGTTCGATTTCCGAAAAAACACCAAAACATCACGGTCCCACCTCTTTCGAGTCACTGACAATGCTCAAAGAGTATAACTGTCTAAAAAAAAAGCTTCTCAATCTCGCCGTTCCGAGTCGGCATTAAACTGTAGGTCCCCTCCGCTCCTGACAGAACAATAGCACGCACAACACGAGTGGTTGCTGAGAAGTTTGGCCCAGGTCCACCTCGGACTGTAGCGTCGCCATTATTATTATTATAGATTAACGCCAGAATAATGCGCGAATTGTGCAAACTTATTTTGAAAACATGGTTCAGTTCGCCAAATTTATCGTGCGCTACGTCAATACGCCCTAGTGGATAATACGCACCCCCCGAAGACGACAAACAGTGCGAACAGAAGAAGCTGTTGCCGTTGTGGAGTGCAGTGTTAAGGAATTTTCGAATGAGTCTATTCGCCATCGTACACACTAATTGGAGCTATGCCAATCCACTTTGTGGAAGATTCTACGGAAAGATCCTGGCTTAAAAGCTTATAAGATCCACCAGTTTGAAACCGCGAGAGCATTATACGCGTCGTAGGTTCAGTGAATCGACCGAAAACATGATTCAGCTTGATCCTCATTTTCAACGTGACAATTTGTGCTCCACTGGGTCCCATTTTTGGTTAAATGGATATGTAAGCAAGCAGAATTGCCGGACTTGGAGTGGAAAAAACCCAGAAGCCTTTGTCGAGACGCCCTTGCAACCATTAAAACTCAGTGTTTGGTGTGATTTATGGGCTGGTGGAATCATCGATAGGAATATCATGCACATGTGAAGTCTACTGTTGTTCAAAATATTTCACGGAGTTTTGTGCATTCCCCTGCCGGACTTGAAAGGCGAAATTTGCAATACATAACAAGACATTGCCAGTGATTTGCGAGAGCCAGTCAACTGTAAAAATTGATTGATAATTGAGTATTTCATTGCGGTCAGCATGTGTCTACTGCACTGTTCCACGACATCCATTTCATTTCAAATGCACTTCCTTATTCTATTAAGAGCAAAGAAGATCCCCAGAAATGGCAATAAGCAATACAAAAGCCAATTTCGAGATAACCGACTTCGTGAGTCGTTGCCGAAGACGATACTGCAATCTCTCTCTCTAAACCACTTTGATTCAATGTAATTACATCCTGCGAACTTGGATTGAGATAGATTTCCCTCCCATTAGTCATTCAATGCCTAGCAGGGAATGGAAGCCTTCATGGCAAGATCTCATCTCAAACTGGCATTCTATTTGGAAATCAGTTATCCTTTCAGCAATTCAAGAACCCCAATTTCCGTGTCACCGAAAAAGACACATGTTCCCTTGACAATAAACTTTGAAGGAGTCTCATTCACTCTCGATTCGATGTACAAAAAGGATGTGCGCACACAAACAAACCCCCATGCTGTTCGTGCAAAAGTGAAGACATCACACAAACCTACATCCACTCTGTGCAAGTTAACCTCGCATGTAGACACTTATGTCTGAGAGTCCCTGTTCTACTATTATACTGTCAACTTCCGGGTAATCATCTCGAAAGTCATGAGATACAAACTATTCCTGTGAATTTCATTTGGCCATTCAGCTCTCTAAGTTAGCGCTTTTGGAAGGGACAACGGGGGAGAGTTTAGTTTATTTCTCGAACGGACATGACTGTTAATTCGCTTCGTTCTCGGGGGCGCACCCGCACACGAGGGCAGTGGGTTATGACAGCACTCGATGGGGTAGGATGCCCGCCCTGAATATTTTGTGAAATTACAAGTTCAATGACGGATAACACATGTGTGTGAAACAACTGGTGGAAGGTTGAAAGGATTTTTGGCAACGAGCGAATGTAGGCTATTACGAATCAAGTCAAGTGGTTGTAGGCAGCCTCTTGAGGGGTGTGAGCAAAGTTGTAAGTCGAAATGTAGTTATGAGGCAAGTGTTTCAGCTCCGGGGGAGGGCGAGAGTGCTGAGAGGCTTTCATTGTCTTGTATTATTTATTGATGCCGTTCCTCCTTTCATGGGGAGTTACGTTCCATGACAACTATTCGGAGGCAAGCGGAAGGGGTTGGCAGAGACACTAAAATCATTCCCCAATTTGTCAAAGACAAGCGGAGGCGGGTGGATTTATTATTTATACCCTTAGCTGGTTCGATGTGGATCTCGACGAGGAGGCTCATTAACAATTTGCTAAGTGAATTCAAATGTTCGTGTCAATACGGAGATTTCGAGTATTTTCTGTGTTTCAGAAACTGAAATTTTTGTCGGATTTACATATCACAACAGAAAGTTTGAGAATTTGCTGGATTTGTAGCAAAAGTGGTTGGGGGCGATTTTAAACTTTTTTGATGGACGAAAACAGGGGAATGGAGTTTCGGGAGTTAAGAGATAAGTGAATTGAATAAAATTATGACAAACACATTAGTCAACTGCAACCACGAAGGTCTGCAGTGATCCGTATTTGGAAAAATGTATGCACCACAATTGTACAGGAGGGGTCAGAAAAGACCAACCAATGTTTAGGTTAGGTTAGGTTAGGAGGGCTTTATGCTGTTGCCAGCAATTACACCCAGAGGCCGTGACGGTCCATTGTGTATGCCCTGTAAGGATTCCATGCTTACCGAGAATAATGCAGGGTCAGTTGTTTAACACGAGTAACTTTTTTACTTTCTAACACAGTTTCATTAAGTGCTTTGTATCTTTAAACTTAAATAAAAAAAATGTTGTGTAGGATATCATCGAAATTTGTTATTCATTTAAAAGGCCAATCGATGCCATTATGTATAAAATATAACATCGTTCAAATGTCTACGGTAACTCCTCTGTGTTGTGCGCTTCCGAAACGACCACTTTTCCATGACTCTGGCGCATAAATCAGGCTGACGGCATGGGTTATGTTGGCTTTGAGGGCCGCTTGATGGGGCTTATTCGCATAGACTGCGGCTTCAGAAACCCCCACAATAAAAAGTTAAACGGTGCCAAATCGCACAACCTCGGTGGCCAGTGCTCATCACCTCCACATGAGATGACAATACCATCGAATCGCTTGTGCAGATGTGGCACGTAGCGCCGTTCTGTTGAAACCACATGTCGTTGGTGTCCATATTATCCCATTCAGGGCAAAAGAAGTTGGTATTTATCGACCTATACCGATCGTCATTGACGGTGATGGCCTGGCCAACGTCGCGGAGTTCTCAAAGAACTATGGACCGATGACGTGACGTCGCCAGCCCAAAATCCACACCAAACAGCGCTTTTGGATCACATGGGGATTTGGTATTTGGTCTCGTCCCAAATTCGACAATTTCGTTTGTTGACGTACCCATTCGTCATTCATCCAGAAATGGGCCTCATCCCTGAAGATGGTTTTTCGATGAAAATTAGGGTCCGTTACCAACTGCTACAGAGCCTATTCAGCGAACACACATCGTTGCCTACGATCGTTTGCCTTCAGCCCCAGTGCCAGTTGAAATTTGTTCGAGTGCAGGGCCAAGTCACGATGCGAAATTCGCCAAGTTGTGAAGTTGTGGTCTGCGATAAGCCGAGTTCTTGTGATCGACGCGAAATCGACTTTCTCGAGTTTTTCTGCGCACTCTCACGGACAGCGGCGATCTTGCGTTTCGTCGACGTACGTACGGGTGTTGGTTTATCGTCTACCGAACTAGTGGACTCAAATTTGTCCACCGCCCTGCAAATATTCCTGTCAGCAGGACGATTATGGCGACCGTAGAATGGGCGAAGCGCGGAAAGTTGCGCCGAACAGAACACCCATTTTGATAAAACAATTTTATTATTTATACATGTTACTGAACGCTAAGACCATCCGTTATGATTTTGCAAAACGGACTGAATAAATGACGGCCAATTTGATAGATGGAGCTTCAATAATATGGTCGCTATCAACTGTCAAAATTATTGGAAGAATCTTTATAACTGCTGCAGGCAAATGGTTGTCACTATGAAGTGCTGGTCTTGTAGCTAGATGTTTCTTGAGATTAATACTTTTTATATCTGTAAGACGAAAATTGCAGTCCGAAAGATTTGCTCTAGCGTTTTACTTGACGTGTCACAGGCCAAAGTTTGGTACAATGGTCTAAAATTCAAAATAAGTAGGATCTTTCTGGAAAATATATACAGGATTCTACAATCCTATCTCGACAATAGAATATTCAGAGTTAAGTACGGAATGGACTACTCTGGGTTTAAGGAGATTTCGGCCGGAGTTCCGCAGGGGAGTGTTCTTGGTCCCACTCTGGTTATATTATATACCCGTGATATACCTCAAACTGAGGGTACAATAGTAGCAACGTATAGACATAGACAATTTACCCGTCTTCATTAATTCGGTAAAAGTACCGTACGCAAATGAAGCCAAATATCTCGGGATGACGCTAGTCGCTCAAATGGAAGGCGCACGTCAAAAAAAAAAAACGTGACGAACTTAAGAATCGATTTAGAGAATTGTACTGGTTACTCGGACGACATTCCAAGTTAAGCATATATAACAAACTACTTATATATAAGCAAGTGCTAAAGCCTATATGGACCTACGGTATACAACTCTGGGGCTGCACTAAAGCAAGTAACAGAGAATTTATACAGTCATTCTAAAATAAGGTTTTAAGAGCTATCGTGAGTGCTCCCTGGTATCTTCGTAACAGTGATATACAAAGGGATCTACAAATCGCAACCGTGGACGAAGAAATAACAAACTTCGCTAGGAAGTTTCGAACTCGACTCCATGGTCATTGTAACCATGCCAAACTCCAAACATTGGACATGCGAAACCTCGTGCGCCGACTTCAACGAACGAAACCGTTCGATTTAGCGCAATGAGTAGTAGCCGCTCCTAACGGTCTCAGCAGGTGATTTTACGGATAATCTACCTGCCCCACGCGTAAAAATATTGAAAGTGAAAGTGGATGAGGACTTAGTTGTAGTAAAGTACACAATTCTGAAAGGGAAGGGTGTGTTTAGTCAGTAAAAATTGGACACTACTATGAGCACACGGGTGTCTTATTGAAGACTCACACCAACCCACGAAAAAAAAAAATCCGAAACGTGACCTCTTGGTTCGGTCCAAATCATGGGAAAAGTAAAAGGCACATGGAGCCGGCCTTTCACCCAATCACTTAATTCTTAACACAAATTATGCAACAACTATGAGAGGCGCAAGATTTCTCTTAATGAGCCACAGTGAAATCAAAAAACCGGTGATAACTCTAAAGTATAAGTTTAGTGAAATTTCGTCTTTGTTTTTTTTTTTTATTCACCACAACAAAATGTGTCACGACCGTTATTACACTTTCTCGGTATAATTGTACTATCTCAACAATTAATTTAAGTCTCTAAATTTAAAAAAATAAGAAAACAATTAATTTTGCATCCATTTATTCGCAACTGTTTGCTTGCACTTATCGTCGTGGTACTGGTTGCACTTATCACCACAAGAAGTCTGAGGCCAACCGAAACAAAATAAAGTTTACTAATGAGCTCAGGCGGAGAAAACAAAAGAGTCCGTGTGGAATGATTATTGTTGACCAGTGTTATGCCCTATTTCCGATTATTTCAGATTCCAACTCCTGTTTGACAGCCAAAATAAGCAGTCTAATTTCATCAACTATTAAGCATTAGGAGTACACGATGGAGGGCCGTGATCACAGTCATCTGCCGGGTGACCTTTAACAAAAAAAAAAATGCTTATCCATCCATTATTTCGCTGATGGAGCCCTTGCCATTCAAAAATAAATCGAATACCCGGGGCATTTCAGCAAAAAAATATTCATAAGTTCCTCACATTCATTCCAAACAGGACAAAATCATGCCCAAGAGCCATCATTAAGTCCAAGAGTATGACTAGGAGATCAAAGGCAAATATTTTTATGCGCGGAGGACACATAACGAAAAACATCCGTAATATTCAACAAACATCTTTTGCCAGAGGCCCAAAAGTACGAGTATCCTTCACGGTGACGAGCCTCAAAATCCTTATATCCGCCCACGCCATTGACGCAAATATTTCCACCATGAATTCCTGCATCCGCTTGGATGCTCCTCTTAAATCGCTTTAGGAGAAAAAAAAATAACCTCTTAAAGCATCAGCAACATCCTTCTTAAATTCACTCAATCAAACAACTTCTGAATCCAATCTCCTCCCCCCAACGCACCCTCCACGTTTCGATTCCCATCGATTCGCTACAAAAATAAAATCATTCAACGAAATCAGTTTGTAAATCTCTTCTGAATTG
This sequence comes from Myathropa florea, assembly GCA_930367185.1. Taxonomy (NCBI): domain Eukaryota; kingdom Metazoa; phylum Arthropoda; class Insecta; order Diptera; family Syrphidae; genus Myathropa; species Myathropa florea. Next base: position 130,763,386 of record OV884002.1, on the reverse strand, counting down.
CAAATCTAATAGTCTTATAGCATTAGAACCCTCGACGAGCGACGAGCGACGAGCAACTGAGGAGATTCAAGAAAACTTTTCATTGTCAAAATAACTTGAAAGCACCGCTCCATTCGCACTTCAGTTGCGATGCATCCCTGAACGGGCGCCGGCGAGGACGAATAAAAATCCATTCAACACATTCGATGAACTAATTCTTAAACAATTATCTATAACTTCATCCTGCTGGCGCTGCTGCCTCGACTGGCACACCCACAAGTTCACACACAGTGTGCCAGACCGTCCTAATTGCTCTGTTCTCAACTACCATCTCAGCGCCCCCCCCCCCACTTAATCAAAGTGGGTGGCTTGTAATCACTCACGTATTTCGAAGAGACATCCATCCTCCTTCGAGTTTGAAAAACTTTTCGCGAGTGGGAGAGACGGAGAACAACTCCCGCCCTCACTTTCCCCTGATTCGCCTTGAGAATGTCCTTCAAATTGATTATGCTTTAGATAACCTCAATTAATTCGGTCTATGTTTTCGTCATCTTCACCACTTTGTGCGCACCCTGTCGTCCCCCCCTTTGGCGTTTTCATCTCTTCGCCACACAAGCAGCGAGTCGGTGGTGGGCAATGAGTTTTTCCATCTATTTAACTTTGCAACTACTGGAAACTGTTAAGTGGACGGTGGTTAGGACGATTGGTGGTGGTGTGGTTATCCCTTAACCCTATCTGCCAATGGATGCGCGTCAGAAGAAAAGGGTGATCAACAATTGTGTACTTTAACCGGGTGCGGTGCACTTCTTCGTCGCGCCCATTGTTTGCTCCCGAATGCGAATGGAATGAATTAATCTCTCCTTCGCTCGGTAAGGAGATGCAATTTTAATAGCCACAGCCTCGACAGAAGTGCAATCTGCAGAATTAAAGCGTGTCCAAGAGATCCTCTGTTAAATGACCAGTTCGTGTTATTTCCCAAATTCCCATACATTGCACGCGAAAAAACATCAAAGAAGTCCACCCTAGGAGGCAGCCGTAACTTGAAGTGATCCAGGCACTGAACCCCTCCCCCCGCACCGTATAACAATACCCTTTTCCAATATTTGCCTAGTATTTCAGTAGATTTCCTGAGTTGAAGTGGCCATTGTCTGGGCCCCTCTGCAACAATGGAAAACTCCATTTCGGCCACTAAATGGGTAAAGTTATATTTGTATCTTTGACAAGGCAGCATCCCTTGGCCACGCAGAAAAAAGAAAGAAAAGTTCTTTGAAAAAGTAATCTCGATGCGAAGACAAAAGCAATCCAATGAATTGTCAAAGTAAATGGTTTGATTGATTTTATCAACATTTCGGTTCAATGTGTAGGGTTATTGGCTTGGGTTTGAAATGAAAAGAGAGACTTTTGTGTGGACCCGAGATCGTTGATAAGGCTCTCGACCGTATTCGCACAATGGATGACAGCACTTTTAAGATATGAAGGGTGTCATTTTCTTGTTTCGAAAATGTTCTGTCAGACATACTTGAATTTTGAATATCATCGATGTCGCCTATTTGAGACAACCAATAAATTCGTTTGCTTGACTACTCACAAGGTCATTTGATAAGGGGTAAAAAAAAACACAAACATTTGAGCAGTCGGTATCAGTGATGTGGCCAACTTATTGAAACCCGTTGAAGCAAGAGGAAAGCTCTGATATGAGATGGAGACGAAAGTCAGTTTTACAAAACCGACTAACAAGTGCGGAATGATAAAGGGTCCATCAAGAGGTTTCATCTTACATTTTGACTCATTGCTCAACTGTAAGCCATCAACTGTCACCGTAACAATTTTGATTAAGCTAACGCTAAAAACGACTGCATGGCGCAGTTGGTTAAGTGCCTGCCCCAAGTTCGAGGGGTCCCAGGTTCGAATCCCAGTGAAATCGAATCTGGTCCAGTCACCATTTGTCGTTGGGATCAAATTAACGGCACTGGAGTAGGTTGCTACCTGGCAGTACAATGGACCAGTATTGAGTCTGAGTGCTCCAACAGATTTTCAAAAAATCCTCCGAAAACAAAAAAAAAAGTTGTCCATGCGCTCTACATAAACTAGGGATCTTGGGCATTGGATCTGTAGATGTCGGACTAGACTCATATCGCTATACAGCCCATAAAGTTCGTGGTTAAATCTTCTTCTCTTTCAATCCCCATCAACGCAAACAGGACCGAATATCGTAGGTAGGACTTTTCTCTCGAAAAAACGAATAGCTTCTTTACCCGCTTTCGATATTCTCCATGTCACTGCGCCGTCAATCAGGACCGGGATGATCGGTGTCAAAGTAAGCTTGGTCCTTCGGGAGAGGGATCTATTATCAATTGCCTATTGAGCCCAAAAAAAAACAACGGTTGGCAAGAGTTATCCTGCATTTGATCTTGGTTTTGATGTTGTTTGTACTGCTTACCGCGGAACCGAGATATACGAAGTCCTTCACTACCTCAGAGTTATAGCTGCCTGTGGTAACGTTCTGGTCAAGTCGTCGATGTTGTGCGTCCTTTCTCGATGACAGCGTATACTTGGTTTTGCCCTCGTTTACCGGCAGATCAATTTAAGCCGCTTTTGTTTTAATTCCAGCAAAAGCATCATTGACGGTGCACTAAGTTCAAGGTATTCACAATGGGCCCCATGGCCTCCGAGTGGAAGTGATGCTTTAACTATTACACTACCCTACAGGTGGCGGACGGACTCTATTTCCTCCTCGACCCTGCAACTTCTACAATAGTCCCTATGGGGGATACCTAACCTTCTGGCATGGGTGCCTATCGGATGGTGAAAACTCCCACCACCGTCCGTATATCCTTGCGGCTTAGGCTAATCATTGATAATGATTTCCTCCTGTTCAACATCGGCCACAGGGCTCTCGTCGTTGACCCAATGGCCAGATTCAGCCACGCGCATTTGCTCTTTCTAAGGCTTCGTCCTCTATTTCCTTCCTTAGGAAACTTAACGGCATATTGACATAAGGTAGTGCTAGAGATTTATTTAACTCTGAGCCCTCCTTTGCCAACACGTCCGCTCTCTCGTTTCCTTGAACTCCTGTGTGTCCCGGTACCCAGCAGAGAGTCACCGTGTTTAGCCTGGAGATTTCGTTGACGTTCTGTCTTCATAGCTTGACTAGTTTCGTTTTTACAATATCCGACGCTATGGCTCTTATACCCGTTTGGCTGTCGGAGTATATGGCTATGGTTTTTCAGTCAAACTAAGCTCTTTAAGCGTAAGTGCCGCCTCATTTATTTCGACCACTTCTGCTTGGAAAACGCTACATTCGTCGCTGAGGTTTGGGGATCTGTCGAAGAAATCACAGAAGACCCCTGCCCCCGTTCCTGCACCTGTTTTCACACTGCTCCTTAAGTTGTTCTTATTGTCTACACGAATAAAATCAGGGCTTTTTTTTTCATTTTAATATTTTAATTTAATTTAATTTAATTTATTTTTATTTAAATTCATTTTATTTTATTTTATATTTAATTTAATTATTTAATATCTTGGAAAAGGCAGGAAATCTCTGCATTGCCTGGGCCATCAACTCTAAAAAGCTGCGTCATCATCCAAAAAACAGGAAAAAAACTAAAAGTAATTAAGATCCTGGTTAAAACATTGCCCAATTTACATCACCTGCCTTCAACGTATAGGACGGAATTAATGGAACAAACTTTCCCGCCTCCCTCATCTGTACGGAGCCATTCTTTACCAGAAACCATCGTGTGTTCCACAAGACAATGCCATCTGCCACAAGAACCCATCGACATCATCATCGAGCGTTCTCCATTCACCAGCTGAATGTTGAAATGACAAACATAGAATAACTGACATTTAAGGACTTTAAGCCAATATGCCAGACCTTACGCAACAATAGGAGGTACCCAAAGAGCTACAGGAGGATGGTTTGACTCTGACCGCCCTCAAAATTAATCTCAATTAAACCATAGAGCAGAAGTATCCCACCAGCTGGTGACCACGGGCACTAAGTGCCTCTACACTTCCCCACTTCTCAATTTGTCCCAGGGATACCAACACGCAACAGCTCGCTGAAAAACCGCAACAAAACGAAATATGGTACCCGCCGCAGCGCCACAGCAGACGACGACGACGTTGCGGCAATCACAGCCATTCGCCATTCAGAGGATCTCTTCTCATCGTTTTTGTCGCCTAGATGGACGACCACCATTGCTGTTGTCGAGCACAAGGATTCATTACACCCATCCCTCCATCTGTCCACATAAACACACACACACACATAAACAACTATTATCGAAATATCCTCTGTCTTTATTATTAATTAAATTCAAAATGTTTGCGCCAATAATTTATCTATAAAAGCCTCCGTTCGCCCCGGAATGCTGATGGCGGCACTGGAGGTGGTGGCAGCAGCCCCATTTTCGGTGGTTGCCTGATAACTGGACAAGAAAGAATGCCGGGGAATGGGTGGTGGTATAAATTTAACTTGTTATCTCACCGTACATGAATGGTACATGGCCCAAGGAGGGAATTGTCTTCACCGCCATCATGAGCAATGTTGGTTCTCTTCTTCTTCGGCTTCTCAGTCGTCTCAGTGTGAAACACTTGCCCTCTGCTTGTGGAACCCCAATAAGCATTACAATGCACGCCGGGCACTAGCCGGGTAGTGGTTTTTGGGGCACACGAGCAGTTACGATGAAAAGTAAGTGGAAGTGGTGGATGGAGACGAAGACGAAGGAGAAGAAGAAGATGTATAGTTTATGGTAGTGGTACTGCCACAAATGGTTCGACACCCCAAAAGATACATTAAGCCATTGTGCATTGCTGGAGCGAGGGGTTGCAGGAGTGAGGATGGAGCAGGAGCTATGGCAACAACTTAGCAGCACTGAAAATGATATGAAGCGAAATTTATAGAACGTCCTAGCTCAAGGAATCAAAAGTGGAATTCATCACATGGGAAGAGAGTCTGAAAAGGAGACCCCAAGCAAGAGCACATACATATATCGTGCTTTGAATTCTTGTCGGCGGTTCCATTCGGTAGCACACAATTAAGGTTGCTAGCTTTGTGTATACTACACTGCATGCTCCATTGAAGAAAAGTGATGCTTGATATTGAAACGCTGTGTTTAGCAAGTAAGATGAGTTTGTCCTTATTTTCAGAAGCCGGTGAATCTGGAGTGTGGTAGTTTAAATTTAAAAGGGATACTTAACAACATCTCATGGTAATTTTTAAGAGTATGGTGCAGGAAGGCTGTTATTTTGTATTTTCAAGTTTTGACGTGCCCATGGGTCCGAAAAATGATGTGATTGCCTTATTTCGACTGGATGGTTCTCCCATTTACCTTTCGTCTCTATGTAAGAAGAGCCTTTCAGGATCTAACTTTGAAACAAGGCAGAATTGTGAAGTAAATACGATCTTACTAGCCTCAACACAATTCTTTCAACATCGACAAATGATGCATTTAGCGGATAAACTTGCAGCTTGCCGACACTTGTCTGCAAATCCACACACATTTTTAGTTTTGCATTCCCATGAACAAATTTAAATTAATTCTTTCACTAGAACTATGTCTTGTGTGTCTAACAAGGACATCTACCACTCAAAGTATATGAAACAACACCAAAGTGAGACTGTCGGCAAAAAATGTGTTTTTTGACCCAGTATTAATTTAAGACAGTCAAATATGTCATATGGGCGCCGTTGCGTAGTGGGTAGGTCCGTCGACTCCTACGCTCGATGTTGTCGGTTCGATTCCCGAAAAAAAAAACAGCTGAAATTCAGAAATTTATTATCAATACTATGGTTTAGTGCGCCAAATTTTTAGACTACTAACATCATTTTACACCCGATATGTTCGACACCGCGTTTCGCCGTTTTGGACACCGTTTTCCCACATTTTCATTGCAAGATGAAGTAACAGCGTGACGTAGACGACTGGATGGCGCAGTTGGTTAAGTGCCAAGTTAGAGGGGTCTCAGGTTCGAATCCCAGTGAAATCGAATCTGGTCCTGTCACCATTTGCCGTTGGGATCAAATTAACGGCACTGGAGTAGGTTGCTACCTGGCAGTACAATGGATCAGTTTTGAGTCTGAGTGCTACAGTGCTACAAAATCCTCCGAAAAAAACAAAAAAAAGCTCCGTGACGTATAAAAGTGGTTACTGAAGAGTAAATCGCATCCGTTCATGAGAGTGTTGAAGAAGATCCCAGTTTATCGATTCGATGACACTCACAACAGCCTCTCACTTTAAATTTTGTGAAAAACTTTTCTCAAAGACCTTGGTTGGAAAGCTAACATGATGCAGCTTATGCTAGAATTGAAGTCGAATGACCATTGTGCATAAATGTCGTTAAACGGATCACAAATCAACTGGCATAATATCCCCTGTTTTAACGAAAAATTGAATTCGACGATGAGGCTTATTTAAAGCTCAATGGGTGTGTTAATGAGTAAAATTGTCGCATTTGGAGCGAAAATAATCTACATGAGATTATCAAAAAGTCGTTACATCTCGAAAAATGCTGGTGGAATCATCGGATCAAGTTTTTATTTTAAATGAAGCTAATCAGCGTTTTACGGTCAACGATAAAAAAAGGAGACCCTCTAAAATGCGCCAACTATAGATGCATCAGTCTTCTGAACATTGCCGTGTTGTGTGAACGTCTAAAGCCATTCGTCAACAACCTGGTCGGTCCATACCAGTGTGGCTTTAGGCCAGGAAAATCCACCATCGACCAAATATTCACGCTGCGGCAGATCTTGGAAAAAGCCAGAACCAACAAATCGATACCAACCACCTTCTCATCGATTTTAAGGCCGCGTATGGCAAAATCTGTAGAGACGAGCTATAGAGAGCAATGCTTAGTTTTGGCATCCCCACCAAACTCGTCCGTTTGTCTAGGATGACGATGGAGAATGCTCGCTGCTCCATCAAGGTCAGTAAAGACCTAACCGGAGCCTTTGATATCAAAAAAGGATTCAGACAAGGCGACGCGCTGTTATGCGACTTCTTCAACATCATTCTTGAAAGAATTGTGCAAAACTCGCACGTCAACACAAGGGACACAATCTTTCAGAAGTCCGTCCAACTACTTGCATAACACAGCGTGATGTCAATGGCACTTTTGTGAGTATCGCGACGGAGGCCGCGAAGATGGGTTTAACGGTAAATGAGGGCAAGACCAAGTATATGCTGTTAACAAGAAAGGACACTCAACACCGACAGATATAACTTTGAGGTAGTCACGGACTTTGTCCACTTAGGAGCCGCTATTAATTCAGACAATGACATCAGCGCTGAAATCAAACGAAGAATATCTCTTGCTAATCGCTGCTTCTTTTCTGTGGGCGCCGTGGCGTAGTGGGTAGGTGCGTCGACTCCTACGCCCTTAGTGCCGCCATTATTATTATTATTATTGATCGTTCCTCCTTTAGGCTAAGAAAGCAATTGATAAACAAAGCCCTCTCTCGAACAACCAAGGTAAACCTGTATAAGACCTTAATCGTCCCAGTCCTGCTATATGGCGCACAACCATGGACTTTGTCAAAAGCAGATGAGGTTGCTCTTGGCTGCTTTGAGATTAAAATTCTTTGGGTGATTTTCTGTCCCGTCTGCATAGACGGTGAGTGGAGGAGACGATATAACAACGAACTGTACGAGCTGTTCAGCGACATAGACTTAGCCAGAAGGGTGAAGATCCAACGATTGAGATGGCTAGGTCATGTAGAGCGAGTGGAAACCAATGCTCCGGCCCGGAAAGTCTTCGAATCCACCCCCGAGAGAAGGCGCAGTAGAGGAAGACCGCGACTCAGGTGGTGCACGCAAGTGGAAAGGGACCTCAACCAACTGTGCGTGTGAAACTAGAGGCAGCTAGCTAAAGATCGAGCTTGCTGGGGACCCAGGTCCACCCCGGACTGTAGCGCCACATTAAGAAGATATTCGTAATAGAGCCACGATTAATGAATTTTTCGTTCTCCGTTATTCCGTGCGCTGCTCTTCTTGGCAAGATCTCTCGAGAAGATCGTTCCGCCTGGACGTTGCACAGCTTGTCTTCCTAGTTTATCTAAAGTTGGCCGGATTTATGAAATGTGAAGTGACTTTTGCCTTTATCGTGACAAACAGATCATGCACCCCGATCATAATTTAGCAATCAGAGCACATATTTACTTGGCCAGTTCCTCCGCTTATACATATATTATGGTTACCTACGATTGTCTGGGTGTATTTTTATAGAACTCCTTGACTAGTTTCGAGTACATAGTGTTTGAGACAACAGCATTGATTACCTGTCTCGCCCTGGCCAAGGTGCGTTTGTGATTCGTCTGACGACAAACGTCCTGTGTATTTTTCCTTCCTGTGACAAACTTCCCGTGTGGTAAGATTTTCGGTACACTGATATATTCCAGAGGGCTTCGGACATGTTCAGGAATTCAAAATAAAGTTGCGCAAGTCCAAAAACCTCAAACAACGATTCCCATTATTTCGTGTGCATCGAGAACTAATATTTGGTGCCTATCAAAGAAATTTAGTTTCCATTTATGGCTTTAATTCACTTTCAAATGAGAACCAAAGCCATCTTTCAAAGCCTGCTTTCAAAATCCCGGCAAGTAGCTGCTTTCCTGACCTCGTCTACGTCATAGAGAGCGGGTTTCTCGTATATAATCATTTGAATTAGATCTCCTCTCTTTTATTTCTGCAACATTTTCCTGTCAGCCACACTGTTGCTCATAGGCACACTATACCACTGAGCAACACAACGAAGGAATGGTTGGTTTTGTTGGCAATATTATTGTAAGAGTACCATAATTTTGGTAATAAAACTCATCTGCCACTTGCTGGTGCTGTTGCAAACTTTGCTCGGTTGGAGGTTCAGCCTTGAGCCACCCCTTTCCCATCCCCTCCCATGAATGTCTCCACAAAACCAAGCATCCGAGCTACTCTGCCACACTGGCTCGCGCCATCTGGAGGGCTGTTTTTTAATGTTCGCAATTTTTCATTACGGCGTTTTTTTTTTTATACTCGCATTCTCCGCTTTTTTTTCACTTTTTTCGCTTACTTTTTCCCAGCCATCCCCGCCTCTCTGGCTCTTCCAGTAATGCGGCGGCGAGCAATTCACAATTCAGTTACTCTCTCGAACATAGTCTGGCCCATGCCATTGAGCTCAGCCGCACGCAGCAAGGATTTTAATGAGTTTTATTTAGTTAGTCGTTAACGACACGGATGCGAATGGTACGGCGGCGTGATGTTTGGTTTATTTTTCTGCGCCAGGAAACACGTCCCGTCGGGAGCATAATGTAAATCCTCCCAGTCGTTGAGGCGGACTCCATCTAAATAATGTATAATATATGCACACCGGATTGCTGGTCTGCAAGGCAAGACAAAGTAATGGCAGAATGTATCTCTGAAATGGGATAAACTGACTCTCAGAAGATATGGATGGCTAGATGTCGTGGTGGAGGAAGACAACACAGGAAAACCGCTGAACTGGCTGCGGTGGCTTCTTGTATGCGCATTCAGATTCTTCTCATAAAAATGACACAAATTCTCAGACAAATGTGCGCTGCTCGTCGAGATGTAATTTTGAGAGCACCCGCTGCGAGACTGGATATTAGGGATAAGAATGACAAGAAGGTTGAAATTTAAATTCAACCATTTGACTTGGTTCTTGGCCGGAGTCCTTTGATTGATTAACTGAGTGAGCATGAGAGTCTTGTGTAGACTGCAGACCGACGTTTGAGTGACTTGCTCAATAGGCGTATCTACAGGATCAAATATCCTGTTAGGGACATTTCAGAATTGAAGGACTTTATTCACGAGACGGCAGCAGTACGTGTTCGTTGTGTTAAAGGAGAAATTGCCTAAAGAAGCTTATGTCCTTAATTTCACGTCGTCAAGTACAGCATTGCCGTATCGTGTTCCAGTTGACTTCTGAAGGCAACAATTGACACCATCACAGAGCTCTAAAGTCTAGCTACAGGGCAAATTATCCATTGAATTTAAATTGCTTCAAGACTAAACATGAGAATGAGAATGTCTGGTCTCCATGGGTATTTGTGAAGCAAATGGTGCTTCGTACAGACAGCAGATGATGGAACAATTAAGAGGAGGATTTCAGCGCATCATGTTTAAATTGCTGCAGGACTGCTGTTAACCATAGGAATTAAGTCGAGGTATGATTCATTTTTAGAGAAGAAGGTTCAGGTAGATTGTGGTCGCTGTCGTTCCTTAGAGGTGATGCGCTTAGACCGGAATGGGTTCATTGTCTCTCGCGTGGATCACCAAAAAGGGAAAATGGAGTAAAAAGTTTTTGAAAACCATTTGGAGATGTAGACTTCTGGTTGGCAAGTCGCTGAGTTTGTGAAGTAGAAGTTTGTGATACGCTGCCGTTCTCGATTCGACTCCGAACAGCAAGGGCTTGAGTTGGGAAATGAATATAAGAAACTGACGGTACTAAAAGCAGCAGAGGAGAGCATTGGATTAAATGCTACCGACAAGAGATCATTTATGAAAATGAGAAAAAAAGTTGGGGAAAGAACTGAGCCTTGAGGAATGCCAGTATTAATTCGAATCCGTCCAAAATAATTGAACGGTTCGAAACGTCATTACTGATCCAATGAAGACGAGACTTATCGAAAAGCATTTTCGACAAAAGAGCCGAATGCCAGACGCTGTTAAATGCCTAAGATATACCATGTACTGCAATCATGCGTTCGCGGAAATTATGTAAAGATTGGTTTCATTTTATACCATCAAATCACCACTGGACCTGTTGTTTCGAAAACTATTTTTCCGGTAATTAAGGAGTTTTGGTATTCCATTAGCTATTTGTTAATCGGAGTTTCAATGACCTTGGAGAGAATGGACGCAAGTGCAATGGATCTGCAGTCAGTAGGAGAAAAGGAGTCGTTTTTTTTTGGACGAGCTGAACAAATGCTTTCTACCATCTACTCGAAAACAGTCCAGCAGAGTAGGATTGGTGAAAAACCTCTTTAGAATTTGGGGTGAGATACCATCTGAGCCAGCAGATTTGTGTTTGCCAACATCTCTAATAACTGTTGTGACTGTACTAGTGCAGAAGTGAATTTATCTCATTGAGAACGATCTTTAGTTTAGGTGGAGATAAAGTAGAGCCTGGGAGTAACGAATTGGCTGCGAATTGGGCACCGAACGAGTAAATCGGCCATAGCTATGGAGGTGACTGCTGGAATCTCATCGTAAATGAGCGTGGGTATGGTTGATGATGTAGAATTTCTCACATTCTTTACAAATGACCAAAATGATTCCTAGAGATGAAGACCGAACGGCCGGTATAAACACCAACTAATCGCGCACGCAAGATGGCTGAAAGCAGCGTGCCCAGGATAGTCAGTGATAGGCGGCAATTACTCAGGCTCAGACCTTCCAGGGATCGTTGGCCTGATAAGTAGGTAGGTAGGTTGGTAAGTGGGTAGACGGGTGTAAGCCACGCCTCACTTAGGTCCTTGAGGACCCATTGTGATGCGCAATTGGGGATTAGTGTCCCCTTATAACCCCTGCCGCACTCATGGTCCCTCGTTGTGCCGAAGCCGTCCCGATTTCCTTATGAACCTGCAAAGAGATCTTAGAGGTTTATTTGAAATTTTCTGTAAGTCTTGGGAGAAAAATTCTGCCAGTGTTCTATGACGCAACCGACAAAGACTAGGGCAGTGACAGTGGTAGTGAGGAGTGTCCCCTCGTTCCTCCTCATCACCGCAGCCTCTACAAATGTTGTCGTTGGAGAGTCCCATTTTCATGGCGTGGTTTCTAAGATGATTATGGCCACTGTTAGCAACTCTTTGCCGCACTGAAGGATTTTGTCGGGTTTTGCTCGATCGTATCTGGGGCATAATGCTTTAGTAGTTACACATGTAGACAGACCGTGTCATCTACTATTTGCCATTTCAATGATCCTTGTATCCACCTTTTTCCTCAGCTCTGAGAGGGGCGGTTTACTGACCCTGTTCTGGCAAGTTCATCAGCTATCTCATTGCCGGCTATGTCCCTATGTCCTGGGACCCAGCACAGATTGACCGAGTGCTGTGAGCCAAGAGCCTTTAGATCTTCGCGACAGCTTGCGACTAGCTTGGACTTGATTTCTATTGCGGATATAGCTTTTATGGCCGCCTGACTGTAAATAAGAATGGTAATATTAGGTGGTGGTATTGCCATCATTGATAAGTAAGTAAGTATTGGTACACTGATGTACATACAAGTGAATGTAATCCCCCCAAACAGCCTTCCTTCCACGTTAAACCACTTGATATCACTGATATTATGACATTCTCCCTCCCCTGCTTATGCAATATTACAGCACCATCTCTGAATGTCCTGTGAAAACTTGGTCATATTTAATCCAAAGAACAACGAATTCGCTTCGATGCTTAAAGGGAAAAAATACCGTCATGCATGTAAGTGATCCCTCAATTTCAATCAAATCCCAGGATATCCTGCGTCTTCCATCGAAACAAAAAGACTCCAAGAAATAAGTTAACAATTTTAAATCTCAAAACTATTAGTTGTGCAAACTCAGAAACACAACTCATCTTTCCAACTGATTACCTCAGCAAACAAAAGGTAACACACATCCCTTGCAGTCAAACTCAGCTCATCTTCCGTCGAACGAAACACATTCCAAGCGATTATTCCTCATAAAACTTCAACGTTCTTTATTCCGCCAGGTGCTTCCTCATCCCATGCTCTGCTCCGCGTATATTGGAGTCTGCTGGAGCCTTGACAGAACTTTTATTAAATGATTAAGAAGACCGAAGTCGTGAGTGAGAGGGGGAAAAGTTTTCACAATTAAAAAACAAACCAACCCCAGTACGAGGAAGAGTCATTTTTCCACCTTCAGGCAAGGGGACTTATCTTGGCTCTGCACGGTGGCCTTGGTACGTTACCTCGTCAGCTTCATTACTTCGCGTGCGGAGCTGCTGGTGAAGGCATGGATGCAAATGTGCGCGTCTTACATCATACACATAATTAATTAGGTTTGAAATTAAACGTTAAGCATGATCCCAGTGGGAAAAAAAATACGAGACGTCAAATGAATTACGTGCAGGGGCTTAGGACGATGAATTACAGTTCCAAGGAGCTGGCATCGCTAGTGTTTAGGTTAAGGGAGATTAATTTGCATATATAAGTAATTTGCTTTGAGCTTTGCATTGTGTGTACGGTTATGACTTGATTTGAGCTTGATATGTCTCCTGGCTCCACCCGAATTAAGTGATAATGGTTTGTCTGGTTTACAGGCTTTGTGGTCGGGAGAAGCCTTGCATAAAAAAAAAAAACCTGCTGTCTAGTTTCAGTCAACGGTAATGGCAGTGTCGGAGTTCAAAGACCTGCTGCAACTCCAGAACCTTGAGTATTTGAAAAGATCCACTTTCCAAGGAAACGAAGGCATTTGCAGGTCCGCGAGCTTAATTCAACAACGTCTTTAAAGGTACTTACATAAGTTTTTTTTGTTTTAAGCGATTGGAATGGAGCGGGAGATGATGTTTTTTTCTTTTCAGTTAAAAATGTTATTGCATCAATGGGGCCGTCTTCGTAACTGCAACATTACATTTGGAAAGTTCTTCAAGGATTGCACGTTCTATCTTGACTTCCAAGCTTACTTAATTATCAGGCCTGCGACCTACAGAGGGTTTGAGACTGCGCCACCTTCCATCGGTCCGGCCAAGCTCTTTACAGTCATCTAGACCAAGTTTGTCTTTATACCGGAATTTCGGTCTTCCTCTCTTTCTTGAAACAGGAAGTTCGGGTTCAAAGACTCTCTTAGGCGGAGCATTGGTGTTTATTCACTCGATGTGGCCGAGACAGTTTAGTCAACGGATTTCTTCCGTCAGGACTATGACCACATCTTTTTACAGTTCATTGAGTTCGCGGTTGTGTCTTCTTCTCTATTCGTTCTCCTCGCAGGCAGGATCAAATATCCGAGGTAGAAACTTTCTTTCGAAGGCACCAAAAATTAGCTCTGCCGTTCTACATATCAGCTCCATATAGCAAGACTGCCAGGATAAGGGTTTTTAGAGCTCGATTTTCGTCCATCGAGTCAGAAGTTATTCCAAGTCGATTTTTCAAATCAAAATAACAACGGTTGCCAACGATGATTCTTCGTCGGATCTCCAGCAAGTTGTCGTTTTCGGAGTTCACGTTTGCCCCGAGATAGACAAACTTCTTAGCTGCCTAGCTGTTGATGTCAATTGTGTCCCAAATGATGGGCAATATATACTTTGTCTCCTCCTCATTTACCCTAAGACTAACTTGTTTTGCCTGTTCTTAAACGCGCAACAATGTCGATGTCAACTGCGTAACTCAGAAGCTAGACCAATTTGAAGAATGTCCCTTCGCGTTCACATTTTCCCGCCACACTATCTTCTCTAGAACAAGATTGAAGAAATCGTACGGTGGCGCATTTCGTTACCGAAATCCGGTGCATTTTTCAAAGAACTTTTCTAGAATTTCTATAACAGTATTGGTAGGTACGCCGCGTATATTTTTGCGTGGCAAATACAACCGGCTCAATTTTCCAGGGATCCCGAATTTGGCCATCACATCGACCTTTTTTTTTTTGGTGTATTTTTGAAACGCTACTGGAGCACTCAGACTTGAAACTGAGTCCATTGTACTGCCAGGTAGCAACCTACTCCAGTGCCTTTAATTTGATCCCAACGGCAAGTTTTGACTGGACCAGATTCGATTTCACTGAGACTCGAACCTGGGACCGCTCAAACTTGGGGCAGGCACTTAACCAACTGCACAATCCAGTCGCTTCACATCGACCTTGCGATGAATGCTGTCGAATACGGCCTTAAAATCGATAAAGAGGTAATGCGTATCGATTTATCTTAAGTACTTCTACCATGGATCGCTGGGAAAGCGCGTCAAAGTCAATGTAATTTGCGTAGCCCAGCAACTGGACTGATTTGTACAAGATGGTGCTTTCTGTGTTTACACCTGCCTGCTTCTCCAGAACCAGATTGAACATATCACACGACAGCGCATCTCCTTGCCAAATTCCGGTGTAGGTTTCAAACGGCTCGGAAGTTCTAGAACCGACTGCACGATGCATCGCGTATTTTTTTGTGTTGTGCGACATAATAATAATAATAATGGCGGCGCTAAAGTCCGAGGTGGACCTGGGCCTAGATTCTCAACAACCTCTCGTGTTGTGCGTGCTATTGTTCTCTCACGAGTGGAGGAGACCTACAGTTTAATGCCGACTCCGAACGGCGAGATTGAGAAGCTTTTTCTCGACGGTTATACTCTTTAAGCATTGTCCGTGACTCGAAAGAGGTGGAGCCGTGAGAAAATGTTTGGTGTTTTTTCGGGAATCGAACCGAGAACATTGAGCGTAGGAGTCGACGCACCTTCCCACTACGCCACGGTGCCCACGTTGTGCGACATAACCAGATCAATTTTCCCAAATGTGGCCATCGTATCGAATAGTTCCTTGCGATGGATATGAGGATTTAAAATCGATAAAGAGGTGGTGCGGTTAGGCGGAATGTGAAGATTTTCTCTATAGATTGTTTGCACGGAACCACAAGCCTGTAGCCAGGAAGGCATTTTTCAAAAGGTCGATTAACTCCGCTGACCTTGTAGGTATCTTCCTCTGAATGACACTTCTTCTTAGTCGATGTATGTACGTAGATCATCCTAAGCTTTACTTCTCCCTACGCTCAACTCGATAATTGCAACTCATCGATTGTATCCAAATCAACCTCGTGTTCGCATAAATCGTTAACCTCTAGCAGCACAAGCAAAGTGACTTGGCGAAAACTCTCACTATTAACCTCCTCGAATATTTTAACTATTAAATTATTCATCTTGAAATGGGTTCACTGACCCAGTCAACACATATCACCGCCGACCGTGTCCCTAAATGACTTGCAATAATCCCCTAAAATACAACCTCACAAATGTATCCAATTGCGGTCAGCAGTTTATTAATTAATCACACCCCCTCACGAGTTCGAAGGGCTCACAAGCAACGGAAATCACCTTGCGCCTGTCACCCCCTCCTTTCCCCCGGTAATCCTCAGCCAACGGATTGACTCAAAAGTTAATTAATACCGAACCGCATTATTGCCGATGGTCATTAAACCCCGAATACTGAACTCGAACCATAATTCAGGATCAACATCCCTATCACAGGTTAAGTCCTTCACACTCTACTCCGTCCAGCAGGCCCATAATGCGGTTACAATGCTAAACTCAAATCCAAAATTTTATTCGATTAATTCCACTAAAGTGTACGTGGCCACGTAATTAGGCAGAGCTTTATAGCTGGTGCATGACTCTTGGCGGGAGGACACTCGATGGGCACGGATGCGCATACGGATGGATGAATCCCTATCAGACAAGCGGCAATTTCATTTGTGGCAAGGCACTGCCACCACCGGTGTTGGCCATTGCTTTGTCGGGCATCCGAATCAAGAGTGAGGATTCCAATCTCAATTAAATGAATAAAATTTCAATATGAATTTATAAACCGTGGATACATTTTTAACAGCTCGTAGAGTCCATTGCGCTGCGATGAAGTGTACACACAGCGGCTAACGAGGTGTGCTAAGTGTCCTTATCGCGTAATTCAGTCAGCGTTTTGTACTGTGAATTTCATCCCCAATTGCACGACTGAGTACGTTCATACGCTATATTTGCCCCTATTTACAATATATGCTGCTTTAATTAATGATTAAAATTAAGTAAATAATCGTTGTAGTAAAAAATTGAGAGGGTCGACTTATTTTTACTACAGTGGCGGTTTTTGAAGTGCGCTTGGATGCGCAACCAACTGAAGTGATTGCTTTGAGTGAATTTTGTAAATTTCCCTTTCCCTGCATTTGCTTTGTAATCAGGAAAGCCTGAATGGCCTATCGTGGACTTCGAAATTTCACATGAAACCTCGGACTTTCGAAGATTTGAATTCGCTTCACCTCTTTTAGCATTAAATCCAAATTTTGCACTACAATTCATTCCTGAGGCAAACGTAACATCCATTAAGGGGATTTATGGGAGATCGTCCTTTCGCCTCATGTGGACAGTCCAGCACCTACGCATCTCATGATCCAATTTCATGTGTTAAGCAGTTGGCCAGGGCTTGTAATCTGCTCAAACCAAGCAATCAGCATCATAACTTCATATCAACGTCACTCATTTCTCCGCCAAGCCGAGTAAAATCCACAAACTCATGACGAAATGTCATGTCCATTCGTAAACTTAATCAATTCCCCCCTCCTGCCACAGCCAACCACCTTTGAAATGCATCAAATCCAGATGCAGTTGTGGCAATTCTATCTGGCCACTTTTTAGATTTAGCACCCATCTGCATCATGCCCTCCGTCGGTGTGGCGTGTCGAGACATCCGAACGAAGCCTCAGGACATAGTTTTCATACCCCACACTCACAGATTAACGACGTCAGGTACTTGTATCCGTTTGCAGCCTGCTCCTTGCTTGGGTGTGCTCACATGGTGTGCAACTGGAGGTGTTGTGCTGCTTGTGCACATCGCTTATCCTATCCACACCACTGCATGTATGTAGCTTATTTTTTTCACGCTCTGCCCATTCAAATGGTTATCCTTGAAGATGCATCCTTTATTTCACCTCTAATTCACATGAATCCTTTGGTGGGTGAGAGTGTTCGCAGCAGAGCGGGATTTTTTTTGGATCCCCCTCGTTTTAGTTCACACGGGTGTGCACACAGTAGGCAATCTGCAAAGTTTTCTTGGGGAAAAAAAAGATTCGCAACGGCTGAGGTTTCGAGGTTTACATTTAACATTTTCGGTTTGGTTTGACCTTGTATGGGTTTAATTTGTGAACGACTCCTGTATTATATGAATTTTTATCAAGGGTCGTGTGTCGGTTTTGTTTTCTATGAAGCTCTGTAACACCCAACTCTCTTGAGATCATTGAATGAAAAGAATCCACTCTAGGACGTCCTTCTGCATACATATTCTGTTTGGTTGATTCAGTTGAAATACATTGCAGAGCAAATCTTATGACATCCCAGATAGCGCATTGTGGGCGCCGTGGCGTAGTGGATAGGTGCGTCGACTCCTCCGCTCAATGTTCTCGGTTCGATTACAGAAAAAAAAACCTAAACTTTTTTTTTCACAGCTCTACTTCTTTCGAGTCACTGACAATGCTCAAAGAGTATAACCGTCGAGAAAAAGCTTCGCAATCTCGCCGTTCGGAGTCGGTAGTAATCTATAGGTCCCCTCCACTCGTGAGAGAACAATAGCACGCACAACACGAGTGGAGTGGAGTGGAGGCCAGTTCACAGGTCCATTACGCGAAATAATGCGCTCAGCAAATTGTTCCCGCAATACATTGATGGTGTCGCACGCCGTCTGGCATGTTGCGCCATTTCTTTTTTGAAATCAAAGCTCTGTCACGTCAATGCCATTCAGCTGAGGAACGAAAAAGTCAGAAATCATGTTTCTATAGCGCTGTCCATTGACGGTAACGTTCTGGCTGGCATTGTCCTTAAAGAAATATAGGCCGATGATTCTACCAGCCCATAAAGCACACCAAACAGTGAGTTTTAATGGTTGTGTCGACAAAGGCTTCTGGGTTTTCTGCACTCTTCGGCACAAATTCGTCAATTTTGCTTGTTTACGTATCCATTTAACGAAATGTGAGCCTTATTGGAGAACAACATTTTGCATTGAAAATGAGGATCAACCTGAATCATGTTTTCGGCCCACTCCCCGAAACTACGACGCGTAAAATGATCACGCGATTTCAACTCTTACACACGCTGGATCATGTATACTGTAAGCTTTTAAGGCAAGATGTTCCGTAAAATCTTGCACAAAGTGTATGGGCAATTGCTGTGCACGATTCCGTATCGACTCATTCGGATTCTCCTGAACACTGCGTTCTACGACAGCAATAACTTCTTCTGTTCGCACTGTCGTCTTTGGGGATACATATTATCCACTAGAGTGTACGCGACTATTCATTGTGTTCCGAATAACTTGCTCAGATGGACGATTACATATGTCGAACGTAAAATGAACGTAGTGCACGATAAGTTCTACGAACCGAGCTATAGTTTTCAAAATAAGTTTGCACAATTTGCTCGCGTTGTTCTGGCGTTAATCTACTCATCGTAAAATGGCAAATGGTACTAACCACAAATCAACTTTCGACTGTCAAATTGACAATCTGTACAAACAAAATAAACAACTCAAAATTCTTACTAACTCTTTTTCCCTTTTGACAGCTATGACGGTTTCATGGATATCTCCTATGCATATACTCGTCTATTATTTTCTATCATCCACAGTGCTCGCTATAGCATCGGGCTCATCAGAGGCTGCGACATTAGCTAGTGACTACCGAACCAACGAAGATTAAAATTGCGACCTTGTATCGAATAAATCATTGTTTTGTGAACCATGGTGATGTTTGACATTCAAGTTCAGCTGCGTGCCACGTACAGTGAGGAAATTCAAAGCAATCGATTTTGAACACATCCCAGGATAGTTTAAATAACTCAAAGAGGAAACCAGCAATCACTTGCGATGTGAAAATCTGAAACATTAAACAGTCTCTCGCTGTTCACACTCTAGTTGTTTTCCTTTACAGAAACTGATTTGTTTTCTGCGAAATTGTACTTTTTTTCCGTTTTTGTTTTTCTCCCCAAAGAATAACAACATGATTTCCCAGAATTTCTACAAAAATGTTTGATGAAATGGAAGGTATAAATTATTTTTGAATATTTTCATTCCGATCGATTTTATTGCCGCTACGCGGTGGTCGCGGTGATGCAGTGGGTAAGTAGGTCAACGCCTTCGCAGAGAATCCATGGCTTGATTCTATCACTGTCACTACCAGTTGAATGTTATGCGACATTCTCGTTGTTATGTAGAGCTGTACAAAGTTACATAACATATGCACTCAGGAAAATATGATGGTTTCTAGGGTATTCTGTGCTTGCAGTGAATCACACTACACAGCATAACAGAAATGTAAAATAATACAATAATTACGCAATGAATGTCACTCGAGTGTTTATGTCACTGTCACGTCGTAGTTAAAATAAACTGGGCAAGTGCGAGTTGAACTCGCACGGGTAAGGTTCCGTCGCATAAAATTGACGGATGTTTTCTGAATAACAAACGACGTTTCCAAACTATTTCAGTTGAATTTTCTTCTAATCTCAACCCCAATCAACTATTCATTCATAAAATCATACATCCAAACAAACAAACCTTCATCCCTTCATTTACCTATATCTCTATCTAAGTTTATCCAACACAGAAAATCCCTTCTATCATACACATACCCAATCACTGCTCATGCCTGCGGTGTGTGTGTGTTCATTTCTGTTGGGCATTTAGGGGTTGAGATCTATTTAAGGGATAACACTCATTGAACACAGCACGAAATTTATGTGTGAAAATGAAAATAGTTATCATTTTAAATTTCAGATATCTCAAAATGTCAACATAAATCGATATTTTGAAATTTATAATTTCTTAATGCTTACATTGATGTCTTCAAAACTGCGTTCTTAGATCTTCAAAATTCTCATGTCGATGATTGACCGTTTTTGGCCAATATCTCGAAAACTATTAAAGCCAAGTTGCTCGAAATCGTTTTAAATGAAAGTCCTCAATGAAGTAAAGTTTTTGTGATTTTTTTCAGATTTTTAAACACTTTGGGTTAGAAATGGCAGGGAAATGTGTTAAAAAAAACTTTGGAGCTCCATATTTTCCAAACGGTACTTGGATTAAAAAATGTTAAAGGAAACCTCTACGTCATTTCAATGGGCAATGACATCTAGGCCTGAAGTACCTAATTCCAAAATTTCATGCCGATATCTTCATAAACTTCGGAGATAAAAAAGTGTGACTATCACGACGGACGGACGGACGGACACACCAAAATTATAAAGGTTCCGTTTTAGTAGACGGTAATTAAATTTTAATTAATAAATTAAAGTAATTAAAATAATTATTGTAAAAATTGATTTTTTAACTTTTAATATTTTTTATTTTTAATATTTTTAATATCTAAAGGATCTTCCAATAGGAATCACTTTTGACAACTTGGCGAATTTTGCATCGTGACTTGGACCTGCAGCTACACAAATTTCAACTGACCCAGGAGCTGAAGGCAAAAGATACGACCATAGACATCGGCGAGTGTTCTCTGAGTGGGCTCTGGAGCAGTTGGAAACTGACCATAATTTTAATCGAAAGAGCATCTTCAGCTGTAAGACCCATTTTAGAATGAATGGATACGTCAACAGACAAAATTGTCGAATTTGGGACGAGACCAAATACCAATCCACATGAAATCCAAGAGCGTCCAATGCATCCCGAAAAAATCACTGTTTGGTGTTTAGTGGATTTTGGGCTGGCGGCGTCATCGGTTCAGATTTCTATGAGAACGACGTTGCCCAGGCCATCACCGTCAACGGCGAGCGCTACAGGTCGATGATTACCAATTTCTTTTGGCCTGAATTGAATGATATGGACCCCAACGAAATGTGGTTTCAACAGGACGGCGGGGCGCTGCGCTCAACACAGCTTACGCCACATTGGAAATTCGAAGGCACGTGCGATTCGAGGGCATGGTCATCTCACGTGGAGGTGATGTGAACTGGCCACCGTTTGACCATCGTGCGATTTGACTCCGTTAGTTGTTTTCTTGTGGGGTTTTCTGAAATTGCAGGTAGAGTCTGACCGAAGGCCAGTTTTTCGGCCGAAGCCGAAGCCGAATGATTGGTCGGACTCTGAATTGAATTGAATTGAAGAACACATGGTGTGTCATGTATGTAACACTAGTACTGCAACCATAAAGACTTATTGTACCCCCTTCTTTTGATCTAGGATTTTAGTGCTGCCTTCAAATATTTGACAACTTCTTTAGATGGGATTTCTTGAAAGTCTTTCCCTGTTACGTTTGTTTGGTGTGACATTTTAAATCTTTCTCAGGGAAGACTTGGACAGACGGTCAGTATGTGTTCCATGGTTTCTTTGGCCTGTCCACATCGCCTACAGATATCTGTGCTGCTAAGACCCAATTTGTAAAGTTGGTAGTTGCATGCCCCATGCCCTGTTAGTGCTTCACATAGAACTTTAAGGTCTGTTTTATTAAGTTCTAGAGCTTCTTTGGCTCGTTTGGGATTGTAATTTTGTTCCATGAACACTCTTGAGTGTTTAATACCCTCTTGGTTGTTCCAGAACTGATTCCTTTGTTGTATAACCCATTTGTGTAGGTGTAAGGTTGTGTCCGTGTAGTTGAAGCCATAAAGGGGTGAAGGCCCCGTAAAAGGTACCTGAGCACCTTTCTTGGCTTGTATGTCAGCCTTTCATTCCCTTCATGGTTTTCATGGCCTGGCACCCAGATCAACTTTAACCTGTTGTTTCCTGCCACTTTGTTTAGTGTTTTGTGACATGCCCGGACAGCCTTAGAGTTGAATGTGTAGCTCTTTAGTGCTTTAAGAACCGCTTTATTGACTGAGAATATGTATATTTTGATATTTGTGGGTTTTCTGTCGTTAATGCGGTGTGCTGCTTCATTGATTGAGAACAGTTCGGCTTGAAATATTGTTGACTCATTGCAGAGAGGAATGTGTAGGCTGCATCTTGGTCCCATCACTCCAGCCCCTACCTTGTTTTCAGATTTCGACCCATCTGCGTACCATTTTTGAACTCCATCATTCATCCACGGGGGGTTGTTGTTCCATTCTTCTCTGCTTGGTATGAGTACTTTGTAGTATATTTTGAAATTCAACTTTGGAGGCATCAGATCACTCACTCGGTCGGATTCTATTTGGAACATATTTTGCAAGTTGCAGGTGGCCGAAGCCGAAGCCGAACTCTAGTTGCAGGTCTTTGCGAATAAGCTAAAAACTACATAGACTCTCAAAGACAGCACGACCCATGCCATCAGCCAAAGAGATGGAAAAAAATTGGATATTTCGGATGTTCGACACCCAGAGAAGTCGCAGCGAAAACTCGGCGATACTCTCAACAGAAACGACAATTTATGAAGCCGAAAAAGCATCTACACAACAGACAACAGATTCGCCTTGATTCTTACTTACTTACTTAGCGGGCTCCCGACCCGTGAAGGGTCTCTGCCTGAGACACCTGTGATACCTGTGACACCGCCTTGATTCTACTCGAATAAAATTGGTTCTTCTCCTACTTCTCACAAACTCGGAGTCAATAAAGAACCCGTTCTAAGTGACGGATCCTTCAGAATTTTGATTAATCTTGAAGGTGATCCATTTTCTTGTTGCAAAATTAACACTGTCTGTCTGTCTTCTTCCAAAATAGTGACGGCAATAAAGTAAACATTCGTAAAATCAAAATTTAGATAAAGTTTCGCACAAGTGAATCTTCCAGCCTCCACATCGGTGGGAGCAAAATTGTGCAACAAAACTTTGAGGTAGACTTTTCGATTCGGGAAAAAAGTCCTAGCTCCCATCATGTTCCTCCTAAGTTTACACCATTAATTCGAATTCTTTAAGAGAACAGCACATGAGCCTTGTTTATACGCAACGGAATAATTTTTAGCTCCTGTTGCAACAGAGATTAAGCACAAAATGTATTCACTTGTACGTCTTAGTCGCCAGCATCCTTTTAAATCCTTTCATCCCGCCTAAGTTCTTAATTCCCCAGAGATTATCCAAAAAACCTCGGCTCCACATGACGAACCTACCTCAATTCAGATTTTATTTCGTATGCGCTCCCTCTGCACCACTGTGCCGTTGTCTCGCCGATTTAGCATCAGCCACACATCCATGCTCATAGTTTTATTCAGTCTAATTCCCATATGAAAGGATGTGTCATCATGAATAAATTCATTAGCGCTGAGCACCAAGGATTTAAGTGGGCGGCAATAAACGTTACCTGCATCCCTCAGTTCTTCATCTCGGCTCCACTCCGAGGTGCTGCTGGGACAGAGGGAAGGCGAAAACCGAAAGTGAGTAGAAACCGTAAAGTGGATTACAGGTCGTGTACCCGGAGCCTTGAAGACGGCTGTTTCGGTTAAGAGATACACGTTCTTACGTGGACGTGTATACACCACTTGCGGGTCCCGCCATGAGGAAGGATGCCAAAGGGGGGTGGTTTATTGCGCTTATTTTTTATATCACTGCACTAGAGCTGTGTACCGGCACAGCCAGACGCACACAGACACATCCAGAGCGGGCGAAAACGCATTAAATTATTTATTTTATAGTTGACTGGGTGCGCGGCGGGCAGATGATACAATTACATGCTGGGGACGTGCCTCGGGGTGATTTTGGGATTTTTCTCGTGGACGCTGATTTGATTTTTAGGAGTCAACGTTCAGACTTATTTCGGATGCAGGCAGTGTCACCGAGCGGCGAGCAACAATTACCAACGGCTGGGGGACAGTGAAAATGATTGTGTATGTCGGGGCCAGGTCGTAATTGGCCTCGTAATGAGTTGCGGTCTTAAGTCGGACAGACGTGTGATTCAAATGCTGTGCGACTGCTGGCCGTACGGATTTTCGGGCGGCTAATAACTTTCGCTTTTATGGCAGCCAGTGAGGGCGGTCTAATTGGAGTGCCACTGCGATGAGTTAAGGACGGAATTATGCATGACAGGCAGTAAAACTATTGCGATTATGTGTAATGAAACTAAAACTGCTTTATGATGTCTTGTAAATTGAGTGTCATGTTAGGGGAGATCTGATATGAAGCATATGCTGGGAGATTAGGTCATTGTTGAAAACTAGACAGGTACACAGAGGTAGCTGTGGAATGAGTACATGCGTGTGGCTCCTTGCCTGTCCTTCGGCGGGACGATTAAACGAGAGGTGGCGGCAGACAAAGGCCCGTAGGTAAACTTAGAGAATGAGAAGTGTAAGCAGAGGTGAAGAGTGCAACAATATTTTTATTTAAACAGCAGTTAGAAAGGTTGAGCGGAGAAAAGCCACACAAAGCAGAACAGAGGAAAACAAAAACGAATGGTGCTTTTAGAATTTGATTTTGAAGTACCTCATCTGAACTCAGACTAAGCAGCACAGTGACCAAAACCTAAGGTCCGGTAGCTTACACAGCCCGTCTCCTAATAATTGAGATGTAATTAGATCAAAGCCGGCCCATTGTGCTGTAAATGCCTACTAGCGTTTAAAATGCCTACTGAAGCTGAGAAGGACCTTAATCAACAGGGCAGAAATGGAGGCAGTTAGCAAAAGACCGTGCTAGCTGGAGATGTTTGCTGATTGAGGTCAAGGACTGTAGCTCGATAAAAAGAAGAAGAATATGACGTCTTCAAGAGTTGAATGGTAGTTTAGTTCCCTTTTAGAACTTATAAAAAATTATTTCTGATGGCTTATGGCTGCCTGAGTGTTTGTGAATATGCAAATATCACTCCTTTATACTAAAGGCTCTTCCAATAGGGATTTCCGAACTTTGACAGTTTATAACAGTCATACTGTTGAAGCTATAGCAGCCAGTTTAGTGTTCGTTTATTCAGTCTGTTTTGCCAAATCACCATGGAACGACACAGCGCTTAACAACACGTGAAAATGATAAAATTGTTTTATCAAAATGGGTGTTCTGTTCGGGCGATGTTCCAAATGTTTCGCTTACGGTCACCATAATCGTCCTTCCGAGAGGACTATTCGCAGATGTGGTGGATAAATTTGAGTCCATTGGTTCAGTAATCGATAAACAAACACCCGTGCTCGTACGTCGAAGAAACGCAAGATCTGACGAAAACCGAAAATATCGCCGCTGTCCGTGAGAGTGTGCAGGAGAATCCGAGGTAGTCGATTTCGCGACGCTCACAAGAATTCGACCTTTCGCAGGCCACAACTTCACAACTTGGCACAAAATTCAACTGACAACAGAAGCTGAAGGTACGACCATAGACAACGACGTGCGTTCGCTAAATGGGCTCTGGAGCAGTTGGAAACCGACCATAATTTTCATCGGAAAACCATCTTCAAGGAAAGAGGCCCATTTCTGAATGAATGACGAATGGGTACGTCAGCAAACAACATTTTCGAATTTGGGACGATACCAATCGACATTAGATCCACCAGCGTCCAATGCATTCCGAAAAAATCAATGTTTGGTGTGGATTTTGGGCTGGCGGAGTGATTAATAATAATAATAATGGCGGCGCTACAGTCCGAGGTGGACCTGGGCCAAACTTCTCAGCAACCACTCGTGTTGCGCGTGCTATTGTTCTCTCACGAGTGGACCTACAGTTTAATGCCGACTTCGAATGGCGAGATTGAGAAGTTTTTTCTAGACAGTTATACTCTTTGAGCATTGTCAGTGACTCGAAAGAGGTGGAGCCGTGAAAAAAATGTTTGATGTTTTAACAACCAACTTCTTTTGGCCAAGGTTGGATGTTATGACACAAACGACATGTGGTTTCAACAGGACTGCGCAGCGCTACTTGCCACACAGCCCACGTCAGATTATAAATTCAGGGCACGAGCGATTCGAGGGCATGGTCACCTTACGTGGAGGCAATGTGAACTTGCCACTGTTAGACCATCGTTCGATTTGATCCCGTTAGACTATTCCTTGTGGGGTTTTCTGAAGTCGCAGGTCTATGCGAGTAAGTCACAAACCACAGCGGCCCTCAAAGAAATCATAACCCATGCCATCAGTCAAACTTAGCCTGATTTGTGTGCCTGAGTTGCACCGTGGCGTAGTGGGTAAGTGCGTCGACTCCTTCGCTCGATGTTGTCGGTTCGATTCCCGAAAAAACACCAAACATTTCTTCACGGCTCCACCTCTTTCGAGTCACTGACAATGCTCAAAGAGTATAACTGTATAGAAAAAGCTTTTCAATTTCGTCGTTCGGAGTCGGCATTAAACTGGTCTCCTCCACTCGTGAGAGAACAATAGCACGCACAGCACGAGTGGTTGCTGAGAAGTTTGGCCCAGGTCCACCTCGGACTGTAGCACCGCCATTATTATTATTATGTGCCAGAGTCATGAAAAATTGAATATTTCGATTAGGCGCCACGCAAAGAAGTCGCGGCAGACATTTGAACGATGTTCTATTCCATATACAATGGCATTGATGTGCCTTTCAAATAAATAAAAAAAATTTATGATATCTCGCACATCCTTTGTTTTATTTAAGTTAAAAGATAGGATGCGCTTAATGAAAGACAATTTTTGTAAGTGACAAAATCATCGTTATATTAAAAATAAGACCTCGTCAAATTATTATGATAATGGCCTTCTCAGGATACCATGATGGTGCCCACCTGATCTCTTCAGCCATCTCTGAATATGTCATTCCCTGGTAAATCGAGATAAAATGAAATCAGCGAGTGAAACGTTGTCAGCACGCGCCTCTTGTCTGAAGCTCAATGAAACTCTGTAACAAACATCTGTACCCACTTCGTCATCGTTAAAGTGTTGGCCGTAAAGTCTTAAGCGGTTGGCAATTTGAAGCATAACAAAATGCAATTTTAAAAGTAACACTGTCTGCGGCGATGTATCTTTCATTGCCCATCCGCACATTCAAACGTAGCTTCTTACCTACACGTACGTCATACCACTTGCACCCATGTGCAGTGTCCTCGCTGCTAAGATGACAGAGGGTTTTATGCCATGCAGACAAGTGAATAAAAGTATCACATCAATGTTACAGAAGCAATTTGACCCAATGCGCAGACATATGTACACACCGACTGAACGAATAAAAGCGCACATAAAGTCTCAGTTGGTGAATTTAAAAAGAAATTGCCCGCCATTAATTTCACTAAAGCGAGAGAGAGAGAGAGAGCAGCTGTAATTGCCTATATGTCCTGTCATTACAAAGGAACATTTCACAACACTGTGCGACAATATGTTGAGCACATGACACGGATCGGCAAGTGTGAACCCGAAAGCAGGCAAAACCCCGACCTCCATTTTCGCGCCAAAAATTCCACCCTCTCCGGCATTGCCGACAATGAGTTATTATTGGATCACGAAAAATGATGTGAAAATAAAGAAACAAGGGGAAAAACGACGAGAGAGAGAAATAACGGAAATAATAACAAGGCAACAAAGGACAATGAAACTGCATCGTGTGCTGATTATCCAGCATCCTGTGGGGAGTAGACTGTACACTGCCGCCACTACTACTTACATATGCTTCCGGTGTACGAAGTAGATTCCGCTGTTACACGTCGGTAAATCTGAAAGCATCCACTCCAACCCCACAGATGCTCATGGATTCAGGAGTTGAGCCATTCGCCACACACCGCACAGCCACCCGCAGAGAGCACCAACAACTTGATGGATGGTCGTGACAAATGAAGTTGATACATGTAAACAGTCCTTGTGGGGGGAGTCAATGCTGAATCGGGTGGTTTTAAGGTTTTCGATAAAGAAACAAGGATGATGCTGTGATGGTGGAGGGGGGGTTAAAGAGGGGGCAGCAGACGACGTCTCTGCCCTAGTCGACGGCAGAGGGTTGGAATTTTTCTACTTTTGAGACGGGCGAATTTCCAAGGAGACAGCATAGGGGGTGGATGCGGACATACTTATCCGTGTGCAGTCAATCATGCTGCACACACACACTCGCACACGCTTACGTGCGGTTTTGCGGTTGTGGGTTTCAGCGGTTTCATGGTTTTCATGGGTTATCACGGTGATAATGGAAAATATGCAATTCAGCAAATTTAAGTGATTACTGTTCTATGGTGCTGTCAAATGGACGCAATGAGCGGGAATTGATTTTCGGTTGGCATTAATTGGACAGTGGTGTGGTTGGGAAGAAGTTTGGAGGGGTTGTTAAGCAACTATGCTGCTGAAATGAAGGCCGAGGGGGATTGTTGACAATTTATGTGGACTGTAAAGCGTGTACACCGCCAGAGGATGGTGAACAAGTTAATCTGCTGACAGGCAACTTAACGTCAGGCGATTGGTTATCTATGCACGTCATTAAGGTTTATTAAATTTGAACACAATGTGGGTGTGAATGTGTGCACTTCAGGATCTGATCAGCATTTGGGTGGGAAATGAGAGTTATTTTGATAAGTGCTACTTAGTCTAAGCCGTTCCGTAACTCCTGAAATATTACGAACGAATGGCAATTGCATCGATTCTAATCTGATATTTTCCAGAACAATGCCTTGTGCTCGGCTGGATACATATTCTGTGTTGCCGAAGGGTTGCAAAATTACGGGCATTACCTTTTAACGTCCTCTGTGGTTCTTTGGTGACAGCAATAAGTGTCTTCTCGAAGGATTTCAATATAAGCGTAATACAACACCTTTCAAATTATCTCAGCTTCATTCAGGCGAGGACAATAATGATTAAAGAGCTCTGTAACTAAAGCATAATGCTGTCTCCAGAAAAGGACATCATTAATTGAACGGACAAATTGTGTCATATTCTACCCGAAGACAGCCTTTAGCTGCCGTTTATGTCAAAAAGAGATAGTCAAGCATTTCAACATTAGCCTCATGTGGGCTTCGGGACAACATACATACATACATACATTACAACAGACATTTTATAATGGAAAATTGAAAATGAATGACACTCTTTCACAATCTAAACCATAACCCTAGCTATAATTAAACGTCTAAGAAAGCTTCATGTAGTTAGTGATACAAATCATAGGCGGTGCGAGGTCGATGCATATCTCATTGCAAAGAGAATATCTGGCTACCAATAAACCCCAAGCGCTAGGTCAGTTTGACAAGAAGGAACAGGCCAGTACTTAGGACCCTGAAAGACGTTTTGATAGAACGATGCACAATTGTCAAGGATGTCAAGAGAATGGTTCTTTCATATAATAACTTCTGTAGAAAATGGATCAGAAGAGGAAGGAGACTATAACTTCTAGGTAAATGTAGCGCCATCTCAAATCACCTGAAACAAGCCCCTAGCTTCTCAGCAACCACTCGTGTTGTGCGTGCTATTGTTCTGTCACGAGCGGAGGGATAGCCTTTAGTTTTTTCAACAATGCGCTTTTAATGTCATCAATGCTTGTGAAACGATGGCCCTTTAAGGTTCTCTTTACTTTTTGAAATATAAAAAAGTCGCAAGGAACCATATCTGGCGAATACGTAGTATGGGTCATCGTTACACTATTGTTTTTGGCAAAAAATTCACGAACAAGCAATAAAGTGAGACCAAGTGCGTTATCGAGGTGCAAAAGCCATGAATTGTTTTGTCAGAAATCCGGCGTTTCATATCCGATCGATCGATATGCCAACATCATCAGCGAATTCTCTCATTTTGATTCGACGATCGTTCATAACCATTTCTTTCACTTTTTTCACGTTTTCATCGTTTGTTGAAGAGCTGGGGCTTCCGGGGCGTTCGTCACCTTCAACGTTTTTACGTCCATCTTGGAAATACTTATACCCCTCGTAGACTCTTGTTTTTCTCATAGCAGACTCACCATAGGCCAATGACAACATTTCAAACGCTTCATTACACTTTATCTCATTTTTATGCAAAATTTGCTACAAATTCTTTGGTACATTTTTTTAACAATCGAAAATTTACAATCTCCAAACCCGCGAAATTTAAATATTTCCGTTACATATTTTCTGAACACACCTCGTATATCTGTCACTGCAACTTCGAGTTTTGTTGATTTTATGCACGAAAAATTCTTCAACACGTTGAGTGCCACATGAGACAACTTTAGTCTCACACGAATTTGGGCTTGCTGTGCCGCATGATACCAGAGTGGTCTCACAGTAGGTTCGCACACATTTCTGTATGCAGCATTGTGTTGGGCTCACAATATGTATTGAATCTAATGCCATTCTAACCTATACACCCAAGAGACTGTTAGGGTTGTCTTGGTTTTCGACTGTGTGATCAATGTGTCACCATATGGAGCTTCGAACTTTCTATACTTGCGCGTATCAGTGTTGTCATCATTCCCAATATCACTGTAGACCACTTTTCCGACTATTTCGTCTATTATTGCATCTACCTTATTGAGAAGTTGCATCGGGTTTTCAGAATTCGGTGGTACTGGTTCTTGAAGCTGCTCTGTTGGTACGGCTGCTTGAGAAGTTGGGGCCACTGAATCATATAGTTGTTCTCTTTCTCTCAGAAGGTTCATAATCTGATCTGGAATCCGAATTGCAACTTTGGAAATTCAGTAAGTATTAGTCTGATAAGCCTGTTGAAGATTCCAGGGTTTCCTCAAAGAGAAATTGCAGAATGATAACCCAGTTCACAATCCCGAGAAGACAAGAAAAAAATAGTCCTTTAAGAATCAACTAAATCTTTATTGAAATGTTGGACGAACCTTACAGTTTCGCTGTCAAACAAAGAAGAATGATGAGGAAGAAAAGCATGGCCTTCTTCGATTGCTAGTTGAGCTGATTCGAAGTTATGTTCGAAAAACTCAATATGGTGACTTTGGTTCTCTCTTCCTGCCATCTATTTTTCAGTAGTAAATTCAACAAAGCCATCTCCTTCAAAAGCGTCCGCTCCTCCAGTTTCTTCATCCGACATCAAGTCTTGGATCATTGCATTCAAACGCCTTTCTCTTTTTTCGTAAGAAATTTTCCAAAATTTGCAAAATACAACTGCTGTAAGTTCTCAGATTTCTAACACCGGGAAGATTACCTCTCACTGTTTGACACAACAGCAAATACACAAACTGAGTCCTTTACTGAAAACACGTACTCCGTTTTCTAACGTAGGAATTTGCGGTGACACATTGACATCATGCGGCTTCTCGAGATTTACTGCACACCTGGTGGCCGCGTGAGACCAATGCGTCACCATAATAAAACAACGGTAAAATGCAAGTATAAACACGCAAATAAATTTATCTAAAATCATTTTCCAATCGAAGTGTCAATAAAAAAAAAAACCTGTTTTTCAGTTTTTCGGATTGTATGGTGGCACTTAACGTGTTAAGGAACAAGCCGACTACATTTCATCCTTGAACGGATTTGACTTTCAATTCCTGTGTCATCGATGTCTCCTTACTCGGTTTCAGGTCTGACAATCGTACAAGCTGTTACATCGTTTGTTTGTACGCTGGCTGATTGCAATTTGTTAGAATGTGGCCTGTTGCGTGTCCAGTTCGAGAAATGTTCTACGCTGGGATAAGTCTCAGTCGAGACGCCATATTGTGAATCCAAAGAAATTGTGTACCAAAAATTATTAATCACCACCTACAACAACTACCGCAGAGAAGAACAATAAATACAATCTTCTCCAGATAGCCACACAGACAGCTCAGTTAAACGGTTCATTGCGAAGCTATAATTGAATTACTAAAATACGAATTTGGAAGGAATCCATCAACCTTTACACCTTCAAGAAAATCACGTCTGTAAAAATGCCGAAAATAGAAGGAGCACGTTCTTCCAGAAGCCCTCCGGAACACAAGCACCTGTCTAATAAATACACAAATTGAATTCCATTCGATCCATTCACTAATCACTTCAATTTACCTGTGACTCAAAGCTCAATGCCTTGCCACAATGAATTTCCCCACAAATCCCCATTGATTGATCCAGCAGAAAATTTATTCAATCATATAATTGAAGAAACTGGAAGATCCTTTAAATGCCATCATAACGAAACACGAAACACGAAACACTGATGGCAACGTGAAGCCTGCCGGAAATGATTTATTGTCGCCGACAAATCACAAAGCCAATAATACAACGCATTCCTCAGCCACATTCCCTGCATTGGCAACTTTTATTTGCCAAACAATTCAAGCCTACTAGGCAACAATTAAAGTGCTCAACGACGTCATAAAAAAAATGTATGAAATAGGATGACGGAAAAATCTGCGAGAAGGCATACTCAACGAACACAGCCCAGCAAACATGTTGTTATCGTAAAAAGTTTAATTTTATTCGAAGGCGGCATAAACTCATTTAACGATCGAATTATTATTCTAAGGACCCCTCCACTGGTTGGCGGAAATATTTTCTTTTTTTTTTCCTTATGAATTCCATCGAATCCATGTGGGTGTCGTAAAAAAGCGGCATAACGCAGGCAAACCAGCAACACACCTACTCCGTGAACATGCCCGGATTCAAATCGCATCTAGTGGGTTTGAGGGACAATCTTTTCATGATAATTTCAGGCTTGTATCGGTGAGCGAAATTACTCATCTTCTTCTTGTTCGACGTCTCAAGGGTAATTCTGTGACGGCAGTTGCGACTGTGAGGCCGCTCCTCCCAGCACCAGCACTCTCACGCCTGGCTGAGAGGGTTTATAGGCGAACGATGAAGCAATGGTGTCTCTCAGGATAGACTACCACATCAACCAGCGCACGTGTATATGTACATTGGTTTGTGTTGATAGTTGAGGGCAGATTGAAATGTGCCTTCGATGGTAGAAGACAATTTAAATCGCATAAAGCTGGTGTGCGAGGAAGGAACCGGGTCATGTGAGACCGTGACAGGGAATACGGCAGCATGTCTGAGCACACAAATCAGAAAACGTTTTATCTGTGATTCCAGATTAAGTGAAGTGAAAGGGGTTCCTATTAAGGTGTTGAATATTTTATAAACCCACACATGTGCAGTTTTCCTTTTCGATGGGGTGTGAGACAAAAAAATGCTGTTTGTGAGTTTTGAACTCTCATGGGGGGGAATTTATAGATACTTCGTGTAGGTATAATGGATGCGAAGTGTGTTAAAGTTTATAGATTCCCAAACACACAAAATGGGAAGGATCGAGGTGGATGGATGCTCATAAACTCTTTGGCACACTTAAAGCGACCATTAGGACCAAAAGCTCAGAGGTTATGATGTGTAGGAGACCTTTATGGACAAACTCGTTGTCGAACATAAAAAAATACTCACGGCGAGTGGGTAGAAAATTGCAGCTCTGTATGAAAGGCTACAGTGGAGGTGTGTAATTTGTCAATGCACACGCCTATTCGGCCAAAGGTCTTCTTAACTTGGAAATCAACGATCAATGGTTCGACTCTGATGAAGGAAATGAGTCAATGGAAGAGTCCTTGTTGCGCAGCGGAACGTATGTCTACTCCTCCAAGTGTTAACAGCTCAAATTCCATACGAATGTTGTACTTAAATTGAATTTCAGATTCATTGTCCTGAAAGAAATAATCTTATTTTTGTTGCAATGATATTGACTGTCACATACGTCAACCCTAACCCACTTACACCCTGATAAGATCCACTGTGATGTCACTTACTGGTATTTCCAACACCAGTTCCTCTTATAATGAACAATTTAACGTTGGTGTTATCACAGTGGTTCGTCTCATAGCGTTCCACTATTTTAATCTTCACCGTTTCAGTCAATTTCTTTATTTTATGAACTTAACCAAGTCATGGATATTTATATTCTGCAATTCTTTCAGTTTGCCTAGCGTTATTTTTCTAGTTTCTGCAAAAGGTGGGCACGTGCACAGGTAGTGCAAAATTCTCGAACTTAGTGTGGGCCAAATTAGCCTAGTTATCCCACAAGATTTTTATGGCATCTGTAAGTAACAGGAAGTTAATTACTAGTAGTGGGGAATAGGTTGTCTTCTGATTACTTCCTAGTGGCATACCCGCTTCCGGGTACTAGTTGCAACAAACTAGTAAAATTTTAAAAATATGTACCCATTATGTTCGCGGGTGGGTGCCGTGGCGTAATGGGTAGGTGCGTCGACTCCTACGCTCGAAGTCGTCGGTTCGAATCTCGAAAAAAAATCAATCATTTTTTTCACGGTTCCACCTCTTTCGAGTCACTGACAATGCTCAAAGAGTATAACTGTCTAGAAAAAGCTTCTCAATCTCGCCGTTCGGAGTCGGCATTAAACTGTAGGTCCCCTCCATTCGTGAGAGAACAATAGCACGCACAACACGAGTGGTTGCTGAGAAGCTAGGCACTGGTCCACCTCGGACTGTAGCGCCACCATTATTATTATACTATGTTTGCGGGTTTAATGGAAATCATATCTGCGGGTTGCGCAGATCTATATGCCTCCGCATTACGGTCAACAATATATCACTCGCCACAAGCATTAGCGTCACCAACAGCCAGAGTGGAAACAACAAAAGCCCACCATTATCTGAAATTCTCAAAACTCTTTTAACACGTTCGCTGACAAGAAGGCATATGCCGTCAATGATTAAGGAAAGCAACAGTTCATGACGGCATATGCCGTCATAGAATTTTAGGTCTATTATGACAAGACGGGATACACCGACTATAAATACATTATATGTCCATATTCCAGCATTATTTGCCGTACCGGAGTGCAATTTTCACTGTAACCTGCGGAATCATACTTATCTTTTTACAAAACTTGCACAAATAATAAAGAAAATATCTCTAAAAATTTCGAAGATATGCGCGAGCCATTCCGTAGCCACGCCGCCGTATACTGGCATAATGGTTGTTCTGTAAGCATTATCATTGTACTTGAAGTGAGAGTCTTTAACCCCAGTTACTTTTCCAAACAGAATACTATCAACAGTATCCTTGATGTTACCCATTTTTGCCTCTCTACTGCTCTGTCCACTTCCATCTGAAATATGAGATTAAAAAAAAAAAATTGAACATCCACCAGAATGTCGCTTGGGAAGCTGATACTGGAATCGAAGAATATGACTTTTCTACTTTGTCAGAGCTCTAGCTGTCAATATCAAGGTATTGACTTTGTGTGACAGACCGATTTTGACTTTGCCTTCACTTAAAATATTTGAAATCAGCTAGTGGGGTGTGTTTTTCAATTGCTTTTTATTCCTACTTAGACCCTTGCTGGGTGATTCACAATGTATACATATGTGGTCAAGGAAGGTAAATAGCTGATTTCTGATGGCTAGTTCCTTTCGTCTACACTCATGTTCGGCGAATTATCTGCTCCAGCAATACCCATAAATTGAAAATATTATGCTATATCCTATTCTCTAGCCGAGATCTGGTACACATTTCACGAGCTTTAGAGATCCCAGCACCCGATTGCACACAACGTGACGCATTTTTCCGTTTAGTGCGATGAATCCAGAACAAAGTCATGGTTTAATCCGCTGGAACTTAAAGGCCAAATATAATAGCCCCGCATAAAAACTTAAGGTTATGTCAAAACCAAACAAATTCAGCTGTCAACTGCATACGTTGTGAGCGATTCATTTCCCGGCTGCGTAAGTCGGCAAAAGTGAGCGAAACTGAGCAATGCGGTTATTATAGTCCCATTAAATCATTTTTGTGTGTTTGCTCGGTTTATATAGTTCTCTTAAGTAGCCTTTCGCGTGCCAATTACAGTTGGCTCTATAAACCTTCACAAAAGACGCTTCACAGGATTTTGTATCTCGATCTGGAAATTTTGTCAGGGATTATTAGAACGATGCTCATGAGAGATTACCGATATTTTGAGATTCTTACTTATTGACGAGTTTTTAATGCCAATTATATATTATTTATCTTCCTATATTAAAGCTGCCCACATGTGGAAGAATTAACGTATTCAGGCTCCTGTTACAGTTGAGACTTCTCCTTCGGGTGGACTTGAACGAAACTTCTACAGCAGCCAGTCTTCCTGCTTTAGCAAGGAGACACAAAGGTGTGCTCTACTGAATCCCCCTTTGATCTGTAGTACTCAGGATTGATGTAGAGCAACGTAAATTACTATCCACTTTAATTGTAAACAAATCTTCATCATTTTGATTAGAGTGTTTAGTTTTTGTCCAGAAAATTATCATTCACTCCTTCAGAGTTCGCTAACAAAAAACAAATACCAAACCCAAAAGTCTCATCACGCAATCCTTTAAAGCTCCATGATGTCACCGACCCCCTAAACCGTTTTGTGGGCAAATGAAAAACGCATAACATACTTTCCCCCCACTGGGCTTTAACTTTTTTCCACTGAGCGAAAATTACAAAGATCAAAAATCATCTTTGGACTTCCTTAGGGATCCAATGAAAACATCAGAATGTCCAGCAAAGCATAAAATTAAAGCCTTTCACTCTTCAAAGGCTTAAGACAACAAAACACACAAAAGCGAAGCAGGTCACTGTTATCATTACTTTCCTTTCCGACTCAACTATGATTGTGTTTCTCTGTGATTTTCTTCTCTTAGGTAGGGAAGGAGCAGAAGCAGGTTCATGGGAAGATGTAGCTCTTAAGGGCTGGGATAACAAGTCCTTCAATGATTTTGATAAATGTTGCTGTGAAAGGAGGAGAAATCGATTTTCATCGCAGGCATTACGTAGTCATTTGAATGTGAAGGCAACCCACAAGGAATGTTATTGGATGTATCGTTTGCTTCTTTAAGAAATCCAATTGGAAAATCCAATCGAGAAGGTTAATTTTTCTGGGTTCAAATTTAATTTGTTGCTGGTACATGTGCACTTAGTCGAAATTTAACGCATCTATATATCAATGCCTTTGACATTAAAGGTTTAATGGGACCTGTCTACTATGGACTAGGTTGCGAACATGAAATGTTATTAATACTGTCACCTGTAGTAAGCTCAATTTCATCCTTTCTGGCGTTAATAGATCTCTAAACATAAAAAGGGCGGATATGCCTGCAACTTTAAAAGCATATAGTGGATGTGGACAAAAAATAGTCAAAATCATTAACCTTGGAGCGACCACATCAGCTCAGCTATGCATTCCTGGACAACTGGTTGCGAAAGTAGGGGCATTTTAATATGTTGGGAGTACGACCTCAATCGATAGTGGCTCCGAGCTTGTATTGTCAAAAGTATCTAATATCTGGTCCAAAGCAGTTTCGCAGACCACAACTTGGCCTTGCGCCTGCTGCGCCTACTAACGATGCAATTCAAGCAAGCCTTCAAAGAATAGA
The DNA here is from genome assembly GCA_930367185.1 of Myathropa florea. Lineage (NCBI taxonomy): Eukaryota > Metazoa > Arthropoda > Insecta > Diptera > Syrphidae > Myathropa > Myathropa florea. The sequence continues at coordinate 130,725,660 of OV884002.1, read as the reverse complement.
AATCGATGAGGGTCTGCGCGAATGGATCGGACTTATGCTGCGAACACGTCAGATCAATTCCTCTCTGGGCAACACGTGCTGTAAGAGGAAAGTGGATAGGGGAACGCCGCAAGGTGGGGTCCTCTCACCTCTTCTATGGATCCTAATAGTGGACGAGATCATCAAGACGTTGTAGAGGGATGGACTTACTGCATATGCAGACGATGTAGCTATCCTAGTACCTGGGAAGATTCTATCAACGCTAAGCGAGCGCCTCAATCATGGATTGAGGTTTGTCAACAATTGGACTGCCACTCGAGGCTTGAAAGTCAACCCAGAGAAGACAGAACTGATGCTCTTCATGAGAAAAAGGAGAGTTCCGGAGTTTACAAACTCGCATATTAACGGGGTAGAATTCAAACTCTCAAGGACGGCTAAGTATCCACTTGATTCCAAACTAAACTGGAAAGAGAACATCGAGGAGCGGATCAAAAAAGCGTGTGTACCTTTCTACACATGTAAGCGAGCCTTCGGAAACACCTGGAGTCTTAGACGACGTGTATACTGGCTATTCACAGCGGTAGTAAGACCCATCTTAACTTACGGATCATCAGTCTGGTGGCAAGCACTGGAGAAGAAATACCTTCTTTCTAGCTTGACGAAGGTCCAAAGATCGGCCTGCTTAGGACGGGTGTCCTTAGGACAACGCCGACAGCAGCGCTCGAGGTCCTACTCCATCTTCCCCCTCTTGACATCTTCTGTAGTAGCAGAGCGGTTATAACTGCAATGAGACTCACTGAAGTCAAGATATGGACATAGCATATGGACACGCGTCCATCCTATCAAAATGGGCAGCATCACATAGACTCAAAACGTCGGATTATCTGGCACCAACCCTGACTACCACGAGGAAGTTCTCTAACCGAATTCCGGACAGGAGAAGAGCTATCAGCAATGGCGGCGAAGATATCTTCCTATATACTGATGGCTCAAAAACAGGTACAGGAACGGGGGCAGGGGTTTTCTGCGATCTCTTTGATCAGTAAAAGTGTAGGTCTCACGGGGTACACCCCCACACACCCTGGGCACAATGGACCCAACTGTTGGTCTTAGTGAGCTGCGACACAGTCGCAAGGACACCCTATCACCTGCCTACCTAACATAGGTCGATTACTACTAACTTCCTTTCGCCTGAATTGGACGATATGGACACCAACGACATGTGGTCTCAACGGAACGGCTCACAGCTATGTGCCACACAGCTCACGTCACATGGAAATTCTGCACGAGCGATTCGAGGGCATGGTCATCTCACGTGGACGTGATGTGAACTGGCCACCGAGATCATGCCATTTGACCCCGTTATACTGTTTCTTGTGGAGTTTTTTGAAGTCGCAGGTCTATGCCAATAAGCCATAAACTGCAGCGCCCCTTAAAGCCAAGATAATCCATGCCACTGGTAAAATTCAGCCTGATTTATGCGCCAGCTATGGGAAATTTGACATTTCGGATACGCATCACCCAGAGAAGTAGCGGCAGACATTTTTGAACGATGTTGTACTCCATACATACTCCATACATAATGTTCGAGATTCGAACATTAAACTTTGAGCGTAGGAGTCGATGCAACTACCTACTACGCCACGATGCCCTCCCTTGAAATTTCCCAAATATACTGAGTTTTTTAATATATGTCTGCAGGTGATAAAGCTACATGTGAAATAATTGATTCAGGCTTCTGTGCTAAAGAAGACACCTGCAGTCTGGAGCGATCCGTAAAAAATTCTGTTAACAGTCGGATTTTTGTCTCTTGTTACACTAGAGCTCAGGAACTCAGACATTCTTTTTGACGAATGACTTCGCCTGAACATTTTTGTTTATCTTTTGCCTTCGATGTGGCTCCAGTATACTCGTGTATGCCGCGAAATTGTGACTATTCAAGGGCATGTCCATGTGATGGACAAGATAAGTGAACTTTTGGTGTTTTTTGACGGAGTGCCGCGGTCACTTAAGCCCTTACCATGGACTTTCATTTGACCAGCCTGACATTTTTCCAATCGAACAGACTACACTCAGAACTGCAGCTATCTATGAAATAAATACGTAAATGTCTTCAGTTTCCGTAGGTAGGTACTTATGCTAATATCCTTCGATGTGTACTCTTCCATCAAAGCATATCAGAAAATATTTGTTTGAATAAATTGTGCGACGTCGTGTCCTTCCGGACCGATGGAAAGCGAAATCCATGAGCATGTTTTCGAACTAATCCTCTTTTGACATTCCTGTCTTCTTCGTTGGCCGCATGTCGATGTCCTTACCCTATGACGCTACACGTCGCAGTGCTCTCTGTGCACATACAGCATGCAGTGGATCACGGAGGTGAACTTCAAACAGTCTCCACAAGCAAGGCTTAATATATTTCTTCCTTTTGAAAAGCCGTCGTTTAGCGAATATTAACTTTAAAGGATGATTCCGACTATTTATGCAGTCGACGCTACGATAGAATCACTCAGAGTGGCGCGGCATCCTTAAAGGACTCCTCCGCATGGGAGCAAAGCAAAGACACGCTTTGAATACCTCTCCGAATAGATTGGTTTCATTTTCGCATTTCTGGAGGATATTGCGGGCTGCTTCCACAATGACGCCGTCATCATCATCTTTTCCTCGTCCTGCCCCATCCGCTGCATCATCATCAACATCCTTGTCGGCCGAACATGTGTACGTTGTAAAATCGAAAGAGTTCATGTTTGTATAGAATTTTCAAGGAAATAAGCATGTTTTTCCCGAACCCCCGTATATTTGGGCATCCTTGAGTTGTCATTTAGCTCGGTCGGCCATAGGGGAAATCCTTAGAATAAACATCCATTACCTCGAGCAAATATTTACACATCGACCTCAATTCAAATCCCTCTCACATGCTGTAGCACATCTGCAGTGCCTTATTTTGTATCCTTTCTGCTGGGATAACGCTGCACGAAGCTCGCATTCGCTGTATACGGCGAGGCGAAGGGCCGATGGATGATGTGTTGATCCATTCAGCTGCCTCCTCGGTTCGTTCTCCTCCTTTTGGCTGTACCTTATTTCGGTGCCAAAAGAAAATATAAATAATGAAGTAAAAATGAAAGTGCGGAGGGAGCGTAGAACCAGGACTCTGGTGTGTTCGGACTGCAAAAATTAGATGTAAGTCCATGAGTACGCGCTAATTACTCACTCTATCTCTTTGGAAGACTGCAAATGAGAATGTTTTGTGCTTTTGTCTTGGCAGAACGGGAGCAGTAATCCCGTTGTGTACATAGTACATGTGCAGCTTGTGGCAGTTTGAAGGTTTAAATTCTCAAAGCTATTGAAGCGTAACACTGCGTTCGAGGGTATCCTTTGGCACAGTTATTAGTATCCGGTTGAATGGAACGACTGGTTGCGAGCTCTTAAATGGTCTTTTGAGCTCCCTGTGTGATGGTTTGTATGGGAGGGAGCAACACAATTTGATGTATGGACTTTGTGTGCATCTGAAGGATACACTGTTGTTGCGAAACAGGAGCACGGTGGGTAAATATGAAGCAATTTTAAGTCCATTTGGAAAGTTGCAGATTTTGAAAAGATAAACGGAAAACGGACTAGGTACTTTGGAACTTTGGACTTGCGTGTTCAATTTAGACATAGGAATTCGGGTTAATGCGGTTCGTCTAAAATTGCACTCAAAGGATGGGAGAAATGTGATGCAGTTTTGTATAGTCATGAGCTAATTGAATGCTCATAAACAGGTAATCTTAACGGACGCAAGAAAAAGTTATCTGCCTGGCAAAGCTTGGCAAGGAATTGGTGTCGCAGTGGTCACATAAGCGAGATCGAATTTCATGCACAAACTTAAAATGTGTGTTATACAATGTGACCAGATAAGAACGATAGGAAAGGAAATTTGAATAAAGCAACAGAAGTATGAGATAAGAAATTGATTCTGGCTTTATTTTGAAGCTAAATTCATGCCATTATGCATATCATTTAAGTGGCGGTCTTACCTTTGCCGACAGTGCTTCAAGTGGTCAGTGCATTTTTTTTATGACTCGGTCTAATATGTACAGCGTTATCCGGCAAAAGCGTCTCGAATGTTGGCACCCGATGCATGTGCCTGTTTTGTTATGGTAGACTAAGAAGTTGACGTATTCCCAAAAGAAAATAATCGAGTGATGTCAAGTTGCGTGCCAATTGATGAATGCTCACCGTGAGATGATATAGTCGCCGAATTTCTCCTTCACAACTTTGAGCATTAAGTAGCTTGTATGACATGTGGCACCATCTTGCTCAGATATGTCCATGTAGTCGTGCTCTGATAGAAATTCAGTTAACATCGCTATATACGAGACCATTGACGATAACGTTGTCTCATTCCCCAATTCGAAAGAAATAAAGTCTGATGATGCCACCATGCCATGAACCGCACCAAACAGTCAACCCTTGTGGATGCATTGATGCTTGGTCGAAAACTTGTAGATTGTGTTCGCTTCAATAACGGCGATTTTACTTGTTGAGACAGCCGTTGAACCAAAAATGGCTATGGCTATGGTCATCCGGCATCAATTCTTATGTCAGCACAGTCTTATATATACAGCCTTGGCCAAATGTATTAGGCACTCTTATCTTTTTGTCTTTGCTGCCAGATCACTTATCGAAAGTAATTAGTTTTATTGTTTTCGGCGACACTATCTGAGGTTGTAAACGATTTTTATTTTTTCCTCTCATTTCATTTTTTTTTTTTGCTTCTTGAGGATATAACGGATCTTAAAGCGTGCCTAATACATTTGGCCAAGGCTGTATTTAGGTTCAAATGCAGTCACAAAATAACCCGGGTTGACTCTCTCAGCTGATCTTTGTCGAATCGAAATTTCCGGTTCTTTTTCAAAACTGGACGCTACGACGGCTATGTGTTCTTCATTTGGCATCAATCTCTATCTGGTGTGTAGCTTTAGGCCCAAAAAAGTGTACTCACGTTCAAACTTTTTTCTGGTGGGACGAAGTGCCTGCACACTGAAGCCATGATGACGACTGACCTCGTGGCGAAGTACGCGCTGCGTATTTATAACTGAATATATGCATCGACACTTTCGCTCTAAACTATTAGTCTAGGTTCAAATCCAGCAATAGGTTCCACAACACGAGCGGTTGCTGGGAAGCTAGGCCTAAGTTATTATTATTATTGTTATTATTATGGTTACAAAAAATTGGCAGCACCAAAAGAAACAACAAGAAAAAGAAACATCATGAAAAAGGAACAAAACCCTCTCGAGGACCATTGTTATTTTTTTTCTACATAACATAACAATTGGGAAAACTGTCATTTCAATCTGATAACCTTTTCTTCTTCTTTTTCTTCTAAGAGGGCTACAGTCCAAGGTGAACCTGGGCCTCACCCAACGTGCCTCTCAGACAGACAAGACATTTCGCTAGCTGTCTCCAGTTTCGCACATCAAACCTGTCAAGGTCCCCCTCGACTTGTGTGCGCCACCTTGTGCGTGGACGTCCTCTGTTGCGTTGTCCCACAGGCTCAGAGTCGAATACTCTTCGGACCGGAGCTAAGTTATCCATATGCTCTACATGGCCTAGCCATCTTAGGCGTTGGATCCGTATACGCCTGGTTAGACTCATGTCGCTGTACAGCGGATTGAATTGAATTGAAGAGAATGGGGAGTGATTGTATAGTCACATTGCACTGCGCCCACAATAGATCTATTGTGCCCCTTTTTGTTTCTCTAGGACTTCAGAGCTACCTTGAGAAATTTTATGATCTCTTTGTATGGAATGTCCTAATAGTCTGTTCCTGTTAATGTGAATCTGCTGGTTATTTTACATCTGCTTGGTGTCAGATTTGGACACTCGACTAATGGGTGTTCCAGGGTCTCCTTTGATTATCCGCAGTGTCTACAGTTTTCTGTGATGCTCTGCCCCATTTTGTGTAGGTGATAGTTACATAGGAAGTGGCCAGTAAGTGCACCACATACTATTTATTCTGAGGTCAGGCTTGTGAAGATTTAGAGCCTCTTTGGTTCTTCTGGGATCATCCCTCATGAATTTCTTGGAGTGCGTAAGTCCCTCCTGCTTGTTCCAGAGTTGGGTACGGCATTTGTGTGTCCAGTTGTTTATATGCTGTTGTATGTCGGCATTTCCGAATCCATACAGAGGGAAAGGCCCAATATAGGAAGTTTCAGCTCCTTTCTTTGCTAGGTTGTCGGCCTTTTGATCACCCTCGTGGTTTTCATGTCCTGGCACCTATATCATTTTTATTCTGTTTTTATCTGCCAGTGTGTTGAATATCTTATGACATTCCCAGACAGTCTTTGAGTTTAATGTGAAGCTGTTCAGGGCTTTGAGTACTGCCTGGCTATCGATATTTTCGAGTTTGATGCATTTCTGTTGTACAGCCCATACAGTTCGAGGTTGAACCTTCTTCTCCAAATGTCATCAACGGAAACAGGACCAAAGATCTCGCCCAGGACTTTTCTCTCAAAAAGATCAAGAGCCTCTTCATCCGCTTGGGATATTGCTCTTGCCTCTGCGCCATAAAGCAGGACTGAAATCAAGATATTGTGCAAAGTCGGGTTGGCCCTTCGAGAGAGGGCTCTAATATTCAATTGCCTTTTGAGCCCCAAAAAAACAACGAATGGCAAGAGTTATTTTGCGTTTGATCTCGGAACTTGTTCTTGTTTGTACTGTTTACCGCCGAGCCCAGGTAGATGAAGTCCTTCACTACCTTAAAGTTATAGCTGCCTGTGGTGACGTTCTGGCAAAGTCGTCAATGTTGTGCATCTTTTCTCGGGGACACTATATACTTAATTTTACCCTCGTTTACCGCCACACCTATTTTTTCCGCTTCCATTTTAATGCCAACAAACGCTTTTTTGAAGGGTCGCTGAGTTCGATCCAGCATGTTAATGACATCCGCGTAAAGGTAGCCCTAAACGACGAACATGCTCGCCGAACTTGCTCGTTTACCCTATCCCCTACACGGCGAACACATTTGGCGAACATTCATTTCGTGTTGTTTCTTCAACCCGTCAACATGTGTGATAGGGGAGCGCAAGTGGTAAAATCGTGGCTGACTGTTGACATATGCTTAATCCGCAATATTCACTCGGCGACGTTCACAGCAACAATAAGGTTTGTTCGCGAACATGGCCCTACACGGCGAACATCAAAGCCAACGATAACGACAAAATCGAAATTGTTCGCCAACAGCGAGCGGCTCGCGAACCAACCCATACTACTTACTTAGGAGGCCTACGAACCATGTAGGGTCTGATAATTCGCTCCCTTCCATCGTTGACGGTCCTGGGCACGCTGTTTCCAGTCCAGACTGGACGCGAACCAGCCCATACACGACAAAAATGCGGCGAACACGAGCAAGTTCGGCGAGCATGTTCGTCGTTTAGAGCTACCTTAAGCCAGCCGTTGTACTGACTTTTGGAAGATCATGTCCCTTGTATTGGCCAGTGAATTTTGAGCAATCTTCTCAAGAAAGATGTTTAAGAAATCATATGACAGTGCGTCGCCTTGTCTAAAACCTTTACCTGGAACACATTTCCGCCCAATAGGTCAATTACTCTGTGAATTATTTTAATTCAAAATTATTATGTCCTAGTGTTTCGGAAAATTGTTTGTATGGAGAGCGTGTGATGTATCGACCATAAATACAACCGTGATTAGTACATTTAGTTTCTACGTAGTTAAGTCTTCCCACAAAACCTCCAATCAGTTCTATTGTTTCAACAAAGCATTAAGTACTTCAATAGTTACATTTTTTATGAAAAGTGAATTGGAAAATCGCCAAAGCAGCTGCTAGTCATTGACACAAATAACTCGCCCACCTTTTGTTGACTAAAAGTAAATTAATGATGCATTTATCCTCATTCGCACCGCATGTGATATAAAAAATGAATTTTTAATTAAAATCGGGCATAACTTCGTGGGTGTTTTCTATCACTGCCTGCAAGCCATACTTGTGTTTGATTTGCACAGCTGCCGCTTTATGCTCTTTTGTTATGGAAACGAATAATTTTTTCAAATTTATATCTATTATTCCAATTACATATTTAATTTGAATTTCGTTTGTAGTTTTGAATTTACGGGGAATTACAATCGTTTTTGAAACCAGACAAACGAATTGTTTAAAAGTTTTTTTCGTTAGAATCCAATTGCAACGCTTAGTTCATTATAATGCGCTATAGAAGGAGTTTTATTCAATATTAGAGTATTCATTCATTTTGATGTTATCCAAAATCAATAGCGCAAAATTATTGTCAGATATTATGAACTTTGAAACTGTTTTATTACGCTTTTTGTTAATTAAAGTCGACACTTTGATGTGATACCTCGCACTAACTTTAAAACCACAGAAAATCCGCTTTATATTTTTGTGCCGGCCTTTAAGCACCTGGCATATGTCATTTTTAAAATAAAATTTAAAAAAAAAATTCAGTGGATGAGGATTTGATGATAGAGAGCTACATAACAACAGCCACGCATTCAAAAGAAGTCGAATCGAATTTTTTAATGGACAGACGAATTTCAGATAACATCTGAGTAGGAAAAGAATTGATTTGGACATTGCCAAAATGTTACTGTTGCCGTGGCCGTACTTCATAACATAGCATAGGAAGTTATACAAACAAGACAAGCCTCCCTCTAAGTCGAAATTCCCTCTAACTCGAATACATTCTTTCGATTCCTGGTTTATTTTCAATCCCTCTAAGCCGAATTTTTTTCTTTTGCGGAAAAAAAAGAACAAAAAAATTACCCTCTGGTAACTCGTATTAATAAACATCAAGCACACGCCCTCGCATACTCTGACTCTCTTAGTCGCATCGCGTATACCACCATGCGTCTCTGCATAGACACGTGCGGAGGCATTGTACCGGATGAGGTACAATTGACATCTATGACCTTCTTCCAGTGTGATTCAAGGTCCATTATTCATTTTTCATAGAAGAAATCCCAACTCCAGTCGATGAAGTAGTCATCCTACCGAGCTTTGAAGAAGTCGGCACTGCCATTAAAAGGCTGAAGAACAACAAAGCCGCGTGGGCGCCGTGGCGTAGTGGGTAGGTGCGTCGACTCCTACGCTCGAGGTCGTCAGTTCGAATCTCGAAAAAAACATCAAACATTTTTTCACGGCTCCACTTCTTTCGAGTCACTGACAATGCTCAAAGAGTATAACTGTCTAGAAAAAAGCTTCTCAATCTCGCCGTTCGGAGTCGGCATTAAACTGGCGGTCCCCTCCGCTCGTGAGAGAACAATAGCACGCACAACACGAGTGGTTGCTGAGAAGCTAGGCCCAGGTCCACCTCGGACTGTAGCGCCGCCATTATTATTATTATTAACAACAAAGCCGCAGGCTCAGATGGCTTACCGTCAGAGCTCTTCAAGGCCGGTGGCAATGTTCTGGTAGGGAGCATGCACCAGATCATTTGTAGAATTTGGGAGGACGATGCCTGATGACTGGAATATCAGCTCCATATGCACCATCCACAAAATAGCCGATCCTACCTCTTGCAACAACTACAGAGGTATATCCCTGCTCAACGTCGCCTACAAGATCCTGTCCAGCGTACTGTGTGAATGTCTAAATCCGTTTTGCACCACAATAATCGGCACGAGTGCGGCTTCCGGCCCGGCAAATCGACTATAGACCAGATCTTCACACTAAGGCAAATCCTGGAGAAGACCAGCGAGTTTCAAATCGATACGCACCAACTTTTCATCGATCTTAAAGCCGCTTACGACAGCATTCATCGCAAGGAACTATTCGAAGCGATGGCTGAATTCGGGATCCCGGGAAAACTGATCCGGTTGTGTCGGACTACGCTAACACATACGCGATGCACCGTGCACTTCGGCTCGAGAACCTCCGAGCCGTTTGCATCCTGCACCGGATTTCGGCAAAGAAATGCGCTGTCGTGTGATTTCTTCAATTTGGTACTGGAGAAAATAGTGCGGCGGGCTACTGTCAACACTGAAGGCACTATCTTCTACAAGTCAGTCCAACTGTTGGGATACGCAAATGACATCGACATCGTTGCGCATTCCCAACGCGCGCTACTAGAAGCTTTCACGGCGATTGAAGAACAGGCGAAACGAGCTGGTCTTAAGGTCAATGAGGATAAGACAAAATATATGCTGTCGATCAAGAAACGACCCGTCACACACCACCTATGGCAAAACATTACTATCGACAGCCACAATTTTGAGGTAGTGAAGGAGTTTGTCTACCTCGGGGCAAACGTGAGCTCCACGAACGACATCACAGTGGAGATCCGACGTAGAATCGCCTTTGGCACCCGATGCTACTTCGGTTTGTCAAAACAACTGGGCTCAAAACTCCTGACTCGAAGGACCAAAATCATGCTCTACAAAACTCTTATTCTGCCAGTCCTGCTATATGGAGCCGACAGCTGGACACAAAGCAGAGCTGCAGAGCTGATTCTTGATTCTTGGTGCTTTCGAAAGAAAAATATGGTCCCGTCTGCGAGGAAGGCGAATGGAGGAGAAGACACAACTGCGAACTGTATGAGCTGTACCAGGATGTGGATGTAGTCCGGAAGGCAAAAATCCGTCGACTGGCACTGGCTCGGCCACATCGGGCGCATGGACAACAACGCTCCAGCTCCTGGTTCGAGATGGAGAGGAAGACCGAACCTCCGGCACAGAGACCAAGTCATGGCGGACGTGAGACAGCTTGGTCTTAATAACTGAAAGCAGCGTACCCAGGATTTCGAAGCGTTAATACGCGAACCATGCAGACACAAGCGTCTGCACCTAGCCTCTATTAACGAACTCCTACTCTCACCTCCCCGTGGTGAAATCCGGGAGCCGAGTACCCTCGACAGAAGATGGGGTAACCAACCCTCGTGGGACGTCTGGGCGGCTGCAAACGAGAGAGGGGGGAGTGTGAGTCTACCAGGGCTCATCACTCTTTTTAGGATGGCGGCGGAGGAGCTGGTCAACTGATTGGCCAACGGCGGCATCCACAACTCCAGTCAGCAGGAGCTACCTGGTTTCCATGGTAAGGTCGGGACCTTGGAATAGAGATGGCGGCGGATGAGCCCGTTTAGGGCCAACGGCGGCGCTCACAGCCTGCAAGAGGCTACCGACACCGGATACCTCCGGACCCCTTTGTCCGGGGGCTAAACAAATGGACCTGTCCTCCCAGTTGGAGGTTGTGCGTGGGGTTAACTTCCTCACCACGTAAAAAAATAAGGAGTTGAGAAGCAACAATATGCCTCGGATACGGACGGATTTACTGTTGACGACCCCAGCAAACGGAATAAGGACAATGACTTTCGGTTCTGCACGTGGAATGTGAGGTCCCTGAACAGACCACGTGCAGCCGATGAACTCGCGGAGGCCCTAGACTGCTATAAAGCAGACGTTACCGCAATCCAGGAAGTGCGATGGGATGGGCCGGGCAAAAAGAGGATGAAAAACTGCGATATCTACTACGGCGACTGTTACAGAGAGCGAAGGCAGCGATTATTTGGATGTGGATTTGTTGTTCGAGGCAGACTTAGGCAAAAAGTCTTAAGCTTTAAGTACATAAGCGAGCGCCTCATAACAATCCGCATCAAGGCTAAATTCGGCAACATCAGCCTAATCTGCGCCCACGCCCCAACGGAGGACAAAGATGACGATAGCAAGGATGACTTCTATGATCTCCTAGAAAGAACGTACGATCAATGCCCCAGCTACGACACCAAGATCGTTCTAGGAGATTTTAACGCTAAGCTGGGTAAAGAGGACATCTTTGCTAGAGTCATCGGTAAACACAGCCTGCACGACACCACGTCCGAAAACGGACTCAGGCTGGTGGACTTTGTTACGGGGCGAAACCTCTCTGTAGCTAGCACGCGGTTCCCACACCTCAACATCCATAAAGGGACCTGGCGGTCCCCTGATCATTCAACCGTCAACCAGATTGATCACGTTGCGATCGACGTCAGACACTCCTCCAGTATTCTTGATGTCCGAACGTTCCGAGGCGCCAACATCGACTCGGACCATTTCCTTGTTGTAGCCAAGGTAAGGACACGGATATCGAGAGAAGAACGGAGTCGAGGAAGCCAACCACGGTTTGACGTCGAAAAGCTACAATCGCAACAGACTGCCAGGAACTTTGCCGATCGAGTCTCCCTGAAACTCTCCGAAAGTTCGACGCCGCCTGCACTAACAATAGACGAAGAATGGAAACGTTGTCAAAGAGCCATCAGAGAAGCCGCTACTGATGTGCTGGGTTTTAAAACCCCAACAAGGAAAAACCCCTGGTTTGACAACGAGTGCAGGCAGGCACATGCAGCAAAGCAAGAAGCCTACCGGGCAACGCTGCATCGAACCACGAGAGCTGTTCGTGAGCTCTACGAACAGAGAAGAAGGGAAGAGAACCGGCTTCTCAGGAAGAAAAAGAAAGAGCACGAGAAGCGCGCGATCGAGGAGATGGAGAGGTGTTATGGCAGGAATGATGTCCGAAAGTTTTACCAAAGGGTAAAACTTTTATCGAATGGATATAAAGTTCGGACAGAAGCTTGCCGGGACGAAAATGGACAGCTAGTAGTAGATTCGCAGTCGATACTGAGAATTTGGAAAAATCATTTCTGCAGACTGTTGAACGGCGATGAGGACACAAATACCGCTGTCAGGCAGAATGTTCCACTCAACACAACGGACGATGATAGAAGAGAATACCGTCCCCCCGACCTAGACGAAGTCAAGATAGCGATATCGAGACTGAAGTCTAATAAAGCTGCTGGTGCAGATAGTCTGCCCGCCGAAATGTTTAAAGCAGCTGGAGGTGATCTGGTAGGGCGCATGCACCAGCTCATCTGTAAGATATGGTCGGAGGAAAGCATGCCCGATGAGTGGAATCTCAGTATCGTTTGCCCGATCCACAAGAAAGGAGACCCCTTTGACTGCGCCAACTATCGAGGGATAAGTCTCCTTAACATCGCCTACAAAATCTTCTCTGCCGTTTTGTGTGAACGCCTGAAACCATTCGTGAACAAACTGATAGGTCCTTATCAGTGTGGTTTCAGGCCCGGGAAGTCCACCATCGATCAAATCTTCACACTGCGGCAGATCCTGGAGAAGACCCAAGAAATGCAAATTGACACACACCATCTATTTGTCGATTTCAAGGCCGCATATGACAGCGTGTATAGAGACGAGCTATACAGCGCCATGTCTAGTTTTGACATTCCTGCTAAACTCGTCAGACTGAGCAGGATGACGATGGAGAACTCTCGCTGCTCCATCAAGGTCGGTAACGAACTCACCGAGACCTTCAATGTCAAAAAAGGTTTTAGACAAGGCGACGCGCTGTCATGTGATTTCTTTAACATCATTCTTGAGAAGATCGTGCAAAACTCACTGGCCAACACAAGAGGCACGATCTTCCAAAAGTCCGTTCAACTGCTAGCTTATGCGGATGACATTGACGTGATTGGGAGAACACAGCGAGCCGTCAATGATGCGTTTGCTGGCATTGAAACGGAAGCGGCTAAAATGGGTCTGGCGGTAAACGAGGGCAAAACAAAGTATATGCTGTCATCGAGAAAGGACGCACAACATCGACGACTTGGCCAGAACGTCACCATAGGCAGCTATAACTTTGAGGTAGTAAAGGACTTCGTCTACCTTGGCTCCGCGGTTAACAGTACAAACAACATCAGTACCGAGATCAAACGCAGAATTACTCTTGCCAACCGCTGTTTTTATGGGCTCAAAAGGCAATTGAGTAGTAGAGCCCTCTCTCGGAAGACCAAGTTGACTTTGTATAAGACCTTGATCATCCCAGTCCTGCTTTACGGTGCAGAGGCATGGACAATATCCCAAGCGGATGAACAGTCTCTTGGTCTTTTCGAGAGAAAAGTTCTGCGCGCGATCTTTGGTCCTGTTTGCGTTGATGGCATTTGGAGGAGAAGATTCAACCACGAACTGTATGGGCTGTACAGCGACATGAGTCTAGCCAGGCGTCTACGGATCCAACGCCTAAGATGGCTAGGCCATGTAGAGCGTATGGACAACTTAGCTCCGGCCCGAAGAGTCTTCGACTCTGAGCCTGTGGGACAACGCAACAGAGGACGTCCACGAACAAGGTGGCGCACACAAGTCGAGGGGGACCTCTGCCGGCTTGGTGTGCGAAACTGGAGACAGCTGGCGAAAGATCGTGCTGGCTGGAGAGGCATGTTGAGTGAGGCCCAGGTCCACCTCGGACTGTAGCGCCCTAAGAAGAAGAAGAAGCGTACCCAGGACCATCAACGATGGAAGGCAGCGATAGCTCAGGCTCAGACCCTACATGGGTCGTAGGCCTGCTAAGTAAGTATAGAAGGGCTGATTTTTTAACGTTAAAAAGTTTTCAAATGCTTCTATGACCTCTGCTCGGTTTCGGGACACCTTTTGCCGACAAAATGACGCCAGACTGCGGAAAAGGCGACAATCCGTTGGAGAAATATCAGCAGAGTACGGTGGATGCGGAAGAATTTCGAACCCCAACTGTAGCAGCTTTTGCACCGTTACGTGTGAGGTAAGGGGTCTATCATTGTCATGCAAAAGAATCAGACCATGCCTATTTGCCAACGTAGGCTGCTTTTCAGCCAATTTCGCATTTCAGCTATTTTGTCGATTTCCTCACAATATTTGACTGCATTTATCATTTCCCCTGAATGAAAAGTAGATTCTTCTTCTTAGGGCGCTAAAGTCCGAGGACCTGGGTCTTAAAAGTGAAAGTATATTGGTCCTTTGGATATCCACCAGATTGCCACCATAACCTTTTCTGGGTGAAGACCAAGTTTGGGGGTGTGCTTTGGGTTTTCGTCTGCATCCAACCACTGTTAAGATCTTTTACGGTTGTCATACAAAATTCACTTTTCGTCACATGTGATTATACGGTGCAAAAACCGTGCACGCTTTAGACTCAGCGATGCACACATTTCTATACGGCGTATTTTTTGGGCCTCGTTCAATTTATGGGGTATCCACTTAAAGAGTTTTTTCACTTTTCCTATTAGAGATAGGTGTCGACTTGTTGTCATGGGGGACACTCCCATGTTGTGTGCAATGCCCCAATTACCATTTCCGGTTTCCAACTTCGTTTGTTTTCAAAGCTTAGACCTCCCGAACGGAACTCAGCAAACCAACGCCGACTGGTGCGTTCGTTCACCGCTATATTCTCAAACGCGTCATTTATGCTTTTGGCAATTGCGCCGATCCGTATGCAAATCTTGATTGGTCATAGGCTGTAGGAAAATCAGAAATTCGTATCTCTCTGCAAACATTCGACGGAGAATTATGAAATTTTGCACACATGTAAAGAACACAACACAACATGTAAATAAATTTTCGATTTATTTTGCCTACTGTGGGCTGTGAATTGTTTTGTTTCGAATTCCTAAAGCTCTCCTCAGTTATTGAAGTCCCCGTTTTCCCCAGGTCGGGTTGCCCAGGTAAGGACCGAAATTTGTCAATAGAATTCGCAATTTCATGCACCAGTGCGTTACCTATTCAATAGTTATGTCCACCAGCTGAGAACGAGTCCTTGGAAAGAATCCATACATATTGGTGCATGCCTTTCCACCCCTTATTTACTGCTAAGATACAGTACTTGATTTGATCTGCTCCCTGAAAAGAAGAATTTCTTGGTAAAAACCTCCCTTTCCGAATATCGACTTCCTTGAATTCTTAGTTTGTTGCAGATGACAAGCACAAGTTCTTACTCATGTCGCATCATCAAAATTGTGTAGCAGTTAGCAGATTCTTGTCAGACAAGCGCTAAACCATATGAATCTAAAGTGGATCTCAAAATGAATGGTTATGTCACAATTTCCTCTTTGAAGAGTGAGAAAGACATAAAATTCCCTGGCCACCCACCCAATCATTTTCAAGTGCAGGGCAACGAGTCAATTTCAGTTCAGTTCCGTCCACTTAAACACACTCTTGCAGTACTTTAAATGAATTTAAGTGAATATGGAAACGAAAAAATGGGATTCCATCCAACCTTTTACCCCATTCTCACTCGCACACACATAGACTCAAATTCCAGAGCGAAACCTAACAGAGAAACCACATTCAGTATCAGTGACCCGAATGATTTTTTTCGTTTCCACTTAAAATCGCTGTCAACGAGAGAGAACACTTTCAATTCAATGACCACAGCCAACACTGACCCAAAACTCTCTTGTCATCCCGGTCCAGAACTGGGGGGAAACTAGTGGCCATTGCCACTTCAGTGCCGGATACCCGAGTACATCTCTTTTTCATATCTGCTTGCCAAAATAACAGTAACTGCAGGGGAGAGACTCAGTCAAACTCGCATCGCAAGCAAATCCGTACGCTCATGGAACATATCCTCCGCTCCATCATGCACACAAACACACCCATGATTTCGATTCATTCATTCGTGAAATGTCAATTTAGAAAATTATTATTCGACTCAATAACGAATGCGTCGGTATTGTCGCCGAACCTCTTCCGGACTCGGACTCGGACTCACTCTGAACGGCAAACGGACTACAGTCGAATCCGGATTTTTATTGCGTCCAAAAAAAGAAGACAACCTTTCACTTCGATTCGATTGTCGTTCATCGGAGAGGACTCGATTCGGTTGTGTGTGTGTGCGAAGCGCAATCTTTACGATGACTTGGTAAATCTCTTAGATCCCTTGCAAGGTTCAACGTCCAAGTGGATTTGTTTTCATATTTATTGCTAAGAGTTTGCGTTTGAAATTGTTTTGGTACGGTGTTGTCACAGGTCCTGCGTTGCTCGGTCAGTGGAGCTTTGGCATCGCTTGCAACTGTGTTTGTCAAGGATTTGTCTTTCTGCATCACTGCACTTGTGGAATGCACCCGACAGTTGAGGCGAGTGCCCCCATTTGTTCGCCAGCCAACAGGACATCCGGTTGAGTGTAAAATTCGGCGTTAGTCGCTCAGTTCGAATCCGTGAAGGGATGAAGATAACATTAGCGGTTAACTGAGCACATCTAGATGCATCCTCTGGAGTGGATGTTTCTTTTTGTGCCACAGTTCGGTGGGGTGGGGACTGTTGGTGGGTTGATAAAGTTTCGCCCTGTCGTCGTCAGTGTTTGTTGTGGGAGGACCATAATTTACGAGACACTGTTTTCAGCACCTTATCGTGCACCAGGGCAGGCACTTATTTCGTTTAGAATTCAATTTAAATGTGGAGCACCGCAAGGGAGTCGCTTTTCAACTCCAGCACATGCTGGTGGCCAGGGGGCATGATGACTTCTGGGGAGCATAAAGTTATAATGAATGGAAACTTGTCCAGCTGGCAGAGTGGAGTTGTGCAGTTGTAGTGCACCTGATAAGCACTGCACGGAGAGATATATGGCTGCCATAAACGGTTGAGCAAGGGTTCGTGGGTAGGACGCGAAAATACGAAAATAATTAGGACCCTTGATGAGAGGTGGTGAAGTGGGGCACGGTGTGAGGGTGGCGAATGTGATTTTGACGTTTAAATAGATTTATTCCCACAAAAGGACGGAGTTGTACGTATTTGAGCACGGACGCGAGATAAGTTCTTGAATGAATCATTACCTCTGGGTTGGCAGAGTGTAGCGGTTTCACTCGGCGGGACGGTAGCAAACAAGGATAATTCAATTCTCAATGAAAAGTTAGTACAATTTGTCAAGCTGCTTGTGTGTGGAGGGCACGTCAGTGGACACATAGTAACCGCATTACCGCATCATAGAAATTGGAAGTTTTATGAAATAGCCCACGAGGGGGTCGAAGGACCAGATGCACAGAGTTGTTTACGTTTTAAGCGAAAATTAATGTATTCAACGGGTTTGAATAGAGAAATGTAATAACATTACCGTCATTTGGCAAACAGGTAAAGACTGCAACAGAGCATCTAATTGCGAGAGGTCAGGGAAAGCGATTAAATAGACCGAGGGCTGCAGAGAGAGCGTCAAGGGAGACGGGGCATGCACACGTTGTGTTAGAGGGCTGGAAGACTCGTTGGTCGGGGAATAAAGGATCCAGCGGACAATCCGTAGCTAATGAAACTAATTTGTAAGTCAGTTATAGAGCTTCACAGCGAGTGCGTTGATGATGAATACTTTTTAGCGACGGTAATAATTGTGAAATCTTTCCGTGGAAACGTGGGGTTTCTAGAAACTCATAACAAACGAACGCAAGAGCTACTGACTTTGGATTAAAATGGAGATTTTCTTAGCCATTCATCCCATGGCGGGTGATTAGTGTTAAGTGCGAGTGCTGAGCTAGCAAAGAATTAACGCAAATTGCGTTCGTTTGAAGAAAATGATGATGGAATGGATCATAATTCATGCACAGTGGCTGCAGTGCTACATTTATTTTTTAAATGGTCTAGGTTAGGGTGGCTGACTGAAGATCAAAAGTGTCACTAAGAGCAACATGAATTTGATCGGTAGCTCAAATTCGCTAACCACTAAATTCGGGACCACTTGTCTGGGTCCCGGGCCACCACGGGATCACAGAAAATGAGATCGCCGATGAACTTGATAGGCGAGGATCAGATGAGACATTCTCAGGACCTGAACCTACGCTGAGACTGCCTGCGTCCTTGGTTAGGGCTGCCATCGATGGTTGGTCTTCTCGAGAGCACAACCGCAGGTGGCATGACTGTCCAGGATGTAGACAGACCAAGCGCATGCTCCCCAACGTCTGTAAGAAATTCGCGGCTTTCTTGTTATCTCTTAACAGAAAAGATTGCAGACAACTTATTGGTGTACTAACGGAGCACTACACCTTCGCCAAACACCTAAGTGTGCTTGGCCTAAGCGATGAAACCCTCTGCGACGACTGTGGAGAAGACGATGACACTGCAGAGTAATTCTTCTGCCATTGTCCCGTCTTTGCTCGGATCAGGTGGCAGTTAATAATAATAATAATAATGGCGGCGCTACAGTCCGAGGTGTACTTGGGCCTAGCTTCTCAGCAACCAGTCGTGTTGTGCATGCTATTGTTCTCTCACAAGTGGGGGGACTTAAATTTTTAATGCCGATTCCGAACTTCGAGATTGAGAAGATAGTTATACTCTTTGAGCATTGTCAATGACTCGAAAGAGGTGGAGTCGTGAAAAAATTGAAGGTGTTTTTTTTTTCTGGAATCGAACCGAACACATCGAGCGTAGGAGTCGACGCACCTACCCACTACGCCTCGGCGCCCACTTAGCTGTTAACTAATAAGATAGTTATTTCATTCAAATTTAAGAATTTAAACTGTGGTCTCTAGGTAAGCTTGTTGGTAGTGTGACGTATTCAGCCCAGACTGTACCGTCGTCCATAAAGAAGAATGTTAGTAAAATAAAAACAAAAAAGCAGTTGTTGGGAACGTACACTTGTGTTAAGAGTGGACAGGCCAACACAGACGGCGACTAAACACACCCATTTCAACTGAGGGTACAAATGTATATCAGATTCGAGTTCAGGATTATGCGACAAAGAAAGAAGAAGTAAGCCAATTGGTGCAAAGAAAACAGCAAATATTTGCTAATGGTCCGCATGGTCACACTGACCCCATGGGACAAGTTATTTACCGTCATACACTTTCAAGCTAAAGTGTACTTTCACCAGCAAAGTTTCTGCGAGAGTAAATCACTGACATTTGCTGGGAATATCGATTCCCTTTGCTTCATACAACTGGTCAATGATCCCAGTAATTGTGGACAACTTAACAAATTTTAAAGCAAAATTGTCCAACCAACCAATGTGCACGTTAACCGTCGCGGAGTTCAGTGCTTCTCCCAATCTTCGGCAGCACCCACACCGCTCCAGTGGCCTGCTCGGTTTCGATCAGCGGGTGGGCTATGCCAGCCTTATCGCAGCTCCAGAGCGCACCACGGAAATGGTAAGTTTTATGTCCATTGCCAGTCGTTTCGTTTGTGTTTGTGTGCAGCCTTGGCTGTTTGCCAGAAATCTTTATGGGACGAAAATATCTGCACTACATCTGGGAAATAGTCGTTGCATGTAAATGGAATTTGCTGCTGTCCGTTCGTGATTGTAAGGGATGCCGTTCATTCTTCCGTCGCTCTGGCATATGCACTTATCCAAAATGCAATCTGATGTTGTAAAGTGGCGATTTGATGGCTTGTGTCCCTTCTGATTTGATGGTGGTTTTCCCTTGATTTCAAAAGGAATTCTGTCCATGAGATTGGAAAATGAACATGAAGGTAGACGCTTGTATCATAAAAATCCGGGACTTGGTGATACAAAATTGTATTCTTCATGTTTCCCAGATAGACTGCAGTGTGAGGCTTCTTAAGTCGTTTGGGCAAAGTCATGAGACATTTGCAACACAAGGACATCTTGGGAAAGAAACAAGTTTTACAGCATTCATTTCGTAATAAATGTGAAATCGTGTGAACATTCCCGGCATGCTTAAGCTGTATATTTCGGAAATGGCCAAATGGTTCTACGGTATTGTCAGGAGTCAACTTAATATACCTACCTTACAGCCCAAGTAAGTGGTAAGTTTGTGCAGTTCATTTTTGGGCACAGTTGAACAAAAAGTGAGGTAGAGCAATACAAATTGTTTATTGCCTGAGGGGCTCTTTGTATTTAATAATATAAGAATTTTTTGTGGCCAACTTTGCGGCCTTCGTTGCCCTGCGATTCGTATTCGAGAGCTTCAAATTCTTCCTCGGCTGCTTTAGCTTGTATAGTCGTTGTTGTTGTTGCTGTTGCTACTACTGCTGCTGGTGTTGTTGTTGTTGGCATTACCGTCGCATTTGTCCCAGCTGTTGTACGGCTTAGGTTCACCGCTTTTGCATCCGTCGGTGCCGTCGTAGTACGCCGCTTCACCAGATTTGGTTGCGTTGCGTTGGGGGGGGGGAGATTCAGCAGTGCATCGAGAGCAGAGCCAGGCGTAGTAGGGAATGGCCCTATGCAGCCCCGACAGGCCGTTCTTTGAAGCTTGGTGAAAGCAGCAGTTACGTATTTACGCGAAAGCTTATTCCAAACGACCGATGCATTGGAGAGAAGGGGCCTAATCATAGCCGTGTAAGAACTAAACTTACTTCCCCCTCGAGCTCCGACAAGATGTTGATTTCCCTAATCTCTAAAGTGGCTTTCTACTTATAGGTTCATTGAGAACTTTGACTTTCCAAGGCGGAGATGAATGAAAGATTAATATAACCATTCCCAATCAGAGTGAAGTGTAAACTGAGAGAAGTGTAGGAGTGAAGTGAAGTAAAGACGACAAGAGAAGCTGAAGAAGTGAAGGGTGAGAATGATTTTAGGCAGGGGATCTCATGAAATTTTGGTAATGACCGAAAGAATAAGATCGCGAATATAAGCTGCCGAGATGAGATTTCTTCGTGCTATTGTCGGAATTACTCGTTGGGATAGGGAGAGAAACACCGCGCGAGGTCTCAATGTTGGGTCGCTGCTTCTTCGAACGGAAAGGGCTGTACTTCGATGGTTTAGTCATGTGGTACGAATGTCTCCTTCATCACGACTTTCGAGGCGTGCTTTGAATGCGATTCCATCAGGGAGGCGACCTCTTGGCAGACCCAGGACGAGATAGTTGGACCAAGTCCAAAAACTTGCCTGGTTGCGCTTTGGAATAGCTTCTGAAGAGATAGAAACGATGGCGGAGGATCGAGTGGCCCGGAGATCTCTCGTGCGTGCGTTGCCCCGCGACCACTTGAGTGAAACATGGGTGTCACTGAAGATGAAATGAGATGAGATCTCTTTAAAGCCAGTAAAGCGCTAAAGCTTGGGACACTGGAGATTTTTTAAGAAACGATTCGGTCTCGGATGCCAAAATGTTATCCCTAATACAAGTCTGTCTCAACCATTATAATAATAATAAGCACGGCGCTACAGTATGAGGTGAACCTGGGCCTAGCTTCTCAGCAACCACTCGTGTTGTACATGCTATTGTTCTCTCACGAGTGGAGGGGACCTACAGTTTAATGCCGACTCCGAACGTCGAGATTGGGAAGCTTTTTTTCTAGACAGTTATACTCTTTGATCACTGTCAGTGACTCGAAAGAGGTGGAGCCGTGAAAAAATGTTAGATGTTTTTTTTTTTTCGAGATTCGAACCTTAACCCTTGAGCGTAGGAGTCAACGCACGTAGTGGGTAGACGCCACCGCACCCAGTCTCAATCATTAGTTGAGCATTTTTACATCGACCTAGTCTATCATAGATTATTTCCTCTTAGAAACTGGAAAAAAAATTGGGCGCCATGGTCAAACTCAAGAACTTTAAGAATTCATTGGATCCATTTAAGTGAACCACTTCCTCCACTGTAGTGTCTACTCATGGAATATTAACTGCAACTCTAATGACATGCAAGGGACTCTTATGTTCCATTAAAATAATTAAATCCAAACAGAGCAGGTCCTTCGGTACCCACACTGTCCGCTAATTTAAGCAATTCCGCCAACTCAAGGATATCTCGAGGGTTTTGCATGAAAACATATCCAACAAATTTCAAGATTGCCTCCCAAAACCCACAAGAAATCAGTGCAACCAAAGAGAAAGAATCATCGTCGTTTTCGATATCTCAGACCAAGGATATGCAAATCCTTGCTACACTCGACCGCAACTTGATTTAGTTCATTATTGAGCCAGCAGTAGGGATTCAAGGCTCGCCATCATGTGAGGGCGCACAAGAGTCTAAGGAAACATAAAACGTAATGGAGCCAACTCCATTAGGGGAGCCCAAGTCCACACTGGATATTTCGGCGTCCTTGTTGCCCTGCATTATAAACACATCATACCCCAATATCCTTCTGCGCATCTCCTTCATGTGTGACTCTTCTCAAAGATCTCGTGTCCTCCGTCTTCGCTTTCTATCCTGCACTAAGCACTGCAGTCCGCAGCAGCAGAATGCACCCAGGGACCGTCCCAGTCGGTTGCTAATGCGATAGGAGAGGACTTAAAAGTCTATAAATTTCAATTTCCACAAACGAGGGTTGCGAGCCAGCGAATTTGTTCCAACAAATATGGCACATGGTACTCGTGTATCTCATGGATCCACCCTCGCTTCCACACATTTGAGTAGATACACGTATCGGGGACGCATTTATCAACCAATTAGTGATGTTCGATGAATTTCCTTATAAATGGCAGGGATTCGTTTTCGAAAGGAATCCATTCTCCTGAGCGGTGATTAAGTGCAAGAGTGTGAATGGAATGTCTTAATGCGTGGATTTTATGCACTGAAAAGTTTCAAGATTTTATCGGCGCGCTTGTGTGGCGTGGCGAAGCGTGCATAGAATGAAGGCAATTGGCTTCATTAAATGCAAACAAATTGAAAGTTATAACTTCTGATTTTGCTCGAGCGCACACACCGTGATCGAATGGCGTAATTAATCACACTTCATCAGCGATTCGACAGCACTTCTAATACACCCTTTAGAGTGGATATCCGTGCGCGTGACGGCAAGCTCCTTGAGAGGAACTCTCAGAAATGAAGGCGGTAATTAAGACGATGGAAAAGGGCATACTATGTTGAGTTTGGATGGGGGGATGGGGGTGTGTGTTTGTGGGACTGGATGTTGTGAGGAGGGATGTTTTTATTGTTTTCCAATTGCGTTGCTTCAGATCGCCGCCAGTGAGCTTAATTAAAGCGTGTCGAAAGAATTCCTTGGGGGAGCAGAGATTTATGAATTCCTAACGGAAATCAATTTATTGTACTTACACTTTTCGTGGTACAACAAAAGGCTGGGCTATCAGGGGCATGTGCTGACCAAAACCACCCCCAAATGATAGATGGACTGGGGTTCTGTAAGGGTACAGGTTTTGATCCTTTGAGGTTTGATCGGAGTACCGATTTTTTTTTTGAATCTGTAAGGGGTTTCATTCGAAGAATCATTATTTGCCCTCAGGTCTTACATGTTTTCATATAACCCTATGCCAACTACTCCCTGGCCTCTCCATCTCCCTATACATTATATTGTTGAAATTCAAGTATAATGTGTCTTCCCTGTTGACCTTGCACTTACCCCACTAAGCAGTCTTTTACACGAAATAGTGAAATTGATATTATGTATGTACTTTCTACTTTCCTCTGAGAACATTAGATGAGCTGTGCGCATTTACCTTTTGCAAGATCGAAGATTTCTAAATGTCTCTGAGTAGGTCTGACGGAGGGCTCTCAGAAAATTGTCTCTCTTAATCAGTTGTGAATCCGTGTCTCAACGAATAGGCCTGGAAAATCCTTTACCCGCTGTCTCTAGATTTGTATGTTGGTTGCGGTATCTATATGTTGTCCTACAGGCCAGCAGTCAAAGATTCCTGGCGCCGGCACTGATTCGTCCAATTGCTTTAGCTACTTCAGGCGCTGTATCCGTTGACTCGTTGTAGCCCCTTTTACTCAGGATCGGAGGCAGATGGATTTCGTAAATCGAACAGGGCTGCATACCCCTTTGATACTTTCCACGCCTCTACAATCTAAAACAGCGAAGGCAAGGATTTTCTATAAAATCATCGTGCTTTGTGAGCTCAAATAAACTGCGACTGGAAAGAATGATATTCCTATTAATTGTCTGTGTTTAAAGCGAAATCATGGTGACTAAAGTCTTATTTTCTTTCTCTCACCGATCGTGGAGTGGGTGCTATTATCCTCTCCCGGGTTAGTTTGAGAAGGTCTATGCAACAATTATACTCTCTTTGAGCATTGCAATGTACTCGATAGATGTGGTGTCGTTCAAATGAAAGCTAGTGTTCTTATCCGGACTTAAACAGCGCACCCTCGGTGCACTCATTGCCTTATGGCATCCAGTCGTGTGTACATACACAATTTGTTTTGCCCTCTTCCATCAATAGATCTTTTCTAGCCGCTTCATTTTCCATTTCTGAAATATTGGCACACTGGAGGAGGTCATGCAAAACGGCTCAAAAGCGTGGAATTGACAAACGGACCTAATGTCACACAAAGAATTTATACACTAAGTACACATTTCAACGACCGAGGACACAATTTGCAGCAATTTTTAACCAAACTCACTAACAAAAGTAAAAAAAAAACTAGAAAAAGAACAACCATTTCCAAACACTCCTTCCAAGTTCCTACTGAAGAAATTTGATTGTATCACTAGATGCTACAAATCAACGAAAACCTAAACTATTTTCGGTATAAAAACTTTACAAATATCCGTTACAAAAGTCCGTTACACTTGCACTGCCTTATCTTCCTTTGTGCTTTGTGTGTGCTCTGCTGTTAAATAGAGTATCCATTTGTTTTTTTCCTTAAAATCATAGCAAAAGAATTTCTATGTTAATCCAACTGCTGCCCTCTGTACACTCAAGAAATATACCGTGTCTACCCAGGTCGAAGATAAGGGGTAGATATGCATTTTCCCATAATGGAAGCGAAAAATTTCATATAATCATAGAACATAGCATAGAATATAATTTAGCATTTTTCGGTTTCTATCGTAGAACAGTTCTCTTCAACCTTTTGGAATACCTTCTACAATTTTTGCTATAACTTATAGGACTCGTTTCGCCAGACACAATCAAAGCTTTGTGCCCGTTATTTTATCAAATTATTCCGGTACCTCAGGGGTTACTTGGGCCACATTTTGGGGAACACTGTGGTAGTATAGACAGCAAAAGCTTCCATATGAAGGTTGAAGGATTGGGAGTTACTTTTGTGAATAGTCTCAGAAATCTCAGAACACAAGCATACGTTTGATACTTTTAAAAAGTTTGCAGTGATTTTTCAGAAAAAAAAACGTGCATCCTCTGCCTGTGTTGTCATTCTGTGGAATTCAAAACAAATATGCGAATACAAACTTCGATGAACCAAATGTAAATAAATCATTTGAACGACTTCGTCAATAAGCTGCCATTCGCATAATAAGGCAAAAAATACGATTACGGTAGACTCACGATAACGCGAGCAACTAAAAACCAAGCCAGTTCACTTTTGCGAAGGTTGAATTTTAACAAAAGGATAGGATAATCGCACGGTGGATATTAACAAAATTGTATTAAATATGTGCATATAATGCATATGTATAAAGCAGACGACACGACTCTTGTACCAAGAACGACAAATTCTAAACTAAAATGCAGCTTGTTCGAATTTTACTGTTACTTGTAACGAAAATTGTTGTTCACGTTTTGGAGCGTGCTTGATTTGTTCGTTTTTTAGAGTTGTCAATGTAAAAATAAATCTGTTCACGTTATCCAGTGTTCACATTAGCCGGTGTTCCCGCTAAAGCGAGTCTATTGTATGTAGTAAAATGTTTGTTGTGCTAAAGATGAAGAAATGTTTCGAATTGGCACGAAATAAAATAAATATAAATAAGCAGATAATAAAATTAAAATTAAATAAATTATTATTATTTTTAAATTCCAACTGTATGAATGCACAATTATTTAGGAAATTTATTGTAAGGACTAAGAGTGTGTGGGCGCCGTGGCGTATTGGGTAGGTGCGTCGACTCCTACGCTCGAGGTCGTCGGTTCGAATCTCGAAAAAAACATCAAACATTTTTTCACGGCTCCACCTCTTTCGAGTCACTGACAATGCTCAAAGAGTGTAACTGTCTAGAAAAAAGCTTCTCAATCTCGCCTTCGGAGTCGGCATTAAAATGTAGGTCCCCTCCGCTCGTGACAGAACAATAGCACGCACAACACGAGTGGTTGCTGAGAAGCTAGGCCCAGGTCCACCTCGGACTGTAGCGCCGCCATTATTATATTATAAGAGTGTGTTCAGATCAACCTCGTAAAATAATGTTTTGAAATAAGAATTTTTTCCAAGGAAGATGATTCATCCTTTTTCAAAGCAGAATTTATGCTCATCAGTACATTCAGTTCATAGGACGTTTGCACATAAATTTGGCTACAGCTCATGAAAAAAACAAATTATTTTTACCTGAGATATTCCAAATTTGTCGGGAAAAGAGCCTCAATGCGGCAACTTGAACTCCCAGTATTCAAAAACAAATTCGTACAAAAATACTTGCAACACTCACATCCAACATCAAGCGTAGTGAACAGAAAATTATTTTTGCAGAAAATAATCGCTTAGTACTAGAGTTGTACCGAATAGTAATTTGGCCGGATACCGAAAACCGAATATTCGGCCTGCAGCTAGGCCGGATAGCCGTATATTCGGCGGCCGGATATCTGCCCAAATTAAAAGTATAATAGCTTGGTGGTCTGATACTCAAATCAGACCGGTACAAGTAAAACCAACTTAAACATGGTTTTTTCCTTCTCCTCCACAAGATATTCTTACTTCCTACACAGCAAAGTATATGGGACATTTTTGAATAGGTTACGGAAGCCAAGTGAGATTAAGTTGTCTGGCAAAAGAAATACCGCCAACGAGCTTGTATTTCTCTCAAAACAGTTTATATTGAACGGAATAGTGATCCTTAGATCCTTGGTGGTCAGTAAATGTAAGACAGTACCCAATTTCCCTCAAATTTGCAAAAACTTATTTTTCATCTGCATGTAGCAGTGTATACAGTAAGAGACTCTTTTCTGGAGCAAGCATCGTATACGAAAACAAACGTAATAAACTATTACCCCTGAATGCAGAATCATAATTTGGCTGTAGTAAACTTTCAATATTAAATTGTTTTTTTATTTTGTTGTTTTTTACTGAAAAAAACGACTATCCGGTATTCGGCAGGATATCAAAAGAATATTCGGCTCTGACCGGATACCGAATACTTGCCGTCACACCTCTACTTGGTACTTTGATAATTTTGGATAATGAAAATCAAGAGGAAACACAAAACCATGCCTTAACTTTAGCAGCATAAAACACCCTGTAAAAATATTTGCCAATTTTGCACAACTTTGGAAGAAATTAGCTTTTTCGAAGTTTCCAGGTTGCAGTACATGCTAAAGTTTTATCATCAAACATGGACGTTGAGAGCAAAGAACCAACATCCGGTTGATGAACTTGAATACAGGCTAGTTTCACATTTCTGTCGCTTGGAATTTTTCAAAATAAGACAATTTCAGTATTCTTTTAATGATTTATTATCTGAAACACTAACTTAATGGTCGTTCGGAAACTTAAAACTATTGAAGCGAATTGAAGAAACACTGCGATGATAGTCACCGATTCGCTCGGTTTCTGGTTATGTATGAAATACCCACCCTGTTATTTACATAACTGTATTTTTTGACTGATCACACAAACGCATTGTCGTTTCGTGTAGCTTGAGTTACAAAGAAGCGGGAGGGGATAGTAGTGTGTTCGCGATACACGCGTTCAAACATCTGTTGGGTACGTAATGCCCCGCCACATAGTTGGTGTATGCCTTTCATGCCAAAATTATCTATTGCTGTTTTCGGTTTCTTTGATTATGTTCTCCTTTTTAAGGTTCCGTCTACAAAAACGGAACCTTTATAATTTCGGTGTGTCCGTCCGTCCGTCCGTCCGTCGTGTCTGTCACACTTTTTTATCTCCGAAGTTTATGAAGATATCGGCATGAAATTTTGGTATTAGGTACTTCAGACCTAGATGTCATTTCCTATGCAGCGATTTTAGAAAGTGGGGCCATTTGGGGGTGGCTCCAGTACAGGTGAAGTTGACACTAATTTTGAAAAATTGTCGCACCCCATCGGTATATATATCAATCGACAGATCTTTCGAAATGAGGTGGAGGTTTCTTTCAACACTTTTTTATCAAAAGTACCGTTTGGAAAATATGGAGCTCCAAAGATTGTTTAAAAATCTAAAAAAATCTCAAAAACTTGGCTTCATTGAGTACTTTCATTTAAAACCATTGCGAGCATTCTGGCCCTAATGGTTTTGGAGATATTGGCCAAAAACGATCAATCATCGACATGCGAATTTTGAAGATCTGAAAACGCAGTTTTGAAGACATCAATGTAAGCATTAAGAAATGATACATTTCAAAATATCGATTTATGTTGAAATTTTGAAATATCTAAGATTTAAAACAAGAAAAAATTTTCATTTTCACACATAATTTCATGCTCTTTTCGATCTCACCCCTAAATGCCCAACAGAAATGAACACACACACACCGCAGGCATGAGCAGTGATTAGGTATGTGTATGATGGAAGGGATTTTCTGTGTTGCATAAACTTAGATAGAGATATAGGTATATGTAGGGATGAAGGTTTGTTTGTTTGGATATATAAATTTATGAATAAATGGTTAATTTGAGTTGAAGTTAGAAGAAAATTCAACTGAAATAGTTTGGAAACGTCGTTTGATATTCAGAAATCATCCGTCAATTTTATGCGACGGAACCTTACCCGTGCGAGTACAACTCACACTTGCCCAGTTTATTTCTCAAATTTTTGATAAAAAAGTGTTTCGAAACTATAGAAAGGCGACTTAGGCCCATGTTGGAAGAAGTGCTAGAAGATACTTCGGTCGAGTCGAGCTCTGACAAAGAATCCGAGCATTGCAGTGAACAGTACCTTCAAACTGAGACAATTCAGTATTAGTATAAAAATTCTTAAAATATTACATGTATTTCATTTGCAACTAATTAGTATATAATAATAATAATAATAATAATAATAATGGCGGCGCTACAGTCCGAGATGGACCTGGGCCTAGCTTCTCAGCAACCACTCGTGTTGTGCGTGCTATTGTTCTCTCACGAGCGCAGGGGACCGCCAGTTTAATGCCGACTCCGAACGGCGAGATTGAGAAGCTATTTCTAGTTATACTCTTTGAACATTGTCAGTGACTCGAAAGAGGTGGAGCCGTGAAAATATGTCAGGTGATTTTTCGGGAATCGAACCGAGAACATCGAGCGTAGGAGTCGACGAACCTCCTCACTACACACCGGCGTTCCAAAATGCTGCTAAATTTGAATTTTCCGCCGTAGAGTGTTACGAGCAGTCAACAGCTGACACTTTAATTCTGATCCTGATGGCTTTGTTAATCGACACAATTATTTAATTGTCTTTAATTGTTGGCTGTAGTCGTCGAGCCAACCCTCTTTAAAATGCGACTGGTCAGTCAATAACGTAATGGTGCTTGCTATGGCGTCATAATAATGACATAATAATGAAATGAAAATGAAATGAAATGAAATGAAATAATAATTCTTGTTTTTTGCACCTTAATGGTAGATGTGGATAGGAATGACATGTGGTTTCAACAAGGCAGTGTCACATACCATACAGAAGAAGAGACAGTCTAATTGCTGCCTAAGTCATTTCCTCATTGCAAACTTTCTCGTTTTGGTGATCAGAATTGGGTGTCTAGATCCCAGTTTGAACCAATTTCGATGTCTAAGACTCTTAGCAACAATATCAGTTTGTCTCAAAGGAACAAACTGAGTGCTATGTCAATGCAATTCAGCTACATTACTGGTCAGGGAAAGTTTCCATACATAACATTGTACGGTAACACTTGTGAAAAGCCTGAGTTTTCCTTCAAAATCACTTCTTGCATTTACTTTGAGACACCCTTTATGTAGCTTACCACAATCCAATGGGCAATAAGTACTTATGCAAGTACACATGTAATCGCCGGTCTTCCCCTAAAGTAACAAAACCCAACAAACTTCGCAGACAATTTATCTGGCCATTAATAAACGCTGTCTGCGTGAAATGTGACAAGAAAAATCGGAAACCTATCCCAACAACCCCGAGAACCGTCGCACTGGAATAATTAAATGTTAAACATGCCACATGAGCACGCCCCCTTGTTACCCGGCAGCAGACACTCTCTCTGGTTTGCTGCCTTCGCAGCAATTCCTTATTAAATTGGTATTTCCAATTTCTTTGTCATTTCCATTTGTCATACGTGTAAACGGGACACCATTTAACCAGGAATAGTGTCACTGTACGTATGCATGTAGTTTAGCAGCCCGACAGCACAGGCGTTGTCGGTGCGGGTACTTTCTTCAGTCAACCGCACGCCAACCTAAATAAATAAATGCGAATATTCCGGCGAAGTGACACATCTAAAGGAAGTCCTTTCTCAATCCAAAAACCAAGCTATGGAGGAATGCTTTAGATGTCCCCAACCCCAGTCCCCACCCCAGTCCCTGCCCGTCTTCAGAACAACCCCCCAAATAGACACGTAATAACAAGCCAACAAAATTCAAGTCAGCATTTCCAGGAGGTAGCGTTTTGTGGTTGCAACATTAACGTCTTGATGTTGCATTTTGCACGTAAATATAAGTACGTACATGTGTCGGCATGTGAAGATCTCACTTCATTTCTCGAATGTCCCTGCCATCAGTGGAATGTATGTGTATGTCCTAGGAAATGTCCTGTTTCCGAATTCAAATTGAAAATTTAGATGCACTCCTCTCGGTGGTTGTACACGATGATGAATCCTGTTGAATTTCCTTTGCTACACAACACAGAAGCTGCACAAGAACGACCCAGCACCAGCCAACCCTTGTGCATCCGTTTGACATGACAGGAGAGAGAAGAAATCAATTTACGAAGCCGAGAATGCAAGAAGACGAAGACGGGGACACCGACAAATGCAAGAACGACAACCACGACGAAGATACATGTAGCGCCTTAAAGAAATTAGGTTTTGCATTATATGAAGCATATGTAGCGTGAAATTGTATGAATGATATGGCTTTTGGATGTATCCACGAGGACAGAGCGAGGGAGACCGAAGGAACGGAAAAGGACTTTCCGGATGCTGCTAGTAAATTAGAGTGAAATTTTTGTGACCCCTGATCCCTGGTGTGCAACAGTCTCTGAATGTAAAGAATTCATTAATTGTAATTACGTTGCTCGCTGCAAGGAGTCAGCAACTGGCAGAGCATCCTGGCCAGATGCGACAGCACAGAGCACAGAGCACGGACGGGGGAACCTCCTTGGGTGTCACAGAAAAAGAAAACATAAAAATGCATTACCACTTGGCTTGGCTGTGGGATTTTTCAAGTGTCCAATTGGAATTTACTTAATTCAATCGAGTTCACACTCTTGCCAGGGTTTGTTTTGTGGCCAGAATGTTGGCTAAGCTCGTTCGCCGGCAAGGCTTACAGGTCATGCACGGATAACTTTTATGAAGGGATGATTGGATTATAAATTTGCATCTGGATGGCTAAATGCCTTCAATTCAATTTCGCCTTACATGCTTACCAATTGGCATTTCAAAATTGAATTCCATAAAGGAGCGGTCACGCATAGACTGCAGGATATGTCTTGAAGTCGACCAACGATGAGGAGATGAGTAATTCATTTAATTAATTGCATTCAAGATAGATGATGCTATGCAACCGACATTTGAGATGGGAGCTGTTTCTTAACTGAAAGGAATAAGGCCTGGTTAGAGCCGCAATTCAATTTGCCAACAGAAGTGTAAAGAGACCGAAGAATATTGCAAATCACTGCAGAGGAATCCTGAAAGCCGTTGAATGGGAATTCTTAAGACTGTAATTGAAATGCAGTGAATGCATGCCCATATGTACCTTGCCCGGCATACTCTCTAATCTACCGGTTTAAGATTGCAACAAATAGGCTTAGTATTGCGTTTTTGGTTTCATTAGTTTGTAGCTTAATTAAGGAAATGAAATGTTTCTACTTCAATTATAGCCTTCTTGTTATTTTCTTAAATTGCTTCAATCAGTTTCCGAATTGGATTAATTTTCCCTCAAAAAGATCTTTGGTGATTGGTCAATGTAGTGAGACACAAGCCACACAACTCACTTCTCTGGGTTATTACGAGAGTAATTTTTGATGTTTCGAGCGTTCGTTTGGAGGTTGAAATAATACCGCTTCGGTGAGAGTATTCGAATACTGAAGGATCCTTCCCGAGTTCAAATTCCATGGAGTGGATGTTTTTCATGGAGCACCACTGCATCACTTTCGCAACTCCCCCGAAGTCCACTTTGACACAAAGTTTATAACCAACATTTCACCCAAAAAACAGACTGGGAAACTGGCCCACAGGAACTGGATGGTACTTTAAAATTGTATACAGATGGATCTGATACTGATTGAACGTCTATCCCATGCATGTTACTCTTCGCCTTTCTGCAGCGTCTTCCAGGTGGAAATGACAAGTAAGGAGGTTCTATAATGGCACAAATGTGGTGTCTAAGTACTATCCAACAGGAATATCATAAATTGTATAGTCAGCCTGAAATTAAATCAATCCATTCCGGAACTCTTTGCGTAAATGCTGTTCTAAATTACCGACTGTGTCTTAACGGTGTAGCTAATAATTTCGACCTTTGCAAGGCCCCATGACATAGGGACATTTCAAAAAATCGCGATACCAATGAACTCGCCGAGAGAGAGACTATCCATCTTTCCTTAACTTCCCGATGAACAGGAAACGTGCATGCCTCTCGCTAAAATAAAACTCCTAGTTAGCTCCCAAATTTCATCAATCGTATAAAACGACTTGTAGCTATCCGAATTTGGACTTTAATCTCTTTTAATCTCAGGCACTTACTCTGCCTAAGAAGAAAAAGAAGGTCAGTAACAGTTAATTGGCACCGTCGCTGAGCCCATGCCATTCGATTTGATTCCCCCGCCAATGATATCTGCCGAAGTTGCAGAGATAAAGCAGAGACATAAACAATTGCTCACCTACTCTGCTCGTATAGCGTGCTTATGGCATCGATGAGTCTCGTCTTCTATGGATTAGAAATTACCTTTCGAACCGTTCAATTCAAGTCGTTTTGGATGGGTTCAAGTCTGATATTCACCAAATTAATGCTGGTGTTCCCCAAGGCTCCGTTTTGTCTCCGACACTCTTCCTCATTTTTATAAATGATCTCCTATCTGCTACTTTTAATCCAATCCACTCCTTCGCTGATGACAGTACTCTCAGCTTTTCATATTCGTTCCAAGACTCACGTCCCTGTCCTTCGGTCGTAGAGTTGGAGCGGCAGCGTATGTTAAGCACATTACTCGTAAATTCCGACCTTGACAGCATATTTAATTGGGGTAAAAACAATAGAGTGGAATTTAATGCTGTCTACTGTCACTTAAGCGATCCCAAAATAATCAGCCATTATCCCTGAATGGCACTTGCATCGAAGAAACCGAAAAACTTTCCATCCACGGTATGTGTATCAACTCAACACTTAGTTGGAAAGATCACATATTCGAGGTCGCCAAAAATGCTGCGAAATGTCTAGGTTTCCTAAAACGGTGCAAGAAATACTTCACCCCCTCTGATTTGGCTTCAATTTATAAGGCCTTCATTCGCCCCAAGCTTGAGTATAACGCTCATATCTGGTCTGCTGCTCCTAAGACCTCTTCTCTGCACCTACTTGATAGAATACAACAGCGAGCGATAAAACTTATTGGAGATAGTAATATCGGGAAGTCGATAGACTCGCTCGAACAACGCCGTAATGTCTCATCCTTGTCATTGTTTTATCGCTATTTTAACAAACGATGCTCAAGTGAGCCATTTGCATATCTCCACCCCATGAATTCACCCGCAATACTCGTCTCGCCAGGAATGCTCATCAGTTAACCCTTAAGCCTGTTTTCGGACGTACAGTTAAGTTTAGAGAGTCGTTTTTAGCCGCACCACACGAATATGAAGAGCTTTTTTTTTTTTTTTCTAGACAGTTATACTCTTTGAGCATTGTCAGTGACTCGAAAGAGGTTTTTCGAGATTAGAACATGAGACCTCGAGCGTAGGAGTCGACGCACGTACCCACTACGCCACGGCGCCCATGCTCTTCCCAGCCCAATATTTTCTACAATACTCACTACAATCTGCAGACATTTAAGATCAATGTGCACAGGTACCTCCTCTCCCTTACTCCCTCTATACCTTCGGCTCGTGCAGTGTCTCGATCGTAAAAAAAAAAAAAAAAAACGTTCGGATAACCCATGACTAATGCATTCCTTTGAGTGCGGAGGTTTCACCATCCAAAGATTGGGGACATAACTACCTTCTGCTTCATAACTACGACTTGATGGTGCAGTTGGTTAAGTGTCTGCTCCAAGTTAAAGAGGTCCCAGGTTCGAATCCCAGTGAAATCGACTCTGGTCCAGTCACCATTTGCAGTTGGGATCAAATTAACGGCACTGGAGAAGGTTGCTACTTGGCAGTACAATGGACCAGTAATGAGTCTGAGTGCTCCAGTAGTGTTTCAAAAATCCTCAAAAAAATGTAATACCGCCTCCATGCTTGATGGTTTTGTTGGTGTATTGTAGTCGGCTGCCATCCAATCTCTCTCTGCACTTGTCCCACTCAAATGGGCTTTTGTGAATTTTAGGCGGTTCTTACGGTGCTTTTCAGCAAGAAGCGACACTACTCTGGGATATGGTTCTGTTATCCTTTTGCCAACTAGAAAGTATTGTTTGCAAAAACGGAAAATTTGCAGACAGACGTAAGGGTTAATTTGACGGCAATTAAAAACATGTATTTCTATGGTTCTTTTCGTTAATGGTCCTATTGTTTTGTCCATAACGGTATGTGTATTTGTATGAATGGATGCTTGTTTGTATAGTTGACTTGGGTTGAAATTGGAAGAAAAGTCAACTGAAATAGTTTAGTTCGTCTCTAGATATTCAGAAAAGCTTCCATCAAACAATATTTATCCCACGGAACCGTCCCCGTGGGACCCCTCTAACTTGGGGCAGGCACTTAACCACTGCGTCATCCAGTCGTGTGAGTACAACACTTGCCTAGCTATTATTTTTGCAGCTGGTAAGGGAAATGAATATAACAATCGATAGATCTTGAGATCATCATTTTAAAGCGAGAGACCCCTACTAGACTTGAAAGTCTAGTCTAGATCTAGTCCCAGATCAATCAACAATTTTTCAAAAAAACAATATTGTTCATGACTCCACCTCTTTCAAGTCACTGACAATGCTCAAAGAAACTCTCTAGAAAAAGCTTCTTAATTTCGCCGTTTTGAGTCGGCATCTCACTGCAGTCGTGAGGGAACAATAGCACGCACAACACGAATGGTTGCTGAGAAGCGAGGACCAGGTGCCTCTCGGGCTATAGCGCCACCATTATTATCATTATTATTATACCCGTATTGTACTGAATTGATAGACTGTCACAAGGATACCCTGTACACCCTTTTATAAATTTGAGTTCCGCACCAGTCGACCACCAATTTCCTTGAAATTTTATTCCCAAGGACGCACAACTTTGATCCTTGCTGAATTTGTAATTCCAGATTGTAAGACAAAAATAAAACAGGCATTTACTCAACTTCATCAGACTCTCACCGCGTATATTTAACATTTATCCGTGTGTTGTTCCACTCCCGCAAACGTCTGCCTCATAAATAGTTCCTGACACATCAAATTAATGAGATACAAAATTATGTATGTTCTACAACTTGACGGCTTCGCTAAATTAAGTGGATCTGTCAAAAACGTCACACAACAACAAACGACGCTGTGTGAAGTCATTTGACATGTCGTGACACAATCTGATGGAAGCTTCAAAAGAGCGCCAGGCAGATGAAAAATTAAACTCTTCTGACACTTGTTGCCACAACGAGTGTGGCGACTATAAATCCGTCAATTGGAATGCAAACTTGTACGATTTCGATTCCATCCCAATTCTGAGACCAGAAAGAGAACCCATTTGCATCAATTGCATTGAGGGGACTCAACAGTCCTCCATTACAGTTCAGATTTGTGGTGGTCTCATGTAAATGAACAGCAGTCATCAAATGCTTGCACTAAATATGCAGAGGGACCGAGTGCTTATGCTACCAAATGAGAGTCTTCATCAAAAACCGCAAGCCTGTATACACTGTATTCCCAGCCATCGTCCTCAATGGTTCGCAATGAGAGCTAAGCAAAGTATTTAAATCGCAACTGTTGGCAGATAAATGACAGCGGCGACAGCGACGACGACAACGGTGGCGTTAGCATTGGCGTCGACCATGCCCATGGGTTGAGGTTGATGTGCTCGGCTCTGACATTATCCTTTGTGCATGTAGGCACTTTTGTTCTTCATTTGAATTTTTTTTTCTTTTTTTTAAATTTTTTTTCTGCTCCTTCTTCGTGCTCCCTGCGCTGTCGCTTAATGATGTCGATGATGTTGCTGCCGCTGCTTGATGGCAAATATTTACGCATCTCTTCAAATTGTGCTTTTATCTGCAAGGATATGCCACAGAAGTAATTTTAGTCGCTCCACACCAGAGGGGAGTGGGATCGTTTAATGCGGCTCTTTGGAATCTGTCGGGGAGATTGTGTGTCTATGTTTTCTTTTTGCTTTTTTTTTCTTCTGTGGTTTGGCCGTCATTATGGGTCGATACACCGTAGTGACAATATGGTAGTATGCTTTCATATCGACTCACAGGAGTCTACATCCTGGGGATAGAATAAACGTTTTTCAGGCTTTGTTGTCACGCTAGGAGGTTGCATGGGACATTTGTTGCAAACTCAGCACAAGGTCGTCGTGAGCGACTAAAAAAGAGTGCAATTGTGAATAAAAAGACTTGCGTCGACATTTCCAAATTTCAGATACGTAGATGCACTCGTTGTCATGATTCATTTTTTTTTTGTTTATTTCAGATTAGACTTTTGCCACTACATGACAGTATTAACGACAAGAAAATGGGAAGCAATCGTTGAATTATTTTAAGGGTAAAATGTTGCTGCAACTTGTTATAAAAGCGCCTGAACTCTTGCCTTAAGCTTTGTTGGTTTCATTAATTTGAAACTACGTAATATCCAATTTTTCCACAGACCATCAATCGACCATTGATTTCTCACATTATTAAACAACGAGGGCTTCAGGAGAACTGAACAAAGCGTCTTATCATCGTCACATGATCGGCAAACTACGAACGCGAATATTTCGAAATAGCCATATTTCAGGGAATATCATGAAAAATATAAACTTTTTGGTATGCTAGAATGTAAGTTTTGAATTATCGAATTTTTTCATAAAATAATGTTTAACTAAAAAAACTATCGATTTCGCTTTTTTTTCTTCTGCGAATTCGAAAATCTCTTCGCGAACTGTCAAACTAAATTCATGATCCACATTGAGCTGTTCGTGTTCCACAAATTCGCTAATATGTAAAAAATTGAATAGGCCTATCGATGCTCTCATGAATGAAATATAACACACGCTCAAAGAAATATCCCCCGCGGCTACCCTGGGTAGCGGGTATCCGAAATACAATATCCAAGTGTGACCAACGTCGTTCTCAAAGAAATATGAACCAAAGACGCAGCCAGCCCAAAATTCACACCAAAAAGTGATTTTTCGGTATGTATTGGACGCTCTTACGAGTAGATCTAATGTGGATTGGTAAAAAATTCTATATCCGACAATTTTGTTTGTCGATGTCCCCATTCATCCAGAAGAGGGGATTCATCGCTCAACTGCTCCAGAGCCCAAGTGAACACATGTCATTTACCTTCAGCTTCTGGGTCAGTTGATTTTTGTATGGGTACAGGCGCTAAATTCACCAAGTTGTGTTCTCTGTGAAAGACCGAGTTCTTGTGAGCGACGCAAAATCGAGTGACTCGGATAATCCTGCACACTCTCATGGACAAGGACAGCGGCAATGTTTTCGGCAGATCTTGCGTTTCGTCGATGTATATGTGTTGATTTATTCTTTACTAAACCAATGGAATCAAATTTTTCCACCACATTGTGAATAGTCCTCTCGTTGGGACGATTTTGGCGACCGTAAAATGGCACGTGGAACATAACACCCATTTTGATAAAACAATTTTGCCATTTGAACGTGTTGTTGAACGCCATGTACATTCTTTGCGCAGAGGCGATATCGTAACCAATGAGGTCCTACTGAGGTGCGACTATTACTAGTTGAAAACTTTTTCTAAATCTCCCTCCCCTTGATATCTACAGCATGGGGTGTACACTCAAGGCCATCTTCCGTGGTGGTTTTGGTACAACTCGCACTGGAGTTTCGATGACCTTGCGCACCGCATTTTATTTGTCTTATGTATATGCCGTCTGACGCACGAATACCAGCTGCGACGCACTTAGGACTGGCAGAGTTCTCAAATCTTCACGAACGGCTTCAAGACTAATGAAGGATCTGGTGCTGGTGCTGGTGCTGGTGCCTTCGTGGAGAGCGACAACTTTAGACTGCACGCCCGTTAGGTAAATTTGCGTCGTTGTTCCAAGCGGAAATCTATGCGATCCTAATGGGTACGAGCTATATTATGAAGAATAGGTGTAGCGACGGCCAAGCTGTGCTTAAGTCCTTGCTGAACCCTATAACGACTTCCAGGATAGTTCAAGAATGCAAGTCTTCTCTGAATTTGATCGGTTTAAATTTGCTAAGACTTGTGTGGGTCCCGGGTCATTACGGGATCACAGGAAATGAGTTCCCCGTTGAACTTGTCAGGAGCGAATCAGAGGAGGTATTCTCAGGACCTGAACCTGCGCTGCAAATGCCTGCGTCCTTGATTAGGACTACCATCGATAGCTAGACCTCTCGAGAGCACAACTCCGAGTGGCATAACTCTCCGGGATGTAGACAGACCAAGCGCATGCTCCCGAACGTCTGTAAAAAATCCGCGGCTTTTCTGTTATCTCTTAACAGAAAAGACTGCAGATAACTTACAGGCCACTACACCTTCGTCAAACACCTACATATGCTTGGCCTAAGCGACGAAATCCTTTGCGATTTCAAAGCACTTCCTCTGCCATTGTCCCGCCTTTGCTCGGATCAAGTGGCAGTTATTCGGTGCTGATGAGGTGAGAGCTGATGATGTAGGCTCCTCATCGCAGAAGCGCCTGCTGGTCTTTCTTCGGAAGACCATGAAATTCCATTAAAAGTAGGTTGCTGCCTGACAGTATAATGTACCAGTTTTTTTTAGTCTGATTGCTCCATTGCGGACTTCCAAAAACCTCCGACATTAAAAAAAAATGCTCATTCGTGGTGATCAGACTGAATAAATGACAGTCAATTTGACAGATGTAGCTTCATCAATACGACCGCTATTAACAGTCAAAGTTTGGAAGACCCTTTATGACAAGGAGTGAATTATTTTCCAGTCTCAGTAATCCTCAGTCCACGCCGAGGTGCTACATTCTCTCATTGCGCCTGAAATTAGTCGTCGAATTTTAAGTGACGAATATAAACTGTTAGCTGTCAAATGTCCACCTATCTCCAATTGTGTCCCAAAGTGAATTTCACAAATGGACGATTGACAAGAAAACCAGTTTGCTCCCAGTTTGTGCGTCCAATCATTCCCTCTGACTGACGAACTAGACATAATATGTTTCGTGTCTTCCACCAGACCCTATGCTCCACCAGCAAATGTTTTGCTTTCAATAAGGAATTCTCAGGAACACACATGGTCTGTATGAAGGTTTTGTAATTCCGATTCCTCGGTCCAGTGTCCACTTCCTGAGCCAAGCTCGTCGTCGCACTCTACCCTTGCGGTCGACCTCAACAGGTGAAAACTGGGTCACACAAGACCAAAACCGAAATCCAAACACTAGAACATTGTAAAGACCATTAGGGTTATGATATGACAATAGTCGGCAGTCGGAGATACTTTCTCTCCTGACACATTGTATCTTCATACGTTTGAATGCATTCATTATTCATCACTTGCCCACTCGTCTGAGTGTGTGTGTCGTACGTTGACATGGACAGAAAAAACGGAGACCTAGCCTTCAGGCCTCCTTCAGTGTGCACCACCTCCCACATGCACAATTCAACGAGTGACTAGAATGTGCCTAAGGTGAGTTCTCCTTTCATCCCTAATCCACACCAGAACCGAAGCCTATACTTCAGTCGCCAACTATTTACATACGGATGCTCCTCCGTTTGCTCTAAGCTTTTATTGTGTTGCCGGGATGAACAAAAGGGGTGACAGTCGCTGGTGGCGGGGCGCGGGAGATTCGGGCCGAAAGGAAGTTCAACATCAACACACAATGTCTACCTCGCCATGGCCGGAGCGTGGTGTCTATGCGAGTGGGTGTGTGCCGTCGGATGAGAAGAGAGGACAAACACGAACCCGGACAGGTTCAGCAGGTGGGCTGAATGCTTTGCGATGTTTGCACTATGCACAAAAGGACATTTTGTTAAAGCGACACACAGCCCTGTTGGGGACGCCGATCGGGGGCCGGTATTCTATTTGCCCAGCATGCATCAATTTCTGTGAGCGGCGTCTCTGACGTCTTGCTTCTCCGTCGACAGCGCCGCCAAGTTTTATCTCTGCTGCAGTTGCAATTCTTGTGGTGATATTAAAGATTTTTTTTTCAGATGCTTCTGCTTTGATTCTTGTGGCGCTCGGAGAATAGATTATTATTGTGCCCTGGCCGTCTCACGGATGGTGGGCGGAGTGTCTGTGTGCCGTAAAGTTGTGCATTTTTATGACTTTTTCGTATGAGTGCACTCGAATTCGAAGGCTTGATTAAAATTTGTCATTGAAAGGACTCGGTGCAAAAAGAAGGCTGCAGTCCGCTTATTTTTTTTTTTGCCTTCTTGCTCTCAGCCAAGGAAAGGGAGGACATTTTCATTAGGTCCGAAGAACGATGATGACAGTCATCTCGTTCTTCACCGGGATGGCTCTGAATGGGACTCTTCCATTAGGGCTTGGAGGGGACTCCAGTCGAATCTGAACATTCGGTTTTAATTCTGTTTCAGTGATTCGTTTTCAGATGAAATTGAGGTTGAGGTGAGGTATGGAAGCGTTTTGTTTGAAGAGTCCTTTCTATACCGAGACTGCATATGGGAGTGTTTTTTTTAAGCAATTTGCCTTAAATGTGGGTTGGTTGGTTGGAATTTGAAATTAAATTTGATCTCAGCACATGAGTTGGAGGGATGGGGTGGATGTCTTCCGATGACTTTGAATTACACATGTGATGTTCTTATTTTACGTCAGTTCTCAATTATTTTATGTCTCTTTATGTTTATTCATGCACAAGTATCTTTTTGCACAAAGGATGAGCGTGGCTGAGATTGCCAATTTCGTTTATGTTGCCCTTCTTCCCCATAACATCATAATTATCTCCTTTAATGTGGTCATCCACATGTCTAACTAAAATAAAATTACAAAATGTCGGGAACAATCCTTTTCAAAACCTCACCATCTGTGGTTTGATGGAATACCACATCAAATTGAAGAACATTTTTCATCAATGGGCGTAAGAAGTGGCATGAATGGCATGGAGAAGTTTCAGAGAAGCATTTGGATCACCCAGGATCTAATAATAATAATAATAATGGCAGCGCTACAGTCCGAGGT
Organism: Myathropa florea; assembly: GCA_930367185.1. Classification (NCBI taxonomy): domain Eukaryota; kingdom Metazoa; phylum Arthropoda; class Insecta; order Diptera; family Syrphidae; genus Myathropa; species Myathropa florea. The sequence continues at coordinate 130,683,568 of OV884002.1, read as the reverse complement.
GGACCTGGGCCTAGCTTCTCAGCAACCACTCGTGTTGTGAGTGGTATTGTTCTCTCACGAGTGAAGAGGACCGACAGTTTAATGCTGACTCCGAAGGGCGAGATTGAGAAGCTTTTTCTAGACAGTTATACTCTTTGAGCATTGTCAGTGACTTGAAAGAGGTGGAGCCGCGAACAATTTTTTTTTTTTTAAATTGTTTGTCTGAACTTGGATTCGAACCTAGACTGTGAAAGTCTAATGCGCATGGGTCGACACACGAACCCATACGGCCACGGCGCCCACCAATATCTACATTTTCTCAATTATATAAATGCTTTTCGTGAGCTTTACAAACAGAAACGAAGAGAAGAGAACCGGCTTCTCAAGAAGAAAAAGAAAGACCATGAGAAGTGCGCGATCGAGGACGTGGAGAGGTGTTATGCCAGGGATGATGTCCGAAAATTTTACCAAAGGGTTTACCAAAGGGTACAACTTTTATCGAATGGGTATAAAGTTCGGCCTGGCTGGCTGGCTGGCTGGCTGGCTGGCTGGCTGGCTGGCTGGCTGGCTGGCTGGCTGGCTGGCTGGCTGGCTGGCTGGCTGGCTGGCTGGCTGGCTGGCTGGCTGGCTGGCTGGCTGGCTGGCTGGCTGGCTGGCTGGCTGGCTGGCTGGCTGGCTGGCTGGCTGGCTGGCTGGCTGGCTGGCTGGCTGGCTGGCTGGCTGGCTGGCTGGCTGGCTGGCTGGCTGGCTGGCTGGCTGGCTGGCTGGCTGGCTGGCTGGCTGGCTGGCTGGCTGGCTGGCTGGCTGGCTGGCTGGCTGGCTGGCTGGCTGGCTGGCTGGCTGGCTGGCTGGCTGGCTGGCTGGCTGGCTGGCTGGCTGGCTGGCTGGCTGGCTGGCTGGCTGGCTGGCTGGCTGGCTGGCTGGCTGGCTGGCTGGCTGGCTGGCTGGCTGGCTGGCTGGCTGGCTGGCTGGCTGGCTGGCTGGCTGGCTGGCTGGCTGGCTGGCTGGCTGGCTGGCTGGCTGGCTGGCTGGCTGGCTGGCTGGCTGGCTGGCTGGCTGGCTGGCTGGCTGGCTGGCTGGCTGGCTGGCTGGCTGGCTGGCTGGCTGGCTGGCTGGCTGGCTGGCTGGCTGGCTGGCTGGCTTTATACCCATTCGGACAACTAGTAGTAGATTTGCAGTCGATACTAAGAATGTGGGAAAATCATTTCTTCAGACTGTTAAGCGGCGATGAGGACACAAATACTGCTGTCAGGGAGAATGTTTCACTCAATGCAACGACCTAGACGATGTCAAGATAGCGATATCGAGACTGAAATCTAACAAAGCTGCTGGTACAGATAGTCTGCCTGCTGAAATGTTTAAAGCAGCTGGAGATGATCTGGTTGAGAGCATGCACCAGCTCATCTGTAAGACATGGTTGGAAGAAAGCATGCCCTATGAGTAGAATCTCAGTATCGTTTGCCCGATCTGCACCCACCACCTATTCGTTGAGTTCAAGGCCGCATTTATAGGCCGCCTCACATAGACCGATTTTGGTCCATAGTGTTACCACTTACAGAGTTAACCTACTCGTGTGTTGACCTAATAGCCTTTATTGAGACAGAAGGATTCTGAAGTTATTGCAATTTGCCAGAGCAGGGCAGAAACAGAGGAAATGTTCCAGTGTTTTACTGACCGCTGAATCTTTGCAGTTCCTGCACATGTCGGTAGAGAATAGGCCAAGTTTACGAGCATGGTAGCTCAACAGACAGTGACCTGTAACGATATCAACCAGTGTGCTACAGTGCACTCTGGGTAACGAGATTAAGAGTTTGTTTTTGCGGATGTTGTAGTCTGGCCAGAAGATTTTAGTTATACGGTAGATGTTGCTCCTGTTCCATATGCTGCTAGCCACTTTATATGACTCGGTATCAATTTCGGCGAAAAACAGTCGAATTGGCGCAGCAATGATTATTGATTCTGTAGGGATTATGACTCCTTGCTTAGCAAGTACGTCAGCAGTTTCGTTTCCTGGAATTCCTTCATATCCAGGACCCCAATATAGAGAGTCTATGTTATTTACACAAAGTGTTTGTAGCGAGTTGTAGCAGTTGTATACGGTTTTAGATTTTATAGTGTTGCTTTGAAGAGCTTTGAGTGTGGCCTGACTCTCCACATAAATATTGATATAAGAACATTCAGGTTTATTAGATAGGCTTTCCGCTGCTTTTTGTATAGCAACGAGTTCGGCTTGAAAAATGCTGCAACTATCATGCAATTTGTAGGAAATTTTGTGGTTGAGCGTCGTGTTATAGACAGCGTGCATTGAGACGAGCTATACAGCGCCATGTCTAGTTCTGATTCCTGCCAAACTCGTCAGACTAAGCAGGGTGACGATGAAGAACTCTCGCTGCTCCATCAAGGTCGATAACGAACTCACCGAGACCTTCAATGTCAAAAAAGGTGTTAGACAAGGCGGCGAGCTGTCATGTGAATTCTTCAACAAAATACTTGAGAAGATCGTGCATAACTCACATGTCAACAATAGAGGCACAATCTTCCAAAAGTCTGTTCAACTCCTAGCTAATGCCGATGACATTGACGTGATTGGTCAAACACAGCGAGCCATCAATGATGCGTGTCCTGGCATTGAAACCGAGGCGGCCAAAATAGGTCTGGCGGTAAATGAGCGCAAAAAGAAGTATATGCTGTCATCAACGAAGGACACAGAACAGCAACGCCTCAAAAAGAGCGTCACACTTGGCAGCAAAAACTTCGAGGTAGTCAAGAAATTCGTCTACCCCGGTTCTGCATTAAATAGGGACAACAACACCAGTACCGAAATCAAACGTAGAATTACACTTGCTAATCGATGTTTCTTTGGGCTCAAGAGGCAATTGAGTTATAGAGCCATCTCTCGACAGACCAGGTTGGCCTTATATAACACGTTGATCTCAGTCCTGCTCTATGGTGCAGAGATATGGACGTTATTAAAAGCTGATGAAGATGCTCCTGGTCTAATAATAATAATAATGAAGGGGTTACAGTCCGAGGTGAACCTGGGCTTAGCACGAGGGTTTGCCGAGAAACCCTCGTGTTGTGCGCGCTATTGTTCTCTCACGAATGAAGGGGATCTACAGTTTAATGCCGTCTTCGAACGGCGAGATTGAGAAGCTTTTTCTAGACAGTTATACTTTTCGAGCATTGTCAGTGACTCGAAAGCGGTGGAGCCGTGAAAAATGTTTGTTGTTTTTTCGAGTTTCGAACATCGAGGTCTCATGTCGTAGGAGTCGACGCACCTACCCACTACGCCACGGCGCCCACGGCTCCTGGTCTGTTTGAGAGAAATGTTCTGCGTGCGATTTTTGGTCCTGTTTGCTTTGATAGCATCTGAAGGAGACGATTCAACAACGAACTATAGGGTTGTACGGCGCCATGAGCCTAGTCTCTATGGATTCCACGCTTAAGATGGCTAGGCCATGTAGAGTGTATGGAGAACACAGCTCCGGCCCGAAGAGTCTTTGAATCCGAGCAGGGACAACGCAATAGAGGACGTCCACGTTATTGATGGCTCACAATAGTGGAGAAGGACCTAAACCAACTTGGTGTGCGGAATTGGAGGCAGCTAGCGAGATACCGTGCCAGCTGGAGAGGTTTGATAGTAAAGGCCCAGATCCACCCCGGACTGTAGCGCCACACAAAGAAGAAGAAGAAGAATCACTGAAAAAGTTCGCTATTTACAAACTTTGCTTCCAACAACCAGATAAAATGTAAGATTGTGGTGAAATGAAATGAAATGAAATCGTCTCTTATAAATGCCAATGCACTACACTTACAAGAGACACTAGAGAAATGCAAAACTTGATAAATAACCATTCTGCATTCATCTTTTCTATGGCATTTACGAACGGATATGGAAACTGCTACAAATACAGATCTTCTTAAGTAGCTTTTCTCGAGCCAGCAAAGCAAAGTGCCTGCGTGCGCGTTCTGCCGTGTTCCGTGTGTGACAATATAGTGGCGTACGTTGTGGATGGATTTGTTCCTGACGGGTGATGTGTTGGTAAGGGCTGGATACGGTACTCCTCCGATATTGCCTGGATGCTGCCGTCTGCGTGCGTTTCTATTGTTGCTCGGGTTGCCATTCGTGCTGTTCCAACGATGAGTCGTTGGTGTTTCAAATCTACCAGTAGATTGAATTGATCCTGCAGATTGTTTCCGGCCAGAGTTCTTATTCGTCGCAGTATTTGAGACGGTTTCTAATCGCCTCGTGCTGGATCAGACAGCAACTTCTCCGTGCGTTTTAACGTTGACTCTGTGAAAATATTAATGATACGTTCTTTAAGGATTTAGTACCTGTTCTGCGCCGGAGGGTTTTCGATGATGTCGCTGACTTGAACCGGTGTACCGCAGTCTAGTTCGCTGACCAGTTTGGTGTACTTCGAGGCGTCCACTTTGTTCATCAGGATCACAGACTTGATGTGTGCGAACCATAGTGTGGGGCGATGTTTCCACGAATTTAGCCATTCCTTAGGGGGACTGCCGTTAGGTACAACTTCGGCGGGGATTATTCTTAAAATTCCTACTCTTCGCATTTCGTGCTGTACTCCACCTACATGTAAGCAAATCTCAATCCATTTGCTCTAATATCTTGCCAGCTATCAGACGAAATTTTTTGAATCTAGCATTTTTGTCGTGCTTACACTAAAAAACCGCGTTTTTATGTCCTCTTCTAAACTTCGACATTCCAGACAGAGGGTGGATTATTATCTCCACATTTGTTGAGTCACTTTGCAACCACGTCTAGACTCTTATGCACGAAATATCTCCAGGGACACTCAAATACACCCCTTTGTGCTCGCTTATTAACCGAAGCTAAATACGTTACAAACCCACTGAGTCCAACAAAGCCCTTAAAAAGCCATAATTTTGATTCCCCTTCTCATTGTCAAGACAATAACAAAGCGCATACCAATAGCGTCATACGTTCGAACCCTTCCCCGGTCCTGACTCCCCCAACATTCCCTTCGCCACATATCACCACACGGGATAACCCTTTAAGGCGACAGTCCCACAACCACAACTCGGCAATCTGGATCAATGAGCGTAACGACGCGACGCCCTATCCCACTCACTCGTTTCTTTTTAATTAAATTCGGAACATATCTCAGGATATTATCAATTTTGTACCTAAAGCTTCATCTACGACAACCCTAACCGGCACCACCCCCACGCCCAGTCCCAGGAGTCATTTCGCTTTACGACTTGAACATATCATTGCGACTTTCCATTCTGAAGCACTCTACATGCGTTTGTGTCCCCCAAATAGAGCCACTCACACATCCCCGGCAATAACATGCTACCTAATTACGAAATTAGTTATAAGACAGCGCACAGAACAGAAGCAAATTAAGGATCACAGGGATCCGCCGGCACAATTTCACAGAATCATAATTGGATACGTGCGGGGACCGCAAACATAAAAACTAAAATCGGCTGCGGGATGTAAAATTTCAGGACCCCGTATCGTGGTAAGTGCCTAAGCTGGGAAAGTATTAATGTTAATTTGATAGCGCACCGGGCGCTCACTGCAACAAACACCGTCGCCGTGGCACATAGCTGAGAGCTCATGGGATGGAGCTGATATATCCGTAGCGCTGCGTGTGTCTTTCGGGTCAGACTGATGGTGGCCTGCCCCGACCATCGTTTACCAGGATTTCTCTCGGTTGCGGTTTTGGGACTTAATGTCGCCAGAATGTTACACCATTTCACCAGCAGTCAGCCAGCATTCCCCCGCTTCACTGTGTCAACTGTGAGTGTTGGTGTGTGAGTGTGTGTTGCGGAGGAGGGTCGCACACGCGGGGGACCCTGTTGAAAGACTGATAGTCCGAATGAATCTGATTACATTATTTCGTAAATGGACCAAATATTAATCAAGTAATAGAACTCATAATGGATTAACCACACTCAGTTACTCGCCTGCAATAAGGCAGTCCTTCCTGCCACACCACAAGTGTGGTGCTCTGGTGTGCAGGCGCTTAGGCGGATGATGGTGGTTTGTTTGTTTGAGCAATTCAAGCTAAGCATATGCTGCTCATCGGTGACATCCTGGATAAATGTTGGGTACAAGTGTTTGCTTGTCAAATGAGATACGGACTAGATGTTGTTGACTGTGGATTAGCTTGAGGTATGGCGGAAGCTATTCAAATTGTCCTGCATTTCCTACATGGCCTTTGATAAGGGGAGGGCTATGATGTGTGAACTGAATTTCTGATAGCAGCAGAACAATTGTCTGAGTTAAATGAATTTAGTGGAAAATGTTACTTTCGTTACTAAATTAAAGCTCACGCAGGGCCTTGTTTCTTTAACATCAACTCAGGGAACTTACAAGGACCTACAGTCCCCAGACCGACTTCAAACGGCGAAATTTGGGAAGTCATGCATCACATATTTCAAGAGGTGATGATGAAACAAAAGTTGATGTTGTCATCCACGAGAAGTCGACTTTGAGGCATCTGTGTAGCAGTTGAAGCGTTTTTTGGTCACGCGACGACTCTTCGCTATGATCGACAATCGTAACCCAGGGCAAAAACAAATTCTAGACGTGCGGAGAACTTAAGTCTTCACTACTGCATCGTATATTTCCGATTCTTCGCTTAAGTAAGGAGTTCGATACCCGCACCGTTGACTATCCCCCGCATTTTTATATGGAGCTCTGGAGGTACACAGCAATCGAGGCATTTGATCAGAGATGAATACGCCTTTTGCAAGCGATGTAGAATTAATAAGAAATAAGCAGCAAGTCTTTGTGAGTGCCATGACAAATTGGTTCAAATCCAAGGAGAAGCAACAATTAAAAAAAAAAAAAAAATTTTCACGGCCCTCCTTTTTGGAGTCACTGTCACTGATAATTATGGTTTCTGGCCACAGATTTATGATTTCGGTGTGTTAGTCCGACCGACCTAAAATTTTGAAATTAGGGACGTGCAAATTTAAAAAGTGGGGCCATTTGGGGATTTTTCCCCTTTAAATGGAGTTCGGATGCATTTTGAAATTGAAATTGAATTAACATTGGCTAAAACAGTAAATTATCGACATGCGAATTTTGAAGATCTAAAAACGTAGTTTTATATACATGGTCGAAAGCATGAAGAAATGATAAATCGATTTATGTCCAGATTTCGAGTTATTAAATTCCCCAATTCGCACATAAATTTCCTGCTGAGATCGACAAATCAACACAAGTCTCAGTGGTATCTTTCATACCGATTTCAACCCCTAAATGGCCAAAAGCAATATACACACAACAGGCTTGGGCAGTGGTTGCTGAAGGTTGAGATAAGGGGATATGTTTTTTTGGATTACGTAAATTTGAATGGAGATTTGTGTACGGGTATACATACGAGGGGCGCTCAATATATTCTCGGTATCGGGGTGAAGCTGTGGTTGTATATATTAATTGATTTATTTATCAAGTAATACTATTATTTTAGTGCATTTCATATAAATGTGATTATTAATTCGCGTTTTATCTCTAGTTAAACAGAATCATAATGGCAACTGAGACGATGATGGTGAAAATTGAGCATCGCGCTGTAATTAAATTTCTCACTAAGCAAGGAAAAAGTCAAAAAACTATTCATGAAGAGATGGTGGCTGTTTACCAGGGTTCCGCACCTTCATTATCAACTGTGCAAAAGTGGTCAAGTGAGTTCAAGAGAGGCAGAGAGAGCATTGAAGACGACCCCCACTCCGGCGCCCCGGCTACTGCTTGTACGGGAGAAAGCATCAAAGAAGTCGAAAAACTTGTTCTTGAGGATGCCCGAATAAAGGTGAAAATGATGGCAGAGATCACCAAGCTTTCAATTGGTACCATTCACACCATTCTTCATGACCATCTTAACCTTTCAAAGGTCAGTGGAAGGTGGGTGCCACGAATGCTCACAGCGCCTCAGAAAAAAGTGAGAGTCGCATGCTGTAGAGAGCTTTTGGAGATGTGTAGTGAGAACGCGGACGGTGTTATGGATCAAATTGTTACTGGTGACGAAACATGGGTCCACCACTATGACCCTAAAAGCAAACAAGAGTCCATGCAGTGGCATAAAAAAGGAACAGACCCCCCGAAGAAGTTCAAAGTCACTCCGTCTGCCGGGAAGCTCATGGCCACAGTTTTTTGGGACTCAAAGGGAATCTTGCTCATTGATTACAAAAAAAAAAGGTCAAACCATCAACGCCACATCCTACGCTTCCACTTTGCATAATTTGCGGGGGGAAATTAAAAAGAAAAGACGGGGTAAACTCGCAGCGGGTGTGTTGCTTCTTCATGACAACGCTCCTGTTCACACGGCGCGAGTTTCCAAGGCTGCTGCGCGAGATTGTGGTTTCGAAGAAATCCAACACCCACCCTATAGTCCAGACCTTGCCCCTAGTGATTATTTCCTGTTTCCGGATTTGAAAAAAATGTCTTCGTGGAAAAAGATTTTCGGATGATGAAGAACCCAAGTCGGCAATAAATGGGTATTTTGCAGAGAAAGAGGAAATTTATTTTTTTGAGGGTTTAAAAAAGCTTATCTCAAGATGTAACAAATGCATTGATGTTAGGGGAGATTATATTGAAAAATAAAAACAATTTAAATTGAATTCGCATTTTCCTTCATATCGATACCGAGAATATATTGAACGCCCCTCGTATGTATGAACGTATTTGGAAAAAATTCAACTGAAATATTTTGAATTTGTTGTCTGATATTTAGAAATTCTTCCATCAAAAATTATTTATGGAACTGAATCGAGTACAACTCCTAATTTATTTATTAAAAGTGACTTTTTGATGATATGAAAATTAAAATTGACATAATTAAGGTCTAAGTGGGTCGCAGCTTTTTTCTGTGACAGTCACCCCAACCCATAACGGTCACTATATTCTTTTACTTCCAACAAGCTTACTAATTGTAATCTCATGCTTGCTGCAGGGCCATTCGTCAATTCAGTGAAATGACTTGACAATCCGGGATAATTTATTACCTACTGTTGCAACGTTAAATACAAATCAGAGCAAAAAATAACCAGGGCCCGCATCCACGTCAGTCTTTTAAGTACGGTCATTGTCTACAGTACGAAACAAGTGGATTTAATTTCACCCCCGTCATCAATTCCACGAGCAATCTGTGCAATTATAAACTAATCGATTTGGGGAACCAGAGGAAACCGCCATCCACCAATTTAAGTGGCCAAACGAAGTCAGAAATCCTAATTTGAAAGGCATGTGACAGTTTGCTGCTTCACTTCATCGTCTGTCTTGTCGATGATAATTAGTCAAACCCTAAGAATGGAGTTCTCTATCTAACTCACCTTCAACCGAGCAAATTGATGAGTGACACGAAAAGTTACCTGCTCCTGTCGTGCTTCACATTGACAACGACACGAGAACAATTTATAGCGGGTAAGGATTAATGAAAGGTGCACCGGTGTAACTTTATCAACTTGTCAGATATTCCGTGACATAGTTTCATCCGTTTGGGGTTAGCCAGCTACAAGTTTCGACGTCGATGCGATCCAAAAAGTTGGCTTGATATGCAATTAAATTAAGTCCACTCATGTGGCTTGGATGAAACTGGGACACAACGAGAGCTTAACACAGCAGTAGAATGGGATAATTGGAAACATTAAATTAATTAGGCGGTGGACTAACTGATTGGCTTCTGCATGAACTTATGCATTGTGTAGGAGTAGGGAAAGTGAACTGCGCGCTGGGAATCCGCTGACGTTTCACTTTGGTCTGCACCTCATTACACGGGAAACTTACAATGTTAACATTGCGAAGTGTTTAACCAACAACTCAGCAACTAATAGCATCTCTTCCAGCTGCTTACATTGCCTGACATAATTATCACAGTCTAATGCCGACATCTGATGACTCGCTGACACACTGCTGAAGCACTGGCTGCGCCAGACAGCAGCGTCCTATGGCAACGGACTCGACTCCATGTCCCTCCCCTTGTCGCCAAACTGAGCAAAGAAAGGAAACTTGGAATCAGCAGGAAAAACTGAATTCATTTTTCTTTTTCGCTCCAAAGGTAAATGTCGGGTGAAAAGAAATGAGAAAAGGATTCCAAGTTGTGGTTCATGTCATAGATTGTTTCCCAGAACGTACACTTTTCAATTCTGCTTCGTGGAGTAAAAGAAGTAGAAGAAGTCGGCGACTTTGAAGGATCAACATTTTCTTTGTTATAACCTGAATGAATTTGTAATGGATTTGTGGATAAAATAGGAATTTGGAAATATGCTTACTGTAGAAGATATAGAATAAAATTGTGGTACAAATTTCTCTCACTAGTGTAGGGAATGTAAAGCTTTATGCTGACTTCGAACGACGAGAGAGAAGCTTTCTCTTGAAAGTGATACCATCTGAGAGTTGCGTATAGCCGAGGGAGAGGTGGTGCCGCACAAATTAAAGTAATTATTTCCGGTATCGAAACATAGACCTTCTGGGGTATATTAAAGGGTCGTTCAATAAGCGCTTCCTATAAACCAAAATGTACTTTTGGGTACTTTGGAGAGAAACATTTTTCGTCGAATTTTCGGTCCCGTATGCGTGGAGGGCGAATGGAGGAGAAACTACAACCGCGAACTCTACGAGCCGTACAAAGATGTGGATGTAGTCCAAAAAGCCAAAAAAAGACGACTGCACTGGCTCCGCCACAACGAGCGAATGGACAACAACGCTCCAGCAAAGAGGATCTTCGAATCACAGCCCACAGGTTCGAGAAGAAAATGAAGACCGAACCTCCGTTTCAAGGATCAAGCTCTCGCGGATGCCAGAGCGCTTGGTATGGATAACTAAAAGCAACGTGACCGGGATCGCAGGGCATGGAAGGCTGCCGTGTCTCAGGCAGAGACCCTTCATGGGTCGGGAGCCCGCTAAGTACGAGTAAGTAAGTAAGTACAAAAACAAAATGTGAGATGTCATAGACATTTTTTATTCGTTCGAAGGGCCTATCGAGAACATTGTACTCTGTGTGGCGCGCATCCGAAATTTCCAATTTTCCATGACTCTGGCGCATAAATCGGGCTAAATTTTACCGACGGCATGGGTTATGTTTATGCCCCTGTGGCTTGTGGCCTGCTCGGATAGGCCTGCGACTTCAGGAAACCCCACAAGAAAGAGCCCGATGGGGTCATACCGCACGATCTCTGTAGCCCCTACGTGAGATAACCATGAGCTCGAATCGCTCGTGCAGAATTTCCAATGTGACCTGAGGTGTGCGGCACGTAGCGCCGTCCTGTTGAAATCACATGTCGTTGGTGTCCATATCATCCAATTCAGACCAAAAGAAGTTTGTATTCATCGAACTATAGCGTTCGTCGTTGACGGTGATAGCCTGGCCAACGTCTGGCCTGGCCAACGTCTTTCTCAAAGAAATACGAGTATGAACCGCTGACGCCGTCAGTCCAAAATCAACACCAGACTGTGATTTATTCGGGATGCATTGGACGCTCTTGGATCTCATGTGAATTGGTATTTGGTCTCGTCCCAAATTCGACAGTTTCGTTTATTGACGTACCCATTCATGCAGAAATGGGTTTTATCGCTGAAGACGATTTTTCGATGAAGACTATGGCCAGTTTCCAACTGCTCCAGAGCCCATTTAGCGAACACCCGTCGTTGTCTATTGTCACTTATCCTCAGCTCCTGGAACCGTCGAATTTTTTTCGTGTGCAGGATATAGGACCTAGTTACGACACAAAATTCGCCAAGTTTTGGTCTGCGAAATTCCGAGTTCTTATGAGCTACGCGAAATCGACAGCCTCAGATTCTCCGGCACACTTTCACGGACAGCGGCGATATTTTCGCAGATCTTGCGTTTCGTCGATGCACAGGTGTTGGTTTATCGTTTACTGAACCAGTGGACTCAAATCACACTGCGAATAATCCTCCCGATAGGGCGATTATGGTGACCAAAAAGTGGGCGAAGCGCGTGAAACGCTGCCTGAACAGAACACCCATTTTGATAAAACAATTTTATCATTTGCAGTTGTTGTTGAACTAGAGAGTTCATAGGTCGTACGTCTTTTTCATGGTGTTTCACAAAACGGACTGAATAAATGACAGTTTGACATACTTATGGCCATTATCAACTGTCAAAGCTCAGAGGTCTCTATTGGAAGACCCTTATATGCACTCACTCACTGAGCCACAGCGAGTATATTTTCAAATCCATACTTTCTCAAAGAAGGGTGGACTTTAACACAGGCCCCGCTATTTTACAAAATCTCTCTTGAGAATTGCTACATATATGTTACTTAGGAGGTGAAGAAGAATGTTTGAAGTTTATTGAACTAGTTCATTTAGTTTAAAGTAGTTCAGTGCTCATGCAATTGAGTCTCGTGGGATTATCGCCGGTTGGTCGTCATTTTATTGAAGTCTCCCTTATTGTTCAACCACTCATCGCGCCAGAAAACGGTTATATAAGCAACGATGCTCGATGTGCTTGTGCTGTGGTAGTTAAGCAAAACCAACCCTAATGTCCACAATCCCCATACACACACAAAGTGAAGCACTCAATGTAGTTCAGATTAGTTCCATTTACTTCAGTTCTCTTACTGAATTACATGTATGCAGAGTAAGGTATACCTAAGTTTGTTGAACTAAATGAACTAAAACTAAATGACATTGTGAACTACGAGTAGTTCACTTAGTTCATTTGTTAGAGCTCTTTTTTGAACCAGTTCGTTCGTAAACTGCACAAGCCTAATCCATTTCATTCCATTTCCATTTCGTGCTTCATTTATCCTTCACGACGAAAATTAAGCTTTAAATTCAAATATTGTAATTTTCTCTCAATTCGCTTAAGACAATAATTTATTGACGTACATTTTTGAAGAAACCACTGACCTACTGCAACTCCTTGTCCAAAAACAATTTCCTACCTCATCATTTGTCATAAGCACAAAGTAGAAATTTGTCGTGAATTTCCTCCTTCTCTGGTGATTCATTTCTAAATGTTGCCAACGGCTCTTCGTTCTGCACTTTCGTCTTCTCATCACTTGGGCATATTCTTTTTAATTGTCATCAAAGTGTCGACATAATGAACTCGCTGCAGTTCTTGTTAAATTCTGCCACATCATCAGCCCACGATGAGCAGGGTCTAGCGTTATGCTACAAACCGAACTCCACGTAGAACATCGTCCAAAGTGGTAACATTAATGGCCCTTCCCTGCTCCACCAAATTGAACAGTCGAGACTGACTTTGTTCCTCCTGCCAAATGGACCATCCACTGGAGGGAAGGTGATGTCGTACACCACTAACCCAACAGCATGAAAGCACATCATTATTCCAGCATTTTTCCTTTCTCCCTCATCACCGCACACATCCCCTCCACTCGGTGCCTGCTGGAAATAGTTCTCTGACAAGCCTTATCTCCTCATCCAGATGGTTCAGCCAATAACATTTGGACGGCCGGTGGCGGGTAGATTTTGTTGGACGATTTATCAGCACAATCTCTTGTTTTCCGGTTAAAATGAGATGTCAACTTGCATCGGCCTTTAGATGCTGCCTTTCTCTTTGGAAAAGTATCCTTCGATTCTCTTTAACCTATTTCGCCTCGTCCGTATCATCCGGCTCGATAGGCATATTCGCTTGTGTGTCCTTGTGAACATATTTAGAAGCGATTATATGGCTCTTGGCTCAGGAATACTGAGCTAGACACCGAATTGTCCTCGACGGTTGCTGTGCTGGAAATTCTCCGCCGGAATCCTTTACTCATTCAGATGTAAAAATGAAATTGACATAATTTATAATTCATTCGGTCGTTCTCCTGGCCCATGGCTTCAGTGGTTGTGCGAGTCTGTCCAGCATGTCCGGTCCGCTTGATTTTGTTCATAAGGACTTTGCTTTTACAGTGAAGGGGTACATTCAATTGACAGCACTTAACGTTGCCGGGGGTTTATTCGGCTGAGTCAGGTCTATCAGGTCTGGGTCATTATACCAAATTTATAGGCTTACTTTAACTCTTATTTATTGATGGCGACTAACAGTACTTCAGGAGGTTGGTAATTAGCTTGTCTCGGGGCATGAATTTGTTAAGAGGTCCGAGTCCTTAAATGACACTACATTATGGGTTTGTTACCTTTTATGTTTTTATAATAACGTTCAGTTTGTGTATAACTGACCATTAAGGTTTCATTATCAACAGCAAATGGCTGCTAACTGTTTTGCGGCCATCGATTGTCGGTAATTCAGTTGGCATAGGGCTAAACCTGCGTCTCAACTGAAAAAAGGGACTGTTACACCTTCAGAAAGGTCGATAATGGCAGTTTCCAATAACAAGTTAGTTGTTCTTTGGTGGCGCCCAGTGCAAATGGACTTAAAAAAAGGAATTCAAATATGAATCATTTTTTTAAAAATCAAGTCACTTAAATTTTTAATTTCATTAGAAGTGGGTATCAATTGTTTCGTTTCTTGGAAGACAGATTTTGAGATTTTTTGAGGATGGATTGCTTTAAATGCTCTTAGTATGCAGTCAGCGTCAAAAGTGAGTGAACATTCAGTCATCTGCTGAAGGTTTATCCACTTAAGTTCACCGGAATGATGTAGAGCAGACATGTCATATCCAATTAAAGCTCAAAAGTAATACTTTGAAATATGGCAAATAATATTTATCATAAGTGCATATATAAAACAATTAATTGAATTCCAAGGAGAAATGTGCTAAAAACCGCATTAAAAAGTGAGTGTATATATGGTTGTGTCAGTGACTGTAAGACATAAAGGCTCGATTCTGTTAAACATTTGTATGAAAATTAAGACCGCCATATACGATAGCTGAAAAAGCGGTAAAGGTATACAAAGTACAATTTTTTCTCAACAAGATACTGTTTTTTAAACAGATGTGTCACTTTTGACCTTTTTTCGTTTGAACTAAATTAACTTCTTTATGTTTGCTGTTATTTTAAATGAAATATAGATTATTTTGAAGTATGATTTCAGAGCTTTTATTTGAGGCATCAATGCCAGACGTAGACCATTCCAGTCAATTTTAATGTAGAGGAATACCTTTCAACTAATGACTGTTTACTCATTTCAGACGCTGACTGTAAGCAGCATAAGAATGGAGATGGAATTGAAATTGAAGGTTATTTTTGAAAATTCAACTCAGAAAGCTTTTCACGACCAATTTTACATGCGCAGAAACCATATCAAAGGGGAATGCTTATCAACACGGTTTCTCATAAATGAGATACAAAACATTTCGACAGCTTCAGCAGAAGTTATTTTGGAAAATACCGATTTTCGAGCACTTTCCTATGACGAGACCTACGACAACATCAATTTCGATCTTCTGAAAGCGATCAGAGTATCGGAACTCATTTATGCAAAATCATTTCGGAAATATGCTGCTTGATGCTTGGCACCCATCTCTTGTTTGAGTCAGGGTCATTGAAAATATAATTTTTGCCAAGGTGGCTTGAGAGAGATTGTGCTCCCTCAAAAAGTCGAAAACTAGCACCGGTGTACGCATCATCAAATGAGGCAATTGCCTCATAGAATCTCTACTTCTGCAGAAGTTATACGTCCAGAAGATAAGAACAATTATCCCCACCCCCTCTGGATGTCTTAATCTGGTGTCATGTCATCCACGTGATACGTTGGAGGCATCCGCCTCCAGCAGCTTTTCGACCTAAACGACAAATCCATGAAATATCACCTTCGCTTTATTTAAGGCTCCAATTGGTTTCCGCATGTGCCAAAATTCCTGAGAAATACGCGTGGCATTACAATGGATATTCCCTGCTTTAAGTGCATCTCTTGTATGTAGGATGATAGCCTAGAGGTTAAATAAGATTTCGGGGATATTGCAACGGGATTGTGGGCGCCGTGGCCGTGTGGGTTCGTGCATCGACCCAGTAGACTTTCACAGTGTAGGTTCGAATCTAAGTTCAGACAAACAATTTTTTTTTTTAAAAATCACGGCTCCACCTCTCTCGAGTCACTGACAATGCTCAAAGAGTATAACTGTCTATAAAAAGCTTCTCAATATCGCTGTTCGGGGTCGGCATTAAACTGTAGGTCCCCTCCACTCGTGAGAGAACAATAGCATGCGCAACACGAGTGGCTGATGAGAAGCTAGGCCCAGGTCCACCTCGGACTGTAGCACCGCCATTATACAGCTTTGGCCAAATGTATTAGGCACCCCTATCTTTTTGTCTTTGCTGCCAAATCACATCAGTAATTAGTTTGAATTTTATGTTTTTGGGCGACATTTTGGACGATTTTAATTCTTTCCTCTCATTTCATTGATTTTTTTACTTTTTGAAGATATATCGAATCTTAAAGGGTGCCTAATACATTTGGCCAGGGCTGTAGATGTGACAGAGTCTTGCTTTTCCGGACTATAGCATTGATTTCCCATCGAACTTATTTAGGACTTGCTTAGAATGCTTACTGCCGACCTGGAAAGCTTTCATTAGCCGCGAGAAATGGTATGAGGCACACCAAACACTGGCTAGAGCTAAAGCTAGCAATTGGTATTAGCAACATATCGATAAATGTTAACAATTTTGTGCTTTTGAGTAAATTTGATTACAACAAGTTACTTGCTAAAGCTATTTCAGATTTCATGACATCAAAAATTGTATGTGCAATAAAGGTTATGCGATGTAAGCTTACCTCGTTTCGAAGCAAAGATTACAATTTTATTAATTGGCTCACAGTTGTGGCCCATTGAAAATATTGCTGAATTGGTTTTGGTGTCCCTCGTTAGCTTCTAAGCTCTGTTTTTATTTACGTTTGATGTATGTAGGAGCGAAGCAATGGTTTCGATTTTTCCCAAGCTTTTGATAGCAGTTTTCATGATTTTTTATTTTTATAAAAATATTTAATGGGGTTTATATATGTGTTTATAAATGAAAAATAAAATATTTTAAAAATCCCAAGCCTGAGGCAACGGTTTAATGCAAAAAATTAGTTGTATCAATTTTGATACAACATGCATTTAAGGGTTAATATAGGACCCATTTTGCATCATGAATCTAAGCTCATTATTCAGCGACTGGAAAGTTACAGGTAAAACACTCCTCAAAATGGTGAAATTTACATTTCAAAATGACCTGTTGTGAACCTGCGCTAAATGTTATATAGTTTAGAACTGCCCAAGAGATTTACTAAATTTCAACAAAAAATATTAAATTTTCCTCTTCCTCTTTCAACAAAAAATACCTTCGGTTTTGATCTACAAAACAATCACATCCTCTGCCCAACCTGAGGACTAACAAATAAAATTCGCCATCACACCACAAGACCACACAGGCTAAAACACGTAAATGTGTATTTATGAAACGAAACGTTTCAATTTTCCCAGGATACCGCTGACATATTGCGCACTAAGCCGAAGCCCCTTTGGCTTTGAATAAAGCGCACACCCACACATGCGTGAGATAGGAGAGCACCTAATTAAATAGGGCTGAACATAATAACATTTAAGAGGATCTACCACACGTACATTTAATTTGATATAAAATTCAAAGTAGCTACCGCCCCGGGGAGCATTTTAATTAGGGCGGGCGGCGTAAATGAATGAAATCAGTCGTCGAAAACTGCTGCTCTGGTGTGTTATTGACAGGCAGACTGGCAGACACTCGCTCACACACAGTGCCGGCAACCTGTGATGTTTCGGATGTTTCTCAGTATCCCGCCCGTTGTGCTATCCTGTACTTACTATGGTGTCATCTGTTGGCTGGCACGTTCGACGTTGGTGATGACTGATATGTTGACTGATGAAAGGCTTTATTCAGACGATACGCACTCTGTGCCTGGTGTATATAATTAACTTTGATGCATGGCATTTATTAACTGGAAAGCGTTGGGTGACGCTCCCAGAAACTCATTACAACGGGGCTGATGCCTGGCGGGGGTTATTGGAGAGGTGAGCAAAAAAGTATTAAATTGGCTTCGGTAAGAGGAGCATCAAAATGGCTACCGTAACGCCTATCTATAGCTTTAAGTTCTTGAATTAGGGTTTTACTTCGACATCTTTCGGTGCGATCCCTGTATCGATGTTCCTTTCCTAGAGGGCCTACAACAGGCGTTACCCTTCGTCGCCCAGATTAATCACTCTAAGCATATGGCAGAGATAATACATTCCCATATTGAAAACGACCAGGTGAGTGGCAAGTTAAATCCCCTGCTGGACCAGGCACAATCAGTGAATTTTCGAAATCAGCAAGTCCTTCCACGCCATCAACCGTGCGAATCGGATCAATAAGATGGAAAATCTCTGCCAATATATCAAAATAACTATGCGCAGATTTTATGTTCATGTGCATTTAAGGCAGCCATCAGCAGCTCCGCTCCCAGCACCATGCCTAGTCCGACACCAGAGAGCTCTGCCTGCATTGCCAGTGGCATTACACAGCCAGATAAACACTAATGGCCAACGCATTAGTCCTTCCGCCCCATTGGATTGTTTGCAGGATGGAGCTGAATTCATCCAGCCAGCCAATATTCAAAGGACCTGCATTCACACTTTGCAACACCATCAGAGGCGGGTGCAGCACAGTGGTGGGTATAATTGTTGTCCATATTCGGTCATTGTATTACGGGGAACCCACTGTATATGACTTTAATGGTTTTAGCACTTAGAAAATGACTGCACAATGGTAAGACTTCTGCCTGTTCATTTCCTGGAAAGTTAAGAGGAGGACATTAGGGAAATTTAGTGGTAATGAGGCTTAGGATTGCATTTATCGTGAGTTAAGGAGCTGCTCCGTGGTGAACTGTACGGGATTAGAAAGTTTGAAACACGTACACATATTTACAAGCGTGGACATGCAGAAAGTTTTGGTTTCGGAATGTTTTCCAGGTAATAAATGATACCTTGAGTGTTTACTTTCCGAAAGGATAAACTGAAATGCTAGCAGAAAGAGTCGTTAAAAGTGCTATCAGCTTGGCTTAGTTAAATTAGGCTCAGTAAGCGAGGAGGCTTTAGTGTATTCAGAGTTAGTACCCCTGTAGGACTTTGCATTGTTTCAGAGGTTTAACAGTTCCTAGAAATTATGTACGTAAAATTGTATTCAGAGAACTTTTGATAGTAAGTAACTTCCAAATCCCTTGAAGATACGACATGAAATTTCGAACAATGGTGCATCTGACATCTGACAAAAAATATTTTTTTAAAAGAAAACTCTAATTTATTTTCTGTTTTCGGCTACGAAATGAATGCATTAATGTCCAGATTCCAAAAAAAATAATTAGTTTAATTTTTTTTATTTAAATTAATATTTTCTTTACTTTAAATTTAATTTAAAAAATTTTAAAAACGAAATAATACGTAGAATACAAACAGTTAATATATTTTAAATTCGCTCCGGTTAAGGCCAAAAAGCCAAAAAAAGTGTGATTATTATGATATTATTATTATGTTGGCGAGTAATTCGGTGGTAATTGTAGAAAAAAATTCTGTTGCACAACAAGTTATTTTTCTCTTCATGTACCACATCAAACGGAATACCGCCTAATCGCCTTAAAAATTAAATGAGGGTTCGAACTCTAATTTTTGGCTTCAAAGTTAAGCTATTGAAAAAAAAAAATATTAACTCCAAAATAATTTAAAGTGCAACGACTGGACGGCGCAGTTGGTTAAGTGCCAGCCCCAAGTTAGAGGGCTCCCAGGTTCGAGTCCCACTGAAATCGAATCTGGTCCAGTAACCATTTGCCGTTGGGATCAAATGAACGGCACTGGAGTCTTCTTTGAGTCTGGGTGCTCCAGTAGAGTTACAAAAAACCTCCGAAAAAAAATTTAAGGTATTCCCTCTCTGGTTTCTGTACTTAAGGTACTGAGCCAATTCACATTCGTTCCATATGTATAAAATTCAGTATGTCTCTTTGAATTTCTTATATTGCATGCATTATAAATCTTAAATCTGCTGTTTTTACAATTTTAAACTTATATAAATCTAATCATGAGAAATTTGAAAATTAATAAAAAAACACTTACAGAAGTGGGTAATTGCATCGACAAATGGTTCTCGGCTCGATTTTTGGGCAAGCGGATTCATTTTTATTCTCACTTCCTTCTTAAACTTCACTGTTCCCCGACGAGTATCAGAAGATTTTGGTTCGGGCTGGTAATGTTTCCATCAGATAGGCGCCTGGGAATAGCTCCTGATGAGTTAGAGTCGATGGCGAAGGATCGAGTAGTCTGGAGATCTCTTGTTTTTTTTATAATTTGCGCGTGCAGAAGGGGTTACGCTTAAGTGTCCGGAATCAAGACACAGCACGGGCCGAAGGTATAGAGGGAGAAAGGGAGAGGAGGTACCTGTGCACATTTGTTTTAAATGTTTGCGGGTTGTAGTGAGTGGGTTCTATATTCGTGTGGTGCGGATAAAAAACGACTCTCTAAACTTAACTGTACGTCCGATCTGTCGCTTACATGGCCACCTCCATATGATTTCATGTGTTTTAATTTTTTTGCGTCACTCTATCGCTCGTCGCTCAATCGCTCAATCGCTTGTCGCTCAATGCGAAGCCGAAGCCTAAATGGAAATGCGCCTAGTCGCTCGTGATGATTTTCGACACAAAATCGTTCTCTTATTTGTTGAAATTGTGGATGGCTTGACATCTGTATACGGCAACTGTATAGTTCACAACTGTGAAATATTATTGACGTACGACGCTATTTGCAAAAATTATAACATCTTCCGATAGGATGATTAACTTTGCGACACCTTGTACATACATATAGAGGAGAACCGATTTAAAAAACAGGAAGCCGTGGGCGCTACATAGCAGGTTTGTGACGGCTTGGTCTTGACAACTGGAAGCAGCGTGCCCAGGACCGTCAACGATGGAAGGCAACGATAGCTCAAGCTCATACCCTCCATTCATCGTAGGCCTGCTAAGAAGAAGACATAGCAGGTTTGTGCATTTTTGTTCAGTCCAGAGAACGATCAGTTTGGTTTACATTTTTTTTATTGAACTAGTTCGTTCTTCTAGTTCATTTTGTTCAATATAGTTCACTGCTCAGGAAATTTAATCTTATGCGATTTTCACCAGTTGATCATCATATTATAGTCGCATATGTACATACATTCGTCTACATACATTTTTAAATTTCCCTTCACATTCACCACCGGCAACGCAACGATGCTCGATGGGCTTGTGCTGCGGTAATTAGGCAAAAAGAACCCTGATGTTCACAATGCCCACACAAAGCGAAGCACTTAATTCAGTTCAGTTTAGTTCGATTTAGTTCAATTATTCGTACTGAATTACATGCATGCAGTTACATTCATGAGTTTCTTGAATTACTGAACTAAATTAACCAAAATAAAATTACATTGTGAACTAGTTCACTTGGTTCACTTGTTCGAGCTCATTTTAAACTAGTTCGTTCGTGACCTACACAAGTCTACTACAAAGCAAATTAAATTTGAGAAACATTTATCAGAAATTTGTTTGCATCGGCAGTGCTATTCCTCTGGCTTACGTGACACGTAGTGTTACCAAGCATTACTCCCAGATGTGTGATGGCCTTCACGAATCCCTTCATTCCCAAGCCAGAGTTCGCATGCTAATTATGAACGCAACTTTGCATATGATCATGTACAGCAAGTGATTCCTCACAAAATACATACCGCTCGTGAGATGGGCCAAAATGATTGCATTCTCTGAAGCATCCAAAGATAGACTAAAAATACCGTAGCATCACCAACAAAATTCCAAGAACATTTCCATTTGCATCAATTCTAATTAGGGTTCATTTAGAGCGCGCCTTGACTAGTAAACTGAAATAAAATACCTCGGAGATGGACTGTTTTGTCCCACTTAGTTCAAGTATCTTCCTAACAACACTTCATTGAGGGAATCACGATAACTCAACACAACCGTTTCAAAGCCCCAACTGTCATTCAAAAATCCAATTAATTCCTCTTCAGGACATCAGCACGTTGCATACTACCAAAATACCAAACATTCCCTCCTCCCCCGAAGAGATTCAATTAAAAAATACTTTTTCACAACGGTCAAGTATCTGTGCTATTCCTCCATCAGTCACGCTAACGTCATCACAGAAATGACATTTGTCGACGGAGTTACTCAGCCCCTTAGGCCCTTCACGGTCTAACATCATTAATTGCCTACCATACAACCGGATGTGTGCGCAAAGTTTTTTCGAAAACAAAAGCCAGCAAATGAAGGGCTATCGGGGACGCTAAACCTCCACCACTCCCGAGAAGCGTCCATTTGCATTCCACAAGCTAATGGCATGAAAATGCTACCATTACTCGTACTCCCACCAGCAGCGTCGCCGGCTTTACCACGTCCATGATCACTTCCAGTAAGGCTGCAGCACCTTTACCGCACCGTCGCCCTGTCGCTGTCGTCCAATTTAACTTTTAGTTTACAACATTGTTTATGTTTGGGTACTAACCATAAAACCGGAAGTGCAATGTTGTGATATTGTGTGTCATCTTTTATGCGCCCGAGGGCGGGCGATGTGCGGTGACTTTTCCCGTCAGAAAATGCTAAATCCCAAGACTCCAGTCCGAGCCGCGCTACCACTGCCGCCAGCATCGAAACAACCCCAGGCAAAGCCAGCTCGTCTTCCGGTCGGACCATCGGTCGAGAGACAGGGAACCGCTGGTATGGACCATTTGCGGGAGAGGATACCGCACAGTGACTGAATGTGGCACATTAGCCATTGACTCTAGTCGCCTCCTCCCCCGCCCGTTCTTCGAGAAACAACTTAACCGGCACATGATGCACATCGGAGTTTGGCACTTCCGTTGCGGGCACGTCCACGCAAAGTTATTAATAACTCACCGTCAGGAACTGCAACAAATATTGTTAAAGTTTACACATAAATTTCTGTCATGGGAATCATTAATTAGCAGATTATATGTGCACGGGAGGGCCGGTCGAGTAGGTACACCTGTTCGATATATATTTGGCGGTGGGCGGCGTGAGGTTTGCCGTATCGACTGGCCGTTTATTTTAACACAAACACGAGAGGGGGTGGTTGAACTTTGCCGGACCAACGACGACGTTGTGATGTCGAAAAGCGGAAACTTTTCCAATCTCATTAGGACACTAACCGCAAATGGTATTGAGCCTTTCCAAAAGGGTATTGAGGCGGTTGGGTGGTGCATCTGGTCAGCGCTTTATTAGGTTCCCGGAAGTGGCGGCTATTAATCAATTCATTAGTTGGTGAACTGCTTCCTTACTTCCTGGACTGGTTGACTGGTGTGATGGCGCAGTGGAAGTTGCGAACGGACGATTGAAGTTGATTCCTGGAACACAGAAGGTGAAGAGGGAAATGCTGGGAGGGGGGTTCTGAATTAGATTGTGTTGGCAAATAATTTTTACGTCGAAGAGACAAAATTGGGTTGGAGTGCACTATGTTTTGATTGTTTTACAAACTTTAATCAGTTTTAGCTACTCTTGCAACTCTACATTGCACTGACCTTTTATTGGAACGCAAATAGGATTTCGGCTACAAGCTAATTACTTAGAGTGTAAGCTTTAATTGTAAAATTGTCTGCCTGCAGAAATGCTGATTCCTAAAAATACTTTTCCACAACTTGTAGCTGTATCAGTTGCTCTAATTCAAGACTCCAATGAGGGCAGGAGTTCGAAATGTTTTTGAACCTTTATATGTCTCTAAAAAAGCATTTTAGGTACTCGTAAGTCCCTTTCAAGGGCACCTCCTTCTCCCACGGATGTCACTGAGTTGGACGGGCTAGTTAATTCATTCACCACTGCCTTTAACAAAGCAATGGATACTGCCTGTCCTCTCAAAATCCGGAAGATCAACTCCAAGCCACAGTGGTGGAACAGTGAACTTGCAGGCGTAAGTTCAACAAAGCTAAATCCTATAAAGAATCCCCTAGAATATTCAAATCCAAAATAAAAACGGCGAAAAGGAAATCCTGGAAGCTGTTCTGCGGTAGAATAAAGGATATTTCAGAGACCTCGAGACTCAGGAAAATCCTCTCCACTTGTTCCGCCATACCAAGCTACTATATGAAGCAAGATGGCACATGGACTACGTCCAGTAAAGAATCACTTGAGATTCTGCTTGATATCCACTTCCCCAGCTACGCGGATGACCAACCCATCTCCTCCACGGTATCTGGTTATCCAATTAGTAGCCTATCGTGAAGCTCAACACTAAGCGTAGAATAGCATGGGCTATTCGCAGCTTCAAACCATACAGATTCCCTGGTCCGGATGGTATTATACCAGCGGAACTCCAATTGAACTTGGACCTAATTCGTTGCATGCATGAGCGTGTCCCATATCCCTATTAGATGGAGACAGGTCAAGGTAATCTTCCTACCAAAAGCAGGCCCCAGTTTTCACCCCAAGGACTTAAGACCTATTAGCTTATCTTCTTTCCTACTAAAAGCTCTGGAAAGACTCATAGGTATCCATCTTCGTTGCAATATAGACCCATCTAGATTATCAGCCTCCCAACACGCGTACACTAAAGGTAAATCTGTGGATACTGCCCTACATTCGCTTGTATGCTCCATTGAAAAATCCCTTCACCATAAGGAATATACTATGGTAGCCTTTCTGGACATCGAAGGAGCTTTCAACAGTGTCTACTCATCGTCTCTCATCAATGCACTTGTGAATATTGGCGTGGACAAGGGACTCTGTAGATTGATTCACCAACTGCTTGTCAGTAGAGTAATCATATCGAAGCTGGGTTCCACCACCGACACCAGACTTGCCAGGAGAGGAATACCACAAGGTGGAGTTCTATCTCCCCTGTTATGGAATATCGTGGTCAATGAACTACTTTTGTTGCTAGATAAGGCAGGGTGCAAGGTGACAGCCTATGCGGATGACATTGCTGTAGCAATCTCGGGAAAATATCCAACAGTGCTAAGGGATCTCATGCAGTATGCTGTCTCGAAGAAATCGGCGTGGACCAAAGCTAACGGACTGGGCATAAACGCTTCAAAAACGGAAATTGTCCTCTTCACACGGAAATACAAAATCCCCTGGACCCCCTTACCACTGGTGGCACCAGTTGCAATTTCTCCGAGTCTGCTAAATATCTAGGACTCATCCTAGACAAGAGACTTAACTGGAAGCGGAACTAAATGGAGCGTACTCGCAAGGAGACGCTGGCTTTCTACGTATTTAAAAGAGCACCAGGGAATAAATGGGGTCTCCAACCTCATATGATCCATTGGATCTGCACAGCCGTCGTTAGGCCCATTCTGTTGTATGGAGTGCACGTCTGGTGGCCAATACTAGACAAAGCCATACACTACAATCTCATTAGGAAGGTTCAACGTCAAGCCTGCATCTGCATAGGAGGTGCACTGAGAACCACACCCTCAGACCCTCTGCACGTGATCATGAACCTATCCCCACTTGTCATATTTTTGCAGACTATTGGCAAAAAAAACACTGCTATTCGGCTTATGGCCTCCGTCCATACGGACCAATAATTCCTTTGGCCACTCCTCCTAAACACAGTAACTAGGGTATGCCCCTTGTTAATTGTTGCTCTCATTAGAGGTAACTCATGAAATAAATGGCAGATGGGCGAGTGGCACTACGTGTCACACCTCCAGAATGATCTGGCCGAAGCTAGATCTCAGAAGATCTAAGGATTTATAATCTCTTGATAGATCGAATATATGTACAATCGTCGGTGTCATCACAGGACACTGCCTCATAGGAAATTATGCCAGTAGACTAGGCGTCCGGCTAATGATTTCTGTAGAAGCTGCTTAGACGAGGAGGAAGTGGAAAGCTTTTCACACCTTCTCTGCTCCTGTCCGGAGCCCTAGCGCCTATTCGACGACTACATCTAGGGGCCTACTTTTAACTTATGTGAACTTAGTGTGGTTTCCATTAATAATCTACTACGCTTCATTATGTGCTCCAAATGGTTTCCCACAAATACTTTATTGGGATATGGATCAACTCTGGTCTAACCTTAGCCACCTCATACCTACCTTTATATGTATTTTTTGTGAACCAGGACGCAACACTTTATACAATGTCTTTTCTTTCTTCGTGAAATTGTAGATGCCCCATACTAACTCAACTCTTTCCCCAAATTCGACGACATCAAGGACTTCGTTCTATTCGCTAGCTGCATGTACTTTGTTAATAGTGGTTGAAGTGATCACGTACTTAAGCGCCCAAGAATACCGGATACCGGAATATTCGGCGGCCGGATATCTACCCAAATTAAAAGTATAATAGTTACTCAAATCAGACCGGTACAAGTAAAACCAACTTAAACATGCTTTGTTCCTTCTCCTCCACAAGATATTCTTACTTTCTACACAGCAAAGTTTTTGGGACATTTTTGAAGATGTTGCGGAAGGCAAGTCAGATTGAGTTTTCTACCAAAAAATACCGCCAACGAGCTTGACTTATATCTCCAAACAGTTTATTTTGAACGGAATGTGACCCTTGGGCTTGGTAGTCAGTAAATGTTTTTTTATTTTGTTGTTTTTTTACTGAAAAAACTACTATCCGGTATCCGGCCTGATATCAAAAGACTATTCGGCTCCGGCCGGATGTTAGAAAAGAAGCCGGATAGGCCGGATACCGAATACTTGCCATATATCCGTCACACCTCTAATTTAAACGATGTAAAAAATATTTTAATCTCTGATCTGGTCTCACTGAGTTGGTCTCACCTCAATTTATAAATCGTATATACATACCTCTAACATAAGTAAATCTGCCATGTCTTGGCAGATGCCTTAATAACATCCCTGGATCCTATACATAGAATCCAACCACGTACCATGCAACCTAAAAGGGACACTTCAGAGTCATATCGACTCTTTGAAACATCGAAAAAATGGTGACTGTTTTTCCCTTTTTCAACACGTCTTCAAAAGTACTGTTGAGATGCATTCGTTCCCTGCAAAATTTCACTCGTTTCTAGCCTTTATTCAGACATGAAACTATGGTGTTAGCCGTTCTACCAGAATACGGAATATCGAAAAATTTTTTTTTCCATCATATTGTGCTCCTTATTGGATGTTAATATAATGGAGAATGCATAGGATTCAAGGGAAGATGGGATGGGGTCTCAATTTCAGGGTCATTGCCTATGCACACTGCCCATGCACACTGGTCAACGCACAATGAATCGGTTTGTTGTATCTCATTACCGTATTTTCCCCGGAGGCCTTTATCCAATTTTAATTTGATCCCAACACAGCATAGATCAATGCCACCAAAAAGACCCTAATATCACCAGACAGAGGGGTAAATTAAAAACAAAAATAAGTAAATAAACGTCAATAATTAAAACGCATTCAACCGCCAACAGTCTAATCCAATTATTCAAATAATTAGGGCCAACACTCGAACATAAATAGCCTCAACATTAATGCCCCGCCAATTAATTAGGCGGTTTCCGAAAAGAAAGCAGTTCTTTTTCATTAATTTGGCATCGATTGGGATTAAATTACTCTCGGACCAGGACTAATATCCTTTTCCTCCCTATTTATGTGTGTTCCGCATGTCAGCCTTAATGAAATTGTTATTTCCGCCACCGGAGGTGTACGGAATTGAAATTTATTTTAACCATCGCCACTGCCATTGCCGTTCCATCATCCCGTTCACCCGTGTCCGCCCATCTGCCGCCCAGCAGCACATGAACATCAGTTACAGCTGTTCTTCGTCGCCATTTATTTTAATCCTTGTGTGTGTTCACTAGCACTCGATGTGAGAAATGCTTTTATATCCCTTTTATATTTGCTGCTTTTTTCTCTCACTCGCTTCCATCTCCATCGGACATATGCCCACAAGCAGGACCTGGAGGATGCGGTATCTATCTCATACGTTCACTTTACTATCCCACAGAATCATTGGTGTGCACAATGTTGAATCGATTGGATATCCTTAAGGTGAATGGGTGGAGTGCGAGCAAAGCATGTCGAAGGAAACTGCTGCTACTTAAAATTTATGACTTTGTTTGCACCCGAAAGGTGAATCCGTTTGAGGAAAATTAAATGATAGAAGCGGGGAAGAATGAGCGCAACAGAGAAAAAAAATCGACCGAAGCGGATTGCAAGAAGTAACGACTATGGACGATGCTGCAGCGGGCGCAAGGATTCCCGAGATATGTACGGATGAATCAGACACGTATAAGATATAATGCCATCATTTGTACTTGAGTACACATAAGACATTCAACCCGGCGAACTCGAAGGGAGGAAGCAATATCGACAAATTTCTTTGCAACACATCCGGTGGGCGTGAGTGGTGAAGATGTTCGATGTGATGACATTCGGTAGTCAGGTGCAGCAGTTGAAAGAAATTGCTAAGAGTCCTTGGTGTTAAAGATGTGTGAATACGGTGCTGCATTTTATCTGGCTCGTCGTTCATTGACTTATCCTGTGTATATTTGCTCGCTCGAGGATTGCCGAGGCAAAATGGAAAGAGAGCCTATTCTTGGGAGTGAGTTGGAACATGATTTCCTACAAAGGAGTACATTTAGGTGTTCTAATTTTTATGCTGCCAAGTCCTTGGACATCGTTTCG
This sequence comes from Myathropa florea, assembly GCA_930367185.1. NCBI lineage: Eukaryota > Metazoa > Arthropoda > Insecta > Diptera > Syrphidae > Myathropa > Myathropa florea. The sequence continues at coordinate 130,655,076 of OV884002.1, read as the reverse complement.
ACGTGTTGAGAGATGTCATGTAATGAAACTTTTTTTCGGTGTTCTTTTGCAGCTTCCTGGAGCTGTTCCATTGTTTTTCGGCTTGTGACAGGGTACTTTTTCTTGGAACTCAGTAACTTCGTGTCCCCTGATAGTCTCGATTTAACCTCGGAGCTTGTGGGCCGATTGTGTGAGATTTTACTTCACATACATCACGTTTGCGCAAAAATAAAACATGTTTCTGCTCAGTTTCCCTTCCACGTTTGGCGTTGACTGTCTTATATTTCCTTGGTCGTTGTAACGTCAACATATGACCTGAAGTCGTTTGTGAACAAAATCTGCTCTCTTATAACACGTATTTTCAACTAATTTATGGCGAACAGATTTCGGTCACTGGCACAGGACAGTCTCTCACTACTGAACGCTACAGTGAATTGCGGTCCCCATCTGACACTGCTTTTTAGATTAAAGGGGGTCCACCACTGGACAGATCTTTGCCAAGAACCACATATTCTCTCAACCTGTTTCTGAAAAAAACTTCTTCCTTCCATGAACCTCATTTCAGAGCGAAATCCCCCTATGAATTCAAAAAAAAAAATGCCGTCATTTTTCAATTCTTTATTTCAAAGTTTCGATGACACAAGCATTCAGTTAATCATCTTGAATCTTGAAATCCAATAAGCTTGCCTCATAACCGCATCATATTCTCTTTTAGTTGGCGAAGAGCTCGCATGCATACACTTGTCTCTCCAAAGGTAGTCGGTCTCTCCTTACTCAGATTTGCACTGAACACCTTTACACGCATAGGTATACGATATTCCTGCCAATCTGCTTACGTTTCAAGACTTCCTTCGTACTTCTGAGGGTAAAAATAAATTACATTGTGATCGATAGAAAAAGGGCAAACGTATTCTTTTATTCGTGGGGAAACCCTTAACGAAGTAGTGAAACTATTTGTGTTGCCCTTTTATGTGATCTGATTGAATTTGAAATTGAATAGCGTTCTCATCCGATTATAGAAAATTCAATTATGGTCGCATATTACCAACAAAATGTCTTGGATTGTTACAGGAAAAAATGAGGATATCTTGTGGCAGAGGATATTGTTGAATTCTTAAGTTTTGAGGTGAGTTGGCAGAACGTGTGTCATTGTAAAATGTTATTTTTTTTTCTTGGGCAGATAATAGAGTTATTTTTTGCTTGCCATTAATTCAATCAGTTCATTTGAGAAGAAGGTATTCTGTAATTCAGAAGTTACAGAAAACACGTCCGATATTCGTGGTTCCCTAGGCAATCAGTTGTTTCATCTTTCACCAAAATCGGACATTTATGGCGCTGTTTTCATTGTCTAAACTGTTTTGAACTTATTTTTCAGCTAGTAGAGAAAGGTTTTACTGTAAGTTGATAGTTCTCTAAATAGGATTTATAGTTTTCTCTCATCCTCAATTGTAGTCATGGCCCTAGTCTACCTCTTCTCCGCGATAAACAGCACTTAAGAAATCAGTAATAGGGCCCATACACGACACAGACACGTCTTGTTATTCTTGTTATAGACACCATTTGGGTGTGCTCACTTTATTTTCAACTGTTTGGGATTCTCCCGTCAACAGGAAGCGACCTACAGTGGGTGACGTTCCGCTGTATTTAGGCCTCAACATGTCGCACACCTGGTTTGTCGCCCAAAAAGTCGGCAAACTCTTGGTATGAGGTCATGCCAAGTGGCATATCCTTCCATAAACCTGCTATAAGATAAGCGTAGGTCTTACCAATGGCGGCATATGTGGCCTTGACGAAGTTACCCAAGCTACCAGTGGAACCACGAGCCGAGGTGTAACAATCGTCAATACCAGCCATCATCAACAGTTTCTTTGGGACTGGAGCCGATACAATGCCAGTTCCACGGGGAGCTGGGATCAGACGCATCGAAACGGAGCCGCACTTGCCAGTGACCTTGCTCGGTATGGGGTTTACCGATCTTGCTACCCCAGTAACCACGACGAACAGGAACAACCGACAACTTGGCCAAGATGATAGCTCCACGGATGGCAGTAGCGAGTTCCTTGCTGCACTTAACTAACAAGCCGATGTGTCCATTGTTATCACCAATGGCGACGGAGGCCTTGAAGCGAGTACGTTGACCAGCACGTGTCTGCTTCTGAACGGGCATGATACGTCGCTGCAGATCTATATTTTAAATGCATTTTTTTATTATTTTGTTTTTCTTTAAAAATCTTATTTTCTAGGAAAAAATACTTAAACTAGATATACAATAAATGGTTTCTTATACTATCTTACTGGCCCTATGCGGGCACTGCAGATCTGTATATTATGTTGTTGTGCACAAGTCTGCGCAGACCGTCTGTGTCGTGTGTATTCATGTCGTATGTTTGCAGCGACCGTCTGCGTGAATTCCAAAATTTTCGAATTTTGCATGGTCTGCAGCGACGTGTCTGTGTAGTGTAGAGTGAATTTTGGACAGACCAGAGGGAAAGTTCATGTCAGAAACATGAATAAAAATACAGACGGACAATTTTGGATAGAATTTCTGGATATTTATAAACGTTTGCCGGTTATTCGGTTAATCGGGTTTTAAAATCCGATGCCTATGATAAAATGGTGCAAAAATTTAAGGAAATTGGTCCAAATTCTTTATTTTCTTTGGTCTCTCGTTTTGTTTTTTCTAATTTCCAAAACAATGATTATTATGGCACAAGCAGTGTCTGTCATCTTTCCGACCCGACGAATACGACGAAACGATACAAACTAATGTCTGTGCAGATTGTCTGCACCGTGTGTGGCGAAGGGATGTTTGCACAGACTTATTGTTGCTATAGGTTACTATAAGTTTACAGCGACATGTGTGTGTCGTGAATGGACTCTATAAGAAGATATAACACAAAATAAATATTTCCAATCTCGGTTTTTCTGAGCCCAAGAGGTTAGTAATTAATAGGACCTCGAAACCTAGCTGATTTTTACAAAACCTTCATTCTTCAGTTCTGATATGTGGTGCAGTGCCGATTTTTTGTATAGCGATTAGATGAGAACTTTTTATCGCGCACTGCCGTGACTATACAGCAACATGAGCTTAGTCAGGCGTCTTTAGAACCAAAGCCTAAACTGGCAAAAGCCATGTAGAGTGCATGGACAAATTCGATACTACGGAGTATCTTCGACTCCGAGCCTGTGGGATAACGCAAGATGTACAAGACATCAATCGATTTGGTAGCGACTTACAAAAAAATGCGTCAGATGGAAAGACTTGTTGGTTAAGGCCCTGTTTCACCCTGGAGTGCAGCCCCATACAAGATGAAACATTTCGAGTGGATTTGGCAGAAGGCAATCGTACTTAGGTCTACATGAAGCCATTGTGATAAAGGGGTATATGGAGTCTTTTCTGTCCTCTTCATCACCATACCACAGCTGTCGTTGATGATTCCCATTTTCATTTCGTAATTCTTTCTGGCAATTATGGCTTGTAAGTTCCAACTAGGATTGTTAATAATAATAATAATAATGGCGGCGCTACAGTCCGAGGTGGACCTGGGCCTAGATTCTCAGCAACCATTCGTGTTGTGCGTGTTATTGTTCTCTCACGAGCGGAGGGGACCTACACTTTAATGCCGACTCCGAACGGCGAGATTGACAAGCTTTTTCTAGACAGTTATACTCTTTGAGTATTGTCAGTGCCTCAAAAGAGGTGGAGCCGTGAACAATTTTTTTTAGAAAAATTGTTTGTCTGAACTTGGATTCGAACCTAGACTATGAAAATCAAGTGCGTATGGGTCGACGTACCAACCCACACGGCCACGGCCCGCAACCTAGGATTGTAAGTAAATTCTTATTGCTCTGGAGGTTTGTGTTGGTTTTGACACTGTCGTTCCCAGTTCATAATGTCAGTGTTGCTTCGCAGGTACTCGAAGAACGCCATCTGCAATTTGGTATCCCTAGGGTTTTGTCACCTGCCTTTTTTTAAAGTTAACTCTAGGAACTGCTAGAGTTAAGTTGATTTTGAGCACTTTACTGCCAAGTACATCAGCTACTTCGTAGTTGGTTTTATCCCTGTGGCCAGGAATCTAATCGTGAGCTTTGGCCATTCAGATCTTTGCCGCGATTGCAGCTTGGCTGTCAATTTAAATAGTCTTTTTTTTCTTTGTGTTCTGCTACAGTCCGGGCTGAACCTAGTCTTTAACCCATAAGCTTCCAAACCCCGCGGACCAAGTTGGCCGAGATCCCTTTTCTTTTGTATGCATCACAGATGAAAATATCTGCTGGACATATTGATATCATTCAGGTCACTGTCAGAATCTCAGCTAGAAAGACGGAAGAACATTTGATTAAGTCTACAACAAGTCTACAGCGTCGGGGAATATGCCAGCACATATGACTGTCTTCGATCTGTCGGTAGAGTTGTTGATAGGCTATTTTATTTTGCATCAAGCTTCTGTGGAAAAGAAGCAATTTAAGGGCTTCCTGAAGGCGAGGAAGTGTAATTCATAGCGGCTCTCTACTTCATTCGCATCGGCAAACAAACTCACATTCTTCAACGTTATAGAAATCTCAAGTTTTTATGCTAACGATCTGATCAGTCTGAATAATTGCGCAGCATGGTTTTTGCATCACTGTATAACGAAGGCGTACCATCATCTCTAAATAAATAGTGCACTTAAAACATGGTCAGTTTCGGTCTTCCTCAGTTCCTCTCCGAGCTGTAACTTTAATATGTATAAAGCTGGGAGCTTATGCGGACCCCTAATTACAAGAAAGTTTTGTGAACTATTTTCTAAAGTCCGCTCAGCTCCTTGCGGCGGAGAGATTTTCTCGGCAGCATTCTTTAGAATGTACACCGACAGATCCATGTTAGTAAGAACTGCTGCTTATTTCAATGATTATCTATGCTCAAATGTCGTTGCTTACAGTCAATATTCTATTTTTATTTTTATTTTCTTCATGTGTCTTAAGACTATCGCGTGAAATGCCCAACCATTCCCAAACCATGAAGTCTATTTCCGATATATTCACATCAATCATGTGACACCATACCACAAATACCGGACCGCCACAAAATCACTACTGATGGTAAAAGTTTTATAAAATTTACATTTGCAGTAGATTTTCATTTTCTGATAAGGAACATCTAATACTCACTTCCCACACGGGGATATTTCAGGGATATTCCAAAGAAATACTTACTTCTCAGGACCATCATCTGCGAGATGGCGTCAAACCAGCATCACGGCGTGTACAATGCAATAACAATCCCCAATCCTGTCATAATCCAAGTGCCATCTCTCTCAAGGATTTCTTTTGGAGCGACAGCGGTGAGGCGCGGGAAAAAACTAAGGAATCCCAGCAACATCCGTAAGAATACACCCTCCTTCAGCGCTGAGAATTCTGGATTTGGGATGCCATCAGAGAGAAATCGCAACATAACCAACAGATATTACTGGCTACAGATTCGAATTGTGCGGTAATAAACGGACCCAAACTGTACCCATAGACAGGGCGCAACCCACCTCAGGCGTTCCGTAACGTGCACGATATACAACAAGGACGCTGTGAATGTGGGAAAACTTTCCGGAAAATGCGAACATTTACCAGAAAATTTTATTGGCAGCAAATTTTATGATTTCTGATAAAGTGATTTCCACAGGGAAATCAAATTTTTGTTCCGTGGAAAGCGTTGGGCTCCTATTTTTCCCCCCGCATCCATCGCCCTCCTTCGTCAGACTGGGGGACGGTATCCCTTTTTTCGGGTTTTCATCTTCGACAGCTCTGCGGCAGCGGCGGCGGCAACTGTTGCCGATGTGTTTTGGATTCGATTCTCCGCACGGCATATGGACAACAACATACGACTACATGCATGTATAACGTGTCGGTTGGAAACGCCACACCACCTGTCCTTGGTGCGAATCGATCACAGTCAGTCAGAGACTAGTGGAACTGCTGATTCTTCTGATGCTCTGATGGTCTGATGGTCTGATGGTATTGTGGCATTTATGTTTACGCAATCCTTACACAAGTAGGTATCAAGTGTATTTGCCGTTAGTGTTTACAGATGGGGCGAGTGGTAGGGTGGTTGACAGGATTCTGGGTTTGGGATTTATGAGCTCGTTCCAATAAATTGGTGTACTACACAACGACACTATGCGAGCAAATTGTATGATGTTTTGTTTCTCGATGGCAACAACAATTGATTGAAGATTTCGATACGTATGCGAGGGTATTCGGATACGGATACGGATACTGTATGCTGAATAAATAATGCTTGGCGAGCGAATTGAATTGGGATTTGTGGCGACCCGGTAGTTGATTATACTTCGGTTTCTCATATTACTAATGAAATGAAAGCGATGGAAATTTAAAGTGTACCGGCCAATGTTTGCTGAGCACTGAGTTTTGGAAGATACACAAAAGGAATCTATGTGAAAAAAAGGCAAATAGAAGAGGAGACAAAAGCTCATCTGTTGGATGATATGTGAAGTGTTGTTATGACATTAAATAATCTATTTGCACATGTACATAAGTGGTTTAAGTGATTTTAAAACTTCTTTCCATAATCCAAGAGTTTCGAATGAAAGATGTACCAGCATCCGCGATAGAAAAAAGTTTACCACACTTCATCTGGCGAGTTGCAGATTTTTTTTTTTTTTTTTTTTATTTATTTTTATTTTCATACAACAGTTTCAATAGTTATTTGTTTCCGCGAAGCCTTATAAAGGCTTTTCTGCAGAAGATTGTGTTTCAGAAATTTTAATATTGATTTTAGATGAGTAAGTTTAGAGTTAAAATTTCTTAAATTCATTAATTGTACAATTCAGAAAATTATAAGAAAAATTTAAAGCATTAAATTTAAAAGATCGTTACATATTTGAATTTAAATTTAGAAAAAAGTTCTTAATGTGTTTTTTCCTATTTCTTATATTTGGGATGGTTTTGATTTCTGGTGGAAGTGTATTGAGGACTTCTGGTACACTGCATCTAAGCTGTCTTCTCCCGTAATTGTTGAAGAATCGGGGTTCTTGAAGCATACCTTGCGCCCGCCTTCTCGTGTTAATCCCATGTTGGATTGGTGTGATGAAACGCGTGTCTTCGTAATACTCGAGGATTAGAGTCATCTTAAATATGTCTTCTACTGGAAGAACTTTAAATCGGTCTTCTTCAGGAACATTTCGATTATCAACACGTATCTTTTTCAACGCTGTGTTTTGCAATTTTGCAAGTTTTTGTATGTGCGTTGCAGATTGTGTCAGCATTATATACAGTACCTCACAAAATTGAGCATACACCTATCAGAACAAAAAAAATTATAAAGAGTTGTAGAGAATAGAGTTTGCTAGGCAATATCTAACTCACCGAGAAAGCTTTTAAGAAAGTTGAGTTATCTTTTCAAATGAAACAACAATAAACCGCTATCGATCAGGTAATATGCAAGTTGGTTGCAAAGGACTAAACACATATCTTAAATAAAGTTTCTCCGTACATCACGGAGGGGGTTGTGTGATGTTATGGGATATATTATATTGAATTCATAGAGAATACTATAGAAAAAATTGGGTATTTGAATATTTTCAAGTGAATTTTACGGAGTTCAGCAAAAAAATTAAGCCTGCATTCAAACTATTGCTTTTAAGTAGGTAATAATTCGAAGCACACGTCTTACTAAGTACGCAAATGGCTGCTTTATATTGCCCCAATTGCAACTTAAAACACATCCAAAATCGATCTATTTAAGCCCGATTGAACACCCATGGCGTGAGATAAAACTGCTGCTTTGTGTAAGTCTCTTCTCTAATAAGCAGAAGCTAAAATTACAAATCCAAGCAGCTTGGGAAGCATGTTGTCATCTTTTAAAGAAAAATGTATAAAACCCATTCCCTGTCGGTTAAAAGCTGTAATAGATGCTGGAGACGCTGCTGTTCGATACTGAGAATTAATTTTTTTTCGTTTTTTATTTAGCGTTTAAGCCACAATTTGGATTAGCTTCTAGTTTTTTTTCAGTGCATGCTCAATTTTGTGCCTTTAAATTAAGTACTTTTTTATATTTCTGTCTGTCTGGTTATTATTTTACTGCTTTTATTATTTGTTTTTTCAATGAAATATGTTTTATTGACACTACATTTTTGTTTTTTTAATAAATTGCTATTTTCAAGAAGAAAATATCAAAAATATTTTTTTGCTTTGGGTGTATGCTCAATTTTGTAAAGTACGGTATGTATAAATCGAATTAGAAATCAACTAGCTTGAAGCGTAAAATTGGTTTTTCTGCGGCTGGTTTGCGTCTTTTTTCTTTTATTTTTATTTAAAATGATACGTATTTAATATTGATACGTCGAAAGACACATTTAGAGAAAAAATATGTGTAACTTAGAGCGCCCGTATAGGGCCAGTAAGCTGCGATAAGATAATTAGGTCAGTTAAGCTAGTTTTAAGCGTTTTTGTCTAGCAACTAAGCGTAATGAAAAAAAAAAGAGTGGAATAAGGGACCAATGGCCACACAAAAGTATCTTAGAAGATGTGATACTACCGTAAGCGAAAAGGGAAATGCTCAAAAATAACTCCAAGTATACGTCTAGGCTGATCCAAAACTCAGTGATCACAATGTCAAGTTTATAGATTGGCTACCTCAGTTAATCTTTATCCGATAGAAAATCTTTGAAAGGGTATTTCAATGAAAAGTTAATAGGAGAAATGTTAGAAGTGCAGACGATTTTTCTTAGAAGAATAGAGATGGCTTGGAACAAGAAGGTGTAAGACAGTCATCTAAAACTATTATTCCTGATTAAAAATTGATTTCTTGTATTGTTTTTGCTTTGTTTGAAGAGAGGGATAGAAACGAAACAAAAAAAAAACAAAAAACAAATAAAAGCACTAAACTTTACTTATTCATTGTCCAAAGTGTAAAAATAAAAGTGCTTTAAATCTGCCAGTATCATTGATCAACCTTATATGGGCGGGGAGAGAGTTCCAAAGACGAACAGAATGAACAAGAAATTGTCTTTCAGATGCAAGGCAATTAAACCTAGGCACGGCCAGTAACGGTGATCTAGAAGAGACCTTTCCTATTAACAAAAAAATAGGACGACGGCGGAATGCCATTAGCTACTTGCGAACTTTTGCTTTAAGAAGTCGCAGTTCAAAATAATAACAGTATACAGTCAGCGTCTAACGTGGGTCATTGGCTGAAAGTTTAATTTAAATTAAAAATTTACCGGAATAATCCTCGCCAGGCATTGATTCCTTAAATAAAATCTCTGAAAGCATTCTTTAAAACACGAGACTTTTATTAACATAAAGGAGTTTATTTAATTCCATAGAAGAATTAGGCTAAAAACAATCGCCAAAGTGAGTTAAAACCTCTGAAAGGAATTATTTCTATGGAAAAATCGTACTTTGTGTGCCTTACGTGGAAACATCAAATTTAACACCAACTTTATACCTTAAAATAGACAGTATTTTATTTTGAAAAAATATAAGGCCTCAATAGACAGCTCTGTCTGCCTTCTGAATGTTACATAAAACATAACATATTTCCGTCATTAAGTTATTTCGTGTTGGCTCCTTTGGAAGGCTCCTTTTTCAAGAGATAAAGCATTAGACACGATCATCCGCATCAAGTCTTCGGAATAGTAGCTCTCCAGCTCTTTGTCTTATTCCATTGAAGCATTTCCTCGTGCTCATTGCAACTCCATTCTCATACTCAACAAAACACTTTCCCTTTATCATCCCTGATTAAATAAGATATGCATAGTTGACAAACAATTCGATCTCTCAAGTTTTGTTAAATCGTAAAAATAAACTTTGAACATGTAACCTCCCACCAGGGGAGGAAAGTTTATTTACGTTCAAGTAATTCCTGATTGCAACAGCAGCCTGGTAGTAAGCACCTCTTTTTGTAATCTCGCCGCCGCTTGAGAAAGTCATTAAAAGCAGTAATCCGTCGAAGTGACTTTGCAGTTTCACTCAAACTGAATGCACAGCTCTACTTGTTGCCGAAGGGCCGTAATAATCTCATCACAATTTTTCTCATCCATTCATTCGCACTCTCGCCCTGCCGCACAGTCACCGCGTCTATCTCTTTAGCCCACAAAAAGGATTATAAAAGTGTCAAATGGCTTTCAGGAGTTGCCTTACACAATGTAAACACTGACACTGTCACCGTCACTGTGCCGAGACTGTCTCTTAGTGTTTTTATTTGCCGAGGGTAAATTTAAATATTGGGATTTCGCCATTTTGCTGTGTATTTTTTCTTTCAGCCCCCCGCCATGGGTCCTTGCCTCAGCGGCGGTTGTCTCTTAGTGCGGAGCAGCGAAACTTCCTGGCTGAACTGCAATAAAATTTCGCAATGCGATGTAATAATAACTTCCTGTGCCGTTAAGGTGACTTCGAGGGGATGCCACGGCGGCGTTGGGAGTTTAGTGTTGAACTTCCGCTGAAAGTGCCATCGTGCGCCAAGTTCATTTCAAAGTTTAATCCCTGGATGAAGTAATGAGTTTCTTCTTGCGCTGTCGGTGCCCATTCCACCGCCGCAATCAGTAGTCGTCAGCAAAGATGCCTGCTGCGTCATCGTCGAGTGCAATTTGCCTTAGCGATTAATTTGGTATGCTTGCAGGACTTTCGCGAGAATGTCGAGGACTGGCAGGGAACATTGTTTGCTTAGGGGTTGCTCCAGGTGATGCGCTGGGAGATGGGCGCTGGTTCCAGCCATCCCTTCGTTTGGCAGTGGCCTTTCGCAGGATGGAGAATGCGTGCGGGCGAAGCAGAACTGCTTTGAGAGTGCTCTTCGGCACATGAACACACTCCAGTTGGGCATTGAGCTCCGCCAGCTCGTAAATTAAGAGTGCCTCAGTGTTTAATTCGTCCTTGTGCAGTACCAGCCCAGCAAATATTAACAAGGCTTACACGCTGACCTGGCGGGGGGCTGCAAAAAGCGACGGTAACTGGGAAAAACTTATTCCGCCCGGAGTCGTACCGTACGCTTTTGAGGCGAATCTGCTTCGCTTTACGTGAGTGTGTGAAGGACCACGTCCGTGAAATGGAAGCCGAAGAGGACGAAGGTTTGTCGGTCTAGAGAAAGTTTTCTCCTCAAATCCTTACAAATGTTTATCTTTCCCTAATCCTTCGGAGCACAAGACCATTCGACGAGGAGTTCCGTTCTACTCCATGTGGGTAGAGGCTGGGGCACTTTTTGGGCGAACTTTGTCTTCAGGCTTTAATCGTTTACCGAAGACAAAAGCGTGTCTCACATTATCAGCTCGACGACGGGGTTTCACGGTGGGTAAGCTGTACCATCTGAACACCCGACGGAGTTCACTATGTGTATCCGCTTCGGTGTGTTTGTATTGTGAATTCGGAGTGGCTACTGTAGGCGGAATGTTTTTGTGCTCACTCCCTTTTGGCATGACTATTGTTTTGTGGATAACCGGATTGATACAAAAGGGAAAGCAAGACTGCTTCTCACTGTGGTCGGGCTGATGTAAGAGGCAAATATTTGCTATATAATATTCGGGAGTTTTTGTTGAACTTTTGCACTTATTTGTGGATAATTAGTTCGTGGAACATGTTTGGGTTGTTTACTTAAGGTGTAACTAGTAAATGAAGTTCGTGCACAAATAGACCAACTAATTTTAACAATCTCTCAGGAGTGAGATTTCGATGGGAGGGGGTGAATGTCATATACAGGCGCAAGGAGTGAGAGTTAGTCTGTGCATATTTTCGATGTGATTTTTGAGCTGAAATATGTATTTGCTATGGATAAAATAGTTTTTTTTTCAATTTTGATTAAAAGGAAACAAAGAAAAATTAAATCAAAATGTACAATCAAAATAAAATTATTTTGGAAAAAGGCTATATTTTCAATCTTTCAGGAATTTGGTATCTTCGCTTACTTATTTACTGTGCGTGCTGTATTGTCAAGCGTTTCTTTCGATTAAGCAATTATGTTTTTCTTTACATCCTGAGGAAAAAAGAACCATTGAACCTATCTCTTTGGGGATAGGTGCGTTGATATAGTTGGTGTCTCAGAAACTTGGGCAAAGCCATACATAAATACGGATTTTTTCAAAATTAATCGTTATAGTTTATTTCGTACTGACCGCCTAAGAGACAAGGATTGTGGTGGAGTAGCAGTATTTATTAAAACTGAATTCCAGTGCAGAGTGGTTAAGCGGTCAAATGACAATGATATGGCTGAGTTTATCTTTGTGGAAATTACAACCAATACGGGTTCTTATATGTACGATGAATTCAAGAAAATGCGCAACTTAGTAAGCCTATTAATACGTAAGAGCAAAAGAATATTCTACGAAACTAAATTCCATACTAACCAGTCTAGTTCAGCATTCTGGAAAACAATTCGTGATGTTGGTATCTCTGGTAGGTAGGTAAAAGTGGCGGTGGACATGCAGATCCTGTTTTCGCACCCAATTAGCGCCATGAAAGCGCCGTTTTGATACCACATCCTATGGGATACCTATTTTGTGAGATGAGGGTGAAAAAGAGTGTGTATTCACTCAGATTAGCCTAATTTTGAAACCACTTCGTGGAATTTATGAAGGCTAGCAGGCTGTGAATGTTTGCTTCTGAGAGATTTTTAGGGGTGTTGAAGAAGGCTTTGCCCAGAGTGCGTTGCCTGACTCTAGCTAGAGCCGGACATTTGCACAGAAAGTGCTCGGGGGTTTCTGACTCAGTTTCCACCCGGCAGCTGCGGCAGTGTGAGTTGAATGGTATGCCTAGTCTTTCAGCATGCCTGCCAACAGCCCAGTGTCCAGTGCAGACCGCTGTGATTCTGGATATATTTCTTCTACTGTTGTTAAGCAGGTCTTTTGTTTTCTTTTGGTTGTAGTTGGGGCATAAACTTCTGGATAGAACACATGTTTCCAGCTTGGTCCATCTTTCGTTGGCGATCTTGAGGAAGTGATTGTAGATGTTGTTTTTTACGAAGCCTAGTGGAGCCTGGACTTGTTCCACAACGAGAGTATCGAGTTTGGATCCTTGTCTGGCTAGTTGTATTGTTGGTATCTCTACTCAAAATGAGCTGCCCTTAAAGAGTATTGATGTCGATGAATTAAACAGAAACTTCGTAGGCGCTCCTACAGAAATAAGACCCATTGACTTTTCTATTTTTGACTGCAATGCCTTAAATTCATCGAGGACCTTCTCACTTCAACGTGTTAATGAAGGTTGTGTTGCAAGCTCTATTCTTTCCATACGGTCAAAGGCAATTGGATTAGATGTTATACATTCAACAATAATAAAAATGCTTTTACCATTCATAAGTAAACACATAACACATATATATAACGTGATAATTATGACTAGTGAATTCCCAAATGATTGGAAGAATGGAAAAGTCATTCCAGTTCCTAAATAACCCACGTCAAGTACCAATGAATTCCGACCAATCACTATCCTCCCCTTCATAAATAAAGCCTTTGAAAAACTAGTCAGTAAACAAATGAAGGAGTTTCTTGAAGATCAGAAACTTCTAACGAACTTTCAGGTTTCAGGAAAATACACCACTGTATAACGGCTTTACTTAAGATTAGTGATGATATACGTTCTGGTTTTGATAAGGGTTTAATGTCATGAGCTGTGTTTCTGGATTTCTCAAAAGCATTTGACTCAGTAAACCACAAAATATTAGTATATAAACTAAGAAAACAATTTGCTTTTGAGAATTCTACTTGCCAGCTGATTACATCTTACCTTCATAATCGTACCCAATCTGTGTCCTATGAAGATAAGGTTTCAGATAGTCTAAATGTCTTATCGGGTGTGCCACAGGGTTCTATCCTTGGTCCACTTTTGTTAAATACTTTTTATCAACGATATAGCAAATAGTGAGTTCCATATCTATGCAGATGATGTACAACTCTTGAAAAGTTTTTGTAGATCTGACGAACTAACGGCTATTGATGAATTGAATAGTGACATTAATGCTATTTATATCTGGTCTCAACAAAATTATCTCCATTTCAACCCATCAAAAACTAAAGCTATGCGTTTTAATAGAATACCTTCAGTTTCTACGGCACCGCAACTTCTAATCAATAACACTGCCATCGTCTATGTACAAAGTTTAAAAATCTGGGAGTATTGTTTAATGAGGGTCTAAATTGGAACACAAAATATATGGCATTCTTAGAGGTTTAAGTAAAATTGAAATTAATAAAGGCATTCGTTTTACCTATAGTTTTACATGGATGTGAACTCTTCTCCAATCTCGACTCTGAATCCACCAGGAAATTAAATGTAGCCTTCAATAACTGTGCCAGATATATTTTTAATCTACGACGATCATGTCACTTCCTATGTGAAGCAAATCTTTGGCTGCTCACTAAACGTGTTGTTGATGGTTCGCACTGTTCTTGCTTTGTTTAAAGTACTAAACAGCAGAACACCAGAATACTTGTACTCAAAACTGAAATTTGTGAGATCGCAAAGAACGTACAATTTAATTGCACCTAGGCATAAAAACTTGATCGGCAGCCATCAGTTTTTTATACGTGAAGTGTACGGTGAAGTATCGCCGACGACATCGTGTCAGCAAAAAATTCAGGCTTATTAAAATAAAAATAACTAGGTGCTGTTTTTCCAAAAAAAAAATCAACTTCAGCGGTGAGAATAATTTTCACTTTGATGCTTTTTTTAATCGTCGAAATTTTCAGATTCGGTGTTCCAAAAAGCTACGACTAGTTGGTGAGAAATCAATGCGTTTACAACTTATCATTGCTTAAAAAAAATTTGAGCTAGAGACAACATTTACCATTCTTCTTTGAGGTAATAACAATTAATTGGTCTAACTACCGCTACATAATAATTCAGGTTTTTAAGGTCTAAGTTGCAAGATATGGCCCAAATAGTTTTGGAGATATTGGCCAAAATGGTAAAACATCGACACGCGAATTTTGAAAACCTGAAAACGCAGTTTTGAAGACATCAGCGAAAGCATTAAGAAATGAAAAATATCAAAATATCGGTTTATGTGCAAATTGACATATAAGGTCAATGCTTTGATCGACAGCTCTACACGATGATGAGTGCTATCTCCCCCATTTATTTATAACAACAATGTACACTCTACAGACATAAGCAGTGGTTGGCTATCATGGAAGGAATTTTCTGTGGATAGAGATATTGGTATATATAAAGATGGATGTTTGTTTTTTTTGTATGTATGATTGTAGTAATGAATAGTAGATTTGGTTTGAAGTTAAAAGAAAATTTAACTGAAATAGTTTGAGTTCGTCGCCTGATTTTTTATGATATTTTTATGTTAAGTGCAGGCACCCCATCAGCAGTTTTTATTTTAACAAAAGATGGAAAACAGAAATATGTTACCTGCCACAAAGCTCAACAATAAATTTAAGTAAAACAAAAAGAACAAAATTTAATTTTTTTTATTACATACCACATAAGTATGTATACAAGGTGGCGCAAAATTAATCATCCTCTTGGAATATGTTATAATTCATGCGAATGGCGTCGTACGTCAATCAAATTTGACATTTGTGAACTAGACAGACGCAGTATACAAACAAGACATCCTCAACAAACAACATCTTTGATTCTTGTGGAAAGTCATGGAAAATGCGATAAAACGGGCACAAATGTGTATAAACACAGGTGGCATTTTTGATGAACAAATCTTTCGCGTACGCAGTCATACCAATTTCCTTATTTGTATAGCCTAATCGCTAATTGAGGAAACAACAAATCTCATTCGAATCCCTTATTCGTTTTCTGATTGAATACCACCCGCAACACATTCAATTTGTCACGACGAACAACAGCACAATTATGCTCTGTTTATCAACCTGAGTCGCCAATTACACGCAAACTACTAGGAACACCATGGGCGGATGTATCTGAATATTTCAAGCAATCAGGAAATGGAATGCCCTAATGCCCCTTTATTTACAATCTATAAATACATTACTTCCACTTGGCACCATTGAACGCGAAGAAGGAATGTCCATCTTATCATTACAACTTAAACAGCGCCATGGATCGAAGCTACAACGCTAGCACTTTACTAAGCGCCTTTCACATCCTTGCAATACCATCAGACTTTCAAAGCAATTTCATGGAGTTACTGCTGACAGCTCAAGCACAAATGGAGTATTCTTCGGTTATACTGGTACGTCACTTGCCGCGGTTGACTTCTGAAGTGGAAGTGGATATTGACGCAAGTATACAAGTATACGGCGTTCCAGCGATTCAGCTAACCGTTTCAAAGTTTTACGAAGTGAAAACATTCTTCAAGGACAACTTCCTGGCAATCGCTTTTGTGTCTCCTTCCACATATGAGGACATCGTAGGAGCTCTAGAAAAGGACCTACATCAAACCGCTCAAACCAACATAGTCTTCGTTTGCTCTAACATGGAAAACTTGCTAATGGAGTTGTTCAGCCTCTGCTGGAAGAAGAAGATGCTTAACGCGATTGCTTTCTTCAAGGACACGTACTCCAGCTACACACCCTTTCCAGAGATGCAGATACATTCGCACTCCTTGCTTGAGAAGAGAGTCGTGTTTCCCAATCAAATGCTCAACATGTATGGTTACCCTCTTCGAATTGTCATCGACGGAATTGAGCCCCGGAACTATATGTACACAAATCGCAAAGGAAAGGAATCGCTAGGGGGTTATTCAATTCACTTAATTGAAGCCCTAGCAGAGAATCTAAACGCAACTCTTACAACCCCAATAAAGAACGATAACCAGGTCCTTCATTTTACGGACTACCAGTTGAGTCTCAAGAATGACATCATTGATATCTACACAGGACTCGGCTTACTCAACCTAGTCATCAGGGGCATTTCAGACGTCCTCGAAATCACTCATTGGTGTATCATAGTGCCGGTGGAACCGAAAGTCCCACAGTACCTTTACTACCCGATGATTTTTAAAAGCTTTTCGATTCTTCTGATGTTTGGCATGGTGTTCGTGTTTTCCTTCATCATCAACTGCATTCTACGGATCGAATGCAACATCAAATTGGCTTTGCGCAGAATGTTTCTCAACGAGGACTGTATTCGATCGTTTTTGGGACAGTCTTTCATCGAAGTTCATAAGGGTTCCATGAAACTGCGGCTAATTTACTTCTTTAGTTGTGTCATGGGCTTATTCTTCAGCACTTGGTATTTGGCGATACTGAATACCTTAGTGACGAGTCCACCAACTGATCTCCCTATCACTACCCTGGAGGACATACGACGATCTCCCTTCAAGATTTTGTTGTTCCGCCGAGAATATGAGGAAGTCCGTGAAAAAACAGATCAACTCGAAACATATCTAGATACCGTTGAGTTTATTGACAACGGTACTGCGTACCACATCATACGAAACTCGCTGAACAAGTCTTACGTCTACGCTACTGCGACGAACAAGTGGAGGATATTCCAAGAGCAGCAAAGTTATTACAAAACTCCGTTGTATCGAAATACGGATATTTGTATAGATCGATTTGCAATGATGGTCTATGTGGTGCATGAGAACTCCATATTCACACGGGAGTTGAATAAGATTATTCTGCGTGTGCATCAGTCCGGATTGTATATTCATTGGGTGTCTATATCCTTCATAGAGCTTGTAGAAGCAAAGCGGCTCAAATTTGAACCTCAGGATGAAGAGCTTGGGCCTCATCCATTGAGACTTTATGATATGACGTGGATTTGGGGACTATTTGGCGTTCTGACTTTGATCGATTGTGTTGTGTTCGTTGCGGAACTGGTGCGCAGCAAAGTTTTCAAATAAATCGGTGAGTAAAGAAAAGAATCATTTTGTTTTAAATTTTACTTATTCCCATTCATTTGTAGCTTAAAAACGGATTACCTTATGCATCTCTAGCTGAGCAACATTGCTTATAACCGCTTGTGTTGCTTTCAAGATTTTGAGTATGGCTGAAACACTTTACTTCTCGGAATGTACCACAAAACTGAACCAACAGAGAAGACTATGCAATTTTTCGTTCAGAAATCGCTTCAGTAATTCACCACATAGGACCTTACTTGGCCTAGTCTCTACTACACTGGACATGACCCTACTACTTTTAGTAATTTTGGTTATGTTCTGTACCAAATTAAATATTTCATTGTATTTCAACCGTATTATCTCGAGAGAGAATTGAACCCACTGCTGTTACAATGTCTGGCATTAATTTTACTTTCTTCTCAGTTCAAATGGAGCTTTACGAATTTTCAATTCATCAATTATCTCTTCATTGCACCAAAGGAAAAATCCAAAACATAAGTATCTTAACTTTAACCTTAACTTTAATATAACAAAAACGTAAGAAATGCAATTCAATTAAATCAAATTGTTCACGAAAACTTTTTTTGTTTAATTTTCCCAAAAAAACAAGGTGTACTTGACATCTTAAAATTTGTTTTCTCCGTCTGCATAGATTTCATTATAAAGCGTGTATCTTTCGTCTTTAATTCCGTCTGTAAAAAGTGTATGCACTAAAAATTCTTTTTTTTGTAGTATTTTTTGAAACTCTACTGGAGCACTCAGTCTCTAATCTGGTCCATTGTACTGCCAGTTAGCAACCTACTCCAGTACCGTTAATTCGATCCCAACGGCAAATGGTGACTGGACCAGATTCGATTTCACTGGGATTCGAACCTTGGACCCCTCTGATTTTGGGCAGACACTTAACCAACTGCGCCATCCAGTAATCTTCTGTCAAAATTGGCTTTTGGGTGTGATGTGGAATCGTCTTATTGAAACAAGAGAACGCAGATCTCTTTTGACAATTTTCAACAAACTCTACGGTGCACACTTAAAACACTTTGATCGGTGTCGACCGAATGGACGTTTAGCAACACTTTGTCTCACTGCATTAATCTCTTCTGGTGTACGTGCGCTTAACTGTCGTTCACTTTTTACTTTATTTATTTATTCCAGTACATATCTGATAATTTTTGCACGTAAATTGCAAAAAATAAATATTGCATTTAAATAATATGCTTACATAATTTCAACATGTTGTTGCAACTATAGTCCGACCGAATATTCGGCTTCGGCTTCGGCCACCTTCGGCTAAAAATATCACCTTCGGCAAAATATTCGGCTTCGGTCAAATGAGACCGAAGAATTGGCCGAAGCCGAATGTTAAATTTTCTGCTTTCTGTAAAAATAGAACTACGATATTTTTCGTTTTTACTGCTGTTTACTGCTTTAAAATCAACATATTTTGCTTTATCAAGTTGTATTTAGTCCAATTTAGGGCTATTTCAGTAAAAAGATGCGCAAGCAACTTGCAAAATATGTTCCAAATCGTTGTCACTTGGTAGTTTGCTACCAAAAAAACAAACAATAATTTTGTAGGTTCTTTAGTATTACCATCATATTCGGCTTCGGCTTCGGCTTCGACCGAAGTTGTTCAAAGAGCCGAAGTTGGGCTGGCCTTCAGTCGGACTCTAGTTGCAACGTTAGCTGATGCACGATAGAATCACAATAAATTGTCGACGAAGGCTAAATGTCAACTGACAAATGTAATCAAAACCGAAACCGAAATTGCAAACACAAAGTTGTGTAAATGTATGAATGATCTTATTTCTGAAAAGTTTTTTAAACAAGACTACGTTCTTTGTCACTTTTTCATTATTCTTGAAAAGATCGTGCAAAACTGACTGAACAAAACAAGAAATATAATCTCCAAATGTCCGTTCAAATCCTAGCATAACTTATGTTGCGTTGTTGTACCACGAATGTCAAAATGCAAGTCAAAGTGAAAGTGGCCATAGACATAGAGTGCTAACATTGCATTCCCATTCTTAAACTAGAATTCGAGGCACTGCTGGGATCAAAGTTGGTGGTTGTAGTTCTCCTAAAAAGCAGTCATCCTCAAGTCATTCATAAATATACTCCTTCTTACATGGCTCCTTCAGAAGCTAAGTATGGTGAGGTTGACCCCGACTAAATAGGATCACTGGTCATGTTATTCTTGTAGAAAGATTTCGCATCTGTCGTTCATGATTCATATGCCCGTCTGAAGAAGCCGATCTTTTGAGAGAAAATCATTTCCGACCGATCCTTTGAGAGAAGATCATTTCCGACCGACCCTTTGAAAGAAGATCATTTCCGACCGATCCTTTGAAAGAAGATCATTTCCGACCGATACTTTGAGAGAAGATCATTTCCGACCCATCCTTTGAGAGAAGAAACATGAGCAACTTATTAAATGCTTAAATTTTACAAAAACGTCCAACATTTAGTTCCCTCAGAAATCCGCTAAGGAAAGCCTCTGTTCAATATTAGACTTCTAATGACCAGTCATCAAATTATTGGTCTTAAAATTGGCTGCTGGGTGTCTCATCTTATCTTCTCGTCAAACTTTCGTCCTTCATTTCGAAAACAGACATAAAATATTTATCAATACATCACCAAACTTCAGAATGAATTTTTAATTTGATACTGCGGTCACCCCAATAGAATATTAGTAGAACTAAGGTAGGAGGAGTGGGCGCCGTGGCCGTGTGGGTTCGTGCGTCGACCCATGCGTATTAGACTTTCGCAGTCTAGGTTCGATTCCAAGTTCAGACAAACAATTTTTAAAAAAAAAAATTGTTCACGGCCCCACCTCTTTCGAGTCACTGACAATGCTCAAAGAGTATAACTGTCTAGAAAAAAGCTTCTCAATCTCGCCGTTCGGAGCCGGCATTAAACTGTAGGTCCCTTCCACTCATGAGAGAAGAATAGCACGCACAACACGAGTGGTTGCTGAGAAGCTAGGCCCAGGTCCACTTCGGACTGTAGCGCCGCCATTATTATTATTATTATTATTAAGGTAGGAGAAGTAATGCTCGAAAGTTGAAGGACAAAATAAATTTGGTCAGATGGACAAAAACGCGAAAACTTAACAATTCTTCTTCAAAACATGTTTCCTATCTCCTTACACGGTCTGTATCTAATGTTACATAAACTTTTTCATTTTTTTTTGGGTGTGCCACTGCATAATGCATTTAATTTAAGATAAAAGCAAAAAAAAAATCACTTCGTCATATAAGACAAACTTGATTGATTAAAATAAATAAATTTAACGGTACAAAATAATCTTTGAACCGCATAAAATGCTATATATTTCCTCGAGAAAATAACTTAACTCTGACTTTATGCTTCAGAAGAATACACAAACTCAAACAAAATAAAAACCAAACGACGGCAAACTATGTCAACACAAGATTTTAATTTTTAATTTGAAGTTTCAAAACCACCCCGCGCACAAAATGTTCTTTTTAACTTAGCGTACAGAAGTTCGAGGAGGAAAGTCGTAAAACAAACGCCAGCCAGAACTGCAAACAAGCCCCATAGCCACTTCATGTCATACAAAGTCAAAGGTTCAGCTGCGATCTCATCATCTTCCGCTTTCAGTTTGATACGCCCGGCCTCGACCAACTCCAGAAAAGCGTTCTTTACCCACTGCGCATAGAGCCCCGATTGATGGGAGACCCCAATCATTCTATTCAATTCCGCCGTAAAGATTGAGTTCGCATTGAGCGAGAAGGTCATCAGCGTGAAGCGAAGAAGGCATATGTCCGACATCCGAAAAAGCGGAGTTCTGTATAAGCTCTGCTGTTCCTGAAAGATCTTCCACTTGTTGTTGGGAACTGGAAACGAGAAACTTGAATTAAGTGAGCTGCGCATTGCGTGATACAAGTCGTTGTCGTTAGTGAACTCAAAGGCATCCAAATACTTCTCAAATTCGTCGGTGACTGCCAGTATGTCTTCATATTCTCCTCGGAACATCATAACCTTCAAGGGCGATCGTTGAATGTCCTCCAGACTGGTTAGTTGTGGCCCACTTGGGGGACTGGTGACAAATGTGTTGAGAATTGCCAGGTACCAGGTGCTGAAGAACAGTCCCATGGTGAAGCTGAGGAAATAGACTAGACGGGTTTTCATGGAGAGCCCACGAGGCCTGTCGAGCGACTGGCCAAACAACGACCGAATGCAATCTTCTCTTAGGATCATTTTGTAAAAAGCCAGTTTCACGCCCTGTTCGATAAGGAGAAAGCAGTTGATGATGAATGAAAACACGAAGACCATGCCAAACATGATTAGGATTGATGGACTCTCAAGGATCATCGGGTAGTATTCGTACTGTGGGATGGCGGGCTCCACGGGTAATATCAGGCAGTATGTGATGATCTCGACCTGGTCGGATGGACTCTGTGACGGTTTGATGTGGTGCGTGAGGCCGATGAAGATGTCAACCACATCCGCCTGCAGAAGAGCGTCGTACTCTGCGTGGTGTGCAATCCTGTATTTGTTGTGTATCACCAGAGTTGCGTTCAGCTTCTCCGCAAAAGCGATGACAAGATGACCTGTCGAACCTCCTATAACTTCCTCTCCTCGTCGGTTGGTGTAAAGGAAGTTCCTCGGTTCGATTCCGTCCAGAACGATGCGTAGCGGATATCCTTGGAGGTTGACCAAATGATTTGGAAACACTTCTCTGTCTTCGAGCGTGGAATGCCGGCTTATCTGGATTTTCGGGAAGGGGCAAAAGCCATAGTAGGTTCTGCCAACTAGAGCGACAGCGTTTATCATTTTCATATCGAAGCAGCTTTGAAAAAGTTCCAACAGCAGCCCCTCCATGTTCGTGCAGACAAAAACGATCCTCGTTTGAGCAACGCGCTGAAGGTCCTCCTTCAGTGCGACGAGAACATCCTGATATGTGGAGGCAGATACATGGACGACTGCTATGAAGTCTTTTCTATAGAGATCTTTTCGTTGAAAGTGCTTGAAGGTAGTTAGATATAAAACGGTCCACGATTGACGGTTTTCAATGCTGAGCGCGTTTGTTGAGAGGTTGTGTGTCAGAAAGACAACCATCGAGAATGTCACTTGTCCCTGAATGATCACCAAAAAATCAAATAAAGTTCTTTGCACAACTGCTTGTGTGGCGATGAGCCCCGAGTCACTCAGGAAGACACTCGCGTTGTTTATCGGATACATGCTTATTCTCCAATGAGGACCGTCTTTGCCAACAGCTGTCCAGCAATGGATGGATGAATCGAGCAGTCCATTCCTATTTAATAGCTAGCGGCTCTTCACTGCTTATTAAGTTGTTCACGCAAATGACGGACTAGGCACTTAGCATAATAAGAGGTGAAGAATGTTGATATTTCAGTGATTTCGTTTCTGTTGATTGCGTTAATAGTTTGGCCACTGCCTTTATGGAATATCAACAAAAGGATGAATTGCAGGTTCTGCAGCAAGAAGCTTATTTGCGGCTGAAGGACGAATGTATTCACTCCAATTTGCTACAGCGTTCATTTGAAAGATTAGATTACTTGAGTGTTGTTGAGGCAAATCACATTTTCAGCAAATACACAGCGTGAAGGAGGACGCGGTATAATTTCCTGAAAATTACTTGATCATCGAGTAAGATGTTTGATTTCAAATAACTGTGCAGCAAGTGGGGGTATACTGACCTTTCCAAATTACATGCATCCAAACTACCAAAAACGATATAGCACGATGAAATAAATGTCCGGACCGGAATTATAGACCAAAACTAACTCAGAGAACGCACAGTGACTTGGAGATTGTTGAGAGAAACTCCGCATAAGTGCGACATTACATAGATATTGGAACATATCCTCGAATTTGCTTAGATCGTATGCAAATGGGACAGTTTTGTTACACGAACTATCAGAACTTTGGGGAGGAGTAGTATTGTTCTTGTAAAGAAGTTGTGCAGAGAATGCAGAGGACGCAGTAAGCTTTATCAACAGCAATTAGTTAGCCAGTCCTCGGGTAAAAGAGGAAACGAAGCAGCAGACAAGCTAGCCAGACAAGGATCCAAACTTGATAGTCTCGTTGTGGAACAAGTCCAGGCTCCACTAGGCTTCGTAAAAAATAATATCTACAATCATCACCTCAAGATCGCAAGCGAAAGATGGACCAAGTTGGAAACCTGTGTCCTATCCAGAAGCTTATAGCCCAACTGCAACCAAAAGATAACAAAAGACCTGCTCAACAACAGTAGAAGAAACATATCCAGAATTATAGCGGTCTGTACTGGACACTGGGCTGTTGGCAGGCATGCTGAAAGACTAGGCATACCATTTAACTCGCACTGCCACAGCTGCCGGGTGAAAATCGAGCCAGAAACCCCCGAGCACCTTCTGTGTAAATGTCCGGCTCTATCTGTGTAAATGTCCGGCTCTAAATGTCAGACAATGCAGTCTGGGCAAAGCCTTCTTTAACACCCCTAAAAACCTCTCGGAGACAAACAATCATAGTCTGCTTGCCTTCATAAATTCCACAAAGTGGTTTAAAAATTAGGCAAATCTTAGTGAACACACATTCCTTTTCAACCCCTTCACACAAATTAGGTATCCCAGAGGATGTGGTATCAAAACGGAGCTTTCAAGGCGCTGATTGGGTGC
Source organism: Myathropa florea (assembly GCA_930367185.1). Classification (NCBI taxonomy): domain Eukaryota; kingdom Metazoa; phylum Arthropoda; class Insecta; order Diptera; family Syrphidae; genus Myathropa; species Myathropa florea. The sequence goes on along the minus strand of OV884002.1, from coordinate 130,630,695 downwards.
GACAAGCAGGATCTATATGTCCACCACCAATTTTACCTATCTACCTACCTAGCCAGTCCTCGTAAATATAGAATGAGAAATAAGCCCAACATTTCTTGCAGTGCAATGACAATTTCAATGTCGCATACAAGATTCTATCTATATTACTTCTTAACAAAAAGTTTTGAATGTTCCTCGAAATAATTTGGCCATTAATTCCGTTCGTGACTGTCATTGACTTATGAGCCAGTGAGTTGATTCTTGAAGCGAAGGTGCATCGATCAAACAATTAATCGATCAAATCATCAAGTTTTATTTTATGTTAAAGATTCTCAAAATGAATCGTACGAATTCTGCATGAAACACCTCTCCACTCAATAGACCAAAGCAAGCACAAAACGAGCAATTGCTGCCGAAGCTAGGCCCAAGTTCACCTCGGATTGTAGAAGTCTTTTGGACTAAATTCAAGACGAAAGATCAATGAAATTTAGACTAAATTCACGGCAGAGCTGCACGAAACAACGTGGAAAAAAGCTGTAGAACACCTCTTAAAATCTAGACAAGATACATTGGCATAAGTCATCAGAAAATGTGCAAATAACTGAAAACTTCAGGTCTTGGGACACTCAGCAGGCACAGAAAGCAATCGGCTCGTACGACTTTCCCGATGTTGACATTGGATAATTCAGAATCTCTTCGGTTCTTTAACCCAATTGCACCACTAACTTTATTCATTCAAACGCTTACTACCTTAACGGTTTAGTTTATGTAGTTTATGAAGAATGGTTGGAAACGTCAAGAAACCTGTTTACTTTTTCCTGTTTAAGAAAGTATCTTGAAACCCGGTGTCTCCAGAGATCATTGTTGCTTTAACTATCGCTACGAACGTGCTTACGGTATGGAAACTATCATAATTTAAAATTGTATCTATTGTACACTTTATGCCACAATAAATGAAATGAAATGATGATGATGGAAACTATTATTCTTTTTCGAGTTCTTGCAAACGTGAACAGGGTGGATAATTTTATTATTAAATTGATTCGAAGACACGCTGCACAAGTCATTACCTTGGAAAACAAACTGATATTTGGGGTCTAGTACCCCAATGAAGCTTATTAGGAGAACGCTCGCCGAAGTGGACTCATTCTGCCCGAAGCGTTCTTGTACCTTGACTGGATTGGCTTAATCCAGGATGCGAAAGGATGCCGATTGATCTTCCAAGCGATGCGCAGGTCAGTGGATAGGTGACTCCTCTATGAAGGCGATTTCGCAAGAATTAGGCTGGTTGATCTCCAGTTCAGTTCCAGTTCGCGACAGACCGGATCGTGTATTCTATTGTTGGTTACAGCCCCATCAGACGCAACACGTGTCGTTAATTTAATGAGCTGATTGTTGGTCCCTTACGGCCAACTTACATTTAGGTTAGGGCATTATATTAGAGTAATTGTAAAAAAAAAAAAACAAACAAAAACACAAAAAAAATTAAAACGAAATAAAAATCCAAAAATATTGGTTATGATAGTTTATGTTAGTTTAAGTTAGGTAAGACGATGTTAAGTTAGGTTAAGAATGTAAATAAAAAACACTATTTAGATTACCAAGTTTTTAATAAAATCTTTCTTTTTTTCTTTAAACTTTTTTTTAGTATTATTAACAAAATATCTGTAAAATCCACAAAAGAAGTTGAAAGGCAAAATAAATTATAATTCATAAATTGACATAGAGCGCCGTAAGATAGTAGAAGAATCCATTTATTGTATATCTGGTTCAAGTATTTTTCCTAGAATATACGATTTTTAAAGATAAAAATAAAAAATGGATTAAAACAATAAGCATTATTCTTTTTCATTAATCACAATATTTTATCATTGTAAACCACTATCTTCTGATGCATAACTTCCTTTCTTTATCCTTTCTTTTCAGGCCATTCTGATTTCGACACACATTAAGGATGCTCAAGTTTACATCCATCATTGAAAACCGTTTCTTTTAAAATTATTATTATTTTTAAATTATTATAAATTTATTAAGAATTAAATTATAAGAGCGATTCGACATAAACCTGTGAAAAACATTTTCTGCCACAAAGACCGTGCAGTTTATTAGAGTCAAGACCCCGAACATCATGAATATGCCCTGATAATCGTAGACTGTTACTTGATGGCGACGATTTTCATCGTTTTCCGGTGTCAGCTTAATACGCCCCGCCTCGATGAGCTGCAAAAAAGACCTCTTCACCCAAAAGTCGTACAGTCCCGACTGATGTGCCTGGAGAATGACTTTATTCATTTCCTCAGTAAAGACTGAATTTTCGTGCAGCAAAAACGCCGCCGGTGTATTGCTAACAATGCAGATGTTGGATCTTCGAAAAATCGGTTTCTTGTACAGGCTCTGCTGCTCTTTGAACATTTTCCACTTATTAATGGGCACGGGATAGGCAAAGCTTCTGTTGAGCTCGTTGCGTTTCGCGTGATACCAGTCGTGTTCGTCCGTAATTTGGAACATATCAACGTAGTCCACGAACTCGTCTGTGAACTTTAACGATTCAAGCCATTCCGCACGGTAAATGAGTATTTTCAAAGGATTTCGGTAGAGGTCGTCGACGGTGCGAATTGGCTTCTCGGTAGGTGGACTTGCGTAGAGCATGTCAAGGGTTGCCAAGTACCATGTGTTGAAAAACAATCCCAAGAAATAGCTCAAAAAGTAGATCGTGCGCACTTTCATTGAAACATCCGGGCAAGTACTTGGCGATTGCCCAAACAGAGCCCGCAGGCAATCCTCTTTGAGAAACAGGTTTAATAGCGATATCCTGACCAAGTCCTCCATCCAAAGAAAACAGTTGAGGGTTACGGAAAACAGAATGACCATCGAAAACATGAGGACGAACGAAAGACTTCCGAAAATCATGGGAAAGAACATATACACGGGCAGATGAGACTCAACTGGCAGCATCACACACCAATCAGTGATTTCGGCAACGTACGACGGCCCCTTGACTGTAGACGTAATTCCTGCAAGCCCAATAAATATGTCGAAGACATCAGTCTCAATCAAGGAATGAACTTCAGTATGATAGGCTACGTTTGTTTGAATGCCCCTTGGCAATGTAAACGTTGCATTGATCTTCCTTGCAAATTCCGTAACTATACTCGCTGTATAACCTCCAATGCACTGCTCACCCTGTCGGTTGATGAAAAAGAAGTTGCGAGGTTCTATTCCATCGGTTGCAATCCGAAAGGGATATCCGTGTATATTCGTCATGCGATTGGGAAACACTTCTCGGATGTGGTACACTGAATGCAGACTTGTCTGGAACTCCGGAAAGGATGTGTAGCTCACATAAGTGCTTGTGCCAGCGATGAATGCGACTGAATTGATCATTTTTCTAGTCCAGCACTGTCTGAAGACGTCTGCAATGATATGCTCCATTCCGAAGCAAACGAACAAGATCTTCGTCTGAGCAAGTCGATTTAGAGTTTTCGCCAGTGAATCAAGAATGTCCACATAAGAGTCCAATTCCAGGTACACAATCGCCAGTATGTCACTCCTATATTTGTCTTTCAGTTTGAAGTGCTTCGAACTTGTGAACTGCACCAATGGAACACCCAGTGCCCCGAATGCCTCTATGTGATCATCAATTTGGAGAGTAGAAACGTTACTCTTTAGTGTAAAGATGGTGGAGAATTGCAGTTGACTTTGAATTATGAGGAAAAAATCCAACAGAAAACAGGCACTACACGCACACAAAGACGGATTTACCGCGACGGTTTCAGTAGATAAACGCGAGATATTGCTTGAGATCATGCTGTTATTGGAATGAGGTGAAACCCTTTGCACAGCTGAGTATATCCTGGGGCAATTTGGTTGATGGAACAGTCGGTACCGTACAATATTAAACCGCATTCATGGGCACACTTTTCTGATAACACTGGGAGTATCTGAAAATAACTGGTAATTACCTCGTTCGACCACAGTATTTTCGATGCGTTAACCTGCAAGTGAATTCACTTAATAAATTGATGTTCCCGTAGTCGGGTTCAATTATGGATGCCTACTGAATATACATACAGTTTGTCAAGAAAGTGTTTACACTATGTTTTCTTACAATTCTACCTTTACGTTATAAATATAAGTGGTTCCAGTAGCTTTGTTGCAAATATTTTTGGTACAACTTATAGTACTACATATTAAAGAGTTAATAACATACAAACATAGTTCCTTTCATTGAACAACAACAAGAAATATAACAAAACATAAAAATGGACGAAAATTTCACTGTCTTTACACACATTAACATTATAAGCTAAATTAATTAAAAAGAAGCTAAATCAAGAAAATTCATGTTTTTAATTATTATTTTAATATCAGGTGTGACCGCCTCTAGCCTTTAAACTTTTTGTCATTGACCCAATCAATTTTTTTTTGTCATAATTGGTTGGAATGTTTTCTCACTCTTTTTTGATGTATTGCATCAATTGGTTTCGGCTTTTCGGGCTCCTTTTTTATAGGATTAAGGTCTGGCCTCTGAGCAGGTGTTTCCAGTACTTTTGTGCACTTATAAAGCAGCCACGTCTTAATCGTAAGCTCTTTACGTTTCGGGTCATTATCTTGATAAAACTTGAATTTTAGTTTTCTCATGCTACCGCCATTAAATCCAAAATTTTTAGCAAATGAGCTTGTAAAATGCTCAGGTATTTCTTTCCGCCCATGGTGTTTTCAATAAAGACTGAGACTCCGACACCTTTGCTCAAAATGCACCCCCATACCATCACAGATAACTTTCCAAATTCAGCAGTTGGAATTATATTCCTTTTCGATAAGGCTTTTAAGGGCTTGTGCCACACTCTGTTAGGTCCTTCGTTGTAGTACATCATAATTTTCATTTCGTCTCAAAATATAACATCGTCCCAGTATTCGCTTCGCTGATTGCTATGCTCTGTAGCAAACGGAAGCATTCTTAAATGTTTTTACTCGAAAGCAGTGGTTTTTTTCTTCCTCTCGATGTAAACTCATGCTTTAGAAGCACTTGTCTTATAGTTTCGTGAGAAACTTGTACTCAACACTCCTGGGTCATCGCTCTGGAAAAGTCTCTAACTGATGTTTATGTTACCTATTTTCAAATATGTAGTTTTATAAACTAGCAAAAGAAAATGTTCAATTAAGTTACTGGAAGTACTTTAATTTTTAATATGACAGTGGAGTTTCCTGTTTTTTACGTTGTGTAATCACTTTCTTGACAAACTGTACATTGGTGCGTTGGAACACAACATATAACGTGGACTTAAACAATAGAAAGTATGAGGGAACTAGAAACATTGCTAGTTATGTAATGTTGTTGTGCTAATAAGGTGCCGCCCCTGTTATTATTGACCTCGTTTATGAGTGGGTTATACTCGTAGGCACGTTCACGTCTCGATAAGGATCTAAGGTAAAATGGAGGTTATTGAAGTGCACTTGAGAGATCTCTGTTTACCTAAAACTAGGTGTGATTCACAAGATGATGAGAAACTTGTATATTTGCACACAAGGACAAGAGTGGAACGAAGGCAGCAGACCAGAAATCAAATAGTAAAGATATATCCAACTTCGCCCAGAATTACCCCTTGTCCGTGGTACAATTTGTGACGTTTATCCCCGGAATTTTAAGCAAAACTGTGTTTTTGCTTGGGATTTACGCATACTATCACAAAATTTATGGATTCCACCACGAAATTCGTGGATTTAATAGAAAAAATGTATGGATACACCACGAAGAGAGCGGAAATTTATGAATACACCATGAAAAGAGCGAAAAATTCGTGGATTTGCCCACGACTGAAATCATTCAGGGATAAGTTTCGCAATGTTTGCCAAATGTAAATACTGTGACGATTAGTATTGTTTAAGGAAATCTGTTTAAAATGCTGATATGAATCAAGTTTCATGAGAAATTGGAAATATAATGCACGAAAATAAAATTCTTTATTTATTTCACGTGGATAATTTCCACTTTCAAAGAAATCTGAAAATCAAAAAGCATTAATGTTCTTATTAAATTTGTATTAATCAAATGAATATCTTTTAGGTTAGGCAAACCGTTTCAAAATACGCGACTTTTCTAGGCAATTACAGGCACAGAAATCTAAAACTTCAAATATCAATAAAATATATGCATATTTCTTACACACATATTCAGTTTGTAATAAATAAAAACATTGCAATAGCTCATGTGAATGCACCCTCTGCACTTATTTTCGTGTTGAAAACATGAATTTGAAATAACGTTCAAGTAACGAACAGTTTTTCAAATAAGTGGCGTAGTTCACCTCATTTGTTTGAAAGTGTATGGTTATCAGTTGATTTGAGCAGCTCACATGGATTCACAGACACGATATGAAAAATCGCATAAAAAACGCTGTCAAATGAAATCAAGGGGCAAGAGAGGTAGAAGTTGGATATCTCTTTACTATATGATTTCTGCAGCAGACTCTCTAGCAAAAAAAGATTATATAGCTCAACGAATAAGTCAAAATGTAAGAAAAAAAAAACAAAGCTTAAACACACAGAAAATGGTTTATTTAGTATCACAAATAGACTGTATAAAAATGCACATTACAGGAAGATGCACGATCGCACTGCCCGGCGACTGATTTCCAAGTGGCTCAGAAGTCCTCTCGCCGTATCAGGCCAGCTCGCCTCCGTGGTATCGCCCGCTGAACTCGACTTGTCGGTCGCAACCACCGCTATCCAGCGCACTATGAAATGGGGTGTGGCTTGTGCACGGACGCACTGATGATTACTTTTGCTACTTCTTGGTCGTAAAAACCGCTAGCCTTTCCGAAGATTTCTCCCTTGTCGTTGTTGGGCACGACGGTTTCACTGGATGTCTTGATGGATTTCGTCTCGTTGCAGAAAGATGTGCGACGATAGCTCGCACGTGCGCTTTTCTTGCTCGGTATTGTAATTCCTCACATCTTCAAGTATCATTTGAGGAATCTAGGGTTTGTTGTATTAATTGTGTTTTGTCTCCAATGTTCGTCAATTATACATTTGTGAAACGGAGGTGAAGTCTTAACTACTACCTATAGGCGAATTAGAAACTGATCACTTGAGATGACTTTTATAGTCTTGGCCCGAAAAATTCTCGACTCCGATCCAGTGGGTCAAAGCGGAAGAGAACAACAGCAACAAATGTTATACACACAGCTTCAAGGTGATCCCACACAAATTTTACAGCGAACATGGTTTGAGGTAGTAAAGATGGTAATAGCCAGAGATGGTTGTTGGTTGTACGAACTCCATCATACAACGACGGATTTGGTAGTGAATTGGTCGCACATTGCGGATAGGCGACATTTGCTAACCATACTATGCAATGGAACCATTTAACTCAGGATTGCAGAAAAACTGTAGGTCCAAATAAAATACAGCTCAATACAATAAAGAGTGATTAGGGGAAAATTTGAGGAGAACTGAGAATTAAAAAACTCCAGAATGTGAACTTAATTGCGCGAATGCATAGTAGTGGCTCTAAAATTCTTTAAGACTTGTCTGGGTCCCGGGCTACCACGGGATTACAGAGAATGAGACCACCGATGAACAAGCTAGGCGAAGATAAGGGAAGGTACTCTCAGGACCTGAACCTGCGCTGGGACTGCCTGCGTCCTTGGTTAGGTCTTCTATCGATGGTTGGACCTCTTGAGAGCACAACCGGAGGTGGCATGACTCTCCAGGATGTAGACAGACCAAGCGCATTCTCACTAATGTCTGTAAGAAACCCGCGGCATTCTTGTTATCTCTTCTTAGAAAAAACTGCAGACAACTTACCGGGACACTACACCTTCGCCAAACACCCAAATGTGCTTGGCCTAAGCGACAAAACCCTCTGAGACACCGGTGGAGACGACGACAATGAAGAGCACCTTCTCTGCTACTATCCCGCCTTTACTCGGATCACGTGGCAGTTATTTGGTGCTGTTGAGATGAGATGATGATGTACATAGGTTCTTCATCATAGAAGTACCTGCTGGTATTCCTCCGGGAGAGCAAGAAATTCCAGCAAAAGTAGGCTGCTGCCTGGTAAAACAATGTAAAAGTTTTAAAATCTGAGTGCTCCAGTATAGTGTTCGAAAACCTTCTCGGTGTCCCAAAAGGGGACATTGCACATAAAGAATTTGTCCCATTTTGGCACAAATTGTGACACAATTTCATTTCTTTTTGTAAGACGTTTAGTAGTCTTAACATTTTCCACTGCAGTCAACATTTTTATTCATTGTTTTCATAAAAATTCTCAATTAAATGAAATAAGTAAACCCCACACATCTGTTTGAATTATTTGCGGCTTTGAATTCTAAACCAGCCCATTTCCAGCACAAGCACAACACAGTCAATGACCACAATTACCCCAAAGAGTCCCCAAAGCCAGCGCATGTCGTCCAAAGTCAGCGGCTGGGGTCCCTTATCCTCGCCCTTGATGTCCAATCTCATGCGATGAGCCTCGACCAATTCCAAGAACGACATCCTCACCCAGTGCTCGTACAGTCCCGACTGATGTGTCCTCACCAGCAGCTGATTAAGCGGCTCTAGATAAAAGGAGTTCCTGTTGAGAAGGAAAACCATAAACAGAACTGGAATCAGGCACATATTCGACAGTCGATACAATGGTGCTGTAAAGAATCGTTGCTGGTCCTCGAAAGTCTTCCATTTGTTTGTCGGCACTGAGTAGCCGTACCTCGTGTCCATGGAATTCCGCTTGAGGTGGAACAACGTGTGGTTGTAGGTGAACTCGAAAGTGTCCGCATATTTCTCATACTCGTCCGTCATGTTCCGGACCTCATTGTACTCGGGGCGATACAAAAACACCTTGAAACGGGAGCGTCGGATGTCTTCGAAGGTGGATATCAACGCTTCACTGGGTGGGTACGTGACGAGCGTGTTCAAAGTCGCCAGATAAATGGAGCTGAAAAACAGGCCCAAGGCGCAGCTCAGAAAATATATCGCCCGCAGTTTCATCGATGAACGTGGATACTCCACGAATGGTTGACTCAGGAGAGCTCGCAGGCACTTCTCATTAACGACCACTTCGCTTTGACGAAGTTTGTCTCGGCCGTCTGCCTTGAAGATACACCAAATCAGGAGGGAAAACACCAGCACCATGCCGAACATCATCAGAATCGGGTAGCTGGCGAAGATCATCGGATAGTAAAGGTACTGAGGGACCTTCGGCTCCACGGGAATCATGATGCACAGGGTGATGACCTCGGCGGGCTCCGACTGGCCCCTCATTGGCGGTAGCATGATAACAAGACCACCGAAAATATCAATCACATCCTCTTCAAGCAAACTGTCGGTGTCCTGGTGGTAGGCTATTTCTCCAGGCGCAGGCTCCATTGGCGTCAACGTGGCGTTGATCTTCTGTGCGAAGGCGGCTAAAAAGTGTGCAGTGTATCCACCAATGACTCGTTCTCCCTTCCGGTTGATGTAGATGAAGTCTCGAGGCTCCACGCCGTCGACCAGAAAACGAAAGAGGTGTTTGTGGACGTTGAGGAGACGATTTGGAAATATTTCCCGACTTTCATTAACCGCATGCTCCTCCAAACGCATCTGAGCGAAGGGATTGTAGCTGAAGTAGGTAGTTTCGATGAAGGCCACTGCGTTCAGCATTTTCTTCTTCCAGCAGTCCTGAAACAGCTCCATCATCAAACTTCTCATTTCGGGGCAAACGAAGACCACTTTGATTTGAGCTATTCGATCCAAGACTTGTGCCAAGGCATTAAGGGTTTCCTTAAATGCTGCCGGAGTGAGGTAGACTACCGCCAGAATGTCATCTCTGAAGAGGCCCTTGAGGATGCAGTGCTGTTCAATATCCATCTGAAGAATGGGAACCTGAAGACTGTCCAATAGCATTGAAGGAACACCATCGGTCAATGCTGTTTGCGGATCTGCTAACAACAGGACTGTAGAGAATTCCACTTGAGACTGAATCTGCTTTAAGAGCACTTCAAGGCCTCTGTGACTGCCTGTGGAGGCGAGAACGTTGAGGACACCCAGCAGCGGGAGGGAGTTGTGACTTAAATTCATTCTGAGATTTGAATGGAAGGAAACTGGGTGTGACTGGTCTTATATCATATCCGCACTGGGTATTCTTTGACAGCTATAAGTGCCTGAGGATCTAATTGAAGGTTGAAAGGAGCGGATAACATGACAAATGATGGTCTCATCAATTTGTCAAAACGACGAGATGGTTATCTCTTGTAATCCAATCACATTACTTTCTTCCATTGCGCTCCTATAAATGGCGATGGAAAATCAAGACTGAAAGACCTTGAAGCTTGAGGAGTAATTACTCAAATTGATGTAAGATTGCTTGTAACAACCCTACATTAGAACTGAAAGCCTCCGCCCTAGAATCAGGGGTTCCGATATTCAAAGAGCGATTACGGAAGAACCATGTTGTATGAGGAATTTGGATTAAAAGTGGATTACGTGTGGTCATTCCCATGAAAACAATTTTCGTACAGTATTTTTCAGAGACAACCACAAAAGTTGTTTTTTTTGATACGCAAAAAGGTACGCTCTTCAATATACATTTTTCTTATCGAACATAAACTCTAGAAAATCAGTTTTTTCTATGGTCCAAACATTCCATTTGCGATTTCTTAGACTGAAATCTCGGTCCATAAAGAGCAGCTGTGATTCACAAATATTTAACAAAAAATCACGGATGAGCTACCCGCGAAAAGTTAAAATGTGTTCAGTGTGTTGTGTACGGAAATCGCAGCTACCTGTGATGTCATTCTGTGTAGTTTCATCTGAAAAGAAACACTAATGCCTGTTAAGGTGCGGTCGCATGCTTATCCGAGAAAGACAACTAATACCTGTTACGCAATACTGCGTTGGTGCTAAGGTTTCGGCGATCCGTAGGCGCTTCTTCAGGCATACTTTGAACTGACAATTCACATTTATTAGCTGTTTTTAGTTCTTTAAGTCTCAATTTGTACGGGAAGTGCTAAAACTCCCGCTGCTACAACGCAGTATTTCAAGCTGTAGTATTATGTTTTATGTTACTTTTAATGCAATTCCTTTAATTATTTCTTCAAAATCTGCATACATATCCCAGTCTTTGAAACTTTTCCCTGCACATTTAAATTACTAATACAAATTAGAAATTAAATAAATTAAAAAAAAATAAAAAAATACCCAGAGTGAGGACATAAATTCACAGACGTCACATTCTGACAAATTGTCAATTAAATCTTTTTTCTTTCCTAAACCACATCTGCAACATGTAATATGTAAAATAAATTTTTTTTTCTTTCCTTTTCCTTTTATATCTTTTCCTTAGTCAAATTTGTATTAACTTGTTTTCACTTGTTTTATATAACTTTGTTAATTTTGAAGGGCTACCCCACCCACTCATTTTAAATGTTTAATGTAAGATTTGTGGGCGTAGTGGGTAGGTGCGTCGACTCCTACGCTCGATGTTGTCGGTTCGATTCCCGAAAAAACACCAAACATTTTTCCACGGCTCCACGTCTTTCAAGTCACTGACAATGCTCAAGGAGTATAACTGTCTAGAAAAAGCTTCTCAATCTCGCCGTTGGGAGTCGGCATTAAACTGTAGGTCCCCTACACTCGTGAGAGAACAATAGCACGCACAACACGAGTGGTCGCTGAGAAGCTAGACCCAGGTCCACCTCGGACTGTAGCACCGCCATTATTATATTATTATTATTATGATTATCGCCAGAAGCATTTAAGCCATTTCGGTTTTGGAATTCAGTAGTTTACGCGTTGTTTTCAGACGTGCACTAGCCCATCCCGATATCACATATATTATTATTATTATAATGTAAGATTTGAAACTCTTTGCTTGGAGTGACATTACTTACATTTTTTGTTAAATATCAATGTCACATTTTAATTTACAATAAATAAATAAAATTAAATTACAAACTAGTAAGCTAACATAAACAATGCACAATCTGGAATCGTTTTGTAAATACTCCTTAAACAAAATCTTTCCATCCTTGAAGGCAATGGCTTATTCGCATAGACCTGCGACTTCAGAAAATCCCACAAGAAAAAGTCTAACGGCGTCACGATCTCGGTGGCCACTGGCAAGTTCAAATCACCTCCACGTGAGATGACCATTCCCTCGAAACGCTCGTGCAGAATTTCCAATGTGAGTTGTATGGCACGTAGCGCCATCCTGTCGAAACCATGTTGTTGAAACCATGAAACCATGTCCTGTTGAAAACATATCATCCAATTCAGCCCAAAAGAAGTTGGTAATCATCGACCTATAGCGCTTGCTGTTGACGGTGATGCCCTGGCCAACGTCGTTCTCAAAGAAATGTGGACCAATGACGCCACCAGCCCAAAATCCACTCCACACCAAACAGTGATTTTGTCGAGATGCATTGGACGCTCTTAGATCTCATGTGGATTGGTATCGTCCTAAATTCGACAATTTTGTTTGTTGACGTACCCATTCATCCATCATCCAGAAATGGGCCTCATTGCTGAATTTAATTTTGCGATGAAAATTAGGATCAGTTTCCAACTGCTTCAGAGCCCATTCAGCGAACACACATCGTTGTCTATAATCGTTTACGTTCAGCTACTGGGTCAGTTGAATTTTGTGTGGGCTCAATTCACTACCCAAAATTCGTCAAGTTGTAGTCTGCAAAAGGCCGAGTTCTTGTGAGCGACGCGAAATCGACTGCATTTGCTTTTCCTGCACACTCTCACAGACAGCGGCGATGTTTTCGGTTTTCGGCAGATCTTGCATTTCGTCGACGTACGGGCGTTTGCTTATCGTTTACTGCACCAGAAGACTCAAATTTATCCACCGCACTTCGAACAGTCCTCTCGGTAAGACGATTATGGCGACCGTAAATTGGGCGAAGCGCGCGGAACGTTGCCCGAACAGAACACCAATTTTGATAAAACAATTTTATTATTTACACGTGTTGTTGAAATCTAAGTCCGTCCATTGTGATTTGGCAAAACATGCTGAATAAATGGCATCTAATTGGACAGATGCAGCTTCAACAATATGGCAGCTATCAACTGTCAAAGTTCAGAAGTCCCTATTGGAAGACAGTTCCAAAAATATTCTACCGCTACTCTTCGAAAAAATTTGCTACGTGTAGGTACAGTGCAGTGCGAGATAATAAGTACACACTTTACTTCACAGTGATTTTTTACGGTTGCTGAGCTCTAAAAGCCTTACAGCGACATGAGTCTAGCCAGGCGTCTACGGATCCAACGCCTAAGATGGCTAGGCCATGTAGAGCGTATGGACAACTTAGCTCTGACCCGAAGAGTCTTTCACTCTGAGCCTGTGGGACAACGCAACAGAGGACGTCCACGTATAAGGTGCCGCACACAAGTCGAGGGGGACCTGGCTTGGTATGCGAAACTGGAGATAGCTGGTTGGAGAGTTGAGTGAGTCCCAGGTCCGCCTCGGAATGTAGCGCCCTAAGAAGAAGACGAAGAAGAGCTCTGAAAGCAAAAGAATTTGTTTTTAATTCTTTTTTTAAGTTATTGGTAAAAGTTTTTTACCGGTTTAATAGAATTTATTTAGCGACGCTATATAATTTTTCAAAAAAATTGTTCACGGCTCTTTCGAGTTACTTGTAAGTGCTCAAAGAGTATAACTGTCTAGAAAAACCTTCTCAATCTCGCCGTTCGGAGTCGGCATTAAACTGTAGGTCCCCTACACTCATAAGAGAACAATAGCACGCACAACACGAGTGGTCGCTGAGAAGCTAGACCCAGGTCCACCTCGGACTGTAGCGCCGCCTTTATTATTATTATATTTAGCGACGCTTGTAGCTGCCTCCTACTTCCTTGTTTTTATTTTTTTGCACAGCACTGTATGTCCTTACAATTGTGCTGATAAGCATTGCTCGTGGAAATTTTCTTCGTGCAGAAATATTCGGTCTGACTTCTCTTGCGGCGTACTTTAAAATGTGTCCAACTTAAATGGGGTTCACTGTAATTCAATTATAGGATGCCTCAATTTTGGTAATCAAAATGGAGCGTCTAGATATAAATTCATTGGACCCTTTGTCTTTTGATTTTTTTACGCCTATCAACCATCCATCGACCTTGACCATGACTTGAAGTAACAAATTGAACGTTTTATCAACGCAAATCAGCCATAATAATGCAAGATGGTCATAATAATGCATATAAATTTTAATTATATTTAATTATATATACATAATTACATCTTGCGTGATTTATGGCCTACCGTCTATATTAGTGGCCAAAAACAAAATTTAGTTAATCAGGGTATGCTAACATATTTTAAAAATCCAGTGAAGGGGTGAAACAAGAAAAATGTCTTCAGACCGACTACTAAGCACTCGAAATAAACGTTATTTCTTACGTTCATAATTACAGTGAAGAAAAAAAAATAAAGGTTAGCTTTTCGATCAACCCAGCCACCGTTTAACTCGTGGCAAGTTCAAGCATCTTGGTCCCCAGTCAACACAGCATCCTTGCTCACATGGTATCCTCCTACATAATGGACCATTAATTTGTCATTCTATTCAAAGTCAATTAAAACCGAGTCAGTGGCTGAGCACAAAAGGATCCCTACACGGCCTTGCTCGCTCATTCGAGTTGACAACTCCAAAAATCGCTTGGCGCTCCCTGGCGCAGTGGGTAGGCAGGCAGGATAGCAGCAACTGGCGGAAACCATTTTACTAATTGATGCTTGAATGTCAGCCGAAAGGATTTCGTGAATTTCATTTAAATAAGAGCTTAATGAAGCCATCAATAATAAAAGTTTCCTCTTCCACGACAATGTTATCGCCACCGCCTCTGCCGCCGCCACTAATGCCGGTGGTACTAGTGTCGTCTAACGCCTCGTTACTAGTGGTAACCACCATCCCTTGCAATCAGGAGAGAGCGCTGTCTGCGGCGATGATGACGATGTTGATGTTGATGACGCTGGCTTGCCCTGGTTGAGCGAACAAATGAATGAACGAACAGAGAATGGAATATAATAGTGGTTTCCTTGGAAACTAAACTAATTTTCGATTGATTTTTCATTACGAAAGGAGCAGAAGGATCTGAAGATTTGTAAGAGCCCGGAGCCAGCATCACGGAAAGTTTTGATAATGCGCTTGTATGACAAGGACTGTGTGTGTGTGTGTGTCACAGATTACAATTATAGTTGAAGATTGGTTGTGTTCTCGGCAGATTCCACTCTGCTTCTCTTGTTGATTTGAGGGCCTTCAGACGCTTGACTTTTGAAACTCTGTCAGAAGATTGCGGAGTGGAATGCTTGATGAGACTGATGACAGTTGCACCATTCAAGATAATTGGTATAAATTATCAACGCGAAGAGTTGTTGCTTTTGCTTTTAAGAACATCCATCCAAGACCACCGAGTGGTCGGTTATGTTGTAGTCGCAGACTTTGGGACTTTGTTGTTAAAAATTAAGGCTAAATTAATCTTGAGAAAGCTGAATTTAGGTCGTCTTATTTGTAGGTTAGGTTTCCATTAATTTTAGCTTTCTTATCTGAAAATGAGTTGCTTTGAAAAACGTAATGCAAGTGCATACCAAATTTTGGAACATAGTCTAATTTCTCAGAAAATTTAAGAGCATTTTTTCGTCGAATGATTGACTGACTATTAACTGGCTTCAACAGCAATCAATCGTGCTATTTTTCTTACGCGAATATGGGGACCTACGGATTTATGCAGATTCCGAACAGCAAAATTTGAGATAATTTTCATTCTAAATAGCTTCCAAGAGATGGATTTGCGACACAAAAAGTTGCTTCCAAGATTTGACTTCCGTGTAGGAATCAACGCACTTGCCCATTGTTAGTTAGTTAGTTTAAACGCATTTTTTTATTTTCATCTTTAAAAATATAATGGTTTCTCATACTATCTTACTGGCCCTATGCGGGCACTCTAAGTTAATCTAGGAATTTTTAATTTATTTTGCCTTTCGGCTTCTTTCGTAATTTTACATATTTTAATAATACTAAAAGAATGCTTATACTAAGAAAAACTTAAATAAAAACTTAGTAATCTAAACAATTTTTTTATTTATATTCTTAACCTAACTTAATATTAGCTTACCTAACTTAAACTAACCTTAACTAAAATAAACTATCTAAATTTTTTTTTTTGATTTTTTGTACTTTTTTTTTGGATTTTTTTTTATTTTTTTTTTCTTAAATTTACCCTAGATTAATTCCCTAACCTAAATGTAAGTTGGCCGTAAGGGACCAGCGACAGCTGGGACGTTTGATGGGGCTGCAACCACCAGTAGAATCCAGGAACTTTATCACACTCCGCTCTGTCGCGAAAAGAGATAGATCTGCTGAACCGGAGATCATCCGGATTAACGCTTGCGACATCGCTCTCGTAGAGGAGTCGCCTATCCACCGTCCTTCGCACCACGTGGTAGATCAATGGACATCCCTCTGCATTCTGGATTAAGCTAATCCGGTCAAGGAACAAGAACGCTTCCGATGATATGCTTCATTGGGGTAGTAGGCTCCAAATATCAGCCCATTTTCCGAGGTCATAGCTCGTGCAACGTGCCTTCGAATCAGCTTAATAATAAAATTATCCACCCTGTTCACGTTTGCTTCGTTATACAAGAATTCGTTATGATAGAATTTCTTGTACTCAGATTCTGGGGTTCTGTACTTCTTGAGACAAGTCCGGAGACACTGCCTCTCGAACATCCTCACCTTTTCCATCTGGGAAGGACGCACGTTAAACCACACTGGACAACCGTACGCCATGACTGGCCGGATGAGGGCCATGTAGCAGATTACCTTCACCCTGATATCAAGTTGGCTGCTATAAAACAACCCTCTTGCCACAGCAAAGGCTTTTCTGGCTTTCGTCAGAGCAGTAGCTATATGTCTGTCGAAATATAGATACTGATCCAGCCAAATGCCCAGGTACCTTACTACACTTTTCACTGCTAACGGCTCCCCCTGCGGGTTAACTATACCGAACTTGCGCCAGTTTTTTTTCGTGTCCCTTGAGGCCTTGTATAACGGAGTTCGGAATCGCTGAATTTTGTCGAAGTCACGTTGCAGGAGGATGTTGATAATCTCAACCTTCTGCGCTGTCCTGTACGCCACCGAGTCATCGGCGTATGCAATCAAGTTCTGCATGGAGCCAATCAGTTCACTGGTGTAAATAGTGAAGAGGATTGGTGAGTTAACTGCACCCTGCTGGAGCCAATTTTTTATGTGGAAAATGTTGCTACTTTTAACAACAAAACTTCTACCTGTTACCATGTTATAAATCGTGTAAAGCAGCGATTTGCTCATACCCATCCTCGTCAACTTAAGGAAGAGACCTTCTAACCATACGGTGTCGAATGCCTTTTCCAAGTCAACGAGGCAGGCCCCGGTGCACTGGGTTTTTGCTTTGTTCCATTGAATGTCCGACACCAATTTTGACGCGGCATGTACAGTATCATGCCCCGCACTTGCCCATTGTACAGAGAGTGTCATTTACAGCCGATTAGATTGGCAACCATTTAAATCCCTGTGCTACACTGAGAATAATAATGCTGTACGCGCCTGGTAATTACAGTTTAGTCTTGTTCAACCTCTTGAGCTGTCTCTGAGTTTAAGCATGCTACTGTTTGCTCATACCAACGGAGCGATCTGCCATTGTCACTGACTCATGCGATGTAGTGCTCTAGAATTCGTGTTGGTGAATTTGTCCATGGCTGGAGTCGAACCTGGAATGATGACTTAGAAACCGACTTACTAAACCATCACCAAGGTGTTCATTAACCTAAAAATAACGTTGCGATGAAAAACGAAATTTTGTTAGCGTCCATAGATTAAGTTCATTATTTGATACATCGAAAAAATTGCGGAAATCCTACGAAGACGAGGCCTGTCGTAGTCAATTAAAGTCCAGCAACAATTTCCAATGTGGATTGATGATAACTAAAATTTCTCTTTGAAGTTCTTTTTGTGGATACAAGCCAAACAATTTTTTTAACATCCTCCTCTCCTTCCCAGATTTCAGCTTGACCTAAATTCAGTACTGTGTATACAGTAGAATTGGTGACCCAGAAATAGGTTTGATCCTTCGGATGAATAGAAATTCCAGTAGCGAATGCATCTTCAAAAAAACTGATTGAACCAAAACGGAAAATATTAAGTTTCACATCGCAGTAAGATAATCCGAATTCATTAATTTTTTTTGTATGAAAAATAACATCCTTTCAGCCGTTCTTTTTTTAATTTTTCCGAGAAATATTTAGCTCAAGCAACACGTGCCGGTATCTGTCCTTGCTCTAAATTCTTAGAAATATTTGATTAGTGTTCGTCTTAAATTTCAGACGCGGATTTATTTTTAATGTCATTGACGTGTGATTCAAGGACTATCAGGCCTCATTATAAATGTGTGTGTTTCACTTGGGCAACGATATGAATTCGCACTTCTGTACTTGAGAGGGATTTTATAAACAACGACAAGATGAGCAGAAAGAGATTAAGGTGACTTGTCTGGAATGAGGCTGACAGTTAGGTTGACAATGGCCGGATTTTCAAAGTAATTTTTGGTGGTCCACAGGAATGTCGATTAAATGTATTTTAAAATAATTACTGAATGTCGCAGTTGGTTAAGTGCTAGCCTTAAGTTAGAGGGGTCCCAGGTTCGAATCCCAGTGAAATCGAATCTGGTCTTGTCACCATTTGCCGATGGGATCAAATTAACGGCACTGGAGTAGGTTGCTAACTGACAGTACAATGGACCGGTTTTGAGTCTGAGTGCTCCAGTAAAGGTGTAAAAAAAAATTAAAATACCAACATAACGAATTTTTTGTCAATTGGTCTCTCCAAACCCTCGAAATTTCAAAATGCCTGTTGTTTTCTGAACACACTTCGTATAGTTCTAAGCACGAGATGGAGTATGCGACCAAGAAAATAGAAGTCAATTGAGACCACATATTTTCTTTATACACATCCAAGTGTATTTTGGTTTAAACGAGGAGATTGCCTGAACTTCCTTTGTTAGCGTTTTATGTCCAAAAGTCTACTCTTAAGTAACAACACCTGATTTCCATTCATTGACAGATTCAATATCTGTTCGGGAATCGCCAAAAATGATAATCTGCATGGCAGCGATGGTATACAAATGTACCACCCGTGCACGCGTCCACCCACAATAATCGCTTCTAATTAATTCTCATCAATGACAATAACAAAATCGCACTCTCGTGAGAATCCTTATTAGCGACGCTCGTAATTAAATTAGCAAAACGAAATGGCGTGGCCGAAACAATCAAATAGCCACCGGAAGCAACACGATGTATACGGCTTCATCCATCAGCCACCAAGGAGGCCCATTTATCGTCGGAGCCTGTGAATAAATCCTGTGAGCTTAGTAAATCGTGCAATGGGCATTCCGTTAGGCTTGGCAACATCTTGTTTATTCATCATTTACCCGCACTTTGGCAGCTGGGATTTGGCTTAGACCGCATTTCATCATGTCAGCATCCCTTACCCGGAGCACCCTTGGGTGGCATTACAATGAAGAGAAAAAACGGGACCAACCGACAACAAGCAAACCGAAAAACAGTGAAAAACACCTCGGAAAATACTTTAATTATGTGACGCACTTAACGAAATTTGTCACGCACCGTCCTGATCGCCACACAGGCGAAGGATTACACCCGCCCACAGTGTGCCGTCGCCGGACGGACACACAAAAGGGATTAGTTCAAAGCGAAAGTGTAAATCAGCTTTCAATCACGTTCCTTGCAAGAAGGACGACGGAAAAAACTTTTCGTTCCAAACATAAAACACAAACACACGCTCAGTTGTCCTCAGGTGAAGGTGGAGGTGGAGATGGATTTCCTTCGCATACACACATGGACGTACGCGTCCCACATTCTTCCCGCAGGGAATTTATTTTTTTTTTTTTCTGAAACCTGTCGTCGATGAAATAAATGCTGAGCATGTATATTCTTCAAGGCGTCCGTCCCGCCCTCCGAGTTCACCCGAAAGTGACGGGTCATTTCGTTAAGGACCCAGTGTACACAGCAGAAAAAGGTGAGGCGTTACACGAGAACATCCAAGACCGAAACTTTCCTATCCTCTGTACACTGCTGCGGAGGAACTATGACGACAACGGAGGAGGCGATGACTGTTCCGTCGTCGTAATAAGACATTAGATGGATTATTGCTTGGCCCATAATGATAATGGTCGGTCATTTTCTGTTCGCTTTCCCTTTCGGGACATTGATTGCAAGTCGATGATTGTGTTGTTCGATTTGGTCCTGCTGCTACGTGGTCATTTGATTTCATGAAGTGCTGTCGCCTGTCGAAGGTGATGTATTGTGTGCGAAGTGAAGGACTCATTGCGTGATGGTTCGGTGCGTTGATTGCATTCAAAATTGATGTCGTCAATTGGGCACTTAATGGACAAATAAGTCCTTCACCCCGGCACATAATCTAAAGCTTATTGGCCGAAAGGAGTTGCAGTGAACTTCGAAGAGTCAACATATCGATCAGTTTGCTTGAAAATATCGATGATACTTAGCCTTTAAAGTGAAGAATTGAGCTTTAGGCTGTGTCCTTACGTAACAAGCTTTTTAAAGTCTTGATGAGGAGGAGCCATGCAATGACGTGCAATGAAAGCATCACCAACCCTAGTGGTCCACTTATTTGCTTAACTAGACTTTTTTTTAGGAGATTTGTGGCTGGGGTTGTTTAACTCTTTTGAAGATGGCGCGATTCTCTAAGTCTGTCATTGACAAGTAAATAGAACAAGAACATAAAGGGTGTTTCATTAAGCGGTTCCTATCTTAAAATTTAAATAAAACAATGTGTATATGAGCCATCATTGACATTTTTTATTCTTTTAAAAGGCCAATCGATGCCATTATATATGAAATATGAGACCTTTCAAATGTTGACGGCGGCTTCTCTGAGTGGCGTGCATCCGAAATTTCCACTGAAATTTGTGGCTTATTCGCATAGACCTGCGACTTCAGAAAACCCCACCAGAAAAAATGTAACGGGGTCAAATCGCACGAACTCACACCACCTCCACGTCAGATGTCCATATCCTCGAAACGCTCGTGCATAATTTTCAATGTGAGTTGTGTGACACGTAGCGCCGTCCTGTTGGTGTCCATATCATTCCATTCAGCCCAAACGAAGTTGGTCGATTATTAACCTCTAGCGTTCGCCGTTGTACGTGATAGCTTGGTCAACGTCGTTCTCAAAGAAATATAGAAATATGGGTGCAGGCTCAAGTCACGACGCAAACCTCGCGGAGTTGTAGTCTGCGAAAGGCCGAGTTCTTGTAAGCGACGCGAAATCGACTGCATCGGGTTGGTTGGGTTGGGTTGGGTTGGTAATCATCGACGTATAGCGCTAGCCGTTTACGGTGATGGCCTGGCCAACATCGTTCTCAAAGGAATGTGGACCAATGACGCCGCCAGACCAAAATCCACTCCACACCAAACAGTGATTTTGTTCGGGATGCATTGAACACTCTTGGATCTCCTGTGGATTCATACCTTCCAAAATTCGACAATTTTGTTTGTTGACGTACCTATTCATCCATCATCCAAAAAAGGGCCTCATTGCTGAAGATGATTTTTTGATGAAAATTAGGGTCAGTTTCCAATTGCTCCAGAGCGAACACACGTCGTTGTCTGTGGTCGCTCAACTTCAGCTTCTGGGTCAGTTGAATTTTGTACAGGTGCAGGAATAGGCCCAAGTCACGTCACAAAATTCGCCAAGACCAGGTTGTGGTCTGAGAAAGGCCGAGTTCCTGTGAGCGACGTGAAATCGACTGCATCCGATTCTTCTGTATGCTCTCACGGACAGCGGCGATGTTTTCGGCAGATCTTGGCTTGGGTTTCGTCGACGTACGGGTGTTGGTCTATCGTTTATTGAACGCAAATTTATGCACAGCACTGCGAATATTCCTCTCGGTAGACCGATTATGGCGACCGTAAAATGGGCGAAGTGCGCGGAACGTTGTCCAAAGAGAACAGCCATTTTGATAAAACAATTTTATCATTTACACGTGTTGTTGAACACTATGTCCATCCAAAAACGACTGAATGGTGCAATTGGTTAAGTGCCTGCTCGAAGTTAGAGGGGAACCAGGTTCGAACCCCGGTAAAATCGAATCTGGCTCAGTCAGCATTAGCCGTTGGGATCAAATTAACGGCACTGGAGTAGGTTGATACCTGGCAGTAATGGACCAGTTTTGAGTCTGAGGGCTCAAGTGTAGGGTTTCAAAAAACATCGGACAAAAACAACAAAAAAATGTTCATCCATTGTGATTTGACAAAACAGACTGAATAATTGACAGCCAATTTGACAGTCTTCGACTCTGAGCCTGTGGGACAACGCAACAGAGGACGTCCACGTAGAAGGTGGCTCACACAAGTCGAGGGTGACCTCGGCCGGCTTGGTGTGCGAAACTGGAGACAGCTGGCGAAAGATTGTGCTGGCTGAAGGGGCATGTTGGGTGATTCCCAGCTCCACCTCGGACTGTAGCGCCCTAAGAAGAAGAATTTGACAGATTATGCCTTCAACAATGTGGCCGATATCGATTGTCAAAATTGGGAATCCCATTATCTACTTATCAGCCCTCGCATTACTCTAACCCTTAGTCCGCAGATTAACAACTTGACAGATTCACTGAAAGACCCCTTCAATAAACTTTCCCAAGTCATTCAGTTGGGAATTGTCGAATTGAATTCACGAAATTGCTAATTAGCGGATGCTTAGAGCTGCACTCAGTCATCATCCCCATTGTACACAATCAATCCCCCTTGACAATACAATCAAAGCTCCGTTTCATGCTGTTGCTTCTGAGGAAAACGAAAAAAATACAAAAAAAAACTACCACAACCCACACCGTGTCGGATACAAAGAAAAATGAGTGAAAAATATATGTTTCCCCCCTTCGAACTTTCAGAAGAAGACATATCCTGTCCGGACTGCACATCATCCGTACAAGAAACATGAGTCAGTGTGCTACAAATGACGAGAAAATTTGTAGAATTTATTTCGAACATGAATAGCGTATCTCATAGATAATAGAAATATCAAATTTCTTTTGCAGAACCATTAGCTGACAATAAACGGAACACACATTCGACATTGAATGGCATGAACGACAGAGGATCTTCTCTTGTTACTGCAAGTGGTGGTACTGAGAGATGACTTTCATTTCTGCCACCCCTGCCGGCGCTGTGTTTCCGCCTTCAAGTTCGTTTCCTGCATCTCGATGCTGGATGCAATTTGTTTCGGACTGATGTGTGCGCTGTGTATGGATCAGGAGCAGGAGTGGGGTGTGCCTCGTGGGTGGGGTGGGCAAACTACAAAATAGTTATTGTGTGTACCCCGGATCCCGGGGAGAAACCAAGGTACACAGTGATGTTACAGATGCCAAAGCACATTCTGCAGATGGAGGAGATCCCATTAAAGTTTAAACATAATAAAATCCAAGTACAAAAACGTTATTTGTGGTCTTACATGAAGCACACCCGCCCAGCGTACGTACACAGTGGAGGAGTCTGCGGAATGCTAGCTGAACCAAGAACACGGCACAATTCATCGCATCGAATTGAACCAATTAAACGGATACCTGGGATACTGGAAGCGTTCTCCCAGAGAATGGTTTCCTCAATTTCAATTGAACTGAATACCCTTGTGGGGTGGCGGTGGCA
Organism: Myathropa florea; assembly: GCA_930367185.1. NCBI lineage: Eukaryota > Metazoa > Arthropoda > Insecta > Diptera > Syrphidae > Myathropa > Myathropa florea. Next base: position 130,607,018 of record OV884002.1, on the reverse strand, counting down.
GCGGTTGCGGTTGGAACGGGACACAGTGGTATCTTTCAATTATTATGGCATTAAAAAGTCGTTTGGATTATGGCTAAGGACATGCCGTCGTAGAGCAATTGAATTGTTATTAAGTTTCCTTGAGGATTGAGTGCGTGTGGGATGGCCACTTGAGGGGAGAGCCTGTCGACGGGGCGTATAATACACGGAGATGGGGCAGTTGAGAACGACCTAATTGGATAGAACTTAATGCTGATTATCTTGGATTGTTGATGCTCGTAAGCCCAACCGATGTGGCAAATTGAAATTAATTGAAAAGTGCCCTTAGATAGTGTCAAAGTTTTCTCTTTCAAAGATTTAAAAATAATGCCGAGCAAGTTGATGTTGGACAGTGAAGTGCAAACATGGTGGGAATCTAAAGATTTATCTCGGTTTTTAAAGGCAGTAAATTCATGTCCTTCGTCGAAGAAATAATGAGGAAAACTTGGATTGTCAAAGTGATTGCAAAGAAATCATCGATTAATTCAAATAATTAAAACCACTGGCATTGGATTAAAAATAAATCTGACTTCAAATGAGCACTAATGTAAATAGTTTTTAATTGAATTCAATACATCAGTGTCGCTGCAGTCTTTGTGCATTATCTGAGGAGGAAATTGATTCTTTCAGACGAAGACGCCACTAGGCTGACTCAAAAAGTAAGAAGTTGAATTAATTTAATTATGGAGCATCCATCAATCGCAATGATATCAAATTATTAATACTTGCATATCGATCGATTTATGATGATTTATCAGCCGAATAAGACCATTCTACAGGAAAGCAAAAGTCTGGTAGCTAGCTTTAGAAAAGACACGCAAACTCACCGAAACCGTGATGGTAATCCCGTTATCGAACTGCAGGAAATAGTTGATGTATTGAAGCAATATTTCCAGCAGCTTCTTAAAGAATACAACCAGGAAAGATGAAAGGGAACCAATTGCCAATTGAGGTAATTCTCGGACCCAATACTGAAGAGTTCGTCACAGTTGTCCAAAATTGAAGAACAACAAATTTGCAGGGACTGACGTTATGTTCGCCAATATTATGGTACGGAGTATACATCAGGAATACTTGCAAAGCTTAGAAGACAAAAGTGTACCCGATGAATGAAATATCAACTCAATGTGCCGCGTCCAAACAAAAGGCTACCATATCTGATGCAAAAATTATTGAGGTACACTGTCGGAGAAAATAAAGAACAAAGCAATATTCGGATTCATTTTATTAATTTGTAAGCGCTATAACGCTTAGCCATATGACATAAAAAAATGATTATTTACGTTTTTTATTAAGTTGAAAAAAGTGTAGCCAGTCTAATTTCTTCTACAAAAAATCCTAATGAAAAAAAAAGTGTTCACATATCAAGAAATCACCTTGCAGCCAGACCTGTTGCGACCTTATGACAACTGACAGCAGTTGAACAAAAGCAGTTAACAATAAATATTTACAGAACTGACCACACATGTCGTACCACTTGAAACATATTACAGTTGAACTTCGAAAAGTCGAACTTCGATAACTCGAATATCTTGATAACTCGAACAGATTATTTGGCGTCAACTTCGATAAGTCTGTATTCTGAAGGGAATTCCCAAATTCTGCGTATTTTACATGTTCGTTTTATAATGAATTTTTCGAGACATTGTCCTTGTATGTTCTCATGAACTAGTATACATACGTGGAGAAAGTCGTGGTTTCTTAAGAATTGTCTAATTTTTTATTGGTGGGAGTACGAACACACAATAGAGGACATGTAACACTTACTTTGTACTAGAAAAACACAAAGTGGAAGACAAAATCATACACAGAGTGAACAGCGCGATCGAAAATGGTGGTGTCAGTTGAAGTGCAAAGAGCCTTTAAAAACCAGCATATGAAAATGTTGACAAAGCAGTTTTGGAATCGTTCAAAATGAAAAAGAGGCAGAACTTACCTACAACCGATACACTGTATAATGGTTAAAACCAAAATAAAAAATCCTCTTTTCCATCATATATGACAAGCTACTTTAAATAATAATTATGTTCCTGTACATTGTATGTGTTTTGACGCAAATAAATAAATATTCATAACTATACATTTTGTATTTTCTTGATAACTCGAAGTCTTGATAACTCGAATTTTTTTTGTGGCAAGTTATCGAAGTTCGACTGTATATCAAATTTGCTTTTATCAAATATCATTTTAGAAATGAATCAATCGCTTTTGCACTTTATTTTATCCGACAATGTATGGGGTGGTCCAACCATAATGCATGGTGTTAATTGTGATTCACATCTTAACGTCAAGTTTTTTTGTCCAACTTAATTTGACATTTCTTTGTTTCAGTGTTTGACAAATTCAACCATGGAGAGGAACACAATTGAGCAGCGCGTTAAGATTGTTGAAACCTTTTACGAAAATTGGCGTTCAAACCAAAATGCATTTCGTGCACGTAGTAATTTGTTTGGTCAGCATTTTCAGTTTGAATGCATTTTTTTTTTTCTATAAAAATCTTATTTTCTAGAAAAAAAATACTTAAACTAGATACAATAAATAGTTCCTTATACTATCTTACTGGCCCTATGCGTGTATTTTTTGGTCAGCATAATCGACCAAATGTGTCCACAATCGGTAGAATTGTGCGCAAATTTCAGCAAACCGGGTCTGTAACACCTGTGCATGCTTGCCCAGTTCGTTCTGTCGAAAACATTGCTGTTGTTCGCCATACTGTGACAGAAGATTCGCCAACCTCGACTCAAGCAGTTACCGTGAATGGTGTTCGCTATTGCGAGATGATAACTGACTTCTTGTGGCCAGAAATTTAGGATATGTACCTGGACGACATGTGCTTCCAACAGGATGGTGCCACTTGCCACACAGCCAACGAAACAATGGCTCTTTGCGCGAGAAATTCAATGGCCGTGTTATCTCACGTCGTGGCGATGGCGATTAATTGGCCCCCACGGTCATCTGATTTGACACCGTTGGACTTCTTTCTTTGGGGATATTTAAAAGAAAAAGTGTACATCAATAAGCCAAGAGCAATTCAAGAGCTATAGGATGAGATAATTCTGCACATTAACGACATTTAACCTCAATTATGTCTCAGAGTTATTGAAAATATGGATCATCGGATAGAGGTATGCCACCGAAGCCGTGGCGAGCTTTTGGCCGATATTTTGTTTCACACATAATTGTCATAGATCCTTCTATCGTACTAAAATATATTAAAATATTTCTCTGAAAACTTTTTGTTTTATTTACAATTATCATCGTGCGTTTTCGTTGAACCACCCTTTATATTTCTGCTCAATGTTGTGTCTAAGATCCCGGCTAAAATACTGTGTTAAGGCCTTAACCATTTTTACACCACGCTAATATTGAAAATTGAAAATTGATCGGTGGTTCGACACGCTAAAGTATACAGTCTTGGCCAAATGTATTAGGCACCCTTATCTTCTTGTCTTTGCTGCCAAAACACTTATCGGAAGTAATTAGTTTGAATTTTATGGTTTTCGGTGACACTATCTGAGGTTTTAAGCGATTTGTATTTTTTCCTCTCATTTCAATAATTTTGTTTGCTTTCTAAAGATATAACGAATCTTAAAAGGTGCCGAATACATTTGACCAAGGCTGTATCTGCGGTGCAGTAAAGTTCTAGAATTTCTAAACCTGTTCTGAATTTCGAAAAAAAGATCCGTTTTCGTGTGACCTCTTCAATCTGGTTCTACAAAAGATAAAGCGGCATGCAGATCTTAACACGAAAGGCACTATCTTCTACTAATCGGTACAACTATTAGGTTACGCATATGACATTGCCTCGCCTTTCTAGAATGCCGAAGCTTTCGCGGCGATTGAAGATTTGACACTAAATTAGGGTAAATGAGAAGACAAAGTACCTATATGATGTCATTGCCAATATCTCCTTGGCCGAGTGGGTACATTAGATGATAAGTTGTTTCCTTACGTCCAACAGGTTAAATTTCAAAAACCTTTCGAATGATAACCATTTTTGTTTAGGTAATAAAAATACATGAAATCCGTAAATGGTGCGGACAAATCAGTATAGAATGCCGTTGTGTATCTCTGCTTTCTCCTTATTATTCGCAATAATTAATTCCAAAAAATCTTACAATTTCGTAGCTGTAACCGGCATTTAGCATCTTACACTAAACGCCAAAAACAAGCAAAAATATAAAGAACCGCATTTATATAAAATCATATGATCATTAAATAGATTAACCAGTGCTATTGAGGTAAGCACCTTTCAGAAGGTGCTCACGTTCTACGATGGTTTGCGTCGTCTCGCCTCAATGAAGCACTAACACCAGCACATATTTCTTTCGTACACAACACACATTCGTATCTTTATCGTACAGTCATCAGTTTTGACCCCCAGTCTCCTTATCGCCAACAAACTGACATCCACGATCACCATCTCAAGGAGAGTAGATGTACTTCTGTCAAAGTTTATTGCTTTCAGATCATCCCCTTCTCTCGTATCTGTTCAATATAAGGGGCGTTGCAGCAAACCGATTATCTCTCCCTTACATTTGTCTTTCCATTACTATAAAAAAAAGTGATCAGCTCCCCGCCCCATACGGCAACCGCCAAGTGTGACAATTAACTGATAAGAAATAATCTATTTTTTCCGAAGTATCTTCAACAATCCACCACGGCGACAGCATCGCAAGACCTCTCATCCGCTCCACCGTATAGACACTCAGCGGTCATCTCTAGGAACACGCTGTCATTGTTGATTCATTCTGATTTCCCTGCCGATCGCCGATCACCGATGGTCGATCGCTTAGTTGGTCGAAGTCTCTTGTCTAGATAACGTCCCCAAAAACAGTTTTAGTTTGTGTTCGTTCGTGCTTTACGTGTGCTAATTTGTCAAATTGGGCTGAACAAAAATTTAAATAAACACATCCACATAACAAAAAGGAATCCAAAAATTTCGTCCTGGCCGTGGTAGTCGTCGTCGTCCGTTATTGGTGCTTTTTAAGTGAACGTTTTAATTGGTAGTGGAATAATTGTAAGGAGCATCGTCCTGTTGCGTTATTTGTCATCGTGCTCTGGTGGTGTGTTGTCGAAGATAACTGATATCGAATTACGATCGAGTATCACATCAAGTGACGTCCTGTATATTGCACTTGGGGATATCGTATCTGTCAAACTGTCAACTGTCACCTGTCACTGCACCGTTCATACATAACTTAACTTTGAAGTATAACCTACAAGTGACAGTTCGAGCTGCTTTTGTGGTAGTCTACATATTATCTATTTTTTTTTTAATTGGCGTGTGTATACGTGTCGTTGTATTTTCTTTGTCGTCTTGTCTGTATTTATGTAAGTAAATGTTTTATTTTTACGTTTATGAATTGAATATATATTCGACTTGTTGTTGTTTTGATTGCACTTAGTTTTGGGTACTTAAATTTATTGCGTGTGTCATTGAGATATTTTTGTTTTATTCTAAATGTTCTAATTGCAATGCAAGTAATTTTTCTGTAACATTTGTGTTGAACTTGAGACCGATTTTCAGATAATGTATGATATCCTGAATGTTTTATTTTTTTGTTTGTTGTGTAAATTGGTTTTTAACTATATTTAAGCCATTTTAGAAGTCCTTATCCCGAAAAACAACATTTTAGATAAAGGAAAAATGCGAAGGCAAACTGAATTGGATATATAACTCAACTTCCAACATGAATCTGTGGGAAATTGGATCATAACCTTCTGTGGGCAGATCTATCCACTGTTTTTGAATTAAATTGGTGTTTACTCTTATTTTTGAGAAGTTTCATCTGTTATTTTAAAAAGAAACAAATTGCTCATGCTTTAAGAGGTGATATAACATTTACTGGGCATAACGCGATTTTATAAAGTCAAAAAAATATCCGAGGCGAAGAATTGTTTGTGGGCTTTTCATAAAAATAATTCAATCTTATGATTATGAGATTATCGTCGAATTTTTTTCTTGACTTTAGATTACCTTTAGAAGAAAACAGTGACATTTTAAAAAAGAAACTACGTAAAAATATGTGATGCCATATCTCAGATAAAACCACAAGAATTTCAAGTTATTTCAAAAAAGCTACAGTGCCTCACAAAAATATTCGGAATTATGTTTTTTTCCTGGATTCTAGTTTGTTGCATTTTGTCGTTGTTGCAGACAGAAAACATGCATTATTTTTCCTGATTTTTTGTTAACAGAGAACAAATGTTGAACTAAAACTATTTTTTTATTATTAGTATAATAATTATTTGTTGTTTAACAATTCTAAAATCCAGGAAAAAAAACATAATTCCGAATGCTTTTGTGAGCCACTGTATGTATATTTTCGTAGAAAAATAAGACGAATAAAAATTAATCAAACCGATTTTATCAAGTACAACATTGAAGTGACGAGTAAATGGGACGGATAAAATATTTCTTACAAAGGATAAGAAATACTATATAAAATTGTACAATTGTCTAATAATTTTGCCATAAAATAATGGTCTTTGCACAAATTAAGATACCGAATAGTACTGTACACAGCAAGGAAAAGTTTGTGATTAAGGATATCAATCCGAGGATTTTATTCGCTGAAAATGCGGACACAAACGACGGACTTAATATTGTCCCGCATTTCCATCGTTTGGAAAAGCATTTTTTAATTTGGATAACTAACAGATAGTGAGTTATCTTCTGCAGCAAACATCGAAAGCATAGGGAAAATTAAATGTGACAAAAAGAAACAATTTCAAGAACTTCATTGATTTACATATTATTTACTACAGAGCTACAGTGGTGTTCTGGTGCCGCCTTCTTTGTCATGGGATAGTTCAAATTTATAACATTTAAGACATAATAGATCGTTTTGATTACAGTGATGTATCACTGAAAGTGATTTTACCCCGCTCAGAAAAGGAGAAGCCATTCAAATTGATCTTTCAACACAACAACGATCCAAAACACACCTCTTACATTGGAAAAAAGTGTCTCTGTCTCAGTAAAGACAGCCTTTTATTATGGTATTTCTTAATCCTCTGGTCTCAATAGATAATCTATGAAAAATTGTAGATCCGAGAATTGAACAGGATAGCCACCCAAAAAAGGAGCAGCTTTTGGAAGCACCTTTGTTAAACCTAAAACATCGTTTAAAAGGATTCCTGTGGCTGTTTTCAGCACTTTTATTGATTCTAAGCATTGAAGATGTACAGCGGTTATTAGAAACAATGGATACTCACTCAAATATTAACACCCGGATTTTAAAAATGTTGACTTTTAATTATGTGCTTTAGTTTTGTCGCGGCAATTTTTATGGCATGTTCACTCTTTTTTAATTTTTCTCGTTTCTAGGAATCTAGTGGAATTAAGTTTTTGATTATAAATAAGTGAAACTTTTCCTGTTCGAATGAAAAAAAAAATTATTAAAATATCTCAAGTACAAAAAGATATTCAGCAAAATGTCTATACGGACTATTTGGTGCTATTGTTTTATCCCACACTGGAAGTGGCTGTATCAACATGTTGGGAGAGAATGGTTTTTAAAAAATATGTTTTATTTCTAATTTTGTCTTATATACGAATTTAATTTTGTTTGTTCTTCTTAGTAGGTTGTACAGGTAAAATGGGTGGATCGTCGTCCCAAACAAGAAGCTTTTTCAGCCCACACTATTTTCCATTCGCTGTCTGCAGTTTCGAGAAGTAGGTAGGTAGGTAGGTTGATTTGTGAAGAAATCAGATCTCACTTTGGTCCTTGTGGACCCACTGTGATGCCCAGATGGTCTTCTTCTCCGGTAGCTTAACATCTTACCACAGATAGTTTCCCATTCGCATTCCCATTGATCTTTTCCCCCCGGGGTTCTGTTTCCAACACAGATTTGAGCAGTGCCAGAGTTAACGATAAGTATATTCTTGGCCTTCTTCGTCACCACAGCAATACATAGGTTGTCGTTGGTAAGCCACATTTTCATGGCGATTTCAGACGATTATGACCTCGAAGAGCTCCAACTACCATCGTCAGCAACATTGCTGACAATGCTCAAAGAATATAGCTGTCTATAAAAAGCTTCTCAATCTCGCCGTTCGGAGTCGGCATTAAACTGTAGGTCCCCTCCACTCGTGAAAGAACAATATCACGCACAACACGAGAGGTTGCTGAGAATCTAGACTCAAGTCCACCTCGGACTGTGCCGCTGCCAATTTATTATATACAGCCTTGGCCAAATGTATTAGGCACCTTTTTGTCTTTGCTGCCAAATCACTTATCGGAAGTAATTGGTTTGAATTTTATGGTTTTCGGCGACATTATCTGAGGTTGTGAACGATTTTTATTTTTTCCTCTTATTTCATAATTGTTTTGCTTTTTGAAGATATAAATAATCTTAAAGTGTGCCTAATATATTTGGCCAAGGCTGTATATCTACTCAAAAGTTCTATTATCAAACTATATACAGCACTTAAACTTTCATAGAGTTGGTATGCAAAATCGAATGCCAAACGACGTTCCCCATCCGATCGGTCAGTGTTTCTTCCCCAAATACTGCGTGAATTTTAAAATTTTGGCAAGGACTACGCTGCGTTCTCTTGGCAATACTCTCTTCAATGACTTTGAAGTGAATTGCCTAATAAAGGTTACTTTATCTAAATTCCACTGAATGTGCCTTAAATCTGCTCACCTTCAGTGATTTTTAACCCAATTTTTCAATTTGGTACAGTGTCAGCCACACGGAACATACTGCTAATTATGTTTATCCTAAGTCTAAGGGAAGATGTGGCCGCTGTGCATAAGTGGGTGAGTGGATCGGCTCCAACGCTTATAGGCCAAGAACATCTCGGACAGCAGAACCACAACAGATTATCTATGCAAGGAAGCCGCCAAGACCTCTTCCATTCTAACCCAATGTCAGTTAATCAAAACCCTTTAGCCTGTCACGAGAAATGTGGTTAACATTCATTGTTTTGCAATTAATTTTTGTGCTGGTAAATTGAAAAAATAAAAATTCTTAAAGATTGCAGATGTCTATTTGTCATAGGTTTGCAATGTCAAGCAGGAAATCAGTGAATTAAGCAAAGCCAGTAAAACAACCCCGAAGCTTAGATGAAAGTTGACACGTGAAACACTGCAGAGTGTCGAATCCGACAATGTTTCAAAGGAAGAGGCCTGTTTCTCCATTTGAGTGATCATATCATGAGAACTAAGCAAGTTTACGCCAACATCAATCTTTATTCCTCAAAGGAGAACTGCACGTCACAGCAGAAGCATAAGTTGGTTATATTGTAACAAGATAAAAAGTACAATTTATGGACCGTCAGCAATACCAGGCAATGGCCTAGTATCATTCCTAATTCAATGACCTAATGCCATGTCCCACACTCGAGACTAAGCAGCTACCCACAACTTCCTGTTCGAGTCACTTACTGTGCCTGACTGTGGCCGTACTGCAGTAGACTGTCTTTAATAAATAAAATATACCCATAAAATTAATGAAATATATACTGGCAGCTAGTAAACACAAGGAGTCATCCTTTTCGCCATATTATGAACTACCATCGCTTTCCGGTGCTCCAGTGTGAGTGTGTGTCAATGCCCACCGCTGAGAGTCAACCCTGTCTGTTGCTTATGCCATTGGTGTTGCCCGTTTCCCCTCTCACCCTCCCCCAAAAGGAGTACACTGCTGTAATAATAATTTTCTATGAGGAAGCACTTGTTGCATTTTGGTGTCCAGATTGTAGACTGAAGGGGAGAAGTCATGGTGGGAGAAGACTCCACACTATCTTGGGCAGTTTATGGCTTTTGTCTGGTGGCCTTGCCCCCATGCCTTAGGGGAGTCTGGCACATTTTATCTCTGTGTATGTGTCTATATTGGAGCGCATATAAATTGAATTCAGTGGAAGCAGTGGGAGAGTGTGGGAAGCGAAGGATCCTACACGGTCTGTCGCGTTCTGCTCCTCTTCTCCGCTTTGCTCTGTTCCGAAGGCATTACTTGGCTTATGACTCCCTTTAAGATTTCTTTTCTTTTTGCTCCATTTCTCCATCCTCTTGGAGGAGAGCACGCACATTTCGTTCGCTTGTCTGCACTTTGTCCTCCCCTATGGTCGTTAGTGTTCTTATGTTTCATTGATATTTCGATTTAAAGGAAACATGAGTACCGCCTCGGGGGCAGTGCTTCAATATGTTTTCGGACGGTGGTTTCGGGGAAGTGTGCTCTTCTTGTTTGATGAATGTATTAATTTTGCTTTTCTAGGACAGAGTTTATTCGCTTTATGTTTGCTCACTTTTCATTTGGAGCCTTATTCAGGATCTTTTGTGTGTGTACTTTGTGGAAAAATTTATCGCATGTAATGTGGGTCCTGATTTTATTATTTTGTTGTTGGGAGCTTTCATAATTTTATTCTGTTCGTCAACCAAAGTGTGAGTTGGACACGTGCAAGCCTGGCGGTTTATGTGGTCCTTGAGTTGACAAATTTTGGTGAAAAACAATGTAAACTTGTTGCTAGGACTTTGATCTGGAAAGCTCATCATTTGAACCTTAATTATTTGAAATTTACCTCAATTATTTGGTGAGAAATGCTTGCCAATGATTTTAGTTTTTGAAACGTCATGCAATCTGTTAAATTATTATGCTAATAAAGCGGGCTTTGGATGAATATTTGCACATCATAGTAAAGGCATTTCAACACTGATGATAATTCGGTGCTCACGTATTCAGAAGTGCAAAACGAGATTATAATAAGATTATCCACGACATTTAAGCGCTTTTGTCGGAGACTGATTTAAAAGGTATTATGTGTGCAGAATTGAGGTGGTTTCGGATCTTAATCTAACACTGTCACTTTGTGGTAAGACTTCAGATGGTAATAAATGCATTGTCTCCCATTCCAGTGGAGTTAGTTGCGCGAATTGTCTACAAAAATGCTGTTTTCCTTATATAACACGTCGATCATCCCAGTCCTGCTCTACGGTGCAGAGACATGGATGTTATTAGAAACGGATGAAGAAGCTCTTGAAGTTGAGCCGTTTTTAAGTTGCCATACGGTTTTAATTTAAGTTTTAAAAAAGAATAAAAAAAATATTAAAAAGATTTTTATGAAACAATTTTTAACTGCTTAACAAAATTGTCTCAGAAATTGTTTTAATTTGCAACCCAGAGCAGTTAATACAAAATATTTAGACGTGTAGTTTCACCATCTCTTTACTTTTGTATGAAAATAAAAAATTCCGCGAATGATGAACTAAACGAAATTGAAATTACGGTAGAATCATGAAAACAAGAATTAGTCTATAACATGAACTGTTTAGAAAGTTGAATAATTTTTTGTGCTCCTTTCTTCCGGGCAGCAGCCAACTTCTTCTTCTTTTTTGTGTGGCGCTACAGTCAGGGGTGGAACTGGGCTTCAACCAACAAACCTCTCCAGCTGGCGGGGTCTCTCGCTAGCTGCCTCCAATAACCAACACCAAAGGTTATGGTCCTTCTCTACTTGCGTGCGCCATCTTGCGTCATTGCGTCTTCTGTAGCGTTGTCCCAGTTGCTCCGATTCGAAGACTGTTCCGGCCGGAGCTAAGTTGTCCATACGCTCTACATGGCCTAGCCATCTTAAGCGTGTTATCTGTAGACGCTTGACCAGGCTTTTGTCGCCGTACAACCCGTATAGTTCGTTGTTGAATCTGTTTGTCCAGATGTCATCAACGCAAACAGGACCACAAATCGCACGCAGAATAATTAATAATTAATACGGGCCAAGGTGGCGCTGTGGAGTAGTGGGTAGGTGCATCGACTCCTACGCTCGATGTTGTCGGTTCGATTCCCGAACAAAAACACCAACCATTTTTTCACGGCTCCACTTCTTTCGAGTCACTGACAATGCTCAAAGACTATAACTGTCTAGAAAAGACTGTAGCGCCGCCATTATTATTATTATTATAAGACCTTCTTCATCCGCGCTTAATAAAGTCCATGTCTCTGCACCGTAGAGCAGGACTGGAATGTTCAACGTGTTATATAAGGCCAACTTGGTCTGTCGAGAGATGGCTCTATGACTCTATTTTCTCTTGAGCCCAAAGAAACAGCGATTGGCAAGAGTAATTCTGCGTTTGATTTCGGTACTGGTGTTGTTATCCCAATCTACTGCAGAGCCGAGGTAGACGAAGTCCTTCACTGTCTCAAAGTTATAGCTGCCTAAGGCAACGGTCTGGCCAAGTCGCCAATGTTGTTGCGCCTTTCTCGATGAAAGCATATACTTCGTTTTTGACCTCGTTTACCGCCAGACCCATTTTAGCCGCTTCCGTTTCAATGCCAGCAAACGCCTCATTGACGGCACGCTGCGGTCGACCAATCAAGTCAATGTCATCGACATAGACTATCAGTTGAACGGGTTTTTGGAAGATCGTGCCTCTCCAGCCTTGGCCAAATGTATTACGCACCCTTATCTTTTTGTTTTTGCTGCCAAATCACTTATCGGAAATAATTATTTTGAATTTTTTGGTTTTCGGCGACACTATCTGAGGTTGTAAACGATTTTATATGTTTCCTCTCATTTCATTATTTTTTTTTGCTTTTTGAAGATATAACGAATCTTAAAGGATGGTTAATACATTTGGCCAAGGCTGTACAGTTATCATGTGAGTTCTGCATGATCTTCTCAAATATTATGTTGAAAAAATCACATGACAGCGCGTCGCCTTGTCCAAAACCTTTCTTGACATTGAAAGTCTCGGTGAGTTCGTTACCGAAACTGATGGAGCAGCGAGAGTTCTCCATCGTCATCCTGTTCAGTCTGACGAGTTTGGTCGGGATGTCAAAGCTAAACACGGCGCTGTATTGCGCGTCTTTATGTAGTCTGTCATATGCGGTCTTTAAATCGACAAATAGGTGGTGTGTCAACTTGTATTTCTTGGGTCTTCCCCAGGATCTGCCGCAGTGTGAAGATTTGGCCTATTGTGGACTTCCCTGGTCCGAAACCACACTGATAAGGCTCTATCAGGTTGTTCAAAAATAATTTCAGACGTAAAACGGCAGAGGAGATCTTACACGTGATGTTAAGACGTCTGATCCCTCGGTAATTGGTGCAGTCATTGGGTCTACTTTCTTGCGGATCGCGCAAACGACACTGAGATTCCACTCGTCGGACATGCTGCCAGATCTTACAGATGAGCCGGTGCATGCGCCCAACCACAACATTCCCAGCTGCCTTAAACAGTTCCGCGGGCAGTTCGTCCGTTCCAGCAGCTTTATTCGACTTCAGTCTCACTATTGCCATCTTGACCTCGACTAAGTCGGAGGGACGGGACTCTTGTTCATTATCGTCCATAGTCGTTTAGCCTGATAGCGATATTTGTGTCCTCATCGCCATTTAACAGTCTGCAGAAATTATTTTTCTAATTTCTCAGTATCGTGGACACTGTGCCATTGGCACTCACGCCTCAAGAATGGGACTCCCTCATAATGATTTCTGCAGAAGCTGCAGAGACGAAGAAGAAGAAGAAAGCATAACGCATCTTCTCTGCACTTGTAGCGCTCTCTCCTCTCGCAGGATGAAACACCTTGGAGCCTACTTCTTTAGCGACTTGAGCGAATTGCACAACGTCGGCATCAATCAAATAAGAACTTCGTTGAAAGCTCTAAATGGTTTTTCGGACAAGATCCGCGTGGTATCACAATGGGCCTAATTTGGCCTAAGTGTGACTGTTTTCTACAGTCAGCCACTTCAACCTAACCTATCGTGGGCGCCGGGGCGTAGTGGGTAGGTGCGTCGATTCCTACGCTCGATGTTGTCGGTTCGATTCCCGGAAAAAACGCCTAAAACTTTTTCACGGCTCCACCTCTTTCGAATCATTGACAATGCTCAAAGAGTATAACTGTCTAGAAAAAGCTTCCCCGCCGTTCGGAGCCGGCATGAAACTGTATGTAACCTCCACTCGTGAGAGAACAATGGAACGCACAACACGAGTGGTTTGCCGAGAAGCTAGGCCCAGAAATTTAGGCAGTATTTAGCTTAAAAAAATTGTCTAGCGTCTTGGTTATCATTTGATAAAAAAAAATCTTAAAGAGATGGTTCATAATAGAGGATGTGGGGGATTTTGTACACCCACTGCCTAAAATGTCTACAGACGACGTATCTGACAACAAATTAAAAAACCATTTCGCAAGTAATTGTATTCCGAGAGCAGACAAACAAGCTTACATTTTTAATGCGAAAAGGGCATAAACAGCGCAAGTCTGTTCTATTTCAAAATATCATTTCAAATTGCCTAGAAACGCTTCTAAGAACAATTTACAATAGAATTTGTGTTACTTTGCCTCTAGCATAACTTGTGGTTTAAACGGTCTCCTCGGAGTCACCACAAGTGTTCTCCAAATCCATGTAAAGCAGAATATTCTCGGAATCCATTAATTGCACTAGACTATCTGTTGAGTAAGTCACAAGTGGGAGAGCAGACCATACGCCGTCCAAACAGAATGTAGACCAAACAGCTGCACACCACATCAACCAGGAAACACACAGACACTGCAAGACAATCAGATTGGGCAGATAGGGCAAACACGTCAGGTAAGTAATTGACAATTGAGAATCACTTAGAATCGAAATAAAGTCAGACTGAGATTAGCAGTCGATTTACTTTGGATCTATTTTTAGTCACACCAAATCGGTTCCTCGTTTTGTGCTCCCGTGGGAGCAACATCAATCCGTTCTGCCTGCCTATTGAAGGGGGGATGAGAGATGGATAGTTCTAGTGAATGTGCGGATGTCGGTGCCAAAAATGTTGTGTGACCAAGTGGACGACACACCATTGGGCGGGTGTGTTCGATCGACCGAATTGGATAAGAAAATCGACATTTCCTCCCAGTCCGCTCATCCGAGGTGACAATGAGACAGAGATAAATACTGATTGCATCTCAATCAATACGAGAAGTTGCCCGGTACGTCTTTGACAACCCCTCTATTTTGGCATTAGATGTTGTCGAGCAGGGCAGGAATGGCAGGAGAAGAGGATTTTTAATTCAAAATTACACACGACGTGGCGATGAAAGAAGAAGGGACATCTGCAGACACACACAGGGATAATTCGTGCACGTTTAGTGTCTTTGCATGTATTGTGTCCGTTGCAGTGTGTCGTTAAGGGGGCGGTGCAGAAGACCGCCCATCGCTCTGGTCTAAGGCTGAGTGAACAATGCTGACTGATTGAAGGAGCCAAGTGTAATTTAGCCAAATTGCAACATCTTCAGGTGCGGGAACATTGCCAAGAATATTGTCAAGAAGTAAACAAGGGGCATTTGTAATTTTCACACAGAAGCGTACTCGATATCTATCAGTTTGCAGTGTTTCACTGCTGATACTTGAGATACACAACACTCTCCGGCGTGCGGGCGGAAGGGAATGCAGAAAATTTCAGAGAGTTTGTCTGAGTTTGCTCTCCAAGTGTAGGGTATATCATCTACACTGAAAAAAATGTATCGTTTCACTGGACTGCGGCGAAAAAAGAATAGTAATTTAGTAATTTTCTACAGCCGTGGGCGCTGTGGCCGTGTGGGTTCGTGCGTCGACCCATTTCGCATTAGACTTTCACAGTCTAGGTTCGAATCCAAGTTCAGACAAACTATTTTTCAAAAACAAAATTGTTCGCGGCTCCACCTCTTTCGAGTCACTGACAATGCTCAAAGAGTATAACTGTCTAGAAAAAAGGTTCTCAATCTTGCCGTTCGAAGTCGGCATTAAACTGTAGGTCCCCTCAGTAGTTGCTGAGAAGCTAGGCCCAGGTCCACCTCGGACTGTAGCGCCGCCATTATTATTATTATTATTAATTTGCTACAGTCTGAGATGGACCAGGGCCTTACCCAAAATGCCTCTCCAGCTGGCACGATATTTTTATTTAGCACACCAAGCCAGCCGTGGAGCCATTCGACTTGTGTGCGCCACCTTGTGCGTGGACGGCCTTTGTTGTATTGTCAAACAGACTCAGAGTTGAAGTCTCTTCGGGCCGGAGCTAAGTTGTCCATACGCTCTACATGGCCTAGCCATCTTAAGCGTGCTGACGCTTTACTAGGCTCATGCCGCCGTAAAACTCGTATAGCTCGTTGTTGAATTTTCCCTTCCAGATGCCATCAACGCAAACAGGACTTAAGATCGCACGCAGGACTTTTCTAACAAAAAGACAAAGAGCTTCTTTATTTGCTTGGGATATTGTCCATGCCTCTGCGCCGTAAAGCAGGACTGGGATGATCAAGGTCTTGTATAGAGTCAGCTTGGTCTACCGAGAGAGGGCTCTATTACTCAAATGCCTTTTGAGCCCCAAAAAACAGCGGGTGACAAGAGTTATTCTGCGTTTGATCTCGGTTCTGATTTTGTTTGTACTGTTTTCTGCGGAGCCGAGGTAGACGAAGTCCTTAACTACCTCAAAGTTATAACTGCCTATGGTGGCGTTCTAGCCAAGTCGTCGATGTTGTGCGTCCTTTCTCGATGACAGCATATACTTTGCTTTGCCCTCGTTTACCGTCAGACCCATTTTAGCCGCTTCCGTTTCAATGTCAGCAAACGCATCATTGACGGCTCGCTGTGTTCGCCCAATCACGTCAATGTCATCCGCATAAGCTAGCAGTTGAAAGGACTTTTGAAAGATCGTGCCTCTTGTCTTGGCCACTGAGTTTTGCACGATCTCCTCAAGAACAATGTTCAAGAAATCACATGACAGCGAGTCGCCTTTTCTAAAACCTATTTGACATTCAAGGTCTCGGTGAATTCATTACCGACATTGATGGAGCAGCGAGAGTTCTCCATCGTCATCCTGCTCAGTGTGACGAGTTTGGCAGGAGTGTCAAGAATAGGCATGGCACGTTATAGCTCGTCTCTGTGCACGCTGTCATATGCGGCCTTGAAATCGACAAATAGGTGATGTGTGTCAATTTGCATTTCTTGGGACTTTTCCAGAGTCTGCCGCAGTGTGTAGATCTGGTCTATTGTAAACTTCAATGGACTGAAACCGCACTGATAAGAACCTGTCAGATTGGTGACGAAAGGTTTCAGGCATTCACACAGAATGGCAGAAAAGATTTTGTACGCGATGTTAAGGAGACCTAACCCTCAATTGCTGGCACAGTCGAAGGGGTCTCCTTTCTTGTGGATCGAGCAAACGACACAGAGATTCCACTCGTCGGGCATGCTTTCCTCCGACCATATCTTACAGATGAGCTGGTGCATGCGCCCTACCAGATCACCCCTAGCTGCTTTAAACATTTCAGGAGGCAGACTATGACATATAGCCTTGGCTTCAGCGTAGTCCAGGTCAAGACATTACGCTGACAATATCCTACTGAGAGTGAATAGAAAAGTTTGATGTTTTGAAACTGAGACGTTTAATAGGTGGTGGTATAGTCCGAGGAAAGACGACTTGATGGCACAGTTGGTTAAGTGCCTGCCCCAAGTTTGAGGAGTCCCAGGTTCGAATCCCAATGAAATCGAATCTGCTCCAGTCACCATTTGCCTTTGGGATCAAATTAACGGCACTGGAGTAGGTTGCTACCTGGCAGTACAATGGACCAGTTTTGAGTCTGAGTGCTTCAGTAGTGTTTCAAAATACTCGGAAAAAAAATAGTCCGAGGTGAACTTGGGCATAGATTCTGTAGCAACCACTCCTACTGTGCGTGTCTCTTATGGGTAGATTAGACCTGCAGTTTTATGCCGGTTACAAGCTTCGATGTTTAAGAATCGTTTCTTGACAGTTAAGTTCACCGCGGGATTGTCAGTGAATCCGGAGATTGAGTGGTGTCATGGTGAATGTTGGTCTGTCTGAAATCGATCGCACTTATACACTATGCCACGGCAACCACGGAGGCATTGCCTCCTATTTCTTTTTCTCACAAATTAACTAAACCGTTTAATCAATTTTCTTCAGTGTACAAGGAAATGCCTCATGGCAACATCAATTTTTCTTCTTGTCGAACGTCTTTCACTCTGCACAGACTTTCTATGATAACGAAATAATTGTTTACTCCCACTTGTATTAATGAACTGCTGAACAAGCTCTAATGGCTACGGCTAAGCTCTGTGCGAGCGGTAACTTCGCTACATATTAGATCAACAGCGATACTCATAGGATAACACATCTCGGATATATTCTGTGAGCCTCACTGTCTGCCGCTATAATCCCCCTGCCTGGCTGTCGTGTCACAACGAACGACAAGGGTATCTTCCTGTAAGCACCTACAAATCAGGCATCACCAGAACGGATACAAATCTGAAACAATATCTCCCGGAATAACAAAACTCGCCCTGCATCCACACCGATACAAGCCTTCCTCCTCATCAGTGGGAGAGTATACCCGAACATGTTCGTGTGTAAGCCGCAATCGAAAACCGCCGTCACTGTGCCGCCATACTTACAGTAACAAGGATAATGTGGGCTGCATTTATCCATTTAGATGGTATTCATCATTTGCGCCATCTTGCTTAAGTGTCTTGAATTGAATTCTGCAACGTGCAAACAATGTTCTCCTGATTTGCGACTACCGCCCCGTCCCTCTCCATTCACTGACTAGCCAGGATTTTCCGCTTCACGAGCTGCATGAGCATGCACGCGAAAGCAGTCCGGGTGGGTGGTGCTTCATAAAGTTTAAGCTAAATGCTTTTAGTTGTAATAAGTACACTCGCTCTATGTGCCGTGCTGGCAGCTGAAGTGGTGGCGTTTCCTAGACATGAGCTCGTCTACGCATCGGTGAAGTATGTTACCACGCTGCTAATTCAATCCGCATGAGTGAGGGTGCATGTGTCCTGTGTGGGTGCGGAGATGCAGGTAAACTAAACAGCATCTAATTTGATATCGCTGCTGTGACACGCCATCCAAAGGGATGCAGTCTAGCTTGAGTGCATCAGCGTAGGATTTGTGCAGCGGTTGTGTCGGGTAAGCAGGTGACATGAGTATGCAGTCTGTGTCACATCGTCTAATTGCGTTTAGAAGGTTTAGGGTGTTTCGGTGTTAAATTTGTGGCGTACTTTGTCGGTGTGTTTTGTGAATAACACACACACTCACACACGAACGTATGTCTGAGAGTTTCTCTGATTATTTTTACCGTTTGTGGCTTTAATGTTGTCTGGGAATTGGTGACAAAAAACTATCTATAAGACGGAGAGGCGTAGCTGGTAGGAACAATTAGTTTACGACTTGAAAGTAGAGGCAAATGTTAGAAATTTTGTACTAGCGTGTGGATTGTTTCGTGGGAATCTTTGCGCAATCCTGCGTTAAAGGTCATTTAGGGCATCTTGTGTTAAATTCCTTAAGATTCCACTCCTTTGTTCGAAACAGGTTTTATAAAAGCCGAGGACGTTAGCCTTTATTCTTTATCCAATAAATTTCAACATAATTTAAAATTAGTAATTTGAGCCTTGGGCGCCGTGGCGTAGTGGGAAGGTGCGTCAACTCCTACGCTCGATGTTCTCGGTTCGATTCCAGAAAAAAACACCTAACATTTTTTCACGGCTCCACCTCTTTTGAGTGACTGACAATGCTCAAAGAGTTGAACTGTCTAGAAAAAGCTTCTCAATCTCGCCGTTCGGAGTCGGCATTAAAAATGTAGGTCCCCTCCACTCGTGAGAGAACAATAGCACGCACAACACTCTTTTGAGTGACTGACAATGCTCAAAGAGTTGAACTGTCTAGAAAAAGCTTCTCAATCTCGCCGTTCGGAGTCGGCATTAAAAATGTAGGTCCCCTCCACTCGTGAGAGAACAATAGCACGCACAACACGAGTGGTTGCTGAGAAGCTAGGCCCAGGTCCACCTCGGATTGTAGCGCCGCCATTATTATTATTATTATAATAATAGTTAAAGTAATAAATTCAAAATATTTTTAGAATCAATTTTTGTGGCCCTGGGTAAGAATCCAAGTCGCTTTAAGAACCTTAGCATAACTTAAAAAAATATCAACTTCAGTCTTTTGGTTTAACAAGTTCGCGATAACTTGGTACTGATATTTTGACAATTTGGCCTCAACCAAAAGTTTGAAAGCATTTTTTTTCTCGCTTAGAAGCTTCCCACCTTTTATGAAAGGATTTGCAAAGGTATTCATCTTTTTCTTTGCGTATAAATTTTGAATTTGGTAAGTTTCCTTAAAAACTGCACATGTTTCATTAGTTTTGGCAATACTGCGACCTTTCTCCGCCTTTAGATGTGGAATATCTCAAAAGACTGATATGTGGTTGGAATTTAATTGCCCCTATAGTTGCTAAAATCTCTCAGTTTTTAAAGAACACTCTTCATTGTCCTTAATTATATGATCGTTCTACCATTAACGCAGTAGTAATAGCCCATTTTATGACACTCCTTAGCTCCAGATTTTTCCAGTCTGAACTTACGTCTCAAAAACAGACTCAGCGATTTATTTTGTCCATCAAAGGAAACGAAGAAAACTTTAAGCTACAAAGTTTGATCACAGTAGCAAGGCATTCGCACTCCACAATCATGCAGGACGAAAATTCAAAGCTGTCATTTGATTTAAACTTAAATTTGAAGTGGTGTGAAAATTTGCTTTTCTATTTTACAAAATCAAAAACCAAAAAAAGAGGTACCCAACTAGACAAGAACAATTGGTGAGTTGAACGTTTGATTGCTTTTATTGTGTGCCTCCTAGGGAGGCGGCAATGTGTCACGAACTGTCTTACAATTTCATACAGAAGCGTATGTAGTATGTTACGCTCTTAGCGACACCTTTCAGCTCGCAGTGGTAGTGAGTGTGTGCTTATGGATAAATGCCTGTGTGTGGGGCTCATATAAAATATCTGCAGTTGATAAAATGAAATTTATCTCTCTAATCTCATTGAGTGTGCTTAGGACTGACATTTCGATTCTCTACCCTAGAGGGATGTACATGTCGTATCTCAATCCCAAAGAGAAAGAGAGAGAGAGAGAGAAAGATTTTCTTTCACATCCACTTGGTATACCCCATCGCACAACAGCAAGCAACAGCAACCAGGAGCTGGATGACACTTTCCCATTGCCAGGAAGTGCACTCAAGTGTTAACTAATTCCTTATTGCAATTGCAGCAAATCATTCTGCCAACTCTAACCACTGCTTCCACTTCCACTTCCACTTCCGAATCAACGTATATTTTGTGCAACAACTTCTGCATTTGAAATCCAAAGAGGAGAAGAATCACAATCGTCATCAGCACAGGATTGTCCTTCAGCCACAATGGGGCTAAGAGGGGATATACGATAAGGCCACTGGCTTAATCGTTATGATAGAGAACTACTGTTGTTGCTAGATCCGACAAATATCACCATTCGGAGTCCTTTCTTCAGTCCTGTTGCACTCTCATAAACAGATCTCAGGTTTGAGGTTGAAGACACAATGCCATTCGGATGGTAAGACAACAACCGGATATAATAACAATAATTAATGGTTGCGGACAATTGTGTCTTTCCTGTGCTAAGAAGTTGCGGAATATAACTCTTTTGTCATGTTTCATCCCCCTCTGATTCTCGCAGCCCATGGGTGCCGTCCGGTT
Organism: Myathropa florea; assembly: GCA_930367185.1. Classification (NCBI taxonomy): domain Eukaryota; kingdom Metazoa; phylum Arthropoda; class Insecta; order Diptera; family Syrphidae; genus Myathropa; species Myathropa florea. Next base: position 130,585,526 of record OV884002.1, on the reverse strand, counting down.
GATTATGACAGATTTCTTCGCAGCACGATGGTCCGATGGTCCGATGGTCCGATGTTCCGAATCCCGAGTGGGACCACTTGCTCATGTGATATCCAATTAAAACGCAGTTAGTAGGATTCGCCAGAGTTAATTAATACGTTTAATTATGTCGGGAATATGTTGTCATTGGATGCGATTTGTGTGGGGTGGGTGATCGTGTTTGCCTGGGCGTGTACACGTCAAGGATGCTGCAGCACATCGAAAAGGAATTAACGTGTCTATGGCATTCAGTGCTGGGAATGCACTCACACTGCATTTCCTTTTCTCGTGTCAGGACAAATGAAGGAGTGTTTCTCCGGAGATGAAATTGCACATGAATGTGTTCCATTTCTTCGAGAAGCCATCGTCTGCTTTTCAGCTTGCAGAAATCTTAAAGACCCATTGAAAATATTTCAAATAACGAGCACAACATTCTCGGTCATAATCGCTGTCTAATTGGAATGTGTTCGTCTGTCCTTCAATGGGGATATGATTTGAAATGGTTCAGTAGTGCTCAGCTTAGATTTAAGGATTCACATTGAATGCATTTGAAGTGTAAGCAAATAATGAATTGAATTTTCCTAAGATGTCCTTCTCCAGTTGGAAATGCTTTACATATGTTCCACAATAAGCATCTTTACACTTCTGTTTTATTTTGTATTTCTGATTCGTAAGATTTGAATGGATAATTAAGAATAATTGGAAATTGTACAACTGTTTGTTGCCTGATTTAATGTTGCCGGTATAATTTGTCATGTAGACACTCCTTGATTGAGCAGTTCAAGTATGCGTGCATTTCTTTCAGTTGAAAGAATCAGATTAAAGTGTTAGCAAGTCAACAATTTGTACCAAATTTTAAATTGGAAAAAAATAATAAGGAACAGGAATAAAATTTAAAATTATGAAAGTATATATCAACATTTAAAATTCCATCACTTTCGTTGACTCTACGTTTTAAAATAGAAGAGAAATAATATTTCCTTTTCAGATCCACAAATCTAGGCCAATCACCATTTTGTCCAATTTCCATTCTCTACTAGTGGCCCTCTACTTACTCTGCTATGTGTGTAGTAAAGTATTCCTAGTAATAATACAATCATTTTAAGTTTGTTTTATTTCTTCTTAATATTTTTTTTAATTTTTGGCGATGGTTTGCCTTGTCTTGAGCATGCAATGTAAAATTGGCTATGTGAATAAAATCTCAAAATTAATACCTTAAATTCTCCAAGATCAATCCAAAGTTGGCGAAGATTACATAAACACCTGATCAAAAAATAGATACACTTCCATTCAGCTTACATTTTTCGTCTTTAGTGTAGCACAATAAAAGAAATGGTTAAAGTTCGCAAAAAAGGCTAATATAATTATATTCTACATACTTATTAAAAACTTAAAACATAAAAATATTTTCAATATTTACGTAAACAAATTTTTAGAATTTTTTTTTAAATTTTTTACTAAATTGTGTTAGTACATAAAAATCGTGTGATCAAGAAAGTAGATACATTGTAATTTTTTTCAAAGTATTTAATTAAATTGCGTGTTTATTTTATTGCAAAACCAATTACATTAATACCCTGTGAAGTTACCACTTTGCGTTAAAAATTTGACCATCCTTTTTGGCATACTGCTTATGAATGCTTGACATGTCTCTTCTGATATTTCATAACAAGTTTTTTGAACAAATTACTACTGTTTGTCTTTATTGCTAAATATTTACTTAACCAATTTCTTCTTTAGGTTCGCCCACAAGTTTTCAATAGGGTTTAGGGCTAAAGATTGAATTGGTCAAGCTAGCAGGGCGATTTTGTTGTGATCATAACATTTTTTTACTAGTGTGGAAATATGGTTTGGGTCGTTATCCTGAAAGACCCATCGCAGACGCATGTTTTCTTTGGCGTATGATAGCATTACCATTTCCAAAATGTCTTTGTACACGGCTGCTGTAATTTTGTTTGTGGTTTGGAATAGTGGACGAACACCGTTCTAAGAAAAACATCGCCAGACCATTATATTGCCGCCTCCATGTTTCACTGACTTTTTTGTGTAACGGTTATGGAATTTTTTCGCTTAAAGACGACCTACATTCTTTTCACAGTCATTTCCAAACAGATTACTCTTTGTTTCGTCGCTCCAGAATATATTTTGCCATTTGTTTCCACCGATATCGCCCGTCGCGTTTGCATGTGCCATGGCAAACTGTACAATCATGCTTAACTTTTTTTTCTCATCAGGGGAACTTTCCTTGCTATTCATCCGAAAAGTTTGGCTTTTTTTAAGCGACCTCGAACTATTGAAGCACTAACGATGTTGTCAATTTCTGAGGAAGTCGACTTTGATAATATTATTACTTGGCGATCATGCGTTGGGGTCGTTGTTTTCGATCTGCCTCGAAATTCCGTTTTGGGGTCCAGCTTTTACGACATTTTGCGTAAAATGAAGTGACCGTCCCACACATTTCGAGATTTCACTCACAGATTTCCCTTCTTTCTTTGGGACAGAATCAAAACTTTCTCTTTTGTAGTACAATGACTATTTCGGGACATGGTAAAAGTAAAATGTTTATTTCTCTCTTATTAATTGATACCAAGCAATTAAAATATACTAAACCTTTCTGACAAAAAACTCGCAAAGAAAATAAAGATATAATTGAATATTAACCAGAATCTGACTTGTATCTATTTTTTGATCACACGATTATTATGTACTAACACAATTTAATTTTCATAAAAAAATTATTTACATAAATATTGAAAATATTTTAACGTTTTAAGTTTTTAATAAGTAAATAGAATATAAATATTAGAGTTGTACCGAATAGTGATTTGGTCGGATACCGGATACCGAATATTCGGCCTGCAGCTCGGCCGGATGGCCGAATATTCGGCGGATATCTGCCCAAATTAAAAGTACAATAGTTTGGTTGTCTGATACTCAAATCAGACCGGTACAAGTAAAACCAACTTAAACATGTTTTTTTTCCTTCTCCTCCACTAGATATTCTTACTTTCTACACAGCAAAGTTTTTGTGACATTTTTGAAGAGGTTGCGGAAGGCAATAGCAAGATTGCGTTTTCTGCCAAAAAAAATACCGCCAACGAGCTTGACTTATATCTCAAAACAGTTTATTTTTAACGGAATAGTGATCCATGGGCTTGGTGGTCAGTAAATGGAAGACAGTACCCAATTTATCCCAAATTTTCAAAAAATTATTGTTCATCTCCATGTAGCAGTGTATACAGTGAGAGACTCTTTTCTGTAGCATGCATCGTATACGAAAACAAATATAATAATTTATTACCCCCGAACGCAGAAAAATTAATTTTCATCATGTTTTTTTTTTATTTCGTTGTTTTTTACTGAATAAATAAGTGTATCTATTTTTTTTTGATCAGGTCTGCATGTCAGAACTAGCCAAAATGTTTTTTTGAGTTACTTTAAATGGGCAAAAGTGAACCAAGTTGAGGAATACAGCATTTCATTTCATTTCATTTCATTTATTTGTTACTAAGTACCGCTGTACAATAAGAATATTCTATTCTTTAATAAGTACAGGGCTTAAAATATATTGTGGGAGAAACGTACGAATTACTGGTGTTCACTACGTTCACATACATTCTCTTTTGCCCTTTGTTCTCAGCGAGAGGTAAAATGCATTACACTAAATAGTATAGTAGATGCAACCCAGAGACAGTTGTATAATCTCCGAAAGATCTCATTCCCCACTCATTACTCAATCAATCAGTTTCTGAAAGATATACGATTTTTCGCTTACATTAACATGAGCACGCAAAATACAAACAAATTTTATCTCCGTTTTAAAAGTCGTTATTTATATGAATGCATTTCAGCTCTTTCTTTGAGTAGTCCATACGAACAACCTCCTTACTCTATAATCAAAGGGTTGGAGTGATTCAATGGATATCACTGATTTCCAGCTTCATAACTGCACGAAGGCTTGCTCAATTTACGCACTACTTTGTGGGAGTCTTTCGATAATTGGATTTGTACACTTCACGTGATTCCTTTGATTGGAGATTCTAAATAAACTGAATTCTCTATAAACTCTAGACAGGCTTTCCCTTTGAACATCCCGACATGCAATAAAGTCAAACAAAAAGTCAATTTAATGAGAAAAAAACCCTCACTCACGTATGGCAGAGGTTATTTATCCTCATTAGCTTCGCTTCGATTACTATTTACCAATATCCACGGATAGATAAAGCATTTAATCGAAGTACAGAATCCTTATCCTTGAATCGCAGACACCATCATTCATTCGGCTTATGAATATTGATACCTAAATAAGTAATTGAATGAATATTGGTATTCGCAACCGAACAGCCGTCATAAAGTTGTATCCTTTCAATGCGGGTGTCTCATGAGCGAGGTGAATAAAACTTCAAGTCTACCCCTGCATAATTAGCCTCTTAAACAGTGAACCCAAATAAAAATGGTGGCGGTACCGTCGCTGCGCCTTCATCAGTCGTGTGCCGGCGAACTTGAAAAAATGTGAAGTTATTGGCCTTGCTAAGGGCAAATATTGTGACCATTGTTTTCTGTCCTTTGTTATGCGGCTATGCACCAGTTAACCTTGTTAAGCAGTTGTGCTACGTAAGAGTATATCACTTATTGTGAAATTAATTTCCTTTGTTTCCTTTTATGTGGTGGATAAAGCAGGAGCGAATGGCTTGAAAAGAACAGGAACGTGTCTCTGCATGTAGACGCTGCTTGAAATTAAATAAAGTTCTGTCATAATTGAGCGGGGAATAAACGGAGTTTAAGTTAGACTGATGATTTTCATTTGCAATTTTTGGTAATGAGTTTTCCGGACATCCTCAATAATAATAACACTCCAGTGCTACAGATCGACGTGGACTTGGGTCTAGCATCTACAGCAACCATTCATCCTACAGTTTCATGTCGACTCCGAACGACGAAGTTTGAGAAGCTTTGCTTTTTGTAGAAAGTTGTACCTTTTGGACATCGTTAGCGACTCGAAAGAGGTGAAGAAATAAAAATGTGATTTTCGGGAATTGAACTTAGACCATTCAGCGTAAGAGTCGACGCATGGAGCATCTCCTTTGCCATTGCCCTGCTCTACAAGAACGACGGCTCACTCACTTGAAAGCAAGGCGAAGGTACAGATCCCTAGCCTAAGGAAATTTTTAACTAGAACGGGGTGGTTTTGGCAATTGCATGCTGACCCTGCGTTAGTCCTCGGAAAACATGCAATCCTTACAGGGCATACACAATGAACCACCACGGCCTCTGGGTGTAATTGCTGGCATCAGCATAAAGCCCTCCTAACCTAACCAAACCTAACCTAAGAGTCGACGCAAATAGTAGACCACAACGCTAAGACGGCACCCGAATATACATACCTAGAGGGTACAAAATAACAAAACCTCATAGAACTTAAAGACCTTTCGGGGTTCTTGATAACAACATTTGCAAGTTATGCTTCGTTCGTGTAATATTTATAGTTCGTCGTAATAATTATGTGAGCGTCTGAAGCACTCATCTGCACGTACCTGTAGGACTTCCGCCCGGCAAATCAACTACAGACCAGATATTCGCACTGAAGCAAATCCTGGAAAAGACCAGCGAGTTTCAGGTCGATACGCACCAACTTTTCATCGATTTTAAAGCCGCATATGACAGCATTCATCGCAAAGAATTATACGATGCGATGGCCGAACTTGGGACCCAAGGAAAACTGACCCGGTTGTGCCGCACCACACTAAAGGATACGCGATGCACCTTGCAGTTCGGTTCAAGGACCTCTGAACCATTTAAAACCTGCACCGGACTTCGGCAAAGAGATGCGCTGTCGTGTGATTTCTTCAATCTGGTGCTGGAGAAGATAGTGCTGCGGGCGGGTGTAAGCACGGAAGGCAGTATCTTCCACAAATCTGTCCAACTGCTGGGTTACACTGATGACACCGATATCGGCCCGCGTTCCCAGCGTGAGGTTGTTGAAGCTCTAACGGCGATTAAAGAAGAGGTGAAACGAGCTGGGCCAAGAGTAAATGAGGACAAAACAAAATATATCCTGTCGAGTACAAACGGAACCGTCGAACATCGTCTAGGACAAAACGTCACAGTTTTGAGGTAGTTAGAGAGTTTTTTTTTTTACTTTTCTTATTATTTACGATGAGCAAACTTTATTGAAACGAAATTAAGGGGTATTCCTTAAGCATATGAATATACGATAAGAGATTCAAAGTAAAACAGAGCTGTCCCTGAAAGAGGTTGACTTTGAGTGCAGCCCACTCTCCTTAGGGTTTCAGCTCGTTGGCTGGTGTATCGGTCTCAATGGGCAAACGTGAACTCTACAATCGACATCTTGGTGGAGATCCGACGCAGAATCGACCTTGGCAACCGTTGTTACTTCGGTTTGTCTAAGCAACTAGGGTCAAAACTCCTGACTCGAGGGACCAAAATCATGCTCTACAATACGCTTATTCTGCCACACCTGCTTTACGGAGTCGTATGTTGCAGAGCTGATTCTTGAATCCTTGGAAAGAAAAATTCGGCTTCGGATATATGGTCCTGCGTGCGAGGAAGGCGAATGAAGGAGAAGCATAACCGCGAACTCTGTATAGGCTGTACCGAGATGTGGACGTAGTCCGGAAGTCAAAAATTCGTCGACTACATTAGCTTGGCCACATCGAGTGTTTTGATAACAATGCTCCAGCCAAGAGGGTTTTCGAATCCAAGCCTCCTGGTTCGAGAAAGAGAGGAACACTGATCCACCGGTTTAAAGACCAAGTTACCGCGGACGCAAGACAGCTTGGTATACACGACTGGAAGCGGCGTGCCCGGGACCGTCAAAAATAGAAGACAGCTATAGCTCAGGTCCAGCCCTTCCATGGGCCACGCCTTTACCACCAAAATAAACCTGAAAAGAGATCGTGATGCTAAGCTAACTACCGTAACTTTTTTTTAAACTAATCTGACGAATTTAGAACTATACCTAATCTAAACCTAACCTACACATAAAATACGCAGCTAAGCCCCATTACGAAACAAAACCCTTCCAGTGTCGTTCGGTGGTGAATAGTCAAGTTTGTAAAGAACCCGAGGGTTCCAGATGTTATTGGCATAAGTGCGCTTGCCCACTCCAGATGCCATTTGGCATGACCTTGAGAGATGTCCCTTCAGCTGAGACTTTAGGCTGTGGCTAGGTTCCATGTTTTGCATACAAAAGCTATCAACTTCTAAGCGTTTTCTGGCCACGATTCCTTTATTTTTGGATTCCAAGCAACCTTTTCATTCACAATTTCCTTCGTACCAGCAAGTCTGTCTATATACAGTCGACTCCCTCTAAGTCAAACTCCCTCTAACTCGAACTAATTTTGATATCCCGTGAAAACTCGACTTAGAGGGAGTCGACTGTATTCCCGTCTTGTACCGCTTGGAGCTACGTACAGCTACATTCAATTCCAAGAGGTTGCTTTAAACCACCTTTCATTCTGTACCGTAAAAATGATACCCCTTCTTTTTGCATTGCTTGTGGTTATGGCTTACTATTTTCGATCGTGAAAAATCGATAAATCCTTTTGTTGCCATTGACTTCCCCCCAGAAGGTTCGACTAATAATTACATTGCAAGCACACTGCTCGTGTTGATTTCATTGATTTTTTGGTTTTAATTATTTTATCCTCCAATTCGGGGCTCTTCCTTTCCGTTTAACAATATCTTCAGGCGTTTGTATTTCATGCAAAGTACATGTATTAATTTAAGTCCAAGGCCTTCATATCGGCAGAAATTGAAATAGGAGAGTCCGCATGTCTAGCCGTATCGTTTCTTTAGTCGTATCCTGACACGCAAGTACCTTCATCAACAATCACTTGCAAGCTCTTGCTGCGTTGTAGCCATACATCATTAACCATGATTAACCGCACTTTGCATTCGTGTGGAGCCGCCGTTGACGCCTGTGATTTGTGACGCTACCACTCTTCGTTGCTTGGCCCCCCCTCCCTTTTCTGACGCCGATTGTTGTACTAAATGAGCGACGCATACATTACTAACTAAACGAGACCGAAAGGAGGCAACACACTCACACACGCACACTAATCGATTGTAATCAATAAGGTGTTCTTTGGGTTCATTGGTGAAATTAATTTGGTTTATCGATGACACAAATTGATTGCCATACAGTGATGGAGGAAACCGCTTACCATGTCGCTGCTTGGTAATGAATGGAAGACAATTGCTGCGTTGATCGGCATCGTTGAAGTTGTCGTTAGTAGAACATACGGTACCGCTCCTGAGTGGCATTACATTTTGCTAATTATCCTTGAAGTTGTTACTAAATAGCTGGGAATTAATTAAACGCTTCCGCATAACCATAAGGATGGATCCCTGCGCGATTGGATAGACTGCGTACATAATAGTGTGGCGAGCAGTGATACTGAGAGAATTATTGATTGGTTTTGTGGAGGCGGCTGTCGCGATGATTGTGGGGGGTGGCCAAGCGATTGGAGTGAGAAAGTGATATCTGAGTGGTTTTTGATCGAAAGGAAGTTGGTTAACTTAATTAGGAAGAACTGCTATATGTCCTTTCGAGTAGGGCGAGTGGCCGAGGTAATGGAATTATTTTATCATATTAAGTGCAGACACATGGAAGCGAGATGAGTGATAAAGACAGTCTGAGACTAATCGTTGTTTATATGGGAAAAGTTTTCTTATCTTGGCATATGAAAGGAGAGTTTAGTGACCCCTAACTACAAAGATTACTGACAATAAGGCATTGCTTAGTTTTAAAATACATGGTAAGCCTAAGGAAATGCAAAGGTCATGAACACATCACAGGTCAGGTTCCTAAGATCTGGGTTAGGTTAGGTTCACATGGCAGACTGCAGATTGCAGTCATACTTGGGGAAATTTATCCAACGCAGATAGGAATTTTCTGCCTAAAATACGTGAGTTTCCTTTGGTAACAGTGTACATTTTATGCTTCTCAAAGAAACTTTTTCTTTCGGAGGTTTTTGAAACACTTCACTGGAGCACTCAGTGTTAAAACTCGTACAAATATACTGCCAGGTAGCAACCTACCCCAGTGCCGTTAATTTGATCCCAACGGCAAATGGTGACTGGACCAGATTCGATTTCACTGGGATTCGAATATGAGACCCGTCTAACCTCGGGCAGGCACTTAACCAACTGCGCTATCCAGTCGCTTGAACTGTCTGAAATTCTTTCGAATGAATGGTTGAAGTAAATTAACGAGTATGCATAAATTTAAATTTCCTGAACATTTCCTAGACGCTAGCAGTTCTTGTGTACCCTGCAATCCCAGATGCAAGTGACCAACTTTGCAGTGGGCTAAATAAAACTAAATAACACTAAATAAAAGGGGTAGCTCATAAACAAGCAGTACCCGAATCATTTCCCAACACATTGCGGCGAATACACCATTATTTCTAATAAAATTCTAAGGAGTCCTCTCTTCAAGATTGACGTATCATATGCTATATTAACATGTCCATGGCTGACACTAACCATGAAACAATACTTACTTACTTACTTACTTACTTAGCGGGCTCCCGACCCGTGAAGGGTCTCTGTCTGAGACACGGCAGCCTTCCATGCCCTGCGGTCACGCTGCTTCCAGTTATCCAGTCTAAGCGCTCTGGCATCCGCGATAGCTTGGTCCTTGAAATGGAGGTTCGGTCTTCCTTTTCTTCTCGAACCTGTGGGGCTGTGATTCGAAGATCCTCTTTGCTGGGGCGTTGTTGTTAATTCGCTCGATGTGGCCGAGCCAGTGTAGTCGTCGTTTTTTGGCTTTTTGGACTACATCCGCATCTTTGTACAGCTCGTAGTGTTCGCGGTTGTATATTTCCTCCATTCGCCCTCCGCATACAGAACCGAAAATTCGACGACGAATTTTTCTCTCAAAAGTGCCCAAAATGTGTTCTGCTTTCCTGCTTAACGTCCAACACTCGGCTCCATACAGTAGAACTGGCAGGATTAGCGTTTTGTAGAGCATGGATTTTGTCTTTCGAGTTAGGAGTTTTGAATCCATTTGTTTCGCCAAACCGAAGTAGCAGCGGTTTCCTAGGGTAAGTCTTCGTCGAATCTCCACTAGGGTGCCATTCGTGGGGTTGATATTTACTCTTAGAAGTTATTGCTGCCAACAGTGACGTTTTCTCCTAGGCGGTGGACCGATAATTCTTTGTTTGTTGACAGCAAATACTTGGTCTTGTCCTCATTTACTGTTTACATTACCATGAAACAATACGTCAGACTTATTCTTCAGCAATACATAACAATTTCAAATGTTCTACCAACGGGAGACACCTTGTTTTCTCTACACTGGATTTTAATTTGATGATACTCAGATTTTGAACACTTTTTAAACCTAAAGAGGAAAATTGTGTTGGAGGCGTACGACCTTCTTAGTGAGACAGAATTAAGCATTTGAAAATTTTGTTCCTCTTCTTCTTTTTCTTTGTGTGGCTCTACACTCCGGGGTGGACTGGGCCTCTCGCTAGCTCATTTCCTCTCTCCTTCTCCACTTGTGTACGCCATCTATAATGAGGACGTCTTCTGTTGCGCTCTACCAATGGCTAGGATTCGAAGACTCTTCGAGCGGGAGCTGTGTTGTCCATACACTCTGCATGGTATAGCCATTTTAAGCGTGTTATCCGTAGATGCTTGACTAGGCTAATGAAGCCATACAATCCGTAAAGTTCATTTTTTAATCTTCTTCCCCAAAGGCCATCAACGCAAACAGGACCAAGGATCGCACGCAGAACCCTGAGCTTCTGTTTGATTCGCGGACTTAACAAGTACTTAACAAAAAACAACCGCTTTCTGTTGGGGTGTGTTCAAGACTGCCTCAACCGTTCATTCTGCATGCCCTCGCAACCTCTGATCGTACTTCCTGTTCTGGGTCAAACTCGTAATCGAGCTGCTTCCGTTGACCGGGTCGGTTGCGCAGCATGTGTAGTATTCTTGCCTTTGCTCAGTGGCACTAGTGGCCTACTTGTATGTTATGTCACATGTGGCCTACTTGTGTGTTCTGCAAGTATCTTATGTTTTGTCTCATGTCTGGTTTCAGGTTATTGCAGTGTTGGGCACAACACTTCTTCCTCCCCTTTTAATAACGTCCATGCCTCTGCACCATAGAGCAGGACTGGGATGATCGAGAGATGGATCTATTTCTCAATTGGCTCTTGAGCCCAAAGAAACAGCGATTGGCAAGAGTAATTCTACGTTTGATTCCGTTACTAATGTTGTTGTCTCTATTTATTGTAGAGCAGAGGTTGACGAAGTCGTTAACTACCTCGAAGATTTTGCTGCCAAGTGTGACGGTCTGTCCAAGGCGTCGATGTTGTTTGTCCTTTCTCGATGACAGCATCTCATCTCATCTCATCTCATTTTCAATGACCCGCATGTTCCACTAAAGGGGTCGCGGGGGCAATGCATGCACGAGAGATCTCCAGGCCACTCGATCCTCCGCCATCGACTCTAACTCATCAGGAGCTATGCCCAAGCGCAACCAGGCGAGGGTTTGGACTTGGTCCAACCATCTCATCCTAGGTCTGCCAAGCGGTCGCCTACCTGCTGGAATCGCATTCAAGCTGACAGCATATACTTTGTTTTTAAAGGATACAGATCTCATAGTCTCTTGTACTTACTACGAGCATTCAAATTCACTTACAAATGCCTCTTATTCCTAAAGCATGTCTCGTTACAAGATTTTCAAACTTCTAAAATTTTTACTACGACAAATCATTCTTTCTCGCTATGATAGAAAAGGAATACTTTGTATCGAAATTTTGACATCGCATGAGACTTTTAGCAAGAGCAAAAATAAACAAATATTTTGGAATTGAAATTAATCTCCACTCTATAGTTCAATTTGAATATTATTCGAAGGGGATTGTGTTTCAACTGTTTAAATTTTTTACCAACTTTCAATCATTTGTTGAATATTAAAAAATAATCTTATGTGTTTAATTTATTAACAAAATGCAAAATGATATACAATTTCTTTAACATTACTGCTTATATCTCGCTAGACCAGCGAGGTTTATCATTTTCGATGACAGATAAAGAGACTTCAGGAAATAAATTTCAATGTAATATTTTTTTGCATCGCAAAGTTTTCTTTTCTGTTCACTATTTTTATTTTTGTATCCATAATTTACTCACTTTTTTTAAATATTCAATGGAAGATTGAAATTGTTCGCTTTTAAGGCCGATTATTCAATCAAACGAGCCACAGACTTGCATTGCATCCAAAACGCAACTGCAATTCTTCACATTAATTTATTAGGAATCGCACAACCCACCCCTATAGACGTGGGACAATACCTACTCCAAAAGCCTGAAACATTTGAAAAACCCCAAAATGACTGTCTGGATATCAAAATGCTACCAGACTCATTATTTAAGCACAAGCATAAGGTCTATGGGGACACGCGTTCGCAGACACGACTTACGTAACGAGTCCAATCATCATTGATGGGATGCCCGCACAAAATTTCAAAATTGGGATCCCATTTTCATTTACCTCGAACATCCTGTTTCATGTGTGCGCTGCGGGAGTTTCTGTTTTTTTCTTTCTTGTCCGCCAGTACCACTGTGCAGGATGCACCGCACAATGGCACCCAAAGGGGGCCAGGAACAGCAAGTTGACTCTGCACAACATCCGACGATGACAACAACTACTCGGAGTAACGTCAGACAATGAATCTCACTCAAAGGAAGATGAAAGTAAGAGACAACTAGGAGTACATTTGCTTCAAGCATTTCAATGCCTCTCGGCCTTCAAAGAAAAGAAATGAAAATTACATTTTTTTTTCTATCCTTTCCTACTGCCTCCTGGACTCGCTGTTCTCTCCTGCCTTGGCCTGCTTCCTATTTTCGCAATCACAATAGTTCAAACTACTTCATGCAGGAGCCCGTCGTAGTCAACTTGAACTTTATCCCCGCTGCAGACGTACACACGCAGAGCACTCCCACTCCAGTGAGTTCCGCTGCGACAGTTGTATGAATTCGTTCGCGATTAGACCGAGTTCACTTGGGGTGCCTTTTATTCCGCAGATGATGTCATTGCTTCCTTTGACATCAGCACAACAACGCGAGAGCGCAGAATATACAGGCAGTGGCAGCGAACTTTGCGTCGTGTAGGTGGAATGTGCCATAGGATGGCGACGATAGCAAAAAAGGATGCGCGAGTATGTGTCCTCGAGTCCTTGTACACACATAACCCCCATTTGCACGCGTTAAGCGAAGAATAGTTCTTCCTTCAGGATTCAACGCCATACACAACTGCCGCCGCCACCATTGATGCTGACTCCGATAGCTGGCAAACAATTTGCATTGGCAGGATCTCACATTGTTTTCCATGTCGACGAGTGCTACAAGATGCAGTATCGCACATGGCATCGAGTTGTTGAACACACAAAAATGCAAAAGGGACATGCAAGTACACAAAAAAGGAATGAGTGTTGTATGAAATGTTGAAAACTGCTGAAAAATCCTTTTTGTTGAACGGGGAGTCTGCCGGATGGGGGTGACCAGAGACACCAGGGTCTTGCCCACCGCTTGGTTCCGCTAGCAGGGGGTGGGGCAAATTTCGCTTAATGGAAGTGTCCTCCCGCGAGGCATTCAGTCCCCGTTCCCGTCCCTGGCCCACTTCAAAGAAGTTAATCCAGATTTAGCTGTCTGTAACACCCACACAATGGGGCACAACCTATTGCCGAGCGATGACCCAAGGAATCGCAGAGTCCGCGTTCTCCTCTTTCCTCCCACACTGTTTTTGTATCCTTTCCAAATTTTGACTATGTCTTTTTTCTGGTTCGGCTGAGCTCTGTCGGCTGTAGACGACAATTTTTCGGGGTTATTTGTTGTCATCGGGTGCTTCGTGATGAGTGGGTAGTAAAGCGTGTCTATGACGAAGAGCGGTAGAGAGAGAACGCAAAGAGTAAATGTCCTTTTGGTGAACCGATTGGATAGAGTGCGCATGGTTAAAGGATGAAAGAGTAGGCATTGCTCTTTGCTCAAGAGACTTTAGAGGGAAATTCGTTCGCTGTGGTTGGTAGGCTCTGTTTCTAAGATATCCCATTAACGGCCATTCGTAGAACTTGCAGGTCCTGGCATTTGTTGATATTCTATGCATCAAACAACGTCCTTTCTGTTCTAACAACGTCCTTTCCTTGTTCGTGGAGTGTATAGGTCCTCTACAACTGCAATGTATGATGCTGATGTTCACCGTGGACCTCATCATAAGCAAAAAAAACCTGCGTTATTCATGGAAAAACATAGAAATTGTGACTGACCCAATATTTTCTAAGGACTTCTTGTTTTTTCACACAGAAAAGTCATTCCAAATTTGTTGCACTGTTAAGGGAGAAACTTTAAGTGTCAACAGCCTTAATTAGGAACTTTCTCCTGGCACTTACGAGGAATTCAAAACATAGAATCTATTTTCTCAAAAAACTACTTGCAGATGGTAGATGCTTGTAAACAGCATTTTCGTACGGACACTTTTTTTTTAAATACTATGCTGACTTTCAAATTCAAAGAAAAACTTCAACTGATAACGGGAAAGAATTCTAATGAAACAAATCAAACAGGTCCTTCGAGCCGGGTCCACTGCGACTGAGCAGTCTCTCACCGAATGTTTTAGACCACGATTCTCTTCGACTAGGAATTGTTTAGCTCTTAATTTCACAACTAACAGGTGCCCTCATGGTCGGACTAAAGCACGTTTCAAATGTAGACTCTCTTCGAAAAGGACTCATATTTCACCCACGAGTCAGGTGGTTTTTTTGTGTACAATCTCTGGCCAGACAATCACAACCGACGCACCACCGAAAAAGAGAGTCAAGCACACATCCTCCCTGCGAGATGAGAGTAACTGTGAAGAGAGCATCGGTTACTCCAAAGACTACACGAGACCAATGCTTACACTACCACTGCCCGCAAGGAGCAAGGATACTTTTTTACGATTTTCGTTTTTTCATTCCACTACTCCACTGTTTGCACTCACTACTGTCTGTGTGTTCATGAGTAAATATACCGATTCCTATGGTGGGTTGTTTTTTTTTTGTATTCCTGTGTTTATCGGTTTGTTATCCTTACTCCAGAGTGGGTGGTGGTGGCGTGTGCTATTCCTTATTCTCCAATATTGTTGCTCTTCTATCCTTGAAAACTGTATTTTCGTCCTGTTTTGTAAGTGCAAGGTGTTTTGCTTCCGTCGAAAGTTTTTAGTACAAAGAGTTCCATCGAACGGTACGGATGTATAACGGTGATTTTTCAAAAATTACACTAAATCGCAAGGAATCATCTCCTTTTAGTTTTACTTTCATTTGAAGAATATTCCTTCAAAGTTCTTCAGTTGATTGGAATTTTTTGAAATCAAATTTCGCTCGTATCCTCGTCGGTCGAAGCGGTCTCCTGATTTTTTGATTTACAAATTAAAAAAAAAATTATAATAAAAAATAAAAGAAAAAAAATAAATAAGGACTCACAGGTCCTAGTCGGGGTATAATCGTCCGTACGTGAGTGAGTAGAGTTGTGTGAAATATTTCCACAGTGTATCCTGTAGGCAATTAAGTGTATAAATAATAAATTCAGTGCGGTCTTCGCTCGGGGGTGTCCTGGTTATTTTTTTTTCGCAATTTTTCTCTCCTTCCGTCTCATCTTCTGTTGGTATTTTTTTTTTTTCTTTCATTAATTTAACCGCGTGTCGGAGGTTCATTTTATCGCATCCTTTTTTCATTTGGCCGACACAGTGCCAACAAGCCAAACCAATTGACAGTTGATATTGAATTATCTCCTTCAGCGAGCGAGTTCGTAAGGGAGAAAGCGAAGTCCTTTCGTCCTTTCTTCACAATAAAATAAATTCGTATTCCCAATTTAATTGAATACGTGACAGTTAAGTGTGTCCTTTCTTGTTGTGCGGTGGCAATAATACATAACGGAGAAAGAAACTCAATTAAAGGAAAATTAAGTTGATTTTTTGTGTTTATCTCGCGTGGTTTCCCGTGGTCTGTCGATGTGCGTTTGGGGAAAGCCGGGCTAGTGTCTGTCTGTGTCCTCGGCTCAAGGATAAATAATTTTATTAAGTCCTGTGTAAGTCAGCGATTTAATTATTCATTTTATTTTATTTTATTTCCGTTTCATTTGTTGTTCTCTTCTCCATTCCAACACAGTCGTATTATCCTGCTGGCTTGAGTGTGTTTGCATTTCTGTATTTCCATTTTTTTTGGGACTCAATTAAGGTAGGAGTACTAAAGAGCCTAGGATATCCTAGAGAGTCCTGGCATTTTGGACAGCGTAAGAGAATGAGAGAGCGGTGAGAGTGTGGCTGTGCTGTTTTAGTACGTAAATAAGTGTGTTTTTGAGCAGCTCAAGCATAGCTAACAATACAACCAACTGTTGTGCGGCTAGTTTTTGTTATTGGTATGTTGCTTCCGGCTGTTGTAAGGATATTTCGCTTTTCACCGTCTGTCCTTTCGAGTTTGTTTTCTTTCTGTCTTCAATTTTTGTGTGCTGATTACTTTTTCTGTGCTTTTTGTAATAGGATATCGTTGGCGAGAGTTTGGTGTGTTCTCGTCTACGGCGCGGGGAGCTTAGGGATCTACCGAGATTGGGATACTTTTGTAATATTTAAACAGTTGGTGTAGAATGAGTTTAAAAGTTTTGGCATTTGGTGGCTTCTAATGGTCCCTCACCGATTGGTGGTGGCAGCGGTTCGGGTGGCTTATTAAAGTGTAAATGAAATTGTTTGGAATTTCTAAATGAAACCATTGTGTTGTACAATTTAATCAGGATGTAGATGCTTCAGATAGGTTTGACTCTCAGTGAATGGCGGTTGGTCGGGCGTGCTTAAACGCTCAGGACATTTGTCCCGACAAACAAACTTTCAAGAGTTTTCCTCTTCCTTTGTTTGAAGGGAAACTATCTAGTGGGGTTTTTGTGGCAACTGCTTTGGATTACATTGCAAGTGTGTGTGTGGAGGAAAGATGTCAGATGACGGGCAATTAGTTGAAAGTAAAGAAATCAAAAGGCGAAGGTGTGTTCTGTGTTTTGTAGTCAGAGGTAGTAATAATTGAACAGAAATGTTTTAAAGAAAGACTGAGATCAGTTCTTAATTTAAAAAAAATTAAATGAGTTATTTGTACCACTTACCTTACCACGAACGTCCACACAATTGTATGTCAATGTTTAGTCTCAAAAAAATTTAGTTAAATAAGAATTTGTTTCGCAATTCACGGCTTTCACATGAAGAAATGACAAATATTTTTGGTCTACGTCATGATTGCAGAGCGACTTACTGCCATTATCACAGTTGATTTACAAGTGCACACCCTTTTGCTTCTTATTTACCACTAATTCCTGTTAAAAATAAATATTGTTAAATTGCTGGAGTTCCTTTTAATTTCTTTTCTTTAATTTCATGATCCCTTGCCATCAGCCCTGAATTTCTACGATAAGTGAAACGAGTTCCACTTTATTTGTGTTACCTTAATAAGTGTCTTCCTCTGTTGTCTTGCTCCACCAGCTCAGAGTTCGGAGTCGGAACTTCGTTGTCCGATTCATCTTCGTCATCCGATTTCAAAATTGGTTATAACCACACGCCAAAATGGACTGGAATGATGTCTGCTGAGTTGACACAAATTCAGTGCTACCAAGAAGACTTTTTCAATCGCAACATCTTCTTTAAATGCCGAAGGTTAAGATTAGCTGTCTTTTCGACATAATGAATTTGAAGTATTTTTGCCAAGTTCACTTCACACAAAACTTCTCATGAATTCAAGCTAAATTTAGACATTCTATTCAATCAACTTACCTACACTTTGCCTGCCTTCAATTCAAACTGATTGCATGTTGCTGTTCTCAAAATATAACCACTTTGAGTTCTTCGAGATTGATTTCAAGTTGAGTCACGGCTTATTCTTTAAAGTGCCTGTTCGTTGTCATGACAAACATTTGTTGCCATGAATTTGCAAATAGGATTGCGATTTTCTAGAGTAGACTGTGAAGTATCGCCAATAAAGTTTAAGTGTCCTTAAATGAATATTCTGGGAAGGCCTTCGAGATTAATGTGATGATGCTGTCTAAGTACAAATATTTTGTGGAAAGTAATTGATTTTCTTTTGCTCACTAACAGTCATTCTTTGTGTAGACCCTAGATGATCAATATTATTGTGCTGTATTTGGAACTAGTGGGCGCCGTGGCATAGTGGTTAAGTGCATCGATTCCTACGGTTAAAGTTTGGTTTCGATTCCCAAAAAACGCCTTTGATATTTTCACATCTCCACCTCTTTCGAATCATCGACGGTGCTCAAAGAGTATAGATGTCTAAAAAAAGGTTCTCAATCTCGCGGTTCGGAGTAGCACGCACAACACGAGTGGTTAGTGAGAAGCTAGGCCAAGGTCCACCCCGGACTGTAGCGCCGCCATTATTATTATTGTTATTATTTGCAACTACAAAGATGACTGGATGGCGCAGTTGGTTAAGTGCCTGCCCCAAGTTAGAGGGGTCCCAGGTTCGAATCACAGTGAAATCGATGGTCCAGTCACCATTTGCCGTTGGGATCAAATTAAAAGCACTGGAGTAGGTTGCTACCTGGCAATACAATGGACCAGTTTTGAGTCTGAATGCTCCAGTAGTGTTTCAAAAATCATCCGAAAAAAAACCGTTCCAAAGATGTCCTCTTTAGAAGGTTTGTTGTTTTGGTTTTAAGGACATAATCGTTCACAAAAAGATGGTTTCCTTTCTGGTTAAAAATATTTCAAGTGTTCAGTGAGAAGGAAAAGTATTGACATGACTGTAATAACGAGCACGAGCTAACAGCTCCAACGTCAAAAGAGGCAAAACCAACAAAAAGATATTTTTTTTAATTGAACAGCATAGACACATTTCTATTCTTGACATCTACTTAAATGCCTTTAGTTTACTGACTGTCTTCTACGACTGCTCAATCCACTCTCCCTGATACATGTATAAGAACTACAAAGTTTCAGCGGTCAGTGAAACACTGGAACACTTCCTCTATTTTTGCCATGTTAACAAAAAACGTTTGGACAGCTTTTCTTCAAATAGCAAAACGATGCGGCTTCCGTGAAGCTTCCGTAAAGCCGCATCTTCTCATCAAATTTGCAATAACCTCAAAATCCTTTTGTCTCAGTAAAGGCTATTAGGTCAACCCTTAGGTTAACTCTGTAAGTGGTAACACTATGGACCAAAATTGGACTATGTGAGGCTCAGCCACCACCCATAACTTAACCCAATCTAACGTTCAACAACACGTTCAAATGAGAACTCTCTCATGAGAACGCCCTGAATGGGCTCTGGAGCAGTTGGAAAGTGACCCTAATTTTCATCGCAAGATCATCTTCAGCGATGAGTCCCATTTCTGGATGAATGGGTACGTCAACAAACAAAATTGACAACACAAAACCACATGAGATCCAAGAGCGTCCCGAAAAAATCATAGTTTGGTGTGGATTTTGGGCCAGTCCATATTTTTTGAGAACGACGTTGCTTAGGCCAACACCGTCAACGGCGAGCACTATGCTCGTAGATCGATGATTACCAACTTCTTTTTGCCTCAATTTGATGATATGGACACCAACGACATGTGGTTTCAACATGACGGCGCGGCGATACGTGCCGCACAGTTCACGCCACGAGCTATTCGAGGACATGGTCATCTGTCGTGTAGGTGATTTGACCTCTTTAGATTTTTGGGATTTTCTGCAGGCCGAAGTCTATGCGAATAAGCCACAAACCACACGCCACATTGGAAATTCAGCACGAGCGACTCGGGGGCATGGTCATCTCACGTGGAGGTGATGTGAACTGGCAACTGGCTACCGAGATCGTGCGATTTTACCCCATTAGTATTTTTCTTGTGGGGTTTTCTAAAGTTACAGATCTATGCAAATAAACTAAAACCACAACGGCCCTCAAAGCCAACATAATCCATGCCATCTGTCAAATTCTGTCAGATTTATACACCAGAGTCGTGGAAAATTTTACATTTCGGATGCGTGATATGACAGAGAAGCTGCGGCGGACATTTGCACGATGAAATATTACATGCATAATGTCCTTCTAGACGAATACAAAATGTCGATGATATCTCGCGCGCTCTTTATTTTATTTAAATTTTTTAGGAAGACCTTAGCGTGACTGTTTATTCTGCTATTTCACTCTAGCACCTAACTTAACCTGTGATTCGTAACAGACAAATGCCAATTTAGTACGAAAAAGTCTACGAAATGTAAATGCCTTAAGTTACTACATTTAATTGCTTCCGAAACTTTGCTCCAAAAACGTCAATAATATTATTGTTACTGGCTAACATTCAATAATGTCATCACTGAATCTACAAGAAAGACTATTTTCTTAAGCCGTGCGTGCTATTGTTCTCTCACTAGAGGAGGGGACCTACAGTTTAATGCCGACTCCGAACGGTGAGATTGGGAAGCTTTTTCTAGACAGTTATACTCTTTGAGCATTGTCAGTGACTCGAAAGAGGGAAAGACGTGAACAATTTTTTTTTTGAAAAATTATTTGTTTGTCTTAACTTGGATTCGAACCCAGACTGTGAAAGTCTAAAAACACGGCCACGGCGCCCACATTTTATCCATCAACCGAGATTTAAAGTCATGGCTGTAAGCTTGAAGAGAGCTGTTAAATTATATTACGTGACAATACCAATCCGTGGCTTAAAATTACAGAAACATAAAACTTTTTAAGAGCCAATCTCAAAAATTAGTTTTTAGTCTAAGTGTCAAAACGATTGTCATTAATTCCTAGGATCCTAAGGACATGCTTTTCCCTTAGTCAAGTAAGAAATACGATTACTTAACGAGTTCAAACTTGTTGGCATTTCAATGTTACAGTCCAGTCTTCAGAGGTTGATCCATTGTTTTACAGATTGTTGATTTCCCAGCACTTTGACCCAAAATCAAAAGTTTGGCAACAAATTTCATCTGAATTGTCCATTTCGGTCTTATCGCTCTGAGTCATCACTAAAGTATCAATTTTCAGCACAATAACACTAAAGGACATCGCCTGTGTCTCCCCAGTCAAATGACCATAAAACTGTGTATCTCTCGAAATGACCATCTCTATCTGCAGAGAGACTTTACTGCCCCCATCAGAGCGCTTCCTCGTTCGTCTGTCTTTATCCTTTCATCAAGTGATATCAAAATATTTTCCCATCACCCATAAAGAATCGAAATAAACAACCGCACAACGGCAAGCGAACAAAACTAATGTCGATGTAATAACATCGATAATCGTTGCGATTAGCTGCTCTCCTTTCGATCCCTTGCCTCTCCTATCGATTTCATTGAGTAATAGTTATCCGTTACATAAAATTCAGCAAATTAAGGCCAAGTTACGAACTTGCTCCGAGAGTGACTAGAGAAGGCTAGAAAAAACAAACTGCTGTATCTGTACATATGGACACACCAAACCAAACCCTATCCAATCCGATTTGCGAAAGCGAAAGTTACTGCCACTATCGGGAAAGTTTTATCGAGCAAGCTCTGTTGGACACTACTTTTTTCCGCATTCCTCTCCTTTTCCTATTCGCATAATTGAAACGCAATATAAACTAATTTTGATTGCCCGCGATGGAGAGGCGAGTTGGATAAAGATTGAAATGACTGAATTAATGGCAATTTAATAAGGAGTGTTCACGCATAACTGATTCCCATCGAAAACACGCAAAATTGGCGGAAATAAAAACTTTGTTTATATGAGCCGCCATAATGGAGATAGTGCCTGCATATCTTTATTGACGCCTGTAACGCGTTTTGACTTATGTATTTCTCCGGTCGTTGGAATGGGGTTTTTCTTTTTTTTCTTGTCAAGGATTTTTGATACTTTGCTTGGCCTGGTAAGCAAAGCGAGCGAACGCGGTTTATGACCTGTGCTTTATGCGTAATTAAAATTACGTTTCTCTGCCGCATGGTATGGGTTAAGCGAGGGCTGGGGGCGTCATAAAAAGTGCCCCGTGGTAATTCTTTTCTTTTACTGTGATTAATCATATTCAACACGATGCGTGATGAGGGAAGCCATGCAAAAGGAATAGACGTCATTCGGAGCGTCGTTAAATTATACTAGATAACGAGACAATATGATGGAAGCCATTAAGATGTCCGAATCAGTGGAGAATATATCATGTTGGCTGCATGTAAATAAGGGTCATCTTGGTCGTCGAGAAATTGGCAGAATAAAACGTGACTTGTCATCGCCGGAATGAATCATTTTCATGGCAGAGTCACTCGGAGTCAGATTGGAAAGTGCTTTCTTGTATAGAAGCATATGTGTATCTTTTCTGAGGTTGACACTGATGGGTTCAGTCCTGAAATGTCTTATCATTGGCTGTTTTATTTGAGACGAAGAAAAATCTTAATTATCATAACATCTCGTCTTGGAGGTGTTCATTTAATTATCTTCTGGTGTAGAAGCATAATGTCTTTGAATTTATTATGATTCAATTATGATAACCGCTATAAAAGCAACACAGTCAAGTACGTTAATGGATTCAGCCGAAGTTTTTCGAATGATCATATTTTAACAACGAATCAATTCTGTGGTATTTGTTTCCTTTTATATTTTGATTCAGTTTCAGTTTCGTTCGGGTGGAATGACTTGCAATTCTATCTATAAATCACAAAAGTGATCAGATATACATTGATGACAGGCAGAAACTGCTCCACAAATTTGAAATTATCCTTCTACAAAAATACACTCAACACTTGCGGTATCATTTTAGGTCTCCAAAGAGAAGATGTGTGTAAATGATAATAATAATAATAATACAGTCCGAGGTGGACCTGGGCCTAGCTTCTCAGCAACCACTCGTGTTGTGCGTGCTATTGTTCCCTCACGAGTGAAGGGGCCCTACAGTTTAATGCCGACTCCCAACGGCGAGATTGAGAAGCTTGAGATTGAGATTGAGAAGCTTGTTGCGCATACCCAAAAACAATCCCGAACAGCGTCTCAAAAATTATGCTACAAATGCGGTACCAATAGCCAGGGAAGTCTCTGCTACGAAATAAAGATTATTGGTCCATTGCATATTCTGGCTGGGATTAGAAAGAATAACTTTGCGTCACCACGACCAGAAAATTTCATTATTTTCCGTGGCCCACATGTTCCACTAAATGGGTCGCGGTGACAATGCACGCACTCGAGATATCTACTCCAGCCTCCGCCATCGACTGGAACTCATCAGGAGCTATGCCCAAGCGCAACTAGGCCAGTTTTTGGACCATCTCCTGGACCTGCAAAGTGGTTGCATTCCAGGCACGCCTCAGAAGTCGTGATGATGGGGACATTCGTTCCAACTGAAAGGGCTATACTTCGACGGGTTGATCACTTGGCACGAAAGTCCCCCTCTCCTGAAATTGACAAAAACAAAAAAGAACGAAATAGTTAAATAACGCTACGGTCTGTTTATAATAATAATAATAATAATAACGGCTACAGTCCGAGGTGGACCTGGGCCTAGCTTCTCAGCAACCACTCGTGTTGTGCGTGCTATTGTTCTCTCACGAGTGGAGGGGACCTACAGTTTAATGCCGACTCCCAACGGCGGGATTGAGAAGCTTTTTCTAGACAGTTATACTCTTTGAGCATTGTCAGTGACTCGAAAGAGGTGGAGCCACGAACAATTTTTTTGTGAAAAATTGTTTGTCTGAACTTGGGTTTGAACCTAGACTGTGAAAGTCTAATGCGCATGGGTCGACGCACAAATTCACACGGCCACGGCGCCCACGCTGCGCTACGGTCTGTTTACTGAACTCCAAATGATCCGAGAAAGCTTTACCTGCTTTTGTCTTTTACGACCGTAACTACTACCAACTTCTACTTAAATCCAAATGATATTAAGGTCTTCACGGGCACACTCAACCAACTAGAGAAGAGTTCACATAATCAAATCCGCTTATTTCCCACCGAACACGGATAAGTCCTCAAATGAAATATAAGACGACACTTCCCATCATTGATCCTGGCAGAGAATTAAAATTAAATAGATTCAACAAACGCCATCCTCATTAGTCATTCCTCAACAAGCAGCACTAAATTAACAGAATCCTTTCCCTTTTCAACTAATAAAGCTTAAAACTGCAAAAAGGTGTAACCACCAAAATCTTCTTAAAGAATTATAACCCCACGGCACAAAAGCATGCGAAAAAAAAAATTCGGAATCCAACCCACAGCGCTCCTTTCTCACAACGCTCCCTCTTCGACAAAGAAAAGCGCTAGTCTTTCCATTAGCATTTTTGACAAAATAAATAGCATCCTTCTACTCGTACTTTTGAGGCCGTAATAATCTTCTCAAATTGGCATTAGGCAGCAAAACTCTTTCTTCAGCGTTCGTGGTGAAAATTTCTGATCCCACCTTTCGGGCATAAAACTTCACTCTTTCTCTGCAGCCCCATGGATGTACACGCTGTCACACCCCGAAATCGAATAACCCTCCTTCAAAATTATAAACCTCAATAAGGACTCAAGAGTCGACACAAAAGGCCATTAAAGAGTTATGGAATTTTAATTCTCAATTAAATCAGATTTTCCTTAGCAGAGTGTCCTTTTCGCCTTCAGTGATTCCTTTCACAGTTCCTCCTCTTTTTTCTTTCCTTTTTTATTTGCTTTCTGTGAGTTAATGATCATTTGCTGTGCGCTATGTTCACAGTGGCCTCCAAATGTGAGCCAAAACCGCCAAGTGTCAATCATATTCATTTGACGTTTTGGGTGCTTTAAAGTCGCTTCCGGTCGGCGGGACTTTGACGGGGTGGACCGTGGGCTATTGACAGAGAATTAATTAATCTGTCCCACATGTATTATGCCAATCAATTGATGGAGCCTATCCATTGCTCTTGCACCTCGTGCGGCATCCATCAAACTCTGCAAGCATAAGGGATTAAATCTGCATGCATACATTTGTTCATATTTGTTGAATGTTTTAATTCGTGTCGGGCGAAATGGATGCACGACGAGAGAGAGGGAGTGGGGAGGTTTTGCGTAACAAAAGACGGAAATCCATTAATGGAAATCCGCTCTTTAATTATGCAACAAAGCTAGACTGTGAATGCACGTGAACGTAAGCCCGCTTGACAGCAGTCATTTCAGCGAAATCCTTTGACATCGTGGTAGACCCATATTTCATTTGTAAGCTGCTGGTTATTATGTACGTATTTTTGAAAATCTCTTAACGTCACAATCATTTATCTGGATGAATGTGGCCCATTCATCATGTTCGGGTTAGATTAAAACTTCATCATGCGGCATTGCTGTTTAATTGATTTGAATGCTCTTGTCACAACAACTATTGAACTTGAAATAAATCGCCTTTTGTTGCCTAATTGAGACGGGCAAAAGTAGCCCTGGCTAGTAAAAGCCACTGATTAGAGTATGGGCATTAACCCGTGCCAAATGTCATTTGCGTGGTCACCGTGGGGTTGTGGGTAAGCGCGTCGAGCCATGCGCATTAGACTTTCACAGTCTAGGTTCAAATTCATGTTCAGACAAACAAGTTTAAAAAGAAAAAAATTTTCAAGGCTTCACCTCTTTCGAGTCACTGACGATGCTCAAAGAGTATAACTGTCTAGAAAAAGCTTCCCAATCTCGCCGTTCGGAGTCGGCATTAAACTGTAGGTCCCCTTCACTCGTGAGAGAACAATAGCACGCACAACACGAGTGGTTGCTGAGAAGCTAGGCCCAGGTCCACCTCGGACTGTAGCGCCGCCATTATTATTATTACCTCTCACAAATAACTGAAACTGTTCAGAGAGTATAACTGTCAAGCTTCTTTATAATCCACTCAAAGTCGAAATTAAACCTTAGGCTCCTTATCAAAGGAGTTCAGACTGCCTTCAGGGCATTTGTCCAATATCTAAAAGTCTCTTCACTCTCTCTGTTCTGGACAGCCTTCTTAGTTTGCAAAGAGAGACACCAAAGAATGACTTCGGTTCAACAAAGAAAATGCCAGCACCTCTTTTTGGAAGGCAATCTGCGCTTTCATCGCCTTTGAAGCCTCGGTGACCAGGAGTCCTTGCGATAGTACCATGTCAGCCCCAAACTATCCTAAGCTCTTCAGTGTAAGAATCGAGGGGTTTTAGTGTATGTCCGACTAGAAGCAAATACAATCAGCATTGATTTCTATGGCTTGAAGATGAATAGTGCACTGGAATGACTCTTTCCAAACTCGGTTCAGCCATGTACACTTTGGTTACTTCGGAGCCTTGTTTTGTAAAGAAATTTTATTTTGCCTAGCATGCCGGTGTGTCCTGTTTCTAGCACTTGCGCTTAATGGCTACATTCCCTGGCCATATTATTAGACGCACTGTAGATTGCTTGCACTGTAGATTACACACAATATTTTTAACTTTTAACGTTACAGAAACTAAGATAACTGCCGAGGTGAGATTTCTTCGTGATGTTGTGGGAAATACTCGCCGCGATAGGGTGAGAAATACGGCAGTGCGCGAGGACCTCAATGTTGGGCAGCTGCTTTTTCGAACGCAAAGGGCTGTACTTCGATAGTTTAATCACTTGGCACGAATGTCCCCATCATCACGACTTCCGAAGCGTGCCTTGAATGCTATTCCATCACGTAGGCGACCGCTGGGCAGACCCAGGATGAGATGGTTGGACCAAGTCCAAACACTCGCCTGGTAGCGCTTGACGAGTTAAAGTCGATGGCGGAGGATTGAGTGACGTGCTTTGCCCCGCGACCCCTTTAGTGGAACATGCGGGTCACTGAAGATGAGATGGGATGAGAAATTTGTTTTGTGGTTTTATTTTCTTTATGTTTTTATTTTGACAAGTTGCAAAGTATGGTAATAGAGCGTAAACAAGTACTGACTTCAGTCGCATTTTCGCATAAAATTTATAGTGCGTCTAATAATATGGCCAGGGACTGTATTCGTGCTAATTCAGACACGAGAACAACAAAACATTTCCATTTAGTGATTGCTCTTACCTAAAGTGAATGTCTTTAAGAGTTCAGTTCTAATGAAGCACACGAATGATTTCATTCCAGATTTTCTAGGCTGATTTGTTTACTCCTTGCGAATTAATTTAAGGTCGTACTTTCAGCTTTCAATACGATCTTTAGTTAGTCGATGTGCTCATACCTTTTTTCACTCCAAAAATGTGCACCATTTCTAAATTTCTGCATTGCGTAGGCTTATTTTTTAAGGTTCCGTCTACAAAAACGGAACCTTTATAATTTCGGTGTGTCCGTCCGTCCGTCCGTCCGTCCGTCCCTTCGTCCGTCTGTCCGTCGTGTCTGTCACACTTTTTTATCTCCGAAGTTTATGAAGATATCGGCATGAAATTTTGGAATTAGGTACTTCAGACCTAGATGACCATTGCCCATGCACCCAAATTCGAAAAGTGGGGCCATTTGGGGGTTGCTCCAGTACAGGTGAAGTTGACATTAATTTTGAAAAATTGTCGCCTCCCATCGAGTTATATATCAATCGACAGATCTTTCGAAATGAGGTGGAGGTTTCTTTCAACGCTTTTTTATCCAAAATACCGTTTGGAAAATGTGGAGCTCCAAATTTTTTTTAAATGCGTCCCTCCCTGCCGTTTCTAAGACAAAGTGTTTAAAAATCTGAAAAAATCACAAAAACTTGGCTTCATTGAGTACTTTCATTTAAAACCATTGCGAGCATTCTGGCCCTAATGGTTTTGGAGATATTGGCCAAAAACGGTCAATCATCGACATGCGAATTTTGAAGATCTGAAAACGCATTTTTGAAGACATCAATGTAAGCATTTAAAAATGATAAATTTCAAAATGTCGATTTGTGTTGAAATTTTGAGATATCTAAGATGGGAACAATTTTCATTTTCACACATAATTTCATGCTGTGTTCGGCCACTCTATTCGTTGATGAGTGTTATCTTTTCGATCGCACCCCTAACACCCCAACAGAAATGAACACACACACACCGCAGGCATGAGCAGTGATTGGGTATGTGTATGATGGAAGGGATTTTCTGTGTTGAATAAACTTGGACAGAGATATAGGTATATGTAGGGATGAACATTTGTTTGTGTGGATGTATGAATTTATGAATAAATGGTTGATTTGGGTTGAAGTTAGAAGAAAATTCAACTGAAATAGTTTGGAAACGTCGTTTGATATTCAGAAATCATCCGTCAATTTTATGCGACGGAACCTTCCCCGTGCTAGTACAACTCGCACTTGCCCAGTTTATTTCCTGTCATTTTCATTTTGGCGTAAAAATATTAGGTCCACATGCTTTAGAAAAAATCTCGTAGAATGATACAATCAAGATTTTTTAGAACTGCTACGTTACTGTTTGTCGCGTTATGGACATGTCTTAATCTTCTTTTAATAAACCGTTCATCACTATAGTGGGCATACAAATACGAGGTGTGTTAAAAAAAATAACGAAAATCTTAATTTTTTGAAAAAAGTATTTATTTATTCGTCTACAATAATGTCAAAATAGTCCCCATTAGATATTATGCACTTGTGTCAGCATTATTCCAGTCCTCGAAACACTTCTTAAACTCGATCTTTGGGATAGCCTTTATCTCTTTCAACAATGCGAGCCTTTTTTGGTCTTGGGGATCTAGAATGCCTCCACGGGGAATAGTGAATATTAGTTTCGACGGTCATGTCCATAAATCCATGCTTTGTCACCTGTTACAACACGATTCAGTAATTTTGCATCGTCGTTCACTTTATCTAGTGATACCAGAGCAACTTCCATTCGCCGCTGTTTTTTTACAAAATTCTACAATTTGGAATAAATTTTGCTGCTACGCGTTTCATACCCAAAACAGTCGAAAAAAATGAATGGAATGAGCCAATCGATATGCCAACATCAACAACTTTCGTGATCGTGATTCGGTGATCATTTATAACCATTTCTTTCATTTTTTCCACGTTTTAGTCGGTTGTTATGTCGGGGGCGTTCGTCATCTTCAACATCTTCACGCCCATTTCAAAAATACTATTCGTAAGCTCTTATTTCACTTATAGCACACTTTTTGTTAACTTTTATTTTTTTACGCAAAACGTGATGCAAATTCTTTGATCCATTATTTTAACAAACGAAAATCGAAAACACATACCTTAGCGGCTGCCACAGACAACGTAAACAATGAATACAGCTGAACATTAATTTATTTATATTTTCAATAAAGTTATAACAATAATAATAAAAATAAAAATACTTCAGGCGCATGTATACCAACATAATAAATGAAAAATGTCAACAATGGTACTCTCCAAACCTGCAAAACTTAAAAATGCCCGTTATTTTCTGAAAACACCTCCTGCATGTATCTTAAGCATCCCGCCATTCAATCCAAGATCTATTACACAATTAGTCGTGTTCCTTCGCTTGTAGATCCAGGACAATATATTCTCATTCTCCAGACAACTTGTAACACCAGCTGTTTGCTTTTGAAAGTATTTCTGTGGTGTCGGGCCTATTTCACCTGCCATAGCACGTCGTCACGTTTTTCGAATTTCCAGATACCTTCCAGACTATAATCCGCTTTGATCCAGCTATTTAAGAGAGCAGTTGCCAGAAGCGTTCCATTATCACAGCGTTAAATACCGCGCAAACACAGACGCATTTTTTTCCATTCAATATAGCCTGACTTAAAATTAATTTATGGCTTTCCATCGCTTAAGATTTTCAGCCTTTAAACTTTTAATTAGATGGAGCTATTTGGCCACACCCAACTGCCGGCGCCCGTTGCCGTTGCGATCTCCCGCGTTTGCCATTTTGAGAATCTAAATTTTAATTGAAACCACCCGACCATCCACTGGCCCTTACACAAATTTTCATATTTTATTCAGCCCGGCCATGAATTATTTTGCATTTTGTATGCTTAAATAATTGACAACACAAAAAATGAAACTCTTAATGAGGCGAATTTAATTTTCTGTCAGAGAGAGCGTAAAAGACCTCATTTCAGGGCAAAAATTAAACTCTACAACCCCATTGAAGAAGCGCCAGCGACCGACAGAGATACTCCTTGGCCACGCACCACGACCGAACGCATGAATATCTCAAGAGGGTTAGCGTTTTCGTAGAATGCGCAAAAATGCCAATTTGAAATAAAGTTTTTTTCTTGTCTGAGCGGCTTCCGTCTTGTTGCGATGTCCCACAAAAATGCTTTTTCTGTTGTGCACTCCACCCACGCCCGCGGTGGCTTGCGATGTAGGAGGCAAGCGCTGTGTCAAGGCCTGTCCGCGTACAATGGCATTTGCCGAAAATATGGTTTCATAAATCTCTCAAGAGTATGTATCTAATATGAATGTTCGGTCGTCGGAGTTCGCAAGGAGCACATCCACTTGATACATCGATGTGTGCGGTCCTATATCCGTCGAAAGAATGCTCATTCGTTATTTTCTCATATCTGGAGCATGTCTCAGATTCCCAAGGACATCAAAATATGTGAATACGTGAACTTGAACTCCACTTGGTGGCATCGGTTCTTTGTTTTTTTGTTAATCTTCGAAAGTATGTTGAAGCATCAGCCGATCTGGTTTTGGAAAATTAAAAATAATTGAGTGGCTCGTTGTTTGTTCTTGGAATTTGGGAAAACGTCCCCGAATCGATGTAAGAGGAATTTACATGATTGACAGTGGAAAAAGGCTTATCTGTGAATTTGTCCGTCGTCACATCAAAACAAGGCCTTGAGGTACATATTGGCAGACTTTTCTTTTTAGTATCTGCTCAGCCTGGGGAGGGAAGGAAGCCTTTTCGCCTTCAAAGCGAATGAGTTTCTTTTTTGAAGGGTACAAAGAATTCTAAGAAGGTTCCCTTGGAAAAGGTCAACCCCTTGCAATGGTGTTTGGATTGCTAGAAGATAAAGGATTTGCTGCGACGACGTGGTTGGTGGGTGGGAAAATTGCTTGAGTAGCTTGCTTATCTCTTCAGTCTTGTGTCTTTCATTAGTTAGATTGATTTTGGACGTTTTTTTTCTGATGTCTGAAGAGATTATGTTGCCTGGAAGTCTGGTACAAGTACCAGTTCTTCAAATTCCTTATTGGAATGCAGGGAAGGGAGCCTCGACGTTACACTTTCAGTCTAGATTAAATTCTCCGAACAGGAAAAATAATTTTAAAATTCTATGGCTCCACCTCTTTCGAGTCACTGACAATGCTCAAAGAATATACTACAGTCAAAATCGCTTATAACGACATCGCTTATAACGACATCGCTTATAACGATGTATCGGTTATAACGACCAAATTCATCGGTCCCTTGAAGGTCGTTATAACCGTTTTTGACTGTAATTCATCGAGTCTTTTCATTCATGCAGTCTGGTTGTCGCAGTATCGTCGTGGGTAAAGGCTTCGACTCCTACGCAGAATGTACATGATTCGATGAAACACTTGCTTTAATTGTCATAGAGCCACCTCTTTCTAGTCACTTATTATACAATGGTCTTCTTCTCCTTCAGTTAGCGCTAAATTCCGGGGTTCAGGCCTCAACCCACATTTTTCTCCATCCTGCACGGTCTTGTGCTAAGTGTCTCCTACCTCTCTACGCACGTTCAGCTTTGAGGTCCTTTTCCAGCTGTGAACGCCACTGGAGGCGTGGTATTACTTTACAGCATTGTCCCTCGGGATTGGAGTCGAAGACTGTCCGAGTTGGTGTCGATTCGTTCGACATGACTTCGCCATCTGACAAGGGATACTCGAATTCGTGTGAACAGATC
Source organism: Myathropa florea (assembly GCA_930367185.1). Taxonomy (NCBI): domain Eukaryota; kingdom Metazoa; phylum Arthropoda; class Insecta; order Diptera; family Syrphidae; genus Myathropa; species Myathropa florea. Next base: position 130,553,780 of record OV884002.1, on the reverse strand, counting down.
CATGAGGCAGTACAGCCCGTAAGGTTCATCGTTCAGCCTCTTCCTATAAACACCATCAGTACATACGGGTTCAAAGATCCAAAGTATGTTCTTCCCAAGATGCGACTGAATGGCGCAGTTGGTTAAGTGCCTGCCCCAAGTTAGAGGGGTCCCAGGTTCGAATCCCAGTGAAATCGAATCTGGTCCAGTCACCATTTGCCGTGGGGATCAAATTAACGGCACTGGAGTAGGTTGCTACCTGGCAGTACAATGGACCAGTTTTGAGTCTGAGTGCTCCAGTAGAGTTCCTAAAACCCTCCGAAAAAAAATATTCTTCCCAAAACGACCAAAAATTTCCGTGTTCGCTTTGGACAATGTCCATGCTTCTGCACTCTATGACGTCAGTGGGACTATCAGGGTCTTATGTAGATATATCTTGGTCATTCGGGAGAGGGCTTTATCCCTCAATTGCCTTCTAAGCTCAAAGACACGGCGATTGGCAAAAGCAATCCTTCAATATATCTCCGCAGTGGTTTTATTGTTTGACTTTACCTCGGAGCCCAGGTAGACAAAGTCTATAACTTCTTAAAAGTTGTAGCTGTCTAAGACGTCGATGTTGGTCGACTTTTTCGTAGACAGCATATGCTTGGTGTTACCGTCATTGACCGCAGAACCCATCTCAGTCTCTTTCTTCTCGATGCTCACAAATACGACGACAGCCCGATGTCTCAGTCTAAGAATGTACATGTCGTCGGAATATGCAAGCAGTTGCACAGATTTGCGGAAAATCGTGTCCCTCTCTTTAACTTTTGAGTAACGAACGATCTTCTGAAGAATGGAATAAAAGAAACGCATGACAGTGCGTCGCCTTGTCTAAGTCCATTTTTTTACATTAAAAGTTTCGATGAAGTCTTTATTGGCATTCACGTAGCAGCGGGCATTCTGCATGCCAAGACAGACGAGTTTTAGAACGATGCCAAAACAAGACAATCTGCTGTATAGCTCGTTTCTATAAATACTGTCTTAACGGGCCTTAAAATTGATGAACAGATGCTATGTATCGACTTGAAACTTGGTTTCCAAGATGTGAATATTTGGACGATAGTGGACTTCGCTAGTTAAATCCGCACTGATTTTACCCAATCAGGCTGTTAACGTAGGGTTTCAGACGGTTTTCACAATAAAGAAGAGAAGATGCTATATTTAGGAGACTGATGCCACTGTAGTTGGCACAGTTTACAGGGTCTCCTTTCTTTAGGACTTAAAGTGGTCAGAAGGTCTAATTTCCACATAGAGTAAGGAACATTCAGTTTCAGATGGGTCCTAAGCATGGTGGTCAATCAATGATGGTATGGGGTTCCATGAGCCATGAAGGAGTTGAAAATTTGGAATTTATTGATGGAAATATAAACAAAGAACTGTATTTGGCAATTTAAAAAAAAATAGTTCATAGTGCTCAAAAATTGGGGACAGGAAACACTTTCCATTTTTACCAGGACATTCACCCCATGTATAAGTCTTGCTAGTGCGAACGTGGTTATTATACAGCTGTCCCCAAAGTGATGGAAACACCTCACAGTCCAAATATTAACCCGATCGATCATTTATGGGAGAATCTGGAAAAACAAATTAGTTCGAATAACCAAACACGGACCAAAAGCCAATTATGTCGTATGAAATTAAAAGTTCCTATATTTTTGTTCATTATTTGGTATCTAAATATTTCAAGAAGTAATTAAAAAATATTCAAATTTGTTTGACTTCCAAGGCTTTCACTTAAATCAAGTTTATTATTCCAAATTGCAATGAAATTGAATGTTCCTGACTGCCTTCTCAAGCTTCGCCTTTCTTAGCCGGCAAAAACTGTAGGTCCCTCAAATTAATGAGAGAAAAATTGTGTACTCGGAATTGTGGAATGGCTCTTTATGAGCTGTAATGGTCACATCCACTATATTAGCATTATTTAAATGGTTCAAGGAAAGTTTGCACCCGATGCCATCACATAATGTTGTGGTGAACAGAGTTTCCACAGCATCATCCGTATGTATTCTATCTCAAGAAACTTTTTGTGTCAGTCGTCGTTCAGAACTTGGTAATATACTTAAACTGGTAGGACCAGAATGGGTGAACCATTATCGGGTTCTGCTAAGGTGTCTTCTTCATACACAGTAGAGATTTGTTTGCAAACGTCTTCTTTTGTCAATTTTATTCCAATAGGTAGGTACGAGTAGGTAGGTAAAAGTGGCGGTGGACATACGGATTCTGTTTATCGAACCCAATTAGCGCCATGAAAGCGCCGTTTTGATACCACATCCTATGGGATACCTAATTTGTGAGAAGGAGTGAAAAGGAGTGTGTATTCACTCAGATTTGTCTAACATTTTTTAAAACCACTTTGTGGAATTTATGAAGGCTAGCAGACTATGAATGTTTGCCTTCGAGAGGTTATTATGGGTGTTAAAGAAGGATTTGCCCAGAGTGCGTTGTGTGACTCTAGCTAGAGTCGGACAGTGCTCGGGGTTTCGGGCTCGATTTCCACCCGGCAGCTGCGGCAGTGCGAGTTAAATGGTATGCCTAGTCTTTCAGCATACCTGCCAACAGCCCAGTGTCCAGTACAGAGCGCTATAATTTTGGATATTCTACTGTTGTTGAGCAAGTCTTTTGTTCTCTTTTGGTTGCAGTTGGGCCATAAGCTTCTGGATAAGACACATGCTTCTAGCTTGGTCCATCTTTCGTTGGCGATCTTGAGGAGGTGATTGTAGATATTATTTTTTACGAACTTGTTCCACAACGAGACTATTGAGTTTGGATCCTTGTCTGGCTAGCTTGTCTGCTGCTTGTTCCAATACTGCAAAATGTAGTGAATCTCTTACCATTTGTCTTAATTTAAAATTTAATTAATATTATAACCAAAATCACGTGTAGATGCCTTAAAATAAGTCCCTACACTTGCTTATGCAAAGCACTCTTTTGGACACTATAGCAGAAAACGAGAGGAACTCATAATGAAAAAAAAAAGCTCTTAATTGCATGGAATGCCGAATCAATCGCAAATGCACGTGAATTCTATTGCCTGTAGAACTGCACCTTCGACCTTTGCTTTTCTGGAATGCAACTCACGTGGCAACACAATTTGTTGGAATAAGTTTCAATTGCAAAAAAGTACTAGAATAGCGAGCAAGAAGCCCTTCACTAAAGACTCTGTTCGTAACCACTTTGTTTACTCATAATAAACTATGTGTTTGATGTTGGTGGCGAACTCAAGTAAGGGTTGTGTTTTTTATTTCTCCTATGCAATCGTTGGTTGCGTCAGAATAATGTCACTAAGAAAATCCATTACCCAGTTAGACTAACAAAATGTGGTGTCACAAACATCGGTCTATGCACCTTAACTGGACCATTTGAAAATGAACGAGGAAAAGAAGAACAAAAATGAACTCAGTGTAAAGAAAAACCTAGATCAAAAGGCCCTGTTGCTTTATAAACTGTTGGTTCTTAATTCTGTCGATTTGAATGATGTTCGTACTGGCCAGATCTAGGTTCTTGAAGATTTGGCCAATGTTCTCTTCCTTATTCTGACTAGAAGTGAGTAGGTGCCAGGGAAGTGGAGGAACATCCCTTCCTTATCCTTATTGCAATCCTTATTGCATTAGTTATACCATCAACGACTGGCGCAGTTGATTAAGTGCCTGCCCCAACTTAGAGTGGTTCCAGGTTCGAATCCCAGTGAAAGCAAAGTTAATACACCTTTAACCGGTTTTTCAAATCGGGTCCATTCACCATTTGCCGTTGGGATCAAATTAACGGCACTATCACTGGAGCGGTCGATCAGTGGTAGTAGTCTGACTGTTCGCATCACAATGGAACCAACATGGTCTAAGTGTGCTGGTGAATTCACTAGCAGCCCCCTAACCTAACCTAACCTGTACCGCAACCTAGAATTGCATATTTTTCTCCCATTCTTTTTTCACTGGTATCGTTGGATTTTCCTTGATTGAATTCAAAAGATTTTCCTTGAGGTCAAATGTCAGAGACACCCTCGTATCGCAGCAGGAAGAATAAAAGGGGACAACTCAATTCAAATCCTGTAAAAATCTCAACAAGTTCATTGTCGACAGGGTACAAGCGAAACCAGCTCCCTATCAAAGTGGACGGTCTTGAAACTCAACACCCGTGCCGTTGGATCGTGATTTCCCACGTCGAAAGTGGGTCAGACCCCTCCCGGTGAAAGGTGTCAAAATACCAAGATTCACTGTGTGACTGGCGTTGTTTTTTATTTTATTTTTTAATATTTCAACAATATTTTATGGTCCAACTATACTCGTCATGTGATATGGAAAGAGGGTGCTTCGTATGTTTTTCTTTTGCCTCTGGAAAACGTCAAGCGAACACAAGAAACATCAATCATACGTCTAAATGGATTTTCCACGTAAAATATTATGTCTACCAAGAAGGGAAGGAATACGAGTATACTTTGTAGTGTTCTCCACTCGCCAGGGGTTGATGAAATGTAAGACTATGCGAGATGTGGAACACATCCATCCATCCATCTCCCGCCGCTCCGAATGTCGTGGACCCACAGGGGGGTGGGTGGCATTGGGTCGGTCGAAGATCTGGACATATTGTTGTGTACGCAGTGCTGGCGTTTTTTTCTGCTCCGCCGACTGCCGTCTTCCATCCGAACCAGGTGGTTTGAGCAGGGGACAACAGTACAGATGAGGGATGTAGCATAATATTTATTTTTGGCCCTTGTACCGTTTATGATACGCAGACACAGATAGTCGGAGGGGTTTGCCTTTTTCTCCTCACGTTTACACGCGCACCAGCAGTCAGTCAGTCATATTGTGCGCGGAGTCCCAAGCAGTAACTCAGCATCGCCACCCACCAGCAGCCGGCGCCTGGTGGTGGTGGGGTTTATTTAATTTCGTTCGCTTTGTTGTTGTCGGGACCGTGAAACGCATAGTATGTGTATATTTCGGGCATGAACATGAAAGGAACAACCTAGGCGTAATAAGTTTATTATATTTGCTCTGCATTCTGCCTGGTTTGCGTTTTCATGGTTCCCGTGACGGTGGCGATGGCGAATGGTGGGCGATGGTGGTCCCTTGGAAACCGTGCGCTATCGTACTGAAAGGATCAAACCCAGAAGAGAAAGAGTGCATGGCGAAATATGATTGAATGGCGTGGCTTAAATGAGTGTGGGTGGTGGCGAAAAGTGAGACTTCCCAAAATGTTCAATATTGTTTCAGAATGCCAGAACACATGTTGTTTACCGCTGTGTGCTACTGCAGAGGCCGACCATCCAAGCTTCCGAGTGCTGTAGAGAGATTTATAATTGCGAAGCAGGTGCGTTTTAGCGTGCGGTCTGTTGTTGATGGGTAGCGTTATTGTTCCCATGTTCCAGTAAATCACTGCGTGTTTGCTGAACTTTTTGTTGGTCCCACAAGAAGTGAGAGTAAACTGAAGTCAATCACTTTGGATATTTGTATCCACTTCGTTGCCCAGTGATTGAAAGGATTCTCTCCCTCAAATCGGTTGATTGTTTGGTGCAAAATTTCATTTCCGGTCGCTGGTAGAGCAGAGCTGTGTTTAATGCTTCCGTGAGCAAATGCTTTGGGCGGGAACAACAATAGGAATATATTTTATTTTTCGTATGAATGATTAAAGTTCAATTTTGAAAAGGTTTCATCTGCTGTGCGGAAATGCGAACACATTGTTGCTCTAAGGACTGTTTCGTAGAACTGTGTTAATAGGATAGAGTAAACGTGGGCAGAATTTCTCTCAATCCTGGAATGATCAAAAGTCAGATAATTTTTAGTGGAATATGCATTTGACATGGGTAACCTTGGTAGCATTGCGTAAATTTGGCCGAAGGAAAGGTGCATTTTAGAAGTTAATGGCACGCCAAAATTTCTTCGACTCTAAGCCTGTGGAGACAGCTGGCGAAAGATCGTGCTGGCTGGAGAGGCATGTTGAGTAAGGCTCAGGTCCACCTCAGACCTGAAGAAGAAGAAAGAAACTCAGATTCTTTTTTCTCTCGGATTGTCTTAGTCTAATTTTTGTATTATCCACTCTATAGCGGAAAACTAACTATAATGGAACTATTATGTTGAAGGTCTGAAATCAACGTGGGCCGACAAGAGAGTCCTTTCTAATATTAGCTTGCTTTTTGATCCAAAGAAAACAGAAAGTGTAGGAAATTCCTACACGCAGATGTCGTACGTTGCAAATGTGTGGTTCATAGCCGAGTTAAACAAAGTTCTTAATAACCACGATATTACACGCCGTACTAATCAGTGACGAGCATAGTTTAGAAAATGGTTTCTACTCGTCTATCCCCAGGTGCACTTTAGTCCGTTTCTACAGTCAGCGTCAAAATTCAGTGTACACCATTTTTTAAATTATGAGGAATTTCATATCTATCTGAAAATGTGTTTATTGTATTATGATGTCTGTTTACCATTATGCCGATTGCACGTAAACTTTTTCCATTTCGGCGCATATCTAACACCACGTTTCGCGTCTTTATCGGTTCGCAAAGAAGTTTGCTTTCAAAATACTGATTGCAAAGTAATGCTCTATTCTGAATACTAATAAAAACTGTCAGCTATTATCCTACAACACTTTTTGCGGTTCGAAGACCATTTGAAAACGGAGCGTTATATTTTACAATAATTGCAGCAAAAATTTCTACAATCATTAATTTTGAAGCTACTTTTAGCACTGTTTCTCTTATGGCCAAAAATTCATACTTATTATTGAACGTACGGTGTATTTTGAAGTATAATTTTTTAGCTTTAAATGAAATGAAATGAAATTATGTATCATTGTCCATCATAGTTCATTCCAGTGAATTTTAATATAAAGGATGAACTTTCACCAGTTGACTGTACACTCAATTTCGGCGCTGACTTTGTATCTCTAGTGGGTTCATTAATGGCTCGCTGCTTTGATGCACGTCTATGAAATAGCCCAATAGTACTAAGAACTTGGGATACAAAGTAGGCTTGCGCATTTTAGTTCAGTCCAGAAAGCGCTCAGTTTAGTACAAATCATTTTATTGAACTAATTCGTTCTTTTAGTTCTTTTAGTTTAATGTAGCTCATTGCTCAGAAAATTTAGTCTTGTGCAATTTTCGCCAGTTTGTTGTCATATTATCGTCGCATAAGTACATGAGGGTATGGGGGCATGGGGGCGAGACGGACATACAGACAGACATTTAAGGTAGCCCTAAACGACGAACATGATCGCCGAACGTGCTCGTGCTCGCCGCATATTCATCGTGTATGGGCTGGTTCGAGAGTCGCTCGCTGTTGGCGAAAAATTTCGATGCTGTCGTGTTCGTTGGCTTTGATGTTCGCCGTGTAGGGCCATGTTCGCAAGCAAACCTCATTTTTGCTGTGAACGTCGCCGAGTGCATATCGCGGATTATGCACATTGTCAACAGTCAGCCAGGATTTTATCGAGGAATTCATTGAGCTCTTGCAAAATGTATGTTCGACGTGGGATTCAAAGAGTAAATTTTATAAAAATAAAATTTAAAAAAATTAGTCGTGGACAAATTTGTTATATATAACTATAAGCGAAAGCACTTGCGCCTCGCTATCACACCTGTTGACGGTTTGAAGAAACAACATGAAATGAATGTTCGCCAAATGTATTCGCCGTGTAGGGGATAACTACAGTGACCATTTTTGCAGATGCAAAAAAGAGGAAAATTTTATAATTTCCAAGAAACAAATAAAAAGCGAAATAAATGTCATAAAAATGTATCGAATGGACTTGGATAACAGTTTGCGATACATTCACAATAGCAAAAACCAGATGACAGAACTGAATTATTCAAATCAGTGCTATCTACTTTTTGTGTTTAACTAGTTTACTACTGAAAAATGTACTTTACTGTGTAGATCATAGAAAAAAGTTTTCAAGGAAAAAAAGGACATTAAGAGGACAATTTAATAAAAAGGTGAAAAATTGCTGTCCTCTTCAGGAAAACAAAAAAAAAAGGACACGGTAACGAAAAAGAGGACTGTCCTCTAAAAAAGAGGACGGATGGTCACCGTAGGGATAACGCAAACGAGCAAGTTCGGCGAGCATGTTCGTCATTTAGGGCTACCATTACCCTACGAAATACAGAACAGTACACATGGAACACGCGTCAGGATAACTGTTTACTCAGGCCACTAGGCGACAGCTAACCGACGCCGCAACAAAAGTACATCAATACATACATATACACCAAACAGCACGCAATATAGAGAACGGAGAAGTATATAACCCACACACGCACTAGTACTGCACAGATCGCGCAGAAGAACTGGCGATCAAACTTACATAAACACCATCGACACAAAGACAAAAACGGACGAAACAAACGCCACAGTCAGTGGCAGTCGCCAGTAGAAGCCAGTCGTCACCAAACGCGCGGCTACTAGGTTAAGCAGATTTTGTAAACCATTGATTAAGCAAATAAAAACGAAGAGGCAAATTATTGAAATTAAAATAAGGACATAGACTTTTATTCAACATACATTCGTGCATATCCATTTTTAAGGTTCCGTCTACAAAAACGGAACCTTTATAATTTCGGTGTGTCCGTCCGTCCGTCCGTCCGTCGTGTCTGTCACACTTTTTTATCTCCGAAGTTTATGAAGATATCGGCATGAAATTTTGGAATTAGGTACTTCAGACCTAGATGTCAATTCCTATGCAGCGATTTTAAAAAGTGGGGCCATTTGGGGGTGGCTCCAGTACAGGTGAAGTTGACATTAATTTTGAAAAATTGTCGCCTCCCATTGAGTTATATATCAATCGACAGATCTTTCGAAATGAGGTGGAGGTTTCTTTCGATACTTTTTTATCCAATATACCGTTTGGAAAATATGGAGCTCCAAAGATTTTCCCCCCCTGCCATTTCTAAACCAAAGTGTTTAAAAATCTGAAAAAATCACAAAAACTTGGCTTCATTGAGTACTTTCATTTAAAACCATTGCGAGCATTCTGGCCCTAATGGTTTTAGAGATATTGGCCAAAAACGGTCAATCATCGACATGCGAATTTTGAAGATCTGAAAACGCAGTTTTGAAGACATCAATGTAAGCATGAAGAAATGATACATTTCAAAATATCGATTTATGTTGAAATTTTGAGATATCTAAGATTTAAAATAAGAAGAAAATGTCATTTTCACACATAATTTCATGCTGTGTTCGGCTACTCTATTCGTTGATGAGCGTTATCTTTTCGATCTCACCCCTAAATGCCCAACAGAAATGCACACACACATACCGCAGGCATGAGCAGTGATTAGGTATGTGTATGATGGAAGGGATTTTCTGTGTTGGATAAACTTGGATAGAGATATAGGTATATGTAGGGATGAACATTTGTTTGTTTGGATGTAAATATGAATTTATGTATAAATGGTTGATTTGGGTTGAATTTAGAAGAAAATTCTACTCAAATAGTTTGGAAACGTCGTTTGATATTCAGAAATCATCCATCAATATTATGCGACGGAACCTTACCCGTGCGAGTACAACTCGCACTTGCCCAGTTTATTAAAATTACCTTTAATACACCACCGGCAACGCAATGATGCTCGATGTGCTTGTGCTGCGGTATTTAATGAGTTTGTTGAACCACTGAACTAAATGAACTAAAATAAAATGACGTTGTGAACTAGTTCACTTGTTCGAGCTTTTTTCTGAACTAGTTCTTTCGTGAACTACACAAGCCTAGTACGAAGTCGTTCAAACCTGAAGGTCCCTCCGAATGAGGGAGAGTTCTCGTAAGAAACGGGCGATAACTGGAAAAATTTGACCATAGTTCTCCATGTTGTAATGCCTAGAACTAAAAATTTGATCACAGTTCGTCCAAACCATCATGCTTGTTTTCAAAATGGACAAGCCCATATACTGTTACAAGACGAACATTTTCTGAAGCATAACCGCAGTTGCAGAGAAAGTTAGAAGAATTTGCATGACACATCATCGTCTTACAAAATCTGTTGCAATTTATGGCTCTGATCGTGTGCAATGCTAATCTTAAACACAACCCAGAGCATTACATGCTTACCCTTGCATCGTACTTTCATGGTAATGGTCTCAACAAGAAAATGTTCCTTTTGGTACATTTTTTGTTTTAAGCTAGTTCACTACTGTGTAGATTGAAGTAAGCGATGATGGCATCGGTCTTAGTGTCATAGAAACAAAACGAAATTTCTGGTAAGACGGCCAATTCTACCGCATAAAATTATACCAAGCCCGAGTAACATAAAATAATGATTGTCCACTGAAATATCATGGATGACCAAAAATTTCTAAAAATGCAGGCGTTTTTTTGCCAACCCAATACCTTCTTCACGGCTCTAGAACTTTAGAGGGGTACTTTATGTGAACTCTCGTGTAAGTCAGTCTCACAACTGGTAAACATAAAATGCTCCCAATTTCCATGCCATCCTCTCAAACTGACTCCCTTTACACATTCTAAATTGTTCCCATCTAAAATGCATGCATAGTTGTGAAGTAGGTTTGAGGTTTGAGGTCGTTAAGGGATTTCAATACACTCCCAGCACACTGCTGACTACTTAGCTCTCCATTTCAAACTAAACTCAACAAAACTCGGTATATTCTCTTGCACAAAAAACAAACACAGTCAGAGCCGTCATTACGAGCTGAACACATCTTAGAGCAAAGCACAAACTCCACAGGGGTGAAGAGACGTCAAATTTTTTTATGAAGGCCAACTCTCAGATACTTCAGAATCTCCTCACTACTTCACATCAATCCACGCCACTTAGAGGTAAAGCGCTGTATTATACCTTCATCCCCATGAGCTATAAGTCGACTTTATTAAGGTACTTTATGCCAAATTAGGGATTTCTTTCAGTTTCCATCCACCACCATGGTCGCACATCAGCGTTGTGCGGATTGATGTTAAAATTACTTAGGCACATCTCCTCGCACACCTACACACATTGACCCAGATAGAGGAGAGAGACTCCCGCAGCTACATGTGCTCTGCTAAGAGATATGCATACATACACACACACCCACCCCTCCGGACTATTAAGCTGCGAAGGCATTTGATCCTTCAGTCTCCCTTTCACTCTCGCATTCTGTCTCGAAATGCTGAACCTCGGAACAAGAGGCACTTTGTGGGATTTTTACCCACTTTGTGTTGAAATTTGAATCAAACCGACCGGGATACTCCAAAATAGATTACCTCACATAGTGTGCTAGTGTTCCACCTCAGGACCCGGCCGGAATTGGATGTTGCCCGAGAGAAAGGGATGCGAAGCACAACGGCAAGATAAGTAAATAAAATCGTCCTGAATACGAAATTGTTGTCTACTTATTTTTGCCTTCTCCGGCGAATTCATCTGAATTCTCCTTGTGGTTGTTATTGTCGACGTCGTCCTTGTCCCCGAAGCAATCTTTGTTGCTGTCGCAGGAGCACTGCCGCCGCGCGTCCCGCCGCCAGCTTAATTTCACAGCCTTTAAATCAAGTTGTTATGCGTTGGGTTACATTATAGGTATAGAACTTGTGCTGGGTGCCTGTGCCGACCCAGAGGGGCCAACTAAGTGTCCCATCCCAGGAAACGGCGCCAACAACAACATCAGAAAAATCGCATTTTTTATTCACCTGAAATAAGAAGGACTTTCACTTTTGGTAAGGTGCTCGAGGAGGGGCCGACATTTGGCAATGTGTGGATGACGGCCACTGTTTATTGCCTGCCCGCTGCTTGTCTCTCGCACTGCAGAATAGGCCCGAAGAATGCTTGCCTCGATTATTCTATTAAGCCCGAGCAGATGGCATTCGGGATGTAAATGTCTCCCTAACAGATACGTCACATCCGTGGGTGGTGATTTGGATGCCTAAAGAAAACGAAGACGCAACAAGACCGAGAGGAAAAAATGAAAATAAATTACTAAACGACAAAGAGGGTACAAAAAATACCGTTAGGAGCTTGTATCCACACTTTAATGGCACGACATTGCCGGCGCAGTGGCGGCGGGTGGGGGTGAATGAAAATATTAAGCTTTTCCTCGGCTAAATGAATATTTAATACTCCCGTTCTGGATTATATTCGAGACTAAGTTTACCCTGCGCTATGAATTGGGGAGACGGGGGTGCCCCTATCCCGCCTAATTCCAGAGATTAGAGACGTGAGAGAGATGCGAGTGATGCGAGAGATAGGAGAGATCGAGTGTACAACGTGTTGGGACTAATCCACTTTCATTGTTCGAAGTAAATAATTGATTTGTGTGCGGATTGGATACCAGAGGAATTGTTTTGATAACAGAAATCGATTAATTTGATTGAAATTAAATTTTCATGAATTTTGCCTAATTAATTAATCGATTTGTGGGTGTGAATGCATGCATGTGTGTGTAAGAGGGAGAGAAAAGTAAACAAAAACTGGAGAGACAAACCTAGGCGCCTGTTGATCTGAATTAAAGATGATTGTTGCCACTCAAGATAGGGTAGAGCAACGACTCATAAGTGAGCCACTAGAGAGTTGTCGTGTTAAACGCTGTACCAAACGCTGAAACATGGTGACTTGCTTATAGTACGTTTACACCGCACCCAAATTCAACATTTCAGGAAAAAAATTTCGAAATCCAATTTTGCGTTCCCACTGCAACTTCAGCATTTCAAATGACAGCTAGTGTCAGAATTGGTATATTTTTCTGATTGGAAATCAGAATTTTTAGCTTGTTATACTAATTTAAAGACGAAGTTTAGTGCTAATTCGGACATATTAAATATATTGCTGACTCAATATAGAGGTATGGAGTTCGCGTTGAAATTTAAGTCCACTCGAAGATTTCAATTAATGGGAAAACAGCTGTTTTTTGTTTATGTCAGCGCGTTGAAATGTCATTGTATGACGTTTTGAATTTGTAAAGAGGTTTGTTCGATTTGATGAACTTCCAAATGCAGCGACGAAATTCAGAATTTCGCTGGCATTCCAGAATGCAAGAATTGTATGGCGAAATGCAATGTATTTGGGCTGAAATACAGAAACTAGCCGAAAAGTTGAATTTGGGTGCGGTGCAAACGTACTATTACAAACTTCCGGTGTATTGCGTGACAAGTACATGGACAGAGGGGTTTTCCTTACTCTGTAGACATTTACATTTTAAGCCGAAACACCGCACTGAATCGTAAGACAAGTAGTGAGGGCGGCGAAGCAGGTCGAACAGTACTTTAGGTGATCAGCTGATATTCACGGAAAAACGTAGTAAGTTTGATGTGACGACGCGCTTGAATCAGTTCCGCCTTTTCCGACGATTTACCCCGCGATTCGATGAATGGATGGCGTAGTTGGTTAAGTGCCTGCCCTAAGTTAGAGGGGTCCCAGGTTCGAAACCCAGTGAAAGCAAAGTTAATTCGCTTTTATCCGGTTTTTCAAATCAGGTCCAGTCACCATTTGCAGTTGGGATCAAATTAACGGCATTTGCAGGCGCATACAATCGCTATCGCCTAAATTTCCAACAACTTTAATTCGCATTATTTTAATGGCTGCAATTCTGAATGGTTTATTTTTGAATTTGCATTCTCAATGTCAAACCAAAAATTTAGATAACCAGTAAAGAACTAATGCTAAATAAAAATATTTTTTTTGGGCTCTATTACATGTGACAGCATCCTGTTCAAACCATATGTCGTCCACATCTTCCAGTTTATGCGCAAACAAGCTAATTATCGAGTGGTGATAGTGAAAAATATCATTCACCAGACCATTCGAATTTTCGAAAACAATTTTTCCAGCCCAAAATTCACCAAAAAATGACATGTTTGTGTACGTAAATAATATTTTCAAAAAATATTGCGACCTTTGCTTCTCATTCAAGGAAATACAGAAAATCCACTTCGTACGGATACTTTTGTGAGTTTGCGTGTCTTAGGATGTAAATACTACTGTTGAAAGCTTCTCGAAATGTCAAATTTTTGAAGATTTTTTTTTCTAGAAATGTCAAAAACGGCCGGGTAGAGTGTCCAAGATCTAAATGAATGATTTCTTTATCAAATCGCTTTAGTAAAAGCGCAAATTCACTATTCCCACCACTCTTTGTACGAAAATTAAGTATTGTAGCTACCAAACCCTCATTTTTTTTTTAAATATTGTTTAATGAAGGCGGGTTGTTTTTCGTGTAGCACTCCATGGTTATGAATTTGAATTTTTTTTGCTGAATTTCTTGGTTGGCAACAATTTACTGCAGTGGGTGCCGTGGCGTAGTGGGTAAGTGCGTCGACTCCTACGCTCGATATTCTCGGTTCGATTCCAGAAAAAACACCTAACATTTTTTCCCGCCTCCAACTCTTTCGAGTCACTGCGAACAGTTCTTTTTTTGCATGCGCAGAACTTTTCTCTCGAAAGGATCAACAGATCTTGCATGCCTCTCCGTCATTGAGTGGGTCTGGGATGATCCAGGTCCCATAAAATGTCATGTTGGTACTTTGTGAGGGCACTCTGTTACTCAATTGTCTCTTGAACCCAAAAACACTGTGATTGGCAGGAGTTTTTCCGTTTGATCCCAGTGCTGATCCTTGACTGCCTCGAAATCTTATCTGCCCATTGCCATGTTTTGACAATACAAATCGGAATAATCTTCTCTCTTTATATTAATGGTCTACATCTTTTTCGATTCAAGTCACACTGTTCGAATGGCACAGCTTTCGTTTCCTTTTGATCAGGAGCATCAGACTTTACCTCTGTGCACATGATTTTTTCCCGTTCTAAGCTAGACTATACGAAAAATTTGTTTAAAAAATTACTGTATATTTTTCGTCACACAATTTCAGACTTCAAATTACCAGGCTCCTCACCACCGACTGTATTCCCATCTCAAAAAGTGCAGACACTTTGCACGAATTTCTTAAACGAAATAAAAGCAATTTAAACCACAAGTCCGACATCTATCCACGTTAACGGCATTAAAGATGCATAACACTTGATGTACCGTCCTCCATAAAGGATTCATAAAGTTCTCTACGTTGACCACATGATGCGGAGTCCAAAAAAACCCCGTAGCCACGCTGTGTGGTGTGTAACAGCTCTTTGCAAGCTCATTGCCAATTCTCAATTCTCTCTACTTCGTTCATCCACTCATCTGCTAGCCACATATCATTTTGACCACTTTAACTGTATGATTCCTCTGTGCCCCTTTCATACCGTGTTTCCTTAGTCACTCGTGTGTTTTTTTTGTTTTTCCTCAAAAAGCATATCTCGAATATGTGTACATCCTTGAACTGTTCGGTCATTCATTCGACGGATATACTTCTTTTCATGCATTTTTTCTGTGTAAACCATAAGATTGCATCAAGTTTCTTTTGCTGTGCTCTTGGTTACCAGCTGAAAGTTGAAATTGTATGTACTGAGAATAAGTGTTTCACAGAGTTGAATAGAAGGGTACACTTGAAATTTGCGCCCACAAAACTTGGATTCCTAAACACAACCTCAACTTGTGCATGCCCGTATGGTGTGCAATTCAACGTTGGTCGTTGGTTTCGTTCGTCGTTCGCTGTACTCACGGGGATCTCGACCTCATCCTATTGTATCCTTCACCATATGTCCTCGTCTGGATACACATTCATGTTCTGTGCATGCATGGTGAACCCTCTCACCCAGAACCCTTCTTTTTTTTTATTTCTTCGCATTCAGAAAACTTATTCCAGAGCTGAAGTGGAAGTTGCATACGCGATACTTGTGGGCGTTTTTATCTATGACACACAATAATCCAAAGATTACAGTGGATAACATAAGTTAACATTCACTTGATGCGAGTTAATTTTAAGTTGGAATATGAATTAAGGGATCTTTCAATAGGGACTTCCGTATTTTGACAGTTGATAGCGGCCATACTGGTGAATCTGTCAGATCGAATGTCATTTATTCAGTCTGTTTTTCCAAATCACGATGGAGGGATAATGTGTTCAAAAACACATGCAAATGATAAAATTGTTTTATCAAAATGGGTGTTCTGTACGGGCATCGTTACGCGTGCTGTGCCCATTTTATAATAATAATAATAATAATGGCGGCGCTACAGTCCGAGATGGACCTGGACTTAGCTACTCAGCAGCCACTCGTGTTGTGCGTGCCATTGTTCTCTCACGAGGGGACCTACAGTTTAATGCTGACTCCGAACGGCGAGATTGAGAAGCTTTTTCTAGACAGTTATACTCTTAGACCCTTGTCAGTGACTCGAAAGAGGTGGAGTCGTAAAAAATGTTAGGTGTTTTTTCGGGAACCGAACCGAGAACATCGAGGAAGAACTACGCCACGGCTCCAATTTTACGGTCGCCATAATCGTCCTACCGAGAGGACTAATCGTGTGGTGAGGTGGCTAAATTTGAGTCCATTGGTTTAGCAAAGGATAAGCCAACACCCGTACGTTGACGAAGCCCAAGATCTGCCGAAAACATCGCCGCTGCCCATGAGACTGTGCAGGAGAATCCGAAGTAGTCGATTTCGTGTCGCTCACAGACCACAACTTCACAACTTGGTCTGATCTTTTTATCAGATCGAGGGCAGACGTTGGCGTCGCAACTTGGGTCTACCCCTGTACCCGTACAAAATTCAACTGACCCAGGAGCTGAAGGTAAACGAACATAGACAACGACATGTGTTCGCTGAATGGGCTCTGGAGCATTTCTGAATGATGGATGAATGGGTACGTCAATAAACAAAATTGTCGAATTTGGGACGATACCAATCCACATGAGAACCAAGAGCGTTCAATGCATTCCGAAAAAATCGCTGTTTGGTGTGGATTTTGAACTGGCGACGTGGCGTCATCGGTCCATATTTCTTTAGGAATGACGTTGGCCAGTCTATCACTACCACAGTGGCCCTCAAAGGCAGCAGAACCCATGCCATCGGTCAAATTCAGCCTGATCAGTGCGAGAGAGTCATGGAAAATTTGACATATCAGATGAGCGCCACCCAGAGAAGTCGCGGCAGGTAGGTTGCATAGGTAGATAAGTGGCTAGACGGGCACAAGCCACGTCTCACTTAGATTCTTAGTGACCCATTGTGATGCCCAATTGGGGATTAGTGTCCCCTTATAACCCTTGTCGCACTCATGGTCCTTCGTTGTGCCGGAGCCATCCCGATTTCCTTATGAACCTGCAAAAAGATCTTAGAGGTTTATTTGAAATTTCCTGTAAGTCTTGGAAAAAAAATTCTCCCAGTGTTCTATGACGCAACTGACAAAGACTACCGCAATGACAGAGGTAGTGAGGAGTGTCCTCTCGTTCCTCCTCGTCACCGCAACCTCTACAAATGTTGTCGTTGAAGAGTCCCATTTTCATGGCATGGTTTCTAAGATGACTATGTCCTGGGACCCAGCACAGATTGATCGAGTGCTGTGAGCCAAGAGCCTTTAGATCTTCGCGACAGCTTGCGACTAGCTTGGACTTGATTTCTATTGCGGATATAGCTTTCATGGCTGTCAATGAGAATGGTAATATCAGCTGGTGGTGTTGCTATCATTGATATCGTTTTGGCCGCTTCTTTGACCGCCAGGACCTCCGCTTGAAACACACTGCCATAATCAGGAAGTCTGATTGAGCAGCAGTCGCGGCAGACATTTGAACTATTTTATATGCTAAACATAGTGGCATCAATATGCCTTTTAAACGAATAAAAAAAAGACGACAATGCCTCAGACACACTTAGTTTAATTAATGAATGACCGGTTAATACGCCAATATGTGGGGTTGGGCCTCATAACTTGCTTGAAGCTTGAGGTAAATTCCTCCGATTTTCAAAACCCTTGCGGATCTTTTGAGCTGATAAGTATTTAAACACGAGAAGACTGAAAAATTATCCTGCACCTAACAGAAATGTTGGCTTCCTTTTGTCTTCAACACATCATTCACAAAACTCCTCACTCTTACGAGCCCTAAAGAGTTCAGCATGAGTTCGAAAACATTTTCGAGAATCTGCATATTTCAGTCGACAAGTTCGCAAAGGTCTTTTTTGTGAATGGCCGGATTACTTAAAGCCCCGTCATCAAACCGATTGACGAGATGTAAATAAGTCTTGAACGTCCATAGACCCTAGTTGGACACCGGTGGCATGGAGCTATAAACACCAGCCTCGATCAGACACTGATTATTTTTTCATATCCCTCAATGCCAAGTGCAAACTCATCGCAGCAACAACGCATCCCTATCCTAAGCCTAGACAGAGGGTTATCAAGTGTAATTAAAACTGCCAACTGGCATCTGTTCACTGACAGACAAATAAAAAGAACAAAACAAAATCTGCACAGTAAACAAAGTTCCCTCCTAGCGGCTAGCAATAATAATTTCGCTTTCAGTTTCCATTTCATCAACTGCTTACACAACACCCTTCCCAGGGTGCAAACACAATATTGCTTTATGCATCGGTTCTCATTTTTAATTAAAAACTCCTGGGATACCACCGATGCCATGTATTCGTCGATTTCCAATTAAATCATAAAATCTGCTTTCTTGTGTCGCATCAAAAGTTACACACCACCACCGAAATGCACAGCCCAGGAATGAACAATCCAGAGCCCATCGTATTTCACCGCATCATCTAACCCAGAGGCTAGAATAACTGTAAAAGGGCCCATATCTGATTGATGCCATTGGACAGCTTGGCGAAGGATTCCGATCCATAACGCAGCGCAGAGACAATTTGCAAAACAATAAAATTCAATAAACCAACCAACCAACAAACAATTCGACGATGTCATAAATAATCAAATCCTCAATTATTTCGATCCGATCGACTGGATACTGGGTTTTCCCCCCTTTCTTCGGCATCATCATCGTCGCATTTCCATAAGGACTCACCACACACTCACTCGTGCCACTCATCATTGTATATTGATGCCGATTGCTCACTTGTGCGTTGAACTTAAACAAAATGCGGACGTATGGATGTACGAGTACATGCTCGTTCTACGGACGACAACGCACAAGCCCAAGGACTACACCTACTCGTGCAGCAGCAGCCAGCTCATATCATATGCCCAATGAATCTCTGGAATGCCTGGAGAAGGAGACCCATGAGAGGCGTTCATCTAATATGCAATAAAACCAAAACTCTAGACAAGTAGATACCCAGATACGTTATCAATCCGATGTATTGCAATAATTCAAAAGTTTACAACAATCTCAGCATGAAAATCATTCGAGTACTACAGACGAATCCTTTTTTCTGTGCTCCTTTTTGTTTGCAACCGATGTGTTGTGGGCATGGGTGGAGTACGCTTGTGTGGCTATGTGGCTGAACTGTACTTTCCCTTTTTGTGCCTCATGCATGTGTACATGTGGGCAGAGTGAATCAATAATACGAACGCACTCTGACTTGTCACTGCCGGCCCAACAACCACCCATCATTCAGGATATCCCTTTGTCCGATTGTATGCGAGGCGCTCGGCTTGTAGGAGACGGATGCGATGGAGGCAACCCTCGTTCCAGGATGCGTAGAAAATGTACACAGTAAATCCAATGGTTGAGGCTTAGCGGTCGTAGGAGAAGTGTATATGATTATGTTTCATGATGTGCTGCATATCTACTTGCGAATTTGCTTTAAAGCACACTCAAGGAGTTTGTACACACACACTCGTAGAGTGGTGCTCGAAAGTTTGCAGCCACAATAAAAATTACAAATTGCTTTTGTTTTTCTGCTTTTTGTTTACAATTCCCTTTTTATGCTCGTATGTAGTTTTGCATTTGCAAGTAAGGGAGAGTGTCGTCCTTTTTGCATTGTTTACAGCAGAAAGGGGTATTGAGGTGAACTAGACTAACTGGGCAATGCTTTGAATGTTTATGTTACGGAAACAAGGACATTGACCATTGTCCGCATCTCAAAATCGATTACACAATGCCTTTTCTGTGAATGCAGGGAAATGCGGCCAATGAGTTACAAGTAGTGCCCTATTAACAGATGCAATGTATGCTAAAAGTTGTATCTGCTGAAGTAGGCAAAGTATTTCTAAATGAATTGTCATGTTAGTTGAATTCATGCATTTCTGTACAACCCTTTAATAATAATAATAATAATGGCGGCGCTACAGTCCGAAGTGGACCTGGGCCTAGCTTCTCAGCAACCACTCGTGTTGTGCGTGCTATTGTTCTCTCACGAGTGGAGGGGACCTACAGTTTAATGGCGACTCCGAACGGCGAGATTGAGAAGCTTTTTTCTAGACAGTTATACTCTTTGAGCATTGTCAGTGACTCGAAAGAGGTGGAGCCGTGAACAATTTTTTTTTTTTTTTTTAAAAAATGTTTGTCTTAACTTGTATTCGAACCTAGACTGTGAAAGTCTAATGCGCATGGGGCGACGCACGAACCCACACGACCACGGCGCCCACTTAAGGGTTACGATCGTTTATTTTTAAAAAATATCTCTTCTACTTCCTCTACTTCTTACTTCTTCATTTTTCCTAAAAGAATCTTCGTCTAATTCAGCGTGGTCGTTGTTACTTCATCACTTTCGTAATCCTTTTGAGATAAAATGTCTCTTATAAGTACATCCGTCCAAATGGTATTTATGTGTGGCCTAAAATGGGCGGTGCTTATAAATTTGTCGATTGCTGCGTCTTCTACGTCTTCTGCGTCATGCCTAATAAATTTTAAATGGCGACGGTGATGGCAGCTTAAAGATATCAAACCACTTCGATTTACATTTAACAATTTAACGGTTGACTAAAGTGGTAAAGTGCAAGTAATTCCCTGAAGTTTATGCCTTCAGAGAATTTGCAACGAAAATATGAAATTCATTGACATCTCCGTTGGAATTCCAGGCCCCGTCCAGGATAACAAGGTATTCGAGAAGTCCTTTATATACCGCCGATTGCCAAATCTATGTCGAAGTGATGAATTTCTTTTGGGCGACACGGCATATACATGCTCACCGTATTTAGTAGCTCCATATAGTGACGACGGGAACTTATCGCCAAAGCAAACGTTTTTCAACCAGAAGCTGAATGCTGGCAGGACGACAGTGGTTCCGTGAAAGAGTGCTTTCGACTACGAAATTAGTGATTCGCAAAGAAGGCGTACACCGATTTTCTGGTTTAGAATCCAAATTAACCCCGAGACAAGATAGACAGACTAGACAGGTTTCTATAAGTCGTCTATCGTACGATATTTAGCGATATTCAACGCCTTCACAGGTTCACGGCAGAAGACATTTTGCAGACGACTACTCCCTCGAACGTTTGCGTTCTAGAAGAGATATTCATTCTTGTAAACTCAAAGCTTACAGCATCGTTTAATATTACCTCGTGCACTCTGTTTTATCGAGTTATCAAGTTATCCCCCATCATAAATCTGACAAACGCACACCAACGTTTTTTTTTTTTTTTCTTATTCTTATTTTTCGTAAATTAACAGACTTTTGGAGCACGTTTAGACATGTCCACAAACTCCAGTAGTGCATCATCGAAGGTGAACTTTCTGGAGGAGCTCGACACAATTTTTTACTCCGACATCAGGCAGTAATGTGGTAAATTGAAAGGGGAGCTAAAAGTCAAGGTCTTCTGCTGAAATGCGGTGAAACACACCCCACCCTTTATTAGTCATACAGAATATGAAAATAATGATTAACCAGAATAGTTAAATTTGATTGAGCAATAAAATTCAATAATCGAATTGTGTGAGCCGTTCTTCAAATGAATCATGCTTTTATTGGCCATTCTGTGAAATAGACTGTCGAAGGTCGGATTAGCACTGAAGTTTTATTCATTAATCGATGACACTTTGTTGTAAAATATTCTCCTCCCTTCTAACCTGGCAGGAGACATGTTTCGATTATTTGAACTTGCACAAAAACAAGCACATTTTTCTCAACAGCACATTTCCCTGTGGATCTACATGTTGACCTGCAATTTATGGTTCTCATGTTCAAATGAACTCACGTACCATGAACAAATAAAACCATCCGAATGTCTTTGATCCCATACAACAACTCAACGAGACACTACAAACTTACAGGAGATGAAAAAAATACTCACTTAATGCAAAGAGCAAAAAGTGATATACAACTCCAACGCTCATCAGGTTTTCAAATCAAAACTAACAACGTTAAGTTTTCAACTCGAATTGGCAAAACTTTGTCCCAATTAAGTACATACCGCCCCCGTACTGTCTCCCATTACTCCTTTGACTCGCTTTGACTTCAACTGCTATTGTCACGGTCTCGATTGTTAACCCCGACCCCTCCCGTCAGACACACACACACACACAGAAACCAATTTGATATTCCTGTAGAAGCAAAAGAAACAAGGACCTTCCCGTTGTCAACCATAGTGGCGACGACTAACGACAACAAAACTAGAAATTTCAATTTAGTTCAGGTTCAGGGGTTTTAACTGCACTCATGATCTGCTAAAAAGTTACCTTTACTACCCTCGTTTCAGCCATCCCATCGCCCACTCATCGTCATCAACTGCAGTAGCACAAGCCTTGCATCACATTTCAGTCAAAAACGAACGAAGAAGGGGAAAAAAAAAAGAAACATTGCATTCCGAAGCAGCAGCATTCCCGACTGCAACTTCCACCTCCGATAGGGCACACAAACTATATAACCTGCTTGAAGAGCAATTTGGCCTCAGTTGTTCAGCCATTACACCACAACTGTGGACGATGGGGCCGACGACGAGGACGAGGATGAGAACGAGTACGAAGAAGAAGAAAATAAAAACAACAGCAACCGACATTAACAGAAAATAGTAATAAAGAATTGACAGTCAGATTGTACTAGACATGTTCAGAAAACGAAAACGAAAATAATCTCAAGCCCCAACCCGCCGATGAGGGTTGATAGTCCGTGCCACCGGAGAAGTGTGCTCCTCTCGAATGCGGGAAAGCGCTCTCCTCCCGCATACAAACTCGTACTCGTACTCGTTTTCCAGGAAGTGCTGGCCTGGGGCAATTGTAGCTAGTAATACAGTAGCAGCTAAGACAGCGAACGAGTTGAATAAATAATAAATTATTCATAAAGGAATTACGGCTGCAGGATGAATGTCTTTCAGTGGGTGGTTTGTTGAGCGACGACGAACGACGACGACTACGGCGAGGGCGGAGGAGATGAGCCAGGGTTTGGATGATTTCTTTCTCGCTTGCCTCAGCCACATGGCCGCAGCCCGCATCAACATTAAATTATATCCTGGTGGTTGCCATTAAATCGGTTGTGTTGAACTTTTCTACTTTGTAACGTTTCCTTTTTAACCGCTTGGCTGTGGCTGTTGCTGTTGTTAGCGCTGAAGGAATGTTACGCTGTGTTACACTCATTCAGACTCAATTCTCACAACGACTTCTGCGGACAGGGCAAGGATGGAGTGCAATTTTACGGGGATATCCTTCGAAGATAAAACTTAAACCCTTCCCCACTCCATCGCACTGGCGCACCGCGAAAGCGAAAAAACATCCGGAAAACCATCCCTTAATTTTAGATTAAGCAATTACAGCGAATGGTCGATGGGGTGGAATTAATATTGAATTTTTCTCTTACCTCCTCCTGCTCCTTTGTGGCGTGAATAAATTCTGCTTAGGGAAATTTAGTTGGAATTTTCAATTTGGCAAGTCATTCAGCAGAACGCGATGGCAGTGCTGTTAGCGATATGGTTTGCTGTTCATGAGCGCTGCCGTAAAATTGCGGCTGACTATATTATTTTTCGGTTTCGTGGAGTTGCAGCTCCTAGGTGTCCGACCGTGTGTGTGGAATTTTGACGCGTTCCGCGAAAACATAAATTTTATGCATGTGGGCACATACTCGTATGAATATCTAACAGGTTTTGCGGAAAATTCACACTTTTTCTTCGTTAACTGGGCTAGTCCTGAATTAATCGTAGATATGTAACAGATTTTTTTTGGGTTTGTGGTTATTTATGAAAATATCAGAATTCAATTACGTAATGGATGTGGTTCATTTTTCGTCAGAATTGCCATCGGAGAATGCCCTGCATCTGTAATTCTTTGGAAAAGTTTGTGCCCTTTAAACTTTGTTGTTTCTAGGAACGTGCCACAAGTTATTTTAATCGAAATGTTAAGTTAATACGAGTTTTCCATCGGCCCTATTTAACATAAACGGAAAGATAATTCACTTGAGGGCTACTATTCAAATTGGACTAATGGATGTTAGTTTTGAGTTTCGAGAAACGACTAACATTTGCTTATGCCCACTTTGGGGCGATTGCAGCTGAATAAACTCTGAATTTGTCGGTAAATGTCAATTTGTTAAAATTACCCACAACTTTCGCTGGAAATCATTTTTTTTTTCAGTGGAATCAGTGGTGTTCTGGATGTTATTGTGACGAAAGTGAGTGTTGTAAGTTCTTCTTCTTTGGGCCAAGGTCCCGTGACGAGTTTGAGCCTGACCTATGGCAGCATTTTAACACTCACGGTCCTCCGCTTACATTTATTCTGGCCAAACCCTCTCCCATCTACATTTACCAAAGCTGTGGTCCTCTTCTTTTTCTCGGAGTAATGCATTCCTGTTCGAAGAATTCTTGTTCATGATAGTAGGTAGAAGTTTTGTTGTTAAAAGTAGCAACATGAATTCTACCAATGTTTTTCACATAAAAAATGGGCTCCAGCAGGGTGGAGTTAACTCACCAGTCCTCTTCGCTTTTTTTCCCAGCGAATCGATTGGAACCATGCAAACGGTGACCATCTGTCCTCTTTTTTAGAGGACAGTTCTCTTTTTCGGTATCGTGTCCTTTTTTTTTGGTTTTTTTTTTGAAGAGGACAGTAATTTGTCCTCTTTTTATTTTGAAAACTTTTTTCTATGATCCACACAGTAAAGTACTTTCTTCAGTACCAAATTAGTTAAACACAAAAAGTCGACAGCACTGATTTGAATAATTCGCTTCTGTCATCTGGTTTTTGCTATTGTGAATGAATCGCAAACTGTTCTCCAAGTCCATTCGATACATTTTTATGGCATTCTTTCGCTTTTTGTTTGTTTCTTGGAAATGATAAGATTCCCCTCTTTTTTGCATCTGCAAAAATGGTCACCGTAACCAGCACTTGATGACGTACAGAACAGCATTGAAGGTTGAGGTCATCAACGTCCTCCGGCAACGTGACTTCGAGAAGATTCATCGATTTGTGACGATATTTAGAGTCAATGGATCGCTACACAGAAATGTTGCAACGTTATTTCTTCGGTCAATTGCATGGACTAAACCTTAATGATATGCGTTTTCAACAAGACAGTGGCACAAGCCGCACAATGGACCAATGAAATTGGTAGTTATATCGAGAGATGGTCCTGTCGATTGGCGACGTACATCGTCGTCTGGAGCCTTTTGATCTCATAGACGCAGCGATTGGTAATCTTCTTAACCTGTAGCCTATCGATGTCAAGGCAGATTTTCAATTTTACCAGAGTAGCTAGGAAATGCTAACTGAACCGAAGTAAAAGGAGTTTGTTTGTCAAGCAATAATTTTTTTGTTTATGGTTTTGCCTACATACGTCTACGAAAAAGGCAACTGAATTTGAGATCTTAAGCAGACTGAGCGGCTGTTTGTATCTAGACTCAATGATAAAGAAGTAAGGTAGAGGAATACTGACAAGAATAGCTTATGTATTGTATATAGTTCTTTTTTCCGGATGTTTTTTTAAAGCGCTACACTGGAGCACTCAGATTCAAAACTGGTCCATTGTACTGCCAGGTAGCAACCTACTCCAGTGCCGTTAATTTGATCCCAACGGCAAATGGTGACTGGACCAGATTCGATTTCATTGGGACTCGAACCTGGGACCCCTCAAACTTGGTGCAGGCACTTAACCAACTGCGCCATCCAGTCGTTTTTCGGTTGTTAACATTCTTCCGAAGTACACATTCTCGTTTGTACGCCTCCAACGTCAAACTGTTGGACTATGTATGCGTTGTTAGACCTCCTACCAGCTACTCTTAATCAAACCTTCATCTGCCATGACTTGGTCTCTGTACCGGACGTTGGGTCCTGCTATCATGTTTTTGTTCTTCACAATAGACTTTTATTGGTCTAACTGGATGGCTGCCCCTAACACGTTCATCTTTTCGAAAGAAACTGGAAACTGGAGAGTTTCGTTCGTAGATGCATTTCTGTGCATTACCTCAAAGAGGACAAGAATCTAGCGTAGATGGAAAAGTAGGTACATGGGTGCCCTAAACGCTTATATATAGGTTCTGCTCTTAAGATGGAGTAAAAATTATCATGAGAACACTTTCTTCCTGCTGACCAGTGAAACACTCCAAACCTGCACACCAACTTGGTGTGAGCAACTGGAGACAGCTGACAAAGGATCGTCCTACCTGGAGAGGCTTATTGGTTGAGGCCTAGGTCTTTCCATATAAAGAAAGAAAAGAAACTGCGGTCTCACTCCCATTAGACCACAGCAGGTGGTAAAAAGATTCTATTCTTCTTCATCAGTGTAATTTCTGCAGTAGTCGGTGTGGATGATGCATAGACTTCGATGTAAACGGCGTGTAAATGGCGTTGTAAACGCTGCCTATAAGTCACCGTAGACACAGTATTTGTGACTTCCAGTCTTTCGATCAGAAAATAGTGCTAGATGGAGATGTTATTGATTAAGACTAAGGTCCACCTTAGACAGCACAGTTATCCACGAAGATAAGGAAGACAACATCCACAGAACCAAATTTTCTCTAAAGTATCATTCTTTCGAATCAACCGAAATTGAACACCGACTTACTTGTTGCCTAGTCCTTGGGAAGGACTTGAATCTTGCTTCCTCAGCAACCACTCGTTTTGTGTGTGCTATTGTTCCCTCACGAGTGGACTTAACCTGCAGTTTAATGCCGACTCCAAACATTGATGTTTGAGAACCTTTTTCTAGACAGTTTTTACTCCTTGGCCATAGTCAATGACTCAAAAGTGGTGGTGTCGTGAACATGTGATGGGTGTTACTCGGAAATCGAACCTTTGAGTGTAGAAGACGACGCACTTACTAGGCTTGGGCATTTTAGTTCAGTCCAAAGAGCGCTCAGTTTAGTTCAAATCTGTTTATTGAACTAGTTCGTGCTTCTAGTTCATTTAGTTCAATGTAGTTCACTGCTCAGGAAATTGAGTCTTGTGCGATTTTCGCCGGTTGTGAAATACAAAAATAATAATCAAAACTTAACCAGAAAGAAATCTTCTTAATTATTCATCCACCACCCCAGAAAACTCTTATAAAACATATGTAACGCACAAGTACATACATTCGTACACATACATTTTTAAAATTCCCTTCATATACACCACCGGCAACGCAACGATGCTCGATGTGCTTGTGGTAGGGTAGTTAAACAAAGACATCCCTGATGTGCACAAGGCCCATACACACACAAAGCACTCAATTTAGTTCAGTTTAGTTCCATTGAGTTCACTTATTCTTATTAAATTACATGTATGCAGAGTAAGGTATACCTAAGTTTGTTGAACTACTGAACTAATGAACTAATATATATACTTCTGTGTTCAGTTCTTGAGTCAAATTTGGGAAATACAATCTAGGAAAATATTTTTAATTCGAAAAGTACTATGTACAGATGTGCATCTACCTTCTCGTCTGTTAACTTGAAGCCCTCTATTCTGGGTTTTGCTTCAAGGTATTGAACGCTTTTGGAAATGTTTCCTTCCTCGACTAGGATTGTCCTATTTTCAGACAGCAATCCTGCGACAGTCGTCGATTCGCATTGATTGGTGAACAAAAATAAACAACTTTGTACCATCAAGAGTTAAGATACACCGCAGCCCTTTTTTTCAATCTATTTTCTGTTCCGTCTCCACCCCCAGCAATCGATAAAATCACATCACCAGCTTGCGTGCCAGTTGGTGTATCGATACTGTGGTCGCGTTTTAATATTTTGTCAACCTCACTGATAATGTTCACTGCTTCCACGAACCTTTCCGCACTTTCTTCACAGGAAACCAGCCAGCAAACAACAAAAGCAAACAAACAAAAAAAGAGTAAAAACATCGAAATACCCAATGGCATGTCCTATCGCTCATCATCAATCGAAATCATCAATTAATGTCCTTGCGGCATACTAAAACCAAAATTAATTACCACCATTTTCGCTTGCGCAAACATTTCCGTGAGCACGGAGAAAAAACCTTCACTTCGACTCGCCCACAACCACCTCCCCACAGTCCGCCCACAGCGATAACACAAATAACTTTCGGTAACGTAACAACAATTTCCCTCGATTAGCAAACGAATAATTTATTAACCAGCAAAGATTAAAAGACAATAAACAAATCGGTATGCGAATATTGCATAAATCAAAATCGTCCCGTCCCCTGTCGGCGGGTACGTTTCTTTCGCCAGCACCCGCAATGGCATTCAGAGAGCACACAGCCCATCAGAGCGCTTTAACACAAAATTACCCTTCCGCCGATCGTTGTTGAATTACGTTTATCGAGCGAGATTCCATCGGAATCGAAATGAAAGGCTCTCGCGTGACAAACAGTCAAACACAAAAAAGTCGAAGGAAAACGGATAAAAAATAATTCCTTTTATTTTCAGGACCTTTGGGCAGGCATTAGACGGCTGTGCAGAGCTCCGGAGCATTCTCTTTTAATCAAGTTATTTAATCCTGACGGTTCAGTGGGGGTCTGTGCAGCTGCGACAGGTAAACGACAACATCGTCGACGTCGACGACAGCGACAAAATCCAAGTGATAGGGACTTGCGAACAAGAGGAGGAGAGGCGAAAATCCAAATCCTTTTTGTTTTATGACTTAAGACACGCGACTCCAAGAGAGGGGGGAGGTTGTTTTTCTAACAATGGCGAATTGGAAAACGCGCACAAAAAAACTTAAGGAAATGAGTTTTCCATAAGGACGAGTGCAGTCGTTATCGGTCTCCTATAATTCTAGGGTTTCAACATTTAAGCACTTTTAGTTGTTTATTTGTTTTTTATGGCCACGTAGCCGTTGTCGCCGTCATTGTTTTTGAACCTTAATGAACCCATTCCTGATCGATGCACGGCACCCCCCACTTCTTCGAGAGCCAACATGACACACGCGATGGGTGGACAAAAAGACAACGTTACCGCACCGTAGCTATTCCAACCGGAGGATGGTCACTGGCTCATCACCTGAACATGAAAACTCATAAATCTTAGGCGTCCACGATACTTCCTCTCCGCTATTTTGTGCACAAGCACCGGGGGACGGTGTGCTATTCATGGTGCTATGCCAGTCCGCTTTCGAGGCGCACAATATTAACCCCTTAATTATTAGCTCCTGATGAAAGGTCCTTTGCATCGCTGCCCCACAGTTGGTGGCTGAATTGTGGGGGCTGATGGCGGGAAATGTATTTAAATGAGTGCGCCGCATACCGAACAGCAAGTGCTGCTGCTGCTGCTGCAGCTACTAGTATTGGGCGTCATGTTTTTTGGGCACTTCACACAAATCACTTACGTGACACATGCTTCGCTATGAATAATGAACGTTTGGCTGTATTTAACACTCGCACTACACGTGTACTAGTGTATGCAATAATTTATGGAGATTTGTGTGACCGTAAACGGCGAGAGTGCGGAATGATGGCAGGATATTTCATTTTTTTTCTCGCCTATTTCTAGCTACTCTGGGTTTTTGTTGGACGCGTCTGGTCGTTTTTTTCTATAATGCACGAGTGGTGTTAATGAATGAAAATGACGTATTAGTTACGGCATTAACTTTCGAGGTGAAAAGGTAATGGGAGCAGAAATTATGCGAAAGGTGTCAATAGTGCTGTGAAGTGAAAGGGTGGTGCTGGCAGCAATGAGAGAGTACTTTATATTTATTTTAGCATTAGGTTCTGTTCACTTGAAAGATAGTTACAGGTCATTGAAGAGTACGGTCGTTTTACACAATTTGAAGTGTCTAGCATAAAAGAGAACAGGCAACATACATGCAACGTGGTTTGAAAGAGTTTTGAACTTGGGACAAAGGCAGCCATTTCAAGGATAGATTCCATGAAATTAACGATCTTCCCATAGACAACAGTTTATGGGCCCTGAACTACACTAAGTCCACACGCAATGATATACCTATGATATTTTGAATTTACCAAAATAGATTCTGTTGTAAACGACTGTTCACAGTGCATCCTGCAGTCAACTGTTCCATTTGCATACGTAGACTATACGACTTTTTTTCTGAGTTATTTTTGATACACTACTGTGCTGGAGCACTCAGACTCAAAACTGGTCCCAGGTAGCAACCTACTCCAGTGCCGTTAATTTGATCCCAGCGGCAAATGGTGACTGGACCAGATTCGATTTCACTGGGATTCCAACCTGGGACTTGCTTTTCCGGAAATTAATCCGTATAACCCCAAAGTAACTACAGACATCTTTCTCGCGAACAATCTCCAACTTGTAGGCTTGATGAATTGCTTGTGAATCTAAGATGAAATGTGCCGAGGTTGTCCTCTTCACGAGGAGGAGGAAATTGGCTGGTTTGGCTCAACTAGTACTAAAAGGCGTCACTATCCGCTTTTCCGATGAAGCTAAATATCTGGGAATCATTCTAGATAGGATGCTTCTGTGGAAAAAATACATCGAAACGAAAATGGCGAAGGCAATGTCAGTTTTCTGGCAGTGTAAGAGAATTTTCGCCAAATCCTGGGGTCTATCACTAAAAAAATTCGTTTGGATCTACACGGCTATGATTAGGCCCCTTCTCTCCTATGCATCAGTCGTATGGTGGAATAAGCTTTCTCGTGTAACTGTATGTAACTGTAAGTAACTGCTGCTTTCACCAAGTTTCATAGAACAGTCTGTCCCGGCTGCATAGGGGCCTTCCCTAGCACGCCTGGCTTTGCTCTTGGTGCACTGCTGCTCCCCAACGTCTGTAAGAAATCCGCGGCTATCTTGTTATCTCTTAACAGAAAAGATTGCAGACAACTTACCGGCGTACTAACGGGGCACTACACCTTCGCCAAACACCTAAGTGTGCTGGGCCTAAGCGATTAAATCCTCTGCGACGCCTGTGGAGAAGACGATGACACTGCATAGCACTTCCTCTGCAATTATCCCGCCTTTGCTCGGATCAATTATTCGGTGCTGATGAGGTGAGAGCTGATGATGTAGGCTCCTCATCACAGAAGCGCTTGCTGGTCTTCCTTTGAAAGACTATGAAATTTCAGCAAAAGTACTGCCTGGTAGTACAATGGACCAGTTTTGAGTCTGAGTGCTTCAGTGTAGTGTTACAAAAACCTCCGACAATAAAAAAAAGATGAAATGTGACTTATTATTATTTTTGTGCAACAGGAAGACAGTCACCATAACTAACACAGTAAGACGGTGATTCTCTGCGTAGCTAGAAGAGCGATTCGGTTAGTGTTTAAAATTCATAGATAGGCCTAATTTTTACGAAATAACGGACTGACAGTGGTCATGACAGAAAACCAGCTCATAATTTGTTGACGGATTCGGGCTGTAGCTCACGCATTGCTTGGATGATATTGCGAATAATCCGAGATCTTTGTGCAGAATTCTTCTCAGGCTAGTGCGTGAAATGTTCGATCGACGGCGAATTGATGTTCGTCAATTGAGTCTCACACTCTCAGCCACATTCTTATCAGTGTGCACCGGGCGACGACGGGGACCATGAGTACTGACCACTAGCAAACCAGTCTCATGAACGCACAAACTTGCGTAAAGCAATCGCGGTGGCTGCTTCATTTCGGCCAAAAACCCATTTCTTTTCAAAAAACGCACTGTTTGGGCTACACAACACTCACTTTGGAAAAAAGTTTTCAATATTTTCCAATGCTGTTCAAACGTAAGGCAAAACATTTCGTTCCGCGGAGGTTTTTTCTTTTTTTTCGGAGGATTTTTGAAACACTACTGGAGCACTCAGACTCAGAACTGGTCCATTGTACTGCCAGGTAGCAACCTACTCCAATGCCGTTAATTTGATCCCAACGGCAAATGGTGACTAAACCAGATTCGATTTCACTGGGATTCGAACCTGGGACCCCTCGAACTTGGGGTAGGCACTTAACCAACTGCGCCATCCAGTCGTGTACTACGCGGAGGTATGATACCGACTTTCTGTATATAACCTATGATCTAAAAAAAACCACAAGATGGCCCGCCCTCGTTAATGGTGCTCAATAACGAAAACGCGTTGTTCTCCATTTCAGCTGCAGTATTGTCAAAATGGAAACATTTTACCATACAAATAGCGCAAAAGCCAACTCAAAATACATCCCTTATTAAGGGCTCAAGTGGCTGACTTCAAGGAACACTCTCACTTAGGCCATCATAGGCCCATTCTGGCACTACACAGATGGGATATCTTCCAGCCATAAAGCCATACCGTGCTTGTAGTGAAGGGATTAAGTTGATTGATGCTGATGCCATTCAGCTAACGCACTTCATTGAAGATGTAAGCCCCCAAATTGACTTTCCTTCGGGTAGCGAGGGCACTACGTGTACAGAGGAGGCCCGCTTTATTTCAAATAAGACAAAAATGTCTCAAATGGCCTGTAAGCCGTTTCTTTACGTATTCGAATATCTTCTAGTCGTACAATCTTGTTTTTCCGCTAAATACGTCTTGAACTTAAACTTCTTTAAGACCATAATTGAAACAACAAACAATATATTTTATATATTATATTTTATTTTTTCTTTTGTACAAATATTTATACTTTATCTTTTTCTTCTTTAAACAAAATTTATTTCTGTATAATAATTTTCTTCTTTATTTGAATGCACACACTTAAGCCAACATATTTTAATAAAACTAACCCATGGAAAATTGTGCGTTATCCCCTAATTTAATCCCATTTTCATAAAATAACTAACAACTCAAATGCAACCATTTTCATCCCATCCAGGTCTAATCAGCTACTAACAACCACACAAGGGCCATCTAATCCTAGAGCGGATTAACTTCCCATCATCATCCGCACACACATATGTGTACAAAATAAATATCTATTGTATATATCTATACGAATATCTGTATTGAATCGCGCCTCATCCCTGCACATGCATCAATTTTCAGGTGAATCGGCTACGTGTAGATGAAGTGGATGAAGCTGACCGAACCGACATAACACGAGCCAGCATAAATTCGTTACAAAAACAAATAAATTAATGCATGCTAATAAATATAATAGCAACACCAACATAACGTAACATAATGTTAAGTTCGCTTGAGGCATTAGCCGGTAAAATTTCACCTGGTTCAGGGAAGAGCAGTCCGTCCTCTAACAGTCAACAACAGTCGCCGCAGTCCCAGTCGCAGTGCCAGCTTTCGATAAACAATCAGCACCCGCAACAACATCAGACGCAACAGCAACAGCCGGCGTTAGCAGTGGCAGCAGTTCAGCGTGGCCACTTCAATGCCTTGGATAGTAATTGCAACAGAATCTGCCACATAAGTCATAACATCCATCATCCTTATCACAAACAACAGGATCATAGTAATTGTCTGAAGGAAAAGTAAGTTTTCAAAAATATACATACGATTGTATACCCTTTTCACATTGATTTGCTTGCTATTTTTGTGTTACTTCATTCTTCGCCATTTCGCCATTTCGTCATTTCGCCACCCCCATCAATTTATTGAAGTATGGCATGTTGTGTCCCTTTTCTGTGGGCTGTATGGATGGGTGAAGCTTACAAGTTTATTTTGCAGATGGAGACACACATAAAAACATGAATACCCACCGCACCAGCAGCAGCAGTTTCACCACCACTTCGACCATCACACCATCGCCACCAAACCATCGGCAACCGAACTCAAATAACAAATTGAGGTTTAACTCAGGGGTTTTTCCTGCAGTCTCTTATTTTCTTTTATTTGATGTGCTTTATATCCTTTTTAACAATCTACAAATTGACAACAGTCGACACCGGAAGTAGCCGCACAGTTTATTGCTCTTAATCAAATGCTCATTTGTCTCCCTTGAGATTGGTAAGACTGTGAAATTAGGGGTCCTTAGTGAAGAACGCGTGTTGTCAGATGTTTCATTAGGTCGAGAGAGACATTGGGACACACATATGAGATTCTCCGCTGGGCATTTTCATGCAAGCAATGATGGGTCTTTGACTGCCTGAGGAAAATTTCATCGGTTTTTCATATTCCCGTTAAAATAAGCAATTCTTCTCCTGAGCACAAAGGGTTAATAGTTTTAAGTAGCAATAAGTTGGTTAAGAGGTCTAAGACATAAGTGCTTTTTTGCTACATTTTCCATGCAATTAAGCCGTTCATGTGGTCAGTTCCTGTTGCAGGCACGGAGCTCTTAAATCGTTGCAAGTAATTTCATGCAAGTCGATTAACATTTGCATACGTTTGACCTCATTGATTACAACGTTTGGCTGCGTAGGCTCTTAATTTGTGTAAAATTAAGTTTTCCCCTGCATGAAATGAGCTTGAACATGCTATTTGAAGCACTTTCTACTGTTGAACTTTAGAAGAGGAATAAGGGTCGATAACATCATCAGGTAGATTTAATCGGACGTTTCTCAATTTAAAATTATCCCTAACCGATTTAAAAGAAATGAGGGTAAACATATTTGTCCGAACCTAAAATCTTTTATTAAGTGTGGTCACCGTGCCTTAGTTAGTAATGCCTGGCACAAGTACTTTAGTCCCCTCGCTAAAGATCCGGTTTCATTTTCCGATATCTCTTTTGAACATTTGGAACATTTGGCCCCTAATACTCGTGATAAAACAATACCATGCACAACGCGAGTCCCCATCCCCCATCCCACCCGTGACTGGAAGAAGCAGCATTTCTCGAGAATGTAAAACTCTTAGTTCTTCTTCTTCTTCTTCTTCTTCTTCTTCTTCTTAGGGCGCTACAGTCCGAGGTGGACCTGGGCCTCACGCAACATGCCTCTCCAGCCAACACGATCTTTCTCCAGCTGTCTCCAGTTTCGTGCACCAAGTCCAAGGTCCAAGGTCCCCTCGACTTATGTGCGCCACCTTGTACATGGACGTCCTCTATTGCGTTGTCCCACAAGCTCAAAGTCGAAAAACTCTTAGTTGGCTATCTAAAATCACAGTAGACCCAATTCAGGTGTAATACTATGTTCCCACCAAACGAAATCGCGATGTTTCATAAAATTTCTCCAAACCTCCGAGGTTTCGCTATACATTTTCGGCGTATTGAAACCTCGCGATTTCGGCGAAATCTAGTTGAAATCCTCTTGAGTTCATCCGTCCATGAGAGGTTGACAAACCGAACAAGCCTACAAGGTGATCTTTAGTTTATTTTGTTGTTAATTTTGAGACGTCAAAACTTAGCTGTTAGGTAATGTTAAGATAAAGTGGGTGACTGCAGACTAACCGTCTCACTTAGGCTAACATAGGCCTAAAAATGGTACCACGCGGAACGTGTATCTCCTAGTCAGTTAGTGCTTGCTATATAGCCTGATGGTGGTGGTGACTAGAGTCCGACCGAACATTCGGCTTGGGATTCGGATTTTGCTGAAGCCGAATGTTGAATTTTCTGTTTTCTGTAAAAATATAAGTTAAAAGGAACGGTGTGTTTTTTGTTTTGTTATTGCTAGATATTTTGTATTTCGAAAGTGCGCCTGTTTAAGCCTTAAAATCAAAAGATTTTGCATTTGCAAGTTGGTGGTCTGTATAAAAGCATACAATTTATTTGTACAGGTAGAGATAACATCAAAAATGGCAGCTAAAAATCAAATTTGGGGTTTTTTCGTAAAAATGATGCGAATGCAACTTGCAAAATTTGTTCCAAATAGAGTCCGGCCGAACCTTCGGCTTCAGCTTCGGCTTTGGCCGAAAAACTACCCTTCGGTCGGACTCTAGTGGTGACTGGTGCTGTTCAGTTCGTTCCTGGTATTCTAGATTTTTTGTTTGGAACCCTAATCCTTGGCTATGAAATCTGATGCGAATCATACATAAGTTATTTGAATTCTTCGAAGAGGGTTCATCTTTACGAAAGTCTTAAACAGTAACTTCTATAAACAGTTGCTTACAAAAACATAGTTTTTCTTTTAGCCCTTCCTTATTGAAAATGAATCCAAAGACAAGAAGATCAAAGAAGACGCCAGCAAGATGAAGAATTTATTTAACTAACTCTAAAGAACGCTTGCCTTGTGGCATTAAATTTAAAATTGTTTAAAATAGTCCTTCGACAACATAGGGAACTGAGGAGACTTAGTTGTTAAGTTAAGGTGGCGACAACAGTGACCACTGTACTTCATGACTCGAACTGGACGAAATCTCCTATCTCCTGTCGATCACGATCGACATTCTCTAAATATTTGTTTGTATCACATTAAATGTTCGATTTTGAGGCACTTCACTTTTCCTATTAGAAATAGGTGTTGACTTGTTGTTATGACAGATACTCCCAAGTCAGGTGCATTGTCCCGCACCGTATTTGTTCAGTCTGATTCTACCATTGCCTTCAATGTATTCCCGTCACTTACGGTTTCGGATTTTCAACGTGGTGTTTACATCTTCGGAACCGACCTTCCCATACCAATGTCATATAGTGCATTTGTTTACCGCTACAATGACGCATTATGTCCCATCTTAAATTCGTAAAGGAAGAGGGTTCGAATTTGAACTGCCGACAGAATGCTGTCGACGATACTTGTCACGAATCCTAACATTCTCACACGTATCACTTTATTTTATAAAAAATAAAATGTATGTTCCCCCGAGGGCGTAGTGGGTAGGTGCGTCTACTCCTACGCTCGATGTTGTCGGTTCGATTCCCGAAAAAAAACACCAAACATTTTTTCACGGCTCCACCTCTTTCGAGTCACTGACAATGCTCAAAGAGAATAACTGTCTAGAAAAAGCTTCTCAAACTCGCCGTTCGGAGTCGGCATTAAGTTGTAGGTCCCCTCCACTTGTGAGAGAACAATAGCACGCACGACACGAGTGGTTGCTGAGAAGCTAGGCCCAGGTCCACCTCGGACTGTAGAGCCGCCATTGTTATTATATTATGTTCACTAGAGAACTTATTATTTTCGACTGACCGAAAATCTGACATTTCATGTGGTACATCCCAATATTTTAAAACAAAACCTGGGACAGAGTGTTGATGAAGTGCGAATTTTGTACAAATTTAAGACAGGACCAAGACAACGATCCGGAGCACAAGGCTTATATAGTTCGCGAAAGGCTTTTTTATATCTGCCCCAAAATTCTAGAAACATCTCCACAATCGCCGGTGTGTATAACACCAAGGTGGCCCAACAAAACATTAATGCCAACCAAAACCCCTACTTTTTGAAGAAGTGTTTTTTTTTTTCAAAAAACTGGGTAATAGTGGAACGTTAATTTCCAGCGTTATTTTTTATTTTTTTTGTTTTTGTTGAAATACTTTTTGTTTTGTTCAACAAAATTATGAATTTTCGATACAAAACAATTTTATTGTGAAATAATAATTTTCAATACATTTTACGTTTTTTTTTTTTTTTC
Source organism: Myathropa florea (assembly GCA_930367185.1). Lineage (NCBI taxonomy): Eukaryota > Metazoa > Arthropoda > Insecta > Diptera > Syrphidae > Myathropa > Myathropa florea. The sequence continues at coordinate 130,516,389 of OV884002.1, read as the reverse complement.
GGAGGAACTGCCAGATAGCAGCCTACTCCAGTGCTGTTAATTTGATCCCAACGGCAAATTATAACTGGACCAGATTCGATTTCGCTTGGATTCGAACCTGGGCATCCTCTAACTTGGGGCAGGCACTTAACTAACTGCGCCATCCAGTCGTATTATTTTACGGTTAAGACCACTTTTTGGAGATATTTAGTAGAATGTCACTCACTGTATGTATGCTCGAAAAAGTTTTGTATTATATGTCACCTTTCAAATCAGAAGATTTCAAACACTTATCTACGGATGTCCCAAATTTCAACCTAAGCGCCGGACAATTTTGCAATTTCACTCGAGTTTTATTGAGTCTGTTAAGGGTACTTATGTTCTTTTTAAGAATTTTGTCATACGAGACTTTCCAAGGCTTAAATTTAGCTGCAAGAAAATTTTCCGTAATGAGTCACATTTAAATTAGTCAGCAGCTCCTTGAAAAGGGCCTAAGAACAACTGTCTCGGAAATTCGCTAGATCATCAATGGCTGTTGCAACATAACTACGAAAATACGAGCAATAAGACACGACAACTTTTCATTTTGACATCATTTTTATGAACACTCGTGTTGTTTTCCTTTACTGCTCGTACAAAGTAACTGCCTTGCGCTCCCATCAACTTTCATCTCCGTCAATTATCAAATTCAACGCGAACGTCTTTGTCTTGTTATGCAACACTTACAAGGGACTTAAAAGTCTTCATCAAGCCAAACCATTTTATTTGTTTTAATCATACGAAACATCAGTTGAGAGTTCGCAAAGTGATATGGTAACAAACAGACATCTTACTCAGTTTTATTAGCGTAAGAAATGTCACAAAGTCATGTGGGGCACATTTATAACCCTTAAATTATCACAATTAAATTGGTGGCGTAGTAAATTTTAAATTTAAGCATGCTGTAGTCGTAAAAAAAATCCACGTGTATATTTCATTTTATGAGGGAGTGGCTTAAGACTTTTTTGCGGGAGTGTACACCTATTGCGCACACAGTCTGTGTTCACTACATCGTGCTCTGTGCCCTTGCTCTGCTCTGTGTTTTGGGCGGTGTGGTGGTGGTAGAGGTGGTGGTTTTGTCTTTATGGCTCATTAAATTTTGTTTCAAGTATTCAACGTCCGGGGCGCGTTCAAACACTGTCTCTCACACAGCGTGCCCGCCCGAGTGTGGTGTGTCCTGTGTGCTATATGCTGTGCCAGCAACAATCTAAGGGATGATAGAAAAGGATAACACAGTATGACGGGGGTGACATCATCACAGCTTTAATTGTGGCAATTTATTTGGAAATTAAAACAAGTGTTAGATAACGGTTAGGGTTGAACACACACACAAGTGGATATACGAGCATGTAGTCGGAGAGGGTTCATTTACGCACAGGACATAAAGTTTATCCTCACGTGGGTCGTAATGTTTGACACTTATTTATGGTTGAAGCTTGTAACGTGATTGACGCTTAATTTTCCATCTTGAACACATACAATTGAAGCCCCCCTGGCGCATATGGGTTGGCTTCTTTTCAGTCTCAGCTCTTATGTGCCTTATTGAGTTTTATGTACACTCATACTCGGCTCGGACGAGGGGGAATGACAAGGGACGACCGGCTTTGAATAGCTTAATTGTGACAAAGAAGGGCTCTTAAAAAACAACATACATGCGTAGTCGGACTATTTGTCTTGTGCCTCGTGCAGCATTAGTCAACCCCATTCAAGTCTCTTACACGCGTGGGTAGGGGCTTAGAGGGAATTCTGAGGGATGACACATGCACCAGTGGTTGGTCCACATTTGAGGACAGCCTATTTCTCAAAATCTCCCTTGTCCAACTTGCGACCCAATTACCACGAGGGGGATTTGCCGGAGCGCTTCAGACTTCATTCCATCCACATCAGTGTCCTTCGCTTAATCATCTGTCAAAATCCGAACAGTTTTACACCACAATCTCAGCTCTTTAGCACTGGCACTGCAGCGCGGGTCGTAAGGTCGGGATATGAAAAGGAATTGTTGTCGAATTTTCACGTCCTTGTAAATCCATCAAACAAAGTTTCTAACACCACCGCCCTCCCTGACAGAGCGGAGCCACCCACACAATTCATCGTTCAATAAATCCTTCGCCGAGAACACTAGGCACTGCCACTCACTTTGGCTGCTCTGGCGCCAGATGAAGTACATTTTGCTGAGCAAGTTTACAACGACTTTTGATTGATTCGCATTAATGAGTCAGCAAAATTCGGTGGCATACATCCATCCGTGCTGTTGAAGCGGTGGAGAATTGACGGACCTCCACCGTAAGTGAGTTGCAGCGGCAGCTTTAGATGACGTGGCGGACTCGTGCTTCAGTTCGGATGACGGGCTGGGTTGCGCTGACTAACAAGTGAGAGGGTGAATGTCTCGGATATGTCTCGTTAGTGAAATTGACGCATGAATTATTTACTAATACGATGAAATGAGGAGTGCTCTTGCGGGCGTTCTGCGGGGTGTGCTGTGCGGTTGTGTGCTGTGTGTGTTTGCTGCTTTCATAAACTTTTCATTTTCTCTTGAGTTTTTCTTTCGTGTTCGTTTCAGCTATTTCCAGGGATGCAATGTCACGGTTCATGTATCCTCTCCAGAACTTCATCCAATTAACTCGGAATGGAATTATTGCTTGTTCAGCAAAAATGTTCATTTTCTTCATTTTCTTCTTCGCATTAATCATCGTCATTGACATCGTCTTATGGCACTCAACGTGTGTGAGCAGGCAAACGGCCTCTGTCTGTCTTCTTTTTTTTTCGTTGGATTTTTCTTATTTGTTTGCTTAGTTTGGTGTTGGCTATGCTGGTGCATGCGTGTCTTGTTCCTTTAGTACCGCCGCTAAGCACTCTTGAGTGGAGGAATCACTTGGGAGCGTTGTTTCTGAATTAAAATAAGGATTTTCTTCATGGGTGCATCTAGGTGAAGGAATTTCGACAGCAGCAACCAAAAGGGGAACAAGTGCCCGCGTTGTGGCCTCATTGCCTTGAGTTTTTCAAAGGTTGCATGAGCTGCAACTCAAAATACATGCGAACTTATGGCCAAAATTAGAGACGTTCTGTTGCTTTTTTTCTTGCCAACATGGTATTTGCGTTTTTGTTTTATCCAACAAGCGAGTCGCCTTAATCAGTGAACTTTATGCTCAACCAAGGTAAGATTAGGTAAGAATGACTGCCACGGCATGAATCAACCGGGGCCCACTTAGATCCGTGTTGCAATACCAATTCCTCGTTGACCGAAAAACTACGCCTATGGGTTACCACTCGTGCTATGTTGGTTCGGCTCATAGCGTTCCAGTATGGTAATTTTCTTTGGTAATCTAATTGGCTACAGCTAATTTATTCTTTTTAGGGACTCAGCCTTGTCTTGGATTTTGGTATTCGACACACTTTTTTTTTTCTTTTCGGAGGATTTTTGAAACATTACTGGAGCACTCAGACTCAAAACTGGTCCATTGTAGCGCCAGGTAGCAACCTACTCCAGTGGCGTTAATTTAACCCCAACGGCAAATGGTGACTGGACCAGATTCGATTTCACTGGGATTCGAACCTGGGACCACTCGAACTTAGGACAGGCACTTTACCAACTGTGCCATCCAGTTCGACACTCTTTCTTCTGCATAAGAATTGGCTTAGGCTTTTTTTAAGTTTTTTTAAGAACAACGTTTTTTTGTTTACTTTCTTATGAACATTTTCCTCTACTTTTTTATGTTTCTTGTTTTTGTTTTTAATAAAATTCCTATGTACAGTTTGTCAAGAAAGTGTTTACACAACGTAAAAAACAGGAAATCCTACTTTCGCATTAAAAATTAAAGTACTTCCAGTAACTTAAATGAACATTTTCTTTTGCTAGTTTTAGAACTACATATTTGAAAATTGGTAACATAAAAAAATGCTTTATTTCACTAAACAATAATGACAAGAATTACAAAATGCAAAAATGGACGAAGTTTGGACTGTCAAGAAAGTGTTTACACATCCTATTTCAATTCGCATGCTCACTGCATGAATAGTTTCATAACAGTACCGTTATAGCGGTTTTTTATTTTCTGTTTTATGACAGATGTACAAATTTGAAAGAAAAAATATTTATTGATATTTTTGCTGTTGAGAGGATGTTGTTCGGAATCGTGTTGTTATTGATCAGCTGCATACAAAATGCCTGGGTAATGAATTAGTTCTGAAGTTAAGCAATTGGTTTACTACAACTATTACAATGGCAAAAGTGTTAAGGAAATGACAGACTTGTTCGGCTTATCTAAAAAGACAATTTATAACATTATAAACCGAGCAGAGCGTGAAAATAGTTTGGAGGTTATTGCCACAAAAGGAAGGCCAAACAAATTATCTCATTGAAATGAGCGCTGCCTGCTAAGAAAAGTGCACGAAAACCCCCAAACATCAGTTACAGCCTTGTCCAGAGAGATGGACCAGGAATGTCGAATACAAGTTTCTCACGAAACTATAAGACAAGTGCTTCTAAAGCATGAGTTTACATCGAGAGTTGCAAGAAAAAAACCACTGCTTTCGAGTAAAAACATTTAAGAACGCTTTCCGTTTGCTACAGAGTATAGCATTCAGCGAAGCGAATACTGGGACGTTGTTATATTTTGCAACGAAATGAAAATTATGATGTACTATAACGAAGGACCTAACAGAGTGTGGCACAAGCCCTTAAAAGAAAAGAAATATAATTCCAACCGTTAAATTTGGAAAGTTATATGTGATGGTATGGGGGTGCTTTTCGAGCAAAGGTGTCGGAGACTAAGGCTTTATTGAAAACACCATAGGCGCAAAGAAATACCTGAGCATTTTACAAGCTCATTTGCTCAGCAGATCTAAACATTTTGGATTTAATGGCGGTGATAACATTAGAAAACCAAAATTCAAGTTTTATCAAGATAATGACCCGAAACGTAAAGGACTTACGGTTAAGACATGGCTGCTTTATAACTGCACCAAAGTACTGGATACACATGCTCAGAGCCCAAGCCTTAATCCTATAGAAAACTCTTGGGCGCATTTGAAGAAGAAAGCCGAAACCAATTGATGCAATACATCAAAGAAGAGTGGGAAAACATTCCAACCAATTATGACATAAAAAATGATTGGGTCAATGACGAATAGGTTAAAGGCTGTTATTATTAAAATAATAATTTAAAACATGAATTTTCTTGATTTAGCTTCTTTTTAATTAGTTTAGCTTGTAATGTAAATGTGTGTAAAGACTTTCTTGACAGTGACATTTTCGTCCAGTTTTATGTTTTGTTTTATTTTTTGTTGTTGCTAAATGAAAAGAACTATTTTTGTATATTATTAAATCTTTAATATGTAGTATTATTAGTTGTACCAAAAATATTTGCAATAAAACTAATCGAACCACATATATTTATAACGTGAAAGTAGAATTTGCTGTTTTCTTACATAGTGTAAACACTTTCTTGACAAACTGTATGTCTGTTCATCTTTCCGAGATTTTAATGGCTTATTGTTACACACAATTGGCGGATCTGAAAAATCCTCAATTGCCTGGTTTGATTCATGAATCGATTTTATCGTGATGACGGGCACTAATCCAAAATACTAATTTAAATCAAAACCAACAACATGCTTACATTACATTACCCAGATTTCTGAGCCAGGTAGACATTATTTTCGGAGTCAAGAGATGAGATGAGATGGGAGAAACATGGCAGTCGAGGAATAATTTTGCAACCTTCAACTGAATCACACCTAAAGTCGATTTATTTTACAAATTATTTGTTTACGCATGATAATAAGCAGATATTGTAGCCAATATCCTGACTGATAATTATTGATCCTGTTCATTATAATCACAGACGAACTGTCTACTGCTGATGTTCCCTTAATTGGCTTCAATTACATTTGGACGTTGCAAAAGTTTGAACAGAGATTATTGAACAGATGTCACGCATATGACTTACTCAATTATCTGCAGACAGACCTAATGGAATTCAATTAACTCTCTAAAAACGCTTTTGTACACAGCCGTGCACGGATGAGAAAGCTACAACGTCCCAAACGACCAAACCAATTAAAATCCATGTCAAACATCAGATGTCAACAAAAAGTCGAAAGGCGCACCAGTAAATCATTCCGCCCCCCATGGGGATGTGCGTCACAGAACAATTAAACATTAAACAAATAAAACACATACAGAAAAAAGACTGATAAAAGTAAATAATTAAATAAAACGAAAAAAGGCCTTACAAAATTCCGTAAATTTACAAAGCAGTGACCACACATTCCGACTTTCTACCTGGAAAGCACCATGATCCGTCGATTTTTATGTGAGCTCGACTGAACAAGGATTCGCGTTCATTTGGATTAAAATTCGTTGGAAGTTTGTAAATGTTTATTTTTTTCTCTCATTTTCTCTTTTTTTTTTTGTTTTTATTTTGTTGTGTTATTGTCGTCCTCATCTCCACCCGCAACCGTATGAAAAGGAACAAAAACGGTTTCATGTTGTTGTGCCTTGCTCTTGGCATTTGTTTCATGTTTCGTCGTCGTTTTTTATGCAGTTTTCCAGTTTTGCAATGAATTCAATTTAATTTGTGTAATGAAAAAATATTTCTATTGTTACGACGAACTTCTACATGGATGCCGTGTGTTGCTGAAGCTGAAGTTGTACGGTTTCATTACTACCATCGCCACCATCATTCTCGTCATCAGCATCATCATCATCAGTACCGTGCCGGAGCTGCAGCAACAGTTTTACTCTTCATTTCTGTGCTTTTTTTATGGCTTTGTTATGCGAACAAGTCCTTTCAATATTCCACACGACAAATGTCACATTTATCAAATTAATATCGAAATGTACGAATACATGGCATTCGGATGTTTTTGTTAAAAGGTTTTTGGCATCCCTGCACCCGACGGGGTAACATCGGTGCAAAATGGATTAAACATCTGATAAGGGTTGCACTCGTGGTGCAACCGTCTGAGCGTACTCGTTTAATTTGCACACACTTAAATTTGGTATCTGATGGATTTCGCTGTCGTTAAAGCCGGCTGATGGCTGGTTAAAGTTTAATGTGGTCTTGACGCTGAATTCATTTCTGCAATTTATTGCCAGAGGTCGATGTGATGAGGAGAATGTGCATATAGAAGATGAATCCAACAGGCTATGGCAATAATTGGTGTTGCATATACTTCAGAGTATGTCGCGAAATAAAATCCTTCCGCATGTGAAGTTGGTTTTGTTTGATAAGCAGTCGTATAGGGTCACTCATTAAGCGGTTCCTATTTTCAAATTTTATATAGAACAGAGCATTTCGGAGATATCATCCAATTTTTTTATTCGTTTGAAGGGCTTACCGATGCCATTAAGCATGAAATGTAACATCGTTTGGTCACGTGGCACGAATGTCCCCATCATTACGACTTCCGAGAAGTGCCATGAATGCGATTCCATCAAGTAGACGACCGCTTGGCAGACGCAGGACGATAGGGGTTGGACCAGGTCCAAAAACTCGCCTGGTTGCGCTTGGGCATAGCTCCTGATGAGTTAGAGTCAATGGCGGAGGATCGAGTGGCCTGGAGATCTCTCGTGCATGCATTGTCCCCGCGACCCCTTTAGTGGAACATGCGGGTCACTGAAAATGATGATGTAACATCGTTCAAATGTCCCCTGCGGCTACTCTGGGTGGCCCACATCCCAAATGTCCGATTTCCATAACTGTAGTGCATAACTCAGACGGAGATTGACCAATGGCATGGGTTATGTTGACTTTAAGGACCGCTGTGGTTTGTGGCTTATCATATTGACCTGCAACTTCAGAAAACCCCGCAAGAAAATGTCCAGCGCGGTCAAATCGCACGATCTCTGTGGCCAGTTTACATCACCTCCACTTGAGATGACCATGCCCTCGAATCCCCCGTGCAGAATTTCCAATGTGGCGTGGCGTGAGATGTGTGGCACGTACCGCTGCACCGTTCCGTTTAGACCACATGTCTATGGTGTCCATATCATCCAATTAGGGCCAAAAGAAGTTGGTAATCATCGCCTTTAGCGCTCGCCGTTAACGGTGACGGCTTGGCCAACGTAGTTCTGTTCTCAAAGAAATATGGACCGATGACACCGCCAACCAAAGATCCACATCAAAAAGTGAAAAAAGTGATGAATTGGACGCTCTTAGATCTCATGCGGATTGGTATCGTCCCAAATTCGACAAATTTGTTTGTTGACGTACCCATTTATCCAGAAATGGGCCTCATCGCTGAAGATGATTTTTCGATGGAAATTAGGGTCAGTTTCCAACTGCTCCAGACCCCATTCAGCGAACACACGTCGGTGTCTATTGTCGCTTACCTTCAGCACCTGAGTCAGTTGAATTTTATACGGGTGGAGACCCAAGTCATGACGCAAAATTCACCAGGTTGTGGTCTGCGAAAGCCCGAGTTGTTGTGAGCGACACGAAATCGACTGCCTCGGATTCTCCTGCACAGACAGCGGCTCTCACGATGTTCTCGGCAGGTCTTGCGTTTCGTCGACATACGGCTGTTGGCTTATCGTTTACTGAACCATTGGACTCAAACTTATCCACCACTCTGGGAATAGTCTTCTCGGTAGGACGATTATGGCGACGGTAAAATGGGCGAAGCGCTTCGAACGTTGCCCGAACAGAACACCCATTTTGATAAAACAATTTTATCATTTACACGTGTTGTTGAATTCTATGTCCATCCATTGTAATTTGGCAAAATATGCTGAATAAATGGCATCCAATTTGACAGATGTAGCTTCAACAATATGGCAGCTATCGACTGTCAAAGTTTAGAAGTCCCTATTGGAAGACCCTTCCAAAAATATTGTACAAAAAAAACGTTGATAAAAGAATTTTATTATTTGAACGTGTTCTTGAGCACTATGTCCAATTTGACAGATGTGCCTTCAACAATATGGTCGCTTTCAACTGCTAAACTTAGGAAGTCCCTTTATATGCATATGGAGTAAGTCGGTTCATGAGCGACTGGATGGCGCAGTTGCTTAAGTGCCTGCCCCAAGTTCGAGAGGTCCCAGGTTCGATTCCCAGCATAATCGGATCTGATCCAGTCACCTTTTGCCGTTGGGACCAAATTAACGGCACTGGAGTAGGTTGTAACCTGTCAGTACAATGGACTCAGTTTTGAGTCTGAGTGCTCCAGAAGGGTTTCAAAAACCCTCCGAAAAAAAATCGGTTCATTACAAACTCGTCTGCTATGCTCTTCACACTAAGGAGAATTCAGGTAGTATTGGTACCAAGTATTGGGCATGCCATTGTTCTCTCACGAATGCAGAGAACCAGCAGTGTGCCAACTACGAGCGTCGATGTTTCAGTTTAAGTTGCTCTCAGAGAATTGTCAGTGAATCGTGAGAGGTGGTGCATGAAAGTGAGAATTGGTTTGTCCGTGACAACACAATGGATCTATGGATCCTAGTAGTCCGCGGATTCATCCCACCACGGCGCCCATATACAAATTCCAGAAATTTGAAAAAAATCTTAAGTTTGGCTGTTTCGAGTACCAGAACATGATGCCATGATACATTTTCAATATATATTTGGGTAGCGCATATCTCCTAAAAAGCAGCGTTTCATTTAGTTTCCCCTGTGGAATTGTATTGATCTGAGGTTTCAATGTAACCCAACCGACAAAAGACGAACGTGCCCATCCATACGCCAGTCTCATAGATACCAGAATATGTATCTCAGAGGCAGAAGCAACGTCTCACTCTCCACTCTCATCCGGCATCCGTTCAATGTCATCGTAAAGTTAATTATTTGGAAAACCCTATGAGATTCCAATGGCCCCCAGGAGAAAAACATTCATTTAAAATACCATACACCACCGCACCCATCATCGCCAAGCGCCACCACCGTCACCGGGTACCGTCGCCCTCGCCCATCGCTTTCATTATTAATCATCACCCTAAATAGTGCGGTAGAAAGTTTGCCTGTCAAGCCGAAACAGCAATCCGAACGAAAAGGCAAAAACGGAGCCGCCATCCAAACCACCCCGCCGCCGCTGCCGCCGAATCCAAGGCTTTCTGTTTTTACCCCAGGAAAGGAATTTATTCATTCAGCTCGGCGTAAAGATTTCATGTGGTTTTAACTCCACCCCACCGCAGCGCCCCTGACATCGGCTCCGCCGTTAGAAAGGGGAAAACCAAGGATAAGAGGTTTCCAATTAGCGTGGTGGCGTAGATCAGACTTGACTCCCCGACACCAAGATGTAAAAACTTTGTAAAGAGAAATTTATGCAAATAACACCTCCCCCGCATCGGGGCTCCTCCAAAGTTGACGTGTGCAAGTGTGAAACTTATATGACAATAGAAGGACGGGGACCGGGAAACACCACCGACTTGCTCTACGCGAGGGATAACACAAATTTCACAAATGGAAGACAGGTGCACACGCCAGCGACGGTGGCTTGAGAGCATTCTAAATAAAGGCTCTGTACACGGCCCACGAGTTTGTTATGGAGAGTGCTTTTCTGTTTTGTTCCACTGCTGCTGTCACTGTCGTTGGGGTCCTTTGTGTAACCCAAATAGCTTGTCGGTCCGCAGCCGTGTCTTTGTGACCTTTGTGCGAACGTCGAACTGGGGTGGCGAAGGGCTGCTCCTAAGGTAGGCCTCTAAGTGGCTCTGCTACTACACAGCACATAACGGTTATTGAATATCACTGGCGACGCGCGTCGTTGGCATACAGTAGTGGCTGTAAAATTTGCCAAAACACTGTGTAGTCATTAATAATAATGGAAGGCCGGGGTGGGAAATGCAGCTTCAAGTGGCCTCAGCTCTTCTTGCAGTGCAATCCTCTTTAAGCCGTCCCATCAGTAGCAGTAGGTGACTGCTGCTCTCTGCGAGGGCCGGTCGACCGTTAGCAACACACCAGTACCATGCCATCGTGCTTTATGTGTTTGTTTGGCTTTGTGCGGTTTTAGTCACACACAACGGGGCAACCAGAAGTCGCTTTATATCGAATGGATTGCAGCACCCTCACCCGCTGGTGTTGGGGTATAAGCCGAGCAGAGTAGCGCCGTGATATGTTCACTTTGCTTTTCGGGATGAAAATGTCAGTGTTCCACATCAGAGGCTGTGTCCCGGTCGGTGGCACCGGCCCACCATCCGACAGGAATGTGCAGCTCATTTCGCATTCGCCACGCTAGGCATACATCCCTTTTTCGTGAAATGGATGTTCTCCACCGGGAAGATATGGTTCAGGGGTGGGTGAGGACGACTTCCTTCTCTGCTCCAGCTGGCGTAACCAAAGTGATTTTTATTTTTTTTTCTTACTCTGCATCCTTGAAAGGTGACGGTGAAATTGGAGCTGGTGATGGTTACGGCGGCAAATGGTGGTGGTTGTGGTGGCACGGTGCTGTGGTGTTATATGAACGAACGAGCAGCGAAATAATAATCCGAATCGGAATAATTCTCCACGGTTGTCGTAGAGGTGGTTTGAGTTTGGATGTGGGTGCTCTTTTGTTAGGCATCCCAAGGGTAGCAGACACTTAAGGAGGGTGATGGGGTCGATGAGGATAATATCACCTCACGTGTCTTGAGGAATGTAATAATCAAATTGCCATATGCATTAGTTATTGTGTGCGCTTCCTGGTGAAGTCTGTGTCAAGGGGAGACATAAGCATGGTTTGAGCTGATTGATGGCTCAGCATCCGTCGTAATTCTGAGCCTTATTTGATTCACTTATTGAGTGTAGTCCTTTGAAATGAACTTCGAAAGGCCCATCACATTTGCCGACGTATACATAGTTTACTTGCGGTGTCAAGAATCAGGACTTTTAGCACTGAAGTTTTTGACAGCGTTATCTAGTAGTTTTGATATCTGAAACCTCATAAGTAGTATTCTTATGAGACGCAGGATGACAATATGCACAAAACGAGTAGTTACTGCAGACGAAACGTAGCACGCAGCAAAAGACGTACGTGCGATTAATTTTGGACCAATTCCACATTTACCGTAAGAAGGGACTTGCTTAGAATTTGCCTACGGATGAAAAATATTTTTTACGCGATGCAACGTTCTGTACTTTTCCAGAATATTCGAATCGTTTGAAATCGGCACCAAATTTAGGCAAGGAGATGCGCACTCTTGGGATTTTTCAGTCTAGTTCTGAAAAAGGCAGGTGTAAACATGAAAGTCCGAGATGGCGGCGCTACAGTCCGAGATGGACTTGGGCCTAGCTTCTCACCAACCACTCGTTTTGTGCGTGCTATTGTACTCTCACGAGTGGAGGGGACCTACAGTTTAATGCCGACTCCGAACGGCAAGATTGAGAAGCTTTTTCTAGGCAGTTATACACTTTAAGCATTGTCAGTGACTCGAAAGAGGTGGAGCCGTGAAAAAATGTTAGGTGTTTTTTCGAGATTCGAACCTTCGACCTCAAGCGTAGGAGTCGACGCACCAACCCAGCATGCCACGGCGCCCACCCTCGAAAAACCATCAGATACCCCCAATTATACCACCAAAAATCAACGGCTTCCCGCTAACCTTCTCAAACCACGCCAAACACTTTGGCATAATACTGGATAGGAAGCAGAACACTATAGAAAGAGTAAAGAAAGCTACAATCGCGTTGTATGCATGTAAGAAAGCCCTAGGTAAGAAATGGGGCTGAAAACCAAAGATCATGAGATGGCTATACACCGTCCTTCATAAGACCCAAACTTCTATATGGTGTACTAGTCTGATGGCCGGTGTTTGACAAGTCAACTTATGCAAAAATGATCAACAGCGTCCAGAGGATGGCGTGTATATCAATTACAGGCCCATTGCGTACTACTCCACTTGTACGCTTAAAACGATATTACACCTCACCCCAACAGACATCTGTGGCAAGGAATTTGCAACAAAATCCGCGTTACGACTCAAAGAAATCTCACAGTGGAGAAATCAAAACTTAGGCCATGCACACATACTTAACTTGTACAACTTTCTTGACTTCTTCTTGACTTACGGACTATCTAGCCCCAGTCGTGGACTTTAATATTGAATACGGCACCAAAATCCCGAATAGACAAGAATGGGAAACAAACTCTGTGCTAAGTAGTAACAACGCAATGGAGATCTGCACAGACGGGTCTAAGACTGGTAGTGGAGTAGGTGCTGGAATTTTCGCGGAACAAATCCAAATCAGACTACCGAACCACTGTAGTGTCTTCCAAGCGGAAATTACGGCTATTCGTGAAGCCGCTGAATAGCTATCGATGAACATGATATCAAGAGAGGATATCGTCATATACACTGACAGTCAAGCAGCTACAAAAGCACTCGAATCACCAAAATTAAGGTCAAAATTGGTAAGATTCTGCCGTATATCTCTAAATGAGATATCTAAACAATGCAGCCTCATGGTGTGCTGGGTTCCTGGTCATAGAGATATAACAGGTAATTGCGAAGCAGACGAACTAGCCAAAAGGGGTACCATAATCAGTGACCCAAGCATTAGCAACATCTCTTTGCCAATAGGTACATTGAAAACCAAAATCTCCGAACTAGCAACCAGTAGGGCTAAAGACTTACTTACTTACTTAGTAGGCCTACGACCCATGTAGGGTCTGTGCCTGATATATCGCTGCCTTCCATCGTTGGCGGTCCTGGACACGCTGCTTTCAGTCATCAAGACCAAACTGTCTTATGTTCGCGATGACTTGGTCTTTGTACCGGAGGTTCGGTCTTCCTCTCCTTCTCGAACCAGGAGGCTCGGATCTTAGCTGGAGCGTTGTTGTCCATGCCCTCGATGTGGCCGAGCCATTGCAGTCGACGGATTTTTGCCTTCCGGGCTACATCCACATCCTGGTACAGCTCATAGAGTTCGGAGTTGTGTCTTCTCCTCCATTCGCCTTCCTCGCAGACGGGACCATATATCCGACGGAGAATTTTTCTTTCGAACGCACCAAGAATTAGCTCTGCTTAGTGTCCAGCTTTCAGCTCCATATAGCAGGACTGGGAGAATGAGAGTTTGGCAGAGCATGATTTTGGTCCTTCGAGTCAGGAGTTTTGGCTACAGAGAGATGGAGAAACCTACATACCCGTCAACATGTAAGGAAAACATGGCCAAAAATGGATCTCCGGAAAATCACAGCCATCCTTAACCTAAGCAGGAACAATCTGGGTGACCTAGTTAATGTCCTCACAGGACACTCCGCTTTGGGCACGCCGCAAGACTAGGGTTATCATTTAACGACTACGGTAGTAGATGCATGGATGAAGAGGAAGAGGAATCCCCCTCACACCTACTATGCAATTGTCCAGCCTTAGCCTCCATAAGGAAGAAAACCCTGGGAGAATATAATATAAGCTCACTAACTGAAATATCTGAAAAGGACGTCAAGAAATTATGGATATTCGTCCAAAAATCGAAATGGTTCCAGAAATGTGCGGCAGGAAGCCGGATGTGGTAACACCATGGACCCTATGGGTCTAAGTGAATCCAATGTGCATACGTTGGAACCCGCCATACCTACCTACCTACCTAGGGAGTTTGGCTAGCTCGGAGCAAACGCGAACTTCACAAAAGACATCCTGACGGAGATCCGTCGCAGATTTGCTCTTGGCCCACTGCTACTTTGATTTGTCGAAACAAACTTCAATGGACAATAATACTTTACAGAACATCCTGACATTCTAACAGTCTTGCTGTTTGGAACCGAAATCTGGAGGATTGACACAACTGCAGATCTAATTATTGGTGCCTTCGAAAAAATTCTACGTCGGATATTGGGTCTTCTCCGCGAGGAAGGCGAATGCATCTTTGCTTCAAAAAGACCTAGATACCCATGGAATGTTATTCAAAATGTTGTAACATTGAATTGCCATTTTTCCATAGCAGAAGAAAACCAAATCTCATTTCCGATGAAAGCAAAACGCGTCTACTGATGAAGGTTGAATTATCTTGATTTTCAGTTTCGCATGTGTGATTTCACCAATTCTGACAAGTAAATAAAACGACGACTGGATGGCGCAGTTGGTTAAGTGCCTGCCCCAAGTTCGAGGAGTTGCTGTGAAATCGAATCTGGTCCAATCACCATTTGTCGTTGGGATCAAATTAACGGCACTGGAGTAGGTTACTACCTGGCAGTACAATGGACGAGTTTTGAGTCTGAGTGCTCCAGTAGTGGTTCAAAAATCCTCCGCAAAAAAAAAGAAAATGTAACTTTCCCAAAAGGAATTACTTCATAACTCTTCCTAGAAATCTGCGTTGGTATTGTCAAGACCTTCACCTAATTTGGCAACTAAAGAGTTCAAAAATTTACGGAGAAATTTTAATAAGCCATGACCTTTAAAGCTGTTGATTATCAAGTTTAAGCCGCCATAAATTATGAATGAAGTTAAAAAGTACAGCAGAAATACCAATATTTGCCCTTCAATTCAACCTTGACTTCTGGAGAACTCAAACAAATTGCGTATTTCAAGAGAAGCACACATATCTCGAAGATATCTCGGTTAACCTTTCGCATCCAGCCGTCCATTCTCAAACCCCCTCTCTCCTTTTCTCATTTAAGACCGATTAGTGATACTCTTGTGTGCATAATCTTTTCATATTCTTGACTCTCGTTGTACTCCCACGCACGTCGTATTCATTTGCCTTGTCTCATTTATGCCCACACCGTCTTCCGGAGTTCTACACAAGATGTGAATTATCAACTCCCGGTGAAAATCAAGTGACTGCTGACTGAATGCTCATAAATATTCAATAAAACGGAATAAATACAAAATAAATCCCCCTCCTAAGCGCAAGCGAAAACAAAGAAAATCCTAACGAATGCATCTTATTTTCACAATTATCTTCACCACGCCGCCGTAAGGGAGGTTTCATCCGCCGCCGACATTGTGCTTCAAAATTAAACGTTTCCGATTTTTGCTCTTTTGCCCCTTTTTTGGAAAAATAATTGCAATTAAGCGTGTGTTCGTCTGCACGGGAAGACGACTAGTAGATCCTTTTGCTCGGTGTTGTCGTGGTATTCCCAAGGAGATTAATTAATTGCCCTCAAGCAAAGCCACATCACAAACTCGCTGAAACTCTCGAAGAATATATAGCTATGGCACTCGATGGGGAAAATGGAGGACTTGTGCAGGGAGAATAAGCAGTTCAAAGGTTAATCCGCTCCTTGACTGGGACTTGAACACAATTGCTAAATAGGATGAGGGGAATCTTGACTTTTTCACCACCATAACCACCACCACCGTCACTGACTCGATACATTGTCAACACACACTGTGCTTTGGCTGATGCCCAAGTGTGCACGCACACTTGTACTTGTGCTTAATCCTTAATTTCATTGAAGACTGAACAAAAGCGAACCAAATAAAGTTTCCAACGAGAAAATTCTATTCTTTTCTGCGAATGACTGGCAAACATTTTTGCATTCAGTGTAACTGTGCTCATTCGCAATGTCGTTCTCAATTATTTTCACCTTTTCCACGTGAGTATAATCATTATTAACTTTCCGCCCATTGCCCGACGCGCCCTCATTTATCCTCTTTGCCGGCAGTATTGTGCTCCGTGTGTGCGATTAATTTTATGACACTTTATGCGTCTCAACCTCATCCCTCTTGTGTGGGGCTTTGCGACGAGTTCATTACTCGTAAACAGAAAGGGGTGCGTTTCACATGGAACACGAGGAACAAGAGGCAACCCTTGGGTGTCCTGAAAATGGCATCTTTATTGTGCTTACAAGGTCTTCCACACTGAAACATTTGATGGTGCGCGGGGGAACCTTATTAAACTCAAGTTGCCGATGCTCTGGATGTGAATCTCATGCAGTTGGAGGCTTAACCAGGCGCTCGCACATACACGCACATGATGAGGTGGTTAATCCCTTAAAAAGTGAAGTAACCTAATCCCTTTCCCTCCGGTGATATATTGGATTTTTTGCCCCCCATGCCATTCCTTTCGTCATGGACGAGGGTATAACCTCGAGTTTGTTGCCTTTTTGGTGAGGAGGGCCGTTGGGTGGGCAAACGACGGCACCCGTTAAAAATGTGTTGACTTCGGGAATAAAATTTAATTTTGCATAAAAATTATACCATTTCTGGAATTCAAATTAGGCTTGAGGAAGTTTTCGCCAGCAGCAAACGTGTGTGCTCGCACGTCGACAGAGAGATTGGTGTGGAAAAAGTGTTTCCCAAGGGGAAAGGTATACCTAGTGGAAATATCGCTAAACGAACGCTACAATGGCCTGAGAAAGAAGGAAGTGCAGAGAATGAAAAGGACATATAATAATCAGTGTGTGGGGGTTGAGTCCAACGAAGCACGTCAAAAATGAAGCAAAGTAAGTCGGTCCCACAGCAGACTGCCTTTTTCCTTCACTTTAATCATAGAAATTCACATGGGAGTTGGAAAACTTACGGCAGTAACTCAAGACTTTTCATAGAATTTTGAAATTCTAGTTGACACGAATCTGCTTTCGGGAAGAAGCGCAAAGGGTAGGTGATGATTTATGTCGTGGTTTACTGATATTATGGAGATATGACGAATATCCTCGTCCTAGATAAATGTGCAAACTAAGATTTCCTTTTTCACTCGCCGAAGGATGTGACGCTCTTCCCAACTTAAGCTTCAGTTCCAATTTAATCAGCTGACTGATAGACTAATTTCACCGGCCATCTGAACCTGGCTTGTGTTGTATTAGACATTTGATCTCCTTCGTATGACGCCACAGTCCGGGGTGTACCTGTGTCTCTACAAAGAAATCTCGATTTAGCACGATTCTTTACTAGCTGTCACTAGATTTTCTCTAAGTTGTCTCACATGCTCAGAGTCGAGGATTCCTTGGGCCAGAACTAAGTTTACCATACACGACTGGATGGCGCAGTTGGTTAAGTGGCTGCCCCAAGTTCGAAGGGTCCCAGGTTCGAATCCCAGTGAAATCACCATTTGCCGTTGGGATCGAATATGTTCCAGTCACCATTTGCCGTTTAAATTAACGGCACTGGAGTAGTTGCTACCTGGCAGTACAATGGCCCAGTTCTGAGCCTGAGTGCTCCAGTGGTGTTTCCAAAATCCCCCGAAAAAAAAAAGTTTTACATAATTTCTACATAGCCCAGTCAACTTAGGCGTTGGATCCGTAAACGACTGGCAGAGGTCATGTCGTTGATCGCTCTTCGAGTTCGTATTTGAAATTGTTCATAACAAACTGATAGTTCCCTATCAGTGTGGTTTCAGGCCGGGGAAGTCCATCATAGATCAAATCTTCACACTGCGGCAGGTCCTGGAGAAGACCCAAGAAATGCAAATCGACACACACCACCTATTTGTCGATTTCAATGCCGCATATGACAGCGTGCACAGAGACGAGCTATAACGTGCCATGCCTATTCTTGACACTCCTGCCAAACTCGTCACACTGAGCAGGATGACGATGGAGAACTCTCGCTGCTCCATCAAGGTCGGTAATGAACTTACCGAGATCTTCAATGTCAAAAAAGGTTTTAGAAAAGGCGACGCGCTATCATGTGATTTCTTTAACATCGTTCTTGAGAAGATCATGCAAAACTCACTGGCCAACACAAGAGGCACGATCTTCCAAAAGTCTGTTCAATTGCTAGCTTACGCGGATGACATTGACGTGATTGGGCGTCAATGATGCGTTTGGTGGCAATGAAACAGAAGCGGCTCAAATGGGTCCGGCGGTAAACGAGGGCAAAACCAAGTACATGCTGTCATCGAGAAAGAACGCACAACATCGACGACTTGGCCAGATCCTCACCATAGGCAGCTATAACTTTGAGGTAGTTAAGGACTTCGTCTACCTTGGCACCGCAGTAAACAGTACAAACAACATCAGAACCGAGATCAGAAAACTCTTGTCAACCGCTGTTTTTTTTTTGGGCTCAAAAGGCAATTGAGTTGTAGAGCCCTCTCTGGGAAGACCAAGCTGACTCTATACAAGACCTTGATCATCCCAGTTCTGCTGTACGGCGCAGAGCATGAACAATATCCCAAGCGGATGAACAGTCCCTTGGTCTGTTTGCGTTGATAGCATTTGGAGGAGAAGGTTCAACCGAACAGTATGGGCTGTACAACGACATGAGTCTGGCTAGGCGTCTACGGATTCAACGCGTAATATGGCTAGGCCATGTAGAGCGTATGGACAACTTAGCTCCGGCCCGAAGAGTCTTCGACTCTGAGCCTGTGGGACAACGCATCAGAGGCCGTCCACGAACAAGGTAGTGCACACAAGTCGATGGAGACCTCGGTCGGCTTGGTGTGCGAAACTGGAGAAAGCTGGCGAAAGATCGTGTTGGCTGGTGAGGCATGTTGAGTGAGGCCCATGTCCACCTCGGACTGTAGCGCCTTAAGAAGAAGAAGAAGAAAGAGTTAAAATTGTTCATCGAACTGGCGCCGTGGCCGTGTGGGTTCGTGCGTCGACCCATGCGCATTAGACTTTCACAGTCTAGGTTCAAACCCAAGTTCAGACAAACAATTTTTCACAAAAAAATTGTTCGTGGCTCCACCTCTTTCGAGTCACTGACAGTGCTCAAAGAGTATAACTGTCTAGAATAAGCTTCTCAATCTCGCCGTTCGGAGTCGGCATTAAACTGTAGGTCCCCTCCACTTGTGAGAGAACAATAGCACGCACAACAGGAGTGGTTCCTGAGAAGCTAGGCCCAGGTCAACCTTGGACTGTAGCGCCGCCATTATTATTATTATTATTACTGGCATCAAAGCAAGATCACAGGCAGAAATTTTGTGCAGAAAAACCAAAGAGATTCTTTACCCCCCTGGTTTTTGTTACTCACAGTCCACAGTCCTTCACCACACCGATTGCTTTGGTCCGGTGGGCATCGAAAATAAAAGTGAACTTTCACTCTGTATATCCCCTAATTGCATGCCATTGTTTCCTCTGAACCATCATCGTTCGTCCTTTTCAACTGGGAACTCCTCAATGGCAGACAATTATCAAAGCCCTGCAGTAACAACTTGAATTGATGGTAATTTCCTTGTACCACCTATCACGCTTAAAAACCCTTTATCTCTTTAATATCGACCGTAGTTTTTTTTTTTTAACTTGCATTTTCTAACTTCATTTCGCAGCTGGAGAAATGCACACTTCTTCCTCTACACACACCCCCAGCTGTGATGCAATTCACATTTGTACAAACATCTTCTCGCATACAGCCGCGAATACAAACAAAAAACCGGCAGAATACAAGGAAATTTCCAATAACGCCCAGAGTGCAACCAAAACCGTGATCCATTTTGTCGCCACACCCCACATCACTACCGCTCCTGCCTCCGATTTTTATTTTATTTACAAACACTCGAAAGTGATTCGGAAAATTAATATCCCCAAGGAAATGCGCACCGTTTTTTTTTTCTGTTCG
This sequence comes from Myathropa florea, assembly GCA_930367185.1. Classification (NCBI taxonomy): domain Eukaryota; kingdom Metazoa; phylum Arthropoda; class Insecta; order Diptera; family Syrphidae; genus Myathropa; species Myathropa florea. The sequence continues at coordinate 130,496,021 of OV884002.1, read as the reverse complement.
TTTTTTTTTTTGTTCTTCGCGTTGTTTTTGCATCTACACGGAGCGCTGTATCTCCTTCCTTTGCTCGTACTGCAGCGATTCGCATTGAATTTGGATCGTTTGCTAAGCTTGCACACAGCTCACAGGGATTTACGTTCTTCCGTCTTGTGTGCTCGTTCGTTTTATGTGAAGTCAAATCCGGGAGGAAGTGGGAGGCGTGCTTAAGCTACAATGAAAAACCCTTTAAATTCCCAGCACAAGAGCGCTAAGTAATGGCACACACAGAGCAACGGTGCACAATTCATTTATTCGCTTTGTTGTTCGTCTATTAATTTCCTGACACTGACAAATAATTATACTCGAAAAGTTTTTCACTCAATTTCGAGGTCTTAAGCATCCCCCCCATATCCGCGCCGCAACGCTCCATCGCACCAGCAGACAGAGAGCCCTTTTCGTTTGCTGCTTGTAATTTCGTGTTACTGCGAGCCCTTAAATCAAAAGTCATATAGTGTGCTCTGCTCCCTCGGGAATTGACGATATGCTTGTGTGTAGGGGTGTCTTGTTTCTTAATTTCGATTTGCTGTCGACTCACTGTGATGAGCAGATACAAATACCGGCAGCGGGCGGAGGGGAGACAAGGGAATGGAACCGCATGAGCCCCTAACCAAAGTCAAAGTTTCTCCCATACCCAGTGCTGTCCTACTTTTCTTATTTATGCTTTCTCTCCCTATTCTCGCATTCAGCGCCCTCGCACACTCTCTCAGGATTGTCCTCCTTTATTGCTTGCTTATTTGTAGTGATTAGTTCTTGTTAGCGCCAGTTGCTTTGCCCAGTGCCGTGACTAAATCAGATTGTGTACGCCCTACGGCGGCAAAAATGGGAATTAGCCTGCCGTCGATGGCCCCTGGCCCCGCTTCAGACCCCCCCCCCCCGCCGGTATCGAAGGTGATTAATATCATCGGTTGGTTAGAACTACTGTTTACCCATTTAACTTTTCGCGCCGTAGACCGAACGACGGCAAAGACGAGGGACGCAGATTATCCTTTTGCACCGGAAAGTATCTTTTGCAAGAAATGAATAAACAAGAAATCCTTAATCAGGATACTTTTCTGCTTTTACTTCTGCTTCTGGGTCTTCTTTTTCGGTTGCCGCCTTACATCCTTTGAATGTTTACTCAAGGCGCTCAAATTCAAGTGGGAATGACGGGATTTATCCTGCCATCGGGCAAAGGAAGACGACCGAATTTGAGATTCCCTTTCTCTCTTGACATGGCCTACACGCCACTGAAACGAGATGTGCCAGAGGATTCGGCTAATTAAGACTGTAAAGTTAAATGATCGTTGGCATGAGGACTTAGGATGCTGTATCGTATCAAAGTTAATGCGAACGAATTAATCTGTATGTGTGTGCATTATGAATGGTAATCACTTTATCAGGATAATCATGATGTGTGGGTGTTGAGGGTTAGTCTCACTTTGGGTGTGGGTACGAGATTACTATCAGTCGTTGATATCTTTAGGGTCCGTTAGTAAACACTCTTGGATATTTCATATATTACTGGGTGATGGTGGAGGATGGCAAGATGTGCTGTCTAGAATGGGTGAGGCATGCTTAAGGAACAATTTCCAATGAACTATGTTGCCTAGGTAATATGCTAAGATGGCATTGCTCCATAAAAGGGACATCTAATCCCTTAATGATAACACAACACAACACAAACTGCTGACTTTTAAAAGCAGTGACTGTTGAGAAGATTTTGAAGGAATTCAAATGAATTCAAATGAAAACAGTACATTTAATTTGGAAGCACTGGATATTGAAAACAGAGGTTTTCAACTTGGATCATATTTATCCGACCAAACTTCCCATTGCGGGGATCACAAGAAAAGTGTGGAAGAACTTGCATAAATCGTGTACAGATCTTCGGGTAACGAAGTGTAGTTTGTCTTCTAACCGTGATAGAGACGAGATAGAAACTTTGTGTATGGAAAGAGGTTTAAGATTTCAAATTCTTGATTATGTTCGTACATTCGAGCTCATTGCATACCATCTGTATCTATTGGCGAACATCGCATAATAACGTATATAACGTCTTTCGGTCGTTCTTATTTTGGGGCTGAAGAATTTCACTGAAACTGTGGCTGGGAAGTGCACTTAGACCAGAGTTGATCCATTATGTCGGATTGTACTATTTAGAGGTCTTGTTGGTATTGGCGATGCTCTTAGACTTCACCAATTGGGACAAATTCATATGTTTCCATTCATTCCTAATACCTTTTGATGCATCTCCGGTTCTATTTAGCTTCAGTGAATTGAAATCTAACATTTTTCTATTCGCATTAACTTGACAATTGTTCTTATAGTTCATGAACGAACTAGTTCAAAAAAGAGCTCTAACATGCGAACTAAGTGAACTAGTTCATTTCATTCAGTAGTTTGACAAACACAGATATACCTTACTCTGCATACAAGTATTTCAGCAAGAATAACTGAACTAAATTGAACTAAAGTGAGTGCTTTGCTTTGTGTGTATGTGCATTGTGCACATCATGGTTGTTTTTGTTTAGCTACCGCTGCACAAACACACCGAACATTGCTGCGTTGCCGGTGTTGTATATGGAGGGAATTTTAAAAAAGTATATGCGCCAAAGTTGGTAGACGCATGCGTAATATGGTTTTTATAACGGTTTTCTGGTACGATGAATGGATGAACTACTAAAGAGATTTCTTTCTGGTTAAGTTTTGCTTTTATTTTAATATTTCGCAACCGGGGAAAATCCCACAAAACTTAATTTCTTGAGCAGTGAACTACACTGAACTAAATGAACTAGAAGAACGAACTAGTTCAATAATCAGATTTGAACTAAAATGCACGAGACTACTTTTCAACCGCTTGAAAATCTTCGTCCGCTAACAAAAAATTATAACAATAAATAAGATCCTTTAAGCTCATCCCATAGCTTGTGGAACTGTCATTCGTGTTCTTTTTCTCACACGAATTAGGGGATCTTCAGGTTGTGATGTGTCGATCTTTAAGTATGAGATGGAAGTCAATCTGTCGAATCTTTTCAAAAACTCCGATCTATCTATTTGAATTGAATTGAAGAGAATGGGGAGTGACTGTGTAGTCACATAGCACTGAGACCACAATAGATCTATTGTGCCTCCTTTTGTTTCTCTATCTTGAGAAATTCCTGTTAGTGTCTGCTCCTGTTAGTGTGAATCTGCTGCTTATTTCACATCTGCTTGGTGTCAGATGTGGACACTCGACTAATAGGTGTTCCATGGTCTTCTTTGATTCTCCGCAGTGTCTACAGTTTTCTGTGTTGCTGTGCCCCATTTGGTGTAAGTGATAGTTACATAGGAAGTGGCCACTAAGTGCACCACATAGTATTCTGAGACCAGAGCCTCTTTGGTTCTTCTGGGATCTTTTGGATCTTTTGGAGTGCGTAAGACGCTCCTGCTTGTTCCAGAGTTGGATACGGCATTTGTGTGTTTAGTTGTTTATATGTCGTTGTATGTCGGCGTTTCCGAATCCATACAGAGGGTAGTCTCAGCTCCGTTCTTTGCTAAGATGTCGGCCTTTTCATTGCCCTCTTGGTTTTCATGTCCTATCACCCATATCAGTTTTATCCGATCTATATAATTCAGATTCCAACCTGGAACTCTGTATAGGAGTCGATGAGCATAACGATACTACGACCGAAACTAATTATACCGCTTTCGGCAAGGAGATGTGGTGTCATGTGACTTCTTCAATCATTTTTTGGAGAAAATAATGCTGAGGGCTGATATAAACACGGAAGGCTCTATCGTCTAAAAGACCGGCCCATCAGCTGGGTCATGCCGATCACATGAACATAGTCGTGCGTTCGCAGCGAAAGATAATCGTCATTGGCAACCACTGCTACTTTCGTTTGTCGAAACCACTCGGGTCAAAGACTCCTGCTCGAAAAACCAAAATCTCGCTCTACAAAATCCTAATCCTGTCAGTCTATATGGAGCCGAAAGTTGGACAATGAGAATAATTACAAAGTTGATTTTTGGCGTCGGATATATGTTCCGAGGAAGACGAATGGAGGAGAAGACAAAATCTCGAACTCTACGAACTGTACAATGATGTCCATATAGAACGGATGGCAGAGATCCATCGATTAAACTGATTCGAGCGAATGAACAACGTTGCTCCAGCTAAAAGAGACAAGGAGGGGAAGACTGAACCTCCGGTACAGAGACGAAGTGATCGTTAACGCCAGACAACTTGGCCTTGATGAATGGAAGCAGGATGCCCAAGACCATCAGAGATGGAAGGCGCCAATGCTCAAGTTCAGACTAGAGTCCGACCGAAGGCCAGTTTTTCGGCCGAAGCCGAAGCCGAATGTTCATTAGGACTCTAGTTCAGACCCTACAGAAGATTGCGCCATCTGGCACATGGTCTGTGTGAGCAATAGTTCCTCTCAAGATATCAACAAATGGTTTGGTTCGTGGATAGCCTGAAAGACTAACACTTTTACCTTAACCGTATTCGAGCTCTGCCAGAAAGATGAGAAAAAGTTCAAGCTAGCGATGGGCAACACTTTGAATGATTCGTATTTTTTCTGTATAACCACTTTTTCACAATAAAATTGCATTTTCATAAAAAAACAGCGAGAACTTAGTTGCGCACCTAATAGTTTGAACCAAATTTAATTGAATAATTTGATTTATTGTTGCAAATGATGTTGCCGCTGCGGCTTTGTGAGAAATTGCACCGGAGGTCTAAGTTCAATTGCAGGAAAGTCACTAAAAGTGCCCAAAGAGTACAACAAAAGTCAACAAAAGCTGCTTAAACCTTCCCGTTTGGGGTCTCCAATAAACTGTAGGTGCCCTCCACTTGTAGAGGAAAAATAGCACACACAACACAAATGATTAGTGTAGAAACTGGGCTCAACTCCAATATGGATCGCAGCACCGCCCAAAGTAGGGTAAATGCATATTTGAAAGATACCTTTCCAAGGACGCTTCTTGAAACATCTCATGTGGGTGAAATTGTTCCCATTTAATTGTGCCGAAAGTCAGGGCACGTATTGGATGAATGTTTAAAGCCCCAAATGTGGTTATAGCTTCTATTTTAATATTTGCTTGCCTTACTTTTAGTCGGGGATCCAAGCCACACACTCTGTAGTAGAAAACCGCCCGCTTGTTATGTTGCCTATGTAAATTCTGCACCAAAAGGAATGTTTCTCTAAATGTACCGCGTATGAATGACTTTGTATAATTATTTCAAAAACTAGACCAAAATTTAAAAAGAAGCAAACTCAACGTTACAGGAGCAATGCCTGAGGTGGGTCGACAACATAAATGATTCACTCCCGGACTCAGTCCTGCTCAACATTTCCTGCTGACTCCCTCAAGTATCATTAGAGAAAGCATTACAAAATATTATGTGCAAGCACGTCCTTACCCCCACCCCTGTATGTTGTCAATCCCTTGTGATGTGCAGATGTGTAGGCATTCCAACAAAGCATTCATGAGTGGGCTGTTCTTACACTTGATTCCATTCCCTTTTGCCAACGAGAGTATAAAAGCCCTCCCAAGGAAGCTCTGGTCAAGTGGATAATGCATGATGAAACAGAAACGAGAAACAAAAAGGACTCCCAACGCACATCATTACTTTCTTTTTGTCTAGCCCGGCGTAAATAACGTACACGCTCTCACAGTCTCACACTCATATTCTCACACATTCGCTTGGGTAGTCCCGTTTTACTGTTAGCTAAAAGCGTAATTCCTTAGTGAAAGTATTTAACGCATCAATGGTTAGGGAAAGCTTAAGTGAAGAAAGCAGGATGAAGGGGCTGAGTCAATTTTTGAAATGTACTCCCTGCAACATAGTGTAACGAGGAACAGTGAAGATTTGCTAAGTAATTAAAAGTGATTTGAAAGTTGTTTCCTTTGATGAGTGGATTGGATACACATCATGTGACTCCAAGGAAGTGGAAGTGAATTTCTGCCTTCTGAGACGATTCCGGGCGCTGACATTATCATTAATTACTAGGCAGATTCTATTCTTCTGCTCATACAATTAGGATGCGTATGGGTCTGTGCAGGCATATGCTTTGTGCGGGAAGTCACGGCCTGCGCGCTCTCCGCTGAAGGAAATATATGACACTTGACTGGTGAGTGAGCATTGATATGTGGAGGAGTCGCTGTGTTATTAACGGTTGGATGATTTACCGAAGAACTATTTTTTGTTGCATGCCGGGCTGGCTTTCTGTGGCAGTAGAATTATGGCCTTAATTTGTAACTTTTTGTCTCTTATGACAGTGGAGTAATGATGTTTCTTATTTTGGCTGACTGATTCAATTCAATCTTCACACTCTGTGACTAAACAAAGGCATTTCAATGAGATGTGACTTAAAGACTTAATGGTGATGTAGCTCAGATCTGAACTAAATGCGTCGACTAACATTCTGAAGATCGATGGTTTTATTTACACAGCCTCATCTCTCTTCATTGAGAACTCTTAAGAGCCAACTATCATAGGCGTCTGAAAACGTATTCAAAAGCAAACGAAAAGTAACCAGAAGCATTATCAAATTTCAAATTTGGTGTACCATGTTCGTCGTATATTATTGAACGACCGTCGAGTAATTGTCAGATGATAGGGGCATATGGAGCGTATGGAAATAGTAATTAACTTCTGATTTACCAACCGAAGAAAGGGATAAGCTATCCTCTAGTTTGATGTCGCACATCATTAATATCGACCAAAAATATTTACAAATTCACATTTAAAACGCCCTTTTAGAGCGAGCTATATAAAACTACTCAGATTTGCATCCCCAATTCATCACTACAGAAACCTGGATTCGGATTATAATCCGAATACGAAAAAACAGGAAAATGAAAGTTATGAACCCGCTACGAAGGAGACCAAGAAAGCTTGAGTAGTTATAAGATTGTATTTATCGATTGTTTTACAAATAATTAAAACATCCGTATTTGAAGAAAAATAGATTTTTGATTGAAAAAATTCTCGAATCGCATTTCGAATCAGTTAAACACTTATACTGCCCAATCTCACAGCAATCCGAAGCTTAAGCTTCGCTTGGAGTGAAAAAATTCACATCGAACATTGAAATCACTGCAGACTAAACACTTGTTTAACTGAGCAAAGCGACAAATACTATTTGACAGGATTAGAGAGGTTAACTCTCATCTCTACAAGAGATAGAGGTCAGATATAATCTCACCCCATGCTGCTTCTCTGTCCATGAGGAAGCAACTAAAGAACTGATGAATTAGCCAGCAAGAGCACGATATACAGAATACAAGGTATTATATTTCTCAAATTTGCGTGACGTCACACATAGCAGGGCAACTTCACATTGAATTCAAATTGTATGGAGAAACTTTCTGTAGCATTAATTAAATGAAAAACGATGGTTATAGTATAAATAATAGAAATGATCTTTGTTATTATTGGTGTTACAACCAAATACTGCACAGACTGCCATTTTTTAATCAAACTATTCACAAATTTCACAAAATTAGTCACAAATGTTTTCACAACACTGTTCAAATTATTCGCCGCAAAACATATGTCATGATACGCATGACGTCACACGCAGCACAATTCAAAAAAATAAGTGACGGGAACATAATACCTTGTATTCTGTATATCGTGCAGCAAGAGCAAGTGGAATGGAAATGGAAAGCAATGGAAATTTCTTTCCCAATACTTGTGATCAAGTCTCAACTACTCGGAAAAGCCCTTAACAAATGTGGTCAAAGGCAAAACTCAAGGACCTTCAGTTTTATAAAGTGTCAGGACTGATGTGAGCTGCATTTAATTTCAAGAGGCCCAAAAGCCCGTATTTTTAAACAATATCAAAATTAGGGGAGTCATAGGAGTTATCAACGAGCACAGCCTACAAGGTGGTCACCGTGGTGTAGGGAGTAAACATTTTTCGAAAACAACATTTTTCACAGCTCCACCATTTTCGAGGCACTGACAATGCTCATAGAGTATAATTGTCTAGAAAAAGCTTCTCAATCTCGCTGTTCGAAGTCGGCATTAAATTGTAGGTCTCCTTCATTCGCAATATCATGCACAACACGAGTGGTTGCTGTAGAAGATAGGCCCAAGTCCACTTCGGACACTAGCGCTGCCATTATTATTATTATTATTACTACCTACTACGTAATCGTGCTGGAAGAATAAGGCTCTCTGACATGATTTCTGTGGGAGGCATGTACATCCTTCATTACTTCGGTACCTGCTCTAGACTTGCAAGTACCACGAAAACAATTCTAGTAAACTAGAAGAAATATCGAAAATAGACCTTAAAGCAGATTCATTGACAAAATAAATGGTTTCAACTTGCTCATGTACTGGAATCCCCTGACATGCTGTTTTATTAATTGGTTTTAGACTTGGCAACCTAAGAATTGATTATAATGACTACTCCGGAGTATACAGAACAGTATAGAACAGGCCTTATACTTTTCGAAGTGTGCCTGTATATATATTACCTGTATTGATATCTAAGCTAGAAAACCAGTAAGGAGACCAACTTATAAATATGTATTTACAATAAGAGTTTAACAAAATTTGAAATATTTCTGAATTACCATCGCTCCAAGCTGAAAATTTCCAAAACAAAGTATTATACTAAATGCAAAAGATATTATTTTACTTCAAATTCGATTTCACAAAAACAAAAATAAATGCTTGTAAGCAAGCCCTTTCTTTTTAACCACTATTAGCAAACTTGACGGTAAGTTAGCGAGCTTGGTTGGAGCGGTGTGGCTTTTCACCAAACTCTGTGTATTACACATTTTTGAATGTGTGACTCATTTTGGAGTTATTCGATTTCAATAAAAATTGTTGCATTGTTCTATGCAAATTACAAAGTCACAAAAAAGTACGCTTTAAACATTTTTTTTTTCATTCCTAAATTTTTATATTGTGGATTAAACTGCTTGAAAACATTGAAAACAAAATGGTTTTGCTTTATGATTACAGTAGACTTGCGTTAGCGTGAACAACGGCTAATGTGAACACCGAATAACGTGAACAGATTTATTTTTACATTGACATCTCTGAAACGTGAACCATGATTTGTTCACGCTCCAAAACGTGAATAACAACTCTTAGTACTTAGTTAGTTAACAGTAAAATTCGAATAAGTTGCATTTTAATTTGGAATTTGTCCTTCTTGGTACAAGTTTCGTGTCGCCTTGGTCTGTTCTTCCTTGTTTTTTTCATTATATGCACATATGTAAAAAATGTTTGTTAAAAATGAAAAAAAAATTAAAAAAGCAATTATTTTGAATTGGTGAAATGAAAAACGTTTTTAAATGAATATCCATGGTGAGATTATCGTATTTTTTTTGTTAAAATTCAACCTTCGCAAACGTGAACTGGCTTGGTTTTTGATTGTCCGCATTATCGCGAGTCTACTGTATCTACAATAATTTTGAGATTATATACAATAACTTAATTTTAAATTGTATATGATTATTTCAAACATTTAAAACATTCTGCAATGTTTACTAATTCTCATAAAATTTTCGTCGCAACGTTCGGCAAATTTGTTTGTCAGAGAAAATATTTGTCGATCGTATGTCAACAGAAATTATGAATTACGCAAACACACTTCGTCTTGTATTAAGCTCTAGTCAACTGTCACAGAACTTCTATTATAAAGTTTATCGAACTTTGTCGCTGTTGCAATAAAAGTGCTGGATGCCACATATAAACCCACCTCAAATTGTACCCTCTACATAAATCAGCTATCTCCCGATAAATTCACACTTCTAATGACCTTTTTGAACATATCTGTTTAATAGCATATTTCGAGACCCATCCGCTGTTACTGAGACGTAAGTAAATTGGTGTCAGATTAAAATTCAATTTTAGCAAAAAGAGGAAAGCTTATTTACGATATGAGACTGTTTCGATTAACACCATTCGACGTCTTTCTTCATCAGCTGTTATTTGTGTACCAAGACCACAATAAAAGCGCCAGGCATCGTTTGGGCCATATGCTGCCAAGAATTGTCTGAATTTTATGGGTCCTTATCTTAAGACCCTTTCTCATAGTCTCTCCCGGCATTCATTGCAGAGGTCAGCCCACCCATCAAATCTACCCCAAGCTAGCAATTCCATTCCAAACAACTTTCTTTAAGAACACTTCTGCACAAATTAAACGCCACTAGTGCGTTCCACTAGAAAGCTCAAGTCGAATCCTCAAAATCGTCTCATTCTTCTGCGCTTGTAATTTACGCCCTCTAAGTGAGGCTCTAAATTACAGCGCGTCAGAAATAAGCACAAGCACAACAATGGAAAAGTATGCGAGAACACACGCACACACACTGTAACTAACCGCGCACTGGGACAACTTCACAGCTCCTACGGCAGTGGAAACAGTAGCAAACTGTGATAATAATAATCATAATAATAATTATCATAATAATTCTTAATTGGACACAGACATATCTTGGTTTTTGTTATGTGCTCCTGCTGTGTTGCCCTTAATTGCTTAGTCTGCATAAAGTGGTTGTGGGACAAGGCGAAAGGGCGGCCGAGAGTGGGGACAGGTTGCGTCTGCATGCCTGCTTCTGTAATTACGAATGTGATATGGGTTTTTGGTAATTATCCTTGCTGCATACACATTCGTACATTCAGCCAGGCGTACACATCTCTATTTTGTTTTGCTTCTGAATGTGATGCCTGTAAGAGAACAGGGGGAGAGGATGCAGGGACGACTGTGCCTCATGCATACAAGTATTCGTTTCGTACTCGTCCTTTATTCAGTTCTTTTAGTTTTGCTTTGTATTTAATGTCCTTTGAAGTTTTTATACTAGTCCATTACGTGTGTCGTGTGAGGGGAGTGCGGGGAAGGATATGTATTTGAAAACCCAGTTAGATAGAGCGCATTATAATTACACTCGTACATCCGTAGGTCGAGGATGTGTGTGAGTCTGTTCCCAGGTGGGGGTGGGGATGGTTTAGGAGAAGAAAAACGCCGCATTATGCCCGTACAAGCACCGAGAAGGAAATTACATCAAATAATTGGGATGCAGGATAATAACAGTCTCCGCATCCTCAAGCATCCCCATTTACATTCTTTTCATCAGCATTCCCGTCCATGCAACAGGAGCAGTTGGTGTAAGTCATTACCGTGTCTAGTCGGTCGTGCTTTGTCGAACAATGTGTGTGCCAGATAGTGAACATATTTTTGAAAATAAATTTCGAGTTGGTTTTGCTTGAGCAGGTGCTGGGTTTACACTACAAATTTCTGTTTTCATTTAGTTGTCTACAGATGGTTGTAAATCATGGATGATGGTGGGAATGGGGCTGCATGGCTATAACTTGGGCCATTGGTGGCCCTGATGTGACTCTGTGGCCGCAAACTTTTCGATTGCGATATTGCAGGGTTAAATTCGATATTCTGTCTTATTCTTAAAGGCTGTTGGTGAATGGATGCAGTCCAAAGTCTATTAGAATTATTTGTTTTTATATCAGTTTGGAATTGATACTGGTGAACTAAGAAAAAGTAACTAATCATTAGGCGACTGGATAGCGCAGTTGGTTAAGTGCCTGTCCTAAGTTAGAGGGGTCCCAGGTTCGAATCTCAGTGAAAGCAAAGCTAATACCCTCTTATCCGGTTTTTCAAATCTGGTCCACTCACCATTTGCAGTTGGGATCAAATTAACGGCACTATTACTGTGGGCGCCGTGGCCGTGTAGGCTTGTGCGTCGACCCATAAGCATTCGACTTTCACAGTCTAGGTTCGAATCCAACTTCAGACAAACATTTTTTCAAAAAAAAAAATTGTTCGCGGCTCCGCCTCTTTCGAGTCACTGACAATGCTCAAAGAGTATTGCTGTCTAGAAAAAGCTTTGCAATCTCGCCGTTCGGAGTCGGCATTAAACTGTAGGTCCCCTCCTCTCGTGAGAGAACAATAGCACGCACGACACGAGTGGTTGCTGAGAAGCTAAGCCCAGGTCCACCTCGGACTGTAGCGCTGCCATTGTTATTATTATATTACTGGAGCGGTCGATCTGTGGTAATAGTCTGACTGTGGGTATCACAATGGACCAACATTGTCTAAGTGTGCTGGTGAATTCACTAGCAGTCCCCTAACCTAACCTAACCATTCATTTGTCATTACTGTACTGTACTGACGCATATCTCTTAGTTGAGCTAAATCATTACGCTCTTAAGGAGTAAACTGCAAAAATTGTGAAAATGAGTGACTTTCTGTTGCTTATGTGTGGTCATATTTAATGGGTATCTTCAAATCTTTGTTTTTTTTTATTCTTTCGAAACAACTCCACTTTCTGAGATTCCATCAACCAGAGCATCGTTGTTCGTTCTCAAAATAAACTTCAAATTTCAGTTTGAATTTTTTACAAGAAAAATAGAGAGTGTATTTTTGTGAACAAACGTTTTGCGACATTGCAGTTTTAGTCCGACAATCCGATTAAACTTAACTTCAAACATCCACCCAATATTCATTTTCCTTTGGCACAGAGTCCTTTGGAACAGGGTCGTTTGGACGAGAACTGTTCATTAATTTTCGATCAACCCTTGTGAAGCGACTGTATTTTGTTAGTTAGTCCAACGGAGAATTTCACTATTTGTTTCAGAATTGAATACACAGTTTCAATGCAACGAACCGTTAAAAGCCACAAAGAACACTGGGCTTAAGTTCTTAGTCCATCAAAAATGGCAAACACTTCTTCTAACAAGTCGGAAAAATGTATGTATTATGCCATAAGTTATGTTAGATGAAGTGGTTGTCACAGAGTAGGTTCGTTCGAAGGCAGTGGTTCGAGTCAATGTAACCGGTCCCTAAGGTATCAAACCTAAACCTATAAGTGAGCAAACACGAAAAATTTTTTGCTCAAGTCAACATGAACCAGTTCTTACATTTTTTGCAAGAAAATTCTTTCTGTACTGTCCTCTGTGAGTGCACAATCGCTGGACGCGTTCGAATGCAATGAAAGAAGTTCTCTTCCTCTTCTTTATTTTTAAAAACTCCGCTTCCATTATTCTTGCGTAATAGCTTAATTTGAACTATCGCGTGAGAGTACTAATGTTTAATTTGTTTATCCACAAGAGTTTTTTGGCATATTCCATGTCTACTAGAGAGCTCCATGAATACATTCATATGCTCTTTCTAAACTTGTGCAATACTTCAGTGTACACTATACATTGTTATTTTTCAACAAGCTGTACACTGAAATCGAATATCACACTTTGAGAGACAAATACTGTACAATGCTTGCTTACTTGATAGCAATTTGAGTGCACTATTCAATCTCTCTGAAACATATGAATGTTTTGAGTGATTTCATATGAGTGCAATGTTTACTGCAGAAAATACACTGAGTACACTGAGTGCACTGAATACAATGAGTGCAAGGTTCAGTAAATGAGTCTTGATTTGTTTATTTTGGTTCTACAACACACTCCCCTCTCCGGCAACTCTTTTTAGTAATATTAGAGGATTATTCGTTAGAAAAAAAACACGTCCCGACAAAAAACTCAGACTACTCAGTGTGCTCAGTGTAGTGTACACTATTTTATGAGTATCCATATGAATACACTGCAGTAAGTATTTGATTTAAAATGGGTGCAATAGTCATAAAGTATTCAAATATTACTCTATTCATACATTTCACTATTCACTTATTCTATTCAAAGATGGAATAGTGAAGTGTGTTTGAAATAAAATGAATGTCTTGAAACTGGATTCAAGACATTCGTTGCAGACCTCTAATGTCCACTACACTGTATATAGATGTATACTTGTGTTTTTAAAACACCGCAATGACAACCGAGGTGGAATGACAGATTTTTCCTAGCTAGACGTTAGTACAATATCTGCCCCTGATCTCTTTCTCTCGAGTTGATCACAAACAGCTTTCCATTTTTTTCTGTTCGGTAGTTTAGGTCGAAGTCTCAGAGGATTTTGGGTTGCCTTGTATCCCACAGGTTCCAATTCACTAAGTCGTAGTGCTGTTTTGGCAGCCATCAAAAAATGTCCAAAGATCTCAATATAAAGCAGATACAACATATACAAAAACAAAGCAGCTGATGAGTTGATTGCAGTGCTCCAGTGAAACATAAAGCAACCGTCCAATGTTACACCCAAAACAAAAAAAAATATTTCGTTTTTTTTCTTAAGTAAAGTTATTTATTTAAAAAAAACATTATTTTTTTTACACATACAGCAGACGCTCCATATAGTGAACTAATAAAAACCGGCCCTGTTCACTGCATCGAGATTGTTCATTGTAACGAGCGTTACAAATTTAATCAAAATGCGTATGTTTTGAAGTACAATTTATCAAAAATAGAATACAATTAAAATTTTTCTTCGCAATTACTAAAAAACAAGCCAATATTTATAAAAAGGAATATTTTATTTTTATATAAGTTAGAATATTTTATTTTCAACAAAAACAACTCATACACGCAACAAAATAATACATTCTACGTACAAGCAACGCGCACTTTGAATTTGCTTCAAACAACCCCAAACTGTGCACCATATACAAACTGTAAATTAGGACGATTGTATGGATACTGCCCACTTCATAGCACTAGTGAGTTTTAGACGTGTTTGTTCATGCTGAAAGGTTCAAAGAAAGAAGAAAAGCCTAGGTTCACCATAACTAAATTTTTGTTTGTTCACTATTTAGAATAGCCTGTACAAAATTTTGTGTGTTCACTATATTGGATTGTTCACTACATCGATGTTCACTATATCGAGCGTCTAATGTATATTGATATCTTTGTCAGTATTGTCACCTCCGATGCGCGATAACATCACATGAACTACAGGTACTCCCACAGCTGCAAATTGTATGTGAACAATCCAATCCATTCTTCTGGTGCCTTGCATAAGAAGATTAATTGAAAGACTCGACAGATACATTCTTTGTCCATTCTTTCATATGAATCACTTACAAATGACCTCATTCTGAAAGGATTAATGTCTTCCCTCCTCGTCTGTCACTTGATATTTTTAAAATATAACTTTAATATGGCAAATGATCTACATAAGCTGACATCACTTACAGAAATTCAAGGAGTAGACTTACTGGCAACGCAACATTTTTAATGTTTGCCTAGAAGTGAACTCACTAAATCTGACATCCATTCACCCTTTCATACAGTCTCATCCCCCAGTATTTGTTGAAAGGAATCTCTAGCAATTCTTCTTTCACTACGCTCACGTACTCAGCAGTCATAAATCTTGATTTTCCCCCCATGAGACGCATTTCGAATGAAGAAATCTCCAAGAAGTCAAATAACTGAAAAATAATTATGGAAGAGTAATTTAATCCTTTTCGCTCAATTGTCCCCACCATCATCCATCCGCCCTCTCTGGCAAACTGATAGATAGTCACACAGAGTCACACAAGCGCACTTACGAGTCCTTTTGTTGAATTACAACACAAGGATACGCTCTTTATACTCACTTTGTTGACGAATTAATTGTCGTGAACCAAATGGAGCCATTGTGGATGAAAAACATCCCACGCACACAAACGTACTCGTACCTTGTCCTCGCAACGAGTAGATCTGTGCACACGAGCACAGGATGTACTCGTATGACGTGTTCTGTTTTAAATTTTATGTGTGTGTGTATGAGAATGTCGTTATGAGACACTTAACAGCGGGCGGTGGTTGACAAGGGCAAAGTTGGGTTGACGGGCCAAATGTCCGCCCTCTTTGTACGCCCCTCTCTTCTCAAAACGTACTCATCGTCGTGATGCATTTCAAACTAATTTGTCGCTTTTGTTAAACACACCAAAAGGACCCATAGAGATGTCCCCAACATACACATGCTACAAGGACATGTACGTGTATTAAACTAAGTCTAACGGTATAACATCCATATGTGGTGCGGGTGGTGAGCCTGTACCGTTCAATTAGGATAATAGCAATAAAGTTTTTGTTTAGCTCCATTAAACTCTGCCGTTACTCCCGCCTCGGTCGGTTTGAGGAGACGGTCATGGCAACGGCAGAGAGGGTGGCGGGTGGGCTATGCGACAGCCCGGTATGCCGTGCAATTGTTATTGTTATTATCATTATCCTTATTGCGGCACCCTACACGCAGTTCGGGACGTGTCGGCTAAATTGGAGGAAAAAGCATATTTCAACCTTTATTCATCGTTGTGGTGAGCTCTTGTCTCTCTTCCACTCTGCAGCTACAACGAGGGATCAAACAGAGTAGCTGAGGGATTTTACTTAATTTTTTTTGGTGTGTTTTTTTTATGTCCCCCTGCATCCAAAGTGGCAAGACCTAATGATTAGACAACGACGTCGACGTTAAATGCTCCTTTCGTTCGCGTACATGCTAAGCCATCGTTCTTCCGTGTGGGATGATGAAAGGACTCGCAAAGAGATGAAGCGAATTAGCAGGCAGGATGAAGAAGTGGAAATTTGGCGACGGGCAAATGAGCATGTAACAGGTTGTCTTTTGATGGCTGCAGTCTACTGAAGGAATAACAGTCGGAGTGAAAAGAATTTCATACGTATACGAATGAAGTGTGGGTTTTGTTTGTTAATTATCTGTACACTTCGCACTCTGGCCTCCCTTCGTTTGGGTGGGACTGCTAATTTGTTTCTCTCGCCCTCAATTACTTTGGCATATTGCTCTGCAGGTCGGGCGATAGAGATCTGTAATTTTTTGATTGAGATCTACATATGTTCATCCTGTCCGTAAAACTAGTCGGCTTAGGTCCAGGAATTTTTCTTAAAAAAATGTTTTGCCATCCAAGTTAATAAAAGTGATTGCCTATCATCTGTTAAATCTTCTAGTATCGCCCCGAAGTGGCTTCCCTGACTCTGGCGCATAAATCAGGCTGAATTTGACCGATGGCATTGGTTCTGCTGGCTTTGAGGGCCGCCGTGGCCTTATGGCTTATTCGCATGGACCTGTGACTTCAGAAAACCCCAAAATAAGAAGTCTAACGGAGTCAAATCGCACGATAATCTAACTAACTATGTCCAGTTCACATCAGCTCCACGTGAGACGACCATGCCCTCGAATCGCTCGTTCCCTAGAATTTCCAATGTGGCGTGAGCTATGTATCATGTAGCGCCGCGGCGTCCTCTGGAAACCACATGTCGTTAGTGTCCATATCATTCAATTCAGGCCAAAAGAAGTTGGTAATTATCGACCTATACCACTCGCTGTTGACAGTGATGGGCTGGGCAACGTTGTTCTCAAAGAAATATGGACCGATGACACCGCCAGCCAAATATCTACACCAAAAAGTGAAAAAAAAGGTGAATTGGACGCCCTTGGATCTTATGTGAATTGATATCGTCTCCCAAATTCCACGATTTTGTTTGTTGACTTACCCATTCATCCAGAAATGGGCCTCTATCATCTCATAGAATGAACGTACGATTAATGTCCCAGCTACGACACCAAGATCGTTCTAGGAGATTTTAACGCTCAGCTGGGTAAAGAGGACATCTTTGCTAGAGTCATCGGTAAACACAGCCTGCACGACACCACGTCCGAAAACGGACTCAGGCTGGTGGACTTTGTTACGGAGCGAAACCTCTCTGTAGCTAACACGCGTTTCCCACACCTTAACATCCATAAAGGGCCCTGGCGGTCCTCTGATCATTTAACCGTCAACCAGAATGATCACGTTGCGATTGATGTCAGACACTCCTCCAGTATTCTTGATGTCCGAACGTTCCGAGACGTTAACATCGACTCGGACCATTTCCTTGTTGTAGCCAAGGTAAGGACACGGATATCGACAGAACAACGGAGTCGAGGAAGACAACCACGGCTTGACGTCGAAAAGCTACGATCGCAACAGACTGCCAGGAACTTTGACGATCGAGTCTCCCTGAAACTCTCCGAAAGTTCGACGTCGCCTGCATTAACAATAGACAAAGAATGGAAACGTTGTCAAAGAGCCATCAGAGAAGCCGCTGCTGATGTGCTGGATTTTAAAACACCACCTAGGAAAAACCCCTGGTTTGACAACGAGTGCAGGCAGGCACATGCAGCAAAACAAGAAGCCTACAAGGCAACGCTGCATCGAACTACGAGAGCTGTTCGTGAGCTCAACGAACTGGAGACAGCTGGTGAAAGATCGCGCTGACTGGAGAGGCATGTTGAGTGAGGCCTAGGTCCACCTCGGACTGTAGCGCCCGAAGAAGAAGAAGAAGAAGTGGGAGCTCCAGAGCCCATTCAGCGAACACACGTCGTTGTCAACGGTCGTCTACCTTGAGTTGATGGGTCAGTTTAATTTTGTAAGGGTGCAGACTCAAGTCGCGACGCCAAGTTCGCCAAATTCGTCAAGTTCTGAAGTTGTGGTCCGTCAAAGGCCGAGTTCTTGTGAGCCACGCGAAATCGACTGCCTCGGATTCTCCTGCACGCTCTCACTGATAACTGCGATGTTTTCGGCAGATCTTGCGTTTCGAATACGGCAGTTGATTTATCGTTTACAGAACCAGTGGACTCAAATTTATTCACCAAGCTGCGAATAGTCCTCTCGGTAAAACGATTATGGCGACCTTAAAGGGGCGAGGCGCGCGGAACCTTGCCCGAACAGAGAACCCATTTTAATAAAACAGTTTTACCATTTGAACGCTATATCCATGGATAGAGGCGAAGTTGTCGGCAGATCTTGCGTGTCGCCAACGTACGGGTGTTGGCTTATCCTTTGCTAAACCAACGAATTGTCCTCTCGGTAGGACGATTATGGGGACCGTAGAATGGCCGAAGCACGCGGAACTTTGCCGAACAGAACACCCATTTTGATAAAACAATTTTATCATTTGCATCTGTTGTTGAACGCTATATTTATCCGTGGTAATTTGACAAAACAAACTAAATAAATGGCATCCAATTTCACACATGCAGCTTTGACAATATGACCGCTATCAACTGTCAAAGTACGGAAGTCCCTATTGGAAGACCCTTTACAAAGGTCAGCGAATTTTGCATTTTCCCAGAAGATAACTAATCCGTAGCCGGAGTAGATGTTACCGAGATTCTAAAATCACTTCTTTACCTCACAAGCGTCACCATGGAGTAGAGATTTACGAACTAGGAGTTCGAAATTCAATAATTTTGTTTTTTAGTTAGTTTTTTGTTAAGCTACCTCTTGGCATGAAAAAAAGGTCCAGAAACCTGCTTCTTAGGAAGTTTACGTGCTAATGTCGACAATAAAGGGAAACCCTCCATAAATTTAAAGCGTGATTTTTTAAGGGTATCCCTAACTTACTCAATTACGCTTATTGGCATTCTCAGACGAATGGGTCCTTCTGCACGCATCGAAAGAACTCATCAGACTCCTTACTTCGAATAAAATCCTACATGCATTCTTATTTGACTTTAACTCTGAATTATGAACAAGACCCTTTGGATATTTGATGATACGTTTTATTAAAAAGTTAAAGTCGTCCACCAAGAGGTGCCCGAATGGGCTTTCATTTTCATTCAGTGAACGTAAAAAGTCCGAAACACTCAATAGTCATGAATTCATATAATCTGTGAACCCAAAAGGGTTGCAAACCAAGTTTGTCCATCTGATTCAGGTGCACAGGGTTCAATGAGAAATCCCATCTCTTCTGTCCACCCACCTGTGTCAATTTCAGGAGAACCTCACTTTAAAGGCAATCATCCTTACTCCTCGACTACTTACGGATCTTTTCCGTTTCATAAAAAAAAGAACACAAAATAGAAAAACAGAAACACTCTTGCCGGGGTTTCTGTGAAGATCCTTTGCAATTTGCTCCCCCATTTTACCAATTTTGTCCACTCACTAACGAATTTCAAATCCCAATCGGGGGAAAGGATATCCTTTGCTCACGCTTGTGTACCTTATTTTGTCATCGTCGCTCCCCTCGCACACCAGTGGCTGTCCTTGCTTTAACAAATAACAACGTCGGCCTGAATGTGTGTGCTCCAGTCGTCGGCTTTTATGTTGTGGCTATCCGTGCCGCTGCTACCACTCTAGCTCCTGATTCCGGCGTGAATTCCCTCGTCAGCATTTATGATAATCACGAAATTTTCATCCGGGAATGAGGGACGACGACGAGTGTAAAGGATGTACGTTTTATCTCTCCACTTGGACGTGCTTTTTTTTTTGCTGTTGTTTCGGTAAAACCTTTTTTCTCTGCATTCCACCGCAATCCATCGTCCTCGGCAACACGGTGGGCATCGGGTGCCGGTGTGTACACACACGTTGTTCGTCCTGCGGGTGGAGCACTGGTGCAAGTGTATGTGCTGCTCAGCCGCCGCCGCCGCCGGTGTGTGAGGAGGTTAAAAGTTTGTGGCAATTGTGTTGACGATGGATTATAGTAGTTGGAACACATAGAACGGTAAACTACACAGAAAGAGAAAAAACACGTGAAAACAAATAAAAAGAGAAATGTTAATAAAGGATAATGGCCAAAATAGGTTGACGATGGCATGGTACAGTGCCATCCAGTCTGTGTGTGTGTATCTGCATTGGAATAGACGGAAGAGGTCCTTCGAAGGAGCGCACTTGAAAATTCTCTGACATTTCGCACGAATTCAGGTTTCACATTAAGAACGAACAACGGCAAGGATAACTCTCTTTCTCACACTCCGCCACTACACAATCAGTGTTTGAGAGGATGAATGAAGTGAGCGTGTGTTCAGTCTGGAGTGGAGTTGGAGGGTGGCTTTCACAGCGCTGCACGGGGAATAAGGGAATAAAGTGAAAAGGTCTCTCCCGGGAGATTAAAATGTAGACATTACGTTAAACGCACACGTCATACGCTTAATTATTTACGTGACTTGATTGTCGTTGTCAATTTTGTGGCCAACCGGAACAGCATTGACTTTGAGACAACAACGGTCGATGGCCGGCCAGCTGGCACGCTTGTGACAGTAAAAGGCCTTCAAAGTCTCTCATTGGGCAAATGATGCAAAACAGTGGCCAATTGGAGGGGAGCGGGCTCCTATGGCACTGTTTTCCTTTCTGCCGATATGACGACGCATGAATATCTTCGAGCAGAAACTAGCTTACAGATGAGAAGATACATTTATCGATTTTATTAGGCGAAAAAGGCGAATCCAATGGAAATTTGAATTGTAATGGCCAAAGTTTGACTGCCTAAGAGGCGCAATCAACGTTAACGGCCGTTCGTTTTGGTGGGCTATTAGAGTCGAAAACATTCTTGTGTGGGCGGGCGGGCGGGTGTTCTATGTTTGGCATAGAGATACATTATTGCCGTTAATGAATGCAAATGGTGCGTAGGTTCTAGTCAGGAAACTAATTCAAGTTGAGACTGAAGTGTGTCCGTGGCACCACTTCTGAATAGTTCAAGGGGTAGTGCTGGGCAGTCCATTTGCGAGGAGATGACTATTTGAGGCAATAATCGTGAAGTGAGCTATTTTGAAAGCTCTGTCAAGGGCCAGCGTCGTTTGGTTTTGGCTTGGCTTATTTGGAATATTTGTTTTGGTATTTCGATTGCTTAATTCGTAGTGTAATTTTTATATCGCATGATAGACATTAAATCTTTACTCTGATTCGTTGGGGCTTACGAGGTGTGTTCAGAAAATATCGGGAATGTTAATTTTTTGAAAAAAAAAAAAAAAATTATTTGAACTTCTACATTAATCTTGTCGCCTTCAAAATATGCACTTATGCCAGCGCTTCTTCTTCCAATCCTCGAAACACTTTTCAAACTCGATCTCTGGGATAGCCTTTATCTTGGCCGATGATTGCACCAGCCCATATAGCACACCAAACAGTGAGTTTTAATGGTTGTAAGGGCGTCTCGACGAAAGCTTCTGGGTCTTCTCCACTTCAAGTTCTCCAATTTTGTTTGTTTACAAAATTTAATTAAAATTTAACCAAAAATTAACCTCATCGGAGGACAAAATCTTGCTTTGAAAATGATGATAAATCTGAATCAGGTTTTCGGCCCATTCACCGAACTTACGACGAGTAAAATGGTCACTAGAGTCCAACCGAACATTCGGCTTCGGCCGAAAAAGTGGCCTTAAGTCGGACTCCAACGGGCACGCGATTTCATTTCTTGCACAAGCTGGATCTTATAAGCTTTTAAGTCAAGATCTTTCCGTAAGATTGTCCACAAAGTGGATAGTCATAGCCCCAATTGCTGTGCACGATGGTGTATCGACTCATTCGAATTCTCCTCAACATTGCGCTCGACTACGGAAATAACTTCTTCTGTTCGGACTGTTTGTCGTCTTTGGGGATGCGTATTATCCCCTATAGTATACGCTGTGCCAAAATGATACATCATGTTCCGAGTAACTTGCTCAGATGGACGAATATGTCGATCATAAAATGGACGTGGCGCAAGATACATAACTTTAGCGAACCGAATATAATAATAATGGCGGCGCTACAGTCCAAGGTGGACCTGGGCCTAGCTTCTCAGCAACCACTCGTGTTGAGCATGCTATTGTTCTGTCACGAGTGGAGGGGATCTACAATTTAATGCCGACTCCGAACGGCGAGATTGATAAGCTTTTTCTAGAAAGTTATATTCTTTGAGCACTGTCAGTGACTCGAAAGAGGTGGAGCCGTGAAAAAATGTTTGGTGTTTTTTCGGGAATCGAACCGACATCGAGCATAGGAGTCGACGCACCTACCCAATACTCCACGGCGCCCAAACTCTATATAAGGATAGAGATATAATCGGGAAGGCAAAAATCGGTCGATTGAACTGGCTCGGCCACTTCTAGCGAATAAACACCAATGCTGCAGATAAGAAAGTCGTCGACTCCGAGTTTCCTGAATCTCCAGTACAATGACCAAGTGATCGCGGATGCAAGTAAACTTGGTCTTGATGACTAGAAGCAGCGTAACCAGGACTGTTAACGATGGTAGGGGGCAATACCTTGGCCGCATAACCTCAATGAGTCCTTGGCCTGATATGTGAGAGAGTAAGCTGATTTTCAGCTTAGAAACAATTGGGAGTTGATTTGTTGTCAGCTTACTTTGCTATTTGACGACGAAAAGGCTCACGCTGGAGGAATGTTTGCTATTTAATAAACGAATCTACTTTCAAAACCATGATACAGATCGAAAACTTACGAAAATGAGGCCATACAAGGCCATCTTCCGTTTAAAAAGAAGTGATCTTGGGTACAACTCACACTGGAGCTTCGAAGACATTGCGGAACGCTTTTCTTTTGACCCCAGTCTTATGGATATGGTGTCTGTCGATGACGAACATACAAAGTCGACTACACCAGCACTTATCTTAAAAAAGCAAAAAAAAAATAATGAAATGAGAGGAAAAAATGAAAATCGTTTACAACCTCAAATAGTGTCACCGAAAAATATAAAATTCAAACTAATTACTTCCATTAAGTGATTTGGCAGCAAAGACAAAAGGATAAGGGTGCCTAATACATTTGTATATTGTGAAGAATAGTTGGAAGGTAAGAAATATTTGTGTCTGTAACGACAGCCAAGTTGTGCTTAATGCCTTTCTCAGCCCTTTCCACGAAAGTTAACGAATGCAAGTCTTGTCTGAATTTAATCGGTAGTATACATACCCTAAGACTTGCCTCGGTCTCAGGCCAACACGGGAAATGAAATCGCCGATGAACTTGTTAGGTAAGGATCAGAGGAGGTACTCTCAGGAGCTGAACCTACGCTGGGACTGCCTACGCCCTTGGTTAATGCATCCATCGATGATTGGATCTCTCAACAGAAGAGACTGCAGACAACTTACGGGCGTATTAACTGGCCACTACACCTTCGCCAAACACCTAAATGTGCTTGGCCTAAGCGATTAAACCCTCTGCCTCTCCTATAGAAAAGACAATGACACAGAGCACTTTCTCTGCCACTGTCACACCTTTGTTCGGATCAGGTAGCAGTTATTCGGTGCTGATGAGGTGAGGACTAATGACGTAGGCTCCGTATCACAGAAGCGCCTGCTGGTCTTTCTCCAGAAGACCAAGAAAGTCGAGCAAAAGTAGGTTGCTGCCTGATAGTACAATGGACCAGCTTTCGAGTCTGAGTTTTGCAGTGTAGTCATGGTCATTGCCATGGTTTTTTTTTCTGTTTTTCCCTTAATTTTAAGTGTTTATACATCTAGACAAGGGGCGCCGTAGCGTAGTGGGTAGGTGCGTCTATTTCTATGCTCGATGTCGGTTCGATTCCCGAAAAAACACCAACAATTTTTTCACAGCTCCACCTCTTTCGAGTCACTGACAGTGCTCAAAGAGTCTGTCTAGAAAAAGCTTATCAATCTCGCCGTTCGGAGTCGGCATTAAACTGTAGGTCCCCTCCACTCGTGAGAGAACAATAGCACGCACAACACGAGTGGTTGCTGAGAAGCTAGGCCCAGGTTCACCTCGGACTTTAGCGCCGCCATTATTATTATTACATCTAGACAAAACACCCTATACATAAGTGTAACTTGTTTTGCCAAAGCCAATTGATACAACGTTTCCGTATAACATTTTGTCTCCTTTGTTTTGCAATGAATTCATGTGGAAGACAAATTAAGCGCCCATGCAAACAAGACTTTTAGTTCTTCTCCAACAATTAAAACCTAATGTGGAAATGGTCATTCATGTGAAGTTGAATTGTGTGTGCCCAAAAACCCCCTTCAACGTTAAGGCAGTTCTCTGCTTTTAAAGCATGTCCCAACTTCAGTTTCCATCAACTCCGGAGACAGAATGACTTTAAAATTGTAAAATAATCGATATCTCACAGACAGGGCCACCTGGAACCGCACATAAAGAGGATGATCTCAATGGCACATTAAAGACTCACCGAAGTCCATGAGGTACTTAAAGGTGTTAACAACTCAATAACTTTATTGAACTTCATTATGTGATTTTATCGCTTCACCCATCAAGTTACCAAAAAAAGAAAAGATAAACGTTCCTCCTCCTCCAAGCCCGGTTGTTTAGAAAGACTTTCACATGAAAAATGTGGAGGAGAACAACAAAAGCAATGTAGTCGCCTGGAAAAGTTGCCATTAAAAGTTTAAGCCATAACGAAATCTGTCCTGTCGAACAAAAGCAACACATAATTGCTGTGTCAACAAGACCTCTCCTTTGTTTCCACCTAAATGCCCTCAAACTTAATATCGCATTTATGTTCTAACAATTGAGCCGTATTCTCTTAAGACACAGGCTCACATACACACACGAGAGGAGAGAGAGAGAGAGAGGGCCTTCTATCGTGAGTCGTTTAACTTCTTGCACATTTATCAACAATAGATACACAGAAACAGGCCACCCTCCTCATCCTGTAAGTCCTCGGCGAAAAATCACCGCGAAAGCAGTTTACTGTCGCAGTAGGCCTGTCTGACTTAAATGTTACCTCACTTTCCTCCCAGCGTCTCAGCACCACCACCTGGGATTATTTGCAGAATTTCTTAGAAACCGTATTAAAGACGTGGTCCTCCGCTCTGGCAGCGTTTTGAGTTAAGGCATGAGTTTGCATAGCTTCCACCATTATCCCCTAAAACGCCTTGAATGGGCACGCACACATTCGAAAGCACACCCCACCACCGCCGAAGTGTGCTCATCTATAAATTTAACCTTCCGTATTTCATTTATTCATGTTTAAAGTGAAAAATTCCAAATTGAATTTTAAGGGATATACTCGTACCCTAGCACATGTATCTCAAGCACGCGGAGTGGTGTGGTGAGGTGGGAGAGGGTGGTATACTTTCGTATCTGCCCTCCTCGGATTCGGTGTTTTGCTCCTCTCAGCACATAACAAATCAATGAAAATATAAGATTCGTCCTCATCTAGAAAGTGGCATTTTATCGAGAGGGATGTGTGGGCTGCGGCAGGGTGAATCACACCCAAGCGACAGAACAGGAGCCACACAGCCACCACATCACCACCAGTTTTATATGCAAATCACTTTTAAACGAATCAATAAATTTTTCGTGAAAGTACGCGACGGGGTTGTGGGGGTTGTGGGGGTCGTAGCGCGACACATACCATGCACAGGAAAGAGGATATAACGTACGATCCCGAAGGGCGACGACGACAACGACGACATCGACGAGGACAACGAGGAGAATGGTGCCTGAAACGAAGCGAGCACAGACTCCTTTGCCACACGATTCGATTACACTGGAAACTCCATTTCGCGCTAAGAGATTCATCTTCTATGCGAAGGCTGGAGGGGAGGGCTGCACACACCTATCTCAGGGTGGGTACGTGTTGAGACTTGGTAACCGATTTTTCTTTCATCTTGCCTCCAGTCCTCAGCCCCATGTCACGATCTATGCGGAAGAGTTTTATGGAGCGGAAAATGCAAAACAAAAGAAGGGAAAATAACGAAAGTGAAGGAGCAGGAGGGGACTGGAATAATAATAGATCTCCATTGCACAGATCTTTTGCTCTTAGCAGGACTTGGACTGCGTGTGATTGTTCCATATTTCCCCATTTTGCACAGAGTGCCTCGGCAACAGGACTCGGAGAGAAATGCATTCAAGCAGAGGACGCGTTGGTGAAGGTTATGAGGAAGAATTAGGAGAGGACATCGTCGCGATGGAAGAGGAGGTGAATCACCAGCAGATTCTGCATATTGACAGGATACGTATAGTTAGATTTATAGTTTTATCAATTGAATGCCATTAATCACGTGCTGTGAAGCAAGTGGATGCAGAACGCTTGCTATGGTACGAGTACGTACGTATAGTTGAACTTAAAAAATCATCAGCAGGGGTTTCCATCCGGGCGTTTTTGAAATCACGAATTGAATTATCATCAACGATTGAATGGTGGGATAAAGCTTTGCTGAGTGAGTGCAGAAATATTTGGATCAAGGATGAGTTTAAATGAAGATGGATACGAGAGTGCGATTCATTTCAAATTCCTTTTACACAGAGAGTTCACAATTGGATCTGTGTCAGTATCCATTTCTGTGACCCTCTTAGGAGTGTCGGATTATGTAATTTTTCCGTCCAAGGCCTTTAAAGTGTGGTGGATGGATGGAAATCGTGTTACGTGCTAAATATGCAGAATACAGTGAAATCGCAAGCAAATGGAAATAGTGGATTATGTGAAGAAGTTGAAAGTCACGCAGTTTTAAAACTAGGGAATGTAGATGTACCAAATGATGGCGTCAGTTATATCTTGTATTCTTCGGAATATAAAATGATTGGGGACTAGACAGAGTCGAACGTCCTTAAAGTACAGTCGTGTGGGCGAGTGACTTTGGAGAAAGCTACGCATCATCCATTGTAGATTTTCGAATTACACTACGAACTTAAGAGAACTCAACATTTTCGGCTGAAACGGTAAAATGTAGCTCAAACTTTAAAGATCCGTTTGTTTTTAACAACAAAACACATTTTTTTAAGATATTAAAGGTTTCTCTGGGAAAAAGCGTGAATATTAATTAAATTCCGGATATTAGAAGTTGCTGTATATAACCATATAACAGGTCCTACAGCAGCCATTAGTGTTATGCGTTTTATTTTTTTTTTTCTTGTTTTTCGGGGGATTTTTGAAACTCTACTGGAGCACTCAGACTCAAAATTGGTCCATGGTACTCCCAGGTAGCAACCTGCTCCAGTGCCGTTAATTTGATCCCAACGGCAAATGGTGACTGGACCAGATTCGATTTCACTGGGACTCGAATCTGAAACCCTTCTTACTTGGGTCAGGCACTTAAAAACTGCTGCCATCCAGTAGTTGTTTTATTGTTTGTTTACTCACGAATGGAATTAATTCAGAACTTGATGCCGAGAATGTGAAAAGCCTTACATGTGTTAATTCTTTTACGTTAGCCAAAAAGGTCTTAAGTCAAAAAACATTTTTGGTTTTTGATTGGGTTTAATTTAATTTTTTTTCTCTTTCGTTTGGTATTAACGTCTTAAGTCTATCACAACTTCATTTCAAAGCTTTTTTGCCATCATTTCTTTTTTTCGAACACATTTAAGCCCGATTTGCGAATAATTAATCCACTTTCAATTTGGTTTTACGAAAACTCCAGTTTCCGACTTAACCCTTATTTCCTAACGTCAAAGAATTGTAAGTGCTATAATAGAGGTGGTGTCGTTAAATGAAATTTGGTGTTCGGCGGCCATATTTCTTTTGGTTTACGGCAAGGATGTCTTGTTGGATTTTGTGTCATAAACAAGAAACTCATATAATCATATCAATACCCTACTTGCGAACGTTAAGTGGATCCTATTGGTTGAATACCCTGAAATGTGTGCTTACTATCTAGGTCAAAGGCACAAGGACAAAAGACACACATTTCTGCTACGTATGCTTTCCAGTTTTTACCGTTCTAGACAAGATTCTTTTAAAGGGTGTTTTGTTTTAGAGGTTTGGTTTTTAACATGGCAACACTGTTTCTGCAGATTGTCGATTTGACAGTCGAAAGTTGATTTGTGTTTAGTCCGTTTTGCCGTTTTACAGTTAATAGATTAACGCCAGGAAAACGCGTGTAAATTGTGAAAACTTATTTTGAAAATCATGATTCGTGGGCGCCGTGGCCGTGTGGGTTTTATGCGTCGACCCATATGCACTAGGCTTTCAAGTCTAGGTTCAAATCACAGTTTAGACAAACAATTTTTAAAAAAAAAATTGTTCACGGCTCCACCTCTTTCGAGTCGCTAACAATGATCAAAGAGTATAACTGTCTAGAAATAGCTACTCAATCTCGCCGTTCGGAGTCGGCATTAAATTGTAGGTCTCCTCCACTCGTGAGAGAACAATAGCACGCACAATACGAGTGGTTGCTGAGAAGCTAGGCCCAGGTCCATCTCGGACTGTAGCGCCGCAATTATTATTATTATACAGAGTTTGCGGTTTTGTGTTCTCCTCCCATCGCCTTTTCCGGAGACAAAACCAAATATTCGAAGCGAGTTTCGAGTTTTTCTTTCGAAAGCACCAAGAATCAGATCTGCAGTTTTCATAATCCTCCAGCTTCCGCTCCATACAGCAAAACTGAATAAAGATATCGTACAGCGCGATTTTAGTCCTTCGAGTCACGAGTTTTAAGCCAAAGTTGTTTCGACAAATTCTGAAAAATTCTGAAAACAAACTAAAACACCATTTTATGAGCATGTTTCCAATACTATTTTGTGTTAAAGAGACCTTTCGTCCGTAGTCCATTTCTAGGAAAACGTGTCCATTTCTAGGAAAACGTGTCCTAGAAATGGACTACGGACGAAAGGTCTCTTTAACACAAAATAGTATTGGAAACATGAAACATGTATATTTTGCAGCGACAACAAATTCCTTTGATGTCAATGTTGCCCTTCTCTCCTCCATACGTTCTCGTACGTTTTTCATTGCTCCTTCTTTTCATTTCAACATGTGGAATCTAACACTAACACAAAACCCAAATCAAATGTTTTCCAGTGAATCGATAGATCATCCCTTACACAGCCAAAGCGAATAGAAAACAAAATCATCAGGTCGCCGTCAGTGTTAATTAAAAAGTTTAATTTAATGGATGCTGATGTTGTGTTATTATTGCAATTGGAGACGAAGGAAAATCTGAAAAACGTAGAGGATAAAAAAAAGCGTTTGGCTTACAGTTGGGGGGATGTGCTTCATTGGCAAAGATTGAAAAGGGGTTAATTAAGGTCCACAAGCATCGTCTCTAATTGTTTCCCCTGGGATAGTGTTTCCTATTTCGAATTTAATTTAATTTTCTAACACAAAATAAAAGGGATAACGACAAGAGGAGATGGGCTATTCAGATATGTATTACCTTACTCTTTTTTTTTGCTTTTATGGACAAAAGCAATGACAATGGACAATGAGGGTTTCTGAAGTTAAGCATTTTCAACATGTTATGCGATATGAGCCAACATGTAGTCACCTCCATAGGAAAACTTAGGAAATAGGTTGACGTTGGGCTTGTGATTAAGGGAACAGAGTGACATCACAGCAGCCACTTGAAAAATATCTCTCATGTTGAATGTTAGATAAGAGGTGCATTAAATTTTCAGTTACATCTTGAATACATCCAAGGAAACAACAGCAAATATCTGTTTAACCAATTTCAGGAAGAGGAGAAAATTGACTGGTCTGCCTCAACTAGTACTAAAAGGTGTTACCGTCCGCTCTTCCGATAAAGCTAAATATCTGGGTATTACCCTA
This sequence comes from Myathropa florea, assembly GCA_930367185.1. NCBI lineage: Eukaryota > Metazoa > Arthropoda > Insecta > Diptera > Syrphidae > Myathropa > Myathropa florea. The sequence continues at coordinate 130,465,943 of OV884002.1, read as the reverse complement.
GATAAAAACCTTCTCTGGAAAAAACGCATCGAATGGAAAATTACCTGTTTTACTGCAGTGTAAGGGATTTTTCGGCAATTTGGGGTCTATCCACAAAAACATCCGTTTGAAGCTTTACGGCTATAAAAAGGCTTCTTTTCTCCTACGCATTGATCGCTTTCGCGTAGATATGTCACTGCTGCTTTCACTAAGCTTCAAAGAACGGTCTGTCTCGGCTGCTTAGGGGCCTTCTCTAATACGCCTGGTTCTGCACCTGATGCACTGCTGAATCTCTCCCTTCCTCTTGATATCATGGGGTGCACTTTCAAGGCCATCTTCCTTTTAAAAGAAGTGGTCTTTGGTACAACTCGCACTGAACTTTCGATGACATTGCGCAACGCTTTTCCTTTGACCCTATTTTGACTCACGGACACCAGTACTCCAGAAAGAGCACTGTCCTATCACTCAGGACTGGCTCTGGTCAGAATTTGAGCCAGGAAAGGAATGTAATCGAAACTTCACGGCTCCAAGACCAATGAAGTATCTGGCTCTGACTCCTTCGTGGAGGGCAACAGCATAAGACTGCACACCTCATTAGGTAAATTTGCGTCGGTTTTCCAAGCGGAACCTATGCGATCCTAATGGCCGCGAACTGTGAAAAACAGGTGGAAGCAGAGAAATATTTGTGTCTGTAGCAACAGCCAAGCTGTGCTTAAGCCCTTTTTTTCGGAGGATTTTTGAAACACTTCTGGAGCACTCAGACTCAAAACCTACTCCAGTGCCGTTAATTTCATCCCAACGGCAAATGGTGACTGGACCAGATTCGATTTCACTGGGATTCGAACCTGAGACCCCTCTAACTTGGGGCAGGCACTTAACCAACTGCGCCATCCAGTCGTCTTGAGGTTGCTGCCTAGTAGTAGAATGGACCAGTTTTTGAATTTAAGTAATCCAGTGTAGTTTTCAAAACCTCCGAAAAAAAAATACCAACTTTAATACGATCCATACCGAGTAACTTAACGGAAAAGAGGCTAGGGGCACATTCCGCAGAGCAACAGGAGACTTCCTGTCACTTTCTGTGAATTCCATTAACTTCACCTGACATTTCCACGAAGACTCGAGTTAGTCCATTCAGAGTCAATCAACGTCAATGAATATAATCCCGCGAAACGTTCTCCATGCATTTTCCTCTCTTGCAAAGGGGATACAACGAAATCAATCTTCTTCAAAAGGCAAATCGCCAAAACCCTCCTGCAGTTGCGAATCTTAAGTGATGTTTTGATTTCAGTTCGGGTAGATACAAAAGGACTCTAATTCATCCCCAATCTTACCCCACAGGGTACAGCGATAAGACGAAAAGCTACAGCAACCAAATGCAAGAAATACATCTTTACGACTGCGAACATCTAGAAAGTTCCACAAGTTTCCCGTTCTGCTTAAAACAATATCCCTGCCATGCATGAATATGTATCTTTTGTTTACAAAGAAACTTTTATCCAACCCCACGGCCCCTCACGACAGCACCAACTCAACCCAGCTATGGCCGCAGCGTCAATGTACCCCCTGCAACGTGTTTGTTCGAAAATCCTTTAAAACCAAAAAACAATAAACCTCGAGGGTACACTCGATTTTCTGCATTTAGATACTGCAAGCACTTACGCCACTTGCCAGAGCGAGGCGAAAGACAACTCGCTGGAGCTGGTCGGTTATTCAATCTGTCATCGTCAGCATGACCGAGGAAAAATGAATTCCATCATGAGGGAGAGAATGGCAGTGTGTCGTTCCCAGCAAGCATTCCATGACGCTTATCGAAATGTTGCACTTTATCCCCCTTGGTGAGGGAATTGCATCAAGGGCGAGGAATACAAACGGGCGGTTACTTAGCGAACCCCCCAATGAACTCTCGACCCTTTTGTGTTATTCACTCGCTCTGCCTCTATCTCTCATGTCCTGTTTCACTCGCTGTCTATGTCTGAGAACGACGATGTCGTCAACGAGGTCTAAAGTCCCATCCCTTCTGGTTTTGCTGTAAGCACAGATACCACAACAGCAACCCATTTATTTGTTGCTACAGTCTTGGGATGTTCTCTTTTAAGTAACTCCATCATCATGGTGGATGGAGTGCTCTTATCTGCTCCAACCACCCCCATAACATCTACCGGCAGCGCTTGCCCACCCGTGCCCAAAACTAAAGAGACGGTCTAAGATGGCCCGAATGTGGGAAGTGCACCCCACACGTAGGCAAGAAGCCACTGAGAAGGTGTAGAATGAGGTCAATCCTTGACAAATGCTGAACTTTGAAGGACACTCGTGCATGTTGATGATGCGGTGAAATAGAGGAAAACCCCCACCAACACCACCACCATCACCACCAGCAACAGCAACAGCAGCATTACCACCAAAGTAACAAAGAAAACAACAACAGCAACGATAACGACAAAAATTTAGGTTGAGACCAATGATCGGGCTAAGATTTTTGGGCATGTCACCCACAAGGGTTCACCATCAGCAAAACACAGACCCAAACACACAAGACAACCCACACATTGACTATGTAGACTTTCGAAGGAAGCCATGGCGATGGAGAGACGAGCGAGGGACGGTGCACATTGCGGATACTCTTGTGGTTTATTGATTTTGTTCGTTTGCGGGCTGTCATTTGGATGCCTTTTGTTTTATTATTTTAAGAGTTCCGCAGGGCGGCATACCGGGCCCGGAGATGGGGGAGTTTGATGGTGCTCGCTGGTGGAGTGTACGAATCTACTGTTCTTGATTGAAGGTGCTTCACATGTGAAGGGTTGAGTTGGAAGTTACTCTCAGGCCACCCGATGTATGGGGCAGAATGAGCAAACAGAGCTCGGACTCGTTTTACTTCCCGTCGTCTTCTGTGCTTGCGGAGCGTTTTTCTCGCATTAATTAGCCTGGAAAATTGGACGGGCTGACTTGGGAGGTGTAACACAAGGTGGACGTCTGAGCGTAAAAACATTAGCTCGACTTGGTGGGTGGTTGATTTTTTTTTCCTCTGAAACATGTGAGTGGATTAATTAGAGTGGATAGCTGGAAGTGAAATGGAGAATCCATGCAGAAATCGAGTGTGTGTTTTAAAGCTGAGAAGCTAAATCTTAAAGCAGCGTTTTAAGGGTGACTTTAAGGCTTTTAAGCGAATGGTTGGTAATGAAGTGGGACGGGTTGTTGCTTCGTTTGGGTAATGGGATGTTGTGCAGCAGAATGTTCATGGTGTCCACCCTTTGTTTAGTGTCTCTGAGGGGCGTTCAGTTCATAAACGGAATGAACCTAGGCATCAATCAATTAGCGCAAGAGATCGTGTTAGTCCCCTGTAGACACCCCTGTGGTCTGTAGCGCCACAAAGGAGGAAACTTTCATTTGGTTTTTCAAAGCGTGGTGATGTCTTGGGACCTATTGAAGGGCCTACCCTTCTGTGCCGACTCCGATTGACAATTCCGTAAAGACCTCTATGGTGGGAGTACTCCAGCAGCATGTCCAATGAGCTATGATGCATGCTGAGAACCACAATTTACTTACCGGAAATTAAACCCGAAACCCAGTGAGCACCAGCCATCCCATTACTACATCTGCACCAAGCCGACAAAAGCCAGGGAAAGTGTGTACATTTAAATATATGTCAACAACGTCATGGAAATGCAACTGACATTAAGCCCACCGCTTGTCAAATCGACCAACACCCGATTACTCGAAAAGGACATTCCCACACATAACGCCCGTGAAGGCGAGTAGGTGTGTCAGCATTGAAAAAAGAATATTAAATGAGTTTTTCATATTCATTTTCCGGATATATCATTATGAAAAAATAAACAGGTGTATCCAGCATTGGTCTAGTTACACAGTTTAGCCTGCATGCATCGGACTTATCCGTGACATGTGAGCAAATAGTGGGTCACGTTAAAGAGTTACTGCACAACAGGGATATCCTGACCAATGTCCGATTGCGTGTCAGTGAAAAATTAATTACACAACACGAAATCCCATTGGAATATGTTATGAATATTGGATTGGTGGTTTACATTGACAGTTATGTCAATTACACTCACAAGAGGGATACTTTTAAATTTACGTTGAAAATAAAGTTGATGGATTTTTAATGTTCATCCGGAAGCCAGAAAGACAGTGTAGATTGAACGGGTGTAATCTAAAGATCCTTAACACTTAATAGTTGTTCCATCATCGGACAATACGATAAAAGGCAAGATTTCCGTCACATGTTGGGCTGTCTCAGAGTGGCGAAAGCTAGTTAGGTGTGATGGCTGAGTCTCACGTAGACCATTTTTGGTCAGACTTTACAGAGTTAACCTTGGTGCCTTTACTGAGGCAGAATGTTGCTCCACGAAAGCCATACCATTTAGCGTTTTTTGTCTAGTTTTGACAGGAGCCGGTCTGAAGCAAAGGAGGTGGTCCAATACTTCAATACTTTAATTAACTACTTTTTGTCGTTAAAACCGATACGTTGTCATAATCTATGTATGTCGTTGTAAGCGATTTTGACGGTATTTAATGTGGATGGACAACTAATAGTGGATTCGCAGTCGATACTGAGAATTTGGAAAAGTCATTTCTGCAGACTGTTAAACGGCGATGAGGACACAAATACCGCTGTCAAGCAAAATGTTCCACTCAACACAACGGACGACGATAGAAGAGAATTCCGTCCCCCCGATCTAGACGACGTCAAGATAGCGATATCGAGGCTGAAGTCTAATAAAGTTGCTGCCCGCTGAAATGTTTAAAGCAGCTGGAGATGATCTGATAGGGCGCATGCACCAGCTCATCTGTAAGATATGGTCGGAGGAAAGCGTGCCCGATGAATGAAATCTCAGTAACATTTGGCCGATCCACAAGAAAGGAGACTCCTTTGACTGCGCCAACTATCCAAGGATAAGTCTCCTTAACATCGCCTATAAGATCTTTTCTCCCATTCTGTGTGAACGCCTGAAACCTTTCGTCACCAAACTGATAGGTCCCTATCAGTGGGGTTTCAGGCCAGGAAAGTCTACCATAGATCAAATCTTCACACTGCGGCAAAACCTGGAGAAGACCCAAGAAATGCAAATCGACACACACCATCTATTTGTCGATTTCAATGCCGCATATGACAGCGTGCATAGAGTCGAGCTATATAACGCCATGTCTAGTTTTGACATTCTTCCCAAACTCGTCAGACTGAGCGGGATGACCAAGGAGAACTCTCGCTGCTCCGTCAAGGTCGATAACGAATTCACGGAGACCTTCAATGTGAAAAAAGGTTTTAGACAAGGCGACGCGCTGTCATGTGATTTCTTTAACATCGTTCTTGAGAAGATCATGCAAAACTCACTGGCCAACACAAGAGGTACGATCTTCCAAAAGTCCGTTCAGCTGCTAGCTTACGCGGATGACATTGACGTGATTGGGCGAACACAGCGAGCCGTCAATGATGCGTTTGCTGACATTGAAACGGAAGCGGCTAAAATGGGTCTGGCGGTAAACGAGGACTAAACCAAGTATATGCTGTCATCGAGAAAGGACGCACAACATCGATGAATTGACCAGAACGTCACCATAGGCAGCTACAACTTAGCAGTAAACAGTACAAACAACATCAGTACCGAGATCAAACGCAGAATAACTCTTGCCAACCGCTGTTTCTTTGGGCTCAAAAGGCAATTGATTAGTAGAGCCCTCTCTCGGAAGACCAAGCTGACTCTATACAAGACCTTGATCATCCCAGTCCTGCTGTACGGCGCAGAGGCATGAACAACATCCCAAGCGGATGAACAGTGTCTTGGTCTTTTCGAGAGAAAATTTCTGCGCGCGATCTTTGGTCCTGTTTGCGTTGATGGCATTTGGAGGAGAAGATTCAACCACGAACTGTATGGGCTGTACAGCGACATGAGTCTAGCCAGGCGTCTACGGATCCAACGCCTAAGATGACAAGACCATGTAGAGCGTGTGGACAACTTAGCTCCGGCCCGAAGAGACTTCGACTCTGAGCCTTTGGGACAACGCAACAGAGGACGTCCACGTACAAGGTAGTGCACACAAGTCGAGGGGGACCTTGGCCGGCTTGGTGTGCGAAACTGGATACAGCTGGCGAAATATCGTGCTGGCTGGAGAGGCATGTTGAGTGAGGCCTAGGTCCACCTCGGACTGTACTGTAGTGCCATCAAGAGAAGCAAACTGCATCGGGGAAAGTCATACCACTAAAATTTGTGTCCTTCGAACGATTTATGCCATAGCTGTAAAGCTGAGGAAGAGGAGAAAAGAATCTCTTCCCTACTTTGCTGATGTAGTCCTCTGTCAATGTTCCTTGATGCCTTCAGTATTCTGAGCGAGCTGAGAAACATTAGTACTAATCAGCTTTATCGCTCCACACCAGTTAAAAACCCAGTTGAATTAGCATTACGATACATTTTGATCTATGTGGTATCACAATTGGCCTAACTTGACCTAAGTGTGCCTTTTTTTTTAACACAGTCTGTCACTCGAATCAAGTGTAGGTTGAAAGAAATTTCAAGCTAAGCAATTTAAATTATTTGGGACAATATCCGCCGTTCCGCAATCAACTACGAGCTTAAATGATGTATCTTTTGTAGTTCTTTTCAAAGTTAGTGTTTCTTTTGCGAATAAAAAATGTACCCTAGTTCAGCATTAACCAAAATTGAATAGCTCTGCTGATTTATTCACTTAAATTTAGAAGATTAATTCCAAATTGTAACACTAGCTTTAAAAATGTGTAATTTGGCGGGAAAATATTAGTCAGCTTATAGCCCTCAGAGATTTCATCAAAAAAATCTTATCAAATCTAAGTTTAAAAGCCCGTTTTTATCTCTTCTAGATCAGCTTCTGGTTGTTCTAGACATTTGCATTTTTTGTAATTTTATTCGGGGACACCCTGTGGCAGACACTCCATTCTCCATCAAAATATTTGACAGCTGCCACATTTCAGCGGTCTCTTGCGGATTTGGCAAACCGAAATCCACCACACATTCCGCCAAGGTCAACAAAGTGCACAAAACGGACATACCGGACAGTTACAAGCAAACACCCACTTAAAGCATCGTCACTCTCACTCTCTCGACCAGCGATCAAAACCACAGACTCGTCCATTTGCCCGTCAACCGTAGTCGTTGTTAGAACTCGCGAAGACGTTATCCGTTTGAGTGTCTTTTATTTTGAATTTATTTTTATTCAGTCGTGCGCGCAACGTGTAGTGTTGGTCGATAAGCATTTTATTTGACAAATTATTTTATTTCTGAAAAAAAAAGAACAAGTTGATTGGTAGTACATAGTTCTCTCTCTTGTTGCACTCTGTGACTTTTAACTGTGTTTCGATACGTTCTTTTGTTTGTCGTATGAACGACTACGGTGATCTAGCCCTGCACAACATGCTTCGAAGTAGCACCCCAGGTGGATTTCTGGAAAACCGCAGATTGATTTTCGACTTTTCTGGGAAAAGCCATTCATACCTCGAGTGAGTAAATTGAGATATTTTCTCTTAAATATAAAGTCCTTTTATCCTTGTGCTTCGCATCGTAACGGTGGCTATTAACTGTAATTATTTGAAGACACCCACACACCCACACCCACACACACGTAATCTCATGCAAACGGAGGCTAGTTCAGGTTTTTGGCGTGGTTCGATGGATCATTATGTTAAGAGGAACGGGAGCACTTTACGTGCACACGCTAAAATGGAGGGAGGATATTCACGAAACCAGGATGGAGGAAGCCTGTACGGTCCCAGTATCCATGGGGATATTGATTTGCTATTATCTCTTAATTGCAACGGCAATGCCCATCACGAAGCCCCGATTCCCATGGTGACTGTTGGTCGGCGTGGGGTGGTGAATTGATGGACTGCGTCAAAAGTGGGATTAAGCGTTTGGCAACTCTTTGCTGCTGGACTACACTCCGGTGTGTGTGTGTTTGTGTGAATGGCCCGCTATGGTCGGACGGTAATAATTGCTTTTCAATTCCTCTACGTAGGATTAGCGGCGGTGATTATGTTGGCGTGGTGTGCAACAGAAGCACCACCAGCAACACACGTGATCATCATCATGAACTATCGCCAGTTGTTGCCCTTTTTCTGGGGTGCCATTTAGGGAATAATTAAATACGAATTTTTGAAAGGGTAACTGTCCATTTTGATATTAACGGCACAACTACCCATGGTCTTTAGCTTCAGATTTATACATTTTTTTTGGCCCATTCTGCAGCGCCTACGTACAGCCTACCATCGACTTCGTATCACGTGTTGTGTTTTGGAGCAGTTAGAGCGCGCTCTGCACTGGAATTTTATGGATTGCGCGGGTGAATACTGCCGCTTTCCAGTGGAAATTGGGACTGGTGAGCAGTTTAGCTCAATGAAGAGAATCCAGAAATTGATGCGTAAATTACGTTTGCATGTTAGACATCACGCCAGAAGCGTTTTTCGTCAATTTTCTGGGTGAACAATGCAGCTTTCCAGTGGAAATTGGGACTGGTGAGCAGTTCAATTCAATGAAGAAAATCCAGAAGTTGACGCGTAAAGTACGTCTGAATGTTAGACATCTGGTCCAATATATGGCCTTTTTCGAGGCATTTACTGAATTGACCATACCTTGAATACTTCAGTAACACTCTTGACCAAATCTCTACTTTCCATGAACAAAGAACCAAGAACTCATTCACGAAACTCAACCTCTTCCATTGAATCCTGAAAATGAACTCGTGCTGCAAAAATCCACCACATAAGCTAGAACGCCATCCTTGAGCATCACATGAACAACTCCAATATGCTACTCAGTTTAAATCCTGAAAATGAACTCGTGCTGCAAAAATCCACCACATAAGCTAGAACGCCATCCTTGAGCATCACATGAACAACTCCAATATGCTACTCAGTTTTAAAACAACGTTCATCATCCAGGTCTCCCCTGTCAGCTTGTCGCTATCTGTTGGTCTCGTAGTTGCGGCCATGGGATTTCTATCTCCTCGACTCTACATCATTCATATTTATGAGCTCAACTTGGTAGAATAGACATACCTCAAGACAATTCCCGTCCCGCATGAACGGAAGAACATACTCGTATCTCTGCCCAGGGGACAAAACCATTGTGTCTCATTTTATTGCTTTTTTATTTGCTTTTCTCAACACCTTTGCAATCTAAACAGCAACCTGTGAGAATAGATGACCATTTTCACTCATACATATCTACCATTCTTTTCTATTTACAGTGCGTTTGGTATGAGCGACAATACCAGCAACAACGATAGCCTACCGAATAGTCCAATCAATAATAACAATAGTACCCTATTGAATAATAACATTAGTGTATGCAACAATAATAGCGCCAGCAGTCCGAACAACAATAACAACAACAACACGAGCAATGCGAATAAAAATGTCCCGTCGGACGCACTTATCCGCATGGACACATCGGATACCCCATTCGACGAGGAGCCGGATCCGGATAACATAAAAATGTTTGTTGGCCAGGTTCCAAAGTCAATGGACGAACGACAATTACGAGAGATGTTCGAGGAGTTCGGACGGGTCCATTCGATTAATGTCCTCCGAGATAAAGCGACCGGAATCAGCAAGGGTAAGTTCACAATTTCAATTACCTAATTAAAAGTGGATGACTTGGGCTGGGTTTTGGGTGGCCCGGGATGGTTAGAATTGAAATTGGTCGTTTGTTAAGAAATTCACTTGGCAGACTGTGGGGTGGAAAGGGCAACATAATGTGTGCTTGTAAGTGAGTGGGGTGTGGGTGAAGGATTAAGGATTTCAAATATGCACTGCCAAAGATTACGACTGTCATTAATTTAAACATTTCTTTGTTTAGGAGCAAGTCGAAAGAGACTTTTAGTCCCGGCGGAGAGGATGAGGAGGAGAGGTTTAACAAATTCACTTAGTCACTCACGAAAGAAATAAGGTTTTTTTTTTATAGAGATGGTTGTAACTTTTTTTTATAAGAATGAAAACGTCTAGTCTATTGGCGAGTTTTTCGGGTCATGAAAGCGTGTAGCAAACAGAATAAAAGCAATTGGACTGATTTAGGGTTTTGGGAGAAGTTGAAGCCTTTGTTAAATAAAAAAATATGATTATTTGCAACCACTTATCTTCGAGTCTGTTGTTTTTACGAACTGTGTATCTCACCCTTGGGCGAGGCTAGAGGCCGGAATAAAACATGCACAGCTTTCAAGCAAAAAATCTCTTCAGCTACTTGCGCCAGGGTCAATATTAGCCTTACTTCAGATGATGACGTCATTTATGAAACAGTGCTCAGTCACATTTTTAGAAGAAATTTCACATCAAATAATAAGCCTTGCCCCTGTGGCTTAACATAGCTTTAAAGAGCATTGTATTTAATTTACATTTGAATTCTTTTAGTTTATATTTCTGCTTCACAGAGAGAGAATCCTTAACAGAGCAGCGACCCCTGAAGGGATTCAGGTTGAGTTAACGCTGACATACTACTTGACGGTTCTGACAACGCTGCTCCCAATTGTTAAAATTCGGGATATCTCTTAATCTCCAATCAGGGAGCTTTAGCTTTAAGACCCTCTTGACCGATGCATTGAGGATCATAAGCTCCGTGTGTCCAAGCCACTGTAGTTGATTGATCTTTCGTTATCCAACTATATCCACATGTTTGTACAGTTCGTAGAGTTTATGGTTGTCTTCTCCACTACTCGTCTTCCTCGCATGCAAAGTGATCTCCCAGAATTTTTCTCTCAAAGGCACCAGAAATCGTTCTTACCGTCCTGCTAATCATTAAACTTTCATATAGCAAGATTTGCAAAACAACGATTTTGAGACATGAGTTTTGAACCAATACAGCTGGACAATCCGATGCAGCAACGATTCTCAAGTGTGATTTGGCTTGAAAAAGACAAACAAACCTTTACTATCCCTGTCGATAGTTATCTTTGTCATAGGTTTAGAGCCACAAATCGATTCTTATTCTATTCGATTCCAGAGTTTTGTAAAGGAGATTGAACTTAATAACGCTAAGAATTTTCTTCGGCTGTACTTTCAAACGTTCACGATTTGCAGCCGTGAACTGTGGCCTTTATGAAAAAATAAAAATAAAAATCTGTTGAGACTAGAATTTGGGCATATACAAGGGGGTATAAATTAACTTGCTGTACACATGAATCATGATCTGCGAACTCAATTTTTGTAAAATAGAACCACAACCCCAAAGTTGTACCTTTCTACCGTCACGATTTTCTACTCGTGAGAAATTTAAAAGTCAATGTTCGTGTGTGTAAATAAATCATGGTTACTTGCGACCAATGGAGTTCTCATCTGAATGAATGTGAATTTTCAAAGGCTGCAGATGGCGGTTCAAGTTTAAAGCACTTTTTTCATGCCAATGTTACAATGGAAATGATGAGTGATTAGTTTGCAAAAAAAAAACACCTCGAATCACGGTCGCGGTACAAAGAACTGCATGTATAGGTGTCACTGGCGCCCTAAAACCGACTGCCACAGATGCGCTTACAGTTATTTTGCACCTTCTACCTCCAGATCTACACGCAACGTTCATGGCCACATGCAGTGCACTTAGACTCAGAGAGTCAAACTGCTGGAATAGCAGAACTTATGGACATGGTAACATCCTTAACTCACTACCACAACCGGCGATACTGAGTCATACTGACTACCTTATCCCAAAGCTGAATTTCAATAAAAACTATAGGGCATACTTTCCAACCAGAACTGAGTGGAAAAGCGATAGAGTCATCCAAAACCATGACATAGCCATCTTCACAGACGGTTCGAAGATGGACTCTGGTGTGGGCGCTGGAATCTTCTCCGAAGTCACTCAAGCTACCAAGCTTAGCAAGCATTTTCTAGGCAGAAGTGCTTGTAATATATGATGCGTGTCTTGAAATTAAAAACAAAACAGAACCAGCACAGCGGATAGCAATCTTTTCAGATAGTCAAGCTGCTATCAAGGCTCTAACATCCATAACCACAACGTCAAAACTAGTGGATTGCTGCTGCAAGGAACTATCCATTATAGGTGAACGGAGCCCGGTCTCTTTGATCTGGGTTCCCGGGCACACGGGTATAATGGGAAACGAAGCAGCAGACGAGCTAGCCAGACAAGGATCCAAACTCGATAGTCTCGTTGTGGAACAAATCCAGGCTCCACTAGGCTTCGTCTACAATCACTTCCTCAAGATCGCCAACGAAAGATGGACCAGGCTGGAAACATGTGTCCTATCCAGAAGCTTATGGCCCAACTACAACCAAAAGAAAACAAAAGACCTGCTCAACAACAGTAGAAGAAATATATCCAGAATCACAGCGGTCTGCACTGGACACTGTTCTGTTGGCAGGCATGCTGAAAGGCTAGGCATACCATTTAACTCGCACTGCCGCAGCTGCCGGGGGGAAACTGAGCCAGAAACCCCCGAGCACTTTCTGTGCAAATGTCCAGCTCTAGCTAGAGTCAGACAACGCACTCTGGGCAAAGCCTTCTTCAACACCCCTAATAATCTCTCAGAAGCAAACATTCATAGTCTGCTGGCCTTCATAAATTCCACAAAGTGGTTTCAAAATTAGGCTAATCTGAGTGAATACACACTCTTTCTCACCCCCATCTTACAAATTAGGTATCCCATAGGATGTGGTATCAAAACGGCGCTTTCATGGCGCTAATTGGGTGCGAAAACAGGATCTGCATGTCCACCGCCACTTTTACCTACCTACCTACCCACGGTCGCGATTTCAAATGAGGCCGAATTTTGAGAATTTCAAGAGCCATTTATGCCAACAAATTAGAAACAATTGATCAACTGAAGCAAATGTTTGTTACACTCTTTTGTAAAATGTAATGGAATAATATTGAGCTCAGATTTTTAGTGATTTTTCCATAGGAAAAATACCATTGCCTCCAAACTCAGGACCTTGAATGGCTTATTTAACCATGGAATAACGCAAAAAATCGTATTAATTTTTTTTTTACTCTTTGTAAGACCTAAACCTTTTAAATTGACAAAGGGATTATTGGAGATATCAGAATGAAATAAGAACAAAATTTCTACTACAAATACAGTCGTTACTCATCATCATCATCATTTTCAGTGACCCGCATGTTACACTAAAGGGGTCGCGGGGCAATGCATGTACGAGAGATCTCCAGGTCACTCGATTCTCCGCTATCGACTCTCTTGGTGACCAAACCAACGAAGCATAGCCCTTTCCGTTCGAAGAAGCAGCTACCCAACATTGAGTTCCTCGCGTACTGCCGTGTTTCTCACCCTATCCCGGCAAGTAATTCGCACAACAGCACGAAGAAATCGAAACTGTGAAAACTTAATAGAGTCAATTGGATTAACTTCATAAATTGTACTTAGTCATTTTCTTACCATTCAACTAATGGTAATTGTCTGTACGCCCAATCCAAAAAGTTTCCATAAGCTGTACGCAAACAACTCATCCATCGCATAGAGAATAAAGAACGCTTTAAGCTTCCAGAACTACTACTTACGTACGATGATTGGGGCTCAGTAAAATCAGAAAACACTTCACCGGAACCAATTCGGAATGGAAATCAATACAAAGCATTGCTGTAAGAAAGTTCTAAGTAGACATAGATAGTGAATGTATCCATAAGAAAAACAATAACAAGACTTACGAAGGAAATGCCTTCTTGTTGATGCCAATAAATCTCATCACAATGTTAACGTTAGCTGATCCGATGTTATCTAACAAGCCACCTATCGTATTATGAATTTCCTTATTTCCTCAATTATTTCGCGTTCTTCTTCAAGATGGTTAATACCCATTCAAGCAACTTCAAGATGCCTGCAAAATTGCAAAATCCAGCAACTAAGTGCGTACTTCCAGGCGTACTTACATTTTAATCATCTATGGAGATCTGAGGAGAATTTCATGCAAACAAAGTAAGCATGAGAATAATAAGTATACTCCTGACCCATTTACACGCCGATTCCACTTCAACAAACTTAAGAATAATGGGGCTCATCAACTTGTATGTAATGGGTCTTTCATTAAGCGATTCTTATCTTTGATTTTAATTAAAACAAAGTGTGTCCGACTTATCATTCAAATTTGTTATTCATTTCAAAGGCTCATCGATGCCATTATGTATGGGCAATTTTTTTTTTTCGGAGGATTTTTGTAGCTATGCACTGGAGCACTCAGACTCAAAACTGATCCAATGTACTACCACGTAGCAACCTACTCCAGTGCCGTTAATTTGATCCCAACGGCAAATGGTGACTGGACCAGATTTGATCTCACTGAGATTCGAACCTGGACACCTCTAACTAGGAGCAGGCACTTAACCAACTTTTCAATTAAAATTAGGATCAGTTTTCAACTGCTCCAGAGCCCATTCGGCGAACACACTTCGTTGTCTATGGTCGTTTATCTTCAACACCTGGGTCAGTTGAATTTTGTACGGGTGCAGGTGCAGACCCAAGTCACGACGCAAAGTTCGCCAAATTCTGGTCTGCGAAAACCCGAGTCTTTCTTCTTTCGTCTTGTAAGCGAAATCGACTGCCTCGGATTCTCCTGCACACTCTCACGAACAACGGTGATGTTTCGGCAGATCTTGCGTTTCGTCGACTTACAAGTACGGGTGTTGGTTTATCGTTTACTGAACCAGTGGACTTGATTTTATCCACCACACTGCAACTAGTCCGCTCGGTAGGACGATTATGGCGATCGTAAGATGGACGAAGCCCACCGAACGTTGCCCCAACAGAACACCCATTTTGATAAAACAATTTTATCATTTGCTCATTTTGTTGAACACTATGTTAACACATGGTGATTTGACAAAACAGACTAAATAAATGACAGCCAATTTGATAGTTGTAGCGTGAATAATATGGCCGCTATCAACTGATTTGGCAAAATAGGCTGAATAAATGACAGACAATTTGACAGATGTAGTTTCAACAATATGGCCGCTATCAACTGTAAAAATTCAAAAGTCCCTATTGGAAGACCCTTTATTTTTTTCGACGGAGCTCAATTGTAATCCCTCTTGAAAAATGCTTGTAACTCTTTTAAAGGAAATAAGTGCAATTGTAAGTTGTCTTTGTCGGATACATTTTTAATTGCAGCTGCACGTTTGTGTACGATCATTTAATGGTTCACAATTTTCAACGAAATATCCATAATTTTTCTACGTGCGCCACCATTATATCCTTTATTATAGCCAATGGTTCGCCTAATTGCCCAACACGGAAATATATTTCAAAGGCATTTCCATTACGCCTTTCAGCAACACGTCCAACACAAAGCCCATTCACCGACCAATGACCGCCAGTATCCATTCAGCCGGCACAAAAATATCAACCATAACTCAAGTGACAGATATCCCCTCGGGGTCACGAACTAAGTGAACAATTAATTATACACCAAATGGGTGGGCAATCACACTGACATTAACCCACTATCAGTCTTCCTCAATGGACCCTCCAGGGTATACAATTTTCCTTTCACCACTCTTGAAAAGGGAAAGGAGAACATACCAAAAAGGAGGAGGGCGGTGAACAAGAGGAGAGCAAAAAAAAACGAGGAAGAAAAAACGAACGAGTCCCAAGACAACCACATTGAGAGCTGAAAAAAGGATTTCAACAAGCCGTAAACATTCATCATCTTCGGGGCAGGAGCGGCAGAAGACACGGAAGCGGCAGCATAACAAGGACACACCACGAACGTATTGTAATACAATATTGTGACTCAAATGGCCCGAAACGGAATAAACGTCAGAAACATTTTGATTGCTTTCACATTAGTTTACTACCCCCTCCTCCCGATCATCATACACACACACACGCAGGCCTCGTGTGTACATATATCAGCCACATATGCCGTCAAGTACAATGAATTAGAAGTATCTCAACCTACATGACCTTATTTTCGCCCAGTTCCGCTCCCGGGAACCGTGTGCGGCACAAAGACAGGGCCGCAATCGAGGGGAAAAATCTTATAAATCTCTGAGAAAATAATAAAATGCGTGTGCATATGACGGGCCAATTGTTCGCTGAACAAAACAAGAAAAAGGCGAATGAAACGAGCCGATGTGGAAGGATACCCTATTTGCCATTTGCCGTTTGCCGCTTGCTGCTTGCCACCCACCGCCACTGACAGTTGCTGTTGGTTCCTCTCAATTTCGGCAGATATTCCGTCGAGTATCTCTTCGTCTGCTTCTTGTTCATTATTTTGGATAAAATGAACGAATTTCATTATTTACGACTTTCTGGTTCAGAGGTCACCAAATGTGATCAGATACTTTGGGCTCGAACTTTCCCATGGATTATTTGTCTCTCCGCCCAGGAAGTTTCTTAAGCTCTCTCGCTCCTGCCCAACCCCTGAGCTGTCGTTTGCCGCACTAAAGAATCGAAAGTGAGGGGGAAGACACAATAAAATTTATCTATGTATCTGCAAAATTTAAGGAACGACATTACGCAGTAGGGATACGTATATGGAATAGAGTTGGTCAGGGGTGAGACGACGAGCAAAAAATCGACGGTAGGAAACTTTATTCCAAATTGTTTTATCCTGATTTATGAGTTCCAGTTTAGTCCTATTCACTGTTCAACTGTATGACAGTTGGCCGGGCGATTTACGAAGGAACACGGAAGTTTTTACACTCCAATATCTGGGCAGCATAGTCTTGCAGGCCACAAATGACAGTCGTGCTAAGAAGTGAATAAACTCTAACAAATATTTGTACTCAATACGTTTCCTTTGAAAGCAATAATGTACGTACTTTGATGAACACAGCAAATTTATCCTCAATACACATGGCAGCAGACATGACATATCATTGATTTTGACATAATATTTGTACTGGGTTCGCCATCTTTTATGACGGTGTGTGAATACTGATTATCTTTCAAAAAAAACAACTGATTTCCATATGTGATGTACTTTTTTTAACTTGGTCCTTTATAATTTATTTGAAGAAGTTTATGAGTACAACATCAATCAAGTGGCCGCTTCTATTCACTATTTTTGCTACGTTTGCCAGCGCACGAATTTTTGCCTTGAGCTCCTCAAAGGTCTGAGGCTTGCTGTCATATACTTTTCTTTTCAAATAATAATAATGGCGGCGCTACAGTCCGAGGTGGACCTGGACCTAGCTTCTCAGCAACCACTAGTGTTGTGCATGTTATTGTTCCCTCACGAATGGAGGGGACCTACAGTTTAATGCCGACTCCGAACGGCGAGATTGTGGGTGCCATGGCCGTGTGGGTTCGTGAGTCGACCCATGCGCATTAGACTTTCACAGTCTAGGTTCGAATCCAAGTTCAGACAAACAATTAAAAAAAAAAAATTGTTCGCGGCTCCACCTCTTTCGAGTCACTGACAATGCTCAAAGAGTATATCTGTCTAGAAAAAGTTTCTCAATCTCGCCGTTCGGAGTCGGCATTAAACTGTAGGTCCCCTCCACTCGTGAGAGAACAATAGCATGCACAACACGAGTGGTTGCTGAGAAGCTAGGCCCAGGTCCATCTTGGACTGTAGCGCCGCCATTATTATTATTATTATTATATTAACGGCGAGATTGAGAAGCTTTTTCTAGACAGTTATACTCTTTGTCAGTGACTCTAAAGAGGTGGTGCCCTGAAATCATTTTAGATGTTTTTTTCGAAGTCCGAACCTGAGACCTCGAACTTGGGAGTCGATTCATCCACTACGCCACGGCGCCCACTTTTCAAATAATCCCACAAAAATAATGCCCGAGGAGTCAAATTTGGAGGAATCGGCGGCCAGTCAATGTCGCCATTTTTAAGGTTCCGTCTACAAAATCTTTATAATTTCGGTGTGTCCGTCCGTCCGTCCGTCCGTCCGTCCGTCCGTCCGTCGTGTCTGTCACACTTTTTTATCTCCGAAGTTTATGAAGATATCGGCATGAAATTTTGGAATTAGGTACTTCAGACCTAGATGTCATTGCCTATGCAGCAATTTTAAAAAGTGGGGCCATTTGGGGGTTGCTCCAGTACAGGTGAAGTTGACATTAATTTTGAAAAATTGTCGCACCCCGTCGAAATATGTATCGACAGATCTTTCAAAATGAGGTGGAGGTTTCTTTCAACACTTTTTTATCCAAAGTACCGTTTGGAAAATATGGAGCTCCAAAGTTTTTTTTAAAGCGTCCCCCCTGCCATTTCTAAACCAAAGTGTTTAAAAATCTGAAAAAATCACAAAAACTTGGCTTCATTGAGTACTTTCAAAATGCGAGCATTCTGGCCCTAATGGTTTTGGAGATATTGGCCAAAAACGGTCAACCATCGACATGCGAATTTTGAAGATCTGAAAACGCAGTTTTGAAGACATCAATGCAAGCATTAAGGAATGATAAATTTCAAAATATCGATTTTTGTTGAAATTTTGAGATATCTAAGATTTAAAATGGGAACAATTTTCATTTTCACACATAAATTTCATGCTGTGTTCGACCACTCTATTCGTTGATGAGTGTTATCTTTTCGATCTCACCCCTAAATGCCCAACACAAATGAACACACACACCGCAGGCATGAGCAGTGATTGGGTATGTGTATGATAGAAGGGATTTTCTGTGTTGCATAAACTTGGATAGAGATATAGGTATATGTAGGGATGAAGGTTTGTTTGTTTGGGTGTATGAATGTAGTAATGAATAGTTGATTTGGGTTTAAGTTAGAAGAAAATTCAACTGAAATAGTTTGGAAACGTCGTTTGATATTCAGAAATCATCCATCAATATTATGCGACGGAAACTTACCCGTGCGAGTTTGACTCGCACTTGCCCAGTTTATTTGATAACACATGTCCAGAGAATTTTCGTTGCAGCATTGTTTGATTTGCGGTACATCGTCTTTTTTGAAACCAGCTACCGTCCAGACCTTTTTCACACATTTGTGGTCAAAGATAATGAGGCAACACCCATCGGTATCGATTCCCATCGATTGTTTCGCATTCTCTGAAGAAAAAGTGATGGTTTTGCGGAAAACGCCGTCCCAAACAGTCATATTTTGGTCATTAAAATTTGGTTTCAAAAATCAAGTTCAATCAACCAGTCAAGCAACTGTTTGTCTTTGGCCATATTCCAAGCGACGTGGACTGTTTGTCGGCAATGTTCTTTGATTCAATTGAAGTTTATATGAAAACAATTTCAGATCATACTTGAAAATGCGCCGCAAGGTTGTTGTTCCATGCTAAGCGCGGTGACGATACGACTTGTATCATCAAAATTTAACCAGAAAATTGTTCATCGCTTCATCGCACAAGAATACCGTTATAAGAACCATATAACGTACAGTCAAAATCGGTTACAACGACATCGGTTATAACGACAAATTTCTTAGGTCCCGCCTGAACTCCATTATACGTAATGGAATAGCATAATAAATCTTTTCACAACCACATATCGCTTACAACGACCAAATTCGTCAGTCCCTTGAAGGTCGTTATAACCGATTTTGACTGTAAATATGTGCATTCGTGCACATATATATTTTTAAAAATCTCTTTACATACACCACCAACGCAACGATGCTCGATGTGTTTGTGTTCCAGTAGTTTATCGAAAACAACCCTGATTTGCCCAATGCCCATACACAAACAAAGCAAAGCACTCAATTTAGTTCAGTTTAGTTCCATTTAGTTCAGTTATTCTTACAGAATTACATGTATGCAGAGTTAGGTTTTCCTGCGTTTGTTAAACTACTGAACTAAATGAACTAAGATATAATGACATAGTGAACTAGTTCACTTAGTTAACTTATTAGAGCTCTTTTTTGAACTAGTTCGTTCGTGAACTACACAAGCCTATTTGTTATGAACTCAGGTTTCTCCTGCCTGATGATGAACGCAGCTGATGATGACATTTCTGGGCTGTGATTGCTGAGAAGGTAGGTTCAGGTCCACCTCGGCTGAAATTTTGAGAATTTGTTTTCTGGAGCACTTCTTTTCAAGTCGAGCGTATATAGTCGACGAATTGTTATCTTTCTAAATACATGCTTCTTTTTGTTCTATTTCGATTATGAACGAATACGTTTGAATACGAATACATTTTTCCATTAGACTTCTTCCCAGATATGAACAGCTCTCTTGCTTGGCTTTCAGTTTTCGGCGTCATATTTCTGGCAGAATTGGCAGTCTTTGTTGCTTTGTTGGAAGGTACTCGGACATATCAACGCAGCAGCGTTTCATTCCGTGAGGGAGGAAGTGGTTCCCTTTTGTCGAAGGCTGTTGCTGCTGGGACACCAATAACAGAAATTTTAACTGATGTCACCCAAGTCTGAGAGATCAGTCACTTACACCTGTCGATCTTTTTAATCGCGTAAGTCAAGAGTTTGAAAAAATCTACTTTTTTTCATTTTTACCTTTGGCCGGCTTAAGCTGCTTGTTTATAAAACCCATTCTCCTTCGAGCCTAAGTACATTCCTCCAGGAAATTTCTTTGAATTAATTTCATTAAGATCCATTTTACTGAAATTCTTGACATTCTTCATCGCCAAGGAAAAACTCGGTCAAGACCTCTTGAGAGCTTAACTTGCTCGCCCCACTGTCGTCACTCAAACTAATCTAAAACTTTCCCATTCTTTCACCGCGCGGCAGTGTCCTATTTGGCTATGAAATGGAAATCTTTCTTTCGCTCTCAGCCCAACTCATCTGCAAGGAACAATACTATACTTTTACTCAAATAAAAATAAAAAAGGAACGTCAAATCCTTCTTCCTGCAAGACAAAGAGGAAGTGAAATTCACTTCCTAATCTCACAAACTTCAAGCGACATTGATTTATTTCAGTTCGATTAATTCGTTTTATTTGTCGCTTTCCTTGATCTCCTGACCTTAGTCCTTCCTGTGCTGCCTTTGGTACGTTCTATTTTCATGTACATATGAAACTGAGCCTGCTGTGTGTGTGTGTGCTGGTTATCCTATCCTTGTCCAGCACTCACAATACACAGAGCTTTATGAGTGTGTGCCGATAGGATAATGCCGGGTTAGGGTTCATTCGCTTTGTTAAGTTGGAACTCTTGTTCGACAGCAGTCACTATCAAATTGGGTCAACAACGGTACGGTGGCGATTCCTGGCGGTGATGGTGAGGAGAATTCACTCTCCGCCACCATTCTCCGCCACCCCACTGGCGCTGCTGCCACTGCAAATGGAACTGCTGAAGTATGTTGGAATGTGTGTGATGTGTGTGTGCGATGTTGCGGGTGGGTAAGAGAAATTGATAATGATTTCCTGTCGAACACAGGAGAGAAATTATCCGAAAACAATTTTCCTACCCGTAAGGATGAACCGATTTCGACATGATACTAAATCGGCGTTAGTTCACTTTAATGTCGAAATGGGGGCGGACATCCAGTGGCAATGGTGTGTCCATACTGGAGGGAGTAGCCATCACCACTCCCTCCAAAGGCAGCCAGCAGATATGGCAATAATGCATAGCGTTTTGTTGTGGTCCGGTGTGTGTGTGTACTTTTTTTGTTTTTTGTTTTTGCTCTCTGGGCCTCATGCCGGGCTCCTGTCTTTCGTCTGCCTCCCCCTACGCTTCGCAACGACCTCAGCAATTCCATTTCGGGGCGAATTATGCTGAGCAAATCGATGGCGGAAGACAAAGTGCTTGTAGAACAACCGTTTGGAAAATTAGAGAAAATTAAAATCGAGGGAAAATTTTGTTCAGCTTAATTTGAAAAGTGATGTTTGTTCCTGTTGTTGAAACTCGGGCTGGCTGGGGGTATGTGAGGGGATGGATAGCGGCTCTCAATCACTTGCAACGGGAGGAGGTTCATTTGGACGTTTTTTTTTGTTTTTCTGTTCTTCATTTTCTACTGTGTTCCCTTTTCTATTGGTCTGGCATGGTGGTTCGACTCTGTGAAGGAAATTGGGTTGGCTCATTTGATGAGTCATGGAATGGTTTAGCAAAGTGTTTGCCCCTGCCTCCGATTTCACTAATCTTTTTTTTATTTTCTTGCCAGTCTGCTGCGTATGGAGCGGGGCAGGGGAAGTCTATTTCGTGCATGCGAGGTTAGTTGGTCAGAATAGGATACTCGTTAAGTGCTTTGGTCTGACGACGTGTGTGATCCAGTTTTATGAAGTCCTCAATTGAGGACGGGGCTTTGCATATGGGTGCATCGAAGTTTCGCTTTTCAGGGTCTTCTGGCTGTTTTGGCATACATTGTCTTATGATCGGTTAAAGTGGGAAGGAATAAGAGTCAAGTGGAAAGTGGCATTACATTGAACCGTTGCATATTTGCGTAGTGTTTTCTTGGTCATTTGGAAGTCGGCAACGCTGAACAAACAATTAAAATGTTTATGTTTTTTTGTGCCCCGTTAAGTGGTGGGTAAGTGCGTCGACTGCTACGCACTAAACTTTCTGTCTGGGACAAACTCGCAACACAGAAAAGAAAATTTCAAATTTAACGGCTTCGCCTCTTTCACTCTTTCACTTCGCACTCGCTTAACAAAAGATCAAAGAATATAACCAAAAGCTTTTGTATTAAACAAGTGCAAACACGGTGACACTCTGTTGCGGAACGGGACACACAAGAGTCCAAGGAAACAAGAGGCCGAACGTGCTGGTTAGCGAAGGGCCAGAATTGAATAAATCTCTAGCTTCTTTCTTTTTTTTTCGGAGGTTTTTGAAACACTACACTGGAGCACTCAGACTAAAAACTGGTCCATTGTACTGCCAGGTAGCAACATACTCCAGTGCCATTAATTTGATCCGCACGGCAAATGGTGACTGGACCAGATTCGATTTCATTGCGATTCGAACCTGGGACCCTCACTTGGGGCAGGCACTTAACCAACTACGCCATTCAGTCGGTTTAAATCTCTAGCACTACCTTATGTCAGCACGCCGTTAAGTTTCTTAAAGAAAGAAATATAGAACGAAGCCGTAAAGGGCATAAAGAGTGCCAAAGATTATTTGAAAAATCTTCGAGTCGAAAGAGTATCACAAAAGGGGACAATAGCGCTTTCGATGAATGGGCAAAAAATTATCTGACATTGAATCCACTGCTTTGTCTTAAAATTGTGATCAGCAATAATTCCAATCTTTGAATCAATGGGTTATTCGCAAAGTTATCGCATTTGGAGCGAATTTAAACCACCTCAGATTATCTAAACATCGTTATATCCCGAAAAATGCAGAGTGGATGCCGTTGGCTGGTGCAGTCTTCGGACCATACTTAAAAAATAAAAGTGAGGCTGATCAGTGTGTCACAGTCAACGGTATTCCTTGTTGGCATTTTTGTGCCCTGATTGATAGGAATGTACATACAGTGAGAGTCAAAAATTTGTATACAGCCAGCGCCTACTAGTACAGAACTTAAAATACGCTATGTTGCAAGTGAGTAGAAAACTAATTTTAACACCAAATATAGCTTACAACTCACTTTTTTATTTTTCACTACAAACTAGTTAAAAAATAATAATTTAGAAATTATTCACGATAAAAGCAAAAATTATCTGAAAAATGCAGTCAAAAATTAGTATAGAGCCCAATTTAATTCACAATTCATGAGTTGATAGATACCGTTAAAATGTAATATTCCGATGTTTTGCAATCCTTGCAACTATTCTGTCGCAGCAAAGTTTGTCAAACAATGGTTGTTGTACCTTGTCCCCAACCAGCTTAACTCTCCTCCACAATCTCCAGACCTTAATCCCATTGAACATCTGTGGGAAGTTTTGGACAAAAATATCAGAAAACGGGCCATAACATCTAAACAAGGCCTTCGGACAGCATTAAGTGAAGAATGGGCAAAAATCTCTCCGGAAGTTACAAAAAACCTTGTTACCTCGGTTCCTAGAAGATTGGCTGCAGTTATCAAGGCTCGAAGAGGTCCGACGAAGTATTAATGCTCAGCTTTTTATGCCTAAGTAAGACAACAAGTGTTTTTTCGGAAGTGTGTACTAATTTTTGACTGCATTTTTCAGACGATTTTTTCTTCAATGGTGAATAATTTTGTATTACCTTTTTTTTCTGTATGATGCTATAAATAATGAAATAGTGAACTATATGCTTTCTTTTTGTGTTTAAAATATTTTTTTGTTCCTTGTTACATAGCGATAGTGAACTTCTGAAATAAAAAGAATTAGCTGTACACAAATTTTTGACTCTCACTGTATGCATTTGAAAGAGATGTGTTTCGAATAGGAAGGCGCTACGTATCGTATAGTGAACAACACAATTTCGCTTAATCAACCTGTTACTTGGCCTCCAGAATATTCGTGATTTGATTTTTTCCTTTGGGAATAAAAAAAATTGAGAGAAACCGTGACAGATCTTTGAACTATGTTGTATTTCATACCCAATGGCATCAGTTCGCCTTTTAAACAAATAACAAATTTCGATGATATCTCACACACACTTTGCTTTGTTTGGCCTTAAAGAAAGGAAGTGCTTCATGAAATACCCTGTATGTGAAAATTAATTGCAAAAGCTACTCTCTATTGAAAACATTGAATTGAATTGAAGAACTTGGGGTGTGTCATGTATGTAACACTAGTACTGCGACCATAAAGATATATTGTACCCCCTTCTTTTCATTTAGGATTTTAGTGCTGCCTTCAAAAATTTGACAACTTCTATAGATGGGATTTCTTGAAAGTCTTTCTCTGTTACGTTTGTTTGATTTGACATTTTAAATCTTTCTCGGGCAAGACTTGGACAGACGGTCAGTATGTGTTCCATAGTTTCTTTGGCCTGTCCACATCGCCTACAGATTTCAGTGCTGCTGAGACCCAATTTGTAAAGGCGGTAGTTGCATGCCCCATGTCCTGTTAGTGCTTCACATAGCACTTTTAGGTCTGTTTTATTAAGTTCTAGAGCTTCTTTGGTTCGTTTGGGATTGTAATTGTGTTTCATGAACATTCCTGAGTGTTTAGTAACCTCTTGGCTGTTCCAGAACTGATTCCTTTGTTTTATAACCCATTTGTGTAGGTGTAAGTTTGTATCCGTGTTGTTGAAGCCATAAAGAGGTGAAGGTAAAAGGTACATGAGCGCCTTTCTTGGCTTGTATGTCAGGTTTTCATGGCCTGACACCCAGATCAACTGTAACCTGTTGTTTCCTGCCACTTTGTTTAGTATTTTGTGACATTCCCAGACAGCTTTAGAGTCGAATGCGTAGCTTTTTAGCGCTTTAAGAACCGCTTGACTGTCTGAGAATATGTATATTTTGATATTTGTGGGTTTTCTATCGTTAATGCGGTGTGCTGACTCATTGATTGCGAACAGCTCGGCTTGAAATATTGTTGACTCATTATAGGGAGGAATGTGTAGGTTGCATCTTGGTCCTATCACTCCAGCCCCTACCTTGTTTTCGATTGAACACAAATCTATTTAATGAAATTGAATTCGTTTTTTCCAAATCGATTTTAGTATTGACTTACGAAAAAGCAACCCTCACGTACCTTGCTAGTGGCCTTGAAAGCACAAAAACATGAACACATTTGACATAGAAACACTTACGCTGGACATGTCTGTTTCGGCTCCTTGCTGAATAATGTCAAGTTTGCTGGTAAAGAGATATAACCTAAGTCAGTACTTATCACGAATTTTAGACAACCGTCTGTTTTGACTCAAGCAGAATGGCTGGACCATGATCTGACTAACACTGTCAACCAAAGCGAGTGAGCAGTTCGTTGAAAATCACGTCATGCATAAGTCGGTCATAACATATTTTATTTTTTTCAATTAAAAGTTTGTCACATATCCCCTCGAAGTTTTAATAGAAAAATTCAGCCATCCATTCCCTAGCCCTTCCTTCATCCAAGGACAGATTTATCCTTGCGCAAAAATAACTTCAAAAGTAATCAAGATTCAGCCATGGAAAGACATAAGACCGTTATTTTCTCGAACAAAAAAAGAGGAAGTAATCTCCCTCAGTTTTTATGGTT
Source organism: Myathropa florea (assembly GCA_930367185.1). Classification (NCBI taxonomy): domain Eukaryota; kingdom Metazoa; phylum Arthropoda; class Insecta; order Diptera; family Syrphidae; genus Myathropa; species Myathropa florea. Next base: position 130,440,063 of record OV884002.1, on the reverse strand, counting down.
ATTTCCAACTAGCACACCCTTCTTCATGTTGCACACATTTATTTCATCCTCCAGAACTTAATATTAACCTGGGTTGCAAATGCGAACATTGTCGTTAACTTTTATTTTAGAACATCCTCATCCCCGTCCCTTCAATATATACCCGTACACACACTCATAATCCCTGTTGCATGCAGCACGTACGACTGCCTGCTCGACGGCCTCTGCATAAACTCCAGATACGTATGAATGTCTATCACAGGGGGTATAGGAAGAGGCTCGAGCGCCCACTCGCTCGGAAATAAAAATTCATAATTCAATTGTAATTTCTGCAAATGGAATGTTAATGCGATATAAGATGCATAAAAAATGATTTCCTGCGCTGCCATGCCCTCTCAGCAATAAGCCATCATAAACCCGCACACAGCCTGAATGAAGGAAGGGGAAAACATTCAAAAATTCCTAACCACCACCACCACCACCTCCGTCTCGGCCATGTCAGGAATTTGAATTCGTTGAACCCGCAGCCGCACGTCAACCAGCCTTACAAAACTTAAATATTTATATTATCCCTTTTCTCATTTCTTGCAGGTTGCTGTTTTGTCACATATTACACCCGAAAAGCTGCCTTAAGAGCCCAAGATGCCCTACACAATGTGAAAACCTTAAATGGGGTGAGTACAGTACACATTTTGCAATTTCCCTTTTTTTTGCAAATTTCAAATAAGATATGGAACGGTTTATCAGAATTAATATATGTATCCAACCGCTGCACACGAACGCTCTAATTTAAGACCTTAGCCTTAATCCTTGAATGAAAAATGACCAATTCGGTGATTAATTCAAGGCTTTTGTAATCACGACCGTGGAATGGATGAAGAGGCAGGGGAAGAGTCGAAGATACTGGCGTGACCTCGTTCGGCGAATGCAGCGAATTGCCTTGGTAAATCCGGCGAATAGAGCCTTTTATCGTTAGGTTAAGGAAAGCGCCTTTATTGCACTCTTCCTGAGTCCTTTCTCAACTTCAACAGTCACTAATTAAAAACCAAAACGGTGAAGATTTATTGTCTGAAGTGGGGAAACCGGCATAAGTCACGACATGAGCATGACAAATATACACACACAACTGCTTCGTGCATAGGTTGCAGCAAATCCAAGGATATCGAGGCTATCATTCATTGTTTACAGTTACACTCAGTGTTGTTAGCATTATCGAATGAGTTAATATTAGTTTTCATTTCTCAAACAACACAGGAGCGACCGTGAGCGTGTGGTCGTGCGCTTGTTGTCGGTGGCATTGCCGGCAACTCGAAAGGAAGTGCATTCGTTTGCAAGGATAAAGGAGCACGGTATAATGCAATCGTATCATTTCAGGGAATTCCCTGTTTAACATAGGCACGCAATGGGCTTTAGACGATTGGGGCGTTGAATGCATTTACGCTGTTCTCCGGGTGGGGTGTCTGGGTGGAGCATGCAATGATCGAGTGTGCTCAGCCTAATGCATATAATTTTCCCCATGGTGGACAAACGGCAAGGAACGAATGGAGGAAATGTAAATTTATGGAGGAATTTGTGCATGCAAAAAAACAAAAAAAACGAGAACACAGAAGTGAAGGGAAATATTTTGCTTGAGGGTATTTTAATGGAGCCAGTAGCTGTAATTGCGTTACAATGAGAAAATTGCTGATGGCAGTAGAGGGTCCTTTTCAATGCAAAAAGGAATCCAAGGACTTTTGTCTGTGATTTGTTGTTGTTATTCTTCGTTATATTTTTTGCGTACACATTTTTTTTTTGCCTTTTGTCTCAAGGAAGGGAAGAGTTTCACTGTAATTGCATAAAGTCCTTGAAATTGTTATTAGTACTTGAGGCCTGAAACGAAAAGGAAGGGATTCTTTCGAAATGGTTATGAGCCATGGTATGGCATGACAAGCTGAATTTTGATGCAAATTTAAGGTCTGATGTGACCTTTAAGAGATACATACCACATGATGTAGTCATCCATCTGGAGACGTATCGCAGCACGAAAGCATGATTTGGTGGACTCGGTGACAGGACGATTCTTGCTTGCAAATTTCGTTACGAAAGACCTTTTTGACGAAGGGAACTGCTAATTTGAATACAGAGGGAAAAATGTTTCAATTTGCAACAGAGCTCGTTAGTGTGTTTCTTTCTTCCTGTTTTTTTAACACACATCATTGGATGTTTTTAGTTTTGAACACTCATTGTACTGAATTCAGGGCGCCGTGACGTAGAGAGTAGGTGTGTCGGCTCCAAAATCAAAGGTCCGTGGATAATATTTTTCGACCTCTTCTAGGCATGACCTACGTTCCTTATCCTGACACAGGTTAATTCTGTTAAGGTGGTAATTCAGGCCGCAGTGGCCAGTAAGAAAGCTCGTTAGCTTCCTTAAGCTTCCCTTATCTAGGCTAAGGATATCTTTGCAGAAATAGGGTCTAATTAAACATTTGGGCCCAACCGTTGGTCTAATGGTCTAGACGAAGTTTATTTTCTCATTCGTTAATCAGCGTTGTAGCTGTTATCCAATTGACACTATTGTAGAGTTCTACACCCGTGAACGCAGTTTGCGAACCAGCCCTAGCGAATTCATCTGCAGATTCGTTACCTGCAATCCCTTTGTGTTCCGATATTTAGCCAAGTTTCACTTTATTATGTTTGGCGAGGGACTACAGTGCATCGGAGCAACATTTGACGGTTTTGTTGGACGATAAGGGCTCAAGTGCTACCTAACACGACTGAATGGCGCAGTTGGTTAAGTGCCTGCTCCAAGTTAGAGGGGTCCCAGGTTCGAATCCCAGTGAAATCGAATCTGGTCCAGTCACCATTCGCCGTACGGATCAAATTAACGGCGGAGTAGGTTGCTACCTGGCAGTACAATGGACCAGTTTTGAGCCTGAGTGCTCCAGTGTAGTGTTTCAAAAATCCTGCGGAAAAAAAGATAGGTTGATTTGACCGCGTTAGAAGTTCCAGATCTATGCAAATAATCCACAAACCACAACGGCCCTTAAAGTCAGCATTACCCATACCATCGGTCAGATTCAGCCTGATTTATGTGCCCGAGTCATGGATAATTTGACAGAGAAGCAACGGGGGATGTGATGATGATGTCTCACACACGCTTTGTTTTATTTAAATTTAAAGATACGATGCGCTTAATGGCAAACCCTTTATGACATAGGTTTCGATAGGATGCAACTCGAAAGTTCTGCAATTTATAGGCGAATAAGACTACGTGCTTTACCACTAGAATAATGAAATGTTTGCTCGCTCTTTCTGATGCCAAAGAAAGTTCGTATTATTGTTGGTATGATTGCAGACCACAGACCAATAGGGGAGCATGCTGCAAGACTACTACTCTTCTCAAATGACTGCTACAGGAGTTGTTAGGAAAAGAAATGGAGTGAAATGCTCACAGCCTAGTATGTACCTTTCCGACTCTTGCGTTTCTGAGACGCCTTCTAAAACTTCTGTGAATTTTAGGTAATACCTATAAGAAGTCAACTTCTGAATTGAATCAAGCCTCAGAGATCCACGAGTCAGCCCATGAACCTTACTTGGTCTCACTGCGACGTGTGAATAGGTTCTCTCTGGCAAGCTCGTGCCACTGAACTTCAAACTGCTGTCACCAATTTACGATTGTGGCCGTGAATAGATACGAATAATCTCGGATTTGCTGGATCCGAATCGCAAATAATTATGTCCGTTGAAAGGAACTTTTTTTGTTTTGAGTAATCGAATGTGATGTATTCAGCAATAAAATCGAATTAAATTCATTGTGGTTTTGTTTTCATAATACCTCATAAGTACCTGCGAGAGGGAAACATTCTCATTTATTCAGATAGCCAACCACCATTAATCAAATTCATCATACGCTGTTCAGCGGGCTATGCAAATTCGGAACAGGTGCTTTTTGTGGAACGCAATGATCGTTGAGGATAAAATCCACGAACACGTGGAGGAGTGTGAAAGCTTAAGAAACCATCCATTTTCATTAAATCCCCCTTATTGTCTCAGAAAATACCTCAAATTTCGACAATACGAAACACAAATCCATTGAATCCATTGAGACATTTCAGTTCAGCTGCCCCCGAGACTGATATTTGATTTCATTAGATACCGAGTGTGGGTCAACTGTGTACGACGAAACTATGCCAATCGCTCCCCATTCATTTCCGCACGATTGATCATAAAATCTAAAGATTCATGGATTCGCTTGTGTTCACCAAAAAATGGAGCAGAAAAACAAACCGAAAATCCCCAAAGCTGTTCGATTACAAACACCCCAAGACTGATGCAGCTCGAACATGAATTGCATACGAAGCACAATACATTCTGACATGTCCGCCCCCTCATCGCCCACCTTGCCACAGAGTTTGCCAATAAGTCCAGGATTAAGTACACATCTCCCGCATCCAGTGAAACGTTCTAGATACATTTTGTTGATTTTACAAATATTGCCAAAAAACGGACAAAAAATGATAAACCAAACGAAACGAAGCGAACTCTTTTTTGATGTGTTTTGTTGGCGCTGCATCGAATTTGCAACACAAATAGATGACAGCTTCAAACATCAGCAGCATCGATGTGCTGCCGCTGCCGCTGCTATGTTTCCCCTGCAGCAGCTCCTGTTTTCGTTTATGGCAGCATTTTCTCGTTCAGAGCTTTGTTTGATTTTCATTTTTCACTCTGTCCCAGTGTTTTCCTCTTTTTACTCGTATATTTGTTTTTGTTGTTGCTGCAAAGTTCACAAATGCTATCAAATGCCAGGATGATAGGGAGAGAATTATTTTGTTACAGGATTCATGTCATGTTAGAAAATTTCACTGAAAACACACAGATATACACTCGTGTGTGCATGCTAACAGCGACGTGTTGGGGTTCCTCATGCAAAATGAGCGTAGCTGACTTTTGTCAAAATTGAAGCGATATTAACGGGGAAAAAAATGTAAAAAGTTTATTCTGCCTTAACAAAATATTGAGTTAGGGGCGGGAGGCTGAATAGATTTTGTTTCGGTTTAGAAATTCCAACGGCACCAGCAAAGTCCTGTAGCGGAACTAATATCGAAAGCTGAATGGCATGGTTTTTTGTTTCCTTCTTTTTTTTTCAGAGCAGAGCACGGTAACAAAGTGAAATAATACTGAGAACGAAATATATGTAAGCTAATGCGCTTGAGTGTGGGATGCGGAAAAATATAGTTTTGAACACATACTCTGCTCTATAACATGCTCTATAAGGGTTCGGGATTGTGTTTGCTATAGCAGCAGCTCACATGAGTCAGATTTTTCGAATGCCCATTTGCAAGTAGAAAAACTGTTGACACTAATACCGTTGTGACATGCAGAAAAAGAGTGTAGTAGTAAGTTTGGTTAAAATCTGACTCAGTAAGAAGTTAACATTAAAACTATGCATTGTATTAAAGTGTTTGGCTCTGATCAGGGCCATAAAAGCGACTAAGTCCAGGCTAATTTTCCCAACTCAGACAACAATTTTCAGAACTCACGGTTCCATTGCTTTTGAGTCACTGACAATTCTTAAAGACAATAACTATCTTTGTCGTTCTCAGTCGGAATAGAACTATTGATCCCCTCCACTCGTGAGAGAACAATACTATGCACAGCGCGAGGGATTGCTGTAGAAGCTATAGTCAAGCTTACGGCAGACTTAGGGCACAATGGACCCAACTGTTGGTCTCAGAAAGCCGCGACCTGGTCGCGAGGGCACCCTATTACCTACCTTACATCCGACTGAGCGCCATACTAAAGGTCCGTCATTAAGCGCTTCTTGTCTTTAAATTTAAATGAAACAAAGTGTGTGTAAGATGTCACCGTCATTCTTTATTCATTCTAAATTATTCGCATAGACCCTCAACTTCAGAAAACCCCACAAGAGAAAACCTAACGGGGTCAAATCGGACGATCTTGATGGCCAGTGCACATCACCTCCACGTGAGATGACCATGCCCTTGAATCGCTCGTCCAGAATTTTCAATGTGGCGTAAGCTGGGTTGCATGTAAGTTCTCAAAGAAATATGGACCGAAGCCCAAAATCCAAACCAAACAGTGTTTTTTTCGGGATTCATTGGATGCTCTTGGGTCTTATGTGGATTGGTATCGTCCCAAATTTGATAATTTTGTTTGTTGACGTACCCATTCAACCATAAAATAAAGTTAGCTAAAGATGATTTTTCGATGAAAATTAGGGTCAGTTTCCAACTGCTCCAAAATCCCTTCCTTCAGCTGAATTTTGTACGATTGCAGGCATAAAGGTAGCCCTAAACGACGAACATGCTCGCCGAACTTGCTCGTGCTCGTCGCATTTTCGTCTGAAGTAAATTGTGCCTGGTTTTAAATTTAACTTTTCTTTTAAGCCAACTCCACTTTTGCCGTTATTACTTTCAGTACTTAATACAATTCATTGAGCATTGTCTTAGAAACCAGCACTTTGTAAACCATCTCCATCTCGACTCCATCAGAATTTCGTAGTCTTTCATTTTCAAATAACCTATCAAGTTTTTCCCGCCAATAATACCCGTGTTTTTGTATCTTTCCAGATGTATCATCCTATACAAATGAAACCAGCGGATAGTGAAAACAGAAATGGTAAGTACACAAAACTCACTTTAGTGTTAGATGCAAGGAATCTCCACTAAGTGATTGCAACTATTGTTGCAACGCAATCAGTGGCGTATGCGAACATTTCCCAAATCACTCTAGACCACAAATTCACTAGGATTCCCCGTAATGCCGCCGCAATTAAAAGAGAAAAACACACGCAAACCGATCTACATTGGGAAAAATTTACAGGGTGTTAAAATTCTCATTAAATTGCTCAAATATTACGCTTAGCGTTTCCAATTTGTGGTCAACGCATAAATCTCCCTGTTGCTCAAAATTGAATTCAGCTCCGTCCTCTTTTTTCCCTCTCGTTTTTTGTTCGACCCATCCTGCGGCCGTTATTTTCGGGGGCATAAATAAAACGAAAGTATTTCCAATTTCAAACAGGACCTTTGGTCTGGTTCGGAATTTTTGTATTTATTTCACAGGAGACGGGATTTTTTTCGTGTGTGCCTTGCGGTGCCCCGACCCCCGGTTACATTCATTCGGTTGGTCGGTTGCTGGTCAGACGAACCATACGATGAAACAATAAAAACAAATGGCGCCCGGTGGTGGCTAGTCGGTGTAAACCAGTGACAAGTAAAAGCGTACGAGACGATTTTGCGGTTTGACGCTTCTCTATTCGGGGGTGAGCTTTTGAATATTCTCTTTTTTTTGGAATTTTTTTCCACCAATGATTTGCTCTTATGAACTATGCGGGCTTCGTCTAAAATGCAATTCCATTCCTCAGAGAGTGAGGAGCGTGGTGCGTGGCGCCCGACCGAACCCTTTTCGCTTTCATTATTAATTCCCTCTATGGCGGGCGGAAACAAGGGATAAAAATAGCAGTTTTCGCTGGTCCACTGTGCATTTGCATTGATATTCCGTTTTGATGAACGAAAAGGAAGTGCATCGTGGAAATGAACATCGCACTGGAAGTGGTGGAATACTCTCATAAAGTCCAACAGCGCGAGCTCTGAGTATCATCCTCTCTTGGCTTCGGCTTTGAATTACTTTCACTATCTGCTGTGTTGTGCCACTACTGCCGTAGTTACGCTTTATCAAATTTGTATTCTCGTTTCATTTTGATTGCAAATAAAGGACGGGATGACTAGAGACCGTAGGCGAGTGAGGGTGGTGATGGGTGCGGATCTTCTTTTCAGTGAGAATTTAAATTCCATTTGTGGCGGATCCGGCTCTCGGGCTTGAACTTCTAAAAAAAAAGGGATGCAATTTTAATAAAGTTCCATTGAATGAGGGCATGAGGCGATGCATACGCTAACGACGTACACGATCGAATTGGAATTCATTCCAATCCGAGATGTGCACGCGGCTATGTGTAGATTTTTTCTAGGTTAATTTGGTTTTCCTTCGTTCTCTTTGACCAGAATTGTTCTAGTGACTTTAACGAGAGTTTAATCTAAGGGGTACTTCGTGTTGTTGTGTAATTGAATTCGGAGCGGTTAACAATAGATTGCATTGCATGAGAATAGACAATGGAGGACATTAAGTTTCGCCTAGTAAGCTGTTAAGTACGAACAATCCATATGAACTTCATTTTAAAAAAATGACATATTACGAAATAACTTTACAAAGATTTGTTGTGTTTTTCGTTGGTTTCTTTGATAAAAATCTTTTAAAGTTCGGGTTGAAGTGGGATATCTAAAGTCACATACCGCTTTGCCCCATTTTTACAGCTTGACAAAACGCGGTGCATACTTGTGTACTTAGTCCATGAAATGTAACGGATACTTTTTTCGCCACAAAAACATTGCAACTAGACAAATTTCAACATAAATCGATAATTTAAAATCTATAATTTCTTAATGCTTACATTGTTGTCCTGAAAATTGCGTTTTTAGATCTTCAAAATTCAGATGTCGATGGCTGACCGTTTTTGGCCAATATCTCGAAAACTATTAATGCCAGAATGCTCGAAATAATATATTTAAATGAAATTACTCAATGAAGCCAAGTTTTTGTGATTTTTTCAGATTTTTAAACACTTTGGTTTAGAAATGGCAGGGGGGAGAAGTATTAAAAAAAAACTTTGGAGCTCCATATTTTCCAAACGGTACTTTGGATCAAAAACTATTGAAGTAAACCTCTACCTCATTTCAAAAGATCTGTCGATTGATATATAAGTCGATGGGATGCGACAATGTTTCAAAATTAATGACAACTTCGCCTGTACTGGAGCCACCACCAAATGGCCCCACTTTTTTGACATCTAGGCCTGAAGTACCTAATTCTAAAATTTCATGCCTATATCTTTATAAACTTTGGAGTTAAAAAAGTTTGACAGACACGACGGACGGACGGACACACCGAAATTATAAAGGTTCCGTTTTTGTAGACGGAACCTTAAAAAGGAGTACTCTTTAATCCACCACAACCTGAATAAGAACTCAGTCATAGTCAGAGAGGACAAGGACTTAAGGCAAAAGTTAATTGCACCAAGTTAATAGTACCATTGAATGATTTCGTGTCCAAGTGCGGAAGAAAAATGTTAAGAAAAAAAATTCCCTTCCTACTCGTATAACTGTTTCGAAAGGCAGTACGACTGTACTAAATTGAACTCGCTTCGAACGTGTTGGTTCTACAGTCGAAGTTTTTCTAGAACGCCATCAAGATAACACTGATCGCTGAAGATAAATTTACTTGAAAAATCAGCACTTATTTACTGTTGTTCTTCGATGAACTTGGTCAATAGTCTTCAGTTTATAAACCAATTTCATTTTATATGCATGAAACGCGAAAATTGCGTTTGCGCAGCATTCTTCCACGCTTTTCCTGTGGTCTTCATGTCCAAATAATCGGCGATACCCTAAACTACAGTAACAAACCTTAACTTTTTTCAGGCAGGGTAACCCAATAATAATCTTGAATTTTTCTGTTTCTTTTCTTTGAGACAGATATCACACAATTTCAATCTTGCTTGAATTTAGAGTCATCCACTTAGAGTCACCAACTTGTTTCGAGCTGAAACAGCGACTTTTCAGTGCAGTATCTACTTAAAATTGAATCCTATCACTCCATCAATGTTCTTCTTGACGTTTTCCAGTTGGAATACAGGCCAACGTCCCTTTACTTTCCTCTAATTAAAGATTTCATTAATTTTGACACGTCGGTTGAGAGCTTTCGGTAAATAAGTCCACTTGTTTGCGTCCAATGAATTCTAAAGCCATGATACTCTGCCATCTCTAGTTCCTAGCAAGTGGACTTCATGTCCATACATTTTAGCGAAAATCAAGAAACCTCTCCTTTTCAGCAGCAAACACCGCGCCGATTCAATTAATTTTTCTATTCGACCCAGGCGCCATGATGGCCTATTACTAACACGAGTCCACGTCACATGGGTGTACACAAATGCGCGAGTGTGCATCCCGTAACTGTGCCGCAAACTTAATTCAACTTGAATTAACCGTGTAAATATGTTTGTGCATGCATGTACGCTTGGCGAGCAATTAAAACATTTTAACCACTTGACACTGTTTGCATTTAAAAATTAATGTAGCCCCATACGAGCCGACGACAGCCGACGACGACGAAGGCCTGCGCCTAGGTGTGTGTGAGAGTATCGCATCCTGAATGCGATACGCCTGCTAACATTTGCGGGGTGGTTAACTTAAAAATTAATTCAACATCCTTCCACCTCTTTGAGTACGTGTGCCTACGTGAAACAGGCGCAGCTAAATAAAACAGAGCTGCCTCGTTTTTTTCCTGCTGCCTGCTGGTGTTGCTGTTTTTCTGCGGTAGGCAGCAAAAAAACACGAACGAGCGAGAACGAGAGAAGGAAGGACCTTTCAAAAGGGAAAGTTTTGCCCGCAGGACTATTTATTCCAGCGATAAACAAAATTACGGGTTAAGTACCTCGCTCGAGTGTGGGAAGTGAAACGACAACCCGCAGACCAAAGAAAAGCTTAACTTGACACCATTTTGTTGTCTATTCGTCTGTTGGTGGTGCAGTGTGCCCGTGCTATCTCAAGAACATCTGTGAACTATTGATCAGAACTAATTGCCACTTAAATAGACACCTTCTTTGGCACATGGTGTTCGGCGACCCTGTCAAAAACGTTCTTATTTTCCCTCGACGACAAAGGAAGTAATGTTGCATTATGTCCTCTTACGATATTGAAATCATTTGAATAGTCCTCGTTGGAGTGCTTCCAAGAAACGTCAAAGGATGCAGTCGTGGATAAGTTTTTCATTTTTATATGCCAGTGTGTAGTGAAGTCTTGTGCTGAAAACGGAGCTGGAGTTGAAGGAACAGCCGACACAATGCAGACATTTTATTTCACAGTTTTTATTGGCGTTGGCCCGAAGAGGCCTGTGCCCTGATACTTCTATACATCTACATCTGAGGGTGTCTGAAAGGACAAAGTTTGTGTCGAGCTCATTGATAGTGGAAGTCAACGAGAATGCTTTTACAGAGGGACATCCGGTCTGAGAGCGTCGAGTGCAGAAACAATTGGCTTCGGAAACTTATTTTTGTCAGATTTCTGTGCCATAGGGCGTGTAATAATAATTTTTATTCGTGCATATCGATTGACTCTGAGATTTTGTGTCGGTTTTTTTCTTAAAGGACATTAAATTTGAGAATTGAATTTGGCATAGTCCGCTAAATAAAATGTATGTTTTTGAAATTCAGAGTAGGTTTCGTAATCATAATAAAACTCTAAGTGGGTTGTTGGCCGCTGAGAAAACTTGATGCGCAATTACTCTTGGGAGTGTTGGGAATTGTAAACAGACTTTGCTACAATGCGAACGAGAATTTGAGACGAGAATCCTCTTCTGAAGATCGTCGGCTTTCTGGTTATTGTATGAGTCCTAAGATTCACTGAAGGGCTTAGTTAAGGGCTGCCGTTGGTAGCTCTTTTTAGCTAACTCTTGTGTCGCTTGTGTAGTCTTTGTAGACGGCATTAAATTGTAGGTCCCCTCCACTCGTGAGAGAACAATAGCACGCACAACATGAGTGGTTGCTGAGAAGCTAGGCTCAGGTCCACCTCGGACTGTAGCCCCGCCATTATTATTATATTATTACTTTGTCTATAGCAAGATGACAGAATGACGCAGTTGGTTAAGTACCTACCTTAAGTCAGAGGGGTCCCAGGTTCGAATCCCAGTGAAAGAAGAGTTAATTCGCTTTTAAACGGTTTTTCAAATCTGGTGCAGTTACCATTTGCCCGTGAGATCAAATTAAAGGCACTATCACTGGAGCGGTCGATCGGTGGTAATAGTCTGACTGTGGGTATCACAATGGACAAACATGGTCTAAGTGTACTGGTTATTTCACTAGCAGCCCCTTAACTAAGCCAACCTAACCTTGTCTGTGGCAGCTGCTAAGGCTAGACGTGTTTTTAGGAGCTCGACGATTTTCGTTTGTTAAACAAAAAAAATGGATCGAAGAATTTGTATCAAAGAATTTGTATATTGTGTAGTTTAACAAAGTGTGTTAAGTGTTAACAAAGGTAAACAAAAGCCTACGAGTGGTATAAGCGTTTCCAAAATGGCCGTGAATACTTTGGAGATAACGAAAGCCACGGACGACCCAGCACACAAACAACCGATGAAAACGTGGAAAAAGTGAAAGAAATGATTTCGAACGATCGCCGAATCATAATCAGAGAAGTCGCCGATGATGTTGGCATATCTATTGGCTTATCCCATGAAATTTTTGTGAATGTTTTGAGTATGAAACGCAAAATTTTTTTCAAAATTGATGAATTTTGACCAAAAACAGAGGCCAAATTTTGATTAAAACAATACTGTTCGCAGAGAGTGAACATTTTCCTATTTTCGAAAACAAAGAGAACCTTAGAGGGCCCTCGTTTAGAACAAATCATAGATAACATCAAAAGCTCAACGCTGAAAGAGCTAAAGGCTATCCCAAATATCGAGCTTGAGAAGTCTTTCGAGGATTGGAAGAAGCGCTGGCACAAGTGCATAGTATCTGATGGGGACTATTTTGAAGGCGACAACATTAATGTAGACGAATAAGTAAATATTTTTTTCAAAAAATGTTACTTCCTTTTATGTTCTGAACACACACAGACTATCAAAATTTATAGTGCAGCAAATGCATTTTCGTTATTATTATTAAATGCATTTTCGTTGTCATGAATTTCACATCACGCAACATGTCCTCTTTCGTTTCCCTATCAAAGCTCTAAGGAGCTGGATGAACTGGAGTGTTGTTGTATGGGCATCAGAAATGAAGGAATACATTTCTTATATAAACATCCAGTCTATCTGATCCATGAATTCCATATCTTTTAAAAGAGTGTTGACTATTTACCACTGCAACTAGGCCCAGTTGCTGGACAACACGAGTGATCTCTGTAGAATCTATGTCTACGTCTGACTCTTGCGTCACTATTATTATGATTGCTATTAACTAGTCCCAGTTAGAAGTTGATCTACATTATTAACTGTCGTACATAAATACGCCCAACAGTTTCCCATACATACAATGCATCAAATGTTTAACCATATCATGGGGACACATTTTTATTGTTGACCTCTACTCTCATTACTTTGGAATTTCTCACAACTCACCTTAATTTCACATAATCCACATTAGCCACAACAAAAACTCAAACAAAATGTGTGTGTGCTCAGATACACTTGAGCGTCGCGTCGTCGCTGCAATACAATATGCATGTTCTTGTCGCCAACTGTAGCTCCAAGATCACCTACAACAGCCCCATCACCTTCCTAACTACCTTCTCGCCAGCTAATTACTCATGCACAAGTTAGTTTTATTCAAGATGCCTGCGGCCACTTTATCACAAAACGCATAGAAGCGTGAACTCATCAAGTATCTACTTGTGCTATGTGAATGTGTATGCCCGCAAAGTGCGATCCTCTATCCGAAACGTAACTGCAATCATTCTCGAAGTTAGTTGCAGCGCAGACGTCAATCACTGAGAAAGCGTCGCGATTCGCCAAATCTGATATTTGTTCGTTTTTCCCTTCGCTACATCTAAATCCAGTGAGTTTTCAACAATCTTTTACTTTTCTGTTTTCTCTCCTCTCATTTATTTTGTATCGTCACTCACTCTGTATGGTGTGATCGTCGTACATCACTAAGTATCTGTCCTGCTAAAGAGGGGAGTGACGCATTTCGAAAATACCAACCAATTTGAAAATAGATTTATCGCAAATTACTCGTCGATCGATTTAAGGCATTTCACTTGAAATTGCCTCCACCGAACACACACCGAATCTGAATTTTTTATCCTTCACACCACAAAAGCCGCGCGCCATATCACTTTGGCTCCCCGCAACGGCAAGACCGAGACACACAGCGACAGTAACCGAGCGAAGAGTAGCAGCAAAAAAATGCACTTCTTCAACACGGATCAATCGGGGTCTGTATTTTTAGATACAAATACCGTATCAGCAGCGGAAAATTTTTAATTGAACTACAAGACAAAAAACATCCCTCGACTGGGCCACATCCCACAGCGCACGGCAATCAGCATCAGGGTGCGCTTTGCAAATATTTTTTGTATTCTTTCCGTTTTTACTGAAAGTCATTCAGAACGCCCTCAAAAATTCAAAAAAAAAAAAATCCGCACACTCTACTCTCTCTGTCCACCTGTGTGTGTAATTTTTCCGAAAACAGCTCGTTTCATGCTTCATATAATATTTCTGTGTACTTAATTAAAAACCAAAAAAACTCTATGTGTTATGTGTTAAAGAAAGTGTTAATTGCAACTTTGTGTGTGTGTTCAAAAAGAAAAACGAGATTTATTGAAAGGGACAAGGACAAGCAACAAATACACGGGAATTCGATTTGCATAACCAACTACTAGGAGGCAGGACATCCATTTAAAGTAAAGAGGAGCAAAAAAAAAAAACAAAAAAAAAGGAATACCAACTCGCAGAAAATCGAAATAAAAAAAGGAAAAACACATCGAATTGCATTGAAACTGAAATGAAAAATAACACAACATCAGCCGTGACAGAAGCAACGACAAATGACAACAGCAACAACAGCGACAAAAGTAGAACTAGTAGTGTTGGTAGTATCATCGTTGTCGGTAGTGGTGGTGGTGGTAGTGGCGCAAGTGCTGGCAATAGTAGCTGCAACAGCAACAGAAACATCAGTCAATTAATGCCAGTAATTGGAAATTTATCCAATAGTTGTAGTTCAACGAAAACTTATCCGTCCATTAATTCAGCGTATTGGCAACCGTCACCATATCCAACGCCGTACATTGTGCCAGGTACGAGAATATAATTCACTCCTCAAAACTGAACCCACTCCCCTACCTTTCACCTAGCCCCAACCACTCTCTCTCTCTCTCTCTCTCTCTTACTCTTAACATTTTGATTGTTGTCCTTTCGAGCACAAGCACGAGTGTATGCATAACCCCCCGCCAGTCCACCCCATCTCTGCAGACCTTTTGAAAAACCAAACGAGGAAATAAATTTTTAATGTTATTTTTGTTGTTTTAAATTTAAATTTAAATGCGAAAACCAATCGAGGAAAGAAAAAAAAAAAAAAACGTTTACCAGATACGAAAGTGCCTCTGAAATGATTCTCAATTCGTCGTTTTTTTTGTTGTTTTCTTTCTCTGGTTCGGTTCGGCGAAGTTGAAAGATAAAAACGCTTGTCACCACTTCCGTGCGTACTTTTGTTTTTCGATTTTTCGGTGATGGTCACTCCGTCGCAGGAGATATGTAATGTAAATTGACTTTTTGACATTTAAGCTCACACCTACTACATGTGAATATTTTATACCGTTTCTCTTTTATTTTCTGTTCCTTTTTGACGTGTCCTTTTTTTGTTTTTTTGTTAATTTCGGGTCAAAAGTTTCAGCATCCGTGGATAACGTATAAAGGCGAAAGAATTTAACACCCCCTCTATTCGTTTGCCTTAATATTTCACTTATTTATTTATAAATTTTCTGCTTTGAATATGTAGGGAGGATGGTTTGGATATAATATCTGAAAGTGGTTATGACATACATTGTGACCATCAAGAAAGTATACTTTCGAAGTAGTGGTAAAGCTCAGGTCACAGTCGAATGAGATTTTTGAATATTTTCAAAATTACGTAGTTGATTGAGTCCATAGTTCTGACTTTGAAGAAAAGATGATTTTGAAAACCCTTGGAGTCCCTTTGATATTCACTTCAAATGGGAATTGTCTCTGAGTCCATTCCATACTGCATTTCTTCCTGTGGAGTTGCAAACCGTGGTGGACGTGGCCCCAACCAAACAGACTCCCCAGCAAACACAATCGTTTGCTAGCTGTCTTCAACTGAGCAAACCAAACTGGTTTAAGTCTCTTTCCACTTGTGTGCGCCTTAATTAAATGTGGACGACGTTATTCCACAAGCTCAGTCAACACTCTAGGTTTGAATTTATTGAAATATTTCCATACGTTACTTTTGACATTATGGATTCAGTATTCCTTGTCCCAGGAAGGGCAATCATTTTTCAACAAAAAAATTTGTTCCCGGTTCCACCTCTGCCTCGTTTGTTGCATCCGTCCAGTGAGCTCGAAATTTTTTTAAATATAATATATAATATTTAATAATATTTATTATTAATATAATATATAATAATATAAATATAATATAATAATAAAAAAATAAAATAAAAATAATATATAAAAAATAAAAATAAAAAAAAAATTCTGTTATTTATGCGTTTAACTTGTTGTTCCTACATACAGGCCCCACAAAAGTATTCGGAACTATGTTTTTTTCCTGGACCCTAGTTTGTTGCATTTTGTTGTTGTTGCATACAGAAAACATGCATTATTTTTTCTGACTTTTTGTTAACAGAAAATAATTATTAAATTGAAACTGTTTTTTATTATAATTATAATAATTATTTGTTGTTCAACAATACTAAAATCTAGGAACAAAACATAATTCCGAATACTTTTGTGAGGCACTGTATATGTACAACTCGTATGACGTCTTTTATTATTATTGTTGTTGAGGATATTTTGCACCGCGACCTTTAAGATCTATTGTGCCCCCTTTCAAAAACTTAGCACAATTATGAGTTTCCCCCAAATACAGGTCTTTTCAGAGTTGTATTGCGACTAATGGACTCATATTGCGCATAGGTGAAGAAATCTGTTCTAAAGTGTTCTCTCTAAGCCAGTTTCCTTCAGGAATCTGAGACTGAGAGATGGTTCTAGTGATTGCATATCGTCTTCTGATAGTGGGTATTTGCCCAGACTTCTTTTTCTTTTGTGGGATAGTACCTCACAAAATCCCAGTATATGCTCTGAGATTTCATTAAATTCTCCACAAAATCTGCAGAGACCTTTTTCCGATACCCCTAGTTCCCTTAGATTCTCCCTGAGTCTACAATTCCCCGTTAGGAAGCCTTTTAGGATACGGAGGTTGTTCTTGCTCATTTTGATGCATGCCTTCGGTTATATTGCATCTTTCGGTTATATTGCCCTAGAAGTTTCTTGACCTGCTTCATTCCACGAGCGTTATCCCAGGTTTCTATCCGATTCCTTCTTCCTAGTTCCCTGAATTCATCTATGAGAAGGTGGTCTCCTACAGCGCAGAATGGTTCAGGGCCTATGAAGGGTTCTGATGCTCCTTTCCTAACCGGGGAGTCAGCCATTTCATTGACCTGCTTCATTCCACGAGCGTTATCCCAGGTTTCTATCCGATTCCTTCTTCCTAGTTCCCTGAATTCTTCTATGAGAAGATGGTCTCCTACAGCGCAGAATGGTTCAGGGCCTATAAAGGGTTCTGATGCTCCTTTCCTAGCCAGGGAGTCAGCCATTTCATTGCCTTCTATCCCCGTATGGCCTGGTATCCAGCAGAGTTTTACTCAGTTTCTCCTCCTCAACTCCTTGAACTTTTGCAAGCATTCCCATACAAGCTTGGATTGATAGCGGCTCGACTGTCCGACATTATTGCTATGTCGCAGTTGGTATAATTCCTTTCAAGATTGATCTGAACGCATCTGTCTATGGCATAAATTTCCGCTTGAAAGATGCTGGTACATATGACCATTGATTTGAAGTATTTTGTACTGGGTCCAAAAACTCCTGCTCCAGTTCTTTCATCAGTACTTGATCCGTCTATATACCATTTTCCCGTGTTGCTGCTCAGTCGGTGGATCATGGATTCATTGCTCCAGTCCCGTTTCGTGCTGAGCTTACTGGTAAATTTCTTTTGGAAGTTGAATTCTCTAATCACGTCATCCCTCGGAATGGCCAGGAGTGGTAGCTTTTTGACTAGTGCGTTGAAGTAATGCATCTGTATTTTCCTTTCCCTTCTTTTGCCATTCTCATGATTGTTTTGTTTGCACACTCTGCAACCACTAGATGGAAAGAAGTCAGCCCCTGTAGCACCTCCATGGCCTTTAAGAAAAGTTTAATTTTAAGAGACTTCTTACTTGCGTCCCAGACTGTGCTGGATACGAATGCGATCGAACACTTCATAATGCCTGTCGATGGGCTGGAAATATACATTTTTTTGTCAACGTAAATGAATAATAATGACGGTTTGACATTGATAAACTTTTGCGACAACCTTTTTCTTCCCCCACTCGTCGCTAAGGGCGTAGCAGTACGCCGAACCAACGACAACCCAGCCCAGTTATCCTCTTCCAGACACACTCAGAGCAAAAGGAAAACGACATTTTACACTCGTATCGTATCGTGAGTAGCATTTGCATAATTTTGTCGAGAAGGACATTCGTCCCTCGTATCCTGAATATTGAGTGCTTCCTTTGGAATTCCTTAGATTTGATTGTACTTATCAATGGGCATGATGTATATATGCTCTTTTCTTGGGCAGGGGATTTGTTGGGCTGAACTTTTTGTGCCTATGTGGGGCCTACATACGCTCGGTTCAAGATGGGGATCATTTTCAATGTTCCCTGCGTGTTTTCTGCTGGGCGGAGAGGGGGAGATTGTTAGTGCTCGCCCTGTTATGGGTCCAGGTTAATAAATCGACGAATAAATTTGGGAATAAACGCAATAACGAGGTCATTTACAATGCGAAAAAGTTCGGCTTCGATCTACCCCGTCCCGGGTTGTGGGCTTTTTGTGGATGGGTGCTGGGGCTTTATTCTTGTACTCAATATCAATTGGATGCCGGACCGGGGTATTTTTTTTCTCCTTTTCCCGTTTTTGTATATACGCCTTCGATTAGATGGGATAAAAGGCTTTTGAAATATGGTGTAAAGGGAATGCCGGGAAATAAATACCCAACAATCGGGGGGGCTGAAAGGGAGCTTATTTAGTTGGGATTTATTGTTTGAGTTTATTTTTTCGGCAAATAAAGTTGATTTTTTTCTCGGTGGTAAGTCGATGGGTTGGAAGGGAAAAAAGGTTAATGCTGAACGTGAAACTCTTCTTTATTAAGCTCGTAAGCTATTTCCAAATCTATGAAACAGATATGGAAGTCGTTTTTGCCCTTAGGCTCTCTCATATGAATGAGAATTTTTGAAAATTACTGCTGTCCACTTGCTTTGCAATAAAAAAGCAAATTCAGTTAAACTATTATCTTAAAGATTTATGCAGAAGATCTATAATCGGGGATGTAAGATAAATTATCTGTGCCTAAGAAATGAACCCAAACTGTTGGTTCTGCTGCACATTTCCGCATTGGTCGAATGATTACTCACTTGTCTGATGATTTGTCGGTGGTAGCAAGGATCGAGCGAATTTAGAAAATGACTTTAAAATATTTTATGAAAGCTCTACAACACTAAAGCCGTAATGATCGTAGATTTTCCGAAAAGTCATACTCTCTCAGCATTTTCAGTCTCTCCAGAGTAAAGTGAAAGTTGGTGTGTTGAATCCGATTCGGACCAAGTACCTCATGTCAATGCACATAGCCACAACGTTACGCCACGGGGAGCATCACTCAAAGACGATATTAAAGGGTATTTCATTAAGCGCATCCTATCTTTAAACTTAAATAAAACAAAGTGTGTGTGAGAGATCACCGACATTTCGTTTGAAAGCCTATCGATGACATTATGTATGAAATATAAAGTCGTTTAATTGCCCACCGCGGCTTTTATACGCGGCGCAGATACGAAATGTCCAGTTTACCATGTCGCTGGCGCATAAATCAGGCTGAATTTGACCGATGGCATGGGTTATGTTGACTTTTAGCGCCGCTATGGTTTGTGGTTTATTCGCATAGACTTGCGACTTCAGATAACCCCACAGGAAAAAGTCTAACGGTGTCAAATCGCACGTTCTCGGTAGCCAATGGCCAGTTCACATCACCTCCAAGTGGGATAACCATGGCCTCTAATCGCTTGTGCAGAATTTCCAATGTGGCGTGAGCTGTGTGGCACGTAGCGCCGTTCTATTGATGTCCACATCATCCAATTTAGTCCAGAAGAAGTTGGTAATCATCGACCTACAGCGCTCGCCGTTGACGGTGAATACCTAGCCAACGTCGTTCTCAAAGAAATATGGCCGCATTAGATTTTCACAGTCTAGGTTGGATTCCAAGTTCAGACAAACAATTTTTCAAAAAAACATTGTTCCCGGCTCCACCTCTTTCGAGTCACTGACAATGCTCAAACAGATCAACTGTCTAGAAAAAGCTTCTCAATCTCGCCGTTCGGAATCGGCATCAAACTGTAGGTCCCCTCCACTCGTGAGAGAACAATAGCACGCACGACACGAATTGTTGCTGAGAAGCTAGGCCCAGGTCCACCTCGGACTGTAGCGCCGCAATTATTATTATTATTATTTGAATCTCATGTGAATTGGTATCGTCCCAAATTCGACAATTTTTTGGTTGACGCACCCGTTTATATAGAAATGGGCCTCATCGATGAAGATGATTTTCCGATGAAAATTGGGATCAGTTTCCAGCTGCGCGAACACACGTCGTTATCTATGGTCGTGTCGTTTACCTTCAGTTGCTAAAATTAAAAAAATTCGCCAAGTTGCGATATGCGATAAGCCGAGTTTTTGTGAGCGACGCAAAATCGACTGTTTCGGATTCTCCTGCACACTCATCTATGTAATTCAGACCAAAGAAATTGGTAATCATCGACTTGACGGTGATCGCCTGGCCAACACTGTTTTCAAAGAAATAAGAGTATGGACCGATGAGGCCGCCAGCCCAAAATCCACATCAAACAGTGATTTTTTCGATGATGCTCTCTCTCTCGAACTCTTCTGCACACTCTCATGGACAGCGGCGATGTTTTCGGCAGATCTTGCGTTTTGTCGACGTACGGGTGTCGGTTTATCATTTACTAAACCAGTGGACTCAAATTTATCCATCACACTGCGAATAGACCTCTCGGTAGGACGATTATGGCGACCGTATAATGGACGAAGCGCACGGAACTTTTCCCGATCGGAATACCCATTTTGATAAAACAGTTTTATCATTTGCTTTTGTTGTTGAACACTATGTCTGTTGACGATGATTTGGCAAAACAGACTGAATCAATTGCAGATAATTAGAAGGATGTGGCTTCAACAATGTGGCCGCTATAAACTGTCAAACTTTGGAAGTCCCTATTGGAAGACCTGTTACCATAGTTATTTATTCTTTTATTTCCAATCATTCATTCACATATAAAGTCACTAGCAAGTGTCGTTGCGCTTGAATTGTCTGTAATTGACCAGGTAAAAATACACCAGCTTACAAAAAGACTGATCAAATTGGAACTCGTGCATGAGATCGTACCTAAGCCTGGTTAAAAAAAATCGATAAAACATTCATAAACCTCAATACACTCTGAAATTTATTGACCACGAACCCAGCGATTGCAAGCAGCGAGAATCTAATTTACACACATGGTGTGCTCCTGAAACCAAATTAAATTCATATCCTGTAGAGTCAGCGTGTGTTGACAGACCCCCACTACATGATACTGTTGCCGCATTAACGTTTAAAACCGAATTAGTTTCAGACCAAATCAAATTCAATCGAATTAACAACTAATAAAAGCTCACACGCGCCCTGGAGAACGGATGTTCTCTCCCTCTCTCACACACTCTCTCACTCTCTCGCTCCCGTATGCTCTCAGTTTGTTTACACGAGTGCAATTAAAGGACTTCACGCAGGATGCGATGCTGCTGCAGTAGCGGCACAGAAAATTAGACCTCACCAGTGGTGGTGGCAACGACGCATGTATTATGCAGTTGTGTGTGCTGAATCTGATGTTGTACTAAACTTAATTCCCTAGGCAATAATACACGGACATCATAAACTAGATTGGGGTTCGCGGTCCGTTGTGTATCGCGGTTCGGGCAGATTGGTCATCTACCCTCGGCGGGTGTTTCTGAGGTAATCAGAAAATTAAAGCAAGTCCACTGCAACAGGATCAGCAGACAGGAGTCTGTTATTTTTAATTAAATGGAATCTGATTTTCAGTCTAACAGCGGTGGCCCGATGGTGGCGGCGGTTGCGATGGTGCCGAAGTCTTTTTGTTGCACTCCTCTTCCCACCTCGTGGCAAATTGAGTGAAAACTGGCAAAAGTTTATGGTTATGGATCTCAGCGGAATGATGGTTTGGTGGTGATGACGTTAATTAGGTAAATTGTCGAGATACTCTTGTTGTGCGATATTTTAGGTCCATCAAGTGGTGGATTGATGCAGACTTGGGTTGGAGAGAAGTTTTTGAAGTTGTACTTCACGTTGAATCTTCACCGATGGGTCTATAAAATTAAGCGTGTTAGGCGATAGTGCTCTGGAAGGCGTTAGCGAGGGTATCTTAAGGAACAGCGAGTATTCGATCACTTGCTGTTGGGTATGCCCTCAGAACTTTGTCTCATGGGAAATCAAAACTTAATTCTCAGTCAGATACAACTACTAAAATCTACTAGCACAGAGGAATGCATGGGCAAATATCATCAATAAATAAAAATTGTACGCGTTATCAGCTGGACTATATTTGTAACGACTTGTCGAGGCAATACTGTTAATTTTTTATTTATTTAATTTAAAAAAAAAGCCTAACTTATAATTAAAATTATCAACTAGGCGAGAAGTCGTGAGCGCCAGGGGCCCTAGGCTTACTGTTAATTTTTCAAAATCCTCAAGACTGAGTAAATTTTACAAGCATCTGACTAACTGGTTTTAGTTCACAGAACAAGTCACATTGTTACCTTTCTATGAAAATATATGGCATCAAATTCAAACCCTCATTTTGTTAAGACTAGCGGTGTTAAAAAAAGGACTCAGAAAAGAGAAATAAAGTGGTTTGATGTGAGCAGTGCGTTCAGTCAGCCCCTTAACTTTTTTTTTGTATTTGAATTGTCCTTAAATATCTATTCTTCAACTATTTAATCAAGTATTTGGTTCTTCTGAATGTTTGAAGCCTGTAGATTGGAAAATACTAAGCTTTTTAGGGATATGAGGTACATAAAGCAAACTATTTACAATATAAGTGAAAAGGGTATGATTTCCGAGTAGTCAGACCCCTCAGCCCCAGCAATCAGCCCGTTTAACAACAAAAAACATTAAGTTAAGAAACATTTCCATATTTTATAACAAAATCATTATTCAAATAGTAAAAAAAAACCAAAAGGAACATTTATTTCAGTCATATGGGTACAGTTATATTTGCCTTAAAATTGCATCATTTGAGTTGGTATTTTTATTAAAAGAGGGGGGGGGGGGTCCTGAGCAAAGGAATTTTAATATTTTAACAAAAAGCATTTTTAACACTTTAAGTTAAGTAACAAGATAAGTAAAGTGTCAGTAACATAATAATAATCATAAAATGATTACATATTCGTAATTGTATCACTTTTTGAAATTCACTTCCACTATTTTTTTTTTGTAAACCACTCGTATACTGCACTTGTGAAAAACGTACGCATGCCAATATTTTTTACGCGCGAAGTAGCATCTGGATTCTGTAAATTTTTTGAACACAGAGAGAAGAACTATTAGCCAAGAGAGTAATATTTTTTGTTTGGAAGAAGAGCAAAAGCGTTTACTATTGCGCTGTACTTTGTATGTAAGAGGCTGACTACTGGAGGGGGCTGAACTTAGGGGCCATCACCCTATGTGAACAGAAAACAATTCAGAGGTGTGATGTTAATCTCGGATCCCAGTGAATTGGGAGACATTATGCGCTCATCAAATGTATCCTTCAATAAATTAATTGTGACTTGCATTGCGCGTTCAAATAATTCAATCGGGGGACCAAAAATCAATGATTATTGATCTATAATGCTTATCATCGACCGCTAAGCTTCGGTTCCGTCATCTTTGTAAAAAATTATACGATGATTCAAACAAAGTACACAAAACGGTGTCCTTTTTGAACGTTGAAGAAGGCCGAAATGTCGCCGATAATACATTCCAAATGTTCGAAAAATCATACACTACTTCTCCGAAATTTCTACCTTCTTCGAAATTCACGTAAATTTCACGAATTAAGGACGATTTGTGGGCGGCGCTTGGGCGTCGTGGGTAGGTGCGTCGACTCCTATGCTCGCGGTCTAAGGTTCGTATCTCGAAAAAAATATAAAACATTTTTTTCACGGCTCCACCTCTTTCGAATCACTGACAATGCTCAAAGAGTATATCTGTCTAGGAAAAACTTCTCAAACTCGTCGTTCGGAGACGGCATTAAACTGTAGGTCCCCTCCATTCCTGAGAGAACAACAGCACGCACAACACGTGTGGTTGCTGAGAAGCGAGGCCCAGGTCCACCTCGGACTGTAGCGCCGCCATTATAATAATAATAATAATATATAATAATAATATTAATAATAATTAGTTTTATATATAAAAATGATTATATATTATTATAATTAAGTTTCACTTTACTCTGTAAATTTTCCTACGAAAACATAGTTAGCAAAGCACACGTAATTTCCTTAAGATTCCAAGGACTCCATAAATGTATTTAAATACGCGTAAGCATGAAATAACACCACTTTTGTTAAATTCTAGGTTATGCTTCTCCAGCAACACAATTATGTATTGCTTTTTAAAGCCCAACATTTTTGGGTAATTTCTTCGCTCATAGCGCAACACCCGGCTTCAAAGAAAATACTTTATAGGCATTCCAATATTCATACTTCCGCAAGTGACTGAACTATTTCCTTAACTCATCTGCCGCCAGCAGTTCTTCTTCGTCCCTCTTCTGTCGACAATTTTAATGGATGATGATAATCCATCCGCATGGATGGCTCGACTCATCCCCACCTCCATCCACCTCGTGATTCGTGTCGCAACCGCGCACTCTTGCCGAAGGAGAAATTCAACACCTCATAATAGTTCCAAGGAAGTTAACTTAATTTTCTCCATCACGGTTACAAGAAATGACAATTATTATGGCGAAAATTCACTTAAAAGTGCCAACAGAAGATCATGAAGCCAGCAACCGCAACAGGGCCATAGCAAAGGCGAATTCTCGGAACAAAACTCGGAACGAGTCAATAGCTTTCACCTCGAAACGATGTAAGCCGATACTTAGGCATGTGACAAGTGTGCTGCCGCTGGCATTGATGGGGATGATGGGATGATGAGGGCGACAGCTATGGCGGCGGCTGCGACGGTGCTGACGGTGGTGGTGGTGGTGACACGCATTATTGTTAATTGACATTGATAATGAACGAATAGTCATTGACAACTATAACAACGGCAGAGACGGCGACGGCGACGGCGATGACATTGACGATGGCAAAGAGGAAGATGACGAGGTTGCAATATGAGAACACCTTTCAAGTCGTCTTCCGGATGAGCCCCATGCAAGGCGCACGTTGCCGGTGCCGAAGGCAACAGTAACAATCATAAACACCATCATTGTCATCCTCAACAGCCATATTCCACAGACCTTGGTGCTTCGTCTCAGTGGGGTATGCCGACTTGTCTGCTGCTTGTCATTCGTTTTCAAGTTCACATTGAAAGCGAGAGAGTAGAGACAATTGGATTGGATACGAAGGCAACTGAGGGCTTCTCCTCTTCAGCACAGCATTGGATGACAGAGCCTCGGGGGTGCGTATCGTATTGACGCATTGAAGTAACGAGAACAATGTGGAATTTTACACTCCCTTCGACACGAGACAGTGGCACAATTAGTAGCAGATATAAATTAGTGTCAATCAGAGGGAATGGAATTAAGAGCGAGGGTTGCATGGATATGAATACTCGTATGTGCCGCCTGGCCGGGGATGGGTAATGAAAGGATTTTCGTGACAGAAACCTGCCGAAGGGGTGTTTTGGATGTCTTTCTTTAATGACATTTCAATGGGATAATTACTTTTCAACGTCAACGTTTCGTGTTCCCTTGTGATTTGTGGCGGTGTTGCTGTGGCATGGGTGCTCTTTGAATGGGGGCAAGTCAATGTTGTCTTGGGGGGAGACACGTACACTCGTCAATTTATGATTTCGTTCGCGCTATTAGTTTGTGCCAAGGGTTTGGGTAATCTATATTTATGTCAGTTAACCACGTTATAACTTGTTTTTCAGTTCGGTTTGCTTAGGGCGTTTGATAATGTCACAAGAAAGGGTTGCTGCTTTATGAGAGGGTGACGCATATGTGTTCGTGTGAAGGGTGACACGTTTGAAATTGGAATATTTTCATATTTCATAAACATTCACATCTGCAATTTGTTTCAAAATGTAAACCGGTGTGAGTTTATTGGCAGAATGGGGCGTATAGGGGGTAGCAAATTACCAGTCAAACTGAATGTACGCATGTACGTCATCAGAGATGCATTGAAAGGCTTCACGCAATACTTCTGGAACACAAATCCTTCTGCACTGTCTGCAGTGCTTTGTTTTGACGTAAGACACTTAAAGTGATTTTAAGAACCACGATAATCCGTTCTTCACCCATTCAGTAAATTTGCGGGAATGGAAAGGCCTTAAGACTCTGTAGAGCTAAGTCCGTATCCGATCCATTCAGTCATCATTTGTGAAGCAGAAATAATCAATTCATCTTAAGCAGTTTAGTACGCTTCTGAAAGTTTCAACAGAAAATCAGACAAGTTATTCTTGGCTTCAAATCAGATTGAATACAAGAGATTATTGTTGAACTTACAAATTCCTGAGGTGTGTGCGTACACGAACATCGCCTAAAAACCACGTTGGAAATAGCAGAATCTAATCATTTCAAAGATTAAACTTTCAGTTTTCTCTGCATAATGTCATCGTTTCTGAGCTTGATACCACGATTTCGGTGCTTGAGTTAAAAACAGCATTAGGATTTTATACTTTAATTATTTATTTAAAAAAATATAAAAATTGACAATTGGTTTTTATTTTTCCTCGTGCCGTCCGTTCAGCTTTAGCGTCTGTCAAAGAAGGGAAGAGTCAAAGGAAATGGGACTGAACGATTGAGGATCTGCTCGAAGTTGGCTGCGATCCCCTATCGTACAGTTCATTTAATTAAGTGAGACACAGAGGGCGCTCACATGGGTGCGTAATAAAAAATAATTAAATTAAAAAAAAATTATAATAAGTCCCTGAGTATGGATGGCATTCCAGTTGAGCTTATGAACATTTAACCCCTGCTTTCGAGGGATTTATTGTTTAATAGAATTTTCAGTGGCAAGAAATGTTTTTAGAAAAAAAACCGAAAATTATAGAGGAATCTTCTTTCTTTGTGCTTTTAGGAACACTTTAAATCATTGGTTGACAATTTGAGTGGAAACTAACGGCAAATTAAGCTTTTTCCCAGAAGAGTTTAACTCAGGGCTTTAAACAGTTGACCAAACCTTTGCACTGACAACTTTTGCCGGCACGTTCAAAGAGTGAGGGAAAAAGCTTTATGCTTTTTTTGAAGACTTCAGAGATACTTTCTATTAGATTAACAGAAATTTGTTGTATAAGCTATCAACTTTGGGTCTTTCGAGTTAATTCATTGGAGTTTGTAGAGAGCTCATCACAAAAATGTCTGCCATAATTTGGAATGGTACTCCTTTCCTACCGGGGTTGCAGTGCCTCAAAGGTGCGTGCTAAGACCACTTTTGTTTGTGCTTTACGTCGTTGATATTGCAAACAATAGAGTGGAATTTAATGCTTCCAAAACTCAATGCTGTCTACTGTCACTCAAGCGATCCCAAAACAATCAGCCATTATCCCTGAATGGCACTTGCATCGAAGAAACCGAAAAGCTTTCCATCCTCGGTATGTGTATCAACTCAACACTTAGTTGGAATGATCACATATTCGAGGTCGCCAAAAATGCTGCAAAATGTCTAGGTTTCCTTAAACGATGCAAGAAATACTTCACCCCCTCTGATTTGGCTTCAATTTATAAGGCCTTCATTCGCCCCAAGCTTGAGTATAACGCTCATATCTGGTCTGGTGCTCCTAAGACCTCCCTGCACCTACTTGATAGAATACAACAGCGAGCGATAAAACTTATAGGAGACAGTAATATCGCGAAGTCAATAGACTCGCTCGAACATCGCCGTAATGTCTCATCCTTGTCATTGTTTTATCGCTATTTTAACAAACGATGCTCAAGTGAGTTAGCCAATTGCATTCCTCCCCTCCATGAATTCACCCGCAATACTCGTCTCGCCAGGAATGCTCATCAGTTCACCCTCAAGCCTGTTTTCGGACGTACAGTTAAGTTTAGAGAGTCGTTTTTTAGCCGCACCACACGAATATGGAATGCTCTTCCCAGCCTAATATTTCCCACTCACTACAATCTACAGACATTTAAGACCAATGTGCATAGGTACCTCCTTTCCATTTCTCCCTCTATACCTTCGGCCCGTGCTGTGTCTTGATTCCGGACACTTAAGGGTATTCGTAAACCCTTTTGCGCGCGCAAATTATAAAAAAAAAAAAAAAAAAAAAATTATTTACCGGCTGGTGATGTAGAGATCAAGGTTCTAATGTATGCGGACGACCTAATTATTTTCACTGAGAATTTACATGCTTCTTCTTCTTTGTGTGGCTCCACAGTCCGAGGTGGACTCGGGCCTCAACCAACAATCCCAGCCAACATAATCTCTCGGTAGCTGATTCCAATTTCGCACACCAAATTGGTTGAAGTCCTTCTCCACTTGTGTGCGCCATCTATAAAGCGGACGACCTCTGTTGCGTTGTCCCAATGGCTCAGAGTTAAAGACCCTTCGGGCCGGAACTGTATTGTCCAAGCGCTCTATATAGCCTAGTTATCTTAAGTCTTTGTACAACCCGTATACAGTGAACTCTTTCATAAGCGGACACTGACGGTACCAAAAAATTTGTCCGCTTATGAGAGGTGCCCGGTTATAAGGAGTGTCCGTTAGGAGAGAATACACTGTAGTTCGTTGCTGAATTGTCTCCTACAGATGCCATCAACGCAAACAGGACCAAAAATCGCACGCAGAACAACTTTTCTCTCGAACAGACTAAGAGCTTCTTCATCCGCTTTTAATAACGTCCACAGCACCATAGAGCAGGACTCGTATTATGCAAGACCAACTTGTTCTTTCGAGAGATGGTTCTATTACTCCATAGCCTCTTGAGCCCAAAGAAACAGCGATTGGCAAGAGTAATTCCACGTTTAATTTATTTCTGATGTTGTTGTCCCTATTTCCTGCACAGTCGACGTAGATGTAGTCCTTGACTACATCGAAGTTTTTGCTGCCAAGTGTGACGCTCTGTCCGAGGCGTCGATGTTTTGTGTCCTTTCTCAATGACAGCAGAGAAAGCTCTCATTTACCGACAGACCCATTTTGGCCGCCTCCGCTTCAATGCCAACAAACACCTCATTGACGGCTCGCTGTGTTCTCCCAATCATGTCAATGTCATCCGCGTGTGCTAGCAGTTGAACGGACTTGTGGAAGATCGTGCCTCTTGTGTTGGCCAGACTCACTGGCACGATATTTTCAAGAACGATCTTAAAAAATACGATGACAGCGCGCCGCCTTGCCTAAAACCTTTTTTGACACTGAAGGTCTCGGTAAGTTAATTTCCGACCTTGATGGAGAAGCGAGAATTCTCCTTAGTTATCCTGCTCAGTCTGACGAGTTTGGCAGGAATGTCAAAACTAGATATGGCGCTGTTTAGCTCGTCTTTATGCACACTGTCATATGCGGCCTTGAACTCGACGAGTACACCACCTACTCGATTTGCATTTCTTGGGTCTTTTTCAGGATCTGTTGCAGTGTGAAAATTTGATCTACAGTGGACTTCCCTGTCCTGAAACCACACTGATAATGACGGATCGTGTTGTTCGCACAAAAGGGTAGAGAAGTGCTTTAAAGTGAAAACCGACCTTTCGTGGAAAGTCTCGCACATACGCGCAAACATTTCGAAAATATTGCTGAGTTAAACAATTCTAGAAAATTCAAATTTCCTTCAGCGACCGTCACATCCCCGCCACAACCATTTCCTATGCTACAGGTGGCGCTCCATGAAGCACGATGAGCTCACATGTGAATTTCACACCAGCCAACACATCACAACCGAATCACCAGGACACATCACGCCAAAGTCAGCAATATGAATTCAAATTTAATTTCAAAATGCCACCAGTGACACGAATACTCGAACCGGAAACCGATGTCGTTTCCCCTCGGCAGTCCCCGACCGTCGCCACGATTGAATTATTTATTCATAAATGTGTTGCCACTGCATTTATTGAAATTGTTTAGCAACATTACCATTCGAACTGAATAAATATGGAAATTACTAGTGGTAAAACCCACCGACGACTGTCATGTACATTCAGGCAGATGTACATGTGTACATTCATACGTGTATCTACCGAGGAACCTCACAGAGTTGCAACTTGGCCACGGGTCCAGGGATTCACTTTGTCCCTTTGTTGCTGTGTTACTTGGGTGTTCGGTTGTTGTTGCTGGGGTTATGGTTTGGCCCAAAATTCAATGAATTTTAAATGTTAGCTGCACATGTGGGGCGGAAGGACTGCATGTGCACAGATACCATGAAACCGCATTATACACTCTCAATCGTTTTGCAATTTTGCCATCGAAAGCTCAGCTGTCTTCTCCGGTTTTCTAGTTGGTATACATTTTGGTGACTGTGCTCCACTGGCACGTATCACTTATCCTTTAGAGATGACATGGTGAATGTATAAACCGACGGTTGACAACCCCTCCACAGTGGGACAGGACGAACCACATCGACCTAAGCATATCCATCTGGAGAAGGAAAAAAAAATAAGAAACTCAACAATATCAAGGAAAAAGGAAAAGTTTTAAGGTTAAAAACTAGCTCGCTTGTGAGGATGAAATTAAACCACTGAACCAAAATACCTCAGAGGATATGTATGCTAAAAATGTTGTCTATTCTTGTGCTGTTGTGTGCGAATCTATGGGGTGCAAGGACAACGACACAGCGCCCTCCTGCATATTCGTAACGTGAAATTGTGCTTACCCAAACAAAGGATTGCGACTGGCTCCCGGTGGCTGGCTGTTTTGGTCAACATGTCATTGGTCGTAAAGGAAAGGAGGTACAAAATGGACTGTAAGTTTTTGACTGTTTGCATGGGTGGTCGTTGGGAGTGTTATTGGGAGCGAAAATTACATTTTATGCGTTTGTGTGTCGGCACGTAATTCCCCTTGAGCGATCTGCTCGATGGCAATGTCTGATAGAATCTTAATGGAACCTTTGGACAATTGGCCATTGAGTTGACTGTCATACATGTAAATGAAATTTAAGTTTCCACAGTCGACAGGCCGTGTGTTTACGTTACAAAGTCAACTCAGTCGATGTGTGCAAGTTAAAAGTTTGAAATCTAAAATACCAAAAGAGATTCTATTGAGGACATTCTGTGATTCTGCACATCTGGACATGTCTTAAGTTTAAATTATTTTGTAGCGACTACTTAGAGACATACATATACGTAAAGGGTCTTCAAATAGGGACTTTGACAATTGATAGCGGCCATATTGTTGAAGCTACATCTGTCAAATTGGCTATCATTTATTCAGTCTGTTGTGCCAAATCATTATCAACAGACATAAAGTTCAACAACACGTGCAAATAATAAAATTGGTTTATAAAAATGGGTGTTCTGTTCGGGCAACATTCCGCGCGCTTTGCCCTTTTTACATTCGCCATAATCATCCTACCGAGAGGTCTATTCGCAGTGTGATGGATAAATTGGAGTCCACAAAAGCAAGATCTGCCGAAAACATCACCGCTCAGCTGTACGTCAGAGTGTGCAGTAGAATCCGAGAAAGTCGATTTAGCGTCGCTCAAGGTAGCCCTAAACGACGAACATGCTCGCCGAACTTGCTCGTGCTCGCCGCATTTTTGTCGTGTTCGTTGGCTTCGACGTTCGCCGTGTAGGGCCATGTTCACGAGCAAACCTTATTTTTGCTGTGAACGTCGCCGAGTACATATCATGCAGTCAGCCACGATTTTATCAAGGAATTCACCACTTGCGCTTCCCTATCACACATGTTGACGGTTTGAAGAAACAACGCGAAATTAATGTTCGCCAAATGTGTTCGCCGTGTAGGAGATAACGCAAACGAGCAAGTTCGGCGAGCATGTTCGACGTTTAGGGCTACCTTTACTCGGCTTCTCGCAAACCGCAACTCAACGAATTTTGCGTCGTGACTGGGGCCTGCACCCCTATAAAATTCAACTGACCCAGGAGCTGAGGGTAAACGACTAAACTAAACAAATCGATTCTGGCTTTATTCTGAATGAACATTCGTGTCATTATGTATGCTGGTAGTGCTTCACGCAATCGGTTAAATTTTTGATGGCTCGACCCAATAGTTTTGGCCTCGAGCTCGTCCAAAGTTAACTTGTTAACGTAAACTCAAGACTCGACGTAGCCCCAGAGAAAGTAATCGAGTGGAGTCAAGTCGCATAGTCCCGGCGATCAATTGACGAACACTCGCCATGAGATGACCCAGTCGAGACATTTTTCCCTTACAACATCGAGCGTTGCGTCGCTTGTATAGCATGTAGCGCCGTCTTGGTGGAATCACAGCTCGGATAAATTGATGTTGTCGATCTCTGGCACAGAAAGTCGGTTAACATCGCTCTATACTTGAAACCATTGACGGTCCTGAGATCAATAAGGTCCGATGATGCCTCCATGCCATAAAAAATCAACCTTTCTGAATGCTCTGATGCTTGGACCAGCACTTGTGGATAATTTTCACTCCAATAATGGCAAATTTGCTTATTGACGTAACTGCAGACCTACAAATGGGCCTTGTCCGGGATGATGACTTTTTGGCCAAAATCCGAATCTCCCGCCAACATCTCCAGCATCCAACTAGCAAATTCACGGCGTTGTCTATAGCCGTCTGGCTCCAATTCTTGCGTCAGCACAGTCTTATACAAATATAGGCCCAAATTCAACTGGAAAATAAGCCGGGTTGATTCTCTGGCGATGCCCAATTCAGTTGATCGGCGGCGCCGAATCATAATTTCCGGGCCTTTTTCGATACTGGCCTCCACGGCGCACCAATCTCTGTCTGTTTGGTGGCTTAATGTCCAAAAGATTGTATTCACGCTTAAACTTTTCCACGTTGCAACAAATTACCAACACACTGAAGCCATGATGACGACCGACATAACGGAAAAATTCATGTCACGTATTTACAACCTGAGCCGGAGTTTCGATGACATTTTTGAATAATTTCCGCATGTTCGGCAAGCGTGGAACGATGTATTATAAAATGATAAATCCTACTAAATATTTTGTCGACGACTGGATGGCGCAGTTGGTTAAGTGCCCTCCCCAAGCTCGAGGGGTCCCAGGTTCGAATCCCAGTGAAATCGAATCTGGTACAGTCACCATTAGCCGTTGGGATCAAATTAACGGCACAGGTCATTTAATTGGCCTTTCATCAGAAAATTGTAACTTTAAGTACACCTTTTGTGTATTGACTAGGGGTGAAATACCACTAAAATCTATTTTCTTCTTTCAATCAATGTATCCGTGTAATGAACAACAAACATTTTCGTGTTTTTTTTATTTCCAGAGCGAAAACTCTTCGTTGGCATGCTAAATAAGAAATTGAATGAGAACGACGTTCGTAAATTGTTCGAAGCCTACGGGATAATCGAAGAGTGTACAGTGTTGCGAGATCAAAACGGACAGAGTAAGGGTTGTGCCTTTGTAACATTTTCAACAAAACAATCTGCGATATCAGCCATCAAAGTAGTAAATATATAATCAACGTTATGACTGCATAATCATCCATCTAATTAATCCCCTTTTCATTTCTTCCCCTATACCATCAACCTCGCATAGACGTTAAATCAAAATAAAATCATGGAGGGATGTACATCACCGTTAGTTGTAAAATTCGCCGACACCCAAAAGGAGAAAGAGCAAAAGAAAATCCAACAGATTCAAGCAAATCTGTGGAATTTAGCATCAAACATAAACATCCCGCTGGGCCAGACGGCGACAACAGTATCAACTCCAATTCTGCCAAATCCACCGCAACAAGCGAGTCCTGTCCTTGGATCGGATGCCATAACACCGTCATCGCTACAATTACTGCAACAACTGCAAGCTGTCGGCTTACAGCAACAGATACTGCAAGGTAAGCGCTTTGGCTTGTATGCAACGGACAATAAAAATACTCTAGCTTGACGGGGGTGTTATCCCTTAAGCAACTTAAGGATATGTGGAATTGAATATGATGGCTTAGACTCTTTTTCTGTTTGGTACGTGTGTATTGCAGGTTTAAGTGCACAGACGAGTGGATCCGATGCATCGGCAACAACGGCTGCCGCAGCAGCTTCAGGACTTCTACCTCCGATGACCGTACAAAATTTGGCCGCAATTGCAGCCATGACCCAGCCATCGTTGACCGCCAGTGCCGCACAACCGGGTAACGCGCAACTGACAAACGCAGCCGCACTCTTATGTAAGTGTCATTAGTTGTATCCCATTATCGTTGCACCCTCACCAACCCCACCGTCGGATCACTGTGTGAGTGTCGGCTTACTTGGTATTTGAATTTGGCGGAAGTATTTTTTTGCCGCTCATCTGATTTTAATTGAGGAGAATTTGGTTGGATTCAATCCCCAGCTCCACCACGGGCACAATGGCACATGTGGGCGGAGGGAATTCCATTACGTGGGATTGTGAAAAAAATTGTATCACTTTTATGTGGAGAATGACTGGCTTATAGGTATTGAGTGGCGAGTTGAGTGGAAGGGAAAAAGTTGTTGGGTTTGGAAAATGTTTGAAAATATTAACTAGGTCAATGTATAGGGGAGGTACTTACCCAGAATCTCGATTGCACAATACATGGGCTTAATTGAGATACTCTCATATCTAGTTTTTGGTGTCTGAGGGTATTATTTACATTTGGATAACTTTTTACTCCCTTTGCAAAACTTCGTATCCAAACAAATCTAGATAAATGGGCTGCTTTTTTGAGGTGTTTTTAGTTTCCATTTAGGTTCATTCAATTTTTTTTTGTCTGCAGTCCAATCAAAGTCAAATTTCGAGGGGAATTGATAACTCAGTGTTGTTCGTTTCGTTTTTGTGCGCAATATTGTTCTACTTGATTTGTTGGCTCTTAATTTGACGAGTTCTATTCCCTCAATACTCTCAGTTGAAGTGGGTGCCGATTTAGTCCACATGGCGATGATTTTAAAGATCGGCTACAAAGACGTGAACCACGTGTTGAGCAGAAGGGCAACTGCGTGGCGCCCTAAATTAACATCATACCCACGGCCACACTCCAGTGAGCGGCCCGGCGTCCTTCCGTCCAATCCCAATCGATTTTGGGAAATCGCGCAGTAGCACAATTTGCCTTGGCTTCCATAATTATTTTGGTCACAAAGTTGGAGACCACATTCTCTACTACATTTTGTAATGGAACAACGGCCAAGTTACGACTTTATGTTGACGCTCAGGGAGTGGTAGAATCAGATCCTGCTATGTAAGCTACCTAAGTTAGATATTCTTACATACTTACCTTAGCAGAGTGAATATTCGGGCAAGCCGACGACGTAGAAGCACTACCGGGCAGTCCCCATGAATTTCTTTTCTTTTGGCTGCTGTAATGAATCCATTTTTCATCACCCGCCACGATGTGATGAAGAAGACCCTTCCTTTTTTTGCCACTAGAGCATCGAAAACGGCCCACGATGAGCTTCGGAGGCCGTTTCCTTCGAGTGAAAGAAGAAAATCAACACTTCCCGCAAGTGACGACTATGTGACACAAAATCAGACCTATTCACAAAACCAAAACAAAAACACCAATGTGTCAAAACAGTTTGTGTACCACATGTCTAGGCTCGGTTCATGAGGTTTCGGGTATGTCAAAATCAACCAGCACCAGCCATCTGTTGAAAAACAGAGAGAACTTAGTTGCGCATACCTGTAGGGTCTGATACAGAGCAATTGCCGCCTTCCATCGCTGACGGTCTTGGCCACCCTGATTCCAGTCATCAAGACCAAGTTGTCTGGCGTCCGTGATCACTTGGTGCCTATACTTTTTTTTTTTTTAGCATAGACTGCGATATGCGTTCAAAATATCGATGTTCATGTATTCTGCAGTTCACACGATGACGCACAGTTTGCTGCGTTCTTCATCGACCCATGAGCCAAGTGATCCACCGCTTAGAGTACCGAAGATTCCGGAGATTCAGTCTTCTTGTCTCTCTCAGATGGAGAAATGGTGTTCATTCGCTCGATGAGGCCGAGGCAATTTAGACGACGGATCTTTGCCATCTGAACTATATCGACATCATTGTAAAGCTTGTGGAGTTCGGGGTTGTGTCTTCTGCTCTATTCGCGTTCCTCGCTGACATATTATATATCCGAGGAAGATTATTTTTTCGAAGGAACCAAGAATCGGGCCTGTAGTCCTGCATATCATATAGCATTCGGCTATATACAGCAGAAATGGCAGGATCAGGGTTTTGTAGAGCTAGCTGTTGGTCTTTTGAATCATTAGCTTTGACGCCTGTTGTTACGACAAACGAAAGTAGCAGCGGATACCATGGACGATTCTCTTTCAACGTCGGCACGCTTAGAACATGCGATAATGTCCATGTGATCGGCATGACCCACCAGCTGGATCGTTTTTAAGGTTCCGTCTACAAAAACTTTCTGCAAAGTTGCTGCGGAAATTTGCAAATTTGCCTTAACTTGCTTTTTCTTTCTAAATCCACTGAACGCCGTGGAAAAAAGCTTCTCATAGTACACGGAAGGTTCATGGTTCGACCCCGGTCACAACAACTTGCATTTTCACAGTGCTAACTCTCTCGAATCACTGACAATACTCAGAGAGTCTAGGATAGCTTCCCAAACTTGGCCGTTTAGAGTCGGAATACAATTGTAGGT
Organism: Myathropa florea; assembly: GCA_930367185.1. Classification (NCBI taxonomy): domain Eukaryota; kingdom Metazoa; phylum Arthropoda; class Insecta; order Diptera; family Syrphidae; genus Myathropa; species Myathropa florea. The sequence continues at coordinate 130,403,275 of OV884002.1, read as the reverse complement.
CCCCTTTACTCATGATAGAAAAAAAATACACGGGAAACACAAGTGTGTAAGCCTGGCTCAGGCAGAACCCGAACAGTAGAGAGAGGTGGCACTGTGAAAATGCAAATTGATGTACTTGGGATCGAACCTCTTCGAAAAGAGGAAGTAAACTGCATATCTTTTTATTAATTATGAATTGCAAATGCTGAAAATACATGCAACCCTTACTGACACAAATTTCTGCATATTTACATCGGTCTCTACTCCCATAAAACACGCTGTCAAATCAGTTCTTCCTGTCAGCACCACATTTTTCGAATATAAATCATTTTTGTTTGAACAGTCTCCCTCGACAAACATTCCCCCACCGCTGTCGAACTGTCCAGACTAATAGTCGCAAATGATGTGTTGCCCCAACTAGAGTCGACGTTTTATATTTATCAGCCCACTCATTAGCTTTGTCGTCTAATCAAAGCAAAGATACATCGGCAACGTTCATTTGCAACTAATCCGACAGACAGTTCACATTTCAGCCAAACCATCTAGAAACGAGTTTTAATAACTTAATCCCCGGACTTTGGTCTTTGCCTTGGCTGCCAGATAACTACAATAATTGGCCCTCACCAGAATCTATTTGCTAGCTCATAATTAATTGTCAACTCACTCGGGCAGATGTTATCATACGAAACATTCTCCCATCGAGTCCACCAATAAACTCTGGAAAATACGAAAATACGTTGCCACTCTGATTGCCCCATATCTGGAAATACTTCACATAAAACCCACAGTTTATCACCAGCCTCAGACCCCACCCACTGAAACGAGCAAACCAAAGTCCTTACGCCGAAACGAAGCGGAATGAAAGCTAATTTTATGTGTGGCACATGCGACCGCTGCACTAATACACTACACTCCTTCGATTAATGACTATCATCCCACTCCCCACTTCGCTGACTAACATTTGTTTAAGCGGATTCCTTTTTTTTCCGTTTCCTTATGTCATCGATTTTTGTTGTGGGGCTCTTCGGTTTGGTTGTAGTTTTCCTTATCTTGCGGTGACCCTAATAATGGGAATTTAATTTAACCCAATCACACTCAAACACAGACGGAGAGTGGGCCACAGAAAATAGATATCCTTCAATTTATCTACCCCCGAGCTGTGCCCCAATCTTCGCTCCGGCACGGAGTGGAGTAACAAATTAATGTGTGCGGTGCGCGGCCCACCCTTGTTCGCATGAAGGGCACCCCTTTCTCGCTGCAGGGAAAAAGACAGCTGAAAACAATTTTCAATCAACTACTGACAAAATAGACACTCGGTTCATTATTAAATTGTATGTGTCTACCTGTGCCACCCCGTGAGTCCTTTTCACAACGACACCCCTCGCTGTTGCTGGTTCGAAACCACAGCACTGATAATCTCACCCTTTCACTCGGTCCTAAAAATAGTCGTCATGGGCGAGAGAGAATGGATGGGGCAGCAGGCTTGTGTTCCACTTGCCGCCCTTCATTCGTCAGGGATGGTTTTAGGTTTTAGGTTTTAGGTTTTGGGTTTAAGGTGGCAGCTGTGCGCTGCTTGGGGGATGAAGATAAGCCGTCGTTATCGATGTGTGTGTGTATGTGTGAGTGTGCTTTTGTTTTCGTAAGTTTTAGTTGAAATACAGTTTATCGATTTTTCCGTCACGTGCATCTGGCTAAGTGGAGCATGCGGTGCGCCGGGAGAGGGAAAATTGGCGCATTTCGTTTCATCGCACCGCTGCCATGGGTGCCGGCCTTGTCTCCTTTTTTTGTTCGTCCCACTTTTAACCCCAATTAAAATAAAATCAAAACAAAATGGCTGATATTTAATATTAATCAAATCTCTATCTCTCTTGTGCATTGTGTGCAGGTCTATTAGGAAAAACCGCTAACTCAGGTGAGAGCATACCAAATACATTATGTACCACTACCACTAGCATATGCATATGTACACTTTATCCTTGCTTACGTTGGCATTATGAATGCATTTTGGCTTTGTTGTGCTTTCCATTTTTTCGTTTTCTTTTTTTTTTTTGATTCCTTGTCTCACTTTGTCTTGCTGTTTGCTTTCCACATTTTGTTGCGATTTTCATTTAATCTTTATTTTTCGTTTAATTACTTTTTTCGTTCTTGATGTTCCTTGTGCACACTTATTCCTTTCCGTTCATTTATAGTAGAACCCGATACATTTAAGCCTGATTGTTGAAACTGAAGTGCAAGCGGGCACTGAAAGGGGGCCAGAACGACACAGACAGAGAATGAGAGAAATGATTAGCTGGCATGGCTGAAGGAAAGGATATTTGAGTTGGATGTTGTCTGACTCTTGTACCGTTTCGGATGTCCTAATAAAAGAGCTATTAGCGTGGGTAGGGTTCATTCGCAATTACACTCCATTAAAAGTGCATGCTCTGGGAATCGACGAAGGATACGCTGCTATCGTTGTTCGTTGTAAATGATTCAAGCGCCTTCGATGTACATTCACGGTGGTGGATGCATAGTGTATACAGTTGTGGTCTGATTGCATTGCCAAAATGACTAACTTTGTTGCTATAGCTTTGGTGGTAAATACTTTTAGCTAATGACTGTGGTACACTATTGCCGTTTCGCATTGAACTTTTGAGACTGCGAATCGTGAAATGGTCTTGTACTTTTTACAGTTGTCTTTCGAGGAATTATTAGTGTCGAAAGGATTTATCGAATGCAGCAAGTGTAATCATGAGAGAAGTTTAAAGTTACGAAGCTGAAAAAAATGTTCTTGTGTCAGAATTCCAAAGTCCTTCTCGCAGCAGTTGTGTGACAGTAATCTTCGGACCTTCCGAAATGTTCTTAATTGCCCTCCTTCGTAAACACATTTCGCGATGTAAGTGACCAATATATTGACTAGTTTACAAATTGTACATGTATTTGGTTCACAATTCTTTCATAGATTACTCAGGAAGCATTAGTTGTTGCGATAGCTTAGAGAAAACTTCATTTGCGGCAACACATTCTTTTACACTGTATGGAGGAAATCCAGGAGAATCGACGCTGAACTTAAAATTCGTTCGTCATTTTTACCGGTCTACTACAACTTATTTTAGTGACGGAGGAAGTATGCCAATATCTTCCTCTGCTTGGATTTTATATTGGAGTACGAGAAATGCGTCAATTTGTCATAAAATCCAGACCTTCAGCAATCCGGACTTTCAGTAATTTGAGTCTTCAGTAATCCGGACCTTCAATAATCCGTACATTCAGTAGTCCGGATATACTCCAAGTCGAATCTTCTCATAATAAAAAATACCCGGATTTGCTCAATCCGAAGGAATCGACCGTGAAATTATTATTCGTTTTTTTTTTATCAGTCTTTTTCAGCTCTTCTTAACACGTTGAGTGCCACCATAAAATCCGAAAAACTGTCCCCACAGGCCACGGATTTTTTTTTATTGACACTTCGAGTACACTCTGGTCTTATGCGGCACAGCAAGCCCAAATTCGTGTGAGATCCAAGTGGTATCATGTGGCACTCAACATGTTAATATCAGAAAATGTACATATACCGATATCTGTTTCTGCTTGGTTTTAGTTTTGAGATCGGAGTTCAAGAAATGCGTCATTTTGTGGCAACAGAAGATATATTTTGACCTCAATAAATCCAGACTTTTTGTAATTCGGACAATCAGTAAACCGGACATATAGTAATACGGACATTCAGTAATCCGGACACTAAGTAATCCGGATCTTTTCGCAATAAATGACACCGGGACTTGCCCAATCCTGAGGAATCGACTATACAATTAGAATTCGTTTATTTCCTTTTTCTATCTTCTTCAACTCGTTTTAAAGTCAGATAAAGTACACCGATGTCTGCTTCTGCTTGGTTTTAAGAGTGGGGTCCGGGAAATGGATCCTTTTGACCAAACAGGAGATATCTTGACCCCAACAAATCCGTATCACCACTAATCCGGACATTCACTAGTCCGGATATTTTCGCAATAGAAGATATCCGCACCTGCCCAATTCAGGAAAATCGATACTGAAGTTGGACTTCGTGCCTCACTTTAATCAGTTTACTACAACTTTAGTGTCTGGTAAAGTAAACCGAAACTGGGCGCCGTGGTGTAGTGGGTAGGTGCGTCGACTCCTACGCTCGAGGTCGTCTGTTCGAATCTCGAAAAAAAAACATCAAACATTTTTTCACAGCTCCACCTCTTTCGAGTCACTGACAACATTCAAAGAGTATGACTGTCTAGAAAAATCTTCTCAATCTCGCCGTTCGGAGTCGGCATTAAACCATAGGTCCCCTCCGCTCGTGACAGAACAATAGCACGCACAACACGAGTGGTTGCTGAGAAGCTAGGCCCATTATTATTATTATTATTATTATTAAAGTAATCCGCTTTTTACTGCTTACTTTTTAACGCGGGTCCAAGAGTTATGTCCTCTTTTCGAATGAGAAGTTATCTTGATAGAAATCCAGTGCGCATGAAATAGGTTTAGTGGAGTCCCATTGAAACAGGTGGAGAAGTTTAAGTATCTCGGTGTCTTCTTCACGAGTGATGGGAGGAATAATGCTGAGCTTTCCTGTAGGATTGGTCAAGCTGGGTCAATTTGGAAACAGCTTGGTCGATCTGTAATCAGGAAGGCCGAGCTTGGTGTCAAAGCCAAAGCCAAAGCCGGTTTTCAACATAGTATTTGTTCCAGCTTTTACCTATGGTCAGGAAATTTGGGTAATGACCGAACGAATAAGGTCGCGAATACAAGCTGGCGAGATGAGATTTCTTCGTGCTGTTGTGGGAGTTACTCGACGGTATAGGATGAGAAACACGGCAGTGCGCGAGGAACTCAATGTTGGGCAGCTGCTTCTTCGAACGGAAAGGGCTGTACTTCGTTGGATTGGTCACATAGCACGAATGTCCCCATCATCACGACTTCCGAGGCGTGCTTTGAACGCGATTCCATCAGGTAGGCGACCGCTTGGCAGACCCAGGGCAAGATAGTTGAACCAGGTCCAAAAACTCGTCTGGTTTCGCTTGGACATGTTTCCTGATGAGTTAGAATCGATGGCGGAGGATTGAGTAGCATGAAGATCTCGCGTGCATGCATTGTCCCCACGGCGCCTTTAGTGAAACATGCGGGCCACGGAAAATGAATGATTGAAAAAGATATCTTAACTCCAATAAATCCGGCTCTCCGCTAATCCGGACATAAACTTATCGGGATCTCCTCTAGTAGGTATTGCGTCTTGTTTTCTTACCATATACGCCCCATTCATAAGTTATTCTGCACACTTTTAATTCGGACGAATTTTAAGAAAGTCGAATTAATTAAACGCTTTGTAATCCAGAGGGTCTAAATTCCTTTATTGTCAGTTTGTTTTCTTTAACACTTTCACTCGGAATTCAGGGTATTTCCAAGGCAATTCTAGATTGTGAACTTACAACTGCTCTTATGCTGCCAGTTATTACTATTTTTTTACCATTTGAATAGAATATTTCAATTAGAAACAAAAGTTTTCATCCTCTCAGTTCTCTATTTACTTCGTTCACTGCAATCTCAACTCATCTTGCTCAAAACTGTTTCAAAATCCTTTCCGATTGCATCTGACACGTACATGTCCACATGCATACGAATGTCTGCTTTGTTATCTAGCTATGTACGCTTCTTTTATTAGCCATTCGACATGTACATTCACCTTCAGTTTTAAGGATTTGGCAGATACGAGTATTACTAAGCTTCTATATGCCCAGAGCTCTATCTCCCTCGAGCACCTAAAATCAACAGTTTAACGACCGGTCTCCTTGAATAAATGTGACCACAGGACAGAACCAACTGTCAAAATAGTCCTCCATAAACGTTATTCACCTTTTGTCAACCCTATCCGTACCTTTTCTAAGTAGCACAAAACATTTTGTTTACTTTAGTCTACCACCCTGTTTCCACCTGCCATGGCCCCCGTTAAAAGAATTAAAGAACATCCTAGACATCCGATCACATTCTAATCCCAAAATTGCAATTCCCCAGTCTTTCTGGCCGAAAAACGAAACTCTCAACGCCAACGGAAAGGATTTAGTTAAGACGAATACTCATTTCATCCTTTGTGTGAACTTTGTATTGAAATTTTCCAAACGACTCTCGACTCTCCTGCACCTTTTCTTTCCCCAGTCGATTGCCACATAGACTTCGCATCAACATGAGTTGAAAGTTGGCATACTGTACAGCGTTGGGCACATCATTTTGAAGTTGCTGCCTGTCCAAGTGGGAGTGACGAATGGTCGGCTTGGAATGTTTATATCTATGAGGATGTCTATCTACACCAAGTATTACATCATTTGGAATAAATCTTAATCAAAGTTAGTTTTTGAACTTTTGACTTCTCCTAGAGTAGTCCTACATTAAATGTGAAAAGTTAGTTGAAAAATTACTTCGGACTATGGTGACCACTAAAAGGCAGAGGGTAAGGAGAAGAGAAAAAAACACACATGAGAAGTCAATGTCCATTTGAAGATTGATGTGAGTGCACCCTAGTTGGCTAAGGGTGAACAGGAGTGTGTTGAGCTAATTAGGGAGAATTTGATTGTTGAAACGGCTCAGACGTTACTTCAAATATCTCGTGGACTGTGCTTTAAGTCGACATTTATATTGAACTTTTGTTGACCCCTTGGTATTACTGAAAAGTGTGTCGACCCTGACGCAGAACGACATCTCCCTCAAGTTACTGGCAATACTTGAAGAACATTTTTCATTCGTTTAAAAGGCTTACCGATGCGATTATCTATAAAATATAACATCGTCCAAATGTCCGCCGCGACTTCTCTGGGTGGCCCGCATTCGAAATGTCCCAATTTCGAAGACTCTGGCGCACAAATCAGGCTGAATTTGAACGATGGCGAGTTCACGTGAGCGACGTGAAATGGACTGCTTCGGATTTTCCTGCACACTCTCACGGACAGCGGCAATGTTTTCGGCAGATCTCGCGTTTCGTCGACGTACGAGTGTTGGTTTATCGTTTAATGAACCAGTGGACTCAAATTAATCCACCACACTGCCTGTCGGAAGAACAACTATGACGACTGTAAAATGGGCGAAAACAATTTTATCATTTGCACGTGTTTTTGAACGCTATGTCTATCCATGGTGCTTTGGCAAAACAGACAGAATAAATAACAGCCAATTTGACAGATGCAGCTTCAACAATATGGCCGCTATTAACTGTCAAAGTTCGGAAGTCCCTATTGGAAGACCCTTTTACTCATTATCTAGAGAAGCTCCTTAAATTTCGCCACTCAGAGTCGGCATAAAACTATAGGACCCCTCAAATGTGGAAAAACCATAGCATGCACAACATGAGTTGTTGCTCTAAAGCTATCAGATAAGTTCATCCAGAACTGTAGAGCCACCCGAAGGAGAAGAAGAAGTTGTCATTCAACACCAAAATATTTCAAGACGCCGAACAGTAGCGCCACCCAAAAAAGTAGAAGACCATTTGTTATCGAGAGCTGTGGGCTCAAATTCGGATTCTGGTTTAATAATAATAATAATGGCGGCGCTACAGTCCAAGGTGGACCTGGGCCTAGCTTCTCAGCAACCACTCGTGTTCTGCGTGCTAATGTTCTCTCACGAGTGGAGGGGACCTACACTTTTATGCTGACTCCGAACGGCGAGATTGAAAAGCTTTTTCTAGACAGTTCAACTCTTTGAGCGTTGTCAGTGACTCGAAAGAGGTGGAGCCGTGAACAATTCTTTTTTGAAAAATTGCTTGTCTGAAATTGGATTCGAACCTAGACTTTGAAAGTCAAGTGCATATGGGTCGACGCACGAACCCACACGGCCACGGCGCCCACTGCTGGATTCTGGTTTATTAACCTTTAAAAAAGAGCTGAGATCAGATTAAGATTGTAACAGTAAATGGAATCATGTGCCTTAGGGTTGTAGTAAAAAAAAAAACCCTCAAACCATTACTAACCCACCATCATGCTTCACCGTACCAGCCATGTACTTTGGATCTTACTGCATATTTGGCCAAAAACGAGTTGAATTCGCCAAAAATCAAAAAAACTATTCTCGGACGAGAGTAAATTTCACATTCACGGTTCCGATGGACGCCATAAGGTTTGGCGAAAACCGAATACGCAGTAAGATCCAAAGTACATAGCTGGTACGGTGAAGCATGATGGCGGGTTAGTAATGGTTTGAGGGTGTATGGCGGCATCTGGTGTTGGCATTTTAGTATTTATTGAGACGACAATGAATCGATACGATTACCTCAGTATACTGAAAAACAATCTCCACCATAGCTTGCAGAAATTAGGCTTGAAGGGTTCATTTATATTCCAACAAGACAATGACCCAAAGCACACTTCCCTGGTTGTGAAGAAATGGTTGCTGTACAATGTGCGAAAACAGCTCAAAACACCACCTCAATCACCGGATTTAAATATTATCGAGCTTTTGTGGGATCATCTCGATCGTCAAATCCTAAACCATGACATTAGGACCAAATTCGAGCTTAAGGCTATTATAAAGGACGAATGGGAAAAAAAATAAGTCTGGAAGTAATTCGAAAGCTTGTTACCTCCATGGGATCGAGAATAAAGGCAGTTATTACTGCTTAAGGATATCCAACTACGAATAAATTTGAGTAATTTGCGATAAACCTCTCATTTTTAATAGTGTATACTTACTTTTGTAACATGCAATTTTAACAGTATCTTACTTTGTTTCTTAATATTTCTGTTATTGTTAGTCCCATTCTTTTTATTGTTTGTTTTTTGAAAAGAGCATAAAAATAGCAAAATAAATATGTATAGCATGTTACCTAAAGTTTATGCAGTTTCGCTTTCTAGTTGATTCGGTCAAGATTCGTTATTTTTTACGGTGTATACTTACTTTTGTGACTGTGTGTATGTCCATTTTCAAACCGCGGCAGGTTCTTAGTCCATCCCTGGCATAAGCCCTTCCATCTGTCATTTCTGGCAGCTCAGTCCTTATAAACTCAATCTAGGAAGTTGACCAAATTTCAAATCAAACCAATGATAGCATGACTGCCCGCATCTGCTACTAGATCTTTTACTGACATGTCCCAGTCCACTCATATTTCAATCAAAACTGACCTAATATGTCCACTAAACTATGCTGACCAACTTTTTAAGTGGCTCTCATTCTAGTTTACACATGTTTTCACTGAGTTTTGAAGAATCAACATCACTCAGAGTGGCCTGCATACGAGGAAACTTTCCCACTAGCTGCCTACTAACCAACACAGTCCACTTTCAATGCACTCCAGTCCAGCCCAGGCGGCTCTCATTGTTCAATTTGGTAGAGTGCAGTGAATGTACCCTACAGAATATGATATCCAAATACTCCCAATGGACTGCTATCCTGATCTCTTTCGCTCTCACTCACTCCTCTCAATTTATGCTGGCAAATATGTATCTTTCGAGTCCAAATGAACTTTTCCGTACTGAAAATTTTCCCTTGATGACGAATTTACATTCGTGAAAATATTCATTATCTCCAACTCGAGATGTGTGTGCGCTGCGATGTTCCTTTTGACTCGGCCCAAAAAGGATTTGATAGGATTAAAAAAGTTTCGCAAACATTTTTGCCATGTTAATGTTTGCCAAATTAATTTTGCAACTTCATTTGCTACTCGTCCCTTTTTTGTGTGCTAAACGTTAGTGTAAATGTCTGACTAATTAATGCATCCTGTGCGATTGTTAAAACTTTCAGTTTCCCTTCAACAATTCAATTATGCCTCTCGTATAGTTCGGATGGGTCGGTCGATTTTTTCAAAAATATTAATTTACTTTGCGTAGATACGCTGTGTGTGTTCGGGGACAAAGAAAGGTATTTTTCATCCGAATGGGGATCTCTAAATATAGACACAGGCAGAGTGCAACAATTGAGAATGGAAAAAATGTTCACGTAATTCAATTTCAATGCTTTTTTGCTGCGGGTTTTTTTCCTGGCGCGCTACTTTCCTGCACGAGGTTGATGAGGAGAACAACGACGACGACTTGATGGAGAATCGTTCCGCTGAGTGGGCACTTTGAATGAATTGATTGAACGATACTGGAGAGTCTATTTTCTGATTAGATTTGGTTGTCTATTTTGAGAAACGCGAACAACAGGACTGCTCAAATGAAACTGATTTCTTATAAATAGTCGGCTGCTAATAAAGGTTGCTTGTTGCTTGAGCAAATATTGCATCTGGAGAAAATAAAACTCCTTGCCTTGAAGGCCCCCTGTGGAAATGGGTAAGTGCGTTGACTCCAAAGCTGAAGGTCTAGGTACGATTTAGAACAAAATTACCTTAGATGTTAGATGTTTTTTTTCGAGATTCGAACCTAAGACCTCGAGCTTAGGAGTCGATGCAACTACCCACTATGCGACGGCACTTGGAGATCTGCAAATCGTTTGAGTTTCCTCCAAAGGCGATCTACGCGAACAGCCCCAAAGATTGAACGCAGAACTTTTTTCTCGAAAAGAGCAAGGGCTTCTTCATCTGCTCTTGTGATTGTCCATGTCTCCGTGCCATAGAGCAGGACAGGGATAATCAAGGTTTTATATGAAGTCAACTTGGTCTTTCGAGAAAGGGATCTACTGCTCAATTGCCTCTTGAGCCCAAAGAAACAGCGGTTGATGGTTGATGGTGTTCGTACTGTTTATCGCGGAGCCGAGGCAGACGAAGTCTTTCACCACTTCGAAAGTATATCTGCGTATGGTGACGTTGTGACTAAGTTGCCGATATTGTGTCCTTCCTGTCCTTCCTTACTTTAACAATAATAACAATAATAATAATGGCGGCGCTACAGTCCGAGGTGGACCTGAGCCTAACTTCTCAGCAACCACTCGTGCTGTGCGTGCGTGTCATGAGTAGATGGGACCTACAGTTAAACGCCTACTCCGAACGGCGAGATTGAGAAGCTACTTCTAGACAGTTATACTCTTTGAGCATTGTCAGTGACTCGAAAGAGGTGGAGCCGTGAAACAATTTTTAGGCGATTTTTCTGGAATCGAACCGACAACATCGAGCGTAGGAGTCGACGCACCTACCCACAACGCCACGGCGCCCACTGAACTCAATAAACAATCCAAATTAAGATCAGGAGCAATTAAATTGTCCTTCGAAACATTTCTATGCAACAGACTGCTTTGTTTTTAGACACCTGACAAGTTTTTATTTCATGCTTCATACAATAATTCCGTATACTCTATGCAATATATTCAATATTCCATAATTTTTCCAATGACTCCTGTTGACTAAGGGTATTTTTAAGATATTTTCATCCGTTTCAAATGGTTGCCAGCAAATGACTATAACATCAGCAAACAGCATAATTTCAACTGCAGAAACACTTTCTCGTGAATACATCGTTTACAAAATGAAAATTGCCCTCTCGATTCACTCCCAAGCACCTCAAAGTGAAACGCAATGAATTGCGAACCCTCTTAAGCCGCTCACCCGAATTCCACGGCAGGGGAAAAACAATTCCCGACACTTCACTGCTTCCAAGGAATTAAAACGGAAATAAACTAACAACAAGAGCAAATTACAACTCCCAAGCACGCATTGTAAATTCGGTTTTTAATTTAGTTGAGGAATTCCCTTTCATCCCTTCATCCCATTCCGTCACACAGGCACACACTCTCGAAGGGGAGAAGACTAAAAGAATCGGGTAACCATATTGAAAATTCCTTAAATTTTCCACAGACTACACTTATATGAACAGGGATAACAAAATCAGTGAATTGCTGCTGGCCCAACGAATGGAAGTAGACTAGAATTCAAAATTCCCCCATTCCAACGGTCCATTCGAAAAGGGGGCACATGTTATCCGTATTCTGAGGAAGTACCTCGGCCAACGACCACTTAATTTAATGAAATATTAAAAATTCCTAGGCACAATCAATTCGGTTCACATTTTGACCCGATTTCGATTCGTTACGATATGTTGTTTTTTTTTTGTGTTGCCATTCGTCCTTTCTTTGCTCTCCATGACGGTGGCATCCTTGAACAAAGCAAAATCGTTACTCATTCAGTTTGCACCCAACCTGAAGTCGCCCCTGCCATCGCACACCAGTCAGCTTTCGAAAGAAACGAAATCTAATAACAACTTAGAAAGGACTGATGGCCGAAGAGAAATCAGAGAAGAGCCAAGGGGAGTGGGCGAAGAAAAAGGTAAAAAATCGTAACTTTCCTTTACATCCTTTCAGCTCAGATTGCCACTGTCTTCTCGTTCGAGGAGGAGAGGCAAAAGCATAGGAATCCTGAGTGGAAAATATTGCACGATTTTTATGAGAAAATAAATTCCATTTTATGTGCTTCGATACACTCCTTTGACCTTAGCGCGACTGAGTGAGAGAAAACGCAAGAACAAAAAAAAGCGAAATGAAACGTTAGGTATCCTCCACACACCGGATACAGGATAGGGTATAAATGTAACTTCACCTGGTTTTGGTGGCCGGCTAACAGATTGCCTCCGTCCGGTCCGTATCATATCTCTCATGAGTGTACTTGTACATGTCCCTTGCTTGGGAGATAAAAGTTGATAGCACGGTGGGCAGTAAAAGGATATCCATATGTCCGCCATTACCTGAATCCTTTTGGATTTTTGCCGTCCTGCCTCACTTTTTCATTGCCAAATGATGATGAAGCTTAATCCATTCGCATGAGTACGAGTTGGGCTGAGGATGACTGCAAGAAGATGCTCATTCTTTCCCGGATTCTCCTCTTTGGGTTGTGTGTGTTTTGTGAAATTCTATTTGCAGCATTCCCTGCACCTGACCCTTCGTTCGAGAGCTTCAGACGACAGTCACCTTCGCCATCAACAACACTGCCAATGGAATTTTCGTGGTCGAGTTATTATTTTTTTCCCTCACTGCCCCCGGCATGGTTGACGTAACACGTGAATTGTTTGCACATCTCAAGTGGAACTAATTGAAAAGTTGCCACATCATCTCGGTGGGCTGGAAAAGAGAAGCCTTGCGTCTCCTTAGAGAAAGCAAACGGAACGATAACGCTCCGTGGAATGACGAAAAAGTTGAAAATTAAATTTGTAACCCAATTTCCGGGCCAGGCAGCAGTAAGAGAGGCAGAATTGAAATTATATCCCTTTTCGTTTTCACGAAAATAATTTCAATTCAGTGAATTCAAGTGTGCGCTGCGCGCATACAGCCAAATTTGTGAATGGCCATGACAGCAAAGGGACTTGGAATTGTTCCTTGCTCTCGTCTCCTTTCATTCTATCACCATACGTACGGGTACAATAGCATTGCTCTGATCCAGCGCCTCGCTACTCCAGGAGTTCTTCATTAATAACTTAGAGTTTAATCTTCTTCGTTGGCAGTAATTTTTAAAATTTCAATTCCGTGCAAAGGATGTGCTATGAGGAAGTTTGAAGATTCAGCAAGAGGAAGATTAAGAAGTACTTTGTTGGGTGCGATGCACAGTGGTGACTGTAAGTTCGCGAGCTACTTTTGATATTGAAATGGAATGAAATTCCCAAGCAGGACGGTTTTTACGTACCCGCATAGTGCAGTGGATCTATTTAAGGTCTCCTTTTGAGCGTCTACGTACATCGGCTGGCGGACGGTGCGTAGATGTATACAAATACGTTCCGAATACGCGGAAAAAATGTTTAATGTATATTGACAAACTGTCACTAATGCGACCTCAAGGTTGTGGCTTTGAGTACTGAAAATATCTCTGGATGAGAATACTTGTATCAAGTACAAGGACATTGTACTGGGCGACCATATAAGAACGATAGCAAAAGAAATTGAAATAAAACATCAACGGTGTTCCCAAAAAAACACCTAGCATTTTTTTACGGCTGTCTAGGAAAAGCTTCTCAATCTCGCCGTTCGGAGTCGGCATTAAACTGTAGGTCTCCTCAACTCGAAAAAGAACAATAGCACGCACAACACGAGTGGTTGCTGAGAAGTTTGGCCCACGGACTGTAGCGCCGCCATTGTGTGAGATATGAAATTTGGCTTAGTTCTGAATTTACATTCATGCCAATATGTGTGGAATAGCACGTCATGCAATGGCCACCTCAGCTTCGCTGCCAGTGTTTCAAGCGGTCAATCAAATTTTTGATGACTCAGCCCTAATGCGATAATAGCGTTTCCCTTAAGCCTTAAGCTCGTCCAAAGAGGTTAGTTTGTCAGCGTAAACTAAGGACTTGACGCTCCAGAGAAAATTACCGAGTGTTGTCGAGTCGCATAATCGCGGTGTTCAATTGATATACATACGCTCGCTACCGCCGTAACATGGAACAGTTGAAAAATGTTTCCTTCACAACATCGATCGTTGCGTATCCTGTATGGCAAGTAGCGCCGCCTTGTTGGAATCACTGTTCGGATATATCGGCGTTTTCGATCACTGGCCGCAGAAAGTCGGGTAACATCGCTCCATACCTGACACCATTGACGGAAACGGTATCTCATTCCTCATTTCAAAAGAAATAAGGTCCGATGATGCCTCCATGCCATAAACAATCAATTTTTGTGAATGCTCTGATGATTGGTCGAAAACTTGTGGATAATTCTCGCTCTAATAACGGCAATTTCGCTTGTTGACTTATCCGCAAACCAAAAACTGGGCCTTGTCCGAGAAGATGACTTTTTGGCCAAAATCCGAATCTCCGGCCAACATTTCCAGCGAACTGGCGGCTTTGTCTATGGCCGTTCGGCTTCAGTTCTTGCGTCAGCACAATCTTATACAGATGTAGACCCAAATTCAAGAAATAAGTCGGGATGACTCTTTGGCGATACCCAATTCAGCTGATCGGCGCCCAATAATTTCTGGGCCTTTTTCGATACTGGCCCCCACGGCGCACCAATCTCTGTCTGTTTAGTGACTTAAGGTCCAAAAGAGTGTACTGACGCTCAAACTTTTCCATGGTGCGGGGTATCGCCAGTACACGGAAGCCATGATGACGATCGACATAACGGTAAAATTCACGTCGCGTATTTACAACCAGAGCCGGAATTTCGATAACATTTTCGAATAATTTCCACACGTTTAGCAAGCGTGCGATGCATGATGAAATGACAAACCTAACTGAATGGTTTCACAGGTACTGCAACATAAGAATTGGAAAAGCTATCATTGCCATCTGGTCCCTATTTTTGTCGACTCGGAGGCGGTGCACACAAGTGGAAGAAGTGGAGAAGGACAACAACCAACTTGGTTTTTGAATTGCAGGTCGGTAACAATATATGTATGCTATCTGAAGAGGGTTGATGGGTGACGCCTAGGTCCAGACCAGACTAGAGCGATATATGAAGGAGGAGAAGTGCGATGACCATAGATCAGACAACAGTCAGCCAACATTTTTATTCTTTAAAACTTATCTCCCGTGATATCGAAATCAGTCATACAGTTTTTGAGGCTATTTTTGCTTGATTTGTAACTAGTATGTTAGGTACACAACTGCCCGTATTCCGAATTTTGATACACGGAAAAAGGCATTCCATTAAGCCATTCCTATCTTCAAATTTAAGTAAAACAAAGTGTGTGGGAGATATCATCAACATTTTTTTATTCGTTTGAAAGGGCTATCGATGCCATTATATACGTAATATAACATTATTCAAAAACCTGCCACAGTTTTTCTGGGTGGTGCGCTTTCAAAATGTCAAATTTTCCACTACTCTGGTGTAAAAATCTGACAGAATTTGACAGATGGCATGGGTTATGTTGACTTTGAGGGCCGTTGTGGTTTGTGGCTTATTCGCATAGATCTGCAACTTCAGAAAACCCCACAAGAAAAATTCTAATGGGATAAAATCGCACGATCTCGGTAGCCACTTGCCAGTTCACATCACCTCCACGTGAGATCACCATGCCTCCGAATCGCTCGTGCTGAATTTCCAATGTGGCGTGATCTATGCTCCACGTAGCGCCGTCGTGTTGAAACCACATGTTTTCGGTGCCCAGGTCATCCAATTCAGGCCAATAGAAGTTGGTCGATTATCAAGCTATAACGCTCGCCGTTTTCGGTGATAGCCTGGTCAACGTCGTTCTTAAAGAAATATGGAAATATGGGTGCAGGCTCAAGTCACGACGCAAACCTCGTGAAGTTGTAGTCTGCGAAAGGCCGAGTTCTTAAATTAATCATTTGCACTTATTGTTGAATGCTATATCCTTTCATGGTGCTTTGCAAAACACGCTGAATAAACTGCCGATTCGAAAGAAGTAGCTTCAACATTATGGCCGCCATCAACTTGCAAAGTTTGGAAGTCCCTATTGGAAGGCTGTTTATTTCCAGGCATGACCCGATGGTATTCATTACATGCGCCATTAAGACTTGGTTAAAGGTTTTCCTCAGAGGGCTTTCTATTGTTTTCATTTATTTCAAAGTGCTTATAATTATCTTCCAGTTTTCCTTATCACACCGCCTGAGAGAGAGCTTAGAAATGTCCTTTCAGATTTAAAAAAAAAATTAAACTTGACCCCTTTTTGCCCTCACTGCCAATGGATGTGTTTGTTTACCCGCTGACTTTGGTACGATGCATTGGATAGCTTCTATCCTGTTTGCTTTCAGCGCCCGTAATCAGTCCTTGAATAGTCTATCTCTCCTCAAAGCAAAAGTACTTGCTTCTTCAAAACTCCCTTTTAACTTCCTTGTTCGGTTATAATTTTATTTTTGCTTCCTTCACCCGTCTGTTTGGCTAAGTTGTTGCAACGAGTTGTTGTCCTGCATGAGCATGTTCGTGAAGCAACGCCTTCTGCACGTATTTTATCCCGATGTTGATTTACGTATACACAAGAAAAAAAATGAAGAAAAACATGAATACAAGAAAATATCCTTTCTTTAGTAGCTGTTGCGGAAGTTGATGCACGCGGCATCCAGCAACTTGTGCTCGCTTGGTTCGTTGACCACTGTTTATGCTTGCTTTCAGCTTTCAGCTTTCAGCCACACACCCTCGGTTCTATTTGTTTTTTAGCTTTTTGTGCTCGCAATAAACCGATTTTACTGTTTTTTAACTCACACGTATCTTTTTTTCTCTCTTTTTCAATCTCTCGCACTCAACATTTAGGGTCGGATGCTAATCCATTAACATCAGCGTATATGTCAACGGCCGCAGGACTACCGCAATTTGGTAGCGCAGCTCTATCCACATCGCCATTGGCAAGTGTGGCATTAACCACAGCAGCAGCAGTAGCAGCCGGAAAACAAATTGAAGGTGAGTATCCCTATTTTCCTAAACACGCGTTTTTTGCACCCCTCCCTTTTAATTCCGCACTCGAGTGTGTGGATGCGTTGCAGCATCCTGGACATGGACATGACATTCACTTGTGTGCGTGTGCATTAGGGGAGATGCTGAAAATAATCCACAGTAATTAAGCAATTTATATCCGCGTGTACATCAATCAATCTCGTTGATGTTTTGGGTTTATTGGTCCTGCGGCAGGAGCTGCGTACCCGCGTCAGAAATTGCAACAGAGTGCAATTGCATCTGTGCCTTGCTGGGCCTCTCCTAGGGTCATTCGTCTATTGAATTAATGTTTTATCCAGGATTTTGTGTAGAGGCCACTGTGGCTATCGAAGCGTTCAAACACAGACACGGATTAATCAGGATGTGCATGTGTGCAGACCGGCTAGTACACGCGTAGGCTGTGCGGTTGAACGGCACTGATGGGGGCTTGATGTGATTTAGTTGAATGCAATGTAAACTAGTCGTGCGTTACAATGGAGAGATGTTGACGGTTTTCAAATTAACTGGCCGCACTGCGGAATTCAATCTCAGTTAGCGGCTTATTAAGTCGGGCAGAAAAATTATAACATGGACGCATTGTCGACTCCTGATGACGCTGATCGGCTATCGGATTCTTGAGTAATTGCTGCTGAACGGGATTCAAAATGACTTTTCCGGTCACCCGGATGGAATTTCCAATTGAATTTGTAATTAGCTTCCATTTAGAGTGAGAGAGTTATTGTTACTTGTTGCTTTTGATAGATTCGAGGGGCTCATTTGTCGTGGACTGCTTTGTAGTTATTGAAAAGGGTTTATTGGACATGAGGTTTTGTTAGGCTACTACGTTTGATATTTAATCCGCTCCAATGAATTAAACTATTGAAATGAGGTTTCATTTTTGGGTTTGCGTTCTATCAAATGGAAGAGATTGTGGATACGAGTTGCACTTCAGTTGTGAACTCTTTCGGTATTTTAAGTAGGTTGTTGATTTTTAAATTCGATAAATGAAAAACTACTAGCTTTGAGAATAGATTAAGATGTCACGGATTTCCAAGGACTGAGCCTGAAACGCATAGAAATCGTATGCGTATTTTAGAGTATAGTGAGAATTTATCTTTGGGATGAAGACGCGAATTGAAGACCAGGCGAGCTAAAATTTCGCACGAAGTGCATACTGAGCTTGACTTATAAAATATTTCGGTGAAGGCCTTGGGTCTAGAATCATCAGTAACCACTCCTGGTTTGCATATTTCTCGCTCACGAGTGGCCAACTATTTTATATCGACTTCGGACGGCAAATTCTTTTGACAGTTACACTCTCTGAACACTGTTTCTGATTCGAGAGAGTCGGTGGTGGTAAATATGGAATGGTGCCCAATATTATTTTGTTGTCCGAAATCAAACTTTGACTTTCAGGGTAGACGCAGTTATTGGTCATAAATAGAATAAAAATAATTGAATCAATACTTTTAAAATATTGGTTGTTCAATTGAGTGAAAAAAATATCCCAATCGAAAAAGTCCGTAAAGTTATAATAAGCTGTGAAGGTCCAAAAACAACCAAAAAGGATTAACAGTTGATTATTGCCTCACGGTTATTTGTAACTACAAAATGGCCAGAACGTAGCAAACATTCCGACCAAACAAATTTAAAACCGGAATTTTTAGTGTTAAGGAAAAGAACGATGTACAAATTTATTTATGCAGCATTGTCCTTTTCCAAACTTATACAATTTTGAACTTTTAGTGTAGTAAGAATGTGCTACATTACAAGATCTTAGCTAATGGACATCAAAATGAGGTCCTAAGCTGAACATAGCTGAATAACTACAGCTGTCTCGAAGGTAATCAGAAAAGCACTTCTTGCATTGAAGTACCACAAATTTAACAAAAAATATGTACGCCTTTTCATTTTCCAGTTTCTATGTTTATTGTCTTTGTACCAGTACCGACAAAAATGGCATGCAATTAGAAGTAGACAACCTCGTGAATTTTGACGAAAATGGAAAAGTGAATTTCTGGTACTTTGTTAATTTTTTTTTGTAAAAAAACAATATCGAAACCAAAGAAAAGCTTGATAAATGCTATGGGGACTCTGCACAACTAATTCTAACTTTTTTACGTTGCGGTTCTAATAGTACATGTGATTTCGTACGTTAAGGTCACCCAAAAGAGCCCGTCACGCCAGAAATCGTAAATAAAATTCATAATATGGATATTGGACGATCGGAGAATTAGTACGTGAGATGGCTGACGCTGTAGGTATTTCAACTAAGCGGGTGCATCACATTTTACATCAATATTTGGACATGAATATTCGACCATAAGCTCAACTGTGTGATCACTTCAAAGGATTCAAAGGAAGAAAGATGCAAAACAATTGACTTGAAAATCTTAAGTTTCAGGCGGAAGGCAACGTCATGAATATATATTCTCCCCAAAGATCTCTTCGGGTTAGAAGTTTACTCTTTGATAAAAGGCATAGAACCAACTATGGTTGCAATGAACCCATTACAAGGTGCATAAACACATTCAATGAACTTTGCAATGAAATTGATTTTAGCTTGTCACGATTAGAGTTTAGAAAAAGTGTGTATACATTGTTCTTTCATTAATATTGTTTATTCAACGTAATATTTGAGATGAAAATCGGTAGATGATCCTTAGTCGCGCAGTAAACATCTGCTGTGTAAAGCGATACTGAGAGTTAACACTTAGAGAACGTAGTGTTTTGTGTGCTCTGTGATGGATACAATCAAAAAAAAAAGGATTGTTTTGGGATGCTCAGCCACATTTCGAAGAAAGTTTTGCGCTGTTTCGTTACCGTGGACGAAACATGGATTCATCACAATACACTAGAGACCGAGGAATAATCAACACATTGGGTTTATCCATGTGAACGTCCACCAAAGAAAGTCAAGGTGTGTCTGTCGTCTAACAAGGTCACAGTTTTTGGGTTGCACGAGTTACGTTCCGCAATGTTGCATACTATTTGGCGCACATAGCACTTCCATTCCCTCATTTCATTCCACCCATGTTCAAGCGTTCCTTGGCGTGTTATAGCCACGTTAGATATTTTCGAGCGTCGCTTGATTGTTTGTTTTTGAATTTAGCATCTCTAGCTGTTTTTAGCTAAACGTCCCTAAATGGCTTGGCTTGATTTTCATGAAGTGTGGGAATGGATGACGCTGAACAGTTCAGTTGTAAAAATACACCCGAGGTTGACTGTCCGTTTACTCTTCAAGTTCTCTAGTATAGTCCGTAAGAATAAAGTTATAGATTTTTTTTATTTTTTCTGGAGGATTTTTGAAGCACTACTGGAGCACTCAGACCCAAAACTGGTCCAATGTGCTGCCAGGTAGCAACTTACTCCAGTGCCGTTAATTTGATCCCAACGGCAAATAATGACTGCACCAGATTTCACTGGGATTCGGACCTGGGACCCCTCGAACTTGGAGCATGCACTTAACCAACTGCGCCATCCAGTCGTGTTTTCTTGACAGTTATGCTCTCTGGTGATTATCATTGACTCGAAAGTGGCGGCGACGTGAATATTAAAATGTATGTGTTTGGAATCGAACCTACACCTTCAATGTAGAGATCCGACACTACTACTCACAGTAGCCTCCCACAGTCAGGGCCGGTCCTACCATATGTGCAGGATGTCCGATTGGATTTCGATTTAACTATGTGCTGCTTCCATGATTGCTCCGCTGGCAACGCAACGTTCAGCACGTAATTTGCAAGATCTTAGATAAACAATTTTCTCCGTTCTAGAAGGATCTACAAGCACTCTTGGATTCTCGCCACAAATGATTGTTAGTTTCGTGCGACTGCTCGATGGCGACGTCAGCTTGTTGGTGGCCTGCACCCATCTCTGTGACTGCACAGTAAAATATTTCAATTGTCAAACAACCATAAACGTACAAATGGGTGTAGGATAATATAAAAGACGTCAGACATTCTAAAAGTGCTTCGATTTCATTTTATTCAAATTGTCTCTCATTCTCCTCTTATCATTCGTCACGTGATACAGATCTCTCTTCAACTCATGCATCATTCCTTTTCTAGACAAAGGTTACGCAGCACTCACCACTGCCCCACATTGTGGCTTCATCAACAACAATCACCACGAATCAAATCACATTACATTCCCCACAACACGTCGTCAAATTTTTAGTGCAAAATTATTGCCAATAAAATAGGAAATTACCGCTCCCCTTCCCGCAATTTTCAAAGTGAGTTTCCGTTTCAAGAAATTTATTATCCCGGCGTTGTTGGAGCGACCGAGAAACCACCCAAGACCGAATCGAGGAAAACAGGATGCGATAATCTCACGGCAAACTATAACACCATTCAACGAGTGAAAGGGATAAAAATCAGAAGGAAAAGTAAAATATAATAATTCAACCGCATCGCAGATAGGGCAGAGCATCGTGGGTGACGGGCGAACACATATCCATTCAACGCCCGTCTCTCGCATTCTTCCTGTTTATCCCGAAACGATTTCCTATATTGCATTTTCCTCTTCCGTTCGAAAAGACGTTGCATCCGCTAGGTCGCGGCTCACATGAATGAGTATGTATGGGTGTGTGCAGGACGATGACTTGGAAGGATGCTTTCTCTCCCACATGTAAGCACACATCCCGAAGATATAGCGTGGGTGGTTGTGCAGTTTATGATGACAAAAATGATGATAACTGGAGGCAGCATTATTCTGGGTTATCCTGGACCGACTTCGTCGTTGTCGATGATTGCGCACATACGATGCAGGCCACAGAGTGGATGTGTATCCTTCCACCACGAAGTAAAAGGATTTCGAGTCCCGGACCCAAGAGGCGGTGAAAAGAAGGCAAGAAAAAGAGGAAGCATAACAAGCGCAAACACAATGTGGGTTATCTGCGCCTCGTGCCCCATTGCACTCACAATGTTTCGATTGTGTCGTCCTTATGTCATCGCATCTTCGGTAGGCGTGGGTACACACATCGCCTGACATCATGTTTTTTCCTTGATATTGTTCGGATAGCAGCTAGGTCATGGTGGATGATCTCAAGTGCATGTACATACGGACACATGGATGTGCAGTCTTTGCTTCAGTGGATCTTTTTTTCTGGATTCTGCTCCTTTCCCTGGAAAATTTTCCAATATTATCGGGAGAAAACACCAGCAGAGAGCTGGGCAACTACTCGCATTATGGATTCATGTCTATTCCGAACGCATCCCAAGTGAATGGGATGAGTGGGAACACAATGATCGTTTGCACTGAGGAGATGAGATGATGACCATAAGCTTTGGTAATCCGACCACAAATTCGATTACGTAGTCTGCTGTGGAAAAAGGGCTACCCTTGCACCACAGAAGGAGCGCACTGTATGAATACTGAAACTATTTTTAAGGGCTTCCATCCGTAATGAACGAATTATGCTGAGCAAATAATGAATCTGTAGGGTTTCGACGAAAGTTAAAAAGCTTCAACGGTGGGTGTATGTTGTGGTTCATCCAGGAAATTGTTACCACCACGAAATAGATTGGCATGCCAGAGTCTGGATAAGTCTCAGGGAAACCTCAGTATTGAACATGAACCTACTTCATTAAACTAGTGCTTTACTAGAGGTTTACCATTTTCACATCAATTGAAGGGAGAGTTCTTCAGTTTCATTCGTTCAGAAGTTTTAGGGTGGTTCTGAAAGAAAAACCTGCTTATCTGGTGGAGTTTTTGTTGCCATATTTTTTATAGGAAATTACCGGTTCTTGAGGACATTTGTTCCGGCAGTTGGTGTTCGAGGCATCCCTGAAGAAGCGATGGTTTTCTGAGCACTGTGATTATATACTAAAGAGCCTTCCAATAAGTGTTTCCAAATTTTCACAGTTGATAGAGGCCATATTGTTAAAGCTAAATCTGTCAAATAGGCTGTCGTTTCTTAAGCCTGCTTTGCCAAATCACCGCGAATAGATCTAGTGTTCAACGACACGTGGAAATGATAAAATAGTTTTTTTAAATGGGTGTTGTGCTCGCAACGTTCCGCGCGCTTCGCCCAATTTCCGGTCGCCATAATCATTCTACCGAGCGGACTATTCGTGTGGTGTGGTGGATAAATTTGAGTCCACTGGTTCAGTAAACGATGAACCAACACCCATACGTCGACGAAAAGCAAGATCTGCCGAAAACCACTGTCCGTGAGTTTGTGCAGGAGAATCCTAGGCAATGGATTTCACGTCGCTCACAAGAACTCGACCTTCCGCAGACCACCATTTGGCGAATTTAGCATCGTAACTTCGGCCTGCACCCATACGAGTTGAAGGTAAACGACCATCGACAACGACGTGTGTTCGCTGCATGAGCTCTGGAGCAGTTGGAAACTGACCATAATTTTCATCGAAAAATCATCTTCAGCGATTAGGCCCATTTCTGGATGAATTTGTACCTCAGCAAACTTAATTGTGGAATTTGGGATAATGCCAATTCACATGAGATCTAAGAGCGTTCAATGCATTCCGAAAAAACACTGTTTGGTGTGGATTTTGGGCTGGCAGCGTCATCGGTCCATATTTTTTTGACAACGACGTTGGCCAGGCCACCACCGTCAATGGCCGGCGCTAAAGGTAGGTGATTGCCAACTTCTTTTGGCCTAAATTGGACGATATGTACACCAACGATATGTGGTTTCAAAAGGACCGCGCGGCGCAACAACTCACACAGCTCACGCCACATTGCAAATTTTGCACGAGCAATTCGAGGGCGTGGTCATCTCACGTGGAGGTGACGTGGACGGGCCACCGAGATTTTGCGATTTGACTTCCTTGGACTTTTCCTTGTGGGATTTTCTGAAGTCGCAGGTCTATGTGCCACAAATCACAGCGACCCTCAAATCCAACGTAACCCATCAGTCAAATTCAGTCACTGACCAAATTTTGTCGTTCGGTTGCTTTCAAGCAGTTATCTTATTCCTTCTTAACTCAATTCCAATAGGGGACTGCGGTTCATATGTGTCGACTTGAATTTTTGTATTTATTTCATGTTCTTTTGCTACGACTGCTTTCAGTTATCAATTATCAAAGACTAATGACCTGTATCAAAACAGTAGAATCTAGAAAAGATGAACACATATAAAATAGGCCCAATTCATCTTTTCGAACTGTTCACCTTTCCTAGCATCGAAATTTAGTTATTGAAAAATGTACACATAAAAACATATACCAACATAAGAATGCATTTTATTTTTAAAAGACAGGAAACTGATAAAATTAATTTTAAAAAATGTTCATAAGTGACATAAAAACTGACTTATTTAGCCGTTTTTCTTAATACAGCTGCTCTGTAGCAGTTTGTCGAATGGAAGGAAAATGTGTTAAAATCGTTCATTTTTCCGAACAGTTCGTGTTACAGAAAAGTTCATGTTTTCGAGATTCTACTGTGCTACCCGTTAAACTTGGTCGGACCTCAGCATTAAGCCTTTCTTTAAGAGCAAGCTTGCGAGTGTTCTTGGAGCGCTTACCATCTGACTCTCAGCGTGTTATTTCTTCAACATAACAGTGGATATTCCAAAACTTGGAGAAGGAAAAATGGGAGCTGTTCTTCGTGAGCCTCTCTTTAAGCTGATTCTGAAATAGGACTTCCATTTAAGGATAATGCTACCGCATTGTGCACATGAGTTGGTAACGCCCTGAATTGCTTGGTAATAGCCGTCGCGACATGAGCAGGCAGTCATTTTCAGCCAAAAATACTTAATATTGATTCAAAGTGAAACTTAATAGTGATTCAAAGACTCGCTAGCTGCAATCTAACACAAACAGAGGTCAGGCCAAGCGACGAAGGAACCATCTACTAAACGTGTTATGGTGTTGCTATTGTTGCCGATATCCTGAATAGAAACCAATTTGAACAAAGCCATCTTCCAAATCAAGAATTCTCTATCGAAAGCACAACACACACAAATGCGCACTACCCTTTGTATTCTTGTCACGTTTCGTCCATACACACCATACACACCATACACACACGCGCACACATGCTCCCTTGTCATCTCTTGTCATTCGCTGCCATTGTTCAGAAGCTTGGAGGATATTTCTTTTTTTAAATAAATTCCAATCCGCTATCTTTCAATCTCCATAAAATCGATTTTTTTTCAGTCAAAATCAATGTCAATATCCGAGCGCACGGGAAAAACAAATTTCTCACACATGAACAATCTCCAAATTTGTGTAAATTGCGATAAGCGATTGAAAGCGTTCTGCTGCTATGTGCGATAGATACGTATTTAGAGTGTGTTCGGCTATAAAAATAGCATTCGCTTTCACATGCAAAACAAATCACCCCCCCCAATCCCGGTCGTAGCCCTTCCTCGGATGTGTACCGTAATTTCTGTGAAAACTTCAACTTTCACTTTAATAACTGCAGCAGAGGCAGCGACGGAGTCAACAGCAAGGACTTGTGTGCTCCCTTCCGTACACAGGATACGGGTGTAAAATTCTCGTTGAAATATTTAAAGTTTTCGGTAATTTGGTTTAACGATCACTTTTAGGGAATTTCCAATCTGGGGAAATACCAGTTAGCACATATAGTCGGGGGAATAGAGAGAGGAGGCGGTGTATCAAGTGAATTACACTTAGAGTGCAATGAGTGGATGAAGATGATTTTTCTACCGTTAGTCAGCGATATTCACAATTCAGATACACACATACTAGTGACACCCTTAAAAACAAAGACACTATCCGTACATTCACCCGAACGCTACCGATGAACTGAAGCATCCTCCGCATTCCTGCGCGAAGGATACAAGGACACCATGACTCGCGAATTCAGTGAAAAACGGGAAAAAAATATAAAACTCTGAAAGAAAAATCTATTTTCATGGAAATGTATTCTGAGTGTGTTCACCAGGTTTCCATGCATGCATGTGATGGGTGTTTTTTTTTTAGACACGCTTCCGCCCCCCTTTCATCGGTCGACATTAAAAGCAACCATCCTTCTTGTTACTGTAGTTCCTCTTGGCTCCTTGCTGAAGCCACCACCTTAGTCCCTCGTTCGTCGCTCGTCATATTATTATTTTTGTCGCTCGAGTTCACTTCTTTTTTTCCGACCGCCACAGCTAACGCATTTTACACAAGGTAATAGAACGCCACGTCATGTGTACGGAATTTAGGTTAGCAGTGAACTGTGAAGCTTAAACATACCCGGATGGGGTGATAACTTGGCTTGGCTAACACATGGAAGATATTCGTATATACAGCGATGCGTTGTTTAGAAGGGATTCATTTTAAATATTTATTGGTTGTTTTTTTGAAGTATGTAAAGGACATGAATCACACGAGGGCAACAAGTGGGGACAAGGTCATCATCGTTCTAAAGCAAGGTTTGTCCAATATGCGCCAAAAATGACGCAGTAAACCCGACATCGGAGATTTCAAAACCTCTTCTAGTTAAAAGACGTTTTGAAGTGCATTTCCTTCATCATATTCTTTAAAAATAATCGCATGGTTCGATACTTTTGAAAAAAAAAAAATGTAATGCATTTTTTATAATTCCAGGACCTGAAGGATGTAATTTATTCATCTATCATCTGCCACAAGAATTTACCGACACGGACTTGGCATCGACTTTTCTACCCTTTGGCAATGTGATCTCCGCAAAGGTCTTCATCGACAAGCAAACAAATCTATCAAAATGCTTTGGATTTGTATCGTTCGATAACGCAGAATCAGCCCAGGTAGCAATCAAGGCAATGCATGGCTTTCAAGTGGGCACAAAACGTCTGAAGGTCCAACTGAAGAAGCCAAAGGATGCTTCGAAGCCTTACTAGGTATGTCAAAGAGGCGGCACAAATTAAGCTAACACACATCCCCAGCTTATTGCATACGTTTTTTTGTTCTGTTCTCTTTGCTTCTATCACATTTACTATATTCTTTTCTCATATAGTAGCTTACTTTAAATATGTTGTGGATTTTTTTGTGTTTTTTCCTTTGATTACTTAAATTTAAATCAAGCACAACAACAACAAATTTCTTTTATGATTACATATTTTTTTTTGCTGCTGGCATCTGCAGTTTGAAGTCTAATTTGTTAATATTTACTTGATACCAGTCTATCGGAAGGATAAATAAGACATTTGCTCGCGTTAATGTTAAATGTAACAAAGTTTGAACGTTAATTTATCTCGTTAAGCATAGTTCACACTCAAGCGTACATATCTTCAGATGTATACAACAATATCAAAAGATGCAGAGTAGAAATAACTGGTTATTTCGAAATGCACACCATCATATTCATTTTTGTTTCATGTATCCTTGTATCTGATTTCGAGACGAATTGTTGCAAATTTCTTTAGTTCTTAAGTTTAAAAACGGAATTTGAATTTTTATGAATTTTTACATTTGATAAACTATATGTTTCACCTTAAGACAAAATGAATTGTTTCCCAAAAACACAAAAACTGAATTATAAAAAAAATGTTAACAAAGTTTTGAAAAGAGATTCGACCTTTTGATCATGTTTTATGAAGTTGTTTTTAAATTCTGAATACAATTCTTTTTCTTTCTTTTTTGTTAAATATATCGACGTGTTTAAAATATTTATACGCTTATATATTTGTATATATATGTTTGTTGGTCGATTTAAATGCAGAAACTGAGAGCAAGGCTTTCAAAGCTATGTACTAAAACGAAATTGCAAATTTTATAGATTTTTTGTTTTTTTACGTATTTATTTGCCAACAATTTCTTTCATTTATTTTCTTATTTTTAAATTTTGTTATTATTCATATAAGCTTATTGTGAAACGAACCTGAACTAATGCTGTTTCCTATGCGTTCTTTAAGCATAATTTTCGTTTTTTTTTTTCTTATAGTGAATTAATAAAGCTTTTGTTTCTCATGTTTATGTTTTTGTTTGTTTTAATTTTTAGTTTTGATCTTATTCTTGCTTTTTGCTATTTTTGTTGCTTATTTGTAAGTGCTTACGTTATGATTTATTTAAGTGGCACAAATATCTTTAGTCAATTCTCTAGAACACTCTCCTTGTGTGTATGAAATTGCTTCCTCAAGAGGTTTAAATAGTTATTATATTCTATTTAGTCCTTAGGTTTTTTAGATTCATAAATACTATTTTAAGAGTGGTCGCTACATCACTTCACCTTATTTTTGAGGATTTTACGAAAAACACCTGCAGATCGTCCACATTTTATACAGTCTTCTCCTTAAGACTGCAAAAGTCTGCAGACGATTTCCTTTCCTCTTGTACAACCTAGCCGTTAGTGACACTGCGACCAGAGAGATCTACTGACTAGAAGGGTTGGAGTTAATCCAAAAGACGTACTGCTTCCTTTATGAAAGATAGCATAGCTTTTGTAGTAAAGTTTTTTTTAACTCCACTGAAGTAAGTATTACCCTATGAAAAATATACAGTCAGCGTCAAAAGTGAGTAAACAGTCATTAGCTGAAAGGTATTCCTCTAAATTAAAATTGACTGGAATGGTCTACGTCTGACATTGATGCCTCAAATAAAAGCACTGAAATCATACTTCAATAAAATCTATATTTCATTTGAAATAACAGTAAACATAAATAATTTTATTTAGTTCAAACGAAAAAAGGGGCTAAAAACAGGCGTCAAAAGTGAGTGAACACATCTCTTTAAAAACAGTCATATTGATCATATAAAGAAATAAAATGTACTTTGTATGCTTTTACCGCTTTTTCAGTTATCGTCTATGGCGGTCTTAATTTTCACACAAATGTTTAACAGAATCGAGTCTTTATGTCTTACAGTCACTGACACAACCATATATACTTCTTCTACTTCTTCTTAGGGCGCTACAGTCAGAGGTGGACCTGGGCCTCACTCAACATGCCTCTCCAGCCAGAACGATCTTTCGCCAGCTGTCTCCAGTTTCGCATATCAAGCCGGCAGAGGTCCCCCTCGACTTGTGTGCGCCACCTTGTACGTGGACGTCCTCTACATGGCCTAGCCATCTTATGCGTTGGATCCGTAGACGCCTGGCTAGTCTCATGTCGCTGTACAGCCCATACAGTTCGTGGTTGAATCTTCTCCTCCAAATGCCATCAACGCAAACAGGACCAAAGATCGCGCGCAGAACTTTTCTCTCGAAAAGACCAAGGGACTGTTCATCCGCTTGGGTTATTGTCCATGCCTCTGCGCCGTACAGCAGGACTGGGATGATCAAGGTCTTGCAAAGAGTCAGCTTGGTCTTCCGAGAGAGGGCTCTACTACTCAATTGCCCAACTCAACTTTTGAGCCCATAAAAACAGCGGTTGGCAAGAGTTCTTCTGCGTTTGATCTCGGTACTGATGTTGTTTGTACAGTTTACTGCGGAGCCAAGGTAGACGAAGTCCTTAACTACCTCAAAGTTATAGCTGCCTATGGTGACGTTTTGGCCAAGTCGTCGATGTTGTGCGTCCTTTCTCGATGACAGCATATACTTTGTTTTGGCCTCGTTTACCGCCAGACGCATTTTAACCGCTTCCGTTTCAATGTCAGCAAACGCATCATTGACGGCTCGCTGTGTTCGCTTAATCACGTCAATGTCATCCGCGCAAGCTAGCAGTTGAACAGACTTTTGAAAGATCGTGCCTCTTGTGTTGGCCAGTGAGTTTTGCACGATCTTCTCAAGAACGATGTTAAAGAAATCACATGATAGCGCGTCGCCTTGTCTAAAACCTTTTTTCACATTGAAGGTCTCCGTGAATTCGTTACCGACCTTGACGGAGCAGCGAGAGTTCTCCTTGATCATCCCGCTCAGTCTGACGAGTTTGGCAAGAATGTCAAAACTAGACATGGCGTTATACAGCTCGACTCTATGCACGCTGTCATATGCGGCCTTGAAATCGACAAATAGATGGTGTGTGTCGATTTGCATTTCTTGGGTCTTCTCCAGGTTTTGCCGCAGTGTGAAGATTTGATCTATGGTGGACTTTCCTGGCCTGAAACCCCACTGATAAAGACCTATTAGTTTGTTCACAAATGGTTTCAGGCGTTCAGACAAAACGGCAGCGAAGATCTTATATGCAATGTTAAGAAGACTTATCCTTCGATAGTTGGCGCAGTCAAAGGGGGTCTCCTTTCTTGTGGATCGGCCAAATGATACTGAGATTCCACTCATCGGGCATGCTTTCCTCCGACCATATCTTACAGATGAGCTGGTGCATGCGCCCTATCAGATCATCTCCAGGTGGCCCTTTAGTTGAATGGCCATTACGTTATACTCATAAAATGAATGTAATTGAAATCCACATCCTAGCGTCTGACATTCACATACACTTGTGCTATGAGTTCCGAATGATTTCAGTTAATTAGCATACATAATTCGGTGCGACATGATAATACGCATCAACAGCTTGCATCCGACAGTTAACCAACGATAAAAATGATTTTTGTGATGCGCGAACTTCCGAATTATTAAAATAAATTAAACCGAGAACACATGAAGTGGTTAAAATATTGTACCCACAGTCGAACGAGACTATTTATACAACCGGTATGTGGGCAGAGAAGCACTGCCAATAACAAATTAATTCGATTCATTCGAAATGTTATTTAACAACTAATTGAACGGGAGAGAGAGAGAGTTGTCGCAGGATATCAGACGGGAATGAAATGATAACGATTTTTGATTCTTTTGATGATGTTGGGAATAATTAATTAAAAATATATGTATCAATTGTCTCAGCGACAAGAAAGTGTTTTAATCAATAAATCGCAGGATTGATCCGCATCGATGGTTGAGAATGAAAATGATTTACTTCTGTTTTTGTGTAGAAATATAATGGGTAAATCATTAAGCGCTTCCAATTTTTAAATTTAAATACAGCAAAGCGTGTGCGAGATGTTATCAAAATTTGTCATTTGTTTGAAAGTCCCATCAATGCCATTATGTTTGGAACATAAAGGCGTTCAGATGTTCACCGCGGCTTCTCTGAGAGGCGCGCATCCGACATATCCAATTTTTCATAACTCTAACGCATAAATCAGGCTAAATTTGACCGATACTCACTCTCATGGATAGCGCTGATGTTTTCAGCAGATCTTACGTTTCTTTAACGTACGGGTGTTGGTTTATCGTTTACTGAACCAGTGGACTAAAATGTATCCACCACCCTGCGAATAGACATCCCGGTATGACAATTATGGCGACCGTTAAATGGGCTAACCGCTCGAAATGTTACCCGAACAGAACACACATTTTGATAAAAACAATGTTGTCATTTGCTCGTATTGTTGAACGCTATGTCCATTCATGGTGCTTTGGCTAAACAGACTGAATAAATGGCAGCCGATTTGACAGATGTAGCTTCAAAAATATGGCCGCTATCAACTGTCAAAATTTACATATCACCTAGAATTCTTGCTTTTTCTCTACGCTAAAGGACATCATTCACGACTCGTAAGAGGGACTTAATCTTTTTGTTCAGGGTGTGAAAGGAGTTGAACTAAAAGCTAAATTTGATTGCCTTCGACTGATACTCGTACATAGTACGGTCTCTACCCATATACAATGTTCTCAACGAAAGTTATGTAGTCAGATCGCCATTTTAGTTGATCAACTGATATATGACAACACTGACGTCTTGGCGAACGGCCTTTTTGCCCAAGAATCAAAAAGCGGCTGCTCTGAATGGTGAACATAAAACTTATGTTTCATAAATACATTTATAATAATAATGGCGACACTATAGTCCGAAGTGGATCTGGGCCTAGCTTCTCAGCAACCACTCGTCTTGTGCGTGCTATTGTTCTGTCACGAGCGGAGGGGACCTACAGTTTAATGCCGACTCCGAACGGCGAGATTGAGAAGCTTTTTCTGGACAGTTATACTCTTTGAACATTGTCAGTGACTAGAAAGAGGATGGGGCCGTGAACAATTTTTTTTTTTTTGGAAAGTTGTTTGTCTGATATTGGATTCGAACCTAGACTGTAAAATCTAGTGCGCATGGGTCGACGCACAAACCTACACGGCCACGGCGCCCATTCATTTATTCAAACATTATTTCCGTTTGCGTTGGCGACGATCGGAGGAGAAAATTCAACAACAAACTGTACAGACTGTAAAGCTACACGGGTCCAACCATACGTCTGCGGATCCAAAGCCTAAGATAGCTACGCTATGTAGAGTACAACGACAACTTTGTTCCAGCCTAATCAATCAGCCTAATGCAACAGCGGACGTCCACGTCTATGGTGGTGGCCACAAGTTGAAAGGGACCTCAACCAATCTGGTGTCAGCTGGAGAAGCATGCTGGTTGAGACTCAGTTCTATCCCAAACAGCACCGAGGAAGAAGAGAAAGAAGAACAACTCACTTTTTTACTTTATGTTTTGCTGCTCAATTTTCAGCGAAGATGTAGGGTGAGTTCCTAATCGCAACATTGGCGCAGTACTGCAACGTCAAGCGTTGTAAACATTTGGCAATGATGCATTACATCACGTTCTAAAATGCAACATAAAAGAAACGATGCGCAAACAAAAGCAACCAGCACATAATGAACGACTGGATGGCTTAGCTGGTTAGGTGCCTGCCCCAAGTTTGAGGGGTCCCAGGTTCGAATCGCAGTGAAGTCGAATCTGGTCCAGTCACCATTTGCCTTTGGGATCAAATTAACCGCACTGAAATAGGTTGCTACCTGTTAGTACAATGGAGCAGTTTTGAGTCTGAGTGCTCCAGTAGTGTTTCAAAAAAATCCTCCGAAAAAAAAGCATCATAGATTATTGTGATGCGATGGATTTTTTTTTATTTTCCGACTCAATTGCCTCCTTTTCTTCTCTGAAATATATTAAAGTTTGCTGGCATTGTAATTGCCAATATTATTAACCAAATTATTAAAAAATCGTAAAAAAAACATTTTTCAAAAAAAAAAAAGAAACAATTGAAACACAATATAATAAACCGAAACGCTAACAAAATTAAAGCATCGTGATGCATCGCAACATCAAAAAAACCGTTGCGTCGCATAACATAGACAGTGGTGCTTACGTGATGCGCATTTTGTTGACGTTTACGAACTCAGCCGGACTCATAAATTATAATTTGCTGCTGGCATCTCCACAAATGCACTTGTTGCGTATCATCTTAACTTCCCTCATGCATTCATAGTTCCCCTCAAAATTCGTTTAATTCATATGTGAATAGCGCCTTTGCACTTCATGCACATCTGCTCATATTCACCCTCTTCAAATCTCAATTTGTAGGGGTCTTATTTAAGCATTCAATTCCAAATAAACAGAAAGACCCCCTTTCTATAATTAAGCATGTTGTCAGAAAACAGGCAGGCATCCCCTTTCCATTGTCTCCAAATTCTGGAGATGTGCATTTATTACCTACAAATACTCACTTAACGAAAATAATCCTTTAAACAGGCCTGGGGTAACCACCACTAACAATACCTTCGTCCTTAGCCTCAATACGATGCTCATTTGCAATCCCTTAACTAGGTACCGTAAAGGTTAAATACGACCGCCGTCCATTGTTGGATTTAAACTCTCATCCATGCTGTGATTAATTATGGCGCCCTGTAATTAAGGGTTAATCAACCCAAATAGAGGCCCGGCATGGAACAAAAGATTAAGTATCCATTCTTGTTGGACATACTCTCCGCAATGACTGCCATTAATTAATTCCACGAGACCCGGTTTGCATATAATTAGTGTGTGCGCCAGCGATTCGCCCAGCGGTAGTCAGGTGTCGGTGGATGATTTTTTTGTTTAATTACCCTTATTTTTTGTTTCATAAATCGGATCCTTCTCAGGTTATTTTCCAAATGTGATCCCTTTTGCTGACGCACCTCACTTTGGGGGTGCTTTGGGAATGGTGTAAAATATTTTCCTCCGGTTGAAATTAAACCACGCGCAACAAGCAATTATGAGCATCGGAATAATTCTGGAAAATTCAATTTTGAATGCCCCTGCCCTGTGTACCGTGAGTATTTCTCGTATTTTAGCCCATCCGGCCGATCCGGCCCATCCGTTGGCCACGTAACTTTTCGCCCATTAACTACCACAGACGGGGGACTTGAGGGCAAAACTGTGATCTAATAAATTGCTGAGGGTGTAAAACTCACACAATATAACGCAACGGTAGCATTAATCAATTGTAAGACACCTACTCGAAGTTTTGAAAATTTAATTACTCGACTCGGCCTCTGGCATTTCTGACATTTCTCATTGCGGTGGGGTATCCGCAAAAACCCTCTGGTGCTCGCTCTCTAATAAATTTCACGTCTAATGAAATATCCGGTGTTACATCACACAGCCAGAGAACGTCGGCGGGCACAACCAAAAGATTAGGGACTCTGGTCTGAATTGTTTTCGGTGAGGGTTAGAAGTTTTTTTTTCTTTTTCTTCCTTTTCTTTCCTTCAGTTCACCTCCGCCTCCCGAGTGTAAGAGTTTTATTAATTCTAATTTATTTTCCAACTGTCTACAGAGGAATGAAAAAATGAGCGGATTGCTCGATAAGATTGACGTTAGGGGTGAAAAGGAAATGAGCTACCATTCGGTTATTTTTTCCCTCTGAATGGTGTTATTCATTTTTAAGCACGCGGTGTTTAAATTTTATCATCATATTTATTTCTAGGAGAACGAAAGAAAAATAAAAAAAAACAAGCGGAAAAAATTCCTAGATAACTAAGGGATGATTGGAAAAGTAATTACGGGGCGGAAATTGAATGAGGTTCCTCATCAATCTGTATTATCCGTATCAAAACTGTTGTATGGCGTTCAGGAAGGCAGCATTTAATTAATATTTATGGCTCACTGGTTGTTAGATCTTGTTTTTTTATTGCGCTATGAATTTGGAGAAATTCTTTAAGGTGGATTATGATTTATTTAAGCAAAACACGAAGCAGGTGTTTATTAAGATTTAAGGGCTTGAGGCCAATACCTCCTTAGTGGGTAAAATATTCATTCAAATATTCAGCTCCTTGCCGGAGGAATTTATCTTAAATTTCTTAGGTCTCATTATTCCATGAAATGTACGCCTAGTGTAGTATTTGGATCACTTGAACATGAGCTCTACCACGAGGTGTTCCTCAATAATTCACTTTCCTCTTAAGGAAATGAATAGAACCCTTTGAGGACAGTTTGAGATATTTAGTGGAACATAAGTCATATTCTCGAATCACATCGTGATTTAGGTAGGTTGGTACACACGTGTGTGGCGATGCCTGTGCTAAATGTTCATGGTAGGTAGATAGGTTGAAGGGTGCCCTTGCGACCAGTGTCGCTGCTCAATTGGACCAACAATTTGAGTCCATGGTGTGCTGGGGATGGGATATATCCCGTGAGACCAACTAGTACAAAGAGGTGTCACTATCCGCTTTTCCGATGAAGCTAAATATCTGGGTGTCATTCTAGAAAGGAAGCTTTTGTGGAAAAAACACGTCGAAACGAAAATTGCGAAGGCACTCTCAGTTTTCTAACAGTGTAAGGGAATTTTCAGCAAATCCTGGGGTCTATCCTGGGTAGATCTGTTTGGATCTACACGGCTATGATTAGGCCCCTTCTATCCTATGCATCGGTCGTTTGGTGGAATAAGCTTTCGCGTAAATACGTAACTGCTGCTTTCACTAAGCTTCAAAGAACGGTCTGTCTCGGCTGCATAGGGCCTTCCCTAGAACACCTTGCTCTGCTCTTGATGCACTGCTGAATCTCCCCCCTCGATGTCCACATCATAGAGTGTACTCTCAAGGCCATCTTCCGTTTAAAAAGAAGTGGTTATTGGTACAACTCGCACTGGAGTTTCGACGACCTTGCGCACCGCATTTCGTTTGACATCGGTCTTCTGGGTATGCCGCCTGACGCACGGACGCCTGTACTCCAGCTGCGATGAACATACAAAGTCGACTTTCCCTGCACTCAGGACTGGTTCTGGCCAGAATCTGAGCCAGGAAAGGAATGTAGTCGAATTTTCACGGACGGCTCCAAGACCAATGAAGGATCTGG
Organism: Myathropa florea; assembly: GCA_930367185.1. Lineage (NCBI taxonomy): Eukaryota > Metazoa > Arthropoda > Insecta > Diptera > Syrphidae > Myathropa > Myathropa florea. The sequence continues at coordinate 130,367,147 of OV884002.1, read as the reverse complement.
TGCTGGTGCCTTCGTGAAGAGCGACAACTTTAGACTGCACACCTCGTTAGACAAATTTGCGTCGGTTTTCCAAGCGGAAACCTATGCGATCCTAATGGCTACGAGCTAAATTGTGAAGAATAGGTGGAAGGAGCGAAGTATTTGCGTCTGTAGCGAAAGCCAAGCTGAGCTTAAGGCTTTGCTGAACCCTTTAACCACTTCCAGGATAGTTCAGGAATGCAAGTCTTCTCTGAATTTGATCGGTAGCTTAAATTCGCTAAGACTTGTCTGGGTCCCGGGGCACCACGGGATCACGGGAAATGAGATCGCCGATGAACTTGCTAGGCGAGGATCAGATGAGGCAATCTCAGCACCTGAACCTACGCTGGGACTGCCCGCGTCCTTGGTTATTGCTTCCATCAATGGTTGGACTTCTCGAGAGCACAACCGCAGGTGGCATGACTCTCCAAGATGTAGACAGACCAAGCGCATGCTCCCCAACGTCTGTAAGAAATCCGCGACTTTCTTGTTATCTCTTAATAGAAAAGATTGCAGACAACTTACCGGCGTACTAACGGGGCACTACACCTTCGCCAAACACCTAAGTGTGCTTGGCCTAAGCGATGAAACCCTCTGCGACGACTGTGGAGAAGACGATGACACTGCAGAGCACTTCTTCTGCCATTGTCCCGCCTTTGCTCGGTTCAGATGACAGTTATTCGGTGCTGATGAGCTGAGAGCTGATGATGTAGGCTCCTCATCACAGAAGCGCCTGCTGAAATGAAATGAAATGAAACGAGTTAATTGCCCATTCCAGTCGCTCTTTGGAGAAGATCTCCCTTTCGACTCTCCAGTCTTCATCCCTTGGTATTGGCAGATTGTCTTCACACCTTTCTGTGTGTTGACGACTGCCCGGAAAGTGAGTTTCCAATAGAAGTCTGGCCCTCTGTTCTTTACTTTCGGTGTATCTGCCATCAGGTTTTCTTAGATATATCTGTATCTCCCCCGTTTTTGCTAGCGCTTTGTGGAGCCTGGATGCAGCAGGGGTACGGGTGATTGTCTCGCAGAATTTCCTAAGCTAAAGCTATTGTGGCCTGGTCAACCAAGGCCCTTAACACATTGACAACATGTCAACCTAAAGTTCTTATAGATCTCCTCCTGAACCTGAACCAAATGTCGTTACTATTCCACTTAATTAACACTAAACTTTTATTGGCCAAAGAATAACTTCCTTATGGCATATTTTGATTTCAAATGTATCATCCAGCACCATTATTCTGATGATGATGACTATGTCTGATGAAAGACATATAAGTATCTTAGGACACTCGGAATTGCTGATCTACAAAAACCTTGCGCCCCAATTGGAGTTAATCCATTACTAAAATTGTCCGAAATTAACAATTTATTCAATCCACCCTTTTTATATTATTTTCATTCTCCTCGTTCGACCCCGAACTCTTTAGCTATCTCCTCAAAAGATAAAAAACGAAAGATAAAGAATCAGGCCAACATTCCTTTTGGCCTCAGATACAAATCAAAGACGTCACTATAGAAAGGCATAGCCCCCTTCACAATGTAAGTGAACAATGAAACTTTCTAACCACAGAAATCTTAAGAAATCTTTTAACGAAAATCGTTCCTCTTAAGGGAACTTTTTCTTTTCACCTCCCTCTCTCACCGTGAAGGACATTTTTGTTGTGACGTATTTGAACTGAAGCAAAGTAAAAATAGAAAGGACGTGACCTCATCAAAGATCTCTTACTACTCTTCAACCCGCAATGTTTCGTCTTTGCCATGATTACTTTGCGACTTTTCGTGCCACTGAACGAAGTGAAGGTAAACAATGGCAATAGTACAGAGGAAAAAAAATCTGTACAAAAAGAAGAAGAAAAGAAAATATGTCCTCCTTCTATATAACATCCTTTGGATCATTCGTCCACTAAATGAAATGAAAATTTCTTAATTAATCTGATGAAACCGTCCCAGCACTTGAAGTGGATTAAACGATTTTCTCGAGGATTCTTCACGCGCACCAAATTGCATCCCGGAAGTTCGGAAGAGGATTGTAAAAATCAAGGAAAGCATACCGTAGGAGAAAGAAAAGAATTCCCCCTCTTTTCTGTTTGTCTTTTACACGAGCACCTTCTTCACTGTAACAGTCCATCCTTTGACAGTGAACTTAAGACTTTCGACTTGATAAAACCTTCAGCGGTGGTTCAGCGACTCTACGATGAAGGGATGAGTTGGGCTTGCTTATCCTTTGACAAGCGGAAGAAACAACATTAATTCATTTTATTTTGGGAAAAAGAACGTAGAACACTCGTTTAATGTGTTTGTTAAGTCAATGATTCGTAGATAAACTTTTAACGTAATGAAGTAAGCCGGGAAGGATGGATGGTCTTGAAAGGATGCATGGGGTGTGCTCTTATCCGTTTATTTTGTTGATTTTCGAGCAGAATTGACTGTGAAATATTTATTTGAGTCGGTCTGTCTTTGTTTCATTCTTGACCACGGTATTGGGGGCAGAGGATGAGGATGAGGATGAGGATGAGGATGAGGATGAGGATGAGCATGAGGATGAGGATGAGGATGAGGATGAGGATGAGGATGAGGATGAGGATGAGGATGAGGATGAGGATGAGGATGAGGATGAGGATGAGGATGAGGATGAGGATGAGGATGAGGATGAGGATGAGGATGAGGATGAGGATGAGGATGAGGATGAGGATGAAGATGAGGATGAGGATGAGGATGAGGATGAGGATGAGGATGAGGATGAGGATGAGGATGAGGATGAGGATGAGGATGAGAATGAGGATGGGTATCACGCTTTTAAAATTTTTGTTTGCCTTTCATTATCCTTATTTTTCTTAGTTCTTGCTTCTTATGCCTTACCTGGATTCGCATAGAAATCTGTTGACAGTCATATAACGTTCTTTTTTATTTTAAAGCATTTCGCTTCAAAATCAGACAGGAAACGGATCTATGAACAATTCAAGGAAGTTCTACAACTCTGGAGGTCCTTGAAATGGTGGGTATCTTTCAATACTTAACATCTACAATAATTTGGTGTTGTTTATTTCATTACGTACGCAAAAGATAACTTTTCTTCAAATTTTTATTTCAGATTACATTTCCACTACTTCCAGGATATCATTCCTCAATTCTGTGAGTGACTGTTAAATAGTTTTGTGAAATCGAAACAACATCAACCCTCAAAACCGCAAACCAACCGCAAGATATTGTAAATAATTTGTATGGAATGTGTTCTACCAAAATGCTAACAACCAAAAAAAAACTGAAAAAAAATTCTTTAAAAGCGCACTGACAAATCAAGTTCTATCACAAATAATATAAAACACGAACAGAATTTTTGGGTAAAGTTAATGTGTGATCGAAAAAAAACGATAAAATTAAACGCAACACTGTATTTGGAGGTTTTAAACTGTAAATAAATAGATTTTTCCTTTTGATTTGCCATGAAATTTCGATAAAATACCAAAAAACAAGAAACAAAATAAATTTGCGAAAGACATTGTTTTTTTTAAATTTTGCGCCGTAGGACTGAAGACTATATATTAGTAAAGGACTTTTGAAAATGTAGGTCTCATACCTTTGCCTGAATATCGTAACATTTTTTATGGCTTACTTTAAAAACAAAAATTTGGTTATCTCGAATCAGTAAGTTTTTTTTGTCTGTTTGTTAGCAAACAGATATGAATGTTCGCCCTGTTAGGATATACAAAAGAAGAAGGACTCTCTGCAAGTTTCCCAAAAGAATCAGTTTTAAACTTAATTAAATTTATTTTCCGAAATATTTTACCTCAATATTGTAGAAAAGAGTCCAGTATGTTCAAAGTTCCCGTTTGCGGCAGATGATCATAACAACTTCATTTATAGATCTCAATAATGTATGTTCTTATGCATCCGAGGCTTTTCGTGACTGTCTCCATTTGAATACTCGCTCTTTGTATTACTAATACGTTATCAAGATATGAATGACAAAACATTCAATTTGGAAAACTACCATGCTACATGCTTCCAGTTCTGCTCTTGGTCTAAAAACATTATTGTTCGAAATTATATAAAGTAGCCATCTCACAAAAGCTTTCATGAAGATATTTTTTGAAAGTTTCCAACTACATCCTTATTTAAATGTATTTACTTTCGCCGTCACTCCAAAAAGCGGTAAGCATTTAAATTTTGAACAAAAAATACGTTCGCTTTCAACATTCGAGCGTACAATTTTTCAAAGTTCGATAAGCCAACAGCATTTCGATATTTTTCACCTTCCCTTTTATCATTTCGTCGTCTCGAAAACTATAACTTAAGTGTTTGTTGTACATAAATGTGAAATTCGTATTATTTTGCATCCGTAGGTATTAAATGTTAGAATTAAAATGTAAAAAACAAGAATAAATAATAAACCGATAATAGTTCTAAGTAATTTTATACAAAAAGGCTGTGTGTACTGAAATGTATATTTAAAAAAATATATATTATATAGAAGAAAAACTTGATTATATTACAGAAAAAAGAAGACGATGAAGAAATATAAGAATAAATAAATTATATATTGATATACAAAATGATTTCAAGAAAAATACAAAAATAAAACTTTTTGACAAAAAATGATTGTAAAATTGGTGTTTTATTAGAAAAAAGTGAGCGTGAATTGGTAATTTGGTTCCTATTTTGATGTGCAGAGGTTACACTTACAGACAGGGTTACAATGAATTCCTGGAAATATATACTCATTCGTGAAGGGATTAACTGGGCGTATGTGACAGTGCACTTTTTGTCCTTTAGACGGAAGGCCTTTAATATTTGTTTTCCAGAACTTCAACTTTTTGTGGATACCCAAATTTAGCACCGCCCCTTAGACTTACAGTACTGCAATATCTCACGTCGTCTGTATCCCCAATATCTTAATAACCTATTGGAAAAATACATACATCATGAACTAAGACTAAGCCCAAGTGAATAACCTAAACATTTAGAGACTGGCATGTATCTGTACATGCTCTGTATTCCATAGATGCTGAAGAAGAAGTTTGTTGTGTTCAAAATGGCACTAAATATTGTTCTGATAAAAAATCTTACTTGACTTGACAATTTTAAGATTGGGCTCATCTAGGGAGATGTGTTAAAAAATGAAATTTCCTCCGGTGGTTAGGTAATCTGATTTAGAAGCCGGTTGTGTAAGTGCAAACATTTAGATTGGTATGAAAGGAGGAATAGGGAAAAAGCGTGTAATAGATGATTGATACTAATTGATTCTTATGTGGTATGAAAATAACAAGTGTCTCGAACTCTATGACCAACAATGAATGTTAACAGCGCTAAAAGAGCAGGAATTCAAGAAGAAAAGGAAGAAATTAATTAAATTCAACGAATGAGGATGGTGTTTCTCGAGCATGATGTTTCTCGAAGTCGTTTAAAGCCTTGAAACTAAGCGACTGTTTGAATTCGTTACTACAGTAGTCATTTAAGAAGTCGATTTACATCATCTTTGATCATTTACAGCGTTACACCCCTATCATAGGATCCGTCGGAGAAAAGCTCCGAACTCATTTCTCCGTTCCGAATATGAATGAAAAGGCATCATAGGATCCGTCGTAAGATAATTTTTAATTTTTGTTTGGGTGGTAAAATTATGTTTGAATTCGAACTAAGACTCCTGTAACTCCTGTAACTAACAATTGCTAAATTGAATTGTCATTATTCATTCATAGTTTTTTTTAAATTGACTAATTAAAAGAAATATTACAATGGATACGATAGCGCCAGAAGTTTTAGCTCTTGAAGAAGAATATGAATTGTTTCGTTGGCTGTGTGACAAGTGGCACCATCCTGTTGGAAGCACATGTCGTCCAGGTCCATATCCTCAATTTCTGACCACAAGAAGTTTGTTATCGTCTCGCGATAGCGAACACCATTCATGGTAACTGTTTGGCCGACCTCATTTTCTCTCTTCTGCCCCACTATCGCGAACATCACCAATGTTTTCCGCAGAACGAACTGGGCGAGCATGCGCAGGTGTTTTCACATTTCCTACAGACCCGGTTTGCTAAAATTTGCGTACAGTTCTACCGATTGTGGACACAATTGGTCGATTATGCTGAACAAAAAATCACGAAGTGCACGAAATGTATTTTGATTTGAACGCCCATTATCGTAAAAGGCTTCAACCATGGTTGATTTTGTCAAACACTGAAACAAAAAAATGTCAAATTAAGTTGGGCAAAAAAACTTGAAGTTAAGGTGTGACTCACAATTAACATCGTGCATTATGGTTGGACCACCCTTTACAAAACAGATTGAGGTGTTAATCTGGCAATCGGCTGTATTTGTGGAATGTATTTAGCACATCCCATTAGTGGGAGCCGTGGCCGTGTGGGTTCGTGCGTCGACCCATGCGCATTCAAGGTTCGAATCCAAGTTAAGACAATCAATTTTTCAAAAAAAAAAATTGTTCACGGCTTTCGAATCACTGACAATGCTCAAAGAGTATAACTGTCTAGAAGAAGCTTCTCAAAATCGCCGTTCGGAGTCGGCATTAAACTGTAGGTCCCCTTCACTCGTGAGAGAACAATAGCACGCACAAAGCGAGTGGTTGCTGAGAAGCTAGGGCCAGGTCCACCTCGGACTGTAGCGCCGCAAATATTATTATTATTATATTACTATTATATCTAGCACAAAAAAGCCATCGTGTTAGGTTTGTTATGTCAATTTTTCAATGACTGCAAAGTAAAGTGAATGTTAAATCGCACGAAAGCCCCTGGTCTTTCAATCCGTCACGTGGTTTGCGGTTAAGTCCCGCAAATATTACGTTTTTGGTACTCAAACGGGTGAAAGCACGATGAAAAAGTTTGAGCATGTATACAGTCTTTTGAACTTTAAGCCACCTATCAGACAGAGATTGATGCAAAATGAAGCTTTTCAGTATTGAAGAATACCCAGAAATTTCGATTCGTCGCCCATCAGCAGAATTGGACATCGCCAGAGTCAACCCGGCTTTTAAAATTGAGAGACTCAAGAATTGAAGCCGGGCGATTGTAAACAATAGACAATGCACTGAATTCGATAATTGGGCATTGGAAATGCTGGTGACATATCCGGTTTTTGCCCAAAAAATCATCTCCTCCAAAGAGGCCCATTTTTTGCTATGTCAACAAGCAAAATTGCTGCTATTGGAGCGAGCACAATCCACAAGTGTTCGACCAAACATCAATGTATCCACAAATATTGACTGTTTGGTGCAGGTTATTGCATGGTGGCATTATCGAACCTTATTTCTTTCGAATGAGGAAAGAGATACCGTTACCATCAATGGTCTTCGGTATGGAACGATGGTAACCGACTTTCTATGGCCAGAGCTCAACAACATCCACATATTCGCGCTGGGTTTCCAAAAAATGGCGATACTTGCCATTTGAACGACGGAACACTCAAAGTTGTGAAGGAGAAATTTGGTGGCTGGGTATTTTCACGGGGAGCGTTCATCAGTTGGCCGTCGCGGTCATGGGACTTGACACCACTTGATTATTTTGTCTGGGGCTACGCTTGCCTTAGTCTACGCTAACAAACCGATCTCCATGGCCGAGCTCGAGGCCAACATTCGAGACGCTATTATCGGAATAACGCCGCAAATATTGGACCGAGTCATCAAAAATTGGATCGATCGCTTGAAGCACTGGCATCGAAGCTGAGGCGGCCATTGCATGATGTGCTGTTCAATACATAATAGCACGAACATAGCTTCTTTCCTATATATTTTATATGGTCACCCTGTACTTCAAATGATTAGCACTTATGTGGAAAACTGCTGGCTCATCAAGATGTCGCAATACGCACCCCAATAGTTTGTTTTTGAATTTAAGACACTCACTCCTTCGAGGACAGCAGTTCAATAAAAAAGATTGATTCAAAATAATGTTTCATTTATAATTCGTCACTGTATTTCTGTGAATTTCTTTATTGACCAAAATTTAATATCAGCACCCCGCAAAATGTTTCCCTATTTCCAGAGGAAGAGGAATTTTCGTAGCATACCTCGGACCAATTTCAGTTTTGAACTTTGTCGTAAACCATCTCAAAACCAAGTGCTCAGGCATTGAAATCATCACGCCCAGTGTTGGTGCTATAGACTAACAGGCATTATGTTTTCACCACAAAAAAGAAGAAGAAACCTCGTCTCAACAAATCGTTCAATAAAACTTTTGCAAATTACTTAATCTCATCAAGGCCTCACCCTCCGCATGCCACATGTCGCATCGGAATTATATTTCTCCAAATTCAATATCACCCCAAGCCAGCATCTGTTTGTCTGTTTACTACGAGTATCACGGTTTGAGTCTAATCCTCTTAAGGAATACGACTACAAGTCCTCACAGAAATCGCTCTGCGAAATCTTAATAACGACACACTCTTTATTTACTTTGGAATCCTCTCCACCTGCCTGGCCGCGGATTAAGTACGTTTTATTGTTCGCAATTTTACTTGCCACCTCTCGTCATGCCGCAGGCCCTCACCAACTTAGCCTTCGACCTCTGCACTTCGCCCCTGACTTTCATCAAAATAAACATTCAAAATTGAATTCCTCACACCTCTTCAGGCCAGGACGCACCATCCAGGCAGAATCGGAGTGAAAAAAGAAAACCAAAACGTCATTACCTCGAAAGACAGAAGGCGAGCAAAAAGAATCTGTTTCTTCTCGTTTTCCACGAAATCCCGGACGGCAATGAATAAGCTCAAAGTCGGGAAACAAATAACAAAATATTAAATATTCCAAGTTTCCCATCAATTTTCCTCAGAAGGAACAACACCATCATCGTCATCATCATCCTCGTTGGTATCTTCGTCATCGTCATCTTCATCTTCATTTCCATCTCCATCTCCATCTCCATCTCCATCTGAAAAGTCCTCATCTTTATCGTGCTTCAACGATGGCGAACAGGAAAATTATGAACAGAACGTTCCCTCAATCAAAATGACAACGAGCAGAATTTAACAAAAGAAACAAACCATGAAATTGAAATACTTTTCGGCCCACATCGGCTCTGTACGTGTGATTCAGACTGAGTCTGAGTCGCCGTCATAGGACTTGGGACTCACATCTCCTGGGGTGTTGCTTTTCCATCGACGGCGTTGCCGACAATGATGACGAAGTCACAACGAGAGGAATGAGAACTGCTTCGGACCGCCACGGTATGCTGACGACGATGCAAAGTGAGGCCATTATGAGAGCTCGCGTACTCATTCTGTTTCTATTTCTTCATCCGCATCGTCATCTCCATCGTCGTTGATGTCTCCTTCGTCCCCTTATTCATAGGTCTTTTGGTTTGCTCTACCCCGGGGAGTTTAGTATAATTTATTTTTCGCGCGCAATAAAAGAATACATGGGGACAAAAGACAAATGTCGCTACCGAGAGACATAAACTGTGCTTCTGCTACAGCGACCACCTTTTGTTGGGACTCCGTCTTCTGCACCCCCCCCCCATCACGGTTCAGTGTTCGCGACCACCTCGAGGAGTGTTAGTTACCGACACTGGAGCAGGGAGCAAGCGTCTCTGCAAATAGCAGTAATAAATTTTGCAGAATTTCCACACTTAAAGTTCGCTTTATGGCACAATTTTACTTGTCTTATCCCTGTGCCGATGTTTAAGGACCGGTTTATTACCCAGTAGTAGAAATGTCCATGGAGTGATCATCGCTTGTTTGGCGAGATTTTTCTTCTTTTAAGTCACTTAAAAAGAAGAAAAAAAAGAAAAATACGCTGCAAGTTAAGGACGCGTGACTCGAAGGTGTTTGGCGCTAAATGCATTTCACTGGGCACAATTGAAACGCACGTTTTGCCCTTAAATTTGCCATTCGGGCTCTGATTGCAGTGTCCTGTAGTGACTGCAGGATTGGCTGTTCCAAATTTGCAATTATTTCCATGGATTTCTTCTAAGACACAGAGGGAATTGGAAAGCCCCTCAAATTCGAAGTGAACCAAAATGCATTTATACCACTTAGAGCAAGGAAAGTGTAGTAGTTAAGGGTCCTCTGGTCCACGACATGAGGAAAAAGTATATAAGCTAGGAAATTCAACTTTAATTGTGCACTCCACTACTCTTAATAACAACAATGGACGCTCTATAGTCCGAGGTGGACTTGACGGGCCTAGTTCCTACAGGAACCAGTCGTGTTGTGTATGCTACAGTTTAATCCCGACTCCAAACTGCGATTTTGAGAAGCTTTCTCTAGACAAATATAGTCTTTGAACTCTTTCATGTGACTCTAAAGAGGTGGATTCATTATTTCTTCTGTTTGGAATTCAACCTAGACAGAAAATATACTGCAAAGGAGTCGACGAAAAATAACGCTCTCAAGACATACAAATTTGATAGTTTATTTGAACAACTGAAAGTTTTATTTATTGGAAAAGTGACGAACAATATCGATTTCATACGACTTGTTTTGGTGTTTAACTTGTCTTAGAAAAGTTTATGAAAGAGGGACTTCGTGTTTTGGTCCATACAGGTTCACTGTGTTACTGATTTCAGGAGCTTTATTTTAAATTGTATTGGGGAAGCTCTCTTCTGTGTACTTGTGGTACAACTTTGTGACTCCATCCTGTAATTGGGACCACTCCTTGTTGTGCTTTTATTCACGGGAAACCATGATGTTTAGGCTGTATTAAGTGACATTTCAAATAGGATACTTAGGTAGCCCATGACTCGGTGACGGAAAGGGGTGATTGGTGCCGAGGATAAGAGACAGCCAATAACCATTTAGTGGCGTTAGTGAAATTGATCATTCTAATCTTTCACTTAACTTGATGTCGCAGATGGGTGAAGCGATCTGAGTCCAGTGTTGGACAGTGTCGGACCTTTGAAAACGAAATGAAAAATTACTTTTTGAGCGTCATATGTCCTGCATTGGTGGAAGCCTGAATTGACAGCAATCCAATTTTGTCCGCATTTGTTCCTATTGGTCACTGTATTAAGCGGATTAATACCCGCCCGGAAACTTCTGTTGCAATCCCAATGGCAAGATCTGCTGTGATTGTACTCTTTAACTCCTTGTTTCACCGAGACGGTTTGGACCACTTCATAACTGCTACCCTCTTGGCTAGCACGTCAGCTCGGTCATTCCCCATTGACTTTGTTGTTATCTTAAACTCAATAGCGCCCATGTTTGCTCAGTGCATATGTCGAAGATTTAATTCGTTATGATAATTGCTGAAGGTATTTGCTATAAAGTGGCGCCGTCGCGTAGTGGGTAGGTGCGTCGAGTCCTACGCTCGAGGTCTAAGGTTCGAAACTCGAAAAAACATCCAACATTTTTTCACGGTTCCACAATGACAATAACTGTCTAGAAATAGCTTCTCAATCTCGCCGCTCGGAGTCGGCATTATTATTACTTGGTGTGAAATAGAGGCTATATGTGGCCTCTAAATACCGGAAATTCTTTAAGACCTTGCAGTCTTGACCCTTCTTATCGTTCCTACTTCTGCTATACGAAATATTTCCCTCATACGTCTTTTCTCAGGTTTGGAAAAGTTGTTTTGTAATCCCCTCACATAAAAATTGTCAAAAAAAGAAGTTGTAAACTACTGGCTTCTAGCCAAAATCTCCTGCTCGCCTAAGCGGGCGATACACAATGAAAGCATTGTGTATGATAAAATGTTTTTCCACTGTAAATCTATGTTTTTTATACACCAACACGGATTCCTTAAGGGAAGATTAACCACGTAAAACTTGACAGAATTTGTACCCAGAACTTTATATGCATTGGAAGACTGCAAAGATGTGGATGTTGTTGCTAAGGATTTTAGCAAATCTTTCGATAAAATTTCGTACGCGATTGTATTGTTAAAACTCAATGCTCTTGGTTTCCAATCTGGTTAATTTTTAGATCCTCTGAATTTAATCCTTTTGCAGCCAAATCTGGCGTTCCTCAGGGAAGTCATCTTGGTCCGCTAATTTTCATCACGTCAATTAGTGTCGTTGGCAACATTCTAAAATACTCTCGTTCAGTGGAAGACATAAACATTTTTAAAGACTTTTACCGCTGCTGACTGTCACGCACTTCAAATGGATTTGAACACTTTTTCGACTTGGTGTACAAAAAATTGTCTTGTGCTAAATGTTATCAAATGCCCAACTATTACATATTCTCGTAAGCGCCTCCCACGAACGTATTATGTATGGCAACGAGCGGGTTCCCACAGTTACTTTACTGCGCGACTTAGGTCTCATTTGCGATAGGGAACTTCATTTTCGATCCCACATAAAAATTATTGTTAGTGGAACTAATTCGCTCTTGGTTTCTTGAAACGCTGTTCGAAAGAATTCTCAAACCATTACGAACTCTCTACTGTACCTTTGTTACACCTGTTCGTGAATACGCTAGTCAAGTCTGATCTCCCTAACAAAATACACAAACGTATGGAATTGTGTGGTCGCTCCACTCGTGAGAGAACAATAGCACGCACAACACGAGTAGTTGCTGAGAAGCTAGGCCCAGGTCCACACCGGACTGTAGCGCCGCCATTATTATTATTATTATTATTATTATTATTATTATGGAATTGAGTGTGTCCAAAGGAGATCTCTCCGTTTTGCTCTACGTGGACTACATGTTGTATCGGTTGTGCATGTTGAATAAGCAATCACTTGATAAACGCAGAAAATCTGATATACAGTGAAAGCTCCCATTACGGACAACTCTCTTAGGCGGACAGTCCCCTTGGGCGGACAGTTTCTCCCAACCGTGGATCTTGAATTGAAGTTCCATACATTTTATATTCCCTTTAGCGGACACTCTCTTACCCGGACGCGGACAGGGACATCAGCCGCAATTTGGAGAATTTAATTCTCTTAGGTGGACAGCAGTTCTGAAGATGACGAAGAAGGTCCAGAGGTATTAGATGAAATGACATTCAGCTCACACAAGAAAGCGCAACTTGCAGTTGAGAAACTAAAAAAAATTTGTACGAAGGGAAATGATGGAAAATCACCTCATATGCTTTTCAAGTTGCGAACCCATATGGATACTGTTAGAAATGAATCCCGAAATAAAAAAACAATGCTAGCTGATTTTTTTAAACATAAATCATAAACATACACTGAAATAATATTTTTTTTTGTTTAATGTTGAATTACAGTTGAAATAATTTAATTTTTGTTATGTTTTTTTAATAAAGATAATATTTATTTATTTAGCCATTAAAAAATAAAGTTTTTTTTTTATTTTTTCCCATCTACGGACAACTCCCTTAGCCGGACAAAAGTGCTGCGACCGTCACTGTCCGGCTATGGGAGCTTTCACTGTACTATTTGTACATCAGTTATTAACGGTGTTGCCGCAAAGTCGGCGGCCACGGCACCGTTCCGTAAACGAACAAAAACAAAAACAATCTTCTTTTGTTTTCACGTTATAAAACCTTTATTATATAATTCAATTATTTATTTATAAAGTATTCATGTGTGTATTAATTTTAACTTACTTGGTACCTATTGTACATATCTCCAAATTATGCGGCGATGGCTAGATGCCCCGGTGACAGCTAAGTAAGGAATGACTGCAGCTAAGTATTGAATGACTCCTTTTTGCAAGTCATGTGTTCTTGCAGCGCCCTCTTGGGGATAATGGCGGAGAGCTACTCTTTATAAGGGTAAGAGAACATTTTCTCTGAACACTCCCCCCGGGTAGTTTCTCCCGCCATACCACGGTCGACGACGTCTAGAACAGCGATCTTGACTGCCGGTTTTTCAAATATACCCCGTTGGGTCTGTATGTGTGCTCTGCGGACTTGACCATCCTTAGATAAGGTAACTTGGACCACTCGTCCTTTCGGCCAGTGGTTTCTAGGGTTGTTTGGGTCCGCTATGATGACCACGTCACCCACCTGTATAGGCTTAACAGGTCGAAACCACTTTCCGCGCCTGGTGATCGTGGGCAGGTATTCCGTAACCCAGCGCTTCCAGAAGCGGCCCGCGAACTGTTGTGAGATAAGCCAATTTTTTCTTAGTATCTTCCCATCGCCGTTTAATTCTGCCGCAGGTTTTAGTCCACTCGACGTGCCCACTAGAAAATGGTTCGGAGTAAGCGCTTCTTCATTTTCAACGTCAATCGGTACATACGTCAGAGGTCGTGAGTTCACTATGTTTTCCGCTTCCATCAGCATGCTGCGTAACAGCTCATCGTTGGGATTGTGTATCAGCGACGTGGACGTGTAGATGACGTCCTTTATGGAGCGAACTAAGCGTTCCCAACATCCCCCCATATGCGGTGATCCTGGTGGTATAAATTTCCATGTGGTGTTTGTGCCCGTAAAGGTGTCTGACAGTTTGTTTGAATCGATGAATTTCAGAGCTTCTCGTAATTCACGGTCGGTGCCTCGAAAATTGGTCCCGTTGTCGCTGTGGAACTCGATGGGTGTGCCTCTTCTAGCCATGAAGTTACGAATACAGAGGATGCAGGAGTCTGTTGATAGACTATGGGCAATCTCCATGTGGACAGCTCTTATGGTAAGACAGGTTAGGAGCACACCCCAGCGTTTCTCCGTTCGCCGACCAACACTTACCGCCATGGGACCAAAATAATCAATCCCAACGTAGGAGAATGGTCTGCAAAACGTTGCGAGTCGGGCGGCAGGAAGTGGGGCCATTATAGGCGGCTGTGGACGAGCCCTGGCATTCTTACACATCTGACATTTTCTTTTTACCGCTTTCAGAGCCGAGCGCAATTGTGATATGTGATATTTCTGACGAATCTCATTAACTACTGTTTCGTCATTACGATGTTTGTACTGCTGATGAGTGAAATTTATTATATGTGATGTTAGGGGATGTGTTCGTGGTAGGATGATCGGCTGTTGCTGACTACTGGCGTAATGAATCCTTCCGTTAGCTCTAATGATGGCCTTCTCGTCAAGAAACGGACATAAACTAAACAGTGGGCTTCCTTTGTCTACGTATCGGTCGATTAAGAGATCCGCGATTTCATCTGGGTAAGCTTCACGCTGCGCCTCGCGTATTAGAGCGCACTCTGCATCTCGGAGCTCCTCGCTTGTTAAGGTTCCGTTTCGTCGGTGCTGCCTTAGTCTGCGTGAATGCACGTTATGGATGAACCGGAGTACATATGCTGTACTTCTGAGGAGTCTCATCCAGCTTGACGTTTTCTGGCAACAAAACACAGTCTTCTGCTCCTGGAGGTGTACCCCGACAAATCGCGGCCTTAGTTCTTCCACTGTTGGTCCCTTTACTAATTCCTGTGGCCAGCTCTCCGGTGGTGTACGTAGAAAAGATGGCCCCAGGAACCATCTGCTATCTGGTTTGAGGTCGGGCGTTTTTTGCCATTTGGTGGCCTCATCAGCTACGTTGATTTTCGTCGGAATCCATCGCCATTCCTCCACTGCGGTGAGCTCTAAAATTTCATTCAGCCTGAATGCGACATATTGGCGATAGCGCCTGTGGTCAGATTGGAGCCAGCACAGAACTGTTTTGGAATCGGTCCAGAAGTAGCGTTTGGTAAAGGTGATACCATGTGAGATTTCGATACTCTTCGCGTAACGAGCACCTAGCAGAGCTGCTTGTAGCTCCAGCCGCGGAATAGACGTCGCCTTTAGGGGGGCAACTTTCGTTTTCGCGCCTATTAATCTGGTCTCCAGGAGCGTAGTGGTGGCGTTCCGAACATAGGCTACAGCCGCGAAACCATTTTCGCTCGCGTCCACGAACGTGTGTAGCTGTGTCTCATTTCCCCATTTTGAGCTGATGTAGCACCTAGGAATCTTGACCGCGCTTAGTTTCGGAAGTTCTTGAACCCATTTTAGCCATTTCTGGTGTTCCATGTCCAGTATTTCGTCATCCCATCCTATTTTGCTTCGCCAGATTTCTTGTAACAGAATCTTTAAGAACATGAGAAAACAGGCTATCAGTCCCAAGGGATCGAAGATCTTCATCAGAACTTTCAAAACGTCGCGCTTTGTAGGACGCCGTATTCCGGAAAGGATTTCGGCTTGTCTGGGGTTAAGCTTGAGTCTGAATGTCAAACAATCCGATGAAGTGCACCACCACATACCTAGTATTTTCTCGGCTTCGTGTTCTGCTTGGACGTTCATATCTAGCTTATCCGTCGGTTGTGCACTCAGTGATTGTAGGACGTTGGTAGAGTTGGAGACCCAGTTGCGAATATGGAAGCCGCCTTGTCTATGCACGTGCCGTATTTCTTTCGCTAAGCGGATTGCTTCGTCTTCCGTGGGGAGGCTGTCCATAAGGTCGTCCACGTAGTGATTTTGTTTGATGGATGTAACCGCTTGCGGAAATTCTTCTAAGAAGCGCTCGGCATTTGTATTTTTGACAAAGTGCGCAGTGCATGGCGAACAGGCTGCTCCGAACGTCATTACAGTCAGCACGTAAGTGTCGACCCCTCCGTCTTCATCACTTCCCCACAGAAATCGCTGGTACTGTTGATCTTCTTCGCGAATCGTTATTTGGTGGAACATTTCCATAATGTCTCCACATATGGCAACCTTGTGTTGTCGGAATTTGTATAGGACGGCTGTTAACGGTGTTAGTTGGTCTGGTCCTTTCAGCAAGACGGAGTTTAACGATGTACCCTGGACCGTTGCTGCTGCATCCCAGACGATTCGAACTTTGTTGGGCTTGTTTGGATTCTCCACTGGAAATACTGGTAGGTACCACGATCGTTGTCGGCTGACTCTAATCTCTTCCGGTGAGAGTTTCCGAGCGTACCCTTTCTCCACGTACTCCTTGATTTTTTCGTTAAGCTTATGAGCTAACGTCAGGTCCCGCCTCATCCGTTTTTGGAGACACTCCAGTCTCTTCATCGCCATAGGGTAGCTGTCTGGTAACTTAATATCGTCAAACTTCCACAGGAGCCCCGTCTCGAAGTGACCATTCTTATAAATCGTTTTTGCTTGTAGCAGTTGCATGGCTCGGGCATCGTCACTGGACATCGGTTCTGTGCACAATGGTAGCACCCCGAAATTGTCATCACGCATGAATTTCTCTACTACCGTACTGAGATGCATATCACTACACTCGCAAACGTGGTAGCTATGTGCCTCACTCCGATCTTGGGCCGCTGCATTGCAGTTTCCATGGACTACCCATCCCAGACGCGTTTTGGTAGCAACTGGCTCGTGAGGCCCTCCTTCCCTGGATTTAAGTGGAAGACCCAAGTGGGCGTTGTTTACTCCAATCAGCAGGCGCGGGACAGCTCTATAGTACGTGTCCACTGGTAAGCCGCTTAAGTGATTGAACTTCTGTTGGAGTTCGTGTGCTTCGAGTGTCTGCGCTGGCAGTCCGAGGTTTTTCACCGTGCGCACGTCAGTAATTCGAAGCTTCTGGTCGCGGTATCTGATGCCGGATATTTGGAAGTTAAGAAGCTGTGAATGTTCTTCATATCTTGATGTGTTCGCTGTCCATCTCAGGCATAACGGTTGCGGTTCGCCACGGAGTTTCAAAGATCTCACAATCTCCTCATCTATCAGGGTAACCGATGATCCATCGTCGATGAAGGCATACGTTTTTAGCATGACCCCATTACCATGCAATAGGACTGGCACTATTCGGAGGAGGACCGGGTCAGTTTTATACCCTGTAGATCGGGTTATACTACGGTGTATGCTGACTGTGCCGCTGCTCACTCTCTCTTGTTTTATATCTACAGTGTCATTATGTAGGAGATGGTGGTGTTTTCGTAGGCATCCATTCCTTCCACAGGCGGCGTCAGACTTACAGTTGCGGTACCCGTGCCTGGTTAGGCATCGTCTACACAGCTTATGTTTTCGTACCACTTCCCATCTGGCTCCACGTTCCATTGCTAGGAAGCGCTTGCATTCTTGTACGGTTGAGCATTTACCATTGCAGATCCTGCATCCTTTATCATTGTTGTCGTAGCGTTGAGTACTCTGCGGTGCATATTCGTGGTGTGTGTTCAGTAAACCTTGACTCTTCCAATCCTTGTTTCTATCCCGCTTGGTCGCTCCACAGTAGGATGGTGGCGCGGCGAGAACCCCATTCGCAGCTTCCGCCATAATGCTTATCCATGAGCTGAAATTTACTAGTGTGCATCTGGTTAGAGTACGTCTGTGGATACCCCAGTTGAGCCTCATAGTCGGAGGAAGCTTGTCAACAAGCTCTTGCAGCAGCACCGGGTTATTCAGGTGGTCGTCTAACCCGCATAATTTGGAGATATGTACAATAGGTACCAAGTTTTATAAATTGTTGCCGCAAAGTCGGCGGCCACGGCACCGTTCCGTAAACGAACAAAAACAAAAACAATCTTCTTTTGTTTTCACGTTATAAAACCTTTATTATATAATTCAATTATTTATTTATAAAGTATTCATGTGTGTATTAATTTTAACTTACTTGGTACCTATTGTACATATCTCCAAATTATGCGGCGATGGCTAGATGCCCCGGTGACAGCTAAGTAAGGAATGACTGCAGCTAAGTATTGAATGACTCCTTTTTGCAAGTCATGTGTTCTTGCAGCGCCCTCTTGGGGATAATGGCGGAGAGCTACTCTTTATAAGGGTAAGAGAACATTTTCTCTCAACAAACGGGCATCATCGATTGTTGTGCGTTGCTCCAAAAAATCACTCACTATCAATCCTCGTACCCGCAGGGTTGTACCTCTCTTCCGTCTAAACCACGGAGTGTCGTATCACCAAAAGAAGAACACTCTCAGCAGAACAGATGTATTTTTTGGGAAATTTTAAGCTCAGTACGATACTCGTGTTGCAAAGAAAGACGGTGAGATGTTCTTCGATTTGGTTTATTTCTTGTTTAACAACACTTTAGAGATTGAACAGGATTTCCCTCCTAGCCACTGGCTGTGAATTGATAACACATTTCCTTCGAGTAAACGTTTGTGCTATGGATGCCTGAGGAGAGAAGTCTGCCGAAGTCATCGACCATATTGCGATTCTCCCCTCAAATGTAAGCACTCTCGCATATGCATGCTCCCAAGCTAACAAATTGTATCCTCCTCTTCCTAGATCCACCTTCCGGCAAGCGGGGAAGGAAACCCATCCAATCATCTCTCTGAAATAAAAGTACACATTTCAACCCAGCTGTTTAGCCTAATTTGTCGTTATCTGCCTCTAAAACTCACACGCGCATCCGTCATTCCATTCTCATTTTACCGAGAAACAACTTATCTTCAGCTTCTCACATGACAAGGCACCCGGCAAGCGATGATTGTTCACGGCAAGAAGCCTCTTTCTGCGTCAAGTCTTACTTTGCACATGTTATTCACTACATTTAATCCACTTTAATGACAATTATCCTGTTAAAATGATTTTTAATCTACAATAAAAAAAAGTCGTTCCCACATCTCTCGTGCAGCAAGTACCCTTCACACCGTGCCAACCGAGCCAAAGTCACAGCGACTTCTAAGTCACATCAAGGACGAACGAATCAGGAAGAACAAAAAAAGCACACAGACTGGAGCGGACGCAAAAAGAGACAGAATTCCTACAACTTGTTAACGGTTTTTAACATGAGCACAATCATTATCCTCCTAATCTCTTAATCCAGTCGAGTGAATTTTCACTTGATTTCGAAAGGATAAGTTTGCCGCTTCCCCTGTTTCATTTCCCCCGTCCTCTCATCCTTTAAGCAGCCAAGTCGCGAAGTGTCTGCTTTATGTCTTGTGTGTCTCCTCAACGGGAATTATCCTTAAAAAATTTCCTGTAGAAAAAAATGAAGTAACTTCCTGGAAAGCACTAGATGACATATGCGGATACACAACACACATCTGTGTCGAAATGAAAGGGGGCGGCGGAACGTGGGACGTGGATGGGAATCACATCACTCTGCAGGACACGACTGTGTGTCTATTAGCGCTGATGGAATTGAGGCCTGAAACAGGACATTCCCACTGAAAGGATGATAAATACCCCAGCGAGAAAAAAATTGCAACGAAAAAGTAAAAGCGAAAAACAACAACAGGAACAACAAATAAACGAGGTCCCTAATCCTCTCTTCGCAGAGCAAAGGGGCTTGAATTGAATGACTTCGTATATGGAGCACCACACTCCCCAGACCCCGCCCACCGACGTCCACCCATATAGAGACACAAAATCAATACCGGTGCACCATAAGCCGATTAGGATTTACCTTTGCTAGAGTATCCTTTTTTTGCTGCGCGCTTTGGTTCCTCCTTCACGTGAAATACTTTTAATTTGAAAATAAAGAGAAGTGGGTTGCCGCAGGCAGTGAGTCAAAACAAGCAAAAAGCAGGAGCTTGCATCAGGGGAGTGTAAAACGTCACAAAAAAAAAGAAAATAATAAAAAAAGAGGTTCCCGCTTCAATCCGTTTTAGTTTGAGCTAAAAGCTTTTCGGTCGGCTTCGGTGCGGCTTTGACAAACTGCTTTGCGGGCGGATTGGAGCGAGAAGCCAATGGAATAATGAAATTGTGCGCGCGGTGTAAATCGGCATTTGTGACAACGCGTGAAACGTGGACCTCCTTCGGATTTTGGTTTTTTGTGTGTCGCAACTCAACTCCGCCCATGTCTAATGCCATGCGGCATGAATCAGAAAATTGCATTAAATCAGACGAAAAACGTATCACAAGGAGCGTTGAGTAGGTTCGCAGAGCTCCATTTATCAAATCGACAATTGAATTTACGCCCGGCGATGTTATCCCAATCCCTTCGTGAAGCGATGGCGAAAGGGATCTGCCGTCTGTTTGTGAGGAGGACGGGGGGTGGGGGAGGCCTAAGGCAGGCCTGCGTTTGGAGTTCATGATGACGGGGGTAATTCGTGGAACAGAAGAAAGGTGTGAATCGGCGATAAGAAGAGAAATTGGATTTATCCCAACCCCTTTTCAGGGGATTTGGCTTAGGGGGTGTACACCGAGAAGCTGCTCTCGCATACTAAAGGGTGCTTTCCACTGCGTGTGTGAGGACAAGGACACGAGCACAATGGCGCTAAAAATGAATGACATGCCTACATTGGCCATTTGGTGATTTCCGAACATGGTGTGTGTTTCCTTTTCTCCTTAGTTTTTCTGTTTTTTTTTGGTCAACCCCGATAAAGGTATTCCGAAGCTCAGAGAGGATTTGCGCCCGTGACTTTCGTTTATTTTATTTGTCCGCCTTTCCGTCCCCTATTCGACTGGGTCTGATCCCTTTCGCTTTCCTGTAATCTTAAGTTTATGTTTTATTTTCGTCTTTTGTTCGTTTGTTCGGCCTGGTATTAGAGTGAATTCTTGGCATTCTCTATGAATGAATCTACTGCTGGCTATGGACCGAGAGGGTGTCTTACCGGTTTCACCTTTCAATGGATTGCCAATTGAATGAAATACTTGAGGGGCTCTTGGAGGTAAGTTGTATGATACTTACCACTGCACGTAGGTATAGGGGATTATGCCGAGCAACAAAAATACTCGCAATGACTTGTACCTTATTTCAATCCCATTCATGAATACCCTGTGGAAGCTACAAAGTCTCTGAGATTATGTCGGTTTTCAGAAGAGGTTATAGTTCCCGGAAACAAATGATATGACTCCCGAGGTGTATTCTTACTCAACTGGCTGCAGTTTTAGGGCGCCCTGGCCGTGTGGGTTTGTGCGTCGACCCATATGCACTAGACTTTCAAATCTGGGTTCAAATCCCAGTTCAGACAAACAGTTTTTCAAAAAAAACAAAATTGTTCGCGGCTGCAGCTCTTTCGTGTCACTGACAATGTTCAAAGAGTATAGGTGTCTAGAAAAGCATCTTAATCTCGCCGTTCGGAGTTGGTATTAATCTGCAGGTCCCCTCTACTCGTGAGAGAACAATAGCACGCACAAAACGAGTGGTTGTTGAGAAACTAGGCCCAAGTCCACCTCGGACTGTAGCGCCGCCAGCGACATACTATTGTTATTCGTTTTGAAAAAGAAAAAAAAAAACACCCGAAGTTACGGACCCAACAGCTTCTGTAGATCAAGTCTGAATCGCTACACCTAAACTGCATCAATTAAAAATAAGTTTGTCGGAAACAACTAAGAGGTCTTTTGGCATTTTTCCTACCTGATTTATTAGGAATACTCGTATACATGTGGCAGAAATCTTCGCTGACCCACCACCTAGAGATATAAACAGAAGCAACCGTAAATACGGAACATTTAACTCACGAGCACATTGGCTTTAATTTTCAAATAAAATTTCCGTGTCAAGCACAGTCCCCTCGAGAATTAAAGGTCAGTCATCTGACAAGAGGCGCGCTTACCAAATAAAAGGTTGGTGTCAGACGCACGATTCCCCTGCGATTTAAAGGTCATCATCATCTATCTCAGATGAGACGCTATTTGGAAATTAATTATTACCTCATTCACTTTTCCTCCATTGATCGATACCAGGTACGAGGTTAGGTCGACCTTCCGTCCTGGCATTTAATTCAAGAGCAATTAAAGTTTTATTGCAGAGGTGCCACCTATTCCCGTAGATTAAATTTTGATACATTTCGTCAATGTCATACGAATTGTCAATGTTTTCAGTGAATGACATGACGAGCTTACCTTGTACTGTAAAATGGTTGTGTATTTTAATGATTCAATAAATGTTGTCGTATCATAAAGTTGGGTAAGGTGCAGTGAGAACAAGCACCTCAATGATAGACTTAAAGCACAACATTTTGAAAGAACCGCAGTTTTTGGAGCTACAACGAAAATGTATCTCTTTATCTGAGTCTGAGGGATAGATACATTAGCATTCATCAGCAAAGAAGTTAACGCATTAACTTAGATGATATTTTTGAAAAAGCTTAATCAGTTTTTCTTTAAACTTTGTGCATGCAAAAGGGTCTGCAAATACTTTTAAGTGTCCAAAGTCAAAACACAGCATGGGCTATGGGTATCGAAAAAGAATGGAAGTGGAGTTACTGTCAGAAATTAGTTTTAAATGTCAGTGGATTGTAACAAGTAACAGAAATATTGGCCCAAGAAGAGCATTCGATGAGTCTTTGAACCTAAATGTGCAGTCGAAAGCATGCTTAAGAGCAAACTGATGAGCATTCCCAGAAAGACGGGTATTGCGGGTAAATTTTGGGTACATTTTTGAAGGGGAGAAATTAATCACCTGAGCATCGTTCAAACAATGACGCAGAGAAGACACATTTCATGTCTGATTTGGGTTTCATTTGTAAGCTAACAAGGTCATGTACGGGTGGTAGAATTTGTTAAATGACATTTATGACCCCAGAAGGCTAAATGAATGAATGAATGCCATTGATAAGTGATGCAAAAGCCATAAAATCTGATGGAAGACATTCTAATTCAGAAAAGATATATGGAAATGTACAAGAAGTGCAAAGAGACCACAATTTACCAAAAGAGGCAAAGAAGTCGGTGCTCAAAAATGCAAGTCCTATGAATTCACATATAAAGCTTCTACCATAAGGCGCTTCCTATCTTTAAATTAAAATAAAACAAAAAATATGTAAGATATCGATGCCATTATGTATGGAATATAACATCGCTGTGGCTTTTCTGAGTGGCGTGCATGTAGAGGGATGTCCATTGATCTACCACGTGGTGCTCAGGACGGTGAATATTCGACTCCTCTACGAGGGCGATGTCGCAAGCGTTAGTCCAGATGATCTTCGGTTCAGTAGATCTATCTCTTTTCGCGACAGAACGAAGTGTGACAAAGTTCCTGCTTTCTACTGGTAGTTGCAGCCTCATCAAACGTCCCAGGTGTCGCCAGCTTAATCAGCTAACTGTTGGTCCCCTAGGGTAAATTTAAGAAAAAAAAATTTAAACTCCAGAAAAAATACAAAAAATCGAAAAACAAAAAAAAAATAAAAAAAAATGTTAGATAGTTTAGTTTAAGGTAGTTAGGTAAGCTTATTTTAAGTTAGGTTAAGTATATAAATTTAAAAAATGTTTTTATTTAACATTTTTTTATTATAAGTATTTTTTTTAGTATTATTAAAGAATATATCAAAATACATAAAAGACTCCAAAGGGCAAAATAAATTAAGAATTCCTAGATTAACTTAGAGTGCCCGCATAGGGCCAGTAAGATAGTATAAGAAACCATTTATTGTATATCTAGTTTAAATATTTTTTCCTAAAACGTACGATTTTTAAAGACAAAAAAAAAATGGCTGGCACGCATTCGAAATGCCAAATTTTCCATGACTCTGGCGCATAAATCAGGCTGAATTTGACCGATAGCATGGGTAATTTACCACTATGGCATTTCCATAGATCTGCGACTTCAGAAAACCCCACAAAAAAAAGTCTAACGGGCTCAAATCGCACAATCTCAGTGGTCAGTTCACATCACATCCACGTGAAATGACCGTACGTTCGTATCACTCGTGCAGAATTTCCAATGTGCCGTGAGCTGAATAGCACGTAGCACCATTCTGTTAAGACTACATGTCGTTGGTGTCCATATCAACCAATTCGGGCCAAAATAAGTTGATAATCATCGATCAACGAATATAGCGCTCACCATTGACGGTTATAGACTGGCCAACGTCGTTCTCCAAGGAATATGGACCGATGATGCCACCAGGCCAAAATCCAAACCAAACAGCGTTTTTCTCGGGATGCATTTGACGCTCTTGGATCTCATGTGGATTGGTCCCAACTTCAACAAATTCTAGTCCCAAATTCGACAATTTGAATTATTGATGTACTCATTCATCCATCATCCAGAAATGGGCCTCATCGCTGAAGATCAGTCAGTTTGCAACTGTTTCAGAGCTCTTTCAGCGAAAACACGTCCTAGTCTGTGGTCGTTTACGAGTACCTGCAGCTCCTTGATCAGTTGAATTTTGCACGGACGCAGACCCAAGTCAAGTCCTTGCTCATTTGCATTTTGTATGGATGCACGCCAAAGTCACGAAGCAAAATTCGCCACGTTGTGGTCTTTTAAAGCCCAAGTTCTTGTAAAGGACTCGAAATCGAATGCCTCAATGTTTTCAGCAGAATTTTAAAACTTAAAAAAAAGAAGCAGCTAACACAGATTCATTTGATATGTATTTGCTTTTTATATTTTAAAACACTGTAAATGTTATCCAAGTTTGGCAACATCCATTATTGTCAAGACCCGTATTTTTTTAACCGCATATAATCATCGGTATGCTTAGGATCTTATTCAAGGTGGCGCAAAATTAATCATCCAATTTTGTTTTTGAATTACTTTTTTACTAATTAAAAAAAAATATTTCGAGTGATGTAAATCTTTATTTGGACCTTGCCAGTTTTTTTGCTACGTGGAAAATATGATATCCGCCAAGTGGCTGCAGCCAGTGCTTATACACATTTGTTTTATCGCATTTTTCATGACTTTCCACAAGATCTCAAAAAAATATGTACCAAACACTAATCCCGCGTGAATTCGGCACCACACAGTGGCTGGTGAGTGGATGTAATGGCGGATTTTCAGTGCCCCAGAAACGAAGATTTTGTTTATTGACGTAACCGTTTAAGTGGAAATGCCCCTTGTCGCTCGTGATCATTTTCTACACAAAATCGTCCTTTCCGTTGCTGAGATTGAGGATGGCTTGACATTTGTTTGTATACTGCAGCTGTCTAGTTCACAAACGTCAAATATGATTGACGTACGACGCCATTTGCAAAATTATAACATCTTCCGATAGGATGACTAATTTTGCGCCACCTTGTATAAGCCCAGTTTTGGTTCAGCAAGAGAGAACTCAGCTACTCACTTGGGTTATGAACCAAAATTCTGTGCTGAATCTCTGTGCTCTCATTGGTTTGGTTAGTAATAAAACATGAAGGAAATCTGTGAATCCATTCATAAGAGTTCTGTATACCCTATGTGATTCCGACGAAATGCAGTGTTGCTGGCATTTGCATTTATTATTCCACTAACCGTCTGTATTTTCTGATAGGATATATCAATGACAAGGATACTTGTCAGTGGCATTAATGCTTAGTAAAATATACGAGTATATAAGTAAAATATGATGAAATGGATAAGGAATCCGACAGTTGGCCCGTTCAGTTATTACGACACAAAATGGAAAGAGAATGTGATTTAGTCGAGCCTCAACTTCGCTACCTTTTCTAGATCAGAAAATAATTGGCAAAACCTATCTTAACAGAATGGAAATGTTAACTCCCAACTGTGTTAAGTTTTTGTTAATAGAAAGAGATATTAATTGAGAACACAAGGATGACGCAAAGTTCTTAAACATCAACAAATGGCTTTAAAAAATTAATTTTCTTCTTTTACAATGAATCAAATTCCCTTGACTTTAAGGTGCTGCATTTGACGTGTAAAAATATCTCATAACCACAAGAGTACCTGCGTCTAAATTCCACAGATCCAACCATTTTAGCACCATCATCTATCTTCGACCACAAACCTAAGTGCAGTTTGAAAAATTTAGAAAACTTTTCTCCAGAAAATCCGTCAATGGCCGATAATAAGACAAAAACAAAAATGGAAAAAAAGGAAAACTCCCCCACCACCCAAGTGAACCTGAGAAGGAATACCTCTGATTATTCTTTTAACCTACTTTCCAATCCCGCAAACTTTGTTGCTAAGCGTGGTATTCTTCTCTGGAAAACTTTCGCACTTGGTCAGTGGAAGAGAAATGAAAAAGTCAACACCCACCGAGTAATCCCGCCAACCAATTCAATACCACAATTCACAAATTTTACTTTAACTTCCACACTGAAGATGATTAACGATAGAATTAAACTTTTGCGCTCGGCCCCATTCCGAGGATGATATTGGGGCCACCATCAGAGCATCAGCACGCCACTGTTGTAGAGCCCCCGTTGAAAAACTTCAAAACCTCTAAATTCACAACCAATTCGCACTTCGAAAGCTATTCCTTGAAACCATACAGACACAACTTTGCCCCTCGCTCGCTCGGCGGTCTCTGTGTGTGTTTTGTTCGATTGTGGCAGGCAACTCCTCGTTCTGGGTGGATGGAGATTTCTAGAAAACGACGCTGGTCTTGGTGTTGGAAAACTTCAAAACTTTCTCAAATAAATCAAGAAATTAATTAAATTTGACACTTTGACACCGCAGGGATGTGTATAGCCAGGGAATTAAGTGAAATGGAAATGCGTCTCCAACTTGGACTGAGACGCACAACAACGAAGGGGTGTGCCCGACATATGAGGTAAAAATATTCGTCCTCCCACCCGCCAACTCGACACTCCCGCAATCGGGAGCAATGAAGTGAGACCCATTCCGTGTACCATTGAACCCTTGACCGGTACTTGAGCCGATTTAGTCAGACTGTTAGGGCCGTTCGCATTCATTTATCATACGTCCCCACCTCCTCACCCTCCAAAGGGAAGCGTAAGTCGAAAACGTGCCCATTATAATAAAACCGTTTTCGGCTCACACATGCAAATTGCTAGCCTCTGTGGAAACGATTCCCTTTCAAGTGGCGTTCCCTTTCACTCCAGGCATCGGTTTTTCGGTTCTTCGTTCCTAGCGTTTATAAAATTTTTTTGCCGCTGCCTGCTATGGCGAAACTTATCGAGCGAGAGGGAGAGCGTGAGACCGGGGGCGATGAAAAACTGCTGTTTCCAAGTTAATTTTTTGGAAAATGAGCAGAATAAAGTTTTTCTCTGGCCCCGGCCCGTTGTTATTTTGTGATCGATGGGCTCAGTTGATGTATTTATATTGAGGAGGAAAATTATATCAAACTTGATGCGCAGCACAATGGTATAATAAACGGAGGGGATACGGTCGGGGCGGGACGGATCCGAATGGAGTTTGTGCGGTGTCCCCCGGTCGATGTCTGGGTTGCTGTTAAGGCGAATAAAAATGAAAGGAGTAAAGGGGGGGAG
Organism: Myathropa florea; assembly: GCA_930367185.1. Lineage (NCBI taxonomy): Eukaryota > Metazoa > Arthropoda > Insecta > Diptera > Syrphidae > Myathropa > Myathropa florea. The sequence goes on along the minus strand of OV884002.1, from coordinate 130,339,360 downwards.
TTTTATGTGCACACTATGACATTGGGGGTGATTTTTTGTTCGTCCTTTCTGCTATTCATTTCCACCGCCACCCTCCCCCTCAGATATACATAAATAAATATGAATGGAAATGGACGTAAACATTTTGTTGGACATAAATTCGGATACGTAGATCCTGTGATAAAAACGAAAGTTGGTGGTCGAGAATTTTTGCAGGCACACACCCCGGCCATGCCGGCCACTGATGTGGGGATTGAAATAAATTCGAATGGGTTTTGGCAGGCGGGGGCATAAAAGTTTGCCGCCAGCAAAATTTAAGAGATTTTAAAATCCTTTCACCCATGTTTTGATTAAAAAAAAAGTGAGACTGTTCTTATATGGCCTAGCATAGGGCATGCGGTCGTTTGTATTACGAAGGTGCTGACGAAGATGTTTTTTTTTTTTTAAAGAAGCAGTGAAATAAATTGAATTTGACAAAAATTCAAGTACGTATGCTCGTTCGTGTGTTATGTTGCTACCGGAAATATTAAACATGCTGTTGAATTTGACTTGATAATTTTGGATACGATAAAGCTTCCAGGTCCAGTGAGCATCTACCAGGACGATTTTTTTGTTTAGCGAGCGAGAAATTTTTATAATTAAAATTAATTTAATTAAAATTAAAATTATTTTAAATACATATTTAAGCATTTGGATCGTGTAAGACTTTCGGTTCGAAATTGTTTAATGTGTTAAATATTTATCGGTATTTCATAGCTTTCTAGGGACGAACATTTTTGTTTTAAAGCTGACTCCCTGATAGTACATTTTATCTGCATTTCTGTTTCTTTTTTTTCGAAGTCGCTTTCAGTCGACATTTAGTTTGATCTTGGCCTTGAAACGAGGATGTTTGTCAACGGATTGCAGTACATAATAAGACTGACTACAATATGCGACGGTTTTTCACATTCAGTCCCAAAAATACGAAGCTTTTATGAAGACGGTACAGTACAGCTTTTATTATGAAGTAGCCCAGTCTGTAAATACAATGGTTTAAATTTTAGCAGTAATCAGGGATAGAATGTTAAATTGCACTACCTAGTAAATGAGGGACGAGGTAAAACATTCAGGGCTGACGAGTTCTGGTGTGTACACTTAAGCACACCAATATGTAACATCGTGTGATGTAAATTTATAGCAAGCGAAATAGCCGGTGAGTGACTGCCTTCTTTCACATCAATTCGCAATGTCAACTGTATTTAAATAAAACAGAGAATAAGTCAGATATCGGGCTAAATGTATTCCAAGTAAAGTATGCCTGTTGAGCTTGAGTACGAAAATGGACATCATTCATATGACGACCCCGAGCACGTTTGAGACGAGTGACCGATTCTTTGGAGCAAATTTTCCAACACTCTTCCACGCAAATTAGCCGGAACGCTGACAACTTCGATATTGAATATCTTACGTTGTTGGCTTGTTGGGTAGTGACAACGACAACATTCTTCTTCTTGTGGGCTGTAGCGCCGGGGTAGATCTGAGCCTCAGCCAGCAAACCTTGCCAGCTGGCACGATGTTTTCCCAGCTGTCGCCAATTACTCACACCAAGTTGGTTGAGGTACCTCTCCTCTTGGGTGCGCCACCTTAGATGTGGACGTCCTCTATAGACCCACTGATTCAGTGGCGACTTAACATAAGCCACTAAGCCAAAAATTAACACGACTGGATGGCGCAGTTGGTTAAGTGCCTGCCCCAAGTTCGAGGGGTTAAAGGTTCGAATCCCAGTGACATCGAATCTGGTCCAGTCACCATTTGCCGTTGGGATCCACATCAACGGCACTGGGGTAGGTTGCTACCTGGCAGTACAATGGACCAGTTTTGAGTCTGAGTGCTCCAGTAATGTTTCAAAAATTCTCCGAAAAACAAAACAAAAAAGAAGCCAAAAATGAGTTTCATTGATGAAGATTAGTTTTCGATTATCTTTAATACTTCGCAGGGGACCATCGGAAAACTTCCGGCTTAAGAGAGCTGCTTTCCGTTTTTCAGTAAATCTGACCTTGAAGGAGTATAAGGCAAGATGTTAACATAAAATTTGCCACAATGTGTACTGAGGTATTTTCAATTTCTGTGAACGACGTGCAATCGACGAATTTTCTCTGTTTCCGGCTGTTGGCTTTATAATTAATAAAAAAACATTTTGTTTGCCCGAAATTTGCTAAAGTTTCGTCAATATCGGTTGACCTCATGGGGATATCAACTACTGTAGGTTCAACGCTAAAATACTTAAAAAATAATAAATCCACAAGCTCTGAACACAAATTTTTATTCTGGCCCTTTTTTAGTTCTTCAAGTCCGATCAAAATTGTTCATGCCTAAAAATATAGGGTATAGCATAATGCAATGTCAACATCCGAGGCAAACTGTAGAACTTCTTTAATTTTTCGCTCATACCCTCGTTTATGCATTCTTTTTATTGTAGGTTATACTTAATCTTTTTATACCGCTTATACGCGTTGTATTATGCAATGTCTGACATTCATTTTTGATGATCCCACACCGCTATTAAAAATCACTTCCTAACGATGCTCCATTCTGCAAGCACATGCATGTGCATGCGTATTCACACTCCGGCTGTTATCGAAACAGTAAAACTCATTCAATTGATGGATATTTAATGGGAAAGACCATAAGCAAATTTGCTAAACTCACCATCAAGAAATGGAGCAGATAATTTTTATGAAGATCCCGCTCTGGGACTGAATGACTTTCCAATGCATCTGATGAAATATGAATGAAGTTTAAAATGCTGCAGTTTATTGTTTAATTTCAACCAGATGTATGCATTTGATAGTTGTTTTTTTAAGACGATACAGTCCCGGGGCTGTGCGAGCTAATGCAAGCAAGTGGGGAGAGGAAGGAAAGTGGTGCCGACAAGTGAAAAGTTTTTAATTTATGCATTTTAATGAAGAGGACAAATTGAGCTGAACAAGAATCTCCACATTCTAAAGCTAATCTGATGGGCATTTTCAGCAGGACGAGCATTATGTGTAATGCATTGATGGGGATCAATGCCGTTGAATGAAAAAGGCGGTAAAACTACCTGAACAAGCTTAGACTAAATGAACAAAAAACAAAGTGGATGGAAATTAACTTTACTACTGATGATAATCTACGAGATCAAGAAGATCCGTTTGGAGCTTTACGGCTATTAAAAGGCCCCTTTTCTCCTACGCATTTACCGTTTGGTGGAATAAGCTTTCGCGTAAATACGTCACTGCTGCTTTCACTAAGCTTCAAAGAACGGTCTGTCTCGGCTGCATAGGGCCTTCCCTAGTACACCTGGCTATGCTCTTGACACTCTGCTGAATCTCCTCCTCCCTCTTGACACCATGGGGTGCACTCTCAAGGCCATCTTCCGTTTAAAAGAAGTGCTGCAACATTAGACTGCACACTTCGTTAGGTAAATTTGGTTTGGGTTTCCAAGCGGAACCTATGTGATCCTAATGGCCACGAACTTTATTGTGAAAAACAGGTGGAAGGGGAGAAATATTTGTGTCTGTAGCGACAGCCAAGCTGTACTTAAAGACTTGTTGAGCCCTTTCCAGGAAAGTTAACGAATGTAAGTCTTGTCGGAATTTGATCGGTAGTCTAAATTAGCTAATACTTGCTTGGTTTCAAGCCACCACGGGAAACGAAATCGCCGATAAACTTGTTAGGTAAGGATCAGATGAGGTACTCTCAGAACCTGAACCTGCGCTGAGAATGCCTGCGTCCTTGGTTAGGCCTTCCATCGATGATTGGACCTCTCGAGAGCACAACCAAAGGCATGCCTTGACAGAAAAGACTACGCCAACCACCTAAATGTGCTTGGACTAAGTGATGAAACAAGACGACTGGATGGCGCAGTTGGTTAAGTGCCTGTCCCATGTGAGAGGGATCCCAGGTTCGAATCCCAGTGAAATCGAATTTGCTCAAGTCACCATTTCTGTTGGGATCAAATTAACGGCGCTGGAATAGGTTGCTACCTGGCAGTACAATGGATCAGTTTTAAGTCTGAGTGCTCCAGTAGTGTTTCAAAAATCCCCCAAATAAAAAGGTGATGAAACCCTCTGCGGCATCTGTGGAGCAGACGACGATACTGCAAGGCGCTCCCTCTGCTACTGTCCCGCCTTTACTTGTGGTTGAATCTTCTTCTCCAAATGGCATCAACAACAACAGAACTAAAGGTCGCATGCAGAACTTTTCTGTCGAAAAGACCAAGAGCTTCTGCATCCGTTTTCGATAATGTCCATGGCTCTGCGCCGCAAAGCATGTCTGAGATGATCAATGTCTTATATAAAGTCAACTTGTCCCCTCGAGAGAGTGTTCTACCACCCAATAGCCGCTTGAGCCCAAAGAAAAAAGCCGCTGGCAAGAATTATTCTGCGTTTGATCTCGGTACTGATGGTATTCGTACTGTTTACGAACTGACTATCGCGAAAGAAAATCTGCCTATCGTGATTTGACCTTGGCCACAATGCGTCGATGTTGTGTGTCCTTTCTTGAAGACAGCATATACTTTGTTTTGCTCTTATTCACAGTTAAACCCATTTTTGCGGCCTCCAATTCAATACCAGCAAATGCCTGATTGACAGCTCGCTAAATTCGACCAATTATGTCAATATATGTCAATATGACGAGTTTAGCAGGAATATCGAAACAGGACATGGTGCTGTACGAGTAAAGCTTTTCTCCAAGCACGCTGTCATATGCGGCCTTGACAATAGGTGGTGTGTGTCGATGATCTGTATTTCTTGGGTCTTCTCCAGGATCTGCCGCAGTGTGAAGATTTGATCTATTGTGGAGATCCCTGGCCTGGAACCACACTGATAAGGACCTATCAGTTTGTTCACAAATGGTTTCAGGCGTTCACACAAAACGGCAGAGAAGATCTTATAATATTAATAATAATAATGACGGCGCTACAGTCCGAGGTGGACCTGGGTCTAGCTTCTCAGCAACCACTCGTGTTGTGCGTGCTATTGTTCTCTCTCGAGTGGAGGGGACCTACAGTTTAATGCCGACTCCGAACGGCGAGATTGAGAAGCTTTTTCCAGACAGTTGTACTCTTTAAGCATTGTCAGTGACTCGAAAGAGGTGGAGCCGTGAAAAAATATTTGGTGTTCTTTTTTCTGGAATCGAACCGAGAACATCGATCGTAGGAGTCGACGCACCTACCCACTATGCCACGGCGCCCACAAACACACGTGGGTGGTGGGATTCGATCTGCATTTCTTGCATGTCATTGACATGGTGGCTCTTAAAAAAGCAACAGAGTTCAAGAACTATTTCGTAAGACTTTCAGTAAACACTTCAATTCATTTGATCGTTAAATGCACGACAAATTCGATTCGAGAAAGAGAAGTCATACTCATTAAGATCATCATCAATGCTTTCAGATATATTCAACACGGAATAATTAGCCAGTGCAGGACAAGCCAGCAGCCACGTCGACGCTCGTCAATAAATACGGACAGTTTAATTAAAATTCAATTATTCCCAATCAATTCCGCCGTTTTAACGAAATGCACAAGGGACAAATGAAAATAAACGCGAAAAAAGGTTAACTGCATTTTATATCTTCCTGTCTCATCTTAATTATAACTCCAGGGGGATGTTCCACCCGGTGGAATCAGGGTCATTACGATGAAACTGGAAATGTGACCATGGCAACACCGACGGAGTCAATATTATTTGTACACGAAACATCACAGCACAACAACAACATCATCAGCATCGCCAGTGCCGGCGACATCATCGTCATCGTATTCCTTTGAGGTATGAAATTCGTTTGATAAAATTCCCCCCGGGGTGGACCAATAGACGAGATGCTGTCGACAGCAATACGTTGGATCCTTTTGTCAACGCGTTCGGGTTGACAGGAGCGGGAGGCCAGTGGAGTCGAACCGGCAGGCGGTGTCTTTTTTATCCCACTAGAGTGGCAGGAACAGCAGGACGAGACGAAAGGAAAGGTATTTTCAAGCTGTCGATTAGTCTAATGAAATTCTTTTACTTTGTATTGAAGGAAACATAAAACAAAGCAGCTGGAGCAACAGCAACGACAACCTCCCCGTCAATAGTGTGGCATCCGCACGACTACCACGCGTATCACGGAGTGACAGCGCACACAATGCCTTGCGGAGGAGTCAATGGGAAACCACCTTGTCACAGTGGTAGGATCTTCGACAATGGAAATGGGAAGAGTTCGCTCTCGGTTGGGTGCTTCTCTGTCGTCAG